>OY728135.1:1661260093-1663760093 GCA_963277665.1 Viscum album | reverse complement strand
AACTATTAATTTAATCAACGAAAAATATTTTTACCAAGACCTTTTCATAATTAGATTGATTATTTAAAATACCACTTTGATAGATTTAGAGGCCAAGAAATAATTTATTCTTTTTTATTAAACACATATAAAATTCAATTATCACAAAATATAAAACACCATTACATAAATTATTATTTGAATATAAAATAATGATATCATACATATAAATTTAAATAATAAAAATATCATTATAATCCTTCTTAACATAAAAATTAGGATGAGATTTTATTTTTTCATGATTGTTTTTCAAAATAAAATTTGATAATATTTTATATCAAGATCAGGGATCCTTTTTCAATCCATATAAATCATTAGAAAAATATAAAATATTATTATGAAACATTCCATTCTCTGATACTAGATTTCATCTTACATATACTTCTTCAAAAACACAACAATATATAAAATTTCATGTAATAACTGTTTCAATCAATTTGAAGTATTGAAAACAAGAATAAGATAATAATGTTATAATAGATTCTATACTATAAATTGGTTTAATATATTATTTAAAATCAATGCCTTATTCTTGATAATATTTTTGAGTTACTGATATAGCTTTATTATTAATTATTTAACAATATTCATCATACTTGTTTCTAAAGTTCCACTTTGTCCAATAATATGAGAATCATTAGATTGAACAACTAAATCATATATATTATAAATAGTGAATTTATTTATGTTATCATGGATATCTAATATTTAATTATAATCAATTAAAGATTCATCAATATTTATTGGAACAAATTTATAAAAAAAAGAATGATTAAAAAATTCATATCAGATCTGATAGTTTGAATATTTGATTCAATATAACCAATAAAATATTTTGTAAGATGATAATTATGATTTTTCAAACTCTTAAGACTAGGTTTATAAGGTAAACATTTATGATCCCTCTAAATTGGTGCATTATTTCCACTAATCATATATTCTCCAAAATTAATTTCTATAAAATCCACAAAAATTTAATCCAAATTAGTATTATTATATCTTAAAAAACATTCATCAATGTTAACAAGAAAATCTTATTTTATAACCAAATTTATTTTTTTATAAACCCCATAATACATTCATACATTGAATATCCAAAAAATATTCCTTCTTAAGATTTTTTATCAACTTTATCCAAGGAATCTATAAAATTATGAATGAATACTTCAAAACCAAAGACTCTAAATTAGTAAATGTTAGGATTTCTTCCATTACCAAGTTCATAAGAACTGTTATTCAAAATAGGTCTTAAAATAATCTTATTTGAACTATTACAAGTATAAATTAAAGATTCATCCTAAAATAATTTTGTTAAATTATATTCATTTACAATTATTTTAGTTATTTATTAATTTATTTAATTTTTCTTCTCCATAACGCCATTTTTTTGTGGTGTTCTAGGAGTTGAGAAATTATTAAAATATCTATTTTCTACATAAAATTGTTTAAATTATGGGTTTAATAACTCCCAACCTCTATCACTTAGAATTTATAGAATTAGGTGTCCCTTTTCATTATGAATGAATTTTAAAGTTGTAATAAATTTAGTTAAATTTTATTATTTATGAGATAAGGAAATAAACCCATGTTAATATTATAAAATCATTTACAATAACTAAAACAAATTTATTACCACTAAAATAGTACGTTAAATAGAAAAAAATAAAAAAATGATTAATTATAAGAGGCCTTACTATGATTACTTCTTTGATAGATGTGAAATATATTTTCTGTAAGTTACACTTCAAACATGAGTTACCAACATAAGTTTATTCACCAATAACTTTATGTACCTATATAATAGTTTGGTTCATGGATAACTTTTATAGAAACTTAAATTTAACATTAATTAATTTTTTTCCATAAAATTTCATTATATTTTACGTTATTTAAATATTTAACATTTAGAGCATTCAATTCAGTGTAATTAATTATATAAATATTTCCCTTTTATTTTTGTATAAAATAAGACGGTTTCATCTTTTAAAACTATACAATTATAATTTCAAAATATTAAAACCATCCATTATCATATAATTGTGAAATTATTATTAAAATATGGTTTAAACCTTCAACAATTAACACTTTTCAAATAATAAAATAATAAAAATGATTAACTTCTCTAAAACGTTTAACATTCCATTTTATATTATCCCCAAATATAACATTATCATAATCAAATTTGTGAAAACATATCAAATATGAGAAATCACCATTAATGTGTTGAGAGAATCCACTATCCATAAATTAAAAATACTATTTGATTCTTTCATGTTATTTTTCTAAGAAAAACATATTTATGAATTTTTTGCTACCTAAGAAAACATGGGTCCTATGGGATTATCTTATAAATTATTGGGAAACCAAACATATTTTAAACACTTTTTTACAAATAATATAGGTGATAAAGGTTTAGAAAAAATGATATTGTATGTATAAGAGATTATATAAAGGCAATGTAACCATAATTTGAATAATGACCATTAATTTTAAATATAAAAAATAGAGTATTTGATGTAAATACATTTGAAATGTTGATAAATAAATAATTTTACATCTTAGGTGAATGATTATCATACCAAAGACCAGTTTTATTTTTATTCATTTTATTCAAACTCTTCATTTTATCATAGAATTATCTACCTAAAACAAAAGTGGGAAATTTTTGTTTTCAATTTCATTTTTGAGCCTTTTTCTATCATCAAGAATAACATTGAAATTTCATTTTCCAACTTAATTACACATTGATATGAAATAAATTTTCATTAAACATTAATTTTTTAATTATTAAATTTCATACTATGTTGTTTTCAGTTAAAAGTGAGAATAATTTAAATATGTACGATTTGATTCTGTGTTATATTTAAATTCAATAATTATGTCTTCATTACTATCTGAATTATATTTCATTAGATTTTAAGTTTTTAGAAAAAAATTCTATATGCTTACCTTTAATATTTTCAGATATTACAATAATATTTTTAATTTCATGATTAATATTTTCAATAATGATATGTTATCCACCAATGGTTGGATAAAAATTGTATTCAAAATAAGAAGTATAATTAGATTCACTTACTCAATTCGATGAATCCATTATGTATAGAGTTGAGAAATCGTTTTTAAAACTAAAGTAAACAGCTCAATAATAATTCTCTATAATAATACATTCATGTTCCTAATAATTCTTATCATTCTTGTAAATAATTTTATTATTCTTATCATCATTGTGCCTTGGGAAATAAATATTGATGTGGCCTCTATTTTTTCACTCATAAAAAAATAATTTCTAGATATTTTTTTGAAACATTAATGAATTTTTTCTTCTCCTTGTAATAATATTTAGGGAATACTTTATGAATCATAGATAGTATTATTTAATATTTATATATTTTCCCTTTACTAAATTAGTAAGGCCATCTCCTTCACTAGTCTGTAGATAAGAGTTAGAAGTTTAAATAGTAACATTTGATTTAAAATCTTTTATTTTATTTTCAAAATATATTCTTAGTAAATATTCTTATTTTTTAAATAATATTGTAACAAGGATACAATATAAACATCAATAATATATTTTTTAAAAAAATTACTTTTATTTATTTAAACTTTCTTAGAAATATATTTTTTCTATGTCTCTTAAATGTATTCCAACTAAAACAATATTATCCAAAGATTCTTTTTATGTATTAATCATCTTTATAATGCTAGAGAATATATGAAATATCTAGTTTATAAAATAATTTTCAACAATATTTAAATCATAATATTTTACCCTTAACACACCCATTTTGGTTTTAACTAGATTATCAGGACCAACATGAGTGATTTGAATTTTTCTTCAAATGTAATGTGTGGGTTTAAATGTTGTTATAAGCCTGAATACATTTTAATTAATAAAGAAATAAATTATAACCATTATTTATAATTAATAACATATTTCAAAGAATCAACACTAATGATAGTATTAAGATCATCCTTAGGATGTTTTTATATTTTCACCATGGATGTGAAATGATCAATACTTATCTATTTCATAAATTATTCCATATAAATAGAAAAATATCCATAATAATTACCATAAAAAAGTAAGGTATTGATAGTGAACATGCATAATTATAACTTGTAATTTTTATCTCAAATATATTTTTTCCTTATATGGTTAATTGTAGGATATACAAGTTAACAAAATTTAATAGAGAAATAATAAAGCTATAGAATTCCATAAAGGTCAGGATTTAACTCTAATTGTTAGGCCCTGAAGGGAGATGGTTGAATGAAAAATAGTAGTGAATTGAAATTTAAAAAAATTATATAATATTATCAGTGTTACTAATAAAGTGAAAATACAAATAAACTTCAAAAGAAAATTTTTACAGTAATTCTGATCAAATTTGGCAGATGTTTACTCTTCACATAATTTAAACATATAGGTAAATGACACTAAATAGAATGGATTTTTTGAATTTTGATGAGGATTACAAAGCCTTTACCAATTCATTTTTAATCCTTAGAGGTTCAACCCAAAATTTCCATTTTAACCCTCGAAGGAACAACCCATTATATTCCTTTTGAGGTGGTGAAAGAAAAAAACCCTACATTTATTTGGACTAAGGAATAACCTAAATCCCATTTCATTTTATCGATTATGGTTTTTCCTAGATGTAACATTTGTTCAGGGTAGTATAAACTTACAGTCCTACTTTTTATAGTTAATTATAACCAAACACAATTATGTAAAAATAATAATATAAATACGTAACACCAATAAAATAATACGATCACATAAAGTACAAAATGTTGAAATATCATTGATTTTAATTGAATTAGAGTATTTCTCAATGAAGTTTAGAAAATTTTATTTTAATAATAAAAAATATTTAAGTATGGGAATGTGTAAAGCTTCTATATCACAATCATCAAAAAATTTCCCTATTATATCCTTTCGCTACTTATAGTGTTCTTTAGAAATGAACAAAATTAACGGTGAAAAAATAATTCTTTATATCTTTTTAATTCCCCATTTCCTAAATCATTATATTGAAGACCAATTTTAATCATAGATTCACTTGATGTTCTTAAATAATTCTTATTATAAATGTGTTTTTGATAAATTGTAAAAAAATGACATGGGTTATATCCATATTAAATAATCCATGAAACTCTGAATATTAAATTAAATAAGTGTGAATTAATAGAGTAAAGCTTGTATCTTTGGTCATGCTCAGGAACTACAATGTGGATAAATTTTATATGCCTTTTTTAACACTATATTTTAAATGCATTCCTCACTATGACATACAGAAATTAATTTGGTTGTTTTTTAGTGATTAATGGAACACAAACATAACATGAATATTCAATTTTCCTTGAATATATCACTATATATATTTCAATATCCATTTTCTAATGGCCTTTTAGCCTCCATAATACAAGAGGGACTATGGTTTTCACTACACTGAAGTGGTCCCCGTTTTGCCTCAAATTTTACTTGGAATCCATGTTCGGATGCTCTATGATGAAATATTATAAATTTGTTCATCTTGATGATATGTTTCTGTAAGTATAAATTCATTCTAAAATTTTATATTTATCCTTTAAAATAATAATATTTTATTTCTACATTTTACACAGGTATATTGAAAAATAAAATCACTTAGTACTATGGTGTGTTGATCTATTTTTATAATGTTTGAACAAGGAAAGGCTAAACCTACATAAAAGAAACTAATGATTGATATGTAAAATTATCACACCAAAAATATAATGGTTATGTTTAATATTTTAGGTATATGTAAGGGTAATGAAGAAATTATATGTATTGTTTAATGGTAATGTTAAAACTCTCATAATGGTTGATTGATAAATTCAACATTGTATAAAGGATACATCTTGCATAAAATTCATTTGGTATTTTTACATATTGTATCAAAATAGTATACTTTTTCTATGGGTTTTATATTGGTAATAAGATAAGATATTAAAATCCAATGTGGCAGTTTCTCATGTTACATAAAGGTAAGTGATAATGTTACGTAAGGGTAAAACACTTAGACAAATTTAGAAAAATTTTCACATAGAATTGTAACAAATATATAAATAGTAAGGTCTAATATAAATAAATTATGATTTAATAAAAAATAAAAAATTTAAGAAAATGTTTTAAAATGAATAAATAATTAAAATTAAATTATTTTATCACCATTCTATAAGTAATGCAATATTCTACCGTAAGTAATACAAGAAAAAATGATGTTGTGGGAAATTAAAATTACTCAATTTATTGATGAAATTATCCAAATATTAAAAAATATAAATTCTCATATAATCATGAATAAAACGAATGATGTTTTTTAATTATCAAATATGTAATACGGATTAAGGAACCACTGACATGATGGATACTCTTTGAATAATAGTAAAAAAATGTATCGAATCATTGAACTGGGATAATAAAAAGAATCAAAGGATTCGATATTGTGTGGTTTTTAATGAATTAGATAATGGGAGTATGATAATAGATTTTAATTCATTTTCCTTATCCCTCAAGATAATGGTTTTCTAGTATTTTACATTTGTTACTGTTTTGAATGTTTTTATTTTATATTTGATGTCAAAGGGGGTGAGTTGAAATAAAAAGAATCTAAAAGTTGGTTAGAAGTCCCATTGGAATTTCATTGGTATCAAAGTAGAATAATCATGGTGTAGGATTCATGATTAGTGTTTCCAAAAGAATCCAATTTGGGGGATTTTTGGTATCTAATTAAGAGTTCATATTAGTGTTGAATTTTTTGCCAAACCTAGTTAAGGGTTAAAAGTGTTTGGGTTGTTTATAATCACATTGAAGAGGATTGTGGTAAAAGTAGATTATGGAGTTATTAAAGGTGATGCATTGTGGTTTGGTTAGAGGTTCAATTTATAAAGATGTGTAGAATAAGAAATAGAATGTTTTTATATAATAAATATATCACACCACAACATTATGTTTCATTCCACAATGTGTGCTCCAAATAAAAGTGTTTCATTATAGTAGAGGGGTAGTTCCACAATGCTAAAATGATGAGATTATGGATATTATATAGTTTCGAGGTATGTTTTTTTATAGAAAGACTGATCATGTTGTAGCATGTTTTTTCATCATGGTGATGTCAAAATTAATAGTTGCACATATCTATGTTTTTAACTAAAGAAATTAATTTCTTTATTATGTTGTGGAACACACTAAAAAATTATCAAGTCAAACATAATATAGATAATAAAATATTATCCATTTTATGTATTTTGCATGACTTGAATCATGGAAGGTAGACTTAGAATGGAATATATGTTTTAGATGAATTTCCTCATCCTAATTAAGATAAATTAATAACCAATTAGAGGGTTAATTTAAATATTATTTCAAAATTATAAAGGTATCAATATTTATCTATAATAATATAAGGATGACCATGGATGAAAAGGGGAAGAAAATCATAGTGGGAATATCATATCTGAGTATGAATAAAAAATAGGAAAAATTGTTCTCACATGTTAAATATCAAGTAAAGTGATGAGATGAATGAGTTTTCTCTCAAAGAATCATTGAAGATAAACATGTAAACTGGATTTACATTCATGGTGGTGTTCATAACATTATTTTTAAGAGGGGAAGTGATGTAGAGATTAATTAGAACCTATGTACAACTGGTTGATAAATTTTTTTGGTTATTTAGTCCTTCTATCAAATTTCATGATGATGTATTTTCTTTTCATGAGATGTGACACAAGATATAGGATTTACAGAGTGACCCTTGAGAGGTAGTTCACCATTCCTCAATCATTGTAAGGGGAGTGACCCCAGGATTGGACTTACTTTTCATAAACACACCCCTATATGGTGAATTTAGTTTATTTTGGTACGTTTAAACACTATTCTTGTATCCTTTATAGACTGGCCTAGTGTGGGTAAACCAAGTAATATTCTAATGTCTTTTATGAATTCTTTTCTTACTTTCAATATGACATAAATTTATGTGTGAAAAAATTGTAATATGGAAAATAAATGTGAAATAAAAATAATATCATCATTTAAGAAATATATGAGTGACCCTAAAAACAATGATGTCAAGATCATTTATGACAATACCCATCCGACCGAGACCCCACGTAGATCGATAGTAAACTGATTTTCCACTGTCGGCCCACTATAGTCTATGGGATAAAAATTAGAAACAAGAAGGAACATAACACACATGGTTTGTATTAGCCCATAGACATATAAACATAAATATTATACATGCCATGGTATATAACTAATAAATCCAAAATATATAGATAAAACAACTGAAGTTCAATGTGCATATGAAAATAAGAATTATCC
Source organism: Viscum album (assembly GCA_963277665.1). Taxonomy (NCBI): domain Eukaryota; kingdom Viridiplantae; phylum Streptophyta; class Magnoliopsida; order Santalales; family Viscaceae; genus Viscum; species Viscum album. The sequence continues at coordinate 1,663,751,698 of OY728135.1, read as the reverse complement.
CAAAAATGAAATACAAACCAATGTTATAAGAAATAAAATGGGAAAAACCCAACATCCCATGATATTAACAAGCCTACAAGATGATAAATGATAATATATAAATCACCAAAAAAATGATAACTGTTAGTAATGAACACTTTAAATCTCTCTTATATACTAGCACCACCATATCCTCTTCCTTTGAAACCACACTAAACTATTTATTTTCAATAAAAAAACACATGTGGAAAAAAGCCAATGAAATTGTGAGTATTTATATACCAATAATGATACTCCAAAATAACATGTTGAAATAATATATTAATTATATTTTAGTAGATTAAGTCCAGATTTGAATTTAGGATGGAAAGTAGAACATTAATATTTATCATAGATGAGCTCTACTAAAGTTTGAAATAAGAAGGAAACAACAATACTCATAAAACAATAGAACCAAAATACATTTATCCATATCACACAAGTATTATCCACAACATTCCTTATTAGTACTAGTAGTAAATATAGACTAGTTCCCTGCTGAAAGAAACCTCAGTCAATATTGTAACAAATCCCTATAGAGGACCCATACTCTAGCATGTGTAATGTAATTCATTAGAGTGGGTTTACAAATCATTGATAAGAGGACCCATACCCTATACTTATGGGAGGATTACCTACTAAAATTTATATATAGATGACCCATACCCTTGAGATAGATATGCTCCATGTGGGTTACAAACCTAATGGTCACTCCAGTCATCTCCCGACAGTTGAAATTATCTCTATAATGATACAAAACTACAGATTCCACAAATATTAACCTTACAAGACAAAGTTATATGTAACATTAAATTTTATTGTAAAACACTCTTATAATAAACAACTCATGAGTCCAAAACTATATTTTGTGTTTAAATATGTGAAGAGGATTGTATAATTCCTAATACATGATGTGTACAGTAGTATACTTGGTGTGTAGGTACAATTGGGATGCTTGGTCTTGTATATACATCACTAAAATCATGAAAAGAAATGTTATACTATGTTTTCTATGTAATACACAATGTTTAGAACATCTTAGGGGACTTGGTTCTATATTTTTGATATAGATTGTATCATGTATTGTTTATATAACATGTTCTCCTAGAAAGTAATATGTGTTTCACATGACTAATCTTACACACATATAAGTTACTAAAAACTATTCATATTAAAATTGGAGTACATGGATTTTACACATGATATACATGAAATATAATAACCACCATATATACTAGGAATGTACTTAGGGTACATGCCAAGATAGTAGATTTAGAGATACATGTTTGTGACCTAAACTCACACGAAATGGGATTTTCAAAATACCCCAACTACTAATTTTGGATCAAAAAAATGTCACACAATGTGTCTTTCAGTGTAAAATATCATGTAACATTGATTTGGTACATGAAATTAAATCTAGTGATATACATGGTTTGTGACTTTAAACTTCATTCCATGTATCCACATATATATATAATATATAAACTTCATCATCTTTTCATGAATTACCCTTCCACCTTCAACTCTATTAGCACCTCCGCTTTTATCCTACCCGTTGCCTCTAAACTCATCATTATACCTCACCAGGATAATTTTTTTAGTATTCATTGTCTTGTTCTCATTTTCATTTATTGATTCATTAAACATCATAAAAGGACCCCTAGTTTTCTTAGTCATCCTTTATTGTAGAATCATGAAACCAATAACGTACTCAATTAAGAAGAATATAGAACAATACATGGGAAGGTAATGGTTTAAAAAATACATATCCACTCGAACAAGAATTGCATTTTTTTCAAAAAATGTCAGTACAAGAGAATAATAAAGTGAATTTTCCTAATAGAAAAGATCTAAATAAATTAGAATATTTTATGGATATTATATATCTCATATAACTAATTTTATACAGGATAAGTAAAAATTATACTATCAATTATCCTCATGGAAAATCTTTATTAGAAGGTAAATAATGGATTATTCTTGAAAGAAAGTTTTCTTAATAAACATAGAGGCTTTATCCCCAAATTAATCACATGCTCAGAACATTATTGACTAATAATCTTAGTTAGAATTATTATAAAACAAATTATAACAAAAAATAATATGAAAATAATTATTCAAGTTATATTATTTTTTCCATTATCCTTACGTTTTTATCTTTTTGATGTTATATAAATTATAAAATAATTTATAGATTTTCAACGTGAATATTAAAATTAAGAAATATATTTTTATTTGACTTGTTAATAAAATCATAACATCTATTAATATTATTCTTCATGTTTATCCAATTAATAAACTTGAAATATTTTATCAGGATCATCATTGGTGGAATCTCCTTTTACATCGGGGTTATAGAATATAATTATTTATGTTAGAGGAATGGGGAAAATATAAAATATAAGTGATACCTCATTAGTGATAATCCTATTATTTGATTATCATCCTTTAATCCTCATTAAACATTGACACCATAACGATGAAGAACATAGAGAACATTAAGGGGGATTGTTCTTTATTGTGAAATGATAGTGGGAGAGGTAAAAAGAGAGGAACTCTTCCTTTATTTCCATCAATGAAGAGAAATATATGGGTGTTGGTGGAGTATTAGAAAAGTGAATTGTCTTTATTTTATTCCAATCATAAAATCCAAAAATTAATTTCCCTTGTTAAACAAAATCAAACTCCCTCTTATATTATAATATTTTCCCTTATCTCAATGCTTAATGAATGGAAAAATTAGGGAGTTATAGAATCTCACATATCATGCCATTTCCACCTTGTAATGTAAATTCCACATCATCATTACATTTAATTTCCTTATGTATATTAAATGCAAATAAAGATAATAAATTTATTTTCATTTTGATTTATTCCCATAAATTCTTGACCATGTGTTTTGATAATTTTTCATAAAAATTATAACTCTCATATGGAAATATCCCCATCCTAGACACAAAAATGGTGTTAGAATTTCAATTTAGGAATCCATTTTAGAGTTTTAAAATTTCAACACCTTCGTGGATAAAAATAATATATTTTATATTTTATATTTTTTAAACTCCACAATGCTAAAATTTAAATAAACCTACTTTGTGACCATCTTGAAAATTTATTATGAAAATATTTCAGAGTGATTTTTATATAAAAAATGGGAATTTTCATCCTTCTTATATTAAAGGGTTTTTCCCTAAAAATAAGATATCATATAATGATATGTTTTCACTAATATTTCATCTTGTTCTCACACTCCCATGAACTCTCCTTGATTTTAACAGGCTTCTAAAAAACATAAACCATGGGAATCACTCTCTAAAAAGGATATTCTATTTATAATCCATAATTGAAATTGGTTAATCTATAAGGATAGGTTCATACTTTACATTTATCTCACCATAGTCGATAATCTGTGAAAGGTTGTGAAAATATTGCCTCAGCTAAAACATGGGTAAAACAATTCTGAACCAGATCCATATATCAAGACAATTCTAGGTGATAATCAACCTCTACCTTTTTTATTAGATTCTGGTATGCTCCAATGAGTGTCCATGATAACTTTTTACGCCATATGAACCTACTCAAACTATTCTGAGGTGACCCCTTCAAGAACATGTGGTCTCTCGTGTCGAAATTCGAAATCCTTTATCTCTTATCGACAAATAAATTATGATGAATTGGGTCTATCTCCAAACACTCTTGGATCATCATCTCCTTATCTATAATCAAATTCACAAGCTTGGGCCCCATAACAGATAACTCACCAATATCTGTCCAACAAAGGGAAGACCTATAAGGTCTCCTATAAAAGGCATAAAAAGTTGTCATCCCATTAATAGAGTAATAGTTTTTATTTCACATAAACTATAATAATGTTTTGAGATCAATATAAATCCTACAAAAATATGTCACAAAAACTCATGAGATGTTTTAATAAACTTAGATAGTCCTCCTAGTCTTTCTGTCTATCCATGGGTGGAATATTGTACTCAAATATAAATGGGTACCAAAATCCTCAAGGAAATTCCTTCAAAATCAGGATGTGAAATGATTATTATGTTCAGAGATATTCATCATGGGTACTCTATTTAATCACATAATCTCATCTTTATACAGACACCCAAGGCTCTCTATTGAAGTTTTCTCCCAAATAGGAAGGGAGTGAGTTGACTTAGTTAATTAGTCAACAATCACCTAGAAAATGTCATGACCCTTCCCCAATCACGGATCTATAATCCCAAAATACATCAAAATATTATCCCACATGCACTTTGAATCTATAACATACGCTTTTATGGATTTTTATAAACCTAATTCTTATAATGTATGTCTTGGATAATTCTTATAATATTTATGTGATTCCACTCCATCAAAGAGTAAATGATGGTGTTATTGATGAAAACCACCAGGAATTGGTTTATGTACTGGTGGAAAATTGGGTCCATGATTCCCATGAATGCTTCTGGGGAATTTTTGAAATAGAAAACATTACAAGAAAATCATATTATCTATAGTGACATGAAGACATCATCTTCAAAATATCCTCCAGATGAACATAAATCTGGTGATGCATTGGCATAAGTTTAACCACTATATTTCTACTTTATATGATCAAGAGAACATAAATCCTAAAGAGAGGGTATATATTCTTGAATATCCTCTTATTTAGGTGGTGATATTCAATACATAGATTTATGATCCTATCTAACTTCTTATAAAATAGAATATGAGCTACTGAGGGGATCAAACTCGGTCAAATAAATACTTTCTTCGGAAGGACATACACTAGACCTTAAGCTCCCAGAGTTTATTCGGGGCCATTAAATAAGTGCTTGAGGATATTGGTTTTGTCATAAGGCGAAATTTGATACTGAAATCAAAAACATTATCCAAGAAAACCCTTTTAATTTATTTATAAAATTTTCCATATAGTCTTTAATTATTCCCATCAACATTTACTCAATAGTATAAATGAAATATAGTAATATCCCCATTATCTGATAAATATTCTTCCATAATATTCTAATATTTTTCCATTCTTATCCCATTGGATGGTCTAATTCACCATTAAAGGTGAATCTATATTCAAATATATTATGAAATATAACTCTACATTGATAACAATATATCATGTCCTAGATTTCATATAAATAGTTCATGATAAGTATATCATCATAAGATCTTATCTCTAATATATTTTGGTCCAAAAAGAACATCTATATATTTATCATACACACAAACACTACTGGTATATATCATAGGGTAAACGATCACCTCCAGTAAGAGTCTCTAATCAAAGAATTCAATCTTGGAGCTGTACTACGATCTTTAGCTAAGGGATAAAAGTTGCAGTAAGAACTAATTGACTCAGCTTGGTATCAATGTGTGTTAAAACTATGGTAGATAAAACATAAATTTTAACACAATCCATATTGGATATTTCCTACATCAATCCCTCCATCTCTTGTATATATCCTCTTTCCTAACCTCTTATACCCTACGGCTGACATTGTCCACATAAAAGTGGTAGTGGGAGGAGTGGATTATAATTTCACCTATCTAATGATGGTACTATTCTGTGGATTCCTTAAAGTAAGTAAACCATTTCCACATCATGGTTATCATTATTTCATTCACTACCTCTATTAGGGAGGTCCATCCACAATACATTATTGGATACCCTCTGTTGTCGGCCAAAAGAGTTGAACACAATCTATGTTTCTTCTTCTAATACAAAAAAATATCTATCATCTGGATGGGTTGAACCATCCAAATAAACTTATCTTCCTACATATGAGACCTATAATGTGAAGATGATCTCCCTTGATAGTAGTATCCAATCGATTATTGCTGACTGGCTAATGATAATTAATCCTCCGCACCACATGGTTATGGTTATTCGTGGAATCTCTCAATCAAAAAGGAACACTAAAGAACTCTAATATAGTTGGGAATATACATGGGTGTAGTTCCAATATGGATCTAATACAAAATAACACAAAATATATTTTGAGAATAAAGGTATTAATTATAAATAATGTACTGACAATACCTCATTAGGTCTATGAACCTCGATGAATATTGGGATACTCTAATACTATCTTATAGAATGTCTAACATCCCCTTCACTCAAATCATACACCAAATATTTGTGTATTACTCCTCTCAGGATAGATTTTTTAACTCCCCCCAAGGTAAGGTAACATTTCCATGAGTTTTCATGACTAAGTTCCACAAACACTATATTATGTTACAATAAATATTCATTACAAGGACCACCATTTTATAGGTGGGTATCCTAACTAGATGGATTAATAAAGAAATTGAATCCAAAAAGTTTTTTTAAACAATAATAATTAGCTCACATCAAAAATGGGAGTCTTCTATATTTAGAACTAAAAAATTAACTCTCAAACTAATGGTTTTCTCATCATTATCTATGGGTACTAACATTTATGCCACATGTGGTTTAACTCTATGTTGAAAAAGCTGGGCATCTCCCCATATGCACTATAAGTGGAAGAATCCCGACCCTATTAGGCACCTAAACTAAATCTGAATTACTCAAATAGTTGTATTTGGGGTAATAACCTTATCACAGGTTCCATGAGACCCTTACTTTAATGATTATTTGGTTATGTATGAGGTATCTTCTAATATTTGACAAGATGAAACCTAATTAATTGATAGTATCCAGAAGAGTTGGATCAAATAAAGAATGGATTAATACCCCATCACCATATTATATATTACACATATTTTCCTTTTAAATTCTACATGAATTTTATTGTGGTTCTGTGTGGACTAACAAGTTATCCAAGTCTTTGTAAATAGTCATGTTGGAGGCCCACACAAATCATTGGGTTGCCTAGTTTGTTATCCGAACTCAAAAACACTTAACACCATTACCCTATGAATCTCAAAAACAGCCTCACAATGTTACTAACTATAAAATACATTCATAATTATTGAACCACTAAAATACCATTTTGATATTACTTGTTCCAGTAGAACCCACATGGACAGGTAGTTAGCCATGTGTGGCATCCATGGCCCACCACTAATAGGGTAAGTGTTGGAAAAAACATCAAGAAATAATATCACACATAGAGGAAGTCTTATCCTTTAAACCTATAAAAACTAATGTTCAAAAATGATATGTTATATAAATAAGAAATAAGAAATATATAATTAAAAAAACTAAATTACTTTATACATGTCACCATAACAAATATCCCAATAATGAAATACAAACCAAGGTTATAAATAGGGAAAAGTAAAAAACCCAATATCCCATGGCAATGACCAATGTTGAAGAAGGTAAAATATTATATACATTCCACAACAACATCAAAACAAGTACCAATAGTAATGACAATTGTTATGATCTCTAATACACTGAAACCATCAACTCCACCAGCTCTGTATCCTCCAAAAGCTCCACAAAACTATGCACCAATTTCATAAACACAACACATGTATACATGAATCTTATAAAGGAGGAAGAATAAAAATACCTTCCATAACACCCTAAAATCAAAAATTAAGATAAGGTAAAAACTCTGAATTAATATAATAAGTCCCAATATGAATTTAAGATAACAAATACAAATTAATTATTCATCGTGACTAATATCCATTAATGTACTTCATGATAATGAACTTGGAATGCTAAGATCACTACCAAATCAAAATCACATGAACTATATCACACTTTTATTATCTAAAATATCCCTTATTAGTTGTAGTAAAGGGGGAATCATCCTCTTTTAGAAGACACCTCATTCAAGAGAGTAACATTCCTCTATTAGGGACATGTACTATAGAATGTTTATTGTAGATCATTTGAGAGAGTTACCAAATCCATTACTAGAGGACCTAGAAACTATCCCTATAAGTGGGTTACCTAATCCACTATATACTAATGGAATGATACCATATAAATGGATATGATCTAAGATAGTTACCATCCCATTTATTCTCTAGTCATCTACGTACACACTTCATCATCTCTACAAAGCTGAGAAACTTCAACTACCATAAATATAATCAAATTTTATAGAGATATGTATAACATCAAATTTTTTGTAAAAAAACACATAAAAGGAACTACTCAGACATACAAAATTGGATTTCGGGTAGAATGATATCAATAAAATTCTATAATATCTAGTATATGGTTTTTCCATTAGGATACAAGTCATGTAGGTACACTCTAGAAGTTAGATCATATAATTTATTTTCCCAAACCATTTAATGGTAGGTTAATAAATTCGTTTTTATGGGTATACAGTTTTTGGGTATTTCTTACAGGACTTGGAATGTGCTGATTGTAGATACAATGTCCCATATCAACTAAAAATCATGATATCCTATTACATAATGTGTGGTTTAAATGAATTATCTTATATATGATTTAATATTACAGACAAATAAGTATCTTAGAACTATTTTTATGTAGATTTAGATAAATGGAATTTATAGTTGATTTATATGGATTATGGTGATCACCATATAAACAGGTTGTGTATGGGGTACGTAGGTCGAGACACTTAGTATGAAGATACATGGTGTGTGACCTAGAGTCAAACAATGTGTGACTTTCAAAATATTATTTTATTTAATTTATATTCAAATGGAAAGTCACATGATTTATATATTAGAGTCACATTTAGTGTGATATTCATTTCACACTGAAACTGAAGGTTCGTGATACACACAGTGTGTGACATGGGACTTCACAAACTATAGTCATTAGTTTATAGAATACCAATACATTGTATTGATTCTGTAAATGATGATCCCACCTTCAACTCCCTTCATGCCTCTACTTGCAATCAAAATTATCACCTCAAAACTCATCATCACAATTCACTAGGGTAATTTTCAAGTACCCTTTTTCATCATCTCTTTTCCATTTACACATTAATCAAAACACACTTAAAACACATGAATTTCTAATTTATCTCTATTATAGAATAATGTAACTACCAATAAACTTAGTTAATAATAATGAAGAACCATAATAAAGAGGTTTAAGGTTGGTGGAATACTTAACCACCTTACAATGGGATCACATTTGGGTTTTTTGAAGAATATGAGTACAAAATATGAAGAAAGAGAATATTTATAATGAAAAAATTCTCAATAAATTAGAAATATATTATTAATGTTTTATTTCTCAAGGAGTTAATTTTTTCAAATATAAATATCAATTATATTATTAATCATCACCTCGTATAAATATTTTTTATAAAATAAACCAAGGCTTATTTGTGAGATAAAAGTTTCTCAATAAATGTAGAGGTTTTATCTCTATGTTCACCCCATTGTTGAAAATTAATTAATTAAAAAATTAGTTTAGAATAATTTTAGAATAAATTATGATTGAGAATTAGATTATATTTTCATCACTTTAAAATAATTTATCATATTTAATTACTTAGCTCATTATCCTTGCATCAAATTTCATTTGATATTTTTTAAATTTGTAAATAATTTAGAGACACAAAAAAAAGATGTTGGATTTATGAAAAACATTTCAATTGTTCATGTAAAGAAAAAAATGATGTTTCTAAATATTATTCTTTATGTTTATCAGATTAATACGAATTAAATATGTTATCATGATTTTCATAGGTTGAATTCACTTTTAATTTGTGGTTGGAGAATAGAATTCTTGAGGTGAGAGGGGTGAATAGAAAAATAAAATCCCTACCTCATCAATGATAATCCAAAAATATTACCATTTTCCTTTGGTCCTCATTCTTCATTGATTCCACCAACATGAAAAAATATGAGATTTCAAAGGGGTTTTGTTCCTATTTTTTCAAGGAGAGTGAACGAAGAAAAAAATTATGAAATTATTATTTTGTTTCTACTAATAATGAAAAATAGATATGAGATGATTTTGGAATAGAAAATAGAATTGTGTTGTTATAATTCCCATCATAAAAAATATTGAACTAATTACCCTAAATAGATAAAAATAAACTTCCTCATAAATTATAATATTTTCCATTTTAGTAAGGGAGAAGGAATTATAAAATTAATGGGTTATAGAATCAATGCAGACACATCAACACCACCATGAAATGTGATGATCATGTCATTTTAACACATCATCACTTTATCACCATGAAAACAATTTAAAAAAAATAAATAATTTTTATTTGGATAAATTCTCAAAAATTCTCTACCCATGAATTTGAAGGCTTAACAAAGAAAATTATACCACTACAAGGAAAATAAACCCATTTTGAATACAATTGTAAGGTCATAATTTTTATTCGGGACTCTATTTAGGAGTTATAAAAGTATTACACACGCATAGATAAAAATAAAATCTTATATATTTTCAAAATCTCATAAGGATTAATTTTAAGTGAACTAAATTTTTGGAAAACTCCAAAATATATTATTAAAAATTATAAATGAAATTTTACATAAAAAATGAGTCACTACAATTTAGTTATTAAGATTTATATTATTAAGAGATTAAATTGGATTGATTTTTATATCTGGATTCACCACCTCTAATTATTAGGGTATATCTCATTTGGAACCCTTATGAACAATAAATTTTATCCAAAAAAATCAATGAAACAATCTATATCTAAAAACAATGATGTCAAATATAATTTTATCAAATATAAAGTTAGATGAAGTTCTTATACATTATTTAACTGTTGATATATTTACAAGGAATTTTATGAATGAACTATTAATAGTGTAAAGGTTAAATATTCATTCTCAGTATCCAGAACATGGTACATAATGTTACATTATTGATCCCTTACCACTATATTAGTTTGGATAATATTTTCAAAGGTGGGTGTTAAAAAATCAAGGGATAAATGACTCAATGGAATGATAAATATGAGTAATGTTTATAATGGTTTTTATTTTTTATCCATGTTAATTATTATTGAAAACTGGGGAATTAATGAGAACATTGAGTTTTTAATGACAATAAAACGAGGAAATAAGATAGATAATATGAAGAATATAAAAACAATAGTTTATTTGATTACATGATATTTATAAGGTGTTATAATCTATTAAATATTGGTTACAAAGGGATGGATGTCCCATAAAAACATCACTCAATCAACTAACATGGTTCCAAGTGATACTTATCTAGAAAAAATATAAAGAGGGAGTCATTTTTAGAGTATAATTTTCTATAATACATAAATCATTTACATTTACAGATAGTTTATATTTCCCCAACTTTTAAAAAACATATATTTAAAACAATTTGTATAAATAATATATTTCTTTTTATGTGAAAGGAGTTAATAAGTGATCAAGATTCATTGATATTTGTGATATTAAAAACAAATATAAAGATCAATATTGAGGAATCAATGCCATTTTTTATGAAATTGTTGTACCTTTAGATTTTTTAAGTTATATATGGTAATATTGAATAATTTATGAAACATTGTAGATGTATATTTTTAATGTTATGTTTTCTATTAATAATAGTTCATAATGATAATGAAAAGTATAAATGATGAAATAATCAAATTTATTATTTGTGATTATGTATGATCTTTTCAAATATATAACTTTAAGGGAATATGATTCGTGATTACTTTAAGACCATTGAATATATTATTGAGTTAATTGAATGTTTTTTTTAAATAGTCTAATGATTTTTAAAATATTTGAGATGAAGTTGAAAATAAATAAGTGGGGATATTTATACATGAAGAAGATTTTATTTTCTAATAAACACACTAATTAGTATGAAGTAGTGGTGTAAGTCTACTCACACCATAAGTTAAAAACTAAAATAAATTATACATAATGTAATTTATAAGATTCATGAAGTATAAAATAAATTCCACTAATATATAATGAGTTTTTTGGAATAAAATAGTTGAGGATACACAATATATAATGTGATATCTACTCAAAACATGATTCTAATTCGGTGTGTGAAACAATTTTCTTATATATACTCAATATAAAATTAAAAAAATATTTATTTTGGTACTCTTTCCACATGAATATATATAGAAATAGTTTATAATTAATGTATATTTTGAGTATGGTTTTTTAAATATGATTTGAGATTTCAATTAATAATTTAAATAATAAGATAACATGAGATATTATGTTCAATTTTTTTAGGATTAGATATGTCTATTTTAATGGATAATGCATTTTATAGTATTATAGTTTTACTGATATTTTTTTGAATTTGAAAAAATAATATAATTTGGGGATTATATAATTAATAAAAATTATTTATTTTAATATATTTGGATCTTACATGATTCATGTGTTTAGTATTTATCTCAAATAAATAATAGAGTAAATAATAATTCTTGTGTGGGTAAAAATAAATAATTTTTTTGAGATAATTAAACAATCTGAGTTTTATATGGAGAAATATATTATCTCAGGATACCAAAGGACTCTCGGAAGATATAATCTAAAATATATGCAATTAAATAAAATACTAACTAATGTATAAAGAGATTATCATATTTTATATTATTATATTTATCAATATGATATTATTTTCATAATAAAGTCTTTGAGTTTTTTTGGAAACTAGTGGGATACCATTTCATGAGTTAAAGATGAAACATTTTCATAAATTGTAATAATATTATTTATGAAATCACTGGATTAATCTATAATTTGAATGGTGAAAATCACCATAATGATGTAAGAATCAAAATTTAGGGTGAAACTTATAAATTTTATATTCCATATAGATTATTATCTTATTTCTTTCACATGGGTAAGGGATGAAAAAAATTATCATTTTTTTCACTATTTATTTAAAAAAATATATTATATATAAATCATGAAAAGTGACCAACATTGAATAAAATAAACCTCAATGTTGGATCCACATAAATATTTTTACCTTCATTATGTATGATCTTTATCAACAATATTAATAGGGGTATAAATTTTATATATTCTTATCAGTAATATTGTAAATATAAAGAAATTGATAAGTTACTCACCACCAACACAAGACATCATAGTTAATTCACCTTAGACTAAGACATGGAGAGAACCCTACAAAATATTTTCACAAAGTAATTAAAAACACCCATTTTATGCAATAATTTTAAATAATCCACTACTTTCTAATTTTTAATCCATCAAAGACTTGAAACCCAACTCTCTTATTTCCATTGGATCTACCACTTATCGAATGACCCATAGGACATACATTTCACTACTCCCACCTATTATGTCTCTAATAAAATCACCTCAATATATAATGACAAGTTAATGTATAACTAGAATCAATGATACTAAAATTACACAATAAGAGAAATGAAAAAATACTCAATTAATAATAAATAATTTTAACAATTTGACATCTCTATTTTTTATATACTTATCATTGGAAGACTAAAAATCTTTTTTAAAATAGATAACACAAATATTGACTTATATTATCCCTTCATACACTAATTTTCCCAAAAAGGATAGTGTTTCATTTATTTTTCCATCTTCCATGGAATTTTCGTTTAAGAAGGCATATGAAATCAACAAGTAGAACTAAATTTTTTCATACCAAATTTCATACACCTTTAATCACCATATATTAACTACACACATTCATTTATGGAACAATATATCCATATCTAATGTGAAATATATCTTGAATATTACTAGATTACCATAAAATTCTTAACTCAGGCCCCAAGATATCATCTTACTAATCAGTAACTAAACCTAAATCCTAGATAAATTTACCTACCTACCACTCACATATAACTAATAATATGTGGAAACACATTAATTTGAGCTCACCATAGAAGCAACTAAAAACTATGATAGTGTTTATACCAAGAAAGGAAAACTCAACCGATCCCTTAAGAGGTCTTATAAATATTTATATAAATACCCATAAAACATAGCTAACCTAATATTTTATGTTAATTAATGTCACAAAAATTATTAAAAAAAATATTGAAAGAGAACTATAAGTATTCAAAAAACAAATCAGTGAGACTCAATTAAAACTATTATTTATTATAATCAATCTATGAATTTAATTCCTAACCAATACCATTGACCTCTAATGAATCATATTATTTTAACAAGTAACTTTAACATGGTTGGATTTAGAAATATACTTATGGAAAAAACATTCGTCCACATGTACTAATGAAAACATGTCCCATATTCTTATCGCTATATTACAGGACTCATCAATAATGACAATTAATTCATACTCATATTCCACCAAACCAATTAACTATAACAAATGAAAATATAAGGATTTAAATACATAGTGATAAACTTATATGAAAATTTTCATTATCCATTAAAAGTTCATTTTCCGATATATATACACCAATTGTTCAGTATAAACCTTGGGAGTCCTTCATCAGATATCTTATTCTAAAACATCTATATAAATATAAAATCATTCAAGATCAATCATTATTAAATAGAATGTGTATAATTACTATGTTACTATAGTTATATACTATAATAGAGGAAATTTATGGTGAATCCTAAGATACACATGACATTGTATGGTGAAATCCCCCCTGATGAGTAATTTTTCTGGACTCAACTCTTAATATTCGGGTCATATATTTGGATGCTAACATAGGTGGAATTCCTCTCATCTACTTTGACTTTTTTTATATGGTTTCTCTAACAATAATTTACACAGTCTATGTTGGATGTCTCCGTGAGTGAATTAGGAGATGTTCTAAGATTAATCGTGCACTACCTATAGTTCTTCAATGGTAATCTCCTAAGTTTAAGAATATATAGACTTCTATATCTTCCCATGTGAACAAATAAAATACCAATTTTCAATTATTCAAGATGTTTTATCCTTTCAAAAATGGGTTTTTTAGGATTTAATGACATGTAATGGCTCGGACCCTCCTAGTCTTGTACTTTTTCGAAATCTTGGTCCCACCAAAATAGTGGCACTATGATGGTGGCACTGGTCATAGTGGCACTATGGCGGTCACTCCATCACGATCAATCAACGAAACAGTGGAACTGTGATGGTGGAACCATGATAGTGGCACTATGAGGATGGAATCATGAGGTTGGAACCGTGATAGTGGCACCGTTATGGTGTCTCACCAAACGATTTCCCGCCCTTGTTCTTTTTCTATTTTTCGACTTTTTTCACTCCCGCAACATTTCTTTTGACATGGAAGTGTTCTAATGCCCCTTTAAAAGCCCTTAATATCCCATAAATGATATCAAAAATCCCCAAAGATTCAGGAAACCCTTGACTTACCAAAACATGTGGCTTTTCCCTTGGTACCACACCCTTTTCTCATACTTCAAGTTCTACCCCTATTACACATTTTCCACTGTTTAATGGAAACCAAATAACTCACAGTAGTTATGGCCACCTCTCGGATTATAATTACTAAGTAAAAATTAATTCTATCATGTGTAAATATCCAACTGTGTGGTAAAACCACGATCTTCCATTAAAGCTATTCAAGATTTCATATCCCGTAACTTCCAGATCACGCCTTTAATCACATGGGAATTATTTCTTCTTCTGGGCTAGTCCATTTCCTTTCCCAGGGTGCATTTGGAGTCCCCCTTCCTGAGTTTAGTGGTTCGCCTATTCTTGAGCATTTCATACTCACTCTGTTAGTCCCCGAATTTCCTCTCCTACATGTCGCGCATCCACAGTTCTTGGCGCATAGATAGAAAATTAGATCATTGATCATCCTGGTATATTTCTTCCTTCGTCTCTCATTGTTGTGTATAATGAGGGGAAGGTATGAAAATGATTTTAAGTGGATGGATGAAACCAAACCTTAACCAATATAATAATAATACTTTTAAAAAATAAAGGGGTGTGTTTCATAATGTTGATGTACTCTATTACCCTTTCTTATATGTTGTGAATTGTATGTGCTTCTATCCACTAAAAATCATTGTCATTAGTGGTCTTTCCTTGCGCTCTAATAGACCCATGTCTTCTATGATTATTAAATTGTTGTAACATGAAAAATGGTTAATCACATAATCTTAGTTGATTAAATGTATTTCTAGGGAACAAGAATCCTTGTGTGATCACCCAAGTTAACCCAACAGAAAAGAAGGAACTCGTTGAATAGTGTGTTTAAATCTAGAAACTCCCTTGATCTATCTTGGTAACATGTGTGGTTGTTATGCTTGATTCTTATGGGTGACATAAATGGGGATGGGATCCCTTGTTTTGGTGTAGTGATTGGTTTGTGGATCTATGGCTGTGTGGGGTTGTATGGCGAGGCTTGATTTTCTTCCAGTACTTTGAGGGATCTCACGGATTCCTTTTTTGTTGTGACTTACAAGAGAACCGGTTATGAATGAATAAATTTATTATTGATTGTTTTTACTTCCATGGCTCATGGCTATTCTTGTTAGCTTCCCGATAGTGAAGAATTATTTAAATGGAATCACTTGAATATGAAAATAAGAATGTGTTCAATGGGGAACAATTTATTGGGAAGGAGTTTTGACTTGGTTGTGATTGTTTTGTTTTTTTATAAATTAATATTAATGAGGGTGTTTGAGAATGGGATAGTTTGGGAACCCCTAGGTTGGGATGAGTTCTTGTTTACCTATATGTATAATTTAGTTCTTATGTTTCTTATTTGTGCTCCACCCAAGTTGAGAACTTTGTGCCGAACACCCCCATTTCATGGGGGAGGGTGTTTTTTCCATCACTCCTATGAGTGGCTGGTTATTAGCTCCTTTTCTTCTCCCTTTGTCGAGTAGCCCAAGACTCTTTGGGCAGGATATGGTGGCCTGAGGTCCATTATTTCCCAAGATTATTCACGTAGGGTATGTTAGGGTGGTTGACCTAGGTGTGTACGGGTATGTTGTTCCCAAGTGTCTTCAAGATGAGGCCTAGGTGTCTTCAGGCATGGCAGTAGTTGTTCAGGCCTAGGTGTCTTCAGGCATGGTGGTAGTTGTTCTAGACCAAGTGTCTATGGGAATGGTTATGTGTGGTTGTGGCCCCGCTGTTTTCGGGAAGGATGTGTGGTTTTTGTAGCCCAGGTGTGTACGAGAGGGGTATGGCAGTGTGACTGTGGTGAAAATGATGAGGAGGGTCTGACACGTATGATTTCTTCAATAAATAGTGGAAAAGTGGTGTGGGGTACGCAAACATTGATGTGTTTTTACTATTATTTTACTTGACTTGCGTTATTTGGGGAGTATTCCTTGATGAGGATTGGGTGGATAGTTTCCTTTCTAGGTGTTTTGGTTATCTACTTTTCTCATGAGGCATTAGAATGCATCCCCACTTGTGCATGAGAGATTTTGGTTTTCCCTACTGAATATACCTGTATACTCACCATACATATATAAAACTTCTTTATGGTTTCCAGGAGGACTTTGAGGACTGTGCGAGACCGTACTAGTTTAGACGTTGGGACCGTTGATGTTGTTATTCTTCTTTTCTCTTGGTACTTCCCTTTGGAGTTTTATCTTGTACTTTCTAGCACCTTATTATTGGATCATGTATATGGGGATGGATTGTTTTGGCCTTACATTTACTTCCATCTTTGTTGTTGTTTGGTATTTACTATCTTATCTTCTGATCCTACTAAATAAAAAGTGTAATGCCTTCCATATTACATGTGATTCTATACATCTGGTGCGAGTCCCCACTCTAGGGCCTAATGAAGGTGGGTCTTAGAGGGGTCATTATCTCTCCTTTAACATGAT
Source organism: Viscum album (assembly GCA_963277665.1). NCBI lineage: Eukaryota > Viridiplantae > Streptophyta > Magnoliopsida > Santalales > Viscaceae > Viscum > Viscum album. Next base: position 1,663,733,986 of record OY728135.1, on the reverse strand, counting down.
TAAGGAAGGGTTTGGAAATCTATTGTCCCTTCCCTCATCTTTGTGAAGGTGGTTCGTGACATGACACTCATTCAATGTAGTGGATGAAATTAATGACCTAAAATCCTAATATCACTATGTATGAATCCCAAGACCTTGTATTTACTTAAAATAAATAAATCAATGTACCTTACACCAATAATATCTTATTCCACTATAATCTATCCTTCACTTGATGAAGATCTATAATAGGTATCCTTTAGACTCCATCCTTAATGGTGTATCCATGAGTAGAATCTAAATCACTCAATACTCAAGAGGGATTATTCTACCATCAATTAAATTATATTATCTTAAGTCGTAAAGGAAAGAGGAGAAAGAGATATTTATTTATGGGAGAATCAATAGTGGATTATATAGGCTTGAAACCTCCCCATCTCATATTTAATACCTCCTAACAAATCCCATGAGAATTCCCCTATAGTGATCATCCATTAACTTATACATTATGAATTGTATGAGATATTCATGAAGCTACAAACCATTTATAATACCATGGACTAACATGATTTAATTATATGGATGTACTATGATTATCTATGCATTAAATCTATTTAATTATTTCCTTGTATTTAAGATACCTTAGTTTTAATGCTTATCATTATGTTTCCTAATATATCATAAGATGTAAAAGGAACTATATAATATGACAACATTTATTACAATTTATCAAAAAAAACATATTATATGATTTTAATAAACATATGTCATATATTATGATATAATATGTATCATACCCTATGATATATGTCTATCAAATATATGTATATAGGCTTTCGGGAATATTTTATCTAATCTTCCGCTTTCTCTAAAGAATCATAAACATAGTTCAATTTATTGTTTTGTTATCATATGCAAAAACCTATGAAAAAATTCCCAAAACTACATTTTGATATCTTCCAAAACATTTTTGGATACTTTTTATCAAACTCTCCATGTATGAAAACATATTAAACACATTCTGAATATACATTCATAACACTTTTTGGACAAACTATAAATCCATTTTAGAGAAGCTATATGAGTTTAATAAATCTCAATACTCATTCACAAAAATACAAAGTGTTACCCCATCATCCTTTTTAAAATTGAAATAAAATATAAATTATTTAATTGAAAGATCTAATTAAGGATAAACTTTTAGAAATGAATCAATCTAACTCAAGCTTTAAATGGATATCGTGTGATCACAATAAAATCATGCATCTCTATTCCAATGTCCACTAGATATATCATATGAAATAATGAAATTTCATATGATCTATTAATGTAATACATTGAGTAAACACAGGATACAAAGTATTTTAATCCATTATAGCTACTCACATCTTCTTGATTTTCTATGTATAAACTAACCAGTTCAATAAATATATCACATGCAATTCATCCTTATGAATGAGCGCATCACATTTCATATATAAGTATGGTCATACTCTTCCAAAATCTATCCAAATGAAGAGATCAAATTTCATACTTTTTATATGAGATGTAAAACCCCGTCTTGGTTAAGCTCCAACCAATGATATGATAAACAACATAACCTACCACCCCATTATTGTCTAATCATCAAGTATTTCAATAGAATGGTATCAAATTATTATGGTTTTAATTCTTATAATATAACCATCCTCAGATATTAATGAAATATAAATATGAAACATGAAACCCTAATTACCAAATACATATTGTATGACACTCAATGTGGTATACTTCATGGCTCATCTAGCGCATGAAACCTATTTTGTGCCTCATCATAATATTTCATATTTCTATATAAAATCTTGTTGATACTATAATTTATATTTCATCACAACCTATAGTACTCCATGATGAACATTTTCTATGTATTACTTACTGTCATACATTGAGAATACATTTATCATTTCACTCGACATAATATATATATAGCCAATGTGAAATAATGATAAAGTGGATTCTATCAATTATATAAAATGATATATTTTATATTATTAAACTCCATTAAGAATACTAAAAAATACATAATCACCAGTCTCATCATTATATCTCTCTAAAATTCTTTCCACATTTCCATGTGACCATTTAATAAGACCCTCTAATTAAACTCTTTTAGTGAGTACCATATATGATGTATGACAATTTGAATAATAGTGAGGCTTAAGAATTTTATTTATAATTTTATTCTCCTTGAAAATAGTATTCAAACTTCTTCACTTCACAGCATCATATGTTATAATGTTAATATATTTTTTTAACTTATAAGTCTTTCTATGTTCAACATCATCATCATTCTTACAACCCATTCCATCAAAAATTCCCTTTACATTATTTTGGTAACAATACCCAACTCAATACATTTATTTATCAATTCATCCTAAACTATATTAGGATATGAGAGTGACATTTACATGGTTATAATAAATAAATATAACTCTTTACCTGTCTCTCTACCAATATACAAAAATCTCTATTTGGATATTAAATGATATTCATGTTTTAGTTTGACTAGCATAATATTTTAATTTTTAATTTTTTAACTTCACCAACTCCAAGAACACTCCCATTAGCCTCTTGAAAAATATATTCATTCAATAATATCATTATAAGATCCAAAAAAACCCGTTTTCTATTAAATGACACATATTTTTTCTTAGTATGAATATTTAAAAAATAAATTATTGACCACCATATCATATATGGGTTTCTATGTATTTTGATCATTTTGATGAAAATGATTGTATTCTTTAAAATATGATTTTAATGTGTAGTGGGATCATAACCCCCAAATTTTAACAAATATCAGGGTAAAATGCTCTACCGTGGATAAAAAACTTTTTATCCTTATCTTCTTCTCAAACATGTTATTGAGTTTTATTAATAATAATCCTTTTGAAACATCTTATCTTCCTCATAACAAGTCCTTGTTTTTAAATAAATTCTATTATCACATATAATAAACGAGATAACCATACACATCCTTTATATGAATCCATGTGAGAATGATGTTTTACTTTACATTCAAATCCATGATTTTAAAACTCTTTTCTTCTTCGCTTGGATAAAAAATACAATCTTGTTCCATTACTCTATTTATTTTGAAAATATTTATACCTAAAACACTTATAAAATATACATTTTGTATCGTCAGTATTTAAAATATAAAAAAATTTCTATAAAATTTGATATCTGGTATGAAATTTTGATGATGATTTCCAACCACCAATAGGAATCATAGAAAATATCAACCCATAATGAAACATTTACCACCTTGAAATTACCTTTAGTTTTCTCTGTCATTGTCTAGAAATTTGATGAAACCTTATTGGATTTTCTAAATAAAATTTATTTTCCCAATTTGAACTTTTACCACTTTTTATTATCAATACAACACCACCACCCTAGCATCACATGTCCTAGTTCATCTATCCTGGATAATTATATAAAATTGGAAAAACATTTCTTAAAAATATCACCATTGTTATAACATTTACAATGATTATTAAAAAATAGTTTTTATATCCAGAATATAAGTCCAAATAAACCTTGAGCGATTCGTTATATTCTTATCATACGCATCTGGATCCACTTATTAAACAACTTCAACATTATGTTATTCAGGAAGCTGGTATTATAACATATTGAATCCTCTCTTTACTGAAAAATGATTCTCAAATTTTACACAAAACTAATAATTTTCCTACATTAAGATTCCACTTTCAATTATTGAACTCTATTTTAAATTTTTTGATGATGATTCCATTTACCAGCATCAAAATATTTTACCATATGAGTAGTATAATTTATATTCATTTAGTAAATAATTTTATTAAATTTTCTCTCACTAAAATAATTAACACCCTTAAAATTAGTCATACTGATTAGTGGGACAAGATCCATATTTCACAATGCATTTGTTCAGTTTTTGTGTTTTTTCCATAACATATATATAAACATAGGTCAGAATTCCAATAATATCCGATATAATTTTTGTGTTGTTGAGTAGATAACACTAAGACCAATCCATCATATGGATAAAATCAACTATATTCCTTAGCTAAAATAATCTTATTAGGATCTATAATCTATGTAAAAACCAAATATAATTTCATTAATGGGAACTCAACCCAATTAGTGTCACAATTTACGTACTTTCGTTGCACAAGTTGATTCAAGGTCACCCAAATTTATCATGGCCTAACCAGTTTGATTATCAGTATATTGGCAAATGTTTTATTTGTAAGGTTTTTGACACTTAGTATTTAAATCTGGGTTCAATATCACAATAGTATATATTTTATTCCACTTACATGTATGTATACTTCTAATGATTCAATTTTTAATCCCTTTTACTTCTATGAAATTAATATGTTTAAAGCATATTTATGTATAACACTTTACAAAAATCATAGCTTGGGTTTCTAACCCTAATAAAAAGCCTTATATATTACAATATATCAAAATTCATCTCATGAAAAATTTACATAAAACCTTTTCATATAAATAATTATAATCATATAGAATAAACAATCCCTACAAGAGTAATCTCAAGGAGATAGATAGCCAACCCCAACTTTTTGGACAAGGATTGAGCCTCTAGGTCAGTGAGAAATCCAATCTAAAGTTTCTATACCCAAGGTTAGGTTACAAAATTGTGACCTAAATATCATTATAATAATAAAATCTAATATGTACAAAATATAATATAACATTAAATTTACACTCATAACATAATAAAATTCAAATTTAAAGTAAATTAAATCTAAATCCATTATCATACCTAGCTTGTAACTCCTTAAATAAATGTATAAAATTTATAGAAGAAGTTTAATAGTTTAAACTAATGAATAAATTCATTCAATAAAAATATATCAATTATATAAATGACTAAAATAATTAAATAAAATAAATAAATAAACAATTGATAAATTTAAACAAGATATAAACATTCTCGAAAAAAATATTAATTAGAAATTCATAAATAATAAAATTATAATAACTTTATAAATTATCTATGCATTTTGAAGATTCCATATTTGAGTAAATAAAAGAACATTTATATTTACTTCAAATATGAACAGTACATATCATTCTTTATATGGTATTTTAATCAAATATATGATATAAAATGACATATAAACAATTTATATTCAATTTTATTATGTAAACAGTTTACACAATCTAAATATCATCTAATATTATTTAAACATTTATCATATCATTTATCAAAACTCCCTTTGATATTATTTAAATAATTCCTTAAGTAATGCCTTTAATTTGAACTTTTAAAATTAATTATTATGAATCATTCATGACATAAAATAAAATCCTTTCTATTTATAAAATTTATGAAAACATTTTAAATTACACATAGAATTTCCATATAATCAATTTATAACCAAATTATAAGTCCTTCCATGTTACTTGAAATATTTATTTTAATATGAAAATTTAATATTATCAGATATTTATTTAATAAATAATTCATAATAATTAAATTAATTAACTCTAAAAATTTTTAAATTTATAAATTTATAAACACATTTATAAACTAAATAATTATGCTTAAATATGTTTTTTTCAATAATTTTTAAACAATTTATAAATTATTTAAATTAATTTATAATTGAAATTAAAGGAAATCAAAATTTAATAGGATGTAGGATTTAACAATATCTTGATATCCTAATTCACGACATGGTTAAAATAGAAAACATCTATTAAAACTCATCTTCTATGTCTTTCTATTGATATATATACATATATGAATGATACATAAGAATAAATACATTAGGGTGTTATCAATTCTATTTAGTATTAGATAATCCACCTTCTGATGTCACCTTTTTCCACTTCCCTTTATATTTTAATACACATATTGAATTGATAAGATGATATGATTATATGTTTTTCATCCTTTAATGAGTGAACTAACCAACTATATTATCAAATATCATATAATAAATATTGAAAATTAATAAAACAAAATTTGTATCACCTAATATGATAAAAAATATCATTTTGAGTGACATTATCTCACCTTCCAATATCAAAAATCATAACTCGGTGTATAGAAAAATTTACATGTCTTTTCTTTGGATATTCTATATTGTAAAATGATCACTATATCAAATTCCATACAATTCTTAATGATAGAAAATATTACTTCAATATGATATGATAGTTTCTCTATTTTTTCATTATTTTACAAATCAAGAAAAATGGTTATGTTTGATAAAACTAATAGATTTATTAGGATTTAATGACAAAATTCAATGAAACATAAGTAATTAGAAACCTAAAATTAAAATATTACCATGTATAATACCAAAAAACATGTAATTTGATAAAATGAAGAAATTTGTGTGACACACATCAATGATATCCCCTAAAAATGTCTTACATTTTTTACTTTATAAATATATATAAGATGCATCCTTTAAACTCTCTATTTCATGGTGTATACATGGTTTAAAGACAAATCACCTAACAATCAAGTGGGATTATCCTACCTTCGATAATAAATGAGTGTCTCAGGTGATAATGGAAGAATGATAAAGAGAGGTATTGGTATGGGATCATTAGTAGTGTCTTAAGAAAGGTTTAACCCCTATTATCTCATTGTGGTAGTCTTATTATAAATCCCTTGAGGAAACTCCTTGAGTGATCATGTATTAAATTATCTATTAGGAAATGTGTGGATAATGCATGCATTTAGAAAACCTTTGTAATCACTCTTTCAGTCTTAATGCAGGAAAAACTCGAATTCTCATTGCGATTCATGAAGCTGCATCAATTCAAAAAGATTGTTGTAGCAATCATATTGGAGACTTCGAGATCCTTAGACGTATCCGTGTCCCGGGTATTTTCCCGAAGCTCAAGCAACCCTTTGAAGTTTTCTGGCAACCTCCGATGCCGGGTTGGATTAAAGTGAATGTCGACGGCGCCTCAAAAGGCAATCCTGGACCTGCTAGTTGTGGGGCCATTTACAGAGACTCTGATGACCATTGTCATGGTTGCTTCTACGGAGGTTGTGGGATCGCCTCTTCCATTGAAGCAGAGATGCTTGGAGTCATCCATGCTGTTGATTTTGCTCTGCAAAGAGGTTGGCGTAAACTGTGGATTGAAAGTGATTCTACCACCATTGTTCAAGCAAATTGGAATGGAGTCATTCATCTAGCCTGGCCGCTTGCTATGCGCTGGATGAACTGTTTGAATTCGCTCCAGAAGATCGACTACATTGCTACACATGCATACCGGGAAGCAAATGCAGTTGCTGATGCCCTTGCCAATAAAGGTGTCCACCAGAACATGACTTGGCTGGATGCGCTGCCAGCTGATTTTCTTCACCTCTATGAAAGAGATTGTAATAAAATTCCTTCCTTTCGCTTCATGTAAACTTTTGTTTTCTTTTCTTATGCATGGGCTCTTTCTTTTAAAAAATAAAAAAAATGATAGCATTATGTAGAGGATTTCAAAGTTATAATTATTATAATTTTTTTTCTCAATATATCATTGTATTCCAAAGGAAACATATAATTTGAAACACTACATTTTGATTTCAACAATCATTGAATACAATATTCCTTTAATACCGGTATATCATATATTATGATATGATCTATATCTTACACTATGATATACGTTTAAACACATCATATGTATATATGATTTAAGTAATATCACCATCATGAAAAATGTGTTCTTTGATCTACATTTACTGAATCTTTATCATGAATTTACATATCATGGTCACTTACTATAATTCCTATAAAAAAGTCTTTAGTAAAAGTGATACATTGCCAATATGAATCTCTAGTGATATCACATTCTAAAATAAAATAAAACTGAACATACCATATTTCCAATGTCCATAAAAATCATATCATGGCTTAAATTTATAAGATATACTCTATGATGATTAATTAACCATGTAGAAAATCCCATGGAAACTAATTTGTGTCTATCACCAAAGTAAATGAATAATTTCCTTGATACAAAAGTATTTATAACTCTTTATAATCAATTATTTCTACACTTATGATCTGGAATATCAATACCCACCAATTTCTAGCCTCCTCATGGAACAAATGTTTTCCAAATATACCAGTTAATATATGGAGATCGTCATGAGATTAAGTTCCTAGGTAACATGGTCAAACCATAAATTCACTACTGGCGTATAAATATTATCATATAAAATGAGTGGTCTCTAACATTGAAATATATATTATGCATTTATTTGATATCATGTCTCATTCCCTATAATGATGTCCAATTTATGGTTTGGGATATCAAGAAGATGTTGGAGCAAGTCTCGGATGCCTAACAAAAAAGAAGCTACTGCAGAAGGACAAGTTGTTATCCCATGGAAGCACTGTGATGGACTATTGTATAGGATTCAAAAAACATAACATGATGTTTCATGGCATTAATTATGGTGTTAGTTCTTCCTCCCCTATGTTGGGTATCGTCACACTATGACCCTTGGTTATGTTATGATTTTTTAGGTGACGGAGGGCTTCAAACTATAACTTTTCTGGTCACATCATGAATGAGTCCTGAGTATTTTTTATAATAGGGGAATATTTGTCTTTTGGGGATCAAATTCCACTTTATTACTAAGTCTAATGGAATGTGTTATAGGGATGAATCAACTGAATCTCTCCTCTCACCTTCTCCATTAAACCCCCCATGGTGGGGGATCGATCTTGGGGAATTTTAATGGGAGTTTCATGTGGTTTTATCCTATTCCTTTAGTATCATTTGGTTCTTATTATATATACTGAATTTAAAAATGACTTTAATTAGTTTATTTTAAATATCTCCACCATTTCATGGTATAAATATTCTTAAATGATGGGAATTTAATTTGAGGTGGTTATCAGAGGACACCAAATGTTAGGTCTGAGATGTTTTAGTGTCACAGATACTCCTAATGAGTTTACATTGAATATTATTCCTTTTATTAGATTTTCTAATTAGTTATTATTTATAATTAATTAATTATGTTTCATGGTGTGAGATAGGTTCTCAAGAGCACAAATGAGATTGTTTTAGGCATGATGGATCTTAGTGAGGGGTTAACTCCTTTATAGAGGTAGGTGGTACATAAATGATATAGACCCTATCACAGGTCTCCTAGAAAAAATTATTTTGAACCCATGTAATGTTTTAAATTGTGTGACACTCATCATCTCTGTATAGGAGTGTGTTTCTCATTGTTTTTTCTCATGAATCTTACAGGCTCAGTATGGTTGTCGAGGATGAACGTGTGGTGTGATTAACGAAAAACAACATAGAGTTTGAAATAAATTTTAAATTTCATTGTCTTAATATTGGATATCTCTTTACTCACCTATTAGATCATTTTTAAATATTACTCTCATGATCTCTCTCTAATTAGATGATGTTTTACTAATCACCCTCACATAGTAATTTCATATTGAATTTGGAAGGTAATGAACACTACTTCCCCGTATTTTTACTTATATAAGTAATTGGTTATCTCTAATAGTTATTATATCAACCCACTACTCACCATAATAGGTAGTGAATAATATTTGAGTGGCCTTTGTGTTTGGTCTGAGAATGAGATGGAAAAAAATTCAAATTCATAGAAAAATGGAAATACCCTACTATCTATAATAATCATACACTTATAGAGAAATGAATAAAAGAGAATAATCTATTAAAAGTCAAATTCATTAACATGGGTTAGGGGAGTATATTTGGATCAATAACTTAGGGTTTAGGGTTACACCACTAGAGATATATAAACTAGAAAAGAAATATTTCTAGTGTATCAACCTTCTTATCCTATCAGAAGTAGAAGGCTCCTTCTTGACTAAATAATCTCCCTCTTATAGAAAAAATATCATGATCATTGGACTCCTTTTTTCTTTAATTTATTCTTTTCTCATATGAGTATTATGGGCCTCCTATTCTCCTAAAATGATTCCATTTCCTTTGAAATCCTCCAAGTTTTTAGTAAAACAAGTAGATAACTCTCTATTTCCTTGGATTAATTCCACGTTATAGATCAAGGGTCAATATTGTTGACACCTTGAATCTATATCATATTGTAATTACATCAACATTCCTTCCCCTAATCACTTTCCCCTTCCCTTAATGGGTTTTCACCAGGTGGAGTAGTGGAAAAGATATTTCATAACTTATGAAGATAGAAGAATGAGAATTTATTTTCAAATGATATTTAAATCATTTATATAATAATAATTAAATATTTCATATGAGTACCCTTATTTATAATCAATAATCATGAGATATCCCTTATATATATGGTTGCATCTGTAGGGACCCTTACATAGAACCTTTACCATGGTTGTTACCATTGAGTAGGGTAAGGATGATCTTTACGCAATATGAGGAACCATGAATATGACCATTATACAGTGTCTTTATAACCCTTACATAGTATATAAAATGAACCCTTCACCTTTATATAGCTTTATCATGACCTCTACGCATCTATGGAATATACTTTTTACCCTTACATAAGTTGTGTATCACACTATTTAGCCTTATAAAATTTCACTAGGATCTATATGTATCGATTCTGGTTAAGGGGATCCATTTATATAGCTCTAGATTATGCCTATTATCATTTCACAACCATCAAGTTAGCTTTGCACACCCCTTAAGAACCATGATATAGTGCATGTTACCCTTTCATGGTTTGTGGACGCAAAAGTACCTTTATGAAGTTGAGGATTACCTTAATCAACATCGGTGTAATTCTCTTACCATTCCCCTTCCACTTAAATGACCCAAATGCAGCTGCACTAATACATGAGATAACCATTGTGTAGTATTTATAGCTACAAGTATACCTTTACATAGTGGAAGAAGTTTTATGCTTGATAAAAATATCTGATGCTCCTATTTCATGAAAAAATACACATACAGTAAAAAAGTCAAACATTCCACAAGACTCATACAAAATCTTTATTCCTTTTTCATTTTCAGCCTCTATCCTTTAAATCATGAAAATAAATCATTTACTTTATGCTATATTCAAGATAAAATTAGAATGATTTAAAATAATGAAAACCAAATTATAGATACCTTAAAATAGTTTAAACGCAGAATACAATGATCTATCTCAACTTTTAATTAATCCTATAAGTTTAATAAACACCAAAAAATAAAAGATTAAAAAATTATTAATTCATCTCCATATTTAAAAACCTAAAATTTTTTGATAATTTCTAATGTTTTATACTAAATAATGGGGTTAATTTATAATAAAAATATATTAAAATTATGTTAATAGTGGATCACTTCACTCTTCCACACTTACCTTATTCCACTCCCAGAGAATACAATAAATTCAACTATAAAAATATTTTTTTAAAAAGGAATGATTATCCTAACTAATTAAAAACATATGAACAAAAAAACAATAACACAATTATTCATCCGTCGTTGCATGTATAATTCCTCAGTGAGTTTAATTCACAACCCTCACTTCAATTTATGAAACATTTCTAGTTATATGTTTGTAAACTGAATAGATCTTAGTGGCATCATTATTTTTACAAGTGGAACCTTAAAATATCACTCTACTCTAAATTTTGTTTTCTAATTTTTTTTAGACTTCCATGATACTTATTAAATAACTTTTTAATATATCACATGTCCCCTCTTCATCTAATTTCATAAATCACCAAATAATTTAAAAAAATTTCAATTTGAACTTATTAAATTTTTCCAAACCATGATTTTTGTAAATTAATTATTGGATATGTTTATCTAAACCCATAACAAAACCATTTTAATATAGTAGTTATCACTTGAGAGTAATTTTAATAGTTAGGGAAAACCCAACACTTGGGAAGACGAACAATAGGTCGCTCAAGCTCTTATTTTATGGATAAGACACACACAAACATGTGCTTTTGTTGACATAGTAAGACTTCTAGATCAGCTATCATCTACTTATTTTAATCCAATTTGTATAATATATATATATTTATTTTAGGTAGGCTCATTGAGGTGTAACTAAATCATAATGTGTAACACATATGTTCAAGTTAAAAATTATAGTTTCCTCATGCAATTATTTTGATTTAAGCACGATAATTTTTATTGAATCCAATTTTCCAAAATATAAAAAAACATCAATGAAATTATTATTAAAAAACACTCAATGATAATATAATTTAAAAAAAAATTGAACTAATAAAATTCTCAAATCTAGAATGCATTATTATACTAGGTATGACATCCTGAAATCAAATTTTCTTAACAAATGAACACTAAAAATATAATATATAAAAGAAAGAAGTCAAGTAGAAATTATTTATATATTCTAAAATATGTTTTTTAATTATATTTTTTATAGATTCCATGAAAACAAAAATAATGAAAAAATGATAGAAGTATTTTTATCCTAAAATATATTTACCACTATCACACATTTATCTTTAACAAAACTTATAATAAGTTATAGCATTAAATATAAATGAATAATAGATTTAAAATAAATAAATATCTAAAAATGTGTGGAGGAAGTAAACAAATTGGGGTTTCTTATTCATAAAAAATAAGAAGGACTTTGGACTCCCCATTTGGTTCCTTCAAAATATCTTCATGAAATTACTTTAGTGGTTTTCTATTTACATTAAATAGATGCATGGATTCAGCTCCATTGATTTCGACTACACCAAATGGGATGATATTACTCACTAAAAATGTTCCATTACACTTTGATTGAAGCTTACTTGGCATGATATTAATCCTTTAGAAAAATAGAATCACTTTATCTCCCACTTTAATGTCTCTTTTATATAAAATTATATCATGGATAGATAAGGATTTATATTTTTATAATAGAAAATTATTGTACCCCTCCAACCTCAACTCATCAAATTATATTATTTGAATCTTACTTTTATATCCAACCATACAAAAATCTAGGTTCACTATTTTCACAACACAGTATGGTTTGTGTTGTAGATCAAACGGAAAGATTCAATTCATTCCATAAATTTTTTTATGAGGACATGCCTTAGTGGTTTTAAAAAAATCTTGTATTTCCACATTGTTTATTCCATATTGTGTCTCTCATATTTTTAGTCAGGTTTCACTATTATTTACAAATTCTTCTTGATCGCTTTGTTTTACACCTCATTCTACATCTTTTTTATGGGTGGTAGGCAGTATAGGTCTTCTAGTGCACTTCATGACTCTTCGTGATGGATTTCATTCTCTTGTTAAAAAAATGTTTTCCTCGGTCAATGATTTTGGATCAAGGCACTCCAAATCTATAAAAAATAATTTGATCATAGAAACCCAATATCAACTTCTTCTTTTGTTCAGGATTCTTATGATTCAATCCAATTAGAATTATAATATACTACTAGAGAAATATTTGGAATCCCAAAAGAAATAATAAATAGTCCTAGGAAATCTAATCCCCATACATAAAATATTTTGAAAAAATAAATAATGGTGGGTAATTTATTTACTTTTATAAATTCTTCTAATGAATTGTAAATTTTAAAATATTTTTCAAAAATCATGAGAGTCTTTAAAAATTGATGACCAACAAACTAGATTCTAAAATTTCAATAGCCATTAATTGAGCTCCAAAATGGTCTCCACATGCATGTGTATGAAAAAAATGAAATCTTATAATTTACTTTATCCTTAAGTATAGGGATCCTAATCACTTGGTTATTATAAATATTCCATAAATAAGGTTCTTCCAAAACGTAATATTGGGATTCAGAATTATATTTATGAGTATGATACTAAGTAAATAAGGAAGGTTCATATGATGGAAAAAATATAATTGCAGCATACCATGGAACTTGGGTGACTTCTTACAACTACTCACTATGGAGAGAGGTATCTAGAGTTTTCTCAGTTATTGTTTCTACTTCCATAGTGTGAGGTAACCGGCTCATGTGGTCTATAAAAAAAGTATCATATAAATTATTTTCTATGAACTTTATATAAATTATTATTGTAACTTCATTTATATTACTAATATTGGCATTGATTTTTCTTTATATATAAAATACCTGATTGACAGATGATTAGAATAAATTTTGACTTTACATTCTTTGAAGTATTATTTAAATTTTTATAGAGAAATAAAAATATCCAAGAACTCATTATTTATGGTTTTGTAATTCATTTTGGATATATACATAGTTTTTTAAGAATAATATACCACCTTTTATTTCCCATTATACTTATAATAAAATACATCTCACATGTATTGATTAAATTCATCACATAACAATTCAAAGTTGTTTTCCCAGCTTGGTGGATAGATTACATGGGTTTTGGTTCATCTTTCATTGATTTAATCAAAATAAATATCCTATTATTCATCAAACACCATCGTTTTTGGAAAAAACAAAGCCACATATTTTTTAAACATTTTTGATCATATCAATATCCAATTATCTTCTAGGGAAGGCAACACTTCATCAATTGCAGGGGAGGTTTATTTAGTCAAATACACCATTTTATCAAAATTAGTACACTATGTGGTGTTATATAAATGGACTACTAAACTTATCAAAAAGATAAATAGAAAAATAAAAAAAATTAGAGTCAAAGAACTCTTTAGAGAAAACTTGTTACTATCCACTGGAAAAATTGTTTCACCCCCATTAAAAATGGTGGTCTTGGTATTAAGAATATCAATTGTTTTAATGAGGCCCATATAGTCAAACATACATAGAATATTGTGAACAAAAAATTTCAGGCATAGGATTTCATGTGTGATATATTTAATAATAACCTTAATAAAAGAATATATATATATATATATGAAATCCTCAATATGGCCTTCCACCAAACATAACTTTTCAAAAAATCCTATATCGCTCTAGATTGATAGTTAACAGAGACTCATCGCTGAATTTTTGGTTTGAAAACTGGAATGGAATCCCACATTGTAACATGGGTGATCCCATGCAATTATATAAAAATAAAAATATAGCCATTAATGAATTTTTGAAATCAAATGATTTTTATTTACCTGATGAAATTTCTACTATTATTAAAAATTACACTTTTGTGATCTCCAATGATTTTGTAGTTTGGGAGCCTTCTTACACTGGTGTTTTAAACTCCAAAATCTATTATAATTATAATGTAAATACCAACAAAAATGATTTCACCTAGATAAATAACTTCAATAAATGTTGGGTTTGACCCTCGTGATTCATCTTTGTGTGTAGAATTTCTCTTAATTTAATTCCCACCGATTTTAATCTACAGGTATGTGGTATTTATCTTTGTTCTAAATGACATATGTGCAACCAGCATAGAGAGGATGATGATCACCTATTTCTAACTTGTTCCAATACCTATTCATTATGGAATAATATATTTGATATTTTTTATATTAGATGGAAAATTTTTAACCTTATTAGATTGAATCTTCAGAGATACACTACTTTGGATACCTCTCATCAAATTTCTCAGCTTTTCATTACCGTTGTGCGAGAACTGATACATATTATATGGTATGAAAGAAACACTATTTTTCACAAAAATAACACTTTCAGTTTCCCTGAAACTCAAATTAATATATACACTATTATCAAGGAAGCTGTAATGATTCAAATAGGGGCTTATCACAACTCAGTTAAGGATTTCACTATACTACGACAGATTGGGATAAAAGTAAAATACATCCCACTGAGTGGTTTTCTAGAAGTATTTTTTCAACCTCTTATTCCTGTTTGGATCAAAATTAATTTGTATGGTTCTTAAAAAGGAAACCCTGGACCTACAGGATATGTTATTATCTGTAAAAATCAAAATGGGGACATATTTGAATGTTTCATTGGTTCTTGTGTTCATGTGTCTTCAATGGAAGGAGATATGTACACTTTCATAAATGTAGTTGAATGGATACAAAAAAATATGGAACAAAATCTTGATTGAAATTGATTCAACTACTATTGTCCATGCTCTTAGACATGAAATGATTCACCTCGCATAGACTCTCACTATAAAATGGATTTTTCTACCTCCGACACCTATCAAAACTCAATCATATTATCACTCATGCCTATAGGTATGGGAAAAAGGTGGCATATGGTCTTACTAATAAGGGTTTATACATCAAGAACATGTTCATGGAGAATCTTCCATCTGACTTCACCCCCTGCATCAAAATGATTGTAATAAATTCCCCTCCATTAGACTATTATAAAATTTTTATCTTAATATATTTCTGTTAGTTGATCCTTTGACCAAGGCATCATCTTTTTTGAAAAATAACATAAAAAAAATATTATTCATCAAATAAAAAATTATTTTCTCTCATGATTATGTTGGTCATGAGATTTTTTTACTAAATTATATATTTTTTCTTATATAAAAACCAACATAGCATAAAAATGATATAATATATCCCAAAATAATGGGATAAGGTAATGTTTAAGTGATATAAATATTTTTCTTTTCCACCTCAATTCCTTCTTTCAAAATTATTTTTCCTATAAAATTTATTTTTTTAAACATGTGGAGTCATTTTTCAAATTTTAAAAAAATGTTTTTCTCAATGAATTTATATAAACTTTTCTCTATAATTTCAAAACAGTTTTCAAAGTTTGTTTCATAATTAGTAAAATCATTAAGAAATACCTCCAATAATTTCTTAATTAGGACTGAAAAGATACATACCATATAATGATGAAAAGTACCTTATTCATTTTATAACCCAAATGGAATCCTTTAGATAGACAACATACTAAATATATTGGTGAATTTCATCTTATGTCAATTTTTTAAGGTTATGGGAACCTAAAAATTACATAGAAAATCCGTAAAGAAAATTATAATGACATTTCTCAGATACTCTTTATGACATTTCATCTATAAAATCGATTGGGAAGTGATATTTGCTTTTCACAAAATCTAGTCTAATTTTTTAATAAAAACTCTCAAAAAATTCTAAATACTAGTGGAAACTAGATCAATATTTTCATATTTTACGATGGTGAGTCCATCCTTTTTGGGTACAATTCTTATGGTACTGAAGATAAGGTGTTTGAGATAGGCTATATGATTCTAGAACCAAAATTTAATTCAATTTTATTTTTTTACAGGTTACCATACATTTGGTGTATTCCTTTTTTAGTGTTATATTACAAGTTTTGACTCTCTTTGTTGTACACATAGGTTATTGAATTAATAATAGGGATGTCTCGGAATTATCAGCCTATAGATCCAAAATTTTATTTTAGAATTTTCAGTAGTTGTTTTGAATTATTGGGTCCCATGTTATTTGAGAATATGAAAATCATTTTTTCATTTTCATTAAACAATTAATGCTTCAAGTCTGAGAAGGTATCTTTAGTTCTCGTTCAGGTGGGTGATTAAGTGATAGTTTTAACACAGTACCCTCCATATTTCAAACATATAAATTTATTGAAATAGTTTTAGTGTAATATTTAAGTAAATGATAAAAATGAATTTCATTTATACCATCAAAATCTCTAGTACACATACCTATTTAAAATTTTAACTGATTCTAAAAAAATCTTAAGAAAAATAAGATGATTTTAGGGATTCTTCTAGATGAATTATTTAATAAATCATTTTCATTTATAATTATAACAATAATGAATTTTATAATAAGTCATTGTAAAAAAATATTGACCACTATGGGGGTATCTCATTGAATCTAAAATAATAAGTTCATTTTATCTTCCCAAAAATTTATTTAAATTGTTCCTAAAGTAATATTTAATAGGTTTTTAGTGGTCTAAATATGTATCCAACCCAAAATGATAGGGGAACAAGTTTTACCCCTTTATTATTCTATGTTTAGAATATAAAATTCATTATAGAGTAGTAGTTCATTCATTATTTCTAGAACATACTATAAAAACCGAACTAGGTAAGAAGTGGTTTGGTTGGAAAGTTGCACAACTGCTTAAGTCAGGTTGAGTTCTTATATTTATATAAGGATGTTTAAACTTGTAATTCCTAGAATTTATTGATTGTCCAAAATCACACATTGCATTTACAGAAGTGATCTCTCTCGTGATGAAAGGGATAATAAAATTACATGGATCTTGAAATTTTTAGATGCAGTTAGGGGTTATTAGAGCAGAATAATTTCTACCTAAACACACCTTATAATAGACATAATGTTTCAGCTTATTGGTACTCGTTTCCTTGAGAAATAGTTCATACCATGGAATTATTTGGATGGAATCCTACATATGAATATGGATTTCCACCTTTGTGAATGTTTTTAAGAACTCTTATTGTAATTATTCTTCACTAGTTCTCTTTGGAGGGCATTTTATTGTAGGGTTGGGGGGTTGTGGTAGATATAGGTCCTCTATATTGATTTTTTCCTTTCCTTTTCTTCATAGGCTGTGTCTCCTCCAGACTTTCTAACGCCATGTGATTTCAATCGGTATTATCCTATAAATAAAACTCATATGTATGATAGAATCTCATACACGCATCACTGAGCTAGAGATAATAATATTTTTATACAATAAAAATGATAATTAAATTAAATATAATTGAAAGAATAAATAATTTTTTAAAATTAAAAGTGTTTTATTTTAAAAAAAATGTACTATTAATTCATGTGAAATTATTTTGATGAATTAAATATTATTTATAAATGTTTTAATTTTTAATGAAATGATACAAATAAATTGATTTGATGAAATTAAATAATTTATTATTAAAATAAATTAATAATATTTATAAACTTATTATACAATTATAAGGATTAATGATCTAATAATTCTTTAATAAACAAAATGTTTTTAAAAAAATGTAATCAGTTGTTTTATTTAAAAACTAAATCTCCCTTATTAAAACATTAAATTTATTGAATCCCAATTTTTATAAATTTAAACACATGAATCAAAATACTCAAATTTATAATTAATTGGTTACAAATGAAGATGTAGTCATTTAGTTGTAAAAATTGATATTTTCAAAAAAAAAATATGAAACACATTTTTAAATTAATAAATTAAAATAATAACTGTAAATTAATTATTTTAACTAAATTTATTATTAATATATTAATTAAAATAAATTAACATTTATCTAATTTTTTTTACTAGGAATAGAATTATAACATATTCAATATTTCTTAAATATACATTTTTTCTAGAAAAATATTTTTATGTGGTTATATGTAATAAGATTAAAAGTAATTTTTTACACCTCTAGATATTAAATGTTGTAAAATTTATTCCATTTTTGAAATAAAAATATTTAAATTATTTAATAATTGAATTTTACTTTTTTCCATAAAAATGAGTTACCAATGTTAAATTTAGTCTACATAATAAACGGTATAAGTATTGAAAAAAGTGCTTAAACTAATGGAATATGGCTATAAATTTCTCAAAGACATGTATAAATCAGATTTTATGGGTTTATATTGACCCTTAATGATATTATATTTCAATGTTATTTTATTTGGTTCCATTTTCCCCCAATAATTACTTTATATTATTTTAATGTTAAGATTATTTTAAAAAGTGCCACCCCACTCACTTATGGAAGGACCTCTTCATCCTCTCACTTATTAACACTATTTTATCATCTTTAATCAACAAAAATATTCGAAAACCCCTAAAAATACTATTATTATAGGGACCCGGCCTTAAACATTATATAATCATGAATTAAATGAATAAATCACATTGAGAAATTTTTCAGGTTTTGAGTTTTAGAGAATTAGGCCATAACTATTACATAACAACTTAAATAATACATGAAGACACTACTACCCTGTATCCATTTTTCATAAAATATAAACTCTTGAATAAAGAGACTTGACTAGTTCCATGTTTTAGACAACATGACTTTTCCTTGATCTCATCCTTCACCATATTCAGCTTCATGTCCTGTGAAAAACATTTTAAAACATGGGATTATCATAAAAAAGCTCAGTAAGTGATATAAAATAATGAAAAGAAACATTATCCCATAAATAAATAAAAATCAATGAAACCATACTTTTCAATCAACACATAACACATGAAATCATAAGATTTATGAATAATATACAGAAATCGTAAACTATAAAGGTAACTTATGGTATTTATAACATACATACATTGTAGTTATCACAGCTACATTGGGATTCACATTTGGAATAACCATCACGATATGTTCCCTAAATCTATTTGGAGAAACATTGACATTTACCTCTGTCACGTTACCCAATGCATTGGAGTGTTATCTCAAGCTCACCCTCCCTAGGTTTATCATAGAACCACCCATATACGTAAACAATTACTGATGATAATAACATATTCATAACACAGAACACAAGCATAAAATAAATATAACATTTCCACATTCTAATCACAATATATCATTTCAAGATATTGACATAATCAATGCTTTGTCAAAACCATTTTCAAAACCAATTAAAATATTTAATAAAGATATTTTTGAATAAAAGTGTCCCATAACACATTGAAGGTTTTAAATGAATAATGATTCTAAAACATTAAAATCCATAAAAATAATTCCAAAAACCCATTTTGAAAACATGTACATTAATGAGAAATATTTTTAAGAATAACTCTTTAAAACATTTAAAATGATATTGTAGTTAAAGAATTTTTTAAAAAATGAGAGACGCTTGAATGAAAATAATTGTGGAATAACATTTAATCAGACATTTATAATATCATAAAAATAAACGGATTCATGATATAATATTCCAAAGGATAGTATATACACCACATAAGATTGAATGGGTGCATAACAACAATGAAGTCCCAATGGAATGTAAATTGAGACGAAATCCCTTATCAAAACTGTATCCTTATATTAAGGATAAATAAATTACATAATAATGTGTGAAAAATAAGAATACACTCAATATAAGTGGATATTAAGTGTGAAACAATCAGATTTTATTCACACATATTCACAACATGACATAATCAAGATGTAGAATTTTAACCCAAATAATTGGAATTTGTTAATGAAGTTCCCTTATAGAAGTTTGACAACCTAACGGCGTCACATTAAAATTAAGAAAATGCATTGATGAGAGAAAAAAGGGTATCTCATCACATGGAAAAAATATTTACAAAAATAATGATATAGAAGAACATATCCCAACATAAGAAGATGTAAATTAATAGACATGACAAAAATAATTCCTTTAAAAAGAGGAGGGTGAAAAGGTTACCTTACCGATTTATTTACTTACGAAACATACACCCCATGAAAGAAAGATAATTCAATGAATATTTAAATACCCATAAATTAAATTATATTACATAAATAATACAATCATTTGCAGTATGTCCACCACACAAAAGGTAATATTTTCAAATACAACATGAATCTCATAGGAATAAAAAGTGAGATTCAAACCCCTTACAACATTGTAATAAATCGATTTGTATGACCAATAGTTAATAAACAAAAAATTAATCACATAATATCACGAATATAAATATAATAACAATAATAATATATCAAATTGCAGTACCCAATACACCACATGCAATAAATAAGTGGTGAATAATGGAAATCTCACGAAATTGAATGTGATATAACAAATCCCTTACCTCGTGTCCAACATGACTTTTTTGTTCCTTGTTCTTTTAGAATAATAAACTCAAGTTAATTAGTCATTGATTAAGAACATTTATCAAGTTTATTATTCCTTTTATATAAGTTATTACCTTGTAATAAAAATTAGTAATTTATTTAAGTTCGTATTGGACATTTGGTTGATGTTCAGAACTTGAGTAAAAAATGAACTTTTTATAATTACAATTTGTTCATGTGGTCAAAAAGTAAATTATCTTCAGAATGATATTAATTATTTATATATCATATATATCATATTTATCCAGTATATATATGTATTTATAACAGTACATAACATTTTGACATAAGAAATTAAATGCACCGTTCATGGAGACGGTACGTCGTACGTACGAATGAACGCCACTTTCATTTCTATTTTTAATTTTAATGGAATGAAAAATTAATGATACATAGGTATATTATAATTCCAGTATATTATCATATATAATTTAATTAAATACATCCTTTATATGTCCCATGTATGGCATGAACGAGTCATATCACTTTGAGGGGGCGGTAGTCCGCACTTCCTCAAATGAAATTATCACATTTACCCATAATGAAACCATAAAGGAATGATATAAAATAAAAATAAAGAAGAATAAAGAAAACATAAAAATAATATATATCATATATAAATACAGATCCATCTTAATGGCCACCATGAGAGGAGGTAGGAGATAATTGAACAATCATCATTTCGTCAGGCGTTAGTTTACTATCCACAGAAACAGTATGTTCATTACCCATTAAATGGAGGTGTGTGTAAGTGAAGTTATAATACTTCTCATAAAAATATCCTAGTATATTTATGATACCAGTTTTCTTATAAAAAAATTAATAAAAAGAGTTTAGGGGTTGGAGAAGTAAAATAAAATTAAAGAATTTAAGAGAAATTATTACCTTTAATTTAGGTAACTCCCTTTGGTTTGAACCAAAAGGACTTCTAGATGTGTCTAATGTCTAAGTTAAGGATTATATGATGAATATAGGTATATTTAGAGCTTATTTGGTCAGGGTTTTGATGATACATTGGGTTTTAGAATTTTGATAAATTGGTTAGAAGTGGTGTTCTTTTATAAGGGAGGGGAGGGGTTCTTTAGAAAAGTGTGAAAATAATATTTTATTATATAATTTGTTTTGGTTTCTAAAGGTAAAAAACTAATTAAAGTCGATATAATATGACTCATGGTCTCAATAAATTCATCCAATAAGAATTTAACAGGTTTTGGTTGTCATTTTAATATTTATAATATTATTTATCAAAATCATTTATTAATGAGGTAAATACTGCATCAGTTTTGTGTCATAAAAAATATAATTTATTTGATGTCTAAAAATTATAGAAAAATTCAATTATTTAGGAAATATTTTTACCTTTCCAATGAATATTTATAGTTGAAAAGATAATTTATTTAACCTCATGTAAAAATTAATTTACTAAAAGATATTTGTTTGTGTCATTTTTGTCTTTACTTTAAATTAATTAATCTAAAGTGTCATTATCACTCCCATGTGGCTCCATGGGGTCCCAAAATCGACCCAAGGATGTCCATGGTCTTCCTTGACTCATAAAATAAGTTTAGGGTAAGTTTTAAGTTAATTTAGTATTATTATAATATTCATTTTTACCATTAATTACCCTATGTACCTTTAACTACGGTAAATAAAGTCAAAAGTTACTATTCAAAAAAATAATTTTAATCTTATTGAACCTAATTTTACTTACTAATAACTACCATATATATATCATATTTTAAAAATTATATTTACAGAAGTCGTAAAATTTCATTTAAATGTAAAAGTCGGTTTTTTAACTACTACTTAGTGGTTTCACTATTCATCAAAAATTGATGTTTTTTAGAAAAATACAAAAAATTCAGCCTAAGATATTTTTGATAATATGAATTCAAAAATGATTTATATTTTAAGAAATTAAAAAAATAGAAGTTTCATTAATTCATTTAAAATGAATTCCCATTTTCAAAACAAATAGCGTGTTCTTGAGAAACATTATCTATCAAAAGATTGACACTTGTTTAAGTCCAATTTCAAAGTGAAATTAATTCCAATGACCACCATTAGATTAAATGGTAAAAATATAATCTAATTAATCTTTAAAACCAATTAATAAAATAATCTAACCATATTAATAAATTATATTAAAAGGTATTTTTGAATTAAAATATAGTATTTTTCACTATTCATCAAAAAGAGAATTTTATCAGAAAAATACAAAAGTTTCACCCATAGTAAATTTTGATGTCCCGATTCTAAAGAAGAATTTTATTTGGTCAAATAAAACATATAAAAGTGACCAAAACTATATTTAAAGAGGGTTTTCCATTAAAAGGCGGTAAATCGACCTTTTAAAGAATATTAATGTATTTATACATAAAATTAGATTCTATATTATTTTAAGGCTCTAGAATTTATTAGATAAATGTAATAACATTTAAGAAGCATGTATAATAATATTTTTGTTAGTAATGTTGATTCTCGCCTTTACAATGGTTAGGTATTAACTACTATTTAAAATAACAATATTATATTATTATTTTTCATTATGACTCAACATTGTGGACAATGTAATATTTCAAAGAAACCCATTGTTGTATATCAGATATTCCATCGAATCATAGCATCCCTTTTAAAGTAAAATTAATATTTAATTCACAAATATTAATAAATATGAAAAATGGCATGTTCTTTATTTACCTGGGATGTTACATCCTTCCCCCCTTTGGGGAATTGTGTTCTCACAATTTTAAAAATGGGCTTGGAAACTACATTAAAAGTCCCACATCAGAAAAGAGTCAGAATAACTATCACTTTAAATGAATAAAGATAAGTACAAAGGTCCCCCGAGATAACCCATACTAGGATTCCATGTAGGAAAACATGTATATGAAAGAAATAACAAACGGTCATGTTCTGATGGAGAGTGATAGAAAACATGATTAGGAGAAAGTTAACCACCAGAAAATCACAAACAAGTGATAGGTTAAACGATATTTGATTCCCCATTTGGGAAATTTAACAAAAAAAAGTTTTTGTTTTAAGTTACTTTTCATAAAGTTGAGTAATTTATTTATGAGATTAACTAAAAGCATAAGGAAACATAATTACATGTCATGTAGACTTTCATCAATTACTAAATTTCTACCACAAACGCATCATTTCTCCAAATGATGAGTATTAAAACAGAATTGGTCACATTAAAAGTGCTAGAATCAACTTTTAAAGTATCACATAATCCAAAAAATATGAACTATATATTTCCCTTGTCTTTAGACATCAACCAAAACCAAAACGTTTAGTAAAAGATCAGATGATCCCCAAAAAGGATAAACTTTTACAAAAAGAAAAACTACTCATAATCTTGAAATTTTGTCTAACAATACCCAAAGTATAACAAGGACCATTTAATAAAAAATTGTCTATAAATTATTCATTGTAACCTAAACTATGATTGAAACCCAAAATTTCAAAATGATTTTATCACATAGTCTTCCACAAAAATCGTAACATTTATCTTTAAAAACATCAACTACTCTTAAATTCTCATATTGAGGTATAATTAACCAAATCACATATTCTCTATGATAAGTTAATAATTTCCATAGATAACCTAAAATAAAATTATTCTTTTTTTCATAAAATCATCTAACTAAAAATAATTAGTCATACTAACCAAGGACTTCACATAGTCCAGTGGTAGGAGAAACATCCCAGTCTCACTTTGGTTGTGGGTTCGATTCCCACTGCTTTTTCCGATGCGATGGGTTGTCAAGCGGTCTGCGTGTTGTCCTTTTTCAAAAACTATATATTTTTATAATATTCATAAAAATAGATAAATTCATCAAAAATAACCATAATATATTTTAACCACAAAGTTTATCTAATAACATTCAATTTTCATTCCAAAATTTATTAACCTATAATTTCCTCAAATTCAAGGATCATATAAACCCAAATGATTATTTATTACTATATACACAAAAGAAAAGATAATTATTCCATGAATAAAATATTCATATATCAAACTTCAGGGTTACAAATTCTATAAAAACTCTTCTAATGTAATCCCATCTTCAAAAGAGCCTTTATACTTTTAAGCATTTCACCATCCTAAAATCTACCATAACACTTGAATCCCTTCTATGTTGACTTCTTACTCGTTCAACATTCTGCATGATCCATTAACCATTCCTTTCATACTTATTTTGAAATACTTTTTTCCTTTCATTGGTTATTGTTAGATACTTCATCCTCAATCATAATGGCATTAGGTATTAGTAAATATATATTTTTATGATCTTGGTGATCCCATTCCCGAAACTTCTTCGTAGGATATATATTTTTATAATGACCATGCAGACCACATTTAAAATATTCAATTGATCCCTCAAACAGAACTTCATTCCATTTCTAAGAGACAACTGGATTCTTCCTTTTTCCATGGAAGGTTCATTCTTTATGACCTTAATTTCCACATTTATAGCATCTTCACGTCCCTTTGAAGCATTTTCCTAAGTGTTATTTTCCACAACCTTGACACATAGGTTTTTTAACTTACTTACCTTTATGATTATTACCTGAAGTTCCATAGGGATTTTTTTCTCACATATACGATGCCTTTTAAAAATCCCCAAGTTTCAAGTGGTCAATCGTGACTCCAAATAGTTGGTTAAGAATAACAACAGTAGTTCTCATTGTAACTCCCATTTAATTCAGTTGCTCATTCAGAAAACCATCACATTTTTCTTCACACCCACTATTACTTTGGTGCCTGCTAGATCTATCCATTTACTAAAACCAAAAAGTTCAGTGTGATTTTATCTAAAAAATAATTATCTAATATCTTATGAGGAGGTTAAATACTTAAATATACTTATTCATGTTATTTTAAACTCATTCACTTTATCTAAAATAAGTATGACTCTTTCTAAAATCCTAACAATTATGGTAATGTAACTTATGCTTAAATAACACCCTAACCTCTAAAGTTATCTAAAATGACCTATGACACCAAATATAAGGACTCAGCATTAATCACTACATAATCTTGAATTAAATGAAGAATTCACATAGAGGATCTTTTTAGGTTTAATGTTTTAGAGAATTAGGCCATAACTATTACATAAAAACTTGAATAATACATGAAGACACTAATACCCAGTATCCATTTTTAATAAAATAAAAATTGTTGAAAAAGGAGACATGTCTAGTTCCATGTTTTAGACAACATGACATTTCCTTGATCTCATCCTTGTCCCTATTCATCATTATGTCCTGTGAAAAACAATTCAAAACATGGGATGAGCGTAAAAAAGATCAATAAGGGTTATAAAATAATTAAATGAAACATTATCCCATCAATAAATAAAAATAAATGAAACTATAATTTTCAATCATAACATACCACATGAAATAATAATATTTATGAATAACATATAGAAATCATAAATCATAAAGGTTACTTATGGAATTCATAACATACTTACATTGTAGATATTAAATATACAAAGGGGGTCACATTTGGAATACCCATCATGGTATATTACCTAAATCTCTTAGTATAAACATTAACGTTTACCTCTATCACGTTACCCAATGCATTGGAGAGCTATCTCGGCCTCACCTGCCCAAGGTTTATCACGGAACCACCCATATACGTAAACAATTCCCAATAACCATAACTTATTCATAACACATGACACAATCATAAAATATATATAAAATTTCCACATTCAAATCACAATATATCATTTCAAGATATTGACATAATCAATGCTTTGTCAAAACCATTTTCCAAACCATTTAAAACATTTAATAAAGATATTTTTGAATCAAAGTATCCCATACCACTTTTATGATTTTAAATGAATTATAATTTGAAAACATTAACTTCCATATAAATAAATCCTAAAAATCCTTTTGAAAACATGGACATTAATGAGAAATATTTAATAGAATAACTCTTTAAAACATTTAAAATGATATTTTAGTTAAAAAAAATTTATCAAAATGAGAGAGGATTGAATTCAAATAATTGAATAATAACATTAAATAAGAACATAATAATATCATGAGAATAAAGGGATTCATTATATAATATTCCAAATGAAAGTATATACCCCACATAAGAGTGAATTTGTGCATAACAACAATGATGTCTCAATGGAATGTAAATTGAGATGAAATCCATTATAAAAACTGTATCCTTAGATTAAGGATAAATCAATTTCATAATAATGTTTGACAAATAAGAATAAAATATATATAAGTGGATATTTATTATGAAACAATCATAGGTTATTCACACATATTAATAGCACGACATAATCAAGAAGTACAAGTTTAACCCCAAGAATTGAAATTGGTTGAAGAAGTTCCCTTACAGAAATTTGACAATCTAACGGCGTCACGTTAAAATTAAGAAAATGAATTGATGAGAGAAAAAATGGTATCTCATCAAATGGACATAAAATTTATAGAAATAAGGATATAAAAGAAAATATCCCAACATAAGAATATGTAAAATAAAAGACATAACAAAAAGAAGTCATTTAAAAAGAGGAGGGTGAAAAGGTTCCCTTACCGATTCAGTTACTTATGAAACATAATCCCCATGAAAGAAGGATAATTCAATGAAGATGTAAAAATACATAAACTAAAATATATTACATAAATGATACAATAATTATCAGTACATCCACTAAAAAGGGAATAGTTGAAAATATAGCATGAATCTCAGAGGAATAAAAAGTGAGATGAAAACCCCTTACCAAGTTGTAATCAATCGAGGTGTATGAACAAAAGTTAATAACCACAAAATGAATCACATAATTCTATGAATATAAAGAGAATAATAATAATATATATCATATGGATGTACCCAATACACCACATGCAATAAATAAGTGGCGAACAATGGAAATCTCATGGAATTGAATGTGAGATAAGAAATCCCTTACCTCGTGTCCAACTTGACTTGTGAGTTCCTTGTTCTTCCTGAAAAACAAACTTAAGTTAATTTATAATTCGTTAAGACACTTTTTCATGATTATTATTCTTTTTATATCACTTATTACCTTGATATAACAATTAGTTAATTATTTGAGTTCATATTGGACATTTTGTCGATGTTCGGAACTTGAGTAAAAAATGAACCTGTTATAATTACAATTTGTCCATGTGGTCAAAAATTAAGTTATCTCCAGAATGAAATTAATTATTTTTATATGATAGTTATCATATTTATCTAGTATATATATGTAATTTTAATAGTACATAACATTTGGAGATAAGAAATGAAAAGCATCATTCATGGAGATGGTAAGTCGTACGTACGCAAGAACGCCACTTTCATTTCTATTTATTCTTTTAATGGAATGAAGAAATAATGATACATAGTTTTATTATAATTCCAGTATATTATCGTATATAATTTCATTAAATACATCCTTTATACATCCCACATATGGTATGAACGAGTCATATCACTTTGAGGGGGCGGTAGTCCGCACTTCCTCAAATGAAATTATCATGTTTACTCATAATGGAAACCATAAAGGAATGCTATAAATGAAAATAATTAAGAATAAATAAAACATAAAAATAATATATATCATATATAAATACAGTTCCATCTTAATTTCCACCATGATAGGTGGTAGAAGATAATTGAACAATCATTGTTTCGTGAGGCATTAGTTTGATATCCACAGAAACAGTATGTTCATTACCCATTAAATGGAGGTGTGTGTAAGTGTAGTTATAATACTTCTCATTAAAAAATCCTAGTATATTGAGGATACTTTAGTTTTTATAAAAAAGTAATAAAAACTGTTTAGGGGTTGGAGAATTAAAAAAAAAGTAACGAATTTTATAGAAATTATTACCTTTATTTCGGGTAACTCCCTTTGGTTTGAACCAAAAGGACTTCTGGAACATCCTTATGCATAATGTAAAGCTTATAAAAGGAAAATATAGATCTTTATTTCATATTTGGTCAGGGTTTGGAAGAACCAATGGTCTTGAGAGGTGTGAGGAATGGGTTAGAAGTGGTGTTCTTTTATAAGGGGGAGGAGGGGTTCTTTTGAACTGTGTCAAAATATTATTTTATTATATAATTATTTTCTGTTTCTAAAGGACCAAAACTAATTAAAGTATAGATAAGATGACTCATGGTCAGAATAAATTCATCCAATAAGAATTTTACAGGTTTTGGATGTTATTTTAATATTTATAATCTTATTTATTTAAATCATTTATTAATGAGGTAAATACTGCATCATTTTTGTGTCATAAATAATATTATTTATTTGATGTCTAAAAATTATAAAACAAATACCATGATTTATGCAATTGTTTTATAGTTCAAATTAATATTTAAAGTAAAAATGATAACTTATATAAACCAATGAAAAAAATAATTTACTAAAAGATATTTTTTATGTCATTTTTGTCTTTACTTTAAATTAATTAATCTAAAGTGTCATTATCACACCCAAGTGTCTCCATGGGGTCCCAAAATCGACCCAGGGATGTCCATGGTCGGCCATGACTGATAAAATAAGGTTAAGACAAGTGTTAAGGTAATTGTTTATTATTATAATATTTTTTACATTGAATTACCTTATTACCTTTAACTGCGGTAAATAAAAGTCAAAAGTTTCTATTAACGAAAAATTATTTTCATCTTATTGAACCAAATTTTACTTAATAATAACAACCATGTATGTTGTATTTTCAAAATTCAATTCACAAAAGTGGTAAAATTTCATTTAAATGAAAAAGTCAGTTTTTTAACTACTACTTAGAGGTTTCACTATTCATCAAAAATTGATGTTTTTCAGAAAAATACCAAAAATTAAGCACAAGAAATATTTGATATTCCAAATTAAAAAATGATTTCTATTTTAAAAAATTAAAAACATAAAAGTTTCATTAATTATTTTAAAATTATTTCTCGTTGTCAAAACAAATATCGTTTTTTTAAGAAACAATATTTATGTCCAATTTCAAAGTGAATTTAATTACAATGACCACCATTGTATTAAATGGTAAAAATAAAATCTAATTAAACATTAAAAAAATTAAATAGATAATATAACCATATAAATAAAATACATTAAAAGGTAGTTTTGAACTACAATATAATATTTTTCACTATTCATCAAAAAAATTAATTTTATCAGAAAAATACCAAAATTTTAACCAAAGTAAATTTTGATGTCACAATTCTAAATAAGAATATTATTTTTTCAAATGAAACATATAAAAGTTACCAAAAATATATTTAAAGAGGGTTCACCATTAAAAGGAATCAAATCGACCTTTTAAAGAATATTAGAGTATTTATGCTTAAAATTAGATTCTTTCTTATTTTAAGGATCTAGAATTTATTGGATAAATGTAAAAACAATTAACAAACATGTATAATCATATTGTAGTTAGTTCTTTTCATTCCCTCCATTTCAACGGCTAGGAATTAACTACTATTTAAAATTATAATATTATATTATTATTTTTCAGTATGACTCAGTATTGTGTGCAAAGTATGTTTTCAAAGAAACCAATTGTTGTGTATCGGGTATTCCATCGAATAATAGAATCCCATTTAAAGTAAAATTAATATTTAATCCACAAATATTAATAAATATGAAAAATATCATGTTCTGTATATTTCTGGGATGTTACAATTATCCATATATTAGATCCTTTGGTTACATCAATGTAATTCTCTTTAAAGTAAATCATTAATGACTAAAGGATCCCTCAGAAGAAATAAGATGAGAGAATTTAATTACTTTTCTCCATTTTTATTTTCATCTTTTACCTCCTATGAATCATTATTACCCATGAAAAGATAATAACAAAAGTATCATTAATTTATTTAAATTTTATTGTCACGACCCGTCCCAGTGGGGACTACGCCATGAATACCAAATCCCACCTTCAATAGGCCAAGGGCTGTTGACTAGCGCCTAGTAGGCATATTACTAACATGGGAGGCATTGCCTAAGCACCATTACACACACATGTATCCAAGCCCAGAAATTCTGAAATTTAAAAAAACACTATGAAACAAAATGCATGCATATAACTAAACCTAACCAACAGAGTACGACGGAAGTTAAAGTACTGAAAGTAAACTGGGAAAGAATTCAAGCCCACCAAAACAAGTTTTTTAAAACTAAAAAGTCCAACCTGTAAACAAAAATGGAAATGAGACTACTGCTCATAGCTGTAGGAACGCCTCGGCCTGTAGGGAACTCAGAAAGCTCGGTCTTGTCCTGGTCCACCCTGGACTATGTCAAAAGGTTAATCATCTTCACTAGACACGACACGTGCGAGAAAAGCCTGTGCAGGGGTGAGTATAACAATACTCAAAAGAGGACCCTAAAACCCACAAAGTAGTACATGAAGTAAAGGAATAGTCATCTATATATAGTATATGTCTACAAAACATATAGAAAGAGAAACAAAAAACAGATATACTGAAAACCCAGACCCGCGGTCTAGAGAAAATTCGCACAGCCGCATACCCCCCATTAGGGATTCAGTTTGAAGATTCCACGAAGCAATCATTCTAGGAGAACTCTCTCCATGAGTTTGAAAGCTCTAATGACATCCGTCCGAGAAGCATTTTTCGTCGGGAAAAGCCACGAGAGATAGCCACACCCATTATGGCAGACACACTCTTGAGTGGGAAAGATCACGATAGAAAGATACACTCATTACGGGAGACACACACCTGAGTGGGGAAAGATCACGATACACAGATGAGGATCGCTACCAGGTCCATGGAAGATACCACGACTCATTCAGAATTCACCTACTCATTATAGGATGGACGCTCGGTGGAGTTGGCCACGTTGATGTCTAACTCTACCTGGGGTCAAGAATGGATAGACAATCTCAATCCGGGCCTCAAAGATCAATGCCTGACTCTATCACAGAAATTCATGTTGAAGGGATCATACTCCTATTTAAGTAAATGATGACTGACCTTCAGGGGAATGAAAAGAAGGGGCACTAACCCAAATGAAACATGTCTAGGATACGGTGGACTAGAAGACAAATCCATTTTCCCAAAATTACACGGTGTGTAGAACATTCACACACTGTGTCTTCTGACCCTGGATACTTCCCATGTACAAAAGCTCATGTCGTAAGGTTGGTCATTTAAGAAAGTTCATTACACAACGTGTGGTACGGAGTATATTCCGTGTCCAAGTCATCCGGGGTCGGCTCCGTGAATGCAGTCGTGTGCTCGTACATGGATTCATCTCATGTACGCCAACCCGTTTAATTAGTAAACGGGGTCACCCATGTTACTAACCTTGCCTGGATATGTGGTTTAGTACATGATCGTGTACCCCATCCCATGTCCATGTACTTTCTAGATACACGCCGAGTCCCACTTAGTCGCTTCTTCTAGGCCGCACAAGATATACACGTCATGTTCTGAAGCCAAGTAGTTCATCACGTGTCCTTGTACATCCCAAAATACACACCGAGCTTCGGGGAAGGTCCAACATTCCATGTGATGGGTTTCACACACTGTTTGATACCCGCCTGATGCCCGAAACACTAGCTCCATTGAGACAGTTCACATGGCATGTTCTTCAGAGATACACGCCATGTATTCTGGAAATTTCTAGAAACAAAAACCTCCACCGTCGCGCCTTCGTGATGTCCCGTTCATCAATCTGGCTATTCGATCACCATGAAACTCTCAGGTTTTGGTCACCCTAACACCACGAAGCTAATTCCATTGTTTTCGGACCTCCGATCGGCTCTGAAAGCATGCAACGATCCACCCGCGTGAAGAATTCTCCAAGAGTGTCCCTTACCGATCCGGTCCGATTCGTCATCTCCTATCATCATCGCAACTCCACAAGGTCATTGTGGTGTCGAATCATCAATTTGGGATTGTTGCATCACAAAATGGATGTGCAATGATTCGTTGTTACTTGCCCCGCGAAGAACGCGAAGAACACACAGGGAAATGAAAGGGGCTGAAATCCAATAAAACAAATAGAGGAACGAACCTCCACTATTGTTCATCACGGTGTTGATCCACTCCCATTATTAGGATCAAACAGGGAATAATCAAAAAATAATTCATCATGGATCAATTCCTTGAATCATCCCAACAAAACCCTCTCGCAAGAACGTACTAATAAGCGGATCAACTTGTTCATGGTTGAACCACGTTTGTCATTTAAATTCAGAAACTAGGAAAGTATAATCCAAATAATAACCTCTACCTCAAGAAGGGATCAATCACTGCATCTTATTCATTGAAGGGATTCGTCGAATCTAAGAGGCGTTGATTTCTCACATTGTCATCGTCCGCCAACGAGTCCTCCTCCTCCAAGGCTCCAGGAGGCTCTCTCTTCCTTTCTCAGTTTGCAGGGTTATGAGACTAACCTTGTGTACTTACCATATGCATTAATTAATAAGGGAGGATTAGTTCACTGTGAAAAAAATAAAACATTTTAAAATAATGAAATAAATTATTAATTTATTTTATTTATTCTAAAGTTCTTCCTTTTAAAACACCCAAAAACTAACTTTTACAGCCGCCCCACACTGGTCGACCTTAAGCCACGCCTAAGGTAAAATATATTCCTTGAACGCAATGGTTCCCTAGGATTTCTGATTTGGGCACCTGTTTAAAATATATTCCACTTTTTCAGAAAAAACCACTCACGCACGCTGTTAAAAAAATTTAATTTATTTCAAACATTTATCTCGGGCACTCTTGGCCTCGAAATCGCATGTCGTTGAGAGCTCTAGTCTCATAATAATTCCATATAATATTTAAAAATAAAACACAGAAATTTTTTTACATTACATTCTCCCCACATTGGGGATTTACATACTTGGAAAACCAAAACAAGGCTACTCAAAAAGATGTGGGTACTGGGCATAGATCTGAGCCTCCCACTCCCATGTGCTCTCATGAAGATTCATGTGCTACCACCAGATGCGCACTAGGGGAATCGATTTCCCAAGAAGTATCCTCTCCTACCGATCCTCAATCTCCACCGCGTACTCAGCAAAGGTCACTCCATCCTCGATGTCCAGCTTGCCCTAGTCAATGACGTGCGATGGGTCATGCACGTACCTCCTCAGCTGCGACAGTGGAAGAAATCATGTACCCAATGCAACTATGGTGATAGTGCTAGGCAGTATGCCACCTCACCAACTCTGCACAGTATCTGGAAAGGTTCGATGAACCTCATAGATAGCCCGCCGCCCTGGATAAATCTCTGTAACCCTCATCATGGCAAGACCCAAAAAAAAGATGTGGACTCCCTCTTCGAACTCCAAAGGTCTCTGTTGTCTGTCATCATAAGACTTTTGTCGGATACGTGTAGTCTTCATCCACTCTCAGATGATTTTCACCTTCTCAGTGGTATCCCGCACCAACTCCGGACCCATGAGTGTTGACTCTCTGGGGTCGGTCTAGCAAAGCAGTGACCGACAGGGTCTCCAATACAGGGCCTCGAACGGTATAATACCAATGGTGGAGTGGTAGATATTTTTATACGCAAACTCTACCAGTGGTAGGTGGTCCACCCATCTGTGACCGAAGTCTAAGATACAGGCTCACAACATATCCTCCAGAACATGAATGGTCCTCTTTTTCTGACCATTGGTCTAGGGATGGAACATCGTGCTCAAGTGTAGCTGAGTCCTGAAATCCTCATGAAATCCCTTCCACAACTGGGATGTGAAACAGGCATCTCAGTCTGAGACTATTTTCGAGGGGACTCCATGAAGTCGAACTATCTCCTGCACGTAGAGGCATCCCAAGATCTCTATGGAACATTGCTTCCTGATAGCTAGGAAGTGGGCCAACTTGGTGAGTCGTTCAAAGATCACCCAGACTGAATCATGCCCCTTGGACATCAGTGGTAAGCCTATCATGAAGTCCATATATATTTCATCCCACATCCACTCTGTAACTTCTAGGATTGAGACAATCCTGCTGGAACATGGTGCTCGGCCTTCACCTACTGGAATGTAAGGCATCGAGAAACGAACTCTGCTACTTCCTTCTTCAAGCTTGACCACCAGAACTATCGTCGGAGATCCTGGTTCATCTTTTACAATCGAAGATGTACCACCAAAGGTGGTTTATTAAACTCCTTTAATACCTCTTCCTACAATTCCACCGGTACAATTGTGCGTTCTCTGAAAAGAAGTATGTGCTCCCCACCTTGGAAAAATCCATCAGAAGCATGTCCTGTGGACAACTGAGCACGTAAATCCTCATAGTCAACATCCCAAAATTGTGCCTCCCTAACTCGTTGCAAGAGGGGAGGGGTGAAAACCATTGACTATAGGTAACCCGCATCTTCTCTTTCCACAAAATACAACTGCAACGTGGCTAACTATTCTGTAGCATCACTCAATAGTTGTGAGCTCGACCTTCTATTAAGAGAATCTGTCACCTTGTTCCCCTTCCCATAAGTATAAGTAATCTCAAAATCATAGTCCCAGAAGTACTCTAGCCAATGACTCTATCTCGTATTCTTATCTTTCTATGAGAAGATGTACCTGAGCCTCTCTTGGTCAGAGTAGATGATAAACTGCTCACCCATAAGGTAGTGTCTCCACATCTTCAATGCGATGACTACCGCTGCCAACTCGAGATCATGGGTCACATAGTTCTTCTCATGTGGCCTAAGCTAGAAAGAACCATAAGTAATCACTACCTTCCTATGCATTAGGAAACATCCAAGACCAGTTCCTGATGCGTCGCAGAAAACTACGTACCCGACACCCTCCTCCAGCAATCTCAAAACTAGGGCACTCATCAAACTCTGTCTCAACTGCTCGAAATCCTGCTGGAACTTCTTTGTCCATACGAAGTGTTTTCCCTTCCTATTCAAGGCTATCATCGGTGCTGATATCCAGGAGAAATCAAGAATTAATTTTTGGTAAAATCCTCCCAACCCAAGGAAGCTCTGCACCTCCGTCAAGCTCTGAGGTGGATCCCATGCTAACACAGCCTCCACCTTGGCTAGGTCTACTGCTACTCCATCTGCTGAGATGACATATCCCAGAAAGTGGACATCCTGAATCCAGAATTGGAAATTTTAGATCTTCCCATAAAGATGGTTCTCTCTAACTATGTCTAGAACCATCCGTAGGTGTCTCATGTGCTCCTCCTCTGACGCTGAGTACATAAGGATGTCGTCGATGAAGACCACTACGAACTGGTCCACGAATGACTAGATGATATGGTTCATCGGTCCCATGAACACTATGGGGGAATTCCACATGACGAAAGGAATCACCAAGTACTCATAGTGACCATACTGGCATCGGAAATTAATCTTCGGTATATCCTCGTCCCATACTCATAACTGGTGAGAACCTGATCGAAGGTCAACATTCAAGAACCATTGGGCCCCTCGTAGCTGATCGAAGAGGTCGTCGATTCATGGTAGTGGGTACTTATTCTGCACTATCACCTGGTTCAGGAATTGGTAATCCACGCACAACCTCATACTCCCTTCTGCCTTCTTAGCAAACAAGACTGGGGCCACCCAAGGTGAATCGCTGGGTCTAAGGAAACTGTTGCTATGTAAATCCTCCAGCTGCATCCTCAAATCGCGAAGCTCTGCAGGAGCTATCTGATATGCTGATGAGGAAATCGGTGTCGTTCTGGGGTTTAAGTCGATGTCGATGTTGATTTCCCTGGTGGAGAGGTAATACTGGAACATCATTGGGAAAGATGTCCTCATACTCCACCACTACTGTTGGGAATTGGGAGGCCACAACATCCACTTCTCTGAGGGAAAGGATATCCAACTCATGAGTGATTAGTTGCACCCTCCTATCCATGAGCCCATTTTGCACTGCCTGGGTTTCCCTTTCTCCAAAAAAGTAAAACTTCATCCCATCACAGCGGACACACTGCACTCTTCTCCAAAAACAGTCAATATGGGCATGGACTAAAGATAACCAATCCATACCGAGAATGACATCATAAGGCCTCGACGCTACCACCAAGTGGTTCCAACTGAAACTCTCGCCTCTGATGGTAAGATCACACTATCTGAAAAGGTGTGTGATCTTCATGTCTCCTCTCGTAGGTGTCTCCAACTATGAGGATCGAGTCAACGGTTCTACCAGAATCTCAATGTTTCGCACAAGACATGTGGCTATGAAGGAATGACTGGAACCTGTGTCCATAAGTATAGAAGATATGGCGGAAAAGATATAAATCATACCTTGAATCATCCATGGAGTCCATGGGTCATACACCTTGACCGTATACAGCAGTCCCCGTCCCAGTCCCCTAGCTCCATGAGCCTGGTGCAGACCTCCTGGGCGTGGTGGTGGAAGTAAGTCAAAGCATCTGCCACCTCCCGCATCTCTCCCTACTACTCTGCCACGTCTACCGCCTGGCGGGTCTGTTTGATCAACTCTCCACCTCTACCTCAGTGGTCCATCCACCGCTTCCCTGTTAGCAGCTCGACGAGTCATACAATCTCTAGGGAGATGTTCCTGACCATCGCATGCCTAGCATCGCTTCTCCCTAGGATGACCGGATTTAGCCTGAGATCCCTGGACTATCGATCCTATGTCCTGGGTCGTCCTATGATTATTCCCACATCTAAGTCTCTGTGCTTAACATTGGCTCCCTACTTTCGGGGTCTCTGCACTTGTATGCCTATTGTTGACTGGTGTCGTCTATCTCTGCTCCGCCAAGAAGCACACGATCACCGAGGCCCTCTCAAGCACTCCAGCATAAGCTGAAATTCATATAGGCATGCCACTAGCTTGGATATCCCATCGTAGACCTCACTATAAGGTCTGAGCTTGGATGTATTGATCCCTATCCATATCCATCGAGTACTGAGCGAGGTTGGTGAACCTCGATGAATAGTTAGATACTATCAAACTACCCTGCTGGATATGAAGAATCTCCTAGATGCACACTGATCTCAGTGTAACTGGAGAGAACTCCTCCCTGAAGAGTCGCTCAAACTCCATCTATGAAAGAGTCTCCTCGTCATGAGTCTCTGTGGCCAGACTCCACCATCGTCCCACCGAACCCTAAAGAAGGCTCACTCTTAGGATCACCATCTTGTCTGCTAGTGTCCTCACTATACAGAAATCTCTGTTCAATGCCTCAAGCCAGTCCTCAACCGCCTGAGGGTCGGGCTCGCCATGGAACCTGATGGGTCTCTATCTCTAGAACTCATGGACCACGCTCAGCCTGTGCCCCTCATCGGTCGGTACTGCAGGTACCACAGGCTGCTCCACTGGTGGTGGCATATCAGGTGCACCACCTTATGGAAATGCCTGGGGAACTGCAACTTGTATAGAAGCCTCGTCACTAAGGGGGTCATCCTCGTGATCGTGCCTCTTAATCCTAGCGGGTATACATCACGGAGGCATCCTGTAATGAATCAAGATGTACCATGCTCGATGACTATATCCGGATAGTTGACACAAAGGATATGGAAAACACAACCCATTCTTATATGATGCTTGTACAATTATTTTACTTCCCCACAACTGGTGTTTTCATGTACCTACTCGAAAAGTAAGTTATCAGAGTCTGGGTGTATAGATATGTCGGTTGTCGCACCAACACTAGAGTCTCTGGCCTGAAATCTAAACTCAAAACATTTAACACTATTGCCCCAAACCAATTTCACAGACTCTTAGTCCTAAGGTAGAACCGACCACCTATGATACCACTCTATCATGACCTGTCCCAGTGGGGTCCGCATCATGACTCTCCATGCCCGCCTCCAATAGGCCCCGGGCTGGTGACTAGCACCGAGTTGGCATATTACTAACATGGGAGGCATTACTTAAGCACCTGTACACACACACACATCTTCAAGTCCACAAATGATGAAATGTAAAAAAACACTAAGGAACAAAATTCAGGAATACAACTAAACCCAACTAACAGAGTACGATGAAAGGTAAAGTACTAAAAGTAAACTGGTTTTGAATTCAATCCCCCCAAAACAAGAGTCTGAAAACTATAATTTTTAACCTATAAACACAAAAAGGTACCGGGATAGCTGCTCGTAGTCGTAGGAAGGCCTCGGCCCGTAGGGAATTCAGAAATCTTGGTCTTATCCTGTCATTCCCTGGACTCTAACAAAAGGTTGCTAGTCTGCACAAGACCAGACACGTGTAGGCAAATCCCATGCAAGGGTGAGTATAAAAATACTCATTAGAGGACCTCGAAAACCAAAAATAAGTACACAATGGAAAGGTACAATCAATTATGCACAATATATTTCTACAGAACATACAGTAAGAGAAACACAAACTAGATATACTAAAATCCCATACCCACGGTCTATAGAAAAGTCACAAAATCACATACCCCCGTTAGGGATTCAGTTCGACGATTCCACGAAGCACTCGTTCTGGGAGAACTCACTCCATGAGTTTGATAGCTCTGATGACATCCGTATGAGAAGCACTGCTCATCAGGAAAATCCATGAGAGATATCCACACTCATTAAGGGAGAAACACTCATGAGTGGGAAAGATCATGATAGATAGATACACTAATTACGGGAGACACACTTCTGAGTGGGGAAAGATCATGATACACATGTGAGGATCACTTCCAGGGTCATGGCAGATACCAAAACTCATCCGGAATTCATGTTCTAGGTAGAGGATCGATGCCTGGTGGAGTTTTCCACATCGATGCATGACCCTACTAAGGGTCAATAATGAAGAGAGGATCTCGATCTGGACCTCACGAATGGATGCATGTATCTATCACAGAAAGTACTGCTGAAGGGATCATACTGTTGTAGAATGAAACAAAGCATGACCTTCATGGGAATGAGAAGAAGGGGAACTAACCCAAATGAAACATGTCCAGGATACGGTGGGCAAGAACACCAAGCCATTTTCCAAAAATTACATGGCCTGTAGAAATTTCACACACCGTGTCTTCAGACCCTGGGTACTACCCTTGTACAACGGCCCGCATTGTAAAGTTGGTCGTGTAGGAAAGGTGATTAAACGACATGTGGTATGGAGTACAATCCATGTCCGAGTCATCTGGGGTTGGCTCTGTGTATGCAGTCGTGTGCCCGCACATAGCTTCAACCCATGTACGCAAACCCGTGTAATCGGTACATTGGGTGAGTCGCGTTACTGGCCTCGCCAGGCCTTGGGTGGAGTACACAGTCATGTACCCCATCATTTGTATGTGTATTCTCTGGATACATGCCGAGTCCCTCATAGTCACTTCTGTCATGTTGCACAGGATATACACGTCATCTTCGGAAGCCGTGTAGTTCATCCCGTGTACATGTACATCCCAAAATACACGTTGAACTTCGAGGAAGTTCCAACATGCTGTGTGATAGGGTTCACATGTCGTGTGATACCCGTCTGATGCCCGAAACCCTAGCCGTTACTGAGCCGGTCCACACAACGTGTTCTTCGGAGATACACACCGTGTATTTTGAAAATTTCCAGAAACACGAACCTCCACCGTCGCACATTCTGTGATGTCTCGTTCATCAATTTAGCCATCTGATGGCCATGAAACTCCCAGGTTTTGGTCACCCTGACACCACAAAGATAATTCCATTGTTTTCGGACCTCCGATCAGCTCCGAAAACATGCAATGATCCACCCATGCAAAGAATGCTCGAAGAATATCCCTTCTCGATCCTGTCTGATTCATCGTTCGCCGTCATCGCCGCACCTCCACAAGGTTGTTGTGGTGTCGAATCTTCAATTTGGGATCATTGGGTCCAAAAACGGATGCAAAATGATCTGTTGTTCCTCACCCCGCGAACAACGTGAAGAATGCACGGAGAAAAGAAATTGGAAGAAATCCAATAAAACAAATTGAGGAATGATCCTCTGCCGTTGTTCGTCACGGTGTTGATCTGATCCCTGTAAAAGGATCAAATGGAGCAGAATAAAACAATAATTCATCATAGATCAATTCCCCAAATCATCCCTATAAAACCCTCCCTCAAGAACGTATGAATCTGCGGATAAACTTGTTCGTGGAT
The DNA here is from genome assembly GCA_963277665.1 of Viscum album. Taxonomy (NCBI): domain Eukaryota; kingdom Viridiplantae; phylum Streptophyta; class Magnoliopsida; order Santalales; family Viscaceae; genus Viscum; species Viscum album. The sequence goes on along the minus strand of OY728135.1, from coordinate 1,663,692,308 downwards.
GATCCACGTTCATCGTTTAAATTCAGAAACGGGGAATGGAAAATAGAAATAACAACTCCTACTTCAAGAAGGGATCGATCGCTATGTTTCGTTCGTTGGCGGGATTCGTTGAATCCGAGAGGCGACAATTTCTTATGTTGTCGGCATCTGTCAATGATTCCTCCTCCTCCAAGGCTCCAAGAGGCTCTCTCTCCCTTTCTCAATTCGTAGGGTTATGAGACTAACCCCGCGAACATTCCATAAGAATTAATTTATAAGGGAGTATTAGGTCACTACACAAAAAGTAATCATTTTAAAATAATAAATTAAATAATTATTTTATTTTATTTATTCTAAAAGTGCTTCCTTTTAAAACACCCAAAAACTAACTTTTGCAGTCGACCCGCACTTGTCGACGTTAGGCCCCGCCTAAGGTAAAATTACTGCTCAGAACGCATCGGTGCCATCGGATTTTTGATTCGGGAACCCGTTTAAATGATATTCCAGTTTTTCAGGAAAACTGATCATGTGTGCTGTTAAAAAAAATTAATCTATTTCAAACATTTATTCTAGGCACTCCGGGCCTCAGAATCGCACACTGTCGAATGTTATGGTCTCATAATAATTCCATAAAATTTTTAAAAATGATACACAGAAAATCCAAGACATTAAATTTATTATGTTAATGGGATATAAATTATCTACCATCCTCTTATATTTTCTAAAATAAAGGAAACATCACCCCTATTACATGTGAATTGTTGCCTCCAAGGATGACATGATTTTTTTTGTAATCACCACCGTACATGGACTATTATAAAAGTTGAATTTAATAAAATCTTATTATATTTATGACATATTTATAATTCTTAAAATATAAAGCATTATCTACCTTCTTTCCCTTCCACTCATTAGAAAATGTAAATGTCACCAATGTGTATGTGCAGACTACTACCTCTATGGGCAAGGTAATTAATTTTCCATTTCTACCTAAAATGGATGGTTCTTAAAAATAATTTAATAAGTGAATATGATATTTATAACAAGATTAATTTTTAGTAATGTCTATATATATATACACAAATTCACCAATAATATCAATTCGCTTTATGGAATCAAAATTAATAAAAAATTAATTTTGAAGCCTCTAATGAGAGAAATCACCTTGAGTTCCCTTAAGTTATCATGGAACTCCAAAACATATATCAAAAAAATATTATAAACTTTTATTATTTTTTTTATGATGAATTCATGGAGATAATGTGATTTTGATAACCAATAAAATGAAAGACAAAAAGAACTAATGAACTTCAAATAAATGAAGTTCAATATTTACTAAAAATAAGTAAAAATATTCAATAAATTAACATGAAAGATTCATATAAAAGGTCATAAAAAATAATAATGTTTTTAAATATATTAATAATTAATCATATTTTTTATACAAGATGTTAAAGTATGTTCGAGTAAGAAAAAATTGAATATAATGGCTTCTCATCTCAAACTTACTTCTTTGAGTTGTGTTTTGAATTACACAACTACTCACATTATATTGTTTATATTATACCTATTAGAAATATAATATATCATGATAAACTGTTAAATCATGGTAATTTGTAACACCCCGACCCCAGTTACCCAGAGTCGGTGCATTATTACATTACATTGACATGATCACAAGAAAGATCAAATCTCGAAATACCGATTGGTTTAGTAGCCTTGGTAACACTAGATATATTCATAATGTTTTACATTACATCATAAAGTGAAAAACTACTAAAACAACATATTGTCTCTTTATTCCACACTATTATCCCCTCATAATATCCATGCAGTTCATTCATAATTTACTTCTTCACATCCTAGGAAAAATAAAACATAGAAAAGGGGTGAGCTCAAATTCCCAGTAAGGATAACAATATAGCTGGAACTTTCATAAATAAGAATAAACATTTAAGGCAATGTATAACTAAAAAAATCCTTTTAAACTTGAACTTCAACATAGTATGGAAAAAATAAAATTAAATAATGTCATTTACTTATTCACATGCATATTCTACTAATCGAATAATCACATGCAATATCAATAACCACTTTCATAATGATGGAATGCATAATGCCAGACTATCATAACCACATATCCAAGGCCTCGGGCTAAGACTACAAATAAGATTTTGCCAAGGCCTTGTGCCAAGACAATAGTTTGTCTCATGATACCTATCGATGCATCGAGGAGCTATAGCGGGCTCCACCCGTCACATATTAAGTCCAATGAATTCCTCACATGAACAGGTTTAAACATAACATAAACATTCGTATTAAAACTAGCATACGAAATGTCAATACTTTCTCCAAAAACCATGAATGGTATAAAAATAACACATCCACAGTCAAACATATCACAAAAACTTCAATAAAATATAGATTTTTTGTATCATAGTAAATCAACTTCATATAAGCGTAAAATCCATCAAACAATGTTGACATAGATGAAATCCAAACTCTTTTTAGAGAAATATCTCTTTCTATTTTGAAATCATTTAAGAGTCATATATTTATAAAATAAAACATTATCTTTTAAAATATTCTTATAAGCTTGTAAGGGAAGCTTCGAAGAATTTATAATGGTGGAAAATAGCTGCACCTGCTGTATAAGTTAAAAAAACATTCTTACCTTAATTCTGTCGAAAAGGTTAAAAGCACCTTGTTTGGAAAATGATGGAAAGATTCCTTTATAAACCTCTTATAAAAAGTCAGACAAGGGTATAAATGAATTGAACCCATATTCTTGTAAATAGTAGAAAAAATTTGAAATACATTTTTAAGAAACATGTATGTGGATGATAAAGAGATCCCAGTAGATTATTACGTATAAACAACCTCGGATAATGAAGAGATTGCGAAATAAACCCTTACCTTGTACTTTTCCTTGGTTGGGGGTAGGTTAAACTCTTATATAATGGTGAAATAATTGTTATTAAATTATACAAGAATCATATATATTAATATGATATCATATATGATCTTTTAACATTGATTTGTTAATAATATCTTAGTATTATCGTTGTTTCGGGTGTTAACTTACTCATTTTTTTATATGTTTTGTTACGTAGGCCATGTTTTTCATGTATAGGTTGTATCTTATTCATATCTAGAATGATTTCATGTCCTTAAATACTATTATTAATCATAAAATGATAATTATACTTGAATGGATACGATGGAGAATGAATCTCATCGGCGTTCATGGAGACGGTAGTCCGTACGTACGCATGAGCGACAATATCATTATTTTGATATTAAAATAATATATAATTGGATGTTATATCTTATATAAAGAATAATTATCATGATATATTTATTATTTACATGAATTAAGCAACATTATTATACACATCCAAATAATAATTTATTGAATAACAATTACACCACGACGTGGAGACGGTAAGCCGTATGTACGCACGTATGGTGACGTGTCATTCAAAGGATGGATCTAATACTGAATATGGTTGTACCATATTTATAATAATATTACAGTATATAGTAGATACTGGATTCATTATTTTATAATGGGAATAACAAAGAAAGAAGAAGTGGAAGAAGAATGGAACTGGAAAAAGGGTGGTGAAATCATTACCTCTTCTTCGAGTTCTTCCTTTTGATTTGATCAAAAGGGTTCCTTAATTTGGCTTTCAGATCAAACTAAAGCCTATATGTTGTAGTTAGGAAGGTTTAGAGAGTATTTGGTCAGGTTTTGGCCGAACCAAAAGGCTTTGAATGTATGAATTAACGAGAAGGGGGAGTTCCCTTTTTATAAGAGGGTTGAGGGGAACCTTTGGAAAAGCTAGAAATATTATTTTATAATAAATTCATATTCGGTTTCTAATGGCTCCAAAGTGGATTATTTAAAGGTTAAGGTTGGGATGGGTCGAAAACCACTCAACCAATATAATTTATATAGGGTTGGGTAACTATATTAACCTTATCTTTAAGTATTAACTCTTAGTTAATTAGTTTCACTTTTACAATGTCTCTTTGTATTTTTATATTATATGGTCAATAAACTTACTATATACATCCAAGAGACCCTTAAATAGCCCATTAATGACACAACTATCATGATATAAGTCTCTTGGATGATCTTTAGATTTTTAGGAATTTAATATCAATTAATAATATAATATTTGTTTTAAAAACTCTTTTTTGTCAATTTTGATACTATTTGGAAAATTGATTTTTGTGAAAATCATAACAGAATTACTAGTTCTCAAAAAGTCAATTAAATCAATCCTAATATGTCATGTTATCCTATAAAATTATTTTAATTCATTAAAAGTCTCAAATATATTTATTTGGGTATTTATAATATCTATTATTTAAATTTTTCACTATTACGGTAATTACTGCATCATCATTTTGTCATAAATAAATTAAATCATATAATGTCTAAAAATTATAAATAAAATATAATTAGGTAGGAAATATTTTTTTATCTTTCTAATGAATATTTACAATCGAATTTATCTTATGTATAACCCTATATTAAAATTTTTTTAGTAAATAAACATTGATTTTAACTCTTTTAACTCTTCTTTGAATTAAATAATAATAAAAGTCCTAATCTAATCCAAGTGGAACTAAATGATAATATTTTATTTCTAAGGTTGTTTTTGGTCTAGATACACTTGTCCAATAGAATTAGGACATGTGTTAGGGTAATATTAATATCATTTTTACCCTTAATTATTCTATTTACTTTTAACCGTGGTAAATAAAAGTAAAAAGTTACTATTCACCAAAAATTGTGTTCATCTCATTGAACCACATATTACTACTTGATATTAACTATGTCTCTCAGAATTTTGAAATTCCATTCACAGAAGCGGTAAAATTATGTTTTATGAAAATTCAGTTTTTTAACTACCACTTAGTGGTTTCACTATTCATCAAAAATTGAATTTTTTATGAACAATGCCAAACTTCCACCCTAAGCTATAATTGATATTCCAAAATCAAAAATGATGCCTATTTTAAAAAATTACAAACATATAAGTTGAATTAATTAATTTTATAATTAATTCCCAATGTCACAACAAATAGCGTGTTTTTAATAAACAATGTATATCAAAAGATTGGCAATTGTTTATGTCCAATTTCAAAGAGAAATTAATTATAATGATCACCATTGGATAAAATGGTAAAAATATATTCTAATTATACTTTAAAATCACTCAATAATATAATTTATCACTGTAAATTATTTTGATTAAAAAAGTTGTTTTTAAGTATTTTTCACTATTCATAAAAATTGGAAGTTCTCAGAAAAATACCAAAAATTAAACTCTGGATAATTTTGATATTCTGAATCCAAAAATGAAGTCCATTTTCAAATATAAAATATATATTATTTCAAAAAGTAGGTATTACTATTCATAACGGCTAGTTTGATCGGATGTGGTGTGTGTTAGAACTCGATGTTGCGTACAACACATGCTATTACATTATTCAAAGGGAAACATACCGTAGATGCTTGGGGTGTTACATTCTCCCCTCCATCATATACTTTCATCTTCAAAATTTCTAGAATACTTCCACATGAAAAGACTCGGGTGGTTCTTCATCATATGTTTCTCAGGTTCCAACGTTGCCTCTTCCATCTTATGGTTTCTCCACAAGACTTTTACCAGACGCGTCGTCCAGTTTCTCAGTACTTGTTCTCTCGTATCAAGAATCTTGACGGGCTCTTCGCAATAAGACAGATCGGGTTCCAGTTCTAATTCCTCTCAGGTGAGTACATGCGTTGGGTCAGGCATGTATTTCCTCAATAGAGATACGTGGAACACATCATGAACTTTGGAGAGACTTGGCGGCATTTCCAATCGGTAAGCTACAACCCCAATTCGTTCTAGAATTTCGAAAGGTCCGATGTACCTGGGACTCAATTGTCCTTTCTTACCAAAACGTATGAATCCCTTCCATGGAGATATCTTTGGGAAAACATGATCACCGACTTGAAATTACAAATCCTTCCTTCGATTATCGGCATAGCTCTTCTGCCTACTTTGAGCTCATTTGATGTGATTTTGGATTACCTTCACCTTTTCCATAATTTCCTCCACTAGTTCTGGGCCTAAAAGTTTTCTTTCACCAACGTCATCCCAACAAGTTGGTGTACGACATCTCATTCCGTATAACGCTTCATATGGTGCCATCTGAATACTCGAATGGAAGCTATTTTTATAGGAAAATTCTACCAGAGGTAAATATTGATCCCACATAACCTGAAAGTCAAGTGAGCAGGATCTCAACATGTCTTATAAGGTTTGAATAGTTCCTTCTGATTGTCCATCTGTTTGAGGGTGGTAGGCAGTGCTCCATTGAAGTTCAGTATCCAAGGCTTTCTGAAGACTTTTATAGAATCATGAAGTAAAATGGTGATCACGATCAGAAACAATCGATAGGGGTACTCCATGAAGTCTCACAACTTCATCAATATATATTCTTGATAGACGTTCAAGTGGTAGATATTCTCTTATAGAAAGAAAATGTGCTAACTTGGTAAGATGATCAATAATGACCCATATTTCATCATTCCTTCTAGGAGTCTTTGGTATCCCCATGACAAAGTCTATCGTAATATTGTCCCATTTCCACTTCGGTATGGGAAAAGGTTGCATGACTCCTATAGGATGTTGCCTTACATCTTTCACTTGTTGACAAACCATACATCTTGACACAAAATCATCAATCTCCCTCTTCATATTATCCCACAAAAAATGTTCCTTCAAATCTCTATACATTTTGGTGCTCCCAGGGTGTATAGAGAAATTAAAACTATGAGCATCATCCAGTAATTCCCTTTTTAGATCAGGTATATCGGGAACACAAAGTCTCTTCCCGAATTTCAAAATTCCTTCTTCATACACAAAGTCTTTCAATCTACCATCATTCACAGCTTTAATCTTCTTTTGAAATTCTTCATCATAGGTCTGGGAACTCTTAATCCTTTCTAGTAAAGATGGTTTGGAAACCATTTGAAAAAGAATTGATGTTTCACCTTCCCTGTTTATTCCCATGTCCATCTTCACTAGATCAATGAAAATTGGATCCCTTTAAATTCTCTTATTGTTCAAAATTCCATGATCTTTTCTGCTCAAGGAATCTGCCACATTGTTTGCCTTCCCCAGGTGGTAGTGTATCGTGCAATCATAATCCGTGAGTAATTCAATCCATCTCCTTTGACTCATGTTGATATCTTTTTGTGAGAAAATATACTTCAAACTCTTGTGATCAGTATAAATATCACATTTTTCACCATAGAGGTAGTGCCTTCACATCTTCAAAGAAAAGATCACAGCTTCTAACTCGGTATCATGAGTAGGATAGTTTTCTTCATGAGTTTTCAACTGTCGTGATGCATAGGCAATAACTCCATCATTCTGCATTAGGACACAACCAAGTCCTTTCTACGATGCATCACTATAAATAACGAACCCATCATTCCCTGATAGTAGAGTCAATATAGGAGCATTGACTAATCATCTCTTCAATTCTTCGAAACATTATTCACACTCTTTTGTCCAAACAAATTTAACCCCTTTACGTGTGAGCTTCGTTAATGGGTTTTCCAATCGGGAAAAATTCTGGACGAAACGTCGATAATAACCTGCAAAACCAATAAAACTGCGTACCTCAGTTATACTCGTAGGTGCTGGCCAATCATGGATTGCCTTGGCCTTAGAAGGATCAATAGAGATTCCATCTTTTGAGACAATATGGCCAAGAAAATAAATCTCCTGAAGCCAGAATTCACACTCGCTAAACTTCCCATATAATTAATGTCTTCTCAGAGTCTTCAGGATAATGCGCAAGTGATTTTAATGATCTTCGTATCTTTTGGAGTATACCAATATATCATCAATAAATACCACCAAAAATTCGTCGAGATATTCCTTGAAAACTCTATTCATCAGATCCATGAATACAGAGGGTGCATTAGTCAATCCAAAAGGCATTACTGTAAACTCGTAATGCCCGTACCTGGTTCGAAATGCTGTCTTCGGAATGTCTTCCTTCTTTACACAAAACTGATGGTATCTAGATCAAAGTTCAATCTTTGAAAAGTATTGAGCTCCATGCAGTTGGTCAAATAAATCTTCAATGCGAGGTAGGGGATACTTGTTCTTTATTGTTATATCATTGATCTCCCTGTAGTCGATACATAACCTCATAGTCCATCTTTCTTTTTTTAAAAAAGAATAGGGGCTCCCCATGGAGAAACACTAGGGCGAATAAATCCATTATTACTCAATTCCTCTATTTGTTTCTTTATTTCAACTAATTCTATAGTGTCCATTCTATAAGGGGTATTCGATATAGGCCTTGATCCAGGAATTAAATCAATGGAAAACTCAACTTCTCGCTCTGGAGGATGTCGAGGTAAATCTTCCGAAAACACATCTACATATTCTTTCACAACAGGTACATCCTTTATTTGAAAATTCCTTTCCTCACCCACTGTAATTTCATCCTCTTCCTCCCCAATAATTGAATTTAGTTGAGCTACTGGGGGTGGATCTAGATAAGAATTAGGTGGTGACGATTCTGCTCTAAATATAAGGTGTTCCTTATCATCATCATTAAAAATCGTAACCTCCTTCTTCTTACAATAAATATTCGCATCATAGTCCAAAAGCCAATCCATGATGAGGATTATATCAAACTCAATCATAGGTATGATGATGATATTAGTGGATAAAGAACATTTATGTGCTCTAATGGGGGCTGATTCACAAAACTTTGTTGCAATGATACTTCCCTTAAGAGTTTTAACTAACAACTCCCTTGTTAAATCAAATTGGAAATGTCTAATTTTCTCAGCAAACTGGGAAGATATGAAACAATGCGATGATCCAGAATCAAATAATGAATTTTATAAACATGAGGAAACCATTAAATTACCTGCCACCACGTCTTTCAGAGCTTCTACATCAGTAGTAGTGATAGCATAATCTTGGCCTTGGTCCTTTGGCCTTTTCTGAGGTAAGTTCCCCTAACGCTTAGGACATTCATTTGAATAATGTCCCATCTCCCTGAAATTGTAGCATTGAACATTGGTAGCTCCCTTATTCCCGTTGCAATCACGAGCTTGGTGGCCTTTTTCACCACACTTGTAACAGACTCGTGTTCCCTTCAAGCAAGTACCGGGGTGTTTCTTCCCACATTTTCCATAGGATGGATATTCAACCTTTCCCTTCTTCCCCTAATTTCCATTCCCAGATTGATCATCATATCTCTTCTTATCTTGCTTTGCTTTAAAGTAATAAGGCTTAGAGAATTCCTTTTCTGTCTTGATAGAACATGAGACAATGTCTTCGCATGACGAGAAGTATTGTGAGACTAATGCTCGACGGAGAAATGGTTTTAACCCATCAAAGAAACGATCAATCTTACTTCTTGGGTTACGTATATAATCTCCAGTATACCTTGCTAACCTTGTAAGGATAGCCTCATACTTTGCGACATTCTCATCCTCCTTTTGTCTCAGACTCATAAATTGCCTTTCCATATATGCTCGATGGTCACGAGGAAAGTATTTTTCTAAAAATAGATCTTTGAACTCCCTCCGTTCCATATTTGATACTTCATCATCTTCCTTCTTGTTTTGAATCAATGACCACCATTTATCAGCATCTCTTGTGAGGCGGTAAACTGCCATGATAACTTTTTCCCTTTCACTACTTCCCAAAGCATGAAATATTTTTTCTAGGGAACTTATCCATTTCTCAGCTACTGAGGGATTAGTACTCCAATTCAACATTGCTGGTTGTTGCCTCATGTATCTATCTAACATTGATCCTCCACACTGCGGATTAGGGTGCTCCATACGAGTAAGGTTATTATTCATAACCTGAGTGAGTTGTCCCAGTATTGTGATTAGCTGATCGGCACCAGTTGAATCACCAGCTCCACTATAATTATCTTGAGCAGGAGGGAAATCCCTACATGGAGTGCGTGAATTGATAAAGTTTTCATTTCTTCCACTAGGCACCATTTCTAAACAATGGCATACACTAGATCAGTTTACGAATCAAAATACATAATTCCATACTTATAAAACACTTAACATAAATTGAACTATTTATGGATATAATCCATAATCGTAAAAAAAAATTCTTTGAGGAAGTATATACTATAAAACCCTTCATGATGATTTTTAAAGAAAATGAGAGTTATCCTATGCATATCCCCCGGGAGTGTTGTAACCAAGAGTGCAGCAAGGCCCCTTGTCGTGCACCAGTTCCCGTTTGAGTCTAGATCAAAGTGGTGTTTTTGGGTTTTACCCCTAGGTATATCTGTGCCAGAGCCGCCTCTACCTGCTCGTATCCAGACAGGGATGTATTGCTCGGAAAACTCACAAAATCTCTACGATACCAAAATTCTAGGAAGTTCTTCTATACTAATCCTCAAAGTTCATCTTAGGTCTATGTGCTCTAATCAGAGTTTATCTAAATCTAGCTTCCAAGGTTTGTACTAAACATCCTCTAATACCTACTGTAATGCCCCAACCTCAGTTACCCAGTGTCGGTGCATTATTACATAACATTGGCATGCTCACAAGAAAAATCAAATCTCGAAAGACCCATTGGTTTAGTATCCTTGGTAACACTAGATATATTCATAAAGTTTTACATTACATCATAAAGTGAAAAACTACTACAGCAACATATTGTCTCCATAGTCCACACTATTATCCCCTCATAATATCCCTACAGGTCATTCGTAATTTACTTCTTCACATCCTGGGAAAAATAAAACATAGAAAAGGGGTGAGCTCAAATGCCCAGTAAGGATAACAATATAGTGGAAACATTCATAAATAAGAATAAACAATTAAGGCAATGTATAAATAAAACAGAAGCCTTTTAAACTTGAACTTCAAAATAGTATGGAAAAAATAAAATGAAATAATTTTATTTACTTATTCACATGAATATTATACTAATTTAATAATCACATGCAATATCAATAACCACTTTCATAATGATGGAATGCATAATTCCATACTATCATAAACACATAGCCAAGGCCTCGTGCCAAGACTACAAATAATATTTTTCCAATGCCTTGTGCCAAGACAATAGTTTGTCTCATGAGACCTACCGATGCATCGAGGTGCTATAGCGGGCTCAACCCGTCACATATTAAGTCCAATGCATTCCTCATATGAACAGGTTTAAACATAACATAAACATTCGTATTAAAACTAGCTTATGAAATGTCAATACTTTCTCCATAAACCATGAATGGTATAAAAATAACACATCCATAGTCAAAAATATCACAAAAACTACAATAAAATATAAAAGTTTTGTATCATAGTAAATCAACTTCAAATAAGCGTAAAATCCATCAATGGATGTCGACTTAGATGAAATCAAAACTCTTTTTCGAGAAATATCTCTTTATATTTTGAAATCATTTAAGAGTCATATATTTATAAAATAAAACATTTTCTTTGAAAATATTATTAAAAGATTTTAAGGGAAGCTTCGACGATTTTATAACGGCGGAAAATAGCCTCACCCTCCATATAAGTTAAAAAAACATTCTTACCTTAATTCTGTCGAAAAGGTTAAAAGCACCTTGTTTGGAAAACGATGGAATGATTCCTTTATAAACCTCTTATAAAAAGTCAAACAAGATTATAAATGAATTTAAACCATATTCTTGTAAATAGTAAAAATGTTTTGAAATATATTTTTAAAAAACATGGATGTGGATGATAAAGAGATCCCAGTAGATTATTACGTATAAACAACCTCGGATAATGAAGAGATTGCGAAATAAACCCTTACCTTGTACTTTTCCTTGGTTAGGGGTAGGTTAACCTCCTGTATAATGGTGAAATAATTGTTATTAAATTATACAAGAATCATATATATTAATATGAGATCATATATGATCTTTTAACATTGATTTGTTAATAATATCTTAGTATTATCGTAGTTTCGGTTGTTAACTTACTCATTTTTTTATATGTTTTGTTACGTAAGCCATGTTTGTCATGTATATGTTGTATCTTATTCATATATAGAATGATATCAAGTCCTTAAATACTATTATGATTCATCAAATTATAATTACACTCGAATGGATATGATGGGGAATGAATCTCATTGGCGTTCGTGGAGACGGTAGTCCGTACGTACGCACAAGCGACAATATCATTATTTTGATATTAAAATAATATATAATTGGATGTTATATCTTATATACAGAATCATTATAATATTATATTTATTATTCACATGAATTAAATATCATTATTATACCCATCCAAATAATAATTTATTGAATAACAATTACACCACGACGTGGAGACGGTAAGCCGTACGTACGCACGTATGGTGACAAGTCATTCAAAGGATGGATATAATACTGAATAAGGTTGTACCATATTTATAATAATATTACAGTATATAGGAGATACTGGATTAATTATTTTAGAATGGGAATAACAAAGAAAGATGAAGTGGAAGAAGAAGGGAACTTGAAAAAGGGTGGTGAAATCATTACCTCTTCTTCGGGTTCTTCCTTTTGATTTGATCAAAAGGGGTCCTTAGGTTGGCTTTCTGATAAAAATAATGCCTCTAGGTTGTATTGAGGGAAGTTGAGAGAGTATTTGGGCAGGGTTTGGCCGAACTAAAAGGCTTTTAATGTGTAAATTAATGAGAAGGGGGAGTGCCCTTTTTATAAGAGGGGTGAGGGGCACATTTGGAAAGGCTAGAAATATTATTTTATAATAAATTAATATTCGGTTTCTAATGGCTCCAAAGTGGATTATTTAAAGGTTAATGTAGTTATGGGTCTAAAACCACTCAAACAATAGAATTTAGGCAGGTTCGGGTTACTATATTAACCTTATCTTTAAGTATTAACTCTTAGTTAATTAGTTTTACTTTTACAATGTCTCTTTGTATTTTTATATTATATGGTTAATAAACATACTATATACATCCAAGAGACCCCCAAGTAGTTCATTAATGATACACCTATCATGATATAATTCTCTTGGCCGAACCTTAGATTTTTAAGAATTTTATATCAATTAATAATATAATATTTGTTTTAAAAACGCTTTTATGTCAATTTTGACACTATATGGAAAATTGATTTTTGTGAAAATCATAACAGAATTACTAGTTCAAAAAAAGTCAATTAAATCAATACTAATATGTCATATTATCCTAGAAAATTAGTTTAAATCATTACACGTCTCAAATTATATTTATTTGGGTATTTATATTATCAATTATTTTAATTTTTCACTATTATGGTAATAACTGCATCATCTTTGTGTCATAAATAAATTAAATTTTTTAATTTCTAAAAATTATAAATAAACTAAAATTATGTATGAAATCTTTTTATCTTTCTAATGAATATTTACAATCGATTTTATCTTATGTATAACCCTATATTAAAAATGTTTTAGTAAATAAACATTGATTTTAACTCTTTTAACTCTTCTTTGAATTAAATAATAATAAATGTCCTAATCTAATCCAAGTGGACCTAAATGATAATATTTTATTTCTAGGGTTGTTTTTGGTCGAGATACACTTGTCCAATAGAATTATGAAATGTGTTAGGGTAATATTAATATCATTTTTACCCTTAATTACCCTATTTACTTTTAACCATGGAAAATAAAAGTAAAAAGTTACTATTCAACAAAAAATATTTTCATCTCATTGAACCACATTTTACTACTTGATATTAACCATGACTCTCGGATTTTTGAAATTCCATTCACAAAAGCGGTAAAATTACGTTTTCTGAAAAATTCAGTTTTTTAACTACCACATAGTGGTTTCACTATTCATCAAAAATTTATGTTTTTCTAAACAATGCCAAAATTTCACCTTAAGCTATAATTGATATTCCAATTTGAAAAATGATATCTACTTTAAAAAATTCCAAAAATATAAGTTGCATTAATTAATTTTATATTTAATTCCCGTTGTCACAACAATTTGCGTGTTTTTAAGAAACAATATATATCAAAAGATTGACAATTGTTTTGTCCAATTTCAAAGTTAAATTAATTCTAATGAACAGCATTGGATAAAATGGTAAAAATATATTCTAATTATACTTTAAAACCACTCAATAATTGAATTTATCACCGTAAATTATTTTGATTAAATAAGTTGTTTTTAAGTATTTTTCACTATTCATAAAAATTGGAAGTTCTCAGAAAAATACCAAAAATTCAACTTAGGATAATTTTGATATTCCGAATCCAAAAATGAAGTCCATTTTGAAATATAAAATATATATAATTTCAAAAAGTAGGTATTAATATTCATAACGGCTAGTTTGATCGGATGTGGTGTGTGTTAGAACTCGATGTTGCGTACAATACACGCTATTACATTATTCAAAGGGAAATGTACCGTATAAGCTTGGGGTGTTACATAATTAATGTTTTGGTTCCTATTTTATCTTTCAATGGCTTTTTATTCAAGTGTTATAAATTCCATAACGGTCTATTTAACAACCTAAATTTTGTTGGGATTGATTGTGTTTAAATTACTGTTGATGGAATTATATATTATTTATCCCCTAAAAGCACTCAATTTATCACCAATATAGTTATTTATATTGTTTTCAAGAATAATTAACATTTTTGTTCTATTTAGCACTCAAATCCATCAAAAGGTTGTTTATCAGAAAAGCTAGCCTTATTTCTCCTTTTTAGTCGAGAATATTTTTCATCCATATATATATTCTTTATATAACTTAAAAATGATATTTTTAGAATTTAATGTTTCCTTAAAACCAATTTATATATACATTCAATTTCTATTCAAAAAAATTAAGGAATACTTTTAGAATTTTCTATACAATTCATTTTCAGGTTCCCTTATAAAAGTATGAAAAGAATGGTTTTGTAATGACTTCCATGTTAAAAAAATTTCCCAACATCTTGATAGTTATTCATAATTAATATTTCTTTACAAGTTTTGATTAATTTTTAATAAATACATACTCACATTTCTTTCCAATATTTTCATTTTGAAAATAATATTTATTTTTTTAGAAGAGTAAATAAAGGGATTTCATTTTTACTTATATTTTTTTTCTCCCACTCAATATTTATTATCTTTTATTTATTTGTTTTCTTAGTATTGATTGGAATTTAGAATAATAACACGTTACTAAACTTCCTAGGGAATTGTCTAAATATAATTTAACAATAAAAAAATTGGTAAGGTAAAAAAGTGTGTGCTTTCCAAGAAATTCCATCCCTATCTAGATACAAAACAAATAGATGCACGCACTAGAACAAATGCATTATGGGATAATAACACTAAAACTTTTTGGCTTGGTACTAAATCAATCTTCACTTAGTGTATCACTAATGGTCATACATACAAACTTGTTTTAACACTCCTGGGAAATATTATTTAGATATTTTACATAATTTTTTACAAACCATTAACCATTAGGTATAAATTGATAAAACTCTAGATATATTCTTATATGAAACCATTCAAATGTTTTAAGTTACTTATATTTTCAAAAAAAATCATATATGTCCAAAATGATACTTTGATTCATTCCCAATGTTCTTATATATCCGTGAAGTGATGAAAATAAAATCTACATAATAGTAATGACCCTTCATTTGCTTTCTGTTCCTCAATCATCCACTATACATAAACATCATGGTTCTTATATTGGAATAAATATTTGAATTCTAGGTATTTCATCTGATTCAACGGTGTACACCAAGATACCAATACATCGATTGATCGGGTGAAATTATTGACTAAATTGTGTACCCTTTATTTATATAGTGTAAATATCTTGTACATAATAATCATAAATGAATGTTATTTATCTAAAGAGTTTCATTATTAGATACTCATTCCTACCGTTGATTTATTATTTTATGTTTATTTATGTATTTAACAATATTTTTACATAAATGAAGCACTAATGTATAGTTCTTGGACATGATTTATGTTGATTGGTGACCCAGGTCATTATTCCATTTATTAATAGTGGAAATATTCAAAATCCATGTAATTTTTACACATTTATGAAAATTTATTGATTATTAAGGAATTTTTATTGTGTATTTTATTTTTACACATCACATTCATATGATGAATGCATTGGAATTAATTAGTGATGGTTGGGGCCTAAGATTATAATCCCCTATATGCACTAATTTTTCTCAAGGGAAAATCTAATTTAAGGATTTAGTGACTACCTTACCTATTTATTTACAATGTCTTACCATAAATCATTGACAATAAGAGTAAGATATTAATAAATATGAGTTCCATCATGATATAATGATTTATTAAAACCCATGTGATTGTTTATATTGTTATTTTATCTATGATATGTTTCATAGTCAAGTTATTGGGTCATATTGGATTACGATTAATTACTTCTATATTTATCTTGCCTTGGATATTATATGATGGATTTGCCTATAAACTAATACTTAGTAAGAATTTTATCTCTCCCCTATTTATCATTCCGTTTTCATATATTATGAATAATTATTATTATTATAATATTTCTAGAAGTTAATTATGTGTATATAATTTTGTGGAAAATTTTGACGTTTTATGATGGAATAAGAAAATATAGGTATAGTCAGAAAATGTCTATTGGGTGAGAAAGATATGGGTTTTTAATATTAATGGTTTTCCTAAGTCTATAAATACCTAAACCTAATAAACCCTATGGTATGTTAGTCAATCAACCATTTATGTTAACATTATAATAATAGATGGTTATGTTTGGTTCACCTGATGTTAGTATCCAATACAGTATGTGATGACTGTATTTTTTACACTATATCTGGGTTTGTGGGTTCAGATTGTCATAGTTGTAATCATAGTGGGGTTTGGATAAATCTAAATACTATAATTTTAATGATTAAATTTCATTTAAGAGACATAAATATCATCAAGGGATGATAAGATTAAGGGTGATCTTAAGTTCAAAAACTTTAGATCACTTTTGAGATATAATGTTATTGAATTTTAAAATGATTAATAATATTTTAGTAATTTTATTTTCTTTTAATAGGAATAAATGATTAAGCTAAAAAAATACTTGGGTTTAATATGATATTAAAAATTATGGTTAATTTTATTTTTTGGAAAATTTGATGTTATAGATAACAATTAGGTTTATCATATGAATTTAACCTAGGGTTATTCAAGTAATTATGATTTTGATTAATATATTACTTGGAGAATATATTTCCATTATTTTTCATTTATGATACAATCAGATGTATTTATAATGATTATTGAGGTTAAGCAAAATTTTATAAGAAAGTTATGTTTATTTTAGAAAAAATGTGATCAAATATTATATTCATCGGGTTTCTAGTTTTGTTAATCATAGTTTAGATATTTTTGGGATTTAGTTATTATGGAAATTATTTAAATTGGACTTTAAGTTCTATTTATAATGGCCCTAACCTTTTTACATATTTTTACATGACATTAAAACCTAAATATCTATTAATACAACACAAGGATCATAAATCTCGACAGTATTTGGAATACTTTGTTCATATCACATAAAAAGAAACCTAAACATGAAATGTTAATTTTATTCTATATAGTGTTCTCATAAAATTAATTTTATCTCCTAAAATTACAAGGGATAACCTGAGTAATACATAAATTAATGGGTGAGCTAAAAAACCATATAAGGTATCAAACATGATATGGAAACATAACATGTGAGTTTAAGGTATAACATGTTATCATAAATGAAAAGGCTCATCGGTAATTGTATGAAATTATTTAATAATGAAAATGGTATCATAAGAAAATGGAATCATAAGAAATTTAGAAGAAAAATGTAATGATATGAACTTGATTCATGTCTATCTTCCTAGAAAATAACACAAGGTAGACAAAGTCCCATGACAGATTAGGTTTACTCCCTAATCCCATAAATGATTCTGCTTGAAACTAAACCATTACCCAATGCATTCGAGCATTATCTAAGAATAAACATCATAAAATTTTCATGATATATGTGTGCCACGTAACATAATAAATGATATTTCAAAACATAATATTCTTCCATAAAATTAAAATGGGTTGCATAATCTTTCTTTAAATAAAAATCAATGGAAGTTTCACAATGAAAACATTTAAGATATGATCATAAGACATGTATTATCATATCAAAAAAAATGGATAATAAGATATATATATATATATATATATGTTGGATACATATATATGTAATATTTTTAATTATTCCATAAAATTAAGATATAGATAAAGTTATTTAGAGGGAGAAATTTCATAACCTGAAAGAAAGGGTCTTCTAGGGAGATCCCTTGAACTTGATTCATCATGTAAGTTGATTATGTCATTAAAAATAATATTAAGTTAATTTTTTAATTTTTTAATAATCTTTTAATGTTTATTAATCTTTTTATATTGTTAATTACCATTTTATATTAAATTACATAATCATTTTGGTTTATCTTTTAATTTATTTTTACATTTTTTGGATCATATTTCAAAAATCACTAGTGTAAGTTAACTAAGTTAAAAGAGATAATTAATTTATCATATCCAGAATACTAATAATTACATAATTATCATTTTTATAAATAAATTATTCATCTAAAACCAACGTTGAAATGTGGTTAAGAAAAATTAACTATGTTACAATCATGGAGACGGTAGGTCGTACGTACGCATAAGTAACATTTTTATTTTATGACAGCCATGATGGAAAGAATTTAAAAATTATTTTTTATTTCCTAGATTATAATTATATTATAAATATAATATTATTTCTTAAAAAACTTTACACATAACATTCATATGACGTTGTAATAAAAATGAATTAGATCACTTTGTGATGTGGTTGTTTGTCATACACCCAAACAATGTTATCATTTATAAAATGAATGGTAAGGTATAAAGTTATATTATATATTTCATTTCTTTAATGGTTCATATATCAATAATATAATATATAAATATAAAATCAATCCTTATTACCTTCCATGTAAATCGTAGGTGAAAAACTAATCACATTGCTTTGTGAGGCGGTAGTTCATCATACACAAAAGCGACATTATCCTATTCTATAAGAAATGTAACGTAAGATGTTATATATGATATTAAAATTAAATAAGTATAATTTTATCATAAATATAATATATAAACATTTGTTAAATCATAATATCCATCTGTGAGAAGTGGTGTTGGGAAACCACTTTGTTGGTTTTTGAGGCAGTAGTCTACCGTACACCCGATCAATGGTTTTGTTTCTCATTTGAGGGTGGGGGAGATATTTTTAGGTCATGACCATGAAATAAAAATATATCATTATATAGAATATACTGATATTTTTATATCAACATGGTTTCAAAATATTTTAAAGAGGTAGAGGAATAAATAAATTAAAATGCTCAGTTAAGGACATTACCACTTCTTTGAAAAATATATTTTGGTTTTCACGAAAAGACTCATTAGGTTGGATTTATGACCAAAAATAATCTTCTACAAAAGGGGAGGGGATTATAGAGGTTATAGGGTTAGGTCTTTGATAAGCCATTGGGTTTTATTAGTTTGTAAAAGAGAGTAGAGTGTGTGACATGGGTGGGAGAGGACACACTTGAAATTTTTGAGAAAAAAGAATTACACTAATTTTTTTATCAAGAAAAAGACACAAAAATAGAACATTTTAGAACCTTATAATATATAATGTAAATATAGTACCATTAAATAGAAATTATAAATGTCTTTGGTCATTTTAACCCTTATCTTTTTAGTTTAACCTCGAGTAAACACATTTTTACCTTAATTGTGGTAAATAATTTTTACTTTTTCACTTTTCATTCTGGTGAAAGGTTAATTTAAAATTATTAGATAGTATTAACTATTATTATTACAAATTTGGAATCCATTTTTCCAAATTCAACTCCAATAAGTGCAAGAATTTAATTTAAAATTAAACACAAAGATGTGTCAAAAAAAATTCTATAAATTCATTTATAAGGAAAATAAGAACTTATATTAACAATATGACAGGTAATAATAACTAAATTAATATAAAATAATATTTATTGATATACATTCTATAAATTTAATGTAAACTATTTCTCATTATAGTTATTTTAATAAATCAAAATGGAGAATCACTAGGCACATTAAAATAGTCTTCAAAAAATTTTGTTTTTAATTGGATTTAATATAACTAAATAATACTTATTTGAATTTTAAATAAAAGTAAAGTAATAATGTTACAGAATGTATTATAAAGGTATGATAATTTTATAAAAAAGTGGTATTTTCAGTATTCACTAAAACATTAATATTTTTTGAAACATAAAAAAATTTCACTATAATTTAATATCGATATTATGATTTAAAAAATGATGTTAATATTTTAAATTGAATTTTTTAATAATATTACAAATTAACTCTAATTTATTTTTCCAAATATTAGCTTAACAACATTTTAGAAAAAAAATCATTTTTATAAAATATTTCTTTTTTAATATTTATTATTTTATTTCTAATATATAGATACCCATTTAACATATTTTATACATTTTTAAACCGTATAATTTAACTAATTTATTTATTCATATTCATACCCATCAAATTATTTTCTTGGTTATAATGTCCATGTTTAAATAGAATAATATTAATAGGGTATTGCCATTTTTTAAACCTAGTGTTCCATGTATCGCATGATATCAAATATATTGAATTTGTTTAAAAATAAATATATCCTAAAGTATTAGGATCTCACATTATTCTTCCATTAAATAATTCCACCCATTATATTTCATATTACTAACTAAGGTGAAAACAGGTGTGGGTAATTCTACTTCATCACCTCTTCTAATTCCAAAGCTAATTCCTCGAACATATGGTTACTCGATAACACTTGAACCAGTTGATTTTCCTTGTTTCATAAAACATTATCTCTATAATCCAAGATATTCCTTGCCTTCTCCTCATATAAATGGTATTTATCCAATGATAATACCTCTAGATTCAATACATTTGAGGGGTCTTGTATATACTTCCTCAAGAGGGTTACATTGAACACCTCATGTAATTGAGATAGGTAAGGTTTGAGTGCTAGTAAATTGAACACCCCTCTGATGTGATCCATTTTTAAAAGGATATAATGTTACTAGTACTTATCTTTCCCTTCTTCCCAAAAATCATGATTTCTTCTACAGTGAAATACTGAGGAATACCTTATCTCTGACCTCAAAATCTCAGTCTCATCAGTAGTTGTATATATAGATTTTTGATTAATTTGTGTATGTTCCATGTGATGTTGAATGGTTTTCACCTTCTATATAATCTCTTAGTAATGATCAATTTTGATTATCTTCCACTCTCTAACTTCATCCCAGCATGGAAGGGTCTAACACTACTTACCATACAAAGTCTTATAAGGTTCCATTTGATTACTAGAATGGAAGATATTTTTATATGATAAATCAACTAGGGGAATTTTCTTATCCCAAAACGGTAATAAGTCCATTGAAAAATACCATGACACGTCCTCTATAATATATATGGTACTTTTAGACTAACCATCCATCTGGGAGTGATAAAAAGTTATTAAACTGAGTTCTGCATCCAATTATTACTAAGGGATTATCCATAACCTTGAGGTAAACCTCATATCTCAATAAGATATAACAGAGAGTGAAAATCCATGAAATCTTACCAATTCCCTTCTGTATATCTCATTGAGTTGGTCAAGATATAAATTTTCCATGATAGCATTAAAAATTTCAACTTAATAAGGAAAAAACTACCACCCAGATGGTGTTATTACCTTTATATGTCATATGGATTCCTACAACGAAATCCCTGGATACATTTTCCCATATTCATATAGTTATGGCTAATAGTTGAATCAGACCATATCTTATGTCATTTAGCCTTAACTTATTGGCATTCAAAGCATTAAGAAACAAATTTTTTAAGATACCTCTTCGTGTTATCCAACTATTAGTTTTTCTTCAAATCTATTTATATATTAGTGATTCATGGATGAATATATAAGGAATATCTATCCACCTAATCCAGAATATCCCTCTTAATCTCTATTTTGGATGGTATATATATCATGGATTCAATCCTTATAGCCATATTTCCGGTAAAGTTGAACACTGAAATATTCACTACCTTTTTCTATAGAACCTCATCTCTCTTTGGGACTAAACGGTCCTCTCAAGAATTGATGGTTGAGAAGCTTTTTTGGAAATGTAGTATGACAATCCTTTTACTATTATCATATCCACACATTATAAGTCAATGAATATTTGATACTTCTCAATTCAATTCATTAATAAAATTATCAAATCCTTTCTACTTAGAGAATCTTCCACTTTGTTTTCATTCCCTGGATGGTAATGGATTAAGTATTCATTGTCCTTGATCCAATCTAACCATTTTAATTGATTCATGTTAAGATTTGTATGTGTGAATATATATTTGACACTCTTATGATCTGTATATATTGCGCACTACTCCCCATAGAGATAATGTCATGAGTTATTCTATAAAAATATCACTGCCACAAACTCCAGATCATGTGTGTGATAGTTCTTCTCATAAAATTTCATCTACCTTGAAAAATAGGTTATAAAATTTTCATTATTCATTAGTACACAACCCAAACCCTTATTTGAAGGATCGCTGTAAACCATAAGAATTTTCCCACTTGAGCGCAACCTAAGCACTAGTATAGTGATATGATTTTTCTAAACTCTTTTAAGCTCTCTTCAAATTTATTAATAAATAAAAATTATACTCCCTACTATGTTAGATAAGTTATTGAGTTTTAAAATAGGTAAGATATTAAAAAATAATTAGTAATATCTTAATAACCCAAGAAAATCACAAATCTCCATTAAATATGGTACTCGATGTTATCCCTTGATTGCCTTTTCCTTAGAAGGGTCCATAGATATCCATTTGCTGGTGACAATATTACAAAAAAATATAATTCATTCATCCATAACTCACAATTATTATACATTTCATATAGATTATCCCTTCTCGAATCCCTTAGAAGATTTATTTAAACACTCCTCATGCTCCTCATTTATTTTGGAGTAAATCAAAATATCTTCTACAAATACTACCAAAAATTTGTCGAGGTAATCTATAATAACTATATTCATCAAGTCCGTAAATATTTTTTGAAAATTTTTAAGTCCAAAAATAATCACCATAAACTCATATTCTCTACACCATTTTTGAAATTCAGTTTTATGAATATTATCTTTCTTCACCCTTAGTTGGTGATATATCGACCGAAGTCCCACCTTAGAGAAATATCAAGATCCACATAATTTATCAAAAAACTAATATATTCATGGTTGGGGGTACTTGTTCTTAAACTTGATTTTTTTCATTATAACCAATATATATGTGTACTGACCCATCCATCTTCTTGGTGAATAGGATGGATGCACCCCATGGTGAAGCACTTTGGAATATAAAACCATTTTCTAGACTCTCTTGTAATGATTCTTCATTTATTCAAACTCAATGGCGAAAATTATATAAGGAGTCTTGGATATGGGTATAGATCAAGGTATAAGTTTTATTGATGTTTCAAACTCTTGGTTTGGAGGATGAACAGTAAACTCTTTAGGGAATATATCAATATAATCCCTTATAATGGGCATCTACCCAAGAATGATTATCTATATTGTATCAATATATTTTTTAATATACTTACTCATAAGGAATTAATATCCATTCTTGAAAATAATATTTTAGGAGAGATTCATCCCCCTCCTAACACTTGTATAGAATCGTAGGATAACTTGGGACGGGAAGAGTGATCTCCCTCTCTTGAAATTTGATGTGGGATTTATATAAGGATAGCCAATACATACCCAAAATAGCATAAAACTACACAGATGGGTGAAGGAAAATATTTTTTGTAAGATGTAGTCCAAAAATATTGACTGGGGAGGATTTATAAACTTGGGATGCATCTATTTCTTTCTTTAATATCCCATAGATAGCTCAACCCCCTTGTTTTGGAGGTAGTGTTTGAATTCTTCTACTAAACATTCTGGATATGAAATAATGGGTAAAACCAAATTCAAAAAGTATGTTCTCTATTATTAAATAAATAACTAGCATAGATATCATCACATAAATTTAGATATCCACGTCATCCTTGTGGATAGCATACACCCGTGAATGTTTCCGTGGGGGTTTTTTAATGATTTTCTCTGACAACAATTGGCTTATGGAACAAGATTTAATAATTCCCATGTTCATTACATCTAAAACATAGTACTATATGCATAGTGTTGATACTAACCATATTTTCTTCTTCCTAATTAGTGGGATTATTCATATACTTACATCACTAATTTTACTGATTCTCCTATTTTTCACAATTGAACATCTTTTGTTTCCCCTTAGGTAGTTTTTGGGATGCTTCTTCCCTCACTTTTGAAAAGTATGATATTGGTCTTTCCTTCCTTTATAGTATTTATCTGTTGAAATCCACCAAATAAAACTTCATTTTATGTTTTTTGTCTCTTGTAGAATGAGACTATTGAGAGTCACTTATCTCCTTCACAACTTTAAGGGAAAAAATAATCTCTTTATAACTATCTATGTCTCGAGTCACTATATTTTTTTAGAATCGACTTTTCCCTCATTAATGAAATGGTCCAACTTATATTTGGTGCTGATAGTAAATTAATAATAATATCATGAAATCCTTTTTAATTATAACTCATAATCCCCGATATAATCTTCTTCATTTTTCTTTAAACTGAGGAACTCCCTTTCCATTTTAAGACATAGTGTTTGGGGAAATATTTATTGAAAAATATTTTCATGAGTTATTCCCATTCCATGGAATGAATTTTGACTTTGGTAGTTGTGTTCTTTATTGGTGTTCACCACTAATCAGTTTCTCCTGTAATGTGATAAATTCACAAAAAAAATATTTCTCTTACTCTCTAAATTGGATGAAAAAGAACATTTTCTCAATAAAGTTAATCCATCTCTCAATGCTGAGGGGATCATAATTTACACTAAAGGTTTGGAACTCTACCACGTAACATATTTCACCACAAATTTTTCCTTCTAAAGAGGGGTATGGTGTTCTATATGATTCATGTTATAATTCATAACATGATCGAGTTGAGCTTGTACTTCCATGAAGTTCTTATATCACATACATGTGATATTAGTCATATCATTGGATTAATAATCACATTTCCTATAATGTTTTTTTCTTGGAATTATTTCTCATATTTCCCAGTATTAACTAGTAGATAAAAAAATTACACTAAATTACCTAATTAACATATGAAGGGGAAAAATATAAAACAAATAAAAAAACGTTCCAATGATAAGTACATCCTAACTTATGAGTCTCTAGGTTTCAACAAAGGTAATCCCTAGTAATTTCCCTATTATGTTTTCTAACCTAATAATTTTTTCATTTCTTTCATAACAATTCATTAATAGTTTTCTTTGAATTTCCAAAAAATATCCCCCATGAGTTTTAAACTAGGTGTGCAGTAAGGGAAGTTTTCATGTACCAAGTTACATTTGAGTCAATCTTGAAATGCCCTTTTCAGAGTTATTAACCCTATGTAAATTTTTTATAGAATCATGTCCACTTGAATTATCTATATAGGGTTATAATTTATTAAAATAAACTGCTTTATACTTTACTAATATTCAATGATATTTTTTTATTCTTTTTATTATCCTTAAACTTATCCCTAGGGTTCTCACAAAAAGTTTCTCTTCTTAGTTCTAAATGATAAATAACCCAATCCTTTGACACTATGAATGATTAACCAACACTTATACACATGTTTTTACATGATTATTAAAAAGAAATATCCAGTAATACCTCAAAAGGATCATAAAGGCCTGGTTTATTTATATTACTCGGTTCATATTAGAAAAAATAAAACATAAACATGGAATCATTATTTTATTCTTCATTTTGAGCTACTAAAATCAATGTAAGCTCCAAAATTGAATGGGATATCCTAGGGAATAAATAGAGAAAGTTTTGATCTAAAAATACCTATACAAAAACAACTATGATAAGGAAATATAACATGTTATTTAAAGGTATGACTTGATATCATAAAAGAGAAGGATCATGGGTAATTGCATGGAAGAATTTCATGAAGAATATAGTATAACATGATATCATAAAAGAGAAGGATCATGGGTAATTGCATGGAAGCATGTCATGAAGAATATAGTATATTAAGATCATTGAATCATATGAAATATGGAATAAAATATATAACATTAATGAACTTGATTCAAGGATAACATCCTATACAATATAAAATGGTGTAAAAATCCCCATAATGGATTAGGTTTACTCTCTTATCACATACATGATGCCTCCTCAGAATTAATCTTTAGTCAATGCATTGGACTGCTATATGGGTGTACCCATCATAACTTGTTCATGATCTATGCCTTTCAAATAAAGGAATTGATCATATGGTATAATGTAAGAATTATCCATGGATGGAAAATGGGTTGTATAATCCTGCTTCATATCATAAAAAAGGAAATCTCATAATGAAGGAATTTGAGAAATGATGATATGGAATGTATTGTCTTGTCAAAGTAATGGATAATAAGCTTGGTATATATGTGAGAAACATATATAAAAAATTTATAATCATTAAATAGAATTAATATATAGGTTAATTGATTTAGAGATATAAATTTCATAACATGAAGGAAATATTGTTTTAAATAGACCCCTTACCTTAAGCCTGATTTGTCACATATGATATTTGTCACCCTGAATAACAAAGTTAAGAAAATTATTTACTTCATTAAAAAAATTAATATTTATTATATATTTTATTTTATTCATTATTATCTCAAATTAAATAACTTAATCATTTAGAATCATGTTTTATGTTTTGTTTTTATTCATCTCATATGTCCAAAATCACTTTGATAAGTAGCCTAACACACAAGCGATTTTATCATAATTTCTACAAAATGGAATCTAAGAAGATATATGTTATATTATAATTAAAAATAAATACTTTTATCATATATATCATATATAAACATTAGATAAATCATTATATTTATCTGTTAGAAGAGGTGATGGAAAAAGAATTATATTTGTTCGCGAGGCATTAGTCTTTCGAACAAAATATCATGGGTTTCATTTCCCATTCGAGGGAGGATGAGATGGTTGTTGGTAATTACCTCAAAAGAAATTTAACTATAGGAAATGTAATTAGGTTATTATTTCATAATGGTTTAATAATATTTCAATTATTTGGACGAAGAATTAAAATGAAGTGTTTGGTTAAGGATATTACCTCTTCTTTGGATAACTTTTTTTTGGTTTTCCCCAAAATCATTTATAGGTTGCACTTATAAACAAAAATAGGATTATTAGATGAGGGGATAGAATCATGGAATTTATTTTAATCGTAATTTTCTAAACCAATGGGGTTTTAAGTGTGAAAAGTATAGCTATGTGAGGCCTTTTATAAATTAGGGAGAGGACACACTTGGAATTGATTAAAACAAATGAATTTCATTTATGTTTTTATTATGCCATAAGGCTAAACAAATAGAACATTTTAGATCATTAAAATATTTTAGTTATAAATATAACTATAAAATATGAATATAATTTTTTTTCATTTGAAACCCTTATGATTTTAGTTTAAAACTTGGAAAATCTTCTTTTTTACCTTAACCATGGTAAATAATTTTTACTCTTTCACTATTCATATGGGTCAAATATGAGGTTGAATTTATTATATAGTTTACATTATTTTTATACCAAATGTGAAATCCATTTTTCCAAATTCAAATCATATAATTAGTATAATTGAATTTAAAATTATTCCTGCAGATGTTTCAAAAAACAAGTTTTCATGATGTTCATTTTTTGAGGAAAATATGATATGATATTAACTATATGAAAATTGATCATAATTAAATGAATTAAAAATAATATTTATAGATATATATTACATAAATTTAATTTAAATTATTCCTTATTATGATTATTTTAATTAATTACAATGGTTAAACATTATACACTTTAAAATAGTTTTCTGAAAAATGTGTTTTTAAGTGTAACAAAAAAACTTATACTGAAATATAGTATAAATATTTTTTTAAATATATTTAATTTTAATTAACTAAATAATAATTATGTTAATTTCAAATCATATTAAAAAAATTATGGGATTTAATTTATTAAAAATAAATGAAAAATTTATAAAAAACAATATTCTTCAATATTTACTAAAAAATTAATATTTTACAAGAATCCCAAATAAATAAAAATTAATTATTACCTATATAATGATTTCAAAAATGATTTCTTTTTTAAAAATAAAATTATAAAATTTGTAATATATAATTTTAAATTGTGTGGGATAACCACCTTTTTGAAAAAATTACAGTTTTTCAGAAAACATTTCTTTTTTCAAATTTTTATTATTTTATTTCTAATCAATACATGACCATTGATTTTATTTTTTATATTTTTAATCCATATAATTTTAATAATTAATTTATTCCAATTCATATCCATCAACATAAAAACTAAGTTATAATGTTTATGTTTGAATAATAATATTTTAATAGAGTATAATGTTTTGTTTAGACCCGTTGTTTCATGGATGTAAAGATATCAAATCGATTGAATTTATCTAAAAATTAAATATATCCTAAATTATTATGGTGAAACAATATTTTTTTAAGTTTTTGAGATTAATGTATGAGTTATTCACGTAATATTTTATTCATATTGATTGTTATGTTAACTTGTAATAAGAATTTTGAGATTAAGAAATATCTATAGACAATAGAAGTAACATTTCATTTTTTTGTTCTTATAATCAATTAAAAAAATATTTTCCTCCTCCATCCTTGAGAACTTCATTATAACCATTAATTATTTAGAATATGATATGAAGAAGAGGTTGAAAACTTATTGAAACCCAACAGATAGATGAGATTTTATTATAGTATAGAAATAATTAAAGTAATTATATTTTAGTATATTCTCAATATTGATTTCAAAATAATTGATCAAGAAAAAAAAATATTTTGAGTCTTGTTACTCGGATACCGAGTTATGTTTTTTAAAACTAATTCACAAGTTTGAGACTTATAATAATTTATAAGATTCCTAGAGTGCCATATAAACTAATTATTATGATAATATATACATCTAAGATTTTACTTATTTCAAGATATATCAATATTGGTATAAATAATTGAAATTACAAGGACACAATTTATTTAATTGGGGGAGAATGTAACGCAATGATATTTCAATATGTATTCTCCTTTAATTAACAACAGAAAGTTGAATATATTTTGGTACAAATAACACACGACTAGAGTGAATAATTTTATTTTGATGAAGAAATATTATAGTTAAATGATACATAATTGAAAAAATAAATTATTTTTAAAACTTAAAAGTGTTTTATTTTACATACGAAAGTAATATTTATTCTTTGGAAAAATATTTGATGGATTTTTAATTTTTAATTAATTCAATATTTTAGAAAAAATTATATCAATAAAATGTATTGATAAAATTAAAGAGGTAATTTTTAAAATTAATTAATAACATCTATAAAATTGTTAGGGCGTTTTTAGGAGTAGAAAACTAATAATTATTTTCTAAACTGAGTTTTTTGACATGAAACATTTGTTATTATATATTTTATATAAAAAAATTTCCAATATTTATATAAATAAATTTCATTAAATACATATTTATAAATTTATAAACAAGGAAAAAATATTATACAATGATTGTAGATCAACCAGAAATGAAGATTAAATCAATTGATTATAAAAGCTACATTTTTTTCCTAAAACTATTTTTATGTGAACAACACATTTTTAGCATAATAAATTAAAAAATAACTAATTATTAATGTTTTTAAATAATTTTATTGATAATATATTCAATATAAAAAATTAGTTTTCATCTAATTATTCTTACTATGCATGGAATTAGAATAAATTCATTTTTTCTTAGAGAAATATTTTTTTTTTCAAGAAATAGTTTTTAAACTATTTGTGTTCTATGATTAAAATTAATTTTCACCACATAAATAAGTTTAATCTTGAAAAATTAGTTCTATAAGTGGAATAATAATATTGAAATTAGTTAATAAGATCATTTTTATTTTTTCAATAAAAGTTAATTAACATGATAAAAGTTATCCATCACAGTAAAGGGTAAAGGGATTTAAAATGGGGTTAAACTAAGGGACAAGGTCAAATATATGAAAAACATGTGTAGAGATCAGATTGTATGTGTATATTAATACCCTTATTCATTTGATATTATAATTTGAGTTTATTTGGTGTCACTTTCCCTTAAAAAAGACTTTATATTATTTCAATGTCGATAATATTTACAATAGTGTCCCCCCTCTCACTTATAAAATGAGACCATCACCATATCACTTATTCACAATCTTTGAGAATATTATCTCGACCAAAATATTTGAAAAAACATTCTCAAAACTCTTATAAACATCAAAGGGGTTTTGGTCTCATCAATGTGCCAATATATTAAATCAAAAACCGCTTAATAAAGGATACACCTAAGAAGAAAGGTAAGATATTTTAATTACTTTTCTCATTTATAATTTCTTCTTATAAATCCACTTAATCTATATTACCCATGAAAATATAATAATATCATAATATTTAATGTACTAATATTTTTTATGTTAATGTGATTCCCATTATCTACATTCCCCTTATATTTTCTAAAATAAAGGAAACGTCACTTGTGTGATGTGTGGACCACTACCTCCATGGACAACATACTTTATTTTTCATCAAAACCATATATGGATATTCATAAAATCATTATTTAATTACATAATGTTATATCTATGACATAATTATGATTCTAAAAAAATAAACCAGTATCTTACCTCCTCACCCACCCTCACCTCGCATTTATTAGAAGACGAAATTTTTTTCTATTTGTATGCATAGACTACCGACTATACGAATGACATATTAAATTTTACATCACAACCAAAAATAGATGGTTATAAAATTGAATTTAATGAATTAATATAATATTTATAACATTTCTAATTTTATTTAATGGTTGTATGTATATTTTCTAAAGAAATAATCTCTTTTTATGGAATTAAAATTCTTAAAAAATGATTTTTAATCTTCACATGAAAATAACCACCATATATTCCATGCAATGACCATGAAACTATAGAAATATATAAAAAATAAACTAAATATAACAAAAATGAACCTTGTATCTTGAAGTTAGTGGTTATTTTATTATAATGGCACAAATATAAGAGATCACATTACCAAGAATTGATTATTTTAATATAATTGACAAACATGATACATTGATGGTTCCCATATTACATTATAAATTAAACATTGAACATAAAAAAGGAAAAAAAATTCCTTTACACTTATTAAAATGTTTCATCTTCATAACCTAGGGAATGAAAAAAAATAAAAGGGTGATCTAAAATTCTCAATAAGGGTTACATATATCAGAAACAGAAATCAATAATAAGTATATAATTTTCAACTGGGCATAATAAATATAGAAAGGTGAATAACTGAAAAATATCCTTTTAATCAATAAACTAATAATGAAAATGAATCCTTAGATTTTTTCAAAGTGAAAATATCATGGATATTAATAACTGAATATTGAATGAAGGAAGTGATTGATTTTTTATGTAATAAATCAATCTCTTGAACCACTACTACTTAGACCTTTCCCAATAAGGTCTATGTCTATGGGTAGAAACACATCTGACTCTTCTTGGAAACAAATTTGAAGGGTTTGTAACCAACTATTTTTTCTAATGAGACCAATCGATACATCAAGTGGGTATATAATTTAGGACCCACTCATCAAATCATGTCCCAGGAGTTCATCATTCATATATTTTATTCATGAAAAATATACCTTTTTAAAATATCTATATTTAGTATTGGATAAATATTTATCAATATTTCCCTAGTTAAAATAAAATTAATTGTAAAGACCATATGTAAAAATGGTATATGACTTAGATAATAATAATTTCCATTATACAAGAAATATTTATATTTAATGAAATATGAAATGATTTATGATCATAAATAAAAGGGTAAGTATACAAAGGTAATAATTGATGAATATTGAATATGTCCTGCATAAATTAATGTGAGATTAAAAACTATTACCACTTATAATCAATTGAATCCTATAACCCATAAAATTAACAATAAGAAAATAAAATATTTAATACCATAAAGAAAAAGTGAATTTTTATATGATATATCAAATTTTTGTATACATACACTGCACACAATAAATAAGTGGTTACTATGAAATATCTCACATAAATAAAAGTGTGATGAGAAACCCCTTACCTTATTTCTGAAAGCGTTCCATAATTGTAAATAATATCCTAAATAATAAAATTAGGTTCATTAATTACTTAATTTATAACCTATTAAGCATATATTTTATTTTTTATTATTTTAATATGTTCATTTATGGCCATTTCCATGAGTTATAATGATTAATTTCATTATTTTAGGAGTGTTTGTTTCATGATTTTTATGGTTTCTTCCCCTGTGTATAATTATGGGAGTTGTTGTGAAATGCAAGAAAAACTCAAGAAGTGAAATTATTTATTTTTGATTATCATACATAAGTTTAAATGGTAACATATAACATTTATTTATATGGTATGAGGATGAAACATTTGATAAGACATTGATTGAAATTTTTTATTTATTTTGGTGGTTTTTATAACAATTATAATCTTGTATCATTTTATGTAATACTAATTTTATATGTTAGTTCCAGAACATGATATAATTTATAATATGTCTATTAAAATCATATTTAACCATAATAATGGTTTTATGTCTAGGTATGAATGTAGTAATAGTAAATAAAAAATCATTATCCATGAAGGTGGTGAAACAACATGTCATAAATGATGTTTTCATTTTTAAAATAAACAGATAAAAGAATATTTTGATTATTGGTATTCTAGTAGAACAAAAAAATTAAAATGTATATATAATACTCAATTTATCATTCCTCTTAGAATAATAGGATGTAGGGATAGAATAATAAATAAAAATAAATTAATTGAGAAATAAAGAGGATTTTACCTCTTGAATATCATCTCCTTGGGAACCTCCTTATGAAATTTGTATTGGGTATTTTGATAAGACCAGTAGGTCTTGGATGGTGTAATAGTGTTGTGGAAGTAATTGGGAATAATTTAGAAATTATTCAAGGCTTTGAAGGTCTGAGGATATGTGGTGGTGAGGGGTGGTCTTTATAGGTATAAGAGATGGGTGTTTTTGATTATTTGATTCATTTATTAATTGTTTTCTCACAAGACTATTAATAGTATTGATTTCCATGAACAAATACTATAAATAGAGAATTTTATTTCTAACTAATGGGTTCTAATGTCATCTACACATCATCCATGACTCAAAAATAATTTATTTATATATAATGTTAAATACCGTAAATTGCGGCATTCCACTATTCACTTAAAATTCCACTATTTTAGAAAAATATGAAAAATATAACCCTAATCATTTTTCAATATGTATATTTCAAAAAATTAATCCATTTATATGAAAATAATTATCTAAATATGAGAAATTTAGTTTCTAATTAAAATCATCATTTATTCGAAAAATACCGAATTTAATATTATAATTAATTTTATGACAATTAGAAAAATTAATTATGGTATCGTAAAATTGTATATATATTTTTATAATAGTAAAATATTTAAATTTATGAATCTAATTTATGAAATTAAATTTTCTTTTAAATAGTTATATTAATTATTCGATTGTAAATATACATTTTTGTTTCACAAAAATACCAACACATAATTTATCATTTCTAAAACATTTATTTACTTATTCCATGACATAAATATATCATAAATTAAATTATCAAATAAATAAAAATTATTTATACCTTTATAGGTCAGTTTATTATTCTAATTTCCATATTATTATTCCTAACAGCCATATTAGTATTTAATAGTATATAACCGCTCGTTTCAGTTATGTGTTGCGTGCAAAGTAGGCTATCAAATAAATTGAATTCATTTAAGAATATGCCTACCAAAAAATATTGGGCTGTTATAATAAAGTATTATAAATTTTTTTTGGATGATTAACTCAATGAAAAAAATTTATTAGAAAAACTGTTAGAATGAAATAAAGAAAGAATGGTTGAACCACAATCAATCTATTATCAATATTTACAAAAACAAGTAATTAATATTTAATGAATGAACATACAAGATTAATATAGAAGGTAACAAATATGAATAAGGTTCATAAATATATTATTAATGAGTCTGAGTCTATTATATAAAAAGTTAAATTATGTTTGAGTAACCAAAGATTAAAGGTAATGCTTTAATGTCTATAACTTCCATATTTGTGATATGTTTTGAATAAAACACATATATCGATTATATGGTGCATATATTTCATCATTGAAATATATTTTATCACAATCCAATCTTTAATATATCTAATTAATGATCCATATCAGTTACTCTATTTCATGAGGTTTTTATTCAAGTGTTATAAAATCTACAATGGTTTATTTTATAATCTCACTTTTTATTAGGATTATTTATGTTTCAACTAACATAAATGAAATTTTTATGTCATTTCTATAAAAAAAACCCATGTATTTTCTTTTAATGTGGTTATTTTTAGATTCTCATACATTCATTATTTTTTCCCTCTCTTCGGAAATCTAATCCACTAAAAAGTTGTTTATAAGAAAATATGATCCACATTATCCTATTTTGTGAGGAATTTGTTTACTCCATATCAACATGCTTTATTTTGATTAATAAAATATTATTTTAAAATTAAATATTCCATTAAGGTAAATTTTTATTAATAATATCTTTCTATTAAAAATATAAATGTTATATTTTTATTTTTTCCCATATATGTCATTTTTCACTTTCTTTACAAAAGTATGAAAACAATGTTTTGTCACTGACTTCCATGTGAACTCATTTTCCCAGTATCATGACCTTTACTCAAAATTATTATTTCCTAAAAAATATCTATCATTTTATAAAGAAAACCCATTCCAACTTTTTTCATTTTAAAGATAATTTTTAATTTTTTTAAAGAATTAATAAAGGGATTTCATGTTCAATTACGTATATATTTATCATGAATTCCACATTTCTTATATTTATATTTGTTTATTTTTAAGGTTTTAATTGGTAATTATATCTATAATATATTAGTTGAATCCTTCTGGATAATTATAAATATATGTTAACATAATAAAATTTTTGTAAAGTAAAAAATTATATTGTTTCCTAGAAATGGAATCCCCTATTTGGATACAATCAAGTGAATATAGGACCTAACATAGATATTATAGTGTCCTAGAAATTCCATCTATGTTTAATAAATGAATTTTTCTTTTCATAATGTTTATTTTATTATATTTTCAAATGGAAGTACATAGGAAAAATGTTACAAAAAAATATTACATGTCATGTAATAATATTTATTACTATATCTAAGAATACTTCAAGGATATCAAAACCAAGTAATAGAGACCAAAAAATTGTATAATCAGTTGGATCGAAATTTTATAAGAATATTATAAAATCATTAAAAAAAATTCAAATAAAAATAAATTTTAGAAATATAACTGACCTTATTAAGAGAATTATTAAAAAAAATTGGAATGAATTAGTAAATCTTTATGTTTGGTGCAATGTATAGGATGTAATCAGAAATTTTACTATTATGATATGAAAAATTCATTAAAATTACATGACTATAGGTAAATATGATCATTGGTCAATATGGCGGTTGGTCGATATGATCAGTGGTTGATATAACTATTGGTCAAAAGGACCATTGGGCATTATGAGTCTTGGTAATGTATCCATTATAAAGTGACTGATAGGATTTTTTATTATATTGAGGTTAATGATAAGAGTTAATTAAATATGGAAGGAGGAAATGATGGCCCCAACCGGTAGGATCATGCCTTTTAAATCCCATTTATCATAACATTGAAGGTTGGTAGAATCACTGGGGTTCCCCCTTGACTAAGCCTAATAAGAGATTAAAAAATTAAAGCTCTAGTAGAATCAACTATGGGAGAAGTTCATGTTAGTAGTGATCACCACTATGTCAATGTTAGCTAACACACTCCATTAAACTGCCACCATCACACACCTTACTCTTAGGAAAGATATTGGTATAATAAGGGGTTATATATCTATAACCTAGTATCATAAATGTGTAAAATATTTTTTATAAATTAAATAGTTATTTCTTCAAGTCCATTTCATTTTTATTTTCTTTAATAAAAGTAACATGAGTATTATATGAATTCTGATAAGTATTTATTAGAATACAAATAAAACAAAAAAAATTAGAAAATATATACACTTTTATAATTAATATATTCTAAATAATATTTATTTTATGGAGGTAGTATTATAAAATAATATTAAATTAAATATATATTATAATAGAATTTTATAACATCAAGGGAAAGTTTTATAAGTGTTAAAAAGTTTTAAATGTAGTAAAAAATGTTATTTTCCAATAAATATGGATTTTTTATTTAAAAGTTAAAATTAACATATTTATAGATTAATTTAGAAAAAAACAAAAAATCTATTTAAAATCATCATTTATAAATTAAGTTAGGTTGAAATGTTTTTAATTTTACAAAATACATTATTTTTTGTGAATGGTAAAATATAGTTTTATATTTTCAGTATGTTTTAGGAATTCATATATATGTAATAATGATTTGATAAAAAATTAAATATAATCAAAGACTGAAGATATATTATTTTATTAATAATATCTATTTTAATGGATTTATATCAATTTCCAAACATATTAATGACTTTCCAAAGTATAAAATTAAAATTATGTCTCAGAAAATATATTCTATGTAAAATTTAATTTTTTATGTCTGAAGTAATATTAATAAGTTTATTTCATTTCCAATTGGTTAAAATATTGTAAATAATTACTTAAATGTCTAATTTATTGAGAAAAAACCTTAGGTAATCTAATGGCTTTTCATTTTCCACAATCTGTAATTGGTAGATGCATATTTAGAAATTATGAAATAATTTCTCCTCCTTTACAATGAATACACACCCATTCTCTTAATCCTATCCACTCTAAACCCTTTAATAGTTAAATTATACTCATCTCCCCTCTCTAAATTCCTTCCAAGGTGTCTCTAAGGTCCCATTATTTCCCCCTCTATGATTTTGGAAGTTACTTCCTGAGTTAAGGGAACTATCCTCTTCTTTTTTTTCAATTCAAGTAGATCTTTTTGGTATATATTCTAAATGTATAAATAATTCTATTCATTAACTTTTTAGTATCCATTACTATTGAAATTTTTTTCTATTTATGAGATATTTTTATATCCTATCATTAATCTGATTCAATAATCTTTTTCCATTCATGTTATACTACTGAAATCATTTCCATAATTTTCATTCATTTCCATACAATATTATTATATTGTGACTACAAAACCCATTAATATATTCATGGGTATTCACAAATATTTAAACATTATTCTTTGATTCTGTACTTCTAAATATAAAACATTTCTTCCATTCTCATGGGTAAAAATGATGTAATGTTCACTTCTTAATGCACATATAAACTCAATGATTTTGTATGAAACTCATTCTTCATTATCCTTACGTGATTGATAAAATAATTTATTATGATCAATCAAGATCACAAGAATTATTACATATGAATTGTGTTCCTTGATAGTGCTCTAATAAATTGGGTGAAGAATTAATATCTAGATTTGACATGTTTTACGATACCTTGGTGAATTACCTTATAAATTATGTTTTATGACACATTGGTGATAAAAATTGATGATATTCTTATTAAAGTCTCATTTTTAATGTTATAGACATGTTTTCATGTTATAATTCAGGATCAATTTATTGATATTTGCCTCATCTTCTTAAGAACATACTCTACTGTTAGGTCGCATAATCACATGATAAACACTTCCATTGTGATTCACATACTATTATTTAAGCCCACCCCTTTCCATTAATGCATGTCCCCATGATACGAGATATAGTAAAAGTTACCTAGGGAGATTCTATGAAGAATCCATTTAAGTGGGTTAGGATAAATTGTATATTTTTTATCTATTATGTTCCTAATTTTCATGAAACTAAACATCAAAATATCCTCTATGTTATTAAATGTTGTACCACATAATGAAGTATTTATATATTAAAAAGGTGGTATGAAATTTTTTGTATCAAAGGGAGGTATTGTTATTTGTGGAAATGATGTCTAGAAAACTATTTGTAAGAACCATATTGACAAATCTAAATATAGGAAAACATCCTAAACTTTTGCTGAAGTATAAAGAGAGTGGTTACCAATAATTGAAATCCATTTCTTGATACTACATGTGGATGTTTTTTTGAGATAGTAGTAGCTTGGGTTAATAACCTAAAAGGTTGAATTGGGAATTTAACTGATCGTCACATAATGCACAAACAAATATGACCTATTTCACATCTAGTCTAACACTTCAAAAATATATGTTTGGTTAATGTCATGATTTTTTATGAACCATTATAAAGGATATATAGAAAATATAATTTTAATTATAAGATAATAAAGAATAAATCCTTTTAATCATGATTTTTTATGAGCTAAAACCCATTTAGAATTAAAATATTCATTATATTAAAAAGTTTCTTACTAAGGTATTTTAATTTTTTAAAAAATACAAGAAATATAAGTACATGTGTAAATTATGGATGCAATGGATAGTGACATGAATGTATTCCCAATTTAATGAAAGATAGAGTTTAAAACATCATGATAATGATGAATCACTTAACTCTGGTCATGATTAAAAACCTAAACCATGTGGAGTATCTGAATTCACCAAGGAATAATTGGAAACTATATCCTTTATGTGTTAATGACCACCTTCTTTTAGGGAAAAATTTGATCCACTAATCACAGAACAATTGATGAATACTATTGAAATGAAACTTTTTTACTATGTTGTTCTAACCAATAGAAAGTTAAATTTTCATTATACTGCTTAGTGTTAGAAGAAAATTGGTTGTGACCACTGAACAAGAACTTGAAACAAAGGGATGGGGTGGAAGCCATTGAATGGGAAGACATTGAAAATGACTGTTTCAACAAGTACTTTTCTCATACCCTCTAAACTAAGATAGAGAGATAATTTCTTATGTTGGAAAAAGAGAAAATTAATATATAGAGAATTATGATATGAACTTTAGAAGTCTCATGTGATTTATTTAAGCATTATTATCTATTTTTATAGGAATATAAGTATATTATTTGGTGTAGTAAGACCCCATATATGGAAATCATTGGAAATTAAAGACAATGGGCGTTTTGAAAAGATAATACACTTCTCTCTACATGTTTCATTGATGTTTAAGGATACCCTATTAAATCATGTATAGAATGAAAATAAGAAAAGGATTGAGTAAAATTTTGGAAGAATATGAATATGGAGAATGTAAAACATCCCATGTGAGAAAATTTTGGGAAGAATAATTTGTGGAATTTTATTTAAGGAAGTATAATGTGCTAAAAATATGGAAAATATGTCCATATATCTTGAAATTTTCATAAATATGTAAAGACTCAATATATGAATTCCAATAAAAATGGAAGATGGTGAAAGCATAACCAGTCAAACAATTATTCAATTGTGGGGATCATGGAAAATTTCTTAATCATTATCAAAAGTATAAGATAAGAGAGGTAAATCAACATCAACCCTAGTAGAGTATATAGGATCAAGGTCATGTTGTTTCAATATCAGTGACTAAATTTGAGTCTCCAAATAATTTTTTGTAAGGTAAAATCATCATACAATCAAATAATGTTATTACATTATTTAATTATTATTATAAAAATTCTTTTATTTCATTCAAGTTTCCGAATAACATCATTTTAAGCTCTGAACTGCTTTTGGAAGATTTTTTGGCTAAAACACTCAGAGGAACTATTCAACCATTAAAGTTATATGGGGATTATCTTATTAAATTTGGGGAGGGAAATTTAATTGAAAACCTAGTGGTCATTAAAATGGTGGAATTTGAAATGATTCTTGGGATGTATTTCTAATCAACGTATAATGATAGGATCAACTATATAAGTGAATAGATTTCCATTATCATGATGGAAATGTTTATATATAGTAATATTCAAAGAATATATATCCCATATTGAGTCTTTACAAGAACCACATCCCATTTAGTTATTTATGGAAATTATTACGGAAGAGGAAAATAAATAGAATGTATAATTATTAGAGATTTACCCATTGTTTTGGTATAAATTAATGTATTTACTTAAGAGTTATATGGACCTAACTCAGAAATAGAGGTAGACTTATCAATTTAAATCAAACATGGATACAAGCAAATACTAAAGACCCCATATAAAATATAATATGTGGATTTATAGGAATTAAGGAAGCAACTACAAGACCTCTTGGAAAAAGTTTTTATTCGACCAAGTGTCTAACCATTTGTAGGACATATTATCTTTATGAAAATTAATATGGATAGATATGTTTATTCATTGCCTATAAATATGTTAGTGTGATCACAATAAGAAAAAATATCATATCCTAATGATTACTGATTTGTTTGACCAAATTTGAGGGGCGTAATTCTCTTATCTGATTGACCTCAGATTAGGGTATCATTAGTTGGGGTGAAGAAAGAAGGTATCCCAAAGAATTACTTTAAAATAGTAAATAGATATTATTATTTTTTGTTATTTCCTTTTTCATGAATATTTATCCTACCAGGTTTACAGATGTGATTAATGGGGTCTTTGAAAACTACCTCGATAAATTTTTGGTGGTCTTTATTAGTGATATTTTTATATATTACAAAATTCATAAGGAGTATATGGATAACCTAAGGTTCATATTACAAACTCTGAGGAAAGAGAAGTTATTTGGTAAGTTTAATAAATTTGTGTTGTAGTTATAAAAAGTTTCATTCTTGGAGAAAATGTAACAATTGAATAAATATCTATTGATCCTACCAAGACAATGGTTTTATAAGAGTAGTATCCTCTAAATAAATTAACCAAGATTCATATTTTCCTTGGTTTATTTGGATATTCAAGAAGTTTTTTTGAAAAAAATCACATCTTTCTACCAACTAATCACATTAACTCAAAAAGGAGTTAAGATTATCTAGATAAAGGACTATAAATAAATCTTCTAAGAACTAAATAAGAGTTTGTTTAATATACATATTCTAACTCTACCCATTGTAAGATAAGTATTTTTTATCTATAGTGATGCATATATGAAAGGTCTTGGATGTTCTCTCATGAAAAATGGATTTGTAATTTCCAATGAATCTCGATAGATAAATACTCATGAGTATAATTATCATACTCATGATTCAGAGTAAAATTCATTCATTTTTCTATCTAAAGATATGAAGATTGTATATTTATAGAGAAAACTATGATATATACATAAACCTCTAGTGTTTGAAGTATATATTCAAACAAAATAAACAAAACTTTAAACAAAGGATATGGCTAGAGATTCTTAAATGTTATGATTATTCAATTAATTATCACACAAAATGAGAAAACAATGTCAAAAATGCATTATGTATGAAAGATCATGGTGTTCTTATAATGATAAGAATTAAATGAGATCCATTATTCAAGGGCCTAGAATGTTAAGACAAGGGAATCATTGGGGAATGGTTGTCATCAATCATATCCAAAATGATTTTTCAATCATATTTACTAAATAATATCCAGAAATCATAAATAGACGATCCTTTGATGCAAAGAAAGATAGAGGCTATGAGAAATTAGAAGTTTCCTAAATTAAATATTGATCAAGAAAGTGCACTAAATTGTGGTAAAAGGATGTGATTTCCTTCGATTATATAGATAAGGAAGGACCCAATGGATGATGATCATACCACTGTATTCTCTAGACATCATTAAATAACTAAAATTTACATATTCCTTCATGGATCATTATTGATGTGATAATATATATATATATAGGGATATTTCTGATTACACTATAAGGTTCATGGTGTGCTAATGAGTGAATGTGGAGCAAAAAAATTCTAAAGGGGCATTACCACCACTACCCATACCTGTATGAAAGTTGGAAAACATCACCATAAACGGTTTCACTATACATACTAATACATATAATGGAAATAATTTTGTATAGCTAATAATTGATATATTAACATTGTAATCCCATTTTATTTCCATAAGTGAATATTTCTCCTCGAAGCGCCTAACTCACCCTTATATTCAAGAAGTAGTGAGACTCTATTGAGTACCACTATCGAATTTCTTATGAATGTAATCCAATATATACTTCTCTATTCTATTGGATACATCAAAATTACATTAATACATATGTAAATGTTATCATAACCTATCGTCATCAACACGAATGGAAGAATGAGAGGAAAATTCAAGCCTTTAAGGACATGCTAAGGGCTATCTCACTTGATTTCAACGGAGTTGGGACCAAAATCATCGATTTTTTAAATTATCATATTACAATAGTTTCCACTCAAGTATTAAAATATATAACTTTGATGCTTACTATAGAAACATTTTTAGCACTCCCACATCTTGGGATGAAGTTGTAGAAAGGAGACAGTTATGATCAAACATTGATAAGTAGAATTCAAAAAAGATACATGTGATTCAAAAACACCTCAAGGTTTCTCATATTCAACAAAAAATATATTTTGAAAACCAAATAAAGTGCATAAAGTTTCATGTTGGGGGCTGATAAAACACTATTTTGTTGAATATTTCATTGATAATAAATGAAATAATTTCCTCACATTGTGTTAAATATGTTTATTTATAAAATATTTGGGATTTGATCATTCATTTGAAAATTTGGTGAAAATTTCAGTTTTACCCCTTAATAGTACACTGTAGTATTTCAAAGATAAACATTTTTATATTTATTATTTGAATTTGAAATTTTGTAACAGTGTTCCTAACTTAAGTTTCTACACCTTTCATTCAGGACACTAGAGCTAAAGAGGGCATTTGAATGGAGTAAATGGGCCATTAATCCAATGATGGGCTGGACCCGGCAGAATGGACATGGGTTTTGTATTTGGGCCATATATTCATAATTAGGGCTTTTATTGAGCCC
Source organism: Viscum album (assembly GCA_963277665.1). NCBI lineage: Eukaryota > Viridiplantae > Streptophyta > Magnoliopsida > Santalales > Viscaceae > Viscum > Viscum album. The sequence continues at coordinate 1,663,648,940 of OY728135.1, read as the reverse complement.
AAAGTTTGCGAAAAGGTCGGGGACATGATTTGGAACAAATCAGCCTTCTGGAAGGCCAGTCACTTCATGCGTGTTTGAGGTCAAAGGGGAGGTTCAATTTGGAATAAAATATTTGGCCGAATTTCCACAATCACACTTGAAACCACTTGTAACCTCTCCTCTCCTTCCCTCTATAAATTGGAGTTTTTCTCATTTGGAGGGGTTGGGACGTGGTTTGGGAATTTTAGGGTAGAGGAAAAGTGGATCCACTCCAATTCTCCAACCATTTCAATAAGCGTAGCTCTTGAAGCAAGGATCCCTTCGACGAAGCCTTCTTCTTCTCCTTCATGTTGTAATGATTTTGTTTGTCTAATAAACTTCTTTTTTCATCTTTTATTTATTCTCTTTTCTTCTGTTTTGTTTAAATTTCTTCTTCTATTAATCTTCCTCTTTGGGCTGGAATTCTTGAGTAGAAGCGTTATTGGGTTATACCTATTATAAACCTTTGTACATGCAAAACACTTCTACGATGATTACGCCACCCATGGAAGAGTAGTCCTTTAGAAATTGATTTATCTTCTACCCTCTTCATTTAATTATTTTGAATAAATGATATAATATAATTCACATAATATGATCCATAATTTTGTTTTTAAATTACAAGAAACTAAGCAAGCAATTGAACAATTAACACAAAAACACGCGAGGTCGGGAGTTTTTGTAAATTGTGAGAGTGTAATGTTAATCGGTAATACAAGACCACATGGGATAAATTTGTAGAGTTCAAATATAATCCCTAAACACAATTCATCCTCATTTTGAGAATGGATATGTGCCCTAATTAACCACTGACCATAATCAAAGCAGGGTGCTACGATTGCGTGTTCCGAAGCTAGCCTAAGGTTTAAGTAATTTCATCCTTGTGGTTAAGTTAACTCTCGTAGGGTTCGAGGGATAACAAATTAGGGGATCATAATTAAGTGGATATTTATTTAAATGATAATGATTAATAAGTTAATGAAGAGGTAGAGTTAGATCGATTATGCCTTTTAAAATAGATTTCTAAAAAAACATCTTCTTGTTGTGTCATTTTAATCGAAATTCATTTCAAAACTAAAAACAAAAAAAATATACAATCTTCTTCCAGGAAACTTCTTCTAGATTCACAAACTATAAAAAACCCAATCCTTTAATGTAGTGTTTTTATTTTATTCTCTTTTATTTTATTTTTAGAATACCTTTAATAAGTTTTTAAATTCACTTCCTCTTTTGAGAGATGACCTTGGTCAGCCACTCTGCTATACCTAAGTACCCCAAAATCACATTAATCAGTTGAGAATCGGGCTTGTTGGGCTATAAATAAATGGAACACGGATTTGGCCCAAGTTGGAATCCAAAGGAAGCATCAAATTCAAGAGCTTGAGGAGATTATATTTTCTTTATATGAGAACTCAAGGCTCTACAAGGAAAGATCAAAAGAAACTCATGATAGAATGATCCAACAAAGGGAGTTTCATGTTGGAGAGAAAATCCTTATCTATAGTTCACGACTGAAGCTGATGCCTGGTATGTTGCGTTCCAGATGGTTAGGTCCTTATATTTTATCTAATGTTTTTCCTTATGGTGCAGTGGAGATCACACAAGAGGACACTGGAATGAGCTTTACAGTCAATGGGAAACGTTTGAAGAGATACATTGAGGGACTTCCTACTGATGCAGTGGATTTTATCATACTGCATGACCCCATCATCACTTGATCACAGCAGGCTGTTCCTAACCCTTTCACTTTTATAATATTTGTCCTATTTAAAAATTCTGCATTTCATGTGCATATATAATCTCATAGGTTCACATTGAGGACAATGCAATATTTTAAGTGTGGGGGAGGGAACCTTTTAGTTTAGTAATTTCAATTGTTTTCCTGTTAAAAAAACCAAAAAAAATTGTTTGTTTTTAAAATTTTGTGTGTTTATTTTTTCAATTTTCTTTGTGTTTTTGAAATTAATGAGCTAAAATGATTCTCATCACAATTTTGAAATGCATATCAATGAGTGAAACAATTTATCCCATGAAACTGAGCTTAAATGAATGCTGAAAATGACTCTGTTTCAAGTTCAAATATTTAGTAATTTCATGAAAAGTACACAGAATTTTGAATCTCATGCCACATATCACTGTCTTTATATTTGAAATCACTTTCCTATGAGGATTTTGAACCATTATTTTCATATTCTTTACATTCACCTCACTTCTTGAGAGAACCAAACCATGCTTGATTTAACCATAATTTGATATATTCCTGTCAAAACATGAGGGTTTGAGGTACTTATGTTTTAATGATTGATGCATTTGTTTGGTATTAAAGCCCTATTTCAAAGAATCCTTTTTTATAATGGCCTACCTTGAATATTTAATCCTTTTAGACCTTATAATCCATGCACAACATATTAGGTTAGCCACATTACAAGCCAATTTTCCCTATCCAACCAACTCTTGAAGTGAAATTGCATAATCTAGTTGAGCATAAGTGTGGGGGAGGCTATCATGTGTTGTGCCTCCACATTCTATGATATGTTAGGTGGAAAATTAAATTCTGAAGAGATGTGTTTGCTGCTGATGAAATTCAATATATTGAAAGCTATTCCTTTTCTAGACCTTTCAAGACACGTGAAGTTGTGCCTTTTCTGGAGCTTCTAATTGAGGTGGAAAGCTGTGCCTATCTGGAGATTTCAAGAAAATCATGTTTGAGAAGATTGACATTTTTTTTGCAGAAATGATGAATGCTGTAAACTTTTCATGATTATGGAGCTTAATTGATACTATGGGGATTAATGTGGAGACCATATTTAAGTGAAAATTAGATTAATGCAATTTTTCTTCAAAAAGAGTCAAGCCCTCCTTATTCAGCGTCAGAATTTTTCACATCTAAATCCTACCAACCGAAAGCCACAGAACAACCCTGAAATGTCATCATGATAAACATATGTCCTTGACTCACATCAGGTAGTGATGTAAGAATTTATCAAGACTATGGTGACCCTATTATGAGTTTGGATGAGAAAGACATTGCAAAAAAAATATTGATATTTGAGTGATGAGAGAAAATTCAAGTGAAGTAAGTGTTTTGTGCATGGGAGGATAAATGAAGTGGAAATTTATTGAATGATATAAATGAATAACTTTAAATAATGGGTTTTTATGAGGCATGATATCTTTTTATTCTTGGTGCGGAATTGATGGATCCCAATGATATGTGTTTTAAAATTGGTTTTGATTTGATATTGATGTTTACTTGATATGAGAATTTGCTCAGGAGTGAAAAAAGGTAAGTGTGGGGGAGTTGATAAAACACTATTTTGTTGAAAATTTTATTGATAATAAATGAAATAATTTCCTCATATTGTGTTAAATATGTTTATTTATAAAATATTTGGGATCTGATCATTCATTTGAAAATTTGGTGAATATTCCAGTTTTACCCCTAATAGTGCACTGTAGTAGTTCAAAGATAAATATTTTTATATTTATTATTTTCATTTTAAATTTTGTAACAGTGTTCCTAACTTAATGTTCTACAACTTTCATCCAGGACACTAGAGCTAAAGAGTGCATTTGGATGGAGTAAATGGTCCATTAATTCAATGGTGGGATGGAATCAGTAGAATGGATATGGGTTCTGTATTTGGGACATATATTCTTCATCAGGGATTTAATTGAGCCCAAATTTAAGGAAAGATCGGGGAAATTATTTGGCACAAATCATCCTTCCGGAAGGCTAGTCAATTCAAGCGTTTTTGAGGTCAAATGGGCAGTGCAAGTTGGAATAAAATATTTGGCCGAATTTCCACATTCACACTTAAAACCACTTGTAACCTCTCCTCCCCTCCCCTCTATAAATTGGAGTTTTTCTCATTTGGAGGGGTTGGGACGTGCTTTGGGAAGTTTAGGGCAGAGGAGAAGTGGATCCACTCCAATTATCCAACCATTTCAAAAAGGGTAGCTCTTGAAGCAAGGATCCCTTTGACGAAGCCTTCTTCTTCTCCTTCATGTTGTAATGATTTTGTTTGTGTAATAAACTTATTTGTTATTCTTTAATTTCTTCTCTTTTCTTTTGTTTTGTTTAAATTTTTTCTTCTCTTAATCTTCCTCTTTGGGCTGAAATTCTTGAGTAGAAGCATTATTGGGTTATACCCATTATAAACCTTTGTACATGCAAAACGCTTCTATGATGATTACGCCACCCATGGAAGAGTAGCCTTTTAGTAATAGATCTATCTTCTACCCTCTTCATTTAATTATTTTTAATCAATGATCTACTGTAATTCACATAATATGATCCATGAGTTGTGTTTTTAAATTACAAGAAACTAATCAAGCAATTGAACAATTAACACAAAAACACGCGAGGTCGAGATTTTGTGTAAATTGTGAGAGCATAATCTTAATCGATAATACAAGACCACACGGGATAAATTTGTAGATTTCAAATATAATCCCTAAAAACAATTCATCCTCATTCCTAGAATGGATATGTGCCCTAATTAACCACTGAACATAATCTATCCTTAGAACAACAATCAATGCAGGGTGCTACGATTGTGTGTTCCGAAGCTAGGATAGGTTTTAAGTAATTTCATCTTTGTGGTTAAGTTAACTCTTGTAGGGTTCGAGGGATAACAAATTAGGGGATCATAATTAGGTGGATATTGATTTAAATGATAATGATTAATATGTGAATTAAGAGGTACAGTTAGATCGATTACACCTTTTAAAATAGATTTCTAAAAAACATCTTCTTGTTGTGTCATTTTAATCGAAATTCATTTCAAAACTAAAAACAAGAAAAATATACAATCTTCTTCCAGAAATTTTATTCTAGATTCATAAACTATAAAAAACCCCCAATCCTTTAAAGTAGTGTTTTTATTTTATTCTATTTTATTTTATTTTTAGAATGCCTTTAATAAGTTGTTAAATTCACTTCCTCCTTTGAGAGACGACCTTGGTCAGCCACTCTGCTGAACTTAAGTACCCCAAAATCACATTAATCATTTGAGGGTGCCCATTGACTATAAAATCCACTACATCAGTATGATAAAATCCACTGCATCAGTAGGAATTCCCTCAATGTATCTCTTCAAACGTTGCCTATTGACTGTAAAGCTCCTTCCAGTGTCCTCTTGTGTGATCTCCACTGCACCATAAGGAAAAACATTAGATACAATATAAGGACCTAACCATCTAGAATGCAACGTACCAGGCATCAGCTTCAGTCATGAACTGTAGAGAAGGACTTTCTCTCCAACATGAAACTCCCTTTGTTGGATCATTATATCATGAGCTTCTTTTGATCTGTCCTTATAGAGCCTTGAGTTCTCATATGAAGACAATCTAATCTCCTCAAGCTCTTGAATTTCCAGCTTCCTTTGGATTCCAGCATGGGTCAAATCCATGTTGCATTTCTTTATATCCCAATAAGCTCGATTCTCAACTTCCACTAGGAGATAACATGCTTTCCCAAAAACAATCCTAAATGTTGAAATACCAATGGGTGTCTTGTATGCTGTCCTATAAGCCCACAATGCATCATCCAATCGCTTGGCCCAATCCTTTAAAGTAGTGTTTTTATTTTATTCTCATTTATTTGATTTTTAAAATACCTTTAATAAGTTGTTAAATTCACTTCCTCCTTTGAGAGACGACCTTGGTCAGACACTCTACTTCACCTAAGTACCCCAAAATCACATTAATCATTTGAGGGTTCCCACGACAGCGCTCTATCAAATTGGCTCCATTTCTGGGGAGGCAAGTAATTATTTCAACCAATTAGAGGTATTTATTTTATTTTATATTTTATTCTCTTCCTCTCTTCTTTCTTCCTTCTTCGCCCAATCTGATTTTTCTTCTTCTTCTTTTATTTTCTTCTACTTATTTTTGGACCATCAACTCAAACTTCTCATTTTTATTTTGACTATGGTCCACTTTATTTCTTTTCATTTTTTATTTGATTTATGACACGAACTAATCTCGAAGATCTCTTAGATCTTGACCCTGAGATTGAACGCATCTATAGGGCACGAATCAGACACTCTCAGTCTATGGGAAGTTTCAATATTCAACCTGTTGGTAAATTCCTCTCTTCTGGAAACATTGGAATTGGAAGTTATTAAAATTAAAACATAAAATAAGAACCAATGGCCGGAAATAATAGAAATGAACTTAATAGAACCATTCAAGAATTGGTTGCACCTGATATTAACTATCAACTGAATTGTATTGCATACCTAAATCTCGAATCAGACTTTGAGTTAAAATCTGGATTAATTCACCTTCTTCCAAAGTTTCATGGCTTATCTTGTGAGGATCCCAAAAAACACCTTAAGGAATTTAATGTGGTTTTCTCAAATTTAAAACCAAGAAATGTTTCTTAAGATCAAATTAAATTAAGAGCATTCCCATTCTCACTTGATGGTGCTGTAAAAGATTGGATGTATTATTTGCAACCTGAAGATGTAACATGTTGGAATGATTTGAAACGTATTTTCTTGAAAAGAGTTTTTCCAGAATCAAGTACAATATCCATTCAAAAGGAGATATCAGGGATTAAGAAAGCACAAGGGGAGTCAATGTATGAGTATTGGGAGAGATTCAAGAAGATGTGTGCAAGCTGTCCGCATCACCAAATCAGTGAGCAACTCTTCATCCAATACTTCTACGAAGGACTCACACCTATGGAGAGAAGCATGGTGGATGCTGCAGCTGGAGGAGGATTGGTGGACAAGACACTAGTAGCTGCACGAGGATTGATCGACAAAATGTCCCAAAACTCCCAACAATTTGGCAATAGAGGTACACCACATATCAGGGGAGTACATCAGGTAAGTCCTTCTCTTGAGAGTCATTTGATTAATACCAAGTTAGAAGAATTGGAAACTATGGTGAGATAAATTTCTTTGGAACAAAAGACATCTCAGCCAATTCCTACAAGGCCTTGTGGCATTTGCACTGATACAAGACATCCAACTGACTGTTGACCACAACTACAAGAAACAGAGGATTGTGCAGCAGTATTCCCTGGGAGACCATTTCAGCAGCAGCAAAAACCATATCCCCAAAAGAAGTTTGATTCATTTGCTCCAACATACATCCAAGGGTGGAAGGATCAATCCGACATGAGGTATGGATCTTGACAACAACAAAGGCCCCCTTTTCAACAAAACTTCCAGCAGCCTTTGCCTTACCAACAGGGTTTCCAACAACCCCAAAGGATATTTGAAGCTCAAACATCAAAAAGAAAACAACAAGGGAATACTCCACCAAAGGTAGATTCTAACACTGCTGATCTTTTGAAACAAATTGTTCTTAATCAACAGAATGATCTAAAGAGTCAAGGTTCGGAGCTGAGGGGGTTAAAGACTCAAATGAGCCAGATTGCCACCACCCTCCATGTACTTGTATGTAAGAATTCCGGAAATCTACCTTCCCAAACCACTCCAAATCCAAAGGGGAATGTTAGTGCCATCACATTGAGAAGTGGGAAGAAAATGAATGATACATCTATACCTACCATTCCACCAGGATTCACCTCTACTTTAGAGAAGCCGCATTCCATACCAACTGATGATCAATCCAAGGAGAAAGATAAAGGTAAGAAAATGTTTGATGATGTTCCTCCTAAACCCCTTCCTTTTCCAAATAGGGTTGTTCAAACCAAGAACATGGCTGAAGAAGTAATGAAAAAAGATGTTTTGGACACATTCAAGCGTGTGGAGATCAACATTCCTTTACTTTAATCCATTAAGAAAATTCCAAGGTATGAAAAATTCTTAAAAGAACTTTGCACCAATCGAAGAGGGCTCAAGGGAAATGAGAGGATCAATCTTGAAAGGAATGTGTTAGAACTCATTACACCAACTCTAGCAATGCCGACAATGTGCAAGGATCCAGGGACATTCACTATCCCATGTACCATAGGGGAGTTGCACTTCTCTGATGCACTTTGTGATTTAGGTGCTTCCATAAATGTGATGCCTCACTCTGTATTCTCTTCCTTGCAGGTTGGTGAGTTGAAGCCAACAAGAGTAGTGGTGTAGTTGGCGAATAGAGCTAAAGAATATCCAGCGGGAGTCCTTGAGGATGTACTTGTCTAGGTAAGAGACATGATCTTCCCTACATATTTCTATGTGCATAACATGGAGGATGATCAGGTAAGTTCTCATGCCCCCATTATCTTAGGTAGACCCTTCCACAAAACTGCAAAAACTATCATAAATGTCAATGAGGGTACACTTTCCATGGAATTTGGGGATGAAGTTGTGATATTTAATGGTATGGACTCCATGAAGTACCCCTCTGAGGACCATTCTACTTTTGTTATCTCCCATTTTGAACCACCAAGTAAAAACTCCATGGAATTTGATTGTCCTATGCTTAGGTAGATTATGAATATTGGTTCAAGTTTGATGTCTAAGAGCACTTCCACACATGTTTCTGATACACAATCCTCTCTTGGATTTGATTTGGATTCATATTATGATTTTGATCATGTTCACTCTGATTATGACATGGTTGTTGAGTATGCTGATGGATTTGATGCTTTATTGTCTGATTTTGATGATGTCTATTCTGATACTGATACTCTCTGTGCGCATATTTCAGTTTCTTCATTGTCTCCATCCATACTACACCCTCCTTCATTAGAACTCAATCCATTTCCACCAAATCTTAAATACTCATACTTGTTGAATGGTGAGAGATTACCTGTTATCATTGCTAACAATATCCCTTTTGAACATGAAGAAATGCTTTTGAATATTTTGAGGGAGAACATCAGGGCGATTGGGTGGACCTTGGATAACATATCAGGTATTAGCCCCTCTATTTGCGTGCATAGGATTCTCTTGGAGGATGGGGCTAAATCGGTGAGACAACCACAAAGGAGACTCAATCCTACCCTCCTGGAAGTTGTTAAAAAAGAAGTTGAGAAATTGATCAAGGAAGGTATAATCTTTCCCATTTCAGATTCTTAGTGGGTAAGTTCAATTCAGGTTGTGCCTAAGAAGAGTGGTGTTACTGTTGTTAAAAATGAGAAAGATGAGTTAGTTCCAATGAGGGTGCAAAAAAGTTGGTGTGTGTGTATTGATTATAGGAAACTAAATCATTCCACTCGCAAGGACCATTTCCCCCTCCTGTTTATTGATTAGATGCTTGAGAGACTAGATGGGAAGACACACTATTGTTTCTTGGATGGATTTTCTGGATATTTTCAGGTTCCTATAGCTCTGGAGGACCAGGAGAAGACGATATTCACTTGCCCATTCAATACCTTTTCTTACCGAAGGATGCCATTTGGACTTTGCAATGCCCTAGGTACCTTCTAAAGATTCATTGTGAGTATTTTTTCTGATTTTATTGAGACTTTCATGGAGGTATTTATGGATTATTTTGCAGTATATGGGTCTTCATTTGATGAATGTCTAAGTAGTTTGGGAAAGGTGTTGAATCATTGTATTGAGAAGAATCTGGTCCTGAACTTTGAAAAGTGTCATTTTATGGTAGAGCATGGCATTGTCTTAGGGCATGTAGTGTCAAAACATGGGATAGGGGTTGATAGATCTAAGGTAGACATTATTTCGTCCTTACCCTATCCTTCATGTTTGCGTGATGTTAGATCTTTCCTAGGGAATGCAGGATTTTATCGGCGCTTAATCAAAGATTTTAGTAATATTGCTCTTCCTATGTCACGATTACTTCAAAAAGATTTTGATTTTGTGTTTGACGATTCTTTTAGGACTTCCTTTGATGTTCTAAATAAGTGTCTTACCACTCCACCTATAATACATCCCCCACGGTGGGAGATTTTTTTGAGCTTATGTGTGAAGCCTCCAACTTCGAGGTTGGAGCTGTCTTATCTCAGAGGGTGGAGGGACATTCACATGTGATCGCCTATGCATCAAGGACACTGGATTCAGACCAATCAAATTACACAACCACAGAAAAGCAGTTTCTTGCTGTCATATTTGCTTTAGATAAATTTCGTTCATATTTATTGGTCTCTAAAGTAGTTGTTTTTTCTGACCATGCAGCTTTGAGGTACCTCCTAAAGAAGCGAGATGCAAATCCACGACTTATCCGTTAGATTATCCTTCTTCAGGAATTTGATATTGAGATAAAGGACAAGAAGGGATCGGAGAATTTGGTGGCAGACCACATGAGTAGGCTTACTCACACACTAGAGGATGACACCTTGGACCAGGTACCACTTCGGGACACTTTCCCTGATGAGCATCTCTATACCATCTCAGTTACGCATCCTTGGTATGCTGATTTAGTTAATTACATTGTTTCCTCTAAAATCCCAGCAAATTTGAAGAAGCATCGAGTCCAAAAATTAAAAAGTGATTCTAGGTATTATGTGTGGGATGATCCTTACCTCTGGCACATGTGTAGTGACCAAGTCATTAGGAGGTGTGTTCCCGATCATGAGTTTGAGTCTGTTTTTCATTTCTGTCATACACTTGATTTTGGTGGACACTTTGGACCCCAACAGATAGCTAGGAAGGTTTTGGACTCTGGGTTATATTGGCCTAGCTTGTTCCATGATGCCCATGTGTTTTTTAAGTCATGCTCTCATTGCCAACACACTGGGAATATTTCTAGGAGACATGAGATGCCCCAATAACCCATACTATTCTGTGAGATTTTTTATGTGTGGGCATTGATTTTATGGGTCCTTTTCCATGTTCATATGGTTTCTTGTATATTTTGGTTGTTGTTGATTATGTGAGAAAATGGGTGGAGACCAAGGACACCAGGACTGATGATTCTCATGTTGTTGTGGATTTTGTGAGGGCACGGATTTTGTGCATGTTTGGAGTACCAAAGGCCATCATCAGTGGCCAAGGGACACACTTTTGCAATAGGAATTTTTCTTCCCTCCTTCAAAAGTATGGGGTGACACACAAAACATAAACACCATACCACCCACAAACAAATGGTCAGGCTGAGGATTCAAATCGTGATCTGAAACAAATATTAGAGAAAACTTTGTAGCCAAATAGGAAGGATTGGAGAAAGCGCTTGGATGATGCATTGTGGGCTTATAGGATAGTATACAAGACACCCATTGGTATGTCCCCATTTAGGATTGTTTTTGGGAAAGCATGTCATCTCCTAGTGGAAGTTGAGCATTGGGATTATTGGGCTATAAAGAAATGCAACATGGATTTGGCCCAAGTTGGAATCCAAAGGAAGATGAAAATTCAAGAGCTTTAGGAGATTATATTGTCTTCATATGAGAACTCAAGGCTCTACAAGGAAAGATCAAAAGCAGCTCATGATAGAATGATCCAACAAAGGGGGTTTCATGTTGGAGAGAAAGTCCTTCTCAACAGTTCACGACTGAAGCTGATGCCTGGTAAGTTGCATTCCAGATGGTTAGGTCCTTATATTGTATCTAATGTTTTTCCTTATGGTGCAGTGGAGATCACACAAGAGGACACTGGAAGGAGCTTTACAGTCAATGGGAAACATTTTAAGAGATACATTGAGGGACTTCCTACTGATGTGGTGGATTTTATCATACTGCATGACCCCATCATCACTTGATCACATCAGGTTGTTCCTAACCCTTTCACTTTTATATTATTTGTCCTATTTAAAAATTATGCATTTCATGTGCATATATCATCTCATAGGTTCACATTTAGGACAATGCAATATTTTAAGTGTGGGGGAGGGAACCTTTTAGTTTAGTAATTTCAATTGTTTTCCTGTTAAAAAAAACCACAAAAAAATTGTGTGTTTTTCAAATTTTGTGTGTTTATTTATTCAATTTTCTTTGTGTTTTTGAAATTTTTGAGCTAAAATGATTCTCATCAAAATTTTGAAATGCATATCAATGAGTGAAACAATTTATCCCATGAAACTGAGCTTAAATAAATGCTGAAAATGACTTTGTTTCAAGTTCAAATATTTAGTACTTTCATGAAAAGTACACAGAATTTTAAATTCCATGCCACATATCACTGTCTTTATATTTGAAATCACTTTCCTGTGAGGCTTCTGTACCATTATCTTCATATTCATTACATTCACCTCACTTCTTGAGAGAACCAAACCATGCTTGATTTAACCATAATTTGATCTATTCCTATCAAAACTTGAGGGTTTGAGGTACTTATGTTTAAATGATTGAGGCATTTGTTTGGTATTAAAGCCCCTATTTCAAATAATCCTTTTTTATAATGGCCTATCGTGAATATTTAATCCTTTTATCCCTTATAAGCCATGCACAACCTATTAGGTTAGCCACATTACTACCAATTTTCCCTATCCAACCAACTCTTGAAGTGAAATTTCATAATCTAGTTGAGCTTAAGTGTGGGGGATGCTATGTTGTGTTGTGCCACCACATTCTGTTTTACTTTGGGTGGAAAATTAAATTCTGAAGAGATGTGTTTACTGCTGAAGAAATTAAATATATTGAAAGATATTCCTTTTCTGGATCTTTCAAGACAAGTGAAGTTGTGCCTTTTCTAGAGCTTCTAATTGAGGTGGAAAGTTGTGCCTATCTGGAGCTTTCAAGAAAATCATGTTTGAGAAGATTGACATTTTTTATGCTGAAATGATGAATGGTGTAAACTTTTCATGACTTTTCAAGATTATGGAGCTGAATTGATACTATAGGGATTAATGAGGAGACCATATCTAATTGAAAATTAGATTAATGCAATTTTGCTTCAAAAAGAGTCAAGCCCTCCTTATTCAGCCTCATAATTTTTCACATCTAAATCCTACCAACCGAAATCCACAGAACAACACTGAAAAGTCCTCATGATAATCATATGTCCTTGAATCACATTGGGTAGCGATGTAGGAATCTATCAAGACTATGGTGACCCTTGTATGAGTTTGGATGAGAAAGACATTGCAAAAAAAAATTGATATTTGAGTGATGAGAGAAAATTCAAGCGATGTAAGTGTTTTGTGCATGGGAGGATAAATGAAGTGGAAATATATTGAATGATATAAATGAATAACTTTAAATAATGTTTTTTAATTAGGCATGATATCTTTTTATTCTTTGTGCGTAATTGATGGATCCCAATGATATGTGTTTTAAAATTAGTTTTGATTTGATATTGATATTTACTTGATATGAGATTTTGCTCAGGAGTGCAAAAGGGTAAGTGTGGGGGAGTTGATAAAACACTATTTTGTTGAACATTTTATTGTTAATAAATGAGATAATTTCCTCACATTGTGTTAAATATGTTTATTTATAAAATATTTGGGATTTGATCATTCATTTGAAAATTTGGAAAAAATTCCAGTTTTACCCTTAATAGGGCACTATAGTATTTCAAATATAAATATTTTCATATTTATTATTTTAATTTTAAATTTTGTAAAAAATTTCTTAACTGAATTTTCTACAACTTTCATTCAGGACACTAGAGCTAAATAGGGCATTTGTATGGATTAAATGGGTAATTAATCCAATGGTGGGCTGGACTCGGCAGAATGGACATGGGTTCTGTATTTGGGACATATATTCTTCATCAAGGCTTGGATTTATCCCATATTTTGAGAAAAGATTGTAGATATGATTTGGAATAAATCATCCTTCTGGAAGTCCAGTCAATTCACGCGTTTTGGAGGTCAAATGGGCAGTTCAGTTTGGAATAAAATATTTGGCCGAATTTCCACATTCACACTTGAAACCACTTGTAACATCTCCTCCCCTCCCCTCTATAAATTGGAGTTTTTCTCATTTGGAGGGGTTGGGACGTGCTTTGGGAGGTTGAGGGTAGAGGATAATTGGATCCACTGCAATTATCCAACCATTTCAATAAGGGTATCTCTTGAAGCAAGGATCCCTTCGACGACGCCTTCTTCTTCTCCTTCATGTTGTAATGATTTTGTTTGTGTAATAAACTTCATTGTTATTATTTTATTTCTTCTCTTTTCTTCTGTTTTGTTTAAATTTCTTATTCTCTTAATCTTCCTCTTTGGGCTGGAATTCTTGAGTAGAAGCGTTATTGGGTTATACCCATTATAAACATTTGTACATGCAAAACGCTTCTACGATGATTACGCCACCCATGGAAGAGTAGTCGTTTAGTAATCGATCTATCTTCTACCCTATTCATTTAATTATTTTGAATAAGTGATATACTATAATTCAAATAATATGATCCATGAATTGTGTTTTTAAATTACAAGAAACTAAGAAAGGAATTGAACAATTAACACAAAAACACGCGAGGTCAGGATCTTGTGTAAATTGTGAGACTGTAATCTTAATCAGTAATACAAGACCACACGGGATAAATTTGTAGAGTTAAAATATAATACCTAAACACAATTCATCCTCATTTACAGAATGGATATGTGCCCTAATTAACCACTGACCATAAGATATCCTTAGAACAATAATCAAAGTAGGGTGCTACGATTGCGTGTTCCGAAGCTAGCCTAGGGTTTAAGTAATTTCATCTTTGTGGTTAAGTTAACTCTCATAGGGTTCTAGGGATAACAAATTAGGGGATCATAATTAAGTGGATATTGATTTAAATGATAATTATTAATATGTTAATGAAGAATTAGAGTTATATCGATTACGCCTTTTAAAATAGATTTCTAAAAAAACATCTTCTTGTTGTGTCATTTTAATCGAAATTCATTTCAAAACTAAAAACAAAAAATAATATGCAATATTATTCCAGAAAACTTCTTCTAGATTTATAAACTATAAAAAAACCCCAATCCTTTAAAGTAGTTCTTTTATTTTATTCTCTTTTATTTTATTTTTAGAATACCTTTAATAAGTTGTTAAATTCACTTCCTCCTTTGAGAGACGACCTTAGTCAGCCACTCTACTGCACCTAAGTACCCCAAAATCACATTAATCATTTAATGGTGCCCACAAAAGCACTCTATCGGGGGCTATTTTTTCTAATCATATCACCATGGAAATGAGTTATGATATTTGGAAATAAGGGGAATCGAGTACAAGGTACATTTACCTATTTTGGATTTTGGGGCATGTTGGATTGGTTTTTTATCACTTAGCACAACCTCCAAATATTTCTAATATACAAAATGTCTTCAATATGTCTCTATTGAGAAATTATATATCTATGTTAACACATGTACTTTTAAATAAGGGATTTTAATTGGAATCATAATTTTCTTATAAAATGGAATCGATCCATATTCTTGACAGATGTGAAAAAGTGTAAAGGAATATGATAACAGTAATTGTTAATGTTATACAGATAAATAACAAGTTTAAAGAAGCTACTTCGAATCCTAAAGAAGTGATGAAATAAAAATACCCCCATTCTTTTAGGAAGGATTCTAATTATGAAGATGATATTTCTTTTAGGTGAGAGAATAACGGCCTGAAACTTCATTCAATGATTATTAAAATAACCTTTTTATAATTCCTATATTATTAGTTTTCATACTAGAATAAAAAAAATTATATATGTTAAAAATTATATTACATGTCATGTAATAATACCGATTACTAAAATTAAGACAATTACCTTGACATAGAAACAAAATAATAACAATCGTGAAATTTTATAACTTATAGGATCAAACTCTTTTAAGAAGATTACCACCACCACCAAAGATTTGTGTTTCATTTATAGAGAAAAGAGGAAAGTCCAAAAGTTTAAAAAACATACCGACATAATTTAGGGGGGGTCTAAAGTAATGGATGTTGAGCACGTCAGCTTGAAAAAAGTGAGTCTCCTCTAGGGGAAAGGATCTGGTGTTGGTAAAAATGAGAATCTGATCATGTTGAGATGCAATAGAGGAAAGTAAATCCTCCACAACATTCCCCTCCCACCACGTATGAAGAATAGACGTATGCTCTCTTATCATTTTCTTGCAGCATCTGATAGAATAAACGATGGGCCAAGGAACCAGAGTCTTGTATGGGAGTGAATTAAAAAGAGAAAGGGAGTCAGTCTCGATTTTTATAATAAGAAGGTTCCGCTGATTGCAGAACAAGAGCCCAGAAAGAATTGCTAGGGTCTCTACATGGAGAGAAACACTGGGGCCCAAGATGACAGAGAATTATGCCATCACTGATCCATATCTATCTCTAATGACGCCACCCTAGTGCATAATTCCCATGCAACATGAGCCATCTATATTCATCTTGAGCCTCGAGGGTGGCGCCTTCCATTTAACCCATGCGCCTGGGGCAGTGGAACTCGAACTAGGTACCACATTCTGAGGAAGGATTGAGTATATTGAAGGAGAAACATCAATGTCCTTAAACATCTTGAATAAGTCCATAATAAGGTACCTACATGTTAATAATGGCCCAGTTTAGTTGGAGTTGTACTTCTATGGCGTACAACATTCATTTAGGACCAAAGGATCCAGCAACCCCAAGTGAAGATAACCCCTCATGCCTTCCATTTTGCACTAGTCTTGTCCAACGACTGGAACCAGTTCTGGAGGAACAGATCAGCATTAACATCCCAATCAGACCAGCCTATGAACTGGAAAAATTCACTCCAAATGTACTTAGTCGATTTGCTATTATAGAAAATAGGCACGACAGATTCACATTGTGCCTCTCGACAGTAGATTCACTTTGAAGCCAAGATAACACCTCTTCGCTGAACATTATCATCCAGGGGAAAAGCTCCATGTTGAACTCTCTAGATAAGGAACATATATTTAGAGGGGAGACTCTTGCACCACAAAATTTCTCCCAATCAGTCCTGAGGCAAAAGAGGAGATTGAATTTTACGGAAGTCCCTAATATAGAACGTAACTGAGGTTGAACCTGTGAACACCAAATTTTCCGAGTCATTAGAGAGTGAAATGATATCAAAGAGAATCCTTTGATTAGCATTCAAAGTGGTCCTAATGAGAAGTCCATAGTAACTGGCTTCCCTGAAAAAGATTTTCAGGGTGGTGAATAAAGGAAATCCCAAAATATTCCCAGAACAATTATGGTGTCAATAGCTAATGCTCCCTTTACCCACAATCCACCGAGTGTGCACCTGAAGGAGGGGGATATAAGGTAGGATCAGATGGTAGATTTTGGATTGTTTACATCTAGTAGAACTCACCACAAGACCATAAGTCATTTTCATATGCTTTCCCCATAACGAATTTCCCTCCAGCACCTCCCACACCAGCTTGGCATGAAATGTACATATAGATTCAGAGACACTCCTCAGATTGAGACCCCCTTCCACCATAGTCTTGAAAATCTTCTTCCAAGATTCCCAATGACATTTTTGTTGTTGAAACCCACCCCACAAGAAATATTGAAAATTATATTCAATGGTTAATACCAATTTTTTTGGGACATTGACAGTAGACAGAATATGCATGGGAATTGAAGGTTTGATAGAGTTCATCAACGTGATTCTCCCACCAAAGGATAATAGACTATTATTCTAGTTGAGAATGCACCCATTGATTTTATCCAAGACTAAATCTAAGTGTCTAATAGGGAGGACATTAGGAGAAACTAGAGCACCCAGATAAGTCATAAGGAAGGATCCTTGGGGCGTGACAAGGTAAGACTCTAGAGATCTTAACCAACTTTCCATGAATTTGGATGGAGCAAAGAAGATACTCGTATCCCGGTTAACAACTTGACCACTCCATATACAATAGATATTGAGGGCCTCATTAACCCCCTGAATTGATCTCCGACTTCCATTGACAAAAATAATTGTGTCTTCAGCAAAAATAAAGTGAGATACACCCCCATAGGCTAGCTTTTTGCGATAAGAAGATATTTTTCCGACAGAGATACAATGGTTCAGGTACCGGATAAGGACATCTTGGGAAATGATTGAATGAGATGGGGAAAGAGGATCCCCTTTCCTTATACCTCTGACAGCTTTGAAAAATCCAAATTGATTACCCATGAACAAGATGTCCATTCAGGGTGAACTAAAGCAATGAAAAATAATGTCAATGACCAAATAATCAAAGCCCATGCACAATAGAGTCCTACTGAGAAATCTCCATTCCACTTTTTCTTAATATTTACTCATATCAAGTTGAATGGCCACATTACTACGTGGAAATTTTAAGTTGATGTCACTAATAATTTCCTAGCCCAGGTCAATAGCCCCTGGATGGATCTTCCTTTTACAAAACCTTGTTGCTCCAAGGATATCCATCTCAGAAGAGAGGTAGACAATCTTGAGTTCAGAATGATATCCAAAACATTATATGGGACGTTGCATAGACTAATAGGCTGGTAATAATTCAGAGAAGAGGGATATTTGACTTTGGGAACAAGCACCAATCTTGTTGAAACCACCACCTAGGGAAGGTTCCCTCCTTGAAAAATCCTTGGACAGCCCTTATGAGGCTTGCTTTCACTGTATCCCAAGATACTCTATAAAAGGATCTTGGAAAAGAATCTGGTCCAAGGGCAGTAATAGGTTTAATGAACCAGAAAGCCCTTTTAATTTCATCCTAATCTGGTAAGGCTTGGAGAAAAACATTATCAGCCTCTGACACCGAGCGAGGAATCATTTCAAATTGGTTCGAAGAACCCCTTGGGTAGCCACCTGCCATGAGAGGGATCAGACCAGACAATAGAGACTGGAAGATAGAATCAGCCAGTCACCCAATCGCGTCTTTATCACTTGAGTAGGATCCATCCTCCATTAGAAAATTAGGGTTTTTCATTCTGCATTTTTCCTTTATACAGGCATGAAAATAGGTTCTATTACGGTCACCTTCACAAAGCCACTTGGTCTGTGCCTCCTCTCTAGAATCATGTTCCTACTTGAGCAGCATGTCGGACAGTAGGTTCTTTTTTCATCGCAACTCTGCAAAAACTGAATCATCCCAAGCATTTTCCAGCTGTAATTCAATATGGTGTATCTCTTTACTAATATTCTATTTGGCTGTGTTAGGGGAGGGAAAGTTTTTGACCCAGGATATAAGATGGGACTTCAACCATCTTAAGTTATTGTAGAGAGAATTCCATGGGTTATCACTACTAGAAGAATCCCATACTCTCCCGATGATGTCATAGAAATCAGTGTCATCTGCCTAGGAAGAAGAGAAACGAAAATGGGCCTGGTAGTTAACAAGGTCTTCCAACGAGACCCTGAGGGTTGAGTGATCTGATAGTCCTCACACCACATGATGGAATTTGCAGATAGGAAAGACTGAAAGGGCCACTCTATTAACTAATCATCGATCCAGTCGACTCCAAGATCTGTGGTTGCCTTGTTGGTTGTTACACCAAGTAAAAGGATCACCAGAGAAACCAGTATCTGAGAATCCATTGTGACCCATGAACGCATTAAACTCGTGGATATCCCATCTAGGAAAGGGGTCTGGAATTTTTTTTCTCCTCTAGACTAGAAACTACATTAAAGTTTTCTCCCACAAGCTAAGGAGAATCTCATGTTGGTCAATATAACAATTACATTGCCATAAAATGACCATTGGTCAATATGACCATTCGTCAATATGACCATTGGTCAATATGACCACTGGGTATTATAACTATTGGTGATGTAGGAATTATAAAGTGAATATTAATATTAGATTATATTAAGGGTAATGATAAGATTTAATTGAATACAGAAGGAAGAAATGATGGACTCAACCAATAGGAGCATTCCTTTTGAACCCCATTTATTAGAACACAAGAGGGAGGTAGTGTCACAAGGATTTTCCCTATATCACACACAAGAAAAGTTTCAACAATCAAGGCTCAAGTATAATAAACAACTGGAGAAGTTTATGCTATTGGAGATCACCACTAGATCAATGTTATCCAAGCCACCAAATGAAACATCCATGAACACACACCTTACCATTAGGGCCTAGGATGGTTTGATAATGGGTAATGTATATGGGAATTATTACCATAAAAGTATAATATAACTTTTATTAATGAAATTGTTATTTCCTCACATCAATTTTCATTATAGTTTTAGTTAATAAAATACACATGAATATAAGATAAATTTGATAAATGTATTTTTGAATATAAATAAATTATAATTATATTTTTTTGAATATATATATATATAATTATATAATTCAAGTATTCTAAATAAAAATTGTTTTCATGAAAAATTATTATATAATAGTGTTTATTAAAATATAATTTATAATATACATTTATAATATATTTGGATTTTTTTATAAATGTCAGAAGGTTGACTATGTCATCGAAACTATTATCTTTTAAATAAATATTTTTTAAAAAAGCTAAAATTATCATATTTAGATAATTATTTTGATAAAATAAAAAACATATCTATGATTATCATTTCAAAATTATGTTAGGGTAAAAAATTTCAATTTTATAAAATATATTATTTTTTATTGACTCATAAAAATATAGTTTGTGTTTTGGTATGTTTTATGTATTCATATATATGTAATAATGATATAATATTTAATTAAATAGAATCCACAAAAAAAAGTTTTATTTTGTTAATATTATGTGTTTTAATGGATTTAAATCAATTTTCAAACATATAAATGGAATTCCAATGTCTAAAATGGAATTTAATATTTAAGAAACTATAATTTTGTAAAAAAAATATTTTTCTATCTCCAATTTAATTTTTTTTAAAATATTTTTATTCTTGTTGAATAAAATATTATAAAACATTACTTAAATGTCTAAAACCATAATAAAGCCAGGTGTAAGATGGTTGTTTTTTATTTTCAACACCCTATAATTCCATGACCTATATTTAAGAATTTCTTAAACAATTTATCTTATTTTACTATAAATACCCACACATTCCCCCATTATCCTCCCCTCCAAATCCCTTAATCATGAAATTATGTTCATTTACCCTCTCTAATTTCCCTCTAATCTATCTCCAAGGTCTTAAGTATTAACTCCCAAATCCTTATGAAGTGACTTACCAAAGTAAGGGAACTCTCCTCTTCTTCTATTCCATTCATGTACCTCTTTTGTGATATATATTTTAAATGAGGAATTTAATTTATTTTTATATAGTTTTTATTATCCATAATAATCCAAATTATGTAATATTAATTAGGTACTTCTCTACCCTATCATTAATTATATTCAATAATCTTTTTTAGTTCTGGTTATACTACTAAAATCAGTCCTTTAATTTTCTTTCATTTCCATGAAATATTCTTATATTGTAAATACCCAACCCATTTCTCTATTCATGGGTATTCACATAGATGTAACCATGATTAATTAATGGGGTACTTCCAAATATGAAACCTCCATTCCATTCTCATGGGTTAAAAATAATTTAATGTAAAAGTCTTGATGCACTTTTGTGCTCAATGATTTTACATGAAACAAGTTGTTTATTCTTCCTGGGTAATTGATGAAATGATTTATTATAATTAATATAGATCACATGAATTAATACATATTAATGGATCACCCTGAAAGAATTGTAATTCATTTGGTAAGAATTAATCTATAGAGAAGAAATGTTTTGTGATACCTTGGTGAATAACATTGTTAATTATGTTTTATAACACCTTGTTGATAAAACATAGTGTCATTATTATTAATGTATAATTTCTGTGGTGTAGAAACATTTATATATTATGATTCATGATCATGAAATTTTGATATACATCAGGTTATAATAATCATTCCCTATTGTAATGCATCATAGTCACATGCTAAATATTTCCTTTTCTATTACCTTATTGAGATTTATGATCTCCCCTTTTATTTAATATATGTCTGTATCATATTTGATGTAGTTAAAGTAATATGGGATCAATCATTGAAAAATACACTCAATAGAGTTATAATAAAGATTATATTTTTCATGTATAACATTATTACTCAATGAAAATAAAACTACAAATATCATGTGTGTTATTAAATGGTTTACCATGTAATTAATGTTTTACATATTAAAACTACAAAGTTCCAAACATTTTCCTAGGGGTAATGAACATAAATGGATGGTTGTTTATTAACTCAATATTCACTCATTTCATAATTAGTGAGCCTAACCACACACATTTTTTGACACTCCTGGGGATATGATTTCGATATTTTATGTACTTCATTACAAACCATTAAACTTGTGGTATCAAATGATCTCACTCTCGATCACTTCTTATATGATACCATTCAAAAGTGTTGAGTAAACTACCTTTTTATAAAATGAAATATATAACCAAAATCATACTTTGATTCATTATCCATGTTCTTACATATATACAAAGTATGGGAATGAAATATCTACAAAAGGAATGTTCCATCACTTAATTTTTTTTACCCAATCATCCATTGCACATAAACATAACTTTTCATCCAATTCATTTCCTATGTGAATTCCCTATATTGAATTTTATTCAAGGGTTTTCACCCTGATATGCAAACATGGATTTATAGGGGACATTATTGATTGAAATGTATAACCTCTATCTATATAGAGTAAATTCCTTATACTTCATATTCTTATTTGAAGTGTATTCCCCTAGAGGTTAATTTATTAGATACCCATTTTAAAACCACGTGTTTATCATGTTATATTTATTAATGGATTTAAGAATTTTTTTCATGTTCATATGGAACCCATATTTGGTTCTTGGACATTATTTTAGTTGATGGGTGAACCAATATGTTATTTCAATTATTGAATGGGTAAATATTTAAAATCAATATATTTTTCATTCCTTTATGGATATTTATTGATAAATAATTAATTATGTGGATTTATACTATTATTTCTCATTCATTATATATGAATAATTTATTGGTCTTAATTAGTGATAGTTGAGGACCTAAATTATATAACCCATTGATGCATCAATATGTCCAAGGAGACACACTGGTCTTGTATTCAATGTTTTCCTCATCAATTTATTTATAATGGATTGGAATGAGGACTTGGTAGTTAGATTAAAATGTCCAACAATATACCTTCCATCATTATGTAACCAATTAGTGATTCTCATGTGATTATTTATATTGTGATTTTATCAATGGATATATCCCATGATCAAATTATTATGACATATATGATTATAATTTATTCTTTTTATATTTATCATGAATTGATTATTCAATGATATCTTCCTCTATAATCTTGTAACATCCCAAGCTTCAATGGTACACTTCTCTTTGAATAATATAGTAGAGTGTGTTGTACACAACTTCGAGTTCTAACATACACCACAACCAATCAAACTAGCCGTTATGAATAGTAAAACCCACTTTTTGAAATTTTATAAATTTTATATATCAAAATGGGATTCATTTTTGGATTTGGAATATTGAAATTAACTTAGGGTGAATTTTTGGTACTTTTTTTATAACTTTCTTATTTTGATGAATAGTGAAATTTAATAAATTTTAATTATAAACAACTTTTTTAATCGAAATAATTAATAGTGATAAATTATGAATTTGAGTGGTTTTAAATTATATTTAAAATATATTTTTACCATTTAATCCAATGTTGGTCATTGGACATAATTTCACATTTAAACCGGACATAAACAACTGCCAATCTTTTGATAGTTATTATCTCTTAAAAACATGCTTTTTGTTTTAACAACGGGAATTAATTTTAAATTAATTTATACCAATTCTGTGTTTTTAATTTAGAAATATGGATTCAATATTTAGAATCAGGTGTTCCAAATTGTTTAAATAGGTAACTTTTATTTTCAGACATACTGAATAATTACTTCGGTAAATATTTTATTTACCATGGTTAAAGGGTAAATCTGGTAAATAAGGGTAAAAAATAATATTATAATAATATTAATTTACCCTAAAACGTGTCCTAACCCTATTTTTTGATACATGTCCTACCATTTGCATCTTTGGGTAGATTTTGGGACCCTATAGAGCCACTTTTAGGTGATACGGACACTTTATATTAATTAAGTTAAAGTAAATACAAAAATGACATAAGCATATATCTTTTAGAAAAACAATTTTTACATGGGGTTATATATGTTATCTTTTCAACTATAAATATTAATTAGAAATATAAAACTATTTCCAACATAATGGAATTTTATTTATAATTTTTAGACATTTAATAATTAAATTTATATATGACACAATAATGATGCAGTATTTTCCTTATTAATGAAAGAATCAAACAATTGGTATTATAAATGTTAAAATAAATATAATTTGAAAGTTTTGATGACATAAACGAATTTTATTGGTTAATATGACATGTTAGTATTGAATAAATAAATTTGGTCCGAATTAATAATGTTTTAATGACTTTAACAAAAATCATTTATTGAATAGTGTCAAAATTGACATAAATGAGTTTTTAAAACAAATATTATATTATTAATTGATACTATATTCCTAAAAATATATGTTTCGGCCTAAGGGCTTATATCATGATAGTTGTATCATTAATTTACCACTTTAGGGTCTCTTGGACGTATATATTAATCTTATTAACTATATAATATAAAATTACAAAGTGATATGGTAAATGTCAATCTAATTAACTAAGAGTTAAAACTAAAAGATAAGGTTAATATAATGACCCAAACATGTATAAAATATATTGGATGAATTTATTTCGACCCATAACCACCTTATAATTTTTATAATACTCTTTGGATTCATTAGAAACCGAATATTAATTTATTATAAATTAATACTTTATGTTTTTTCTAAAGAGCCCCTCCTCACCCTTATAAAAGGACTAAACTTCTAACAAATTATTCACACATTAGAAGCATTTTGGTTCGGTCAAACCATGACCAAATACTCTCTAAACCACCATAACTTTAACCTAGAGGCCTTAGTTTGACCATAAATCCATCCTAATGAGCCCTTTTGATCAAATCAAAAAAAAGAACCCGGAGAAGAGGTAATGTTTTCACCACCCTTTTTCAACTTCTTCTTTCTTTGTTATTTCATTTCTAAAAGAATAAATCCACTATATTCTATATAATGTGCTGTTATTATAAATATGGTACAACCATATTCAATATTCTATCCATCTTTTGAATGACATGTCACCATACGTGCGTACGTACGGCTTATCGTCTCCACGTCGTGGTGTAATTGTTATTCAAAAACATTATTATTTGCATGGGTATGATAATGATATGTAATTGATTAATATAATAAATATAACATGATAAAGATTATGTATATATGATATACCATCCAATTATATATTATTTCAATATCAAAAGAATGATATTGTCCCTCGTGCGTACGTACGGACTACCGTCTCCACGAACGTGATGAGATTCATTCCCCATCGTATCCATGCAATTATAATTATCATTTGATGATTAAAACTAATGTTTAAGGAATTGATATCATTCTGGATATAAATAATATACAACCTATCCATAACAAACACGGATTATTTAACAAAATATATAAAAGAAAAGGAGTAAGTTAACACCCGAAACGATGATAATACTAATATATTATTAACAAATCAATGTTAAAAGATCATATATGATATCATATTAATGTATATGATTCTTGTATAATTTAATAACAATTATTTCACCATTATACAGGAGTTTAACCTACCCTCAACCAAATAAAAGTACAAGTTCAGGGTTTATTTCACAATCTCTTCATTATCCGAGGTTGTTTATACGTAATTATCTACTGGGACCTCTTTATCATCCACATACATGTTTCATAAAAATGTTTTTCAAAACATTCTTACTATTTTACAGAATATGGGTTAAAGTCATGCATACCCTTATTTCAATTTTTATAATATGTTTATAAAGGAATCCTTCCATCATTTTCCAAACAAGTTCATTTTTAACCTTTTCAACAGAATTAAGGTAAGAATATTTTTCTTACTTATACGGAGGGTGTGGCTATTTTCAGCCGTTATAAATTTATTGAAACTTCGCTTACAAGATTATAAGAATATTTTGAAATTCAATGTTTTATTTTATAATTATCTGAACTATAAATTATTTCAAAATTAATATTTTATGAATTTAAGAAAGGTACTCTTTATCAAGATCATAAATTTAAATGTTTTAAACATTTATCTTTCTAAATATTATTAATTAATGTCCATGTTTTTAAAATGATTTTAATGATTTATTTATATGGACATGAATGTTTTGAAATGATGATTCTTTTTAATAGTGTCAAAGTGGTATGGGACACTTTGATTCAAAAATTTCTTTTAAATTACTTCCTTTATAAATGTGTGACTTTTCAATGATTTCAAAAAAGAGATATTTCTCTCAAATAGTTTTGATTTCATCTATGTCAACATCCTTTGATGGATTTTAATCTTATTTGTCGTTGATTTATTATGATACAAAACTTCCATATTATATTAATTTTTTTGTGATATGTTTGACTGTGGATGTGTGATTTTTATACCATTCATGGTTTTTGGAGAAAGTATTGACATTTCGTATGCTAGTTTTAATACGAATGTTTATGTTATGTTTAAAACTGTTCATATGAGGAATGCATTAGACTTAATAAGTTATGGGTGGATCCCGCTAGAGCTCCTCAAAGCATAGGTAGGTCTAATCAGGCAAACTAGTGTCTTGGCATGAGGCCTTGACCAAATCTTATTTGTAGTCTTGGCACGAGGCCTTGGCTACGTGGTTATGATTGTCTGGCATTATGCATTCCATCATTATGAAAGTGGTTATTGATATTGCATATGCTTATTCGACTAGTATAATATCCATGAGAATAAGTAAATGGCATTATTTCAATTTATTTTTTCCATGTTATGCTGAAGTTTAAGTTTAAAAGGCTTTTTTTAGTTATGCATTTCCTTAAATGTTTATTTTTATTTAATAAAGTTTTTGCTATATTTTTATCCTTACTGAGCATCTGATCTCACCCCATTCAATGTTTTATTTTTCCCTGGATGTGAAGAATTATTTTATGAATGACCTGCCAGGATAGTATGAGGGAATATAAAGACAAGATTTTGTTGTAGTTTTTCACTCTATTATGTAATGTAAGACTTATGAATGTATCTACTATTTTCAAGGCTACTAAACTAATCAGTCCTTCAAGACTTGATCTTTTGTGATCATGCCAATGTTATGTAATAATGCACCAACTCTGGGTAACTGGGGTTGGGGTGTTACAGTTGGTATCAGAGGAAGTTTAGTACAAACCTTGGAAGATAGATTTAGATAAACTCTGATTAGAGCACATAGACCTAAGATGGAATTTGAGGATTAGTGTAGAATAACTTCCTAGAATTTTTGTATTGTATAGATTTTGTGAGTCTTTCGAGAAATACATCCATGTCTGGATACGAGTAGGTAGAGGTGGCTCTGGCACAGAAGTACCGAGGGGTAAAACCTGAAAACACCACTTTGAGCAAGACACAAACTGGAACTGGTGCATGACAACGGGCCTTGCGGCACTATTGGTTACGACACTCCCGGGGGATATGCTTAAGATAATTCTAATTTTCTTAATAAACCATTATGAAGGGTTTATGAGTATATACTTCCTCAAAGAAGACATTTTTATGATTATGGATTATATCAATAAACTGTTTAATTTATGTTAAGTGTTTTACAAGTTTGGGATTAGGTATTTCTATTGATAAACTAATCTAGTGTATGATATTGTTTAGAAATGGCGCCCAGTAGAAGGAATGAGAACTCCAGCAATAAGCATGATCCAAAGAGTAAGAAAGATCATATCTTTCATGGTCTTAATCCATAATTTAGAAGGTAAATAGTCTCCCACGTATTATAATCATATGAAGAAATAGTATCAAGTGTTGATAAGATATGTAAAGAGTTCTAGAAGTCCTATTTATTTTAAGGGAAGCCAGAGAATGAATGGATTGTAGAGAGAAGGACGGATAAAGGGAATAAGGTAAAGAAGGTTTTTCCCATATGTGAAAACTATGGAAAGCAACACCATGGAAAATTCTTGAAGGGAATGGTAGAATGTTATAAGTGTTGAGAAAAAGGACACCAAGTAAGTGATTTCAAGGGTAAGAAAAAGGTTTCAAATGTACAATGCTTCATCTGCAAGGAGTTTGAACACTACGCGAACCAATGTCCCTGTCATCAGAATATGCCGCAAATGATGCTATTGGATAATAATCAAGTTATGATACTACCATAGATGAAAAGGAATGACTATTGTTTTTATGTTGTAATTTTGGAATTATTTCATTAAAGTGTTGTATCAATGATGTACTAGAAATAAATAAGGATTGTACTGCAGTGCTATTTCATTGAGGATTTCAGATTTTATAGTACTATGAAAAGTGACTCTACAGCGAGTTAAACTTTGTGTAAATTACATGGTTGAAGGAAAGATAAAACATAATATGGTCCTAATATTGAGGTACTGGTTTTGGAATAAGATATGGTTTATTGGGTAAATTATAATGGATATTCTTGACTTCCTTAAAACTAATTAAAGATTTGTATATTCCGTCATTTTTTGAGTTTACAACATTATTGGATGGATGAACTATATCTAGTATTCAATAAGGAATAAGGGATCATTAATGTAATCAATAAGTTTTTATGGTAATTCAGGATGTTTCAGTGTTTTAAAAGAATACATGATGAAGGTATTCACATTCTATTACAGGGTAAAAATGATCTACATTATGTTTACCTTTCATATAAATTTTGGACTAAGAGTTTACAGAAGTATTTTGGATAAGTCTATAGGTTGGAAGGGATTAAGTTTGAAAGGTTATTTTTGTATTTTTATAAAAGGGCAACACGCATACCGTGTGACGACATGTCGCGTCGGACAAAGCTGCGGGAATCGAACCCACAACTATAGTGAAATTGAGATTTATTGCCTACCATTGGTCTATGTGAAATTCCTGGATGGTATAATTTATATTCTTTTTTAAAAGGGCCTTATATGTGAATTATAAATTCATTATATTTGGAACCCAATACGATTAGGATAAATAGAGTATTTTTTAGTTGTATTATGTTGCAAGATCAGATTGTGGTAGAAAATTACTAATGGATAAAACTCTAATTATAAAGTAAGTATATCTCCTTATGATCTTATCCAATCTCATAAATAAATTACTCAACATTAAGAAAAGTAACTTAGAACAAAAATGTTGTCTTAGATGGTACCTTTGATCATCACAAATTTATAGCTTTTGGATTGTTGGCCTTTTCATAGTCATGTTCTCTCTAACTCTCCAACATATATTAATGGTTACATTTCTCTTCCATATCCATATTTTCCTACATGGAACTCTTGTATGTGCTATTTTTGGTAACCTTCATACTTACCACTCTTTATTTTAAATAGGGGCCTCATTAATCCATATTTTCATTATTTGTTGAATTACCCCTTTATGGTAAAAATTTTTATAATAAGAGTCAAGTAGTGAAAAAGGAAACAAGTACATGGTTAATTTATTTCTCTACTCTTTATAAGGTATTTTTTGATAAAAGGATGTGTATTTTTAAATTATGTGTTAAAGATCTTATGGATCAGATATGTGAAGTTAAAATAGTACTCCTATATGATTTTTTGATTACAGTATAGTTATGACAAATATATTGATAATAATGGAAGCATCTTATTTAGATTATAAGATCTCTCTCTCTATCTCTATCTCTCAAATCTCTTCAATGATGCTCTATTTTGTATGATAAGAAGAAAAATCCTAGAAATCTATAGTTATATTATATATATATATATATCATTTTACTATGTTCATAATACTCTCATTTATGTGTACTAGCATTTTATCAAATCACATAGAGATTTATTCTTTCTTTCTGTTGTATTTTACAATTAGGGGATGAATTTGTAAAAACTTTATTTATCAACTCTTTCTATATAAAAGCTACATGATAAAATAACCTTGAATGTTTTTATTTGTAAATAATTTTAAAGATAGTTTGAAATGACTTATAATTTTGTAACAACTATCAACTAATTTCACTCAGTCATACATTCCCAATAAAAAGGACACAAAATCCCTAAAAAGAGGACTACTCTAGTGTAAATCACTTCACTTAGGGAGAAGAGTGTTGTTGAAATGGACTAGGGGATTTATGTTCCCCCAAACACTATAAATCTATATATCTATGTTTTTTTCTTTGTGATTTAATGTATACTAATTAAGTGTTTCGTAAAATATATGACGTTATTAATTTCTAAAAGATGGTGGTTTTATAAGAAAATAATATTTGAAGAACCCAATTCACCCCCCCCCCCTATTGAGTATTTGTATATTTTATCAAAGATAAAGAAAATTTAACAAATATTGTGACTCATGAGTTATCATCTATTAGATGTTAATGTCTAATGGTCTTCTTGAAAATAGATATAATGAATGATAAAATGGAAGGTATGTCAATTGTTAGAGTTCCCTATTTTAATGTTGATAATTTTGGTTTTTGGAAGGCATGTATGATCATCTATTTAAAGAACGGTGGTTTCATAGTTTATCTCAAATCTATAAATCCTTATGAAATTCAAGTAACTCAACCAAAAACTTGCGATGTAGATACTAAATCCATTTATGATCTAAACTCTAAATCAATAAAATTGATACTGTGTGGAATAGTTCCATGAAATATGGACTACTATAGAGGTTCCTTGTCAAGGTAAAAATAATGTGTGAACCCATGAAATTCCCAAAATACTATCAAATAATGTGTGATACCTCATGTATAATACCTTCAAGAAGAAGTTACACACCTTTAGAATGTTAAAAGGAGAGAGTATCACTCAGTTATATAGATGAATTATGAAGTGGTAAATAATGTTTCTACTTCACGATAATTCATTATTGAACCAGATCACTATTCAAAAATTCTTATAAATTAACTACCAAAGTGGAGTGGGATCTTGGATTCTATTATACAGTCTAAAAAAGTAAAAAATTTACAAATAAATATATTATTGGAACATTAATGATGTATATGGATGATGGGGAAGCTGGATATGGAGAACATCGATTATTTAAAAGGGGGAATGCAACATTAAAATTTTTAAATTCAAAATATTTATATAAATTTAAATAAAGTAAAATATTTGAGTCATCTAATGAAAATATATCATCTATTTATACTTTAGATAGTGAACATTATCACTTTTCTAAGAAGCTCAAAAAAATAAGATAATAGTTTTTTGGAAACACTTCAACAATTATAATAAGTATGATGGAAATTTTATGGAAGTGATATACTACAAAAAAAATTCGTATACACATAAAAACATATTATCCATAGGTACAAGAAAATTTTTGAGGAAAATTTACTTTAGGAAATTTTGTTATAATAAGAAATCCAAAAGGGACTTGGAATACACAGTGAGTGCTTCATGAGACTCTAGTGATGTTACATATTTAGAATTGGAAATTGAAAATTCTAACCAAAAGGGTAACATGTTCTTTATAGAACACTATGATGAGGTATATTCATATTATTCTTCAAATAATGAGTCTGAATCTAAAAATAATAATTTTCCATATGAGTAATTAAATGAGTATTATACTTTTCTTGAAACTAAGTATAAATCATAGAAAAATTAAAATAAATCTCTTAAAATAATAATAATGATATGGTAATTGATAAATGTTACTTAAATAAATAAGTTTCATAAAAAAAGGTGAAAATTGTTTCTACATCGTGCCATGAAACAGGAAATAATACTCAAAAACTGTAAAAAGATGTGAAAGACCTCAAATATACTAAAAGTGTATTTAAAAAAGGATAAAACTATTTAAATCAAATTTTGGGAAAATCTCATAAAATTATGTTTGGTATAGTAATCCAAAATGAAAAACTAAATTTTTATAAAAAATATTCTTTCCCAATTCTATGGACAAAAACCCCTCTAAAATTTCTTTTTGTTATGGAGTGTAAAGGAAATATACTAATAGTTATAGTTTTAAAACCCTCATTTTTTGGTATTAAATATTTATTTCTTTTCAAAAAATAAAAATTAAGTACTATATTTTCTAGGGAATGCAAAAAAACATTGTTTTCCCAAATCTCTATTATCTAACATTACTATACCCAAAAAATATGGGTACCAAAACAAATTTTTTTCGATTTATATTTATAGTGGAAAAGGTGAAATATAATCAATGATAAATGGGATATGGATAGTGTATTATCAATACACATGAGGAGATATTTCTATAACTTCCACTCCTTATCCAAATTTCATGGAGGGTATGTCACTTTTGGTGACAATTCAAATAGAAAAATTATAGGATTTGGATCAGTTAGTAATATAATCTCATTCCTCATCAATAATGTTCTTTATGTGTAAGGATTAAATCATAATCTGATAATTATTTTCAAATTTATGATGTTTTTTATTTTATTTATTTTTCAACTAACACGTGTTATGGTTTTAATGGTAAAATTTATGGAACCTAGAGTAGAGAATTTATATACTCTATATCATAATTCTTTGAGTAGCCAAATAAGAACTTTTTAAATGATGAAAAAATGAATCTTGTATTTGGTATAGAACACTAGGAAACTATAATATCTATTATTTTAGAAAATTTTATAAAAATAATTTAGTTTTATATTTACCTAAACTAAAATTGAATAAAAATATATTATGTGATGTCTTCCAAATAGGCAAGCAACACATTCCATATTTTAATTCAATTAAAGAGGTTTCTACTTCTATGACCCTAAAACTTATTCATATGGATTTTTTTGGGATATCTATAATTTCATCAATAAGAGGTAAATATTTTTTCATGTATTAGTTCCCTATTTTAGTAGGTTTTATTTTGTTTTCTTTTTAATTGTTAAAAGTGAATCCATTTATATTTTTATAAATTTTTAAAAAAAAATAAAAAAGAGGAAGATATAAAAATTATTACTTTATGAAGTAACCATGGAATAGAATTTGAAATCAATGATCTCAATTCCTATTTCTCAAAACATGGTATCAAAAATAATTATTATTCCCATAGTATACCTCAAAAAATGGTTTTATTGAGAGGAGGAATAATGCTTTAAAATAAATTCCTAAAAGAATGTTATATCAATTTTACATGCCTACTCATTTTTGGGTTGAAGCAATAAATGGAGCAACTTATTTCATAAATAGATTTCTAATAATACTTGTTCTAAATAAAACAACCAATGAGATTTGGAATAATGGAAATACAAAAGTTTGTTACATTAACATTTATGTATTCATGTTTTATTTTCTAAAAACCAAGTAAAATAATGATAAATTTGATCCAAAAGACAATGATGGAATTTTACCGCGGTAATCTACTAATTTCATGGCATGTAGAGTTTTAAATAAAACTTCAATGAGTTTTTAAGAATCAACTCTTGAGAATTCAATGAAAGTGGTCCTTTTGATCACAAAAAGGATAAATTAGAAGAACTAAGTGAGTTTTTAGAAAACCTGAGACCTGAAACTCTCTTGGAAAGTAAAAATGGATGAAGTATTGAAACAAGATTATCGATAACCAAATATTAAAATGATGGATACCAGTGAACCATAAAGTGTTCTACCTAGAAATAATAGAACCCTTAAAAATCATCCCTTATAAATGGTTATTGGAAGCTTAGATTAATGGATTAAAATTATAAGGAGTGTATAAAACATTGTATATTTTTTTACCTTTATATTTCAGCTTAAACCTAAGACTATAGAATATGTATTAGTATATAAGATTTTCTATCAAGTAATATAATAGTAATTAAACCAATTGAAAATGAAGAAGGTTTTGTAATTAGTTGATATACCCATTAACTGACCTATTATAAGAATAAAATGTTTTTATAGGAATAAATAAGAAGATAATTGCATGAACACTAGGAATAATGCTAGACTAGTATCAAAAGGATATAATCAAGAAGAACAAATAGAATATGAAGAGACCTTTTCACCTATAGATATATTTAAATCCAATAGGATTATCATATCCAATGCATCCCATATGAATATTAAATTTTATCATATGGATGTAAGGTATTATTTTCATATTTCCCTCTTATATAGGAAGTTTATGCAAAACAAATATTGGTTTTGAAAACCCCCTTTCTCAAAATTCAGTTTTTAAACTTACCAACGCTCTTAATGGCCTTAAACAAGCCCCTTGAGCTTCATAGGAACATTTATGCTCATTTCTTTTATCAAATGGGTTTTTAGTATGTACAGTAGATCCCACTCTATTTAAAAAATCATTTATGGATATTTTATTATTTCAAATATACGTTGAAGATGTGATTTTTGGCTCTAAAAATATAAAATAGTGTAATAAATTTTCAAAAATAATGAAAAAATAATTTTAAATGAGATGATGGGTGAGTTTTTTTTTTAATTTCATATTTATATAAAATATTTTTGAAATGTTCTTAATCAAATAAAATACATTCTTTACACTATTAAAATATTTATACTTTAGTGTGGTAAATTATATATAACTCGAATTTGTTCAAATGAAAATATTAACTTAGATGAAGTTGGGAAACCAGTTGAAAATAAGATATATATTGGAATAATTTGGAACGTACCATATTTGACTACTAGTTGACTAGATATTATGTTTCAAGAATTTATTTTTCTATATTTAATAAAAGCTCATAGTACTAACTGACTGAAATCTAACATTTTTATTGAATAAAAGAGAGTACAAAAATACATAAAATCAGACAAAAAAAACAAAACAAAGTGAAATAGAATCATGGGGGCTGAAAAAAAATGCAATCCCAGGGCATCATTAATAACAAATATCACTCCCTCCTTAAGGAATAAGCCGATATTAAGGAAGAGAGAAAAACATTCAGCCGGATGTGCCAGAGATGCCAGGAAGTCTGCAACCCGATTCCCCTCCCGCCAGGTATGAGTGATCTCCACTTGAGTGCCCAAAAGTTGTTTTCACTTTCTAATGAGGCATGAGACATTCCAAGGAAAACGGCTAGGACCAGAGAGTGCTTTGAAGAGTATGAGAGAATCTGTCTCCACCGCCTTCAGATCGATGTGTCGCTGGCCACAAAGCTCCAACCCTGTGAGCATCGCATGCACCTCCGCTTTCAGAACATCGCCCCTACCATTGGAGGCAGAGAAAGCCACTATCACCGACCCGTTTGGGTTTATGATGACACCGCCTCTGCGTATCTCCCCCCAAACCAGGGATCCATCTGCATTCATCTTGAGACCACAGTGGAGCGGACGCCAGCGGACCCAGTGCCCCTGCCCCAAGGCGCCATCCCGATTGGAGAGGAATTGATTCGAGACCAGGCCCCTCACTGATGGTGCGCCATGACAGTTCGCACATAACCAAACCAAGTCCTAAAAAAGATTATTCATTTTGAAAAGAACACAAACCTGAGAACCCCGAGCACACTTATGGTGCACAGCATTCCTCTCCGTCTAGTTGATCCAGCGCCCTGCTGAAACAATCACCGCCCGAGC
Organism: Viscum album; assembly: GCA_963277665.1. Lineage (NCBI taxonomy): Eukaryota > Viridiplantae > Streptophyta > Magnoliopsida > Santalales > Viscaceae > Viscum > Viscum album. The sequence goes on along the minus strand of OY728135.1, from coordinate 1,663,613,590 downwards.
CTTCCTCTCAGCTCCCTGTTCCCCAGCTCCTTGAAACCATGCACTGACAAAACCGTCCAGTGAACCACCCTGACCATTCCAACCAGTAAAATACCCAAACTCCTTCCAAATCCATAATTCCCACTCACTGTCGAAGAATAGGTGATCCACTGTTTTTTTCTTAGTGCTGCTAGAGCACCAGCACCGTGAGGCCAACTGAACACCCATTCGTTTGATGTTATCGTCAGTGGGCAAGGCTCGGTTCCTCACCCTCCATTATAGGAATGAAATTTTGGAAGGGATATCATTGCACCACAGCGTCACCCCCCAAGGATCATAATTGACAACACCCCTCCTCATCTGAGAGAATGCCTTCAAAGAGAACTCCCCAGCTGAGCAGCCTGTGAAAACAAGCTTGTCACATTCCTCGTTCATGACCACAGAATTAAACCTAACACGTTGGTTTTCATCAAGAATAGCATTGATGAAGCCCAGATGGTCACTGGCTTCCCTAAAAGAGAGGTTTGGGGTAGGACACCCTGGGAACCATAACCTTCCAGCCCCCCAGTCTTGAAGCCAGAAGTTAATGTCACCTCTTCCCACCAGCCATTTGGAATGCTGGTACAAGTTCTCCGAGTAAGGATTAATCAGTTTCCATATCTTGGACGATCACGCCCTCACCTCATTTATATTCTGACCATATTTTCCCTGCACCAACCTACCCCATAAGGATTGACCTTCCATTGCTTCCCATGCTAGTTTGGCATGCAGCCCTTTTATAGTCTCAGAAACACTTCACAAATTAATCCATCCATCAGAAATAGGTCTAGCCATCCGCTCCCCCGATGCCCAGTGGTACTTACCCTCCCTCTACCCATCCCAAATGAAGGACACCATAATCTTCTCTAAGGTAGCAAGAACACTTCTGGGAACCTTCAATGTAGACAAAATGTGAATGGAAATAGAGACAAGGACACTATTCACAAGGGTTATGCGACCTCCAAACGAGAGGAATCTGTTTTCCAATTATAAATCGCCCCAAGATATGAAAACATAATTTTAATGTATTTAAAAGGAATAATTTATCTTTACATAATTTTTCTAATAATATTTGATTTTAATTTAACATTATATTTGAATGCAGAATTTGGTAGTTATATACAAGATATGATGTTTACATTAGGAACCAGAAATTTTCTACCAAATTTATTTGTATCTTGATCATGTAAACAAATATCACCATGTTGCATTATCTACTTCTAAAGAATAATATATTATTACTGATAGTTGTTTTCCACAAGTATTTTGGATGAAACCTTCCTTAATTGATTTTGTTTTAAATTATAATCAATTTTCAATAAAATTTGATAACAATAGTTCTATGATAATTTCAAATAATCCCAAAGGTAATTCTTAAAAAATAATATACACTTTAGGAATCACATCTTGAGAGATCATTATCAAAAAGGTGATATTACTCTTGAGTTTATCACTGCTGAGAATCAGTTAGTATATGTGTTTGCTATCCCATTTCATGTGAATGTTTTGATTTTATCAAATGAGAACTAATTTAATTCAAATTTAAATTAATTTAATTAATATTATCTCATTGAAATTTAATTTAAATTTTATATATTATAGATTTGGGTTTAATTATTTATGGAAATAAATTTAGTTTTTTCTATTTCTATCTATCAAAAATGTTTTTGTTTTTAGAAAATAGAAAATTTTCACTTTTATTTTTTTATTATTTATTAGTTTGAAATGACCCATAACACTTCAAGTACATGATATTTTTGGGATTCGGTTTTTTGACCTAAAACATGGTTGAACTGTGACCCCTTTTTCAATTTTCATGTTTATCTTCTCCCAAAATCCAAACTATTATCTCTAACCTCACTATTTTCCCTCAAAATCCAAACAAATAGTTTACCATGGGAATGTATAAGCATGGTGATGATGAAATTTCTGGTTCATTCCAGAAATTTAATGGTTGAGAGACACACGGTGTTCATGGTAAGATGGCAGTACCCCTAACCTCTATTTTAAAAGGGAACCTCCTACCTCACTTCCTCACAACACTTTGAGACTTCTTACTCGACCAAACCCTTCCCATTTCACCTCAAAATATTATCAGTTATGTTATATAGGTCATTTTTTTTCAAAAAGGCAATCTCTAGTGTCCATAATAGGATATCCAATGGTAGTCCACTGAAGAAGAGGTAATCGTTTTACCCATTCATTTAAGTTATTTTCTTCTTATTATTCCTATTACTAGGTTGTTTCCATACTAAATTAAAAAATATAATATAATATATATGATTAGATATTATTATGAGTATTTTATAACCATATTTCTACTTTTATCGATCCTACTAAAAACAATATCACCTTGTGTGCGTACGTACGGCTTACTGTCTCCACACCATGGTGTAATTTTTTTCATCACTACTTTATTTGGACGGGTATAATGATTGATATAATGTATATACATAATAAATATGATAGAATATTGATTATTTATAATTAATTTTCCATCCAATTCCATACCCTCTTATGATGAAGGGAATAAGACAGTCTCTTGTGTATACATACGGCCTACTGTCTCCATAGCACGATGAGATTTATCTTCCATGTGAACCATCCAAGAATGATTAGAAAACTATATATAATAAATAAATATTTAATAATTGAAATAATATTTATAATGTAATAATGTATATCTATATATATATATATCATTTACATTCTTCAATTAGCTATGATAATAAAAAGGAAACATCATTCATGTGTACGTAAGGATTACCGTCTCCATTAATGAAGTATTCCATTTCTTCTATACAAATTTTATATATATTTTTATAATAAATATATATGAAATATAAAGCATGTTTTGCATTCTATAAGTAGTTAAATCATTATCTAAGTGATAGTATCAAGAAAAAAAGTCAAAATATGTACAATAAACAGAGCGGTTATTACTTGAAATGTTGCTTTAAGATTGAATTTTTAATAAACTGATAATATAAAGTCATAAATGAATAATATATGGTATCATAAATATTATTAAGATTCTAGTAAAAGTAATAATATGTGTAAAACCAACATAAAATATTTTTTTACATTTACGTAGTACATCATACCTAAGGTAAGGGATAATTTCACAATCTCATTATTATCCAAGATAGTTCCTATGTAAGTTTTTACTAGGAAATATTGATCATCCATTTCCATGTTTCACAAAAAAAAATTCAAAAGGAAACTTTTTAAGGATTTATGTAAGGGGATACTTAACTAAAATATCACTTTAATTGTTTCTAAGATTTGTTCTTCTAAATCTTTCTCATTCATGTCCATGTTTTTAAAATGGGTTTTATTGATTTATATATAAGGACATGAATATTTTAAAATTTTAATTTTAGAATTTCTCTTGCATTTTTCAAATTTTTATAGGACACTTTTACTGAAATGTATATATTTTTTTAATGCCTTCTTTTATAACTGCACACATTTTGAATAAATGATTTCAATGTTAAAAAATATTATTTTTCTTAATAAATATTAAATGATTTTGTTAGGTTATTTTCATCAATACAAATATCCTCCATTGGATTTTATGTTTGATTGAGGTTTATCAATTATGATACCATTTACCATATTTTATGAATTTTTTATGATATTCTTGACTCTGGATGTTCTATTTTCATACTGTTCATGGTTTATAGTTAATAAATTAACATTTTTTATGCTATTTTAATACAAATTTTTATGTTGTTTATTTTTTAGTATTTTCATAAGAGAAATGTATTGGACTTTTTATGTGTCGGAAAAGGCCCATTATATCCCCTTGATGCATCTGTATATCTCACGATACAAACTAGATCTGGTTTTTACATATTATTTTATGGTGTCTTGGATAAAGCCTTGAAGGTATGTTTTAGATGTCATGCATTATATATTACCTCATTATGAGATTAGTTATTGATATTCCATATAATTATTAGACTATTAATATATCCATCGTTATGTTTTCTAGATCATGTTATTATTTTATATGGTATTACTTATTCGTTAAATATTATTCTCAATATTATGTTTAAATGAGTTATGTTTTAGTAATACACTTTTCTTTAATGGTTATGCTTATTATTATTAATAGCCTTCACTATTATCTTACCCTTACTGAGCATCTAAGCTCACCCATTTCTTATATTTTATATTTCCTGGTATGCCAATATGAGTATTATAACGGATATACTAGGTTAATCTAGGATAATATTGGTATTCCCAAAATATTTTCTATATTATACTTTATGTTTTAAAATTTAATGTAAGATTGATATATGTAATCTATTTTTTGAGACTTATAAATAGATAATTCCTTCAGGATTTGATTCCTTGTAATCATTACAATGTAATAAAATAATGCACCAGATCTGGGATTCTAGTGTCAGAGAACTATAGTTTGTATCAAACTAAGTGTAGCATCATCCTTGGAAACTTGATTTAGAAATCATATATTATAAAACATAACACTATGAATGACATTGAGGATAATTCTATGTATAATATATCATCTTTTATAATTGGTAATGGATAACCTAGGTTAATCCTATATACTTTTGGATTAGGAAGAACATTAAATCATTTAGATATCCTATAAATGATTCTTTATAACAATATCACTAGGATTAGTGTTTCTCACTTGGTTCTTTAAGTTTTGGTCAATGGTTAGAATCAGAAAGGTTATACAAGCAATGGTTAAACTACTGATGATAAATATTATATAATAAGAAATGAAATGAAGGAGGTATTAATGAATAAGATGATGAAGGTTAGTTAATAGTTTAATAATGAAGTAGAATGATTAATGTTCATGTGTATATGGATTAAATAATTACTTCATCTATAGTGCTCTAGTTATAAGAATCTTAGGATATATAAGGATTGTAATACAATATATCTTCATTAACAATTTATAAGAATGAATTATTTCATTATGGTTTTAAGGTGATAAAGTATCTGAAAATAAGATATATATAATGCTGTTTAGGGAATCTAATGTATTTGGTAAATTTAGAGAGCTTTTTGGACAAATAATTTGGAAAATGTGTTTTAGATGAGTCTTAGGGTTGGAATGGATTAAGTTGAACATTGGATAGTATATTTTTGATTTTAAAAATTGATTTATTTCATACTTTTTGCTATCCTTTATGGTTTTAGTAAATATTTAAAGGCTAAATGAATAACTCATGGATATTATGATTCTTAAAAGTGCTCCAGGCATAAAAAATTGATTTTGAAACAATTATTTCAATGGGTAAGGGATGAACTAAAATTAGATTGAAGTACAACCAAAGGATTATATTATGATTATGATTTGAAAACAAATATAGTAGGTAATTATCTGAATATTAAGATAATTCTTCAACTCTAGGTAATGTATCTTGAAATTAAAAATGTTATCATTGTACATTATTTTTTTATTAATAAAATGGTCCCTTAGATCATCGTAATTTTATAGCTTTGTGATTGTTAACATTCTCATGATCATGTTATCTATCACTCTCCATAAGAACTTGATGGTTATATTTCTCTTCCATGTCCATGTTTTCTTATATGGAACCATTGAATTTGTTATCTCTGGTGACCTTACTTCACTTTCTTTATTTTATTATGGAAGTTTTATGGACCCTTGTTCCGATGTGGGATTTCAATAAAGGAATTTTGAAAAGAAAAAAATTAGTTACTAAAATAGATTTCAACAAATGTGAGGATGAAATTTATTTAAGTAGGGTATAATGTACCTCACCAAGATTTTTCGATATGTTTCTTTTAAAATTTAATCTCTTTGATAGATGGCGTTATACGCAAGATCAAGTTCAATCTCCTTTTAAAGAAGAAAATATTTTATAACTTAATTTTTAAAATTTTTTAAATTTTATTTTTCAAAATAAACATCATTTCTTTAATTCCTAATGTCAAAATTATCATAGGGTGAATTATTAATATTTTCCTAATAAGTTTCATTTTTTGATGAATAGTGAAAAATACTGCATTGTAGTTAAAAACTATGTTTTTCTTTTAAAAATTATTATACATTAAATTAATTTTTAAATTAAAAATAGATCAATAATACATATATAAATCTAATTTAGTTTATTGGAATCATTTTAATATTGAAATTAGATATGAAACTGACTAAATGTTTGAATGTCTCTTTTACTCGCCTTCTCACTACATCTGCGGGATTAGTATTAAAAATAATTTAGACACTATATGAATTGAATTTGGAAAATTTTAGATGAATTTTTGTAATAAGTATGAAATTTTTGGTCTAATCAGATCATCTTAATTTTTTATGAATAGTAACTTTAGTGTTTTTATCTACAACTATTATGGGTAACTGGGTAATTAAAGGTAAAAAAATTTAAAAAAATTACCCTAACACTTGTACTAATTTCATTTGATATGTTTATTTCGACAAAAATAAAACTCAGGATAAAATTATAACCTTTTAGGTCACTTTTTTAAGAATATGAAAATTATAATATTTTATTTAAAGAAAAGTTCAAAATTTCATACTCACATTTTTATTAACTATACCATTTTTATTAGAGGGTTAAAAAATATAAACTCAACTATAAATAGTAATTTGAGATATAAAATGTTTATATATATCATGATTATTTATTTATAATTCTTATTGATAAAATAAGTAACCAAAATGGAAACACAATGATATGGGAGTAATTATTTTAATAATGGAAGAATCTAATAAATGATATAAAAAATATTAATATAAAAATAAATTTAGTGATTAAATATCATCCTTGATTTTTATTGATGAATTGGACATTTTAGTAATGTTTTAGAATAATTATTTTTGAATTTAACATGTTGTTTTCATTTTTGAATAAGAAAAAATAATGAATTGTATCAAAATTGACATAAATGATACTTTTAAATAAATAATGTTTTATTAAATTATATAAAATTAATAAAAACATAAAATTCGTCCAAATAATTATAATAATGTCAAAGATGTCATAAATGATCTATTTAGGGTTTTTTTGGTATTTTATAGTAATAATATAAACCCTCAACGTATATATTATATGATATAACAGTAAGAGTCAAAGGGGTTAAATATGGGTTAAAACAATATGTTAAGGATTAAAAAAATAATTAACACTTTTCAAAACAATATTGGATGAATAATATTATACCATTATCAAATTATAATCCATTTTCAGTTTTTTATTGGACACTTGTCCATGAAAAGAAATTATATATTATTTAAATCAAAGATAGTTATAAAATTTAACATTCTTTGTTTTTAATATGTTTTATGTGTCCACATAAAGAATTAACGAATATATAAATAAAAAAATGTCTATTTTTATCGTAAGGAATTTATTTTCATTTTATAAATTTATTTTTAATTTTTAAGAATTATATATTTACCTTAAAAGATTATTCAATACTAAAATGGTTTTATTTAATCAACCGAAAATTAAAATAATTTATTTTAATAGATTTAATTTTGATATATTTGGGATGCGTTAAATATTATAGGTAATTTTATATAGCTATAGGATATAATAGATATGATTTAAATAATTATATTATAATTCCCACTTGTTTAAGGTATTTAATGTGAAATTAAAAGAATAGTATAAAATTTTAAAATAATGATATCATATTCAATTAATTTATTATTAAAGTATTTAAAAATCACCAGGGGATATGTTATAGTATAATTTTTTTCTAATGTTTATTTATGGTCCATTTTTAATTTTTTAGATCTAGAATAGTTTTATTGTATTTTATTATTTTTAGGATTTCAAAAAATACCCCTCACCTCAATTATAAAAGGGAATATCCTCCCTCACTTCCTCACACCACTTTGAGCCTTCTAGATCAAACAAACCCTACCCATTTCTCCTCAAAAAATTCTTAGTTATGTTATGTAGTTCTTGTTCTTCCAAAAATACCAACCTTAGTGTCCCAAAGAGTATATCCAAATGAATGCCACTAAAGAATAGGTAATTTTTTTACGCATTTATTTAAGTTATTTTCTTCTTATACTTCCACTTACTATGTTTTCTCTATAAAAAAGTAATAAATAATGTATCATCTATATGATGATATGTTAATATGATTATTTTAACACCATTTTCCTCCTTTTATCCATCCTATGAAAGAAAATATCATCATGTGTAAGTACGTACGACATACCGTCTCCACGTCGTGGTGTTATTTGTTTTTCATTAACACATTATTTTGATGGGTATACGGATGGATTTAATAGATATATATAATAAATATGGAATGATATTTATTATTTATAATTACTATACAATCTAATTCCTTACCCTTTCACAATTAAGAGAAGGATGATGTCGCTCATGTGAACGCACGACCTACCATCTCCACGACATGATGAGATCCTTCTTCCACGTTAACCATTCAAAAATGAATATAAAATTGTGTATAATAAATAAATATGAAATATATAAAATAATAATTTTATTGGTATAATATATAAACATATATATATATATATATTCATATATTTGATTTAATTTCTTCTATTCAGTACGATAAGAAAACAGGAACAGTGTTCATGAGTACGTATGGATTACCATCTCCATGAACGGTGTATTCCATTTCATATATATAATTTTTATATATATTTATATACTTAATATATATGATATATAAATCAATATTTACATTTTTTTAGTAATTAAAACATGATCTATGTAATAGGATCAAGAATACAAAGTCAAAACACGTATGATAAACAAAGTGGTTATTACCTAAAACATTTCTTTAACTTGGAATTGTTAATAAGAGGGTAATATAAAGTCCTAATTGAATAATATATATTATCATATATATTATTTTGATTATGTAACAATTAATAATAATTTTAAAACCACTATTTAGGTTTTTTCTACACATACAGAGGGAATTAGTTCTAATGTAACGGTTAATTTCACAATCTCATTATTATATGATATCATTTATAAATAAGTATTTATAGGGACATATTTATCATACATTTCCATATTTCATAAAAAAATCAAAATAAGTCTTTTTAAGGTTTGATGTAAGGTAATCTTTAACTAAAATATAATTTTAAATGTTTCTATGATTTATTCATCTAAATATTTATCTTTCATGTCCATGTTTTTAAAATGGGTTTGATGGATTTATCTATAAAGACGTGAATATTTTTAAATGTTAATTTTTTAATATCTCTCAAAATTTTTAATGTGGTATGGGACAATTTTATTAAAAAGTATATTTTTTTATAATTTCTTCTTTTATAAATGTGCGTCTTTTGTATAAATGATTTCAATGTAAAAAAGGGTAATTTCTCAATAAAATTTTAATCTTTTTATTAGATTATTTTCACCTATGTCAACATCCTTTGTTGGGTCTTATGTTTGATTCAAGTTTATCACTTATGATACAATTTTCAAAAAATTTTTGAAGCATTAATGATATGTTTGACGTTGGATGTTCTATCTTGATACCATTCATGGTTTATGGTTAATATGATAACATTTTTTATGGTAGTTTTTATATGAATGTTTATGTTGGTTATGTTTCTACCTTTTAATTTAAGGAATTCATTGGACTTAGTATGTGTTGGGAAAGGCACACTATATCCCCTTGATGCATCGGTTGGTGTCATGATACAAACTAGACTGGGTTTTTACTGATTATCGTACGGTGTCTTGTCTGAATCCATAATAGTATGTTTTAGATGTACTTTTTTATTAATTCCCTCATTATGAGATTAGTTGTTGATATTCCATGTGATTATTTGAATAGTAGAATATCCATGGTTATTTTTTCTAGCACATGTGATTATTTTATATTGTATTATTTATTCTTTCCATATTATTCTCATGATAATGTTTAAATGGTTTTTGTTTTAGTTATACATTTTTTCTTAATGTTTATGATTATTATTCTTAATATCTTACAATATTTTCTTACCCTTATTGTGTATCTGAGATGTCCCCTTACTTATGCTTTATTATTTCCAAGATTCCAAGATGATTATTATGACCTATATACATGGTTAAGCTAGGTGAATAATGGAATTATCAAAATATTTTCTATGTTCCACTTTATGTTTTAAAATGTAATGTAATGTTCAAGTATATAATATATTTTCAAAGACTGCTAAACTGATCGATCCTTTGGGATATAATTCCTTTTAATCAAGAGAATGTAATAAAAAATGCACTGGATCTAGGATTATAGGGTCGTGGAATTACATGAATGGTTTAGGAATGACACCCGACCGATACTATCAAATATATTAGTGAATAATATGTTCCTACCATCAATCATGTTGAACATATAAGTACAAATTCAGGTACATAGTCAATAAACATGATGATATTAGTCCTAAAGATTTTTCCTAGAAGTGCTGAAAAGGCGATCAGCCCTCTTAATAGTAGTAAAATCTATGGTAAAAATTCCCTCATTCCATCCCTTGAGCTTCAATAGATCCTTTCCTCATCATCCAAATCATAAAAACCTATCATGTCACTATGAGAGAGTGTAGATAGTTCATCTTCTTCCTTTATCTTCCCTTTAGTGCTTTAAAGAATCCCAACATTATCAGTTGGGTTGGTGGAAGCTAATTCATATTTGAGATGTAAAAATGTTGAATCCCCTCCTTACACTAAAAAAATTCCACAATCACCTACTTTACATAAGAGTGATGTGGAAGAGGAAGGGGAAGATAAAGATAAGTGGAATTGGAAGAGGAAGAGAAGGGTAGAAGAACCTTAGGAATTTCCCTCCAGCATTTATGAAAGGTGCATCTACCACTATTAATGAAATCAAAAAAATAATCATGGGTTTAGAGGAGGAACCACAACCCAATTTTATTAGCTTGAACATATCTTCCAAACAAAAATAAGAATATAAAATCCTTTCTAAAGTAAAATATTTATTTTTTCTTGTAATTAAACAGAAATGTTAGGACATGATCATGAGGTGGCCACCCACCACTTGGTCTTTCCAAAAAAACCTCGAGGTAATAAATAGTCAACCAAAAGGATGCACCTGCATCATGCCAGAAAAATTAAGGATGATGTTGACAAGATCATGAAGGAAAATTTCATTCGGGAAGTCCAATTTTTAAAATGGATATCCAATATAGTCTTAGTAATGAGGAATAATGGTAGAGTCGTATTTTACCTCAACTCCAGATATCTCAATTGATATTTTCCAAAATATGGTTTTTCCATTCTGATAACAGAACTACTAATTGATTCTACAACTAGTTATATAGACATTTCCTTCATGGATGGCCACTTAGGGAATAAACAAACCCAAATGGCCCTTGAGGATAAGGAAGGAATTACTTTTAGATCTTCCCAAGGTGTGTATTACTATCACGTAATTCCATTTTGTTTAAAGAGTTATGGAGCTAAATACCAAAGTGTCCTGCATTTCATCTTGAAAGATTTTTGGGGAGGTCTATAGAGTGATATGTTGGTGATCTAGTTGTTAAATATCAATAATATTATTACCACCCTACTAATCTTGATATATTATTTAGTAAACTATTACAACATAGATTGAAAATGAACCCCTTGAAAATTATTTCAGAGTTACCTCAGGAAACTTTCTCAACGTAGTTGTGCACCATCATGGAATAAATGTCGATCCCAATAATACAATAGTTATATTTGATATGTGACCTCCTTGAAACCTCAAATAGTTTAGAGGATTAAAATTTCACCTTTCATATATTCAATTATTTATATTAAACCTCACAGACGAGTGTTTTCCTTTCACCTAGTGGAACAATGCTCAATACTGAGACTCAATATTCAAATATTGAGAAGCGTTGTTTGGTGAAAATCTTTACAATATAGTAGCTAAGGCACTACCTATAACACTATAAATGAAATTTGGTATATTGTAATAACCCAATCAAATACATCCATATTCATCCAATATTGACTATATTATTGGAACAATGGTAGTCATTTTTCAGTAGTTTGACATTCAGTTCAGTCATCGGAAAGAGGTAAAATTCCATTAATTAGAAGGCTTCCTTGCAGAGAATACCTCTAAAGAAACAACATTACTAAATACTGAATTTGTTATTAAAGATATCATATATATTCCAGAGGACCCAAAAATATGGGAGATGTATTTTGATGGTGCATTCATAAGAACAATAAGGAAGAGTGTGAAAGACACTAAACCCAATAAAGTTGAGTTGTGAGTCATGCTCATCTCCTTAGAAAAGATTTTATTAAATTTCTATTTCTTATAGTAAGAATGTTGCACAAGTAATGAGGCATAGTATCAGTATCTCTTCATAAGGAATGAACTATAACATTAAATTCCAATAGGCTACATGATGTTCAATGGTGATTCATAATTGGTAATCATGCATCTCAATAGTGATTATTCCATTAAAAAGTTAGATTTGATTCCCCTTCCGGACTATGTATGATGACTAATAGTATAATTCCCCTCCAATCCAACATTGACTCACATCCCATGATCACATAATGCCTATGATGAGGTATTAGAAAATACAGCTTTGGATTTGGAAAATCTAGGCTGGGGTGAAATATTCATCAGCATTGTGCACTACCAAATTGTGTGGGATTCTGTTCATGTCAACATGGAATTAATCAAAGAAGAAAATTCCATCCCTAAACCAAACGTTCTTTCAATCACACGGATGATTCCCATTTTGGACGAACTTCAAAATAGAATACTTCAATTCGAAAAAACTACAAAAGATAATGCCCAAAAATGGGTAATTAACTATACTTTTTATGAAATCTCAAATCCCCAAAAATTCCTCTATAAATAGGGCTTTTATAGAGTCTTTATTATGTGAATTCAAAGATAAGAGACTATTTATTTCATGAAATAATTAAATATAAGGGCCTTTGGTGCCCACTGGTCAGAGTTCAAGCATTCCCATCAAATTTAGAGGCTTGGATACTTCTAGCCTTCAATGACTCAAGATTGTACAAAGTTCCCCAAAAAGTGTTATTCCATCCATGTGCACTCCAATTTCATCAATGAACCCCCAGATATTTTACACACTTCCAAACACTCTTGTCCATTTCCCCTATGGGGAATGGATGTAGTAGTGAAATATCCTCCCACAACATCTATGAATCTCAAGTATATTCTTACTACCACATATTTGTTTCTTCAAGTGGACCAAATATTTACCCCTAAAAGAATTCGGGAAAAGAATATTATCAGCTTAATGAAATCCAATATCATTATTAGATTAGGTATCCCTCATAAGATACTAACAGAAAATAGCTCTAATTTCTATTCTACTGAGTTGAAAATGATATATTAGGAGTATAATGTGAGATCCAACCATTAATATCACTATCATGCAGTGGCTAGTGGACAGACTGAGGCCTTTAACAATACATTATCAAACATAGTCCAGAATATAGTAGATAAAGTTAGAATTTCTTGTCCTGAAAATATTTTTCATGCCATGTGGGATTAATATAATACAATCATCACTACCATAAAGGTGACCTCATATTCACTAGTATATAAAAGAGAAGCATTCCTTCCCATTGGGTTTTAATTTACCTCACTTCATGTTTCCATCAATGATCAGATATCTATAGAGGAGAAATCCCAAAAAGGTATGGATGAATTGGAGTGGATTTAATAGAAATGTATTCTTACCTCACATCACTTTAAATTCAATAAAAATTAGAAATCATAGTATTTTAATAATAAATTTCACCTCTTCTCATTTCCCCAAGGATAAAAGGTGTAGTGTCTCAGGACTCTAATGATATTAGGGAATAAACCTTCAATGATTGAACCAAAGTGGGAGGAACCTTAATCCATAAAAAAGGTTCACTCTAACAGAGATTATTCCCTAATACTGATGAATGGAGAGCTTGTTAGGGTCCCTACCAATGCACAGTTTCTAAATAAATACTTCATGTAAACATGACCAACTCTCTTCATCACATACCCATAAAAGTCGTGAATTGTGGTCCTTGTCATGTGACTGTAAACTATAAGACACCATAGTCTAATTTGTAAGGCTCTAAACTAAAAGGAATAATGTCCTAGTAATAATATATTTAAATTTTATGAAAAATTCCTTATCATGAGATGGAAAAAAATATGGTTCATGTCCTTTTGGTGTGATGTATAACCATATAATAATTCGGTTCACTCTTAAGAAGACCACAATTCCTAATGTTTTTATCTTACTGCACCACTAAACCTATCCTTATTCAGAACTATATGTGTCTTTATTTTCACCCCTATGAGATACATAGTAAGGCATAGGGACTTTGAATTAGGCCCAACCCCAAATCCACCCCCTTATAATATTTTTCCAACCCTCCGCCTGTAAGGCCTCATTTCATGATGGGTTTATCACTTGTTGGATGAAGAGGACTTATTTCCACCCTCATAGCAGTAAAATTATTATGAACTTAAAAAATATTAACCCCATGATCCTAGTAGTATGACCTAAAACTACAAGACACATTTCATCCTTAATGAACGATGCTAACTTGCACGAATATTTCCTTACCACATGACTATAAAAGTTACAATCCATATCATCCCATTAACAAGACATTAAACTATGTGAAAACATCTTCAGTGCCTGACATTAAAATTTAGTCTTACACTGTGTACCATGCATAGGTTACCTTGGGTAACTAGATCTTCAATCCTCATGTGACACACATGGGGTCCTCTCATGAGATGATTTCCCTAATTCCTAGAAATATTTTTTGGGACTTCATTTAATATTTTTCATATCAGGAAAACTTTTTATTTACCATATGATGTTAAAATTTATAGTTAATATATCTCTCATTCAATGTTAAGATTATTCTAAAACTACGTGTGACATGATTCCTACCATCACATGATACATAGTGATTCCCAAATCTCAAATCCTGGGTCTCTTCGCAATATAAAAAAATATCCCTCTCTAAAACAGAAGTGGATTGGTGTGGGTAATATATCCCAAAACTATGTATGGATTGATTCTCGCATAGAAAAGATGTGTAGTGATACCCGGAGCCTATGTTATGGCCCAGCCTAAATTTATAAAAAAAAACTTTTTCCCTTCCAATGTATGGGTTGGACTTTTTTAGGGAACATTTTCCCCATTCTAGATTGATTTTAGTATAAAATGATCCTTCTGTACTTAGGCTCCTTCCTTAAACAAATCGAAATATGTGTATGGTGAAATTTCAATATCCAAAAGATTTCCCTAGCCATCAGTAATTGAATGTCGGATACCAAAGTATATATTTTTTTGACTATTATTAATATTCCCCAGTCTGGACATTCATAATTCACCCCCATTATGGATTTTCAACCATAGGGACCTTTATTCTCAGGACAAACCTCTTCTATATCCAAATGCCCTGACAACATCATGATAGAAACCAATTTTCAATCATGATCCCTGGTCTTACCCTTCATACTAGTCCCATATCAATTTTTGGATCCAGAATCCCTAAGATTGTGGCTTACAACTTTCCATCATCATTGCTAAAGAATGATGAAAGAGTCTTAGTCAGATCACCATGAAATGTAAAATCAATAATCTTTTGGTGAAAACTAAATGACTTTAAATTTAATCCCTCAATATTATTGTTTTAAGATGTTGAATGGCATGGTCTATGTCATAGACACACAATACTAAACAGCATGATGCCTCAACCCTCATTTGGGAGGATCCTTTTTCATTGGTGTCGTTCATCCATTGTGTGGCCCTAAAGAAATACATACAACTTGACTCTCATTTCACCAATATATGTTGTGACACCTAGATACCTAATTCTAGGCCCATATAAATATCCAGAAAAATGACCCTCTCTGTATTTGATTCATATTAATATGGGAACATGGTTACCAAGAACCACATATAGCTCAATTATCATCTCAATAATATACATAGAGACACAGAGATCCACCATTCTAGGCCCAGCCACTAGAAAAACCAAAATGTATGTGTTCCTCTACTCATGCACATAACCTAAATTTAGGCAGGAAGTTCTGAATTTCTTCCAGGAGACCTCATTTTCAATCTCATGGTTGAAATATAATTCCCCCTTCTTTAAAAATAAATCAAATTTATAAAATGGGATTCTCAATCATGGCTAGTGCCAGTCCATATTCTTCCTTCATTCACAAAAACATTCTCTTCACAAACCACCCTTTATGGTCTTAAAAAATATGGATACTCATAAACCACCCACATCCCAACCATCGGAAATAGAGATTCTAAAATATGATGGACACCATAGTTCTGACTATGCATAATATTCCCTATCCTGGAATTTCATAAATACACCCCATATGTTCATGTCATCTAGATGTACCTTCATCCCTAGGAGAAAATTCATCTATCACCATATTACCAAAAAACATCATGATGGATGTTGTGTCTCAATCATTTCTTACAATAACTCTATGTGTACTTGTACCATATCCTTTATTTGTATCTAAAAATCATAAGATCATGACCTAACCCTTCCCTCTACTTAAATAATTGCAGATCACTCTCGATTAGAAAACTACAATGGAGTCATTACTCCAATAACCCATTGTAAATTTTGTTTGACATAAAGCACTAGTTACATTTAACTATCTTGAAAGAAAATAAATTTGCACTAAAATGATATATAAAACTCACCAGGTTGAAAACCCAAAAAACAAAAACCAATTCTTGAATGTAGATTTATCTCATTATATATTCACTATGCATGGTTTATAAAAAATTGAACATTTAAAATTAAAATGGAACAAAACTTTTTAGGTCAAAACACAATAAAGGTAGGACTAAAAAAATGTCAAGTCTCACCCACTCTGTCACTTTTTATATCATAATTAAGAAAAAAATAGGGTGCTGATTCATAATATAAAAACTTGGTAGGGTTTATCATCTAGTTCTATAAATAGAAAAACTATTCTCATAGTAACCCAAGACATTAGAAAAAAAATAGACTGTATTCCGGATCCTATCATAGGAAAACATGGAAAAATATATAGGTGGTCCAAGGAAAAATTTTCTTTCGTTAATAGAGAAAATGTCTGAGGAGATTCCAAAATTTGGAGTTTGTCATATTTAAAAAAATAACATCAACATAACTCTTGAATTATTGAAGGGTCACTCGAACCTCATCGACAGCCTATTGAAGCTTGATTATCGGGGTAGACTTAACATCCTCTGTATGGTGAATCTCTTCTACCATGGACTTAAAACAATAATTACATCATCATAGACTTATTCCAATTAATAATGATGTTTTAAAATCTCCCCTATGGTAATATCCAACTCTTGTTGGAGATGAAATATTTAAAGGTATTTCTCATAAACCCATTGTTTTCACTCCTACATCTTTTTGTTGTGGTTGAGATCCTCTTGGGATAATGCATCTCGATGATCGTCATTTTTTGTGAGCAATAATTATTTGATAATGAACTGCTTTGACTCATGCTTTTTCTCCCATTGATGAATGATCTCCAACATAGTAAAGTGGACCCTGTGATAATCGAATCCTCCGTGACCCAACATATTGAACATTATCTAGATCCAATAGATTTTTCAAGGAACGTATTCTATATGTATCCTCAAGAATAACTCTTTTATATCCTATAGTATGAATTGAAGAAATATTGAGAGAGTATCTTGGGCCTCCTAGATTTTCATGGAGTTTTTCTCAAGAAGAGAAATGTACTCTCAAATTAGTTTACTTATGAAAGTGACTTGTGTTTTCCTTCCAAGAATAAAATCACCATCACCTTGAACTATCATTTTTAATGATGTATATACATCCCCTTTATGTTTTACCATCAAAAAAACCATCACAGAAAAAATAATTAAATTATTCATCAATATCTGAATATAGTAATGATAAAGGTAGAAGGAAATAAATGTAGGGGTGAAACCCACATATTGATGGATCTATTTATTGTATTGACCCCTCTTTAGTATCTCTATCCCTAGTTTTTTGAGATAAAATATCACTATAAGGATAATCCTTTTGAGTTTTTAGAGGACCTCCTTGGATAGGCACAAGAGAATCCCCTACTTCAATACCTTGAGCTATAAATCCTTCCACAGTGGGAGAGGGAGGGACCTCAGTGCCCTATTGAAGAATTTCCTTGGGGATATTTTACTATGGGTACGTTTTCATCAGTCAATATCATTGAATTAATTAGTTTGATATAATGAGTTAGATCATGGGAGAAAACACTAAAGGTGTAAAATCACATTCGTGCGACTCCTTACTAATTTCCTAAATCTCCTTAGAGGAGCCAGAAAAATCAATATCATGATAATTTTATTTCATTATTTCATTATATAATACTCTAACTCTCTCAACGTCCTCACCATTATGGGTATCTGAGATATTGTTCTCATGTCCCAAATTGGATCCATATTTAGTATCACTCATTGTCTGTTCATAAATCACAACCCTCTCAGGACCCGCTTAATTAGGATTGGATCCAGCACCTTCATCGGGTGATCTATGGTTCTAGTGAGACTTTTATTGGAAACTAATAGGACCAACAGTGGTGGTAATAGTGTCCCCTAGTGTTTGATAAAGATCTAAAATATCATAGGTAAGATAAACAATTTCTCATTACATGACACTCTATGATTCATATTTCACAATACTATGATCTTCCTCCCCATCTAAAATAACATGAATGAATGTGGTCTCATATATTCATAGTTATCTTGTCTAAGGGATGAACTCAACATTGTGAGTTCGTGCCTCATCTAGAATGTCCCCCTTATTCCTCAAAAGATCTGTGTATGGTCCATTTAGAGAAGTATGTAATGTAGAACCTAAAACCTATAATAATTAATTAAATATATATATATCAAAAATATTAAAGATTAAGGGTATTGATATGACTCATCCTAGTTGATGATAGACATGGCTGGTGTTTTCAGTCTCTATCATTTTCTACCTCAGACCATGGGGGCGGAACTTGTCGGCTAGAACACTGACACTAGAGAAGGAAAATTGGGAACATTCTCTAAGCATTTCCTCTTCCATGATCTTCTGAACTAAGGATATTTACCCCAATTCATGATTTGATCCCTCATCTACAATTGAGGTGCCTCTTGGTGTATAATTCAATGATGGGATTATGTATGATCCTCCCTCATCCAGCTACAAATCTAGATCACAATTTATTAGTAACATCGTTTTATTCAAAAATTATGAGATGGGAGAGGTAAAATATTACATCCTTACGGTCTAATAATTCCTCCCATTCATCAGTTGGCTGATCTTCCACCCCTTCAGTGGTGCCCTAATCTATCATGTTAGTTACCCTTTTTGTTTCTGGATTTCGGTCATCCATGGAATATATGAGAATTTTGAACTCTCATATGTACGTCCCCACATTGACAGTATGGGTTTCATATTTAAAATCATGGGGTGTCTAGATATATTTTATTTTTAGAATACATATTCTAGTTTAAATAAGTACCCATAGGTCCCTAGAATCGGTATTCATATCCCACTAGAAGCTAGCCGCATCGGGTCTCATATAATTTGATGCTTGTCTAGTTTATTATGAATAGGAACTAATGCTTCTCTATTTAACTAGATTCCTAGATCATTCCATCATAGTTGAAGGATGGTAAATTGGATCCCAGTTTCTCCGTAGCGATGAAGGATTGGCCATATACGATTAACCTTGGCTGGCATTGCACTTTTAGTCCTAGTTGGATTACTAAACCATGCATGTGGTTTCTTAGGAAAGCTCATGGCCTCACTACCATCACCCTATACATTCAAATGGGAATTAGTACCATTATTTCCTTGACCAGTAGTAGTAATATGTTTAACTTGAGGGATATTCTTAGTCCTCACTCATTCCAAATATGAATAATTCCAAGCTTCAGCATACTCAGATCTCAATCCCACAAAAAATATGACGGGGGAAGCTTGATTACTATTTGAGAAACCTACTGAACTATAAGAAACCAATGATATCAAACCACCATTGGATACTTCTTTGATCAAACATGTGTATGAGGGGACATGATCAATTTTTTAAGGCATTTGAATTGATGTAAAAAATCTATAGGTCACGTAAACTCATAGATAAACCCACCATATATCTATGTTTCCAATACATAGTCACTAAATTCCATCATATACAACCTATGATCAGATTTACCAAGATTATTGTTAGTAACTATTTCTATAGAAGGATACTCATATAAAAAAGGTTGAACTCTATCAGATGGTTCATAATCTTCTGAGATTCCATGTGCTACAAATACATGGGATAGATTCTTGAGATGACTTGTATAAATGGTAGGAATTTACTTCTAGGGATTCTGAACTCACTCAATGTGTAATATTAATCAAAATGTGTCACAATACATCCGCAACATAATTATACTTTCCCTGAAATTCTATAGGGATATTTCCCCCTGGTAACATTAAACATGCACCAGTGAATCTTTTCCAAGATAGGGGCTTCCAACCCTATGGGTTCTCCTATTTCTAAATTGGCTACCATGATGAATGTCCCTAGTCTTACTCCACCATTAGACTCATAGACTAGAATAATGTGGACACTCAACCATATCTCTAAGAAGTCAGTAAGGCGTGTCTTGGTAGGGACATCCGACTTAATTGTGTACCCCCATTGGTTGTACTTTACTTACTCCAATGTGGGAAAAAACATTCAAATAATTCATTATTTTTCCATAGAATGATAGCCTACTGGATTCTAGAATCTATTTACCTAACCATTGCATTCTAATAAAATTTTCAACTAATATTTGGGATGCACATCACCCCTTGGGTGAGGGTCTTTCCTCACGATCTTCAAAGTTATATTCAAAAACTTATGGGCCATGGTGGGTGTTTATCCATCATCCTTCCACATTTCCTTTGGTGGGATGAATTCATCATACATCTCGCCAAGAATGGCCACTCCCATAACCTTATAAACAAACCATGAACCAATATCAACTGTACTATGTGTAAAATAGAATTTATTAGTCAACAGACTCCATTAGCTGAGTAGATCTGGTATTATGTTGGTATTTATATAAACATATGTCTTCACAACCCAAGTAGCTTCATAAATACCAGTATCTTTTAGCTCATCTACAAACTCCAAACATTTTTTGCATACCCAATATGCTCACTTCCATTCTAGTTTGACTCCCCCTCTAGTGTGGAAGTCATGATCTCCTTTCCATCACTTTAATTGATCCATTAGAGAAGCATAAATGATAGAGGAATAATAATACGACTTGAACATGAGGGTGTGGGGATTATGGTTTGGAGAATATGTGTTTTGATTTATGAGACACACTAACAGATTCATTCCCTCATTGATGAATGACCCCTAATAGGTGATTTTGAATTTAGTAAGATTAATTTTCTTCTTGAACCATGACTATGGAATGTAATCCATCAGTCCTGAAATAAGTATGTCCATTAGCAGCTCGTGATCATAAAGAAGCAATTTCCCACTTCTGGCATAATCTTGTTGGTACTTATTTAGATATTTTTCAAGACTTGGGAGGCTGAAATCTTTCATTTTATAGTAATATTTCCCAACAATCTCAAGATACTCGTTAATTTTATCAGAGAATCAAACTACTTGATAATACATTAGAAATTTACAATAAATAATATGAATTTTTAGTGTAAATTATCAATATTTAAGGGGTTTTTTATAGTGGAGTGTCACTTGGCACTGGTTCCCCACCAAGGTCACCTCACATAGGTTACCCACCAGGGTCACTCTGCTTAAGCAACCAATGAGCTTACCGAGTATAGGAATAGAGGTTGTGTGTAAAAGGATAAAAAAACAAGAGTGGGTAAATGGTAGAAACAATGTGAGAAAGTGGAATAAATTTTGGGTGAGTGGCACTATTTATAGACACATTGGTACCTTCATGAAAAAAACTACATAGAAAACCCCACACGACTACCCTATGTGATGACCCTACGTGTCCCATCTTTTCGTGACTTCCTTGTGCGGTATTCAAGTCATAATTCTTTCCATGCCCAACCGTAAATGTACATGTAAAAATGAAGAAAATGTGTTAAGGATCAACTAGTGCCCATATTTTTCTCTACCTCAGGATCTAACCCTCCTCTTATAATTAGATCCAATCCTTATAGGGGGAATTTGTTGACACTCCTTTTTTCACGTGAGGATAAAATGTTATCAAATAATATCCCCATAAGGAATATATAGTATATCATGAAAAATAATGCACCAAATTTTCCCAAACAAATTTTTGCGAAGGAATTTATCATACAGGTTTAGGATACACAGTCCATTTGGGCAGTCGATAGAATTGTGCAAGAACACCTGGCACAGTTCACCAATAAAGCCCCCCCCCCCATCATGACTGACATGTGTAAATGTCATATGCCTTAGCTCTTTGCAGACTAAAACCTTAACCCAAAGTCTCAATATTACCTATAAAATAAGACTATTGGGATCCTCATTTGAGAAGAATTAATGAACGAAAATTAGAGGAAACCCGTGGAATATCTCACCACTCTAGTCCTTCACCCAGGTATTCAAAAAATCTTGGTAGTCTATAAGACCTAAAGGAAGAAGGAATTAACAAGAGTATATAAACTAGATTTCTTGTAAGGACTAAAATGCCAAAACAACTAATGATATACCATTCTAGAATAACCTGAGGTTATCCTTGTGGACTGAGAGAGGCCTTTTCCAAGTTTATTTTCCCAGGTTTCCCATCTCCCATGTTCACATGGGTATCACTTGTATCGGTTTTATCCAGTTCTCCTCTGTGGAACCTGGTAGAGACTAAATCCCAGTTTTTCATGCCTCACTAGGATGAGACCATATCCAGTCCACCCTTGCATCACCTAGAAGAGATCAAATCCAATCCGCCCAGGCCTTACCCTACGCAAGACCAAATACAGTCTTCTCAGGCCTCACCTAGGTGAGACTAAATATATTCCACCAAGGTATCACCTAGTGAAATACCAAATCCAGTTTACCGACATCCACCCTACGAGTGAACAAATCCAATTCACTCAAACCCACCCTTGTGTGAGCCACCCTTTTTCCTTATTTCTTATCACCAATGGAAAGTAACCTCTTTCATTAGATCCCTCATCTGAGGGGGATCAAGACAAGAACTCCCTCAAAGCCTCCATATATTTATGATCAAGTCCTGGGGAACATTATTGTGTCCTCTCTATTATACATTCTCATGGATATGGAAGCATCACATTTATCTTATATAATAGGAAAAATACTTTGATTGTTCTAAATTATAAATTCTTATGGTAACAAAGATCCCAACTATAATGATAATGAAAATACCTAGGGTTTGATAAATATATAGGAGACAAATGGATCGAAAACTCGCCTCTCTTATGGGTTGCCTCTCCATGACTCCCTCTCTATCTACCATAAAAAGTTGATAAAATGACTCTTATGGGAATCCCTCATGAAGTAATACAGTAGTATTTTTGGCATGGAACTCCCCTTCAAACACATCATCACCCTCATCCACCAATGGATGAATTAGATTATTTGTGTTTCCAGATATTTTGCTTCATGTTATTTCTCACACTGAGCAAGACTCGCATAGGCTTATAGGTTAGTGATGATAAATTCATCAGCATAATAAAATACCACCAACATGGGCCTCTAATTTGGTATAATCACCAACCATAATACCTGAATTTGACCTCTTATATAGGTGTGGGATGAAACCGTTCCAAACTACATGGGATTTGATTTCTATTTAAATGGGATACGTAGGAATCCCCCTTGAGGTTCAAACCCAAACCCCCAAAATCATTCTAATCTACACTGGTACATATTCCTTGTAGGTTTATATATAACCAAGGAGGTTATATCCATTATAAGTACCCTAGGAAACTTTTTATTAAGTCCCACAACATTCTTGTATAGAAACCATCTACCCAGATGTCCTTTCCGTGAGATGTTAAACTTTTCGATCAAGTTCTTGTCACGTGACCTTGAAAGGATTGATGCATCCCATTAAGTGGAACAAAAATATGTGGGTTCTGATTCCATTCACAATGATATTTAGGAATCCCTTTACAATGGACTAATCTTGACACCATAATAACTCTCATCTTCCTAAATGATGATAAATTCCAAATCACCCCACTATATTGCTTAAAACAAGCATCATGATAACAAAAGACATAAGAATATATAATATGTGTAAAAATAGTTCCATTGGTAGAGAACCTCAGATACATACAGATGATTATAAATTCAATACATACTAATAGTAAATTTATAATATAAGGGTGAATCCTTCTATATTTATGATTTAATAATGGTTTTATAAATTTTCCTTAAATATATATGAGTGTCCAATAGTAGGAAATAATTCCACCCAAAAAGGTGTCATAAGACTAAAATATTGGCCTCTCAACCAATATGACTACATAATTGTTGTTAGAACCAATTCTAAATGACCATCTTCCTTTGGAAAGTAGTTTTTTGAGACATCACAAATAAGGGAAACGATGAGTATTTCTAGTTTCATGAATAAACCCCATCAGAAATAGCTTGGAACGATTTTCTAAATGAAACGACAACAACAATAATATTTATTTAATTATCACTTTTATAAATTGAAAATAATTAATAAATTTTATAATTTTAAATTAGTTAATAAATCCAATATAATATTTTATAATAAAATTAATTTACCAAAGTAAGTATCAGTAACCATGGTATGATAATTATTTTTCAAAGAATAATACTTATCTAAATATTTTTTTGTTTTTTTAATTATATTGATATATATAAAATAGGACTCTAATATGAATTTTATACATATAAAAAAAATAAATTAACACTTATTTAATTCATTATTAAACTTAAATAGTATTAATAACACTTAAAAATTTAAAAATTATTTTTCTACCAAAATGTTTCTTTTCTAAAAATTATCTATTTTAATATAAAAGTTATTTTCTTCATATTTAGAAATTAAATAATTTCAAATAAACACCAAATTATGATTAAAAATATTAAATTTTTATAATAAGATCCATGTTATATTTCTATTAATAGTATAATTATAATGATTAACTTATAATCATGAATATTGTTGGTAAAAATAGGTAAATGACATATATCCTATTTTTTATAATTAAATGGTTAGTTAAACCTTTTAGAAAAATTCTTTAGGTATTAAATTGATACCCACATGTATCCTCTTCCATTTATTTACCTAACACATCTAACTCACCTATCACCCATGTGATTACATTCTTCCCCCCTGCCCAACTTTAGTTTCCATTAAAAATGCCCCATTTTTCACATATAAAAGGAGATTAATACCACCGATTATCTCATCCACATCCACCCCACAATTATTTATCACTAAATTGACTTTCATATCCCTATATAAATCATTACCAAAGAGTTTCTATGGTTATAATGATTAATCCAAATATTTTAGAAGAAACATATCAAGTTAAGTGTTCCTCACCTCCTCCTTTGGATTGATGTACTTAATTTATGAAAAGATATTTTAGTTTCAATTTGTTGTTATTTTATATGTTAATAATAAATAATTTACTATGAAAGTGCTGAAAAAATTATGTGATAATACCCTTCTCTCTCATTAAACCCATTTAATAATAAATTTTGTTTAACTGTTATGCTGCCAAAATCATTCCTTGATTCTCTCCCTATGCTTTTAAATTCAATCACTTACATTATTATAAAACTTTTTTTTCTAATGGATTATTCTTAAACATGTACATAATAAATAAATTATTTTTAAAATTATTTTATATTAATTATTGACTACCTTTTTCACTCATTAAAATCATTCTATAATACCTTTTTTATACCTGTCATGCTACTAAAGTCACTCCTTGATTTTCCTTGCCATAATTTATTATTGTAATCCTTATTATTTCAATTTGATTATAATACCATTTATTTATAATCTATAATTTTTTACCCATAATATTACCAATGTATGAGATACTACCCATGCCAATTGTTAAACCCATTCAATAATCCCTTTTATATTCATATTATGCTACTGAAGTCACTATTTGATTTCCCATGACACACTTTGATACTGTAAACCTATTAAATTTCATTTATTTATTCTCCAATGTGTTTTGTATCAATCCTTGGCTATATAAATGATTCAATATTTATGATATACTACCCTTCCGTATCATTAAACCAATTTTATAACCCTTTTGTATACCCATCATTAAATTGAAATCAATCTTTGATTTTCCATGTCATACTTTCATTATAACGACCCATACTTTACATACATTGTTAATACTTCAAAATTGAAGCACACTTATTACAACATATGACAAAACCACAAAGGACCGTATAGGTATAGTGTCTTTAGAAACTGGGAAACATAAACAACTGGTTCATAAATCTTCTACAGTGTCTCCCATTTATTTCATCATATCTAGGGTCCCTTTTAGCATATTCTACTTAATATCCATCTTCCTGACCTGGGGAAAAGAAAACATAAAAGGGTGATCTGAAATGCTTAGCAAGGTCCAATAAAGGAACTAAAAATCATATCATATCTTTTTGAAAATCATAACCTGCAAAAGAGATCATAATATCTTAACATGGAATAAATCATAGAAGTGAAAATGATATCACCATAATCATAACATGAAACTTGAAACTTTGTGGAATGCACACATAATCATGGAAAATCATTTCTTGTTAGTCATGACTCATTGCCAAGACTATCTTAGTGGACAAAGTCCCTTTCTGAATCGAGTAACCCTCGTTTCAGTCCTGTTTCACTGAACTGGTATAACCTACAGTCCCAGCCCTGTCTATCTCATGAGATATAAAATCTTTACCCAATGCATTGGAGGTAGATATAGGTCCCACCCATCTTATAATGAATCCTTTCTTATGTGTTCCACATAATCATTAAACATGCATCATCGCATAACACATGTAACAAAAATGGGATTCTTGAAACATCATGACATCATAAATCAATTCATATAAGATAAAGGAATTCATAAAAATAATTCCATCACAACATGATCAAATCAATGTAATAATAGGGATAAAAACAGAACCCTTTATTATCTTAGATGGAAAATAATTTTGATAAAACACTTGAACTCCATTCTTGAGGAAAATATCCTTTCTTCTTCAAAAACATTTTTCCTTTCATAACATGTCATAAAACTTTAAAATAAAATAAGTTGATTAAAAATAATATTGAAAACTTGTAAAGGAAGCTTCTTGGAAATAATGTTTAAAAATCTATTCATTCCGTATAATTTAAAAAAACATTCTTCTCATACTTTTGTCGGAAAAGTCAAAAAAAAGTACCTCGTACGAAAAACGACAAAAGATTCCTTTCATATCTTTTACTAAAAACTCACCGAAGGGTAAAATTGGATATAAACTATTGTAGAAGGATGGAAATAATATTACATATTGAGGGAACATGGATGTGGATGATAAAATACACCCCAGTAATTACCAAAGTAAAAACAATCTCGGATAAAAGTGAGATTGTGATATTTCCCTTACCTTAGGTCCAATTTGATTTGTACGTGTCCGAAGATCCTGTATAATGGTTTAAATAATTTTATTAACTTATTCCAGAATCATAAATATTGATATGATATCATATATGGTCATATTCTTAGCTTCTTGATAGTAATATTTCATTGTTACTTGTTACTCGGGTCTTTATTGCCTTTTGTTCTTATGCATGTTTTGCCGAATACATTCTTATTCTTCTTTTAAGGTTATAGATACCTTATATCCAGAATGGTATTAGTGTAACATATATCATATTTATTCATTCAATTCATTTATATAATTACTATGTAATGATGATCATGTAGAACGAGTCGCATCACATCGTGGAGACGGTATTCCGTACGTACGCACGAGTGATGATATCGTTCCTATGATCGTGGAACTGTATTGGAGTATATATATATTATTTCAGTATCAATATTACTTTATAATAATTGTAAATAGTTACTCATTACACCATTATACCCATCCTTGTAAAGTGATGGTGGAAAAATAGATTACACCACGTCGTGGAGACGGTATTCCGTACGTACGCACGCGCGGTGATTTCATTTTTCCGTAGGATGGATAGAAGGTGAATTAGGGTTGTTTCATATTTATAGTAACATATCAGTATGTAAGTAATACTGATGTTATTACTTTATCATGAAACAACTAAAGAAGAATAAGTTGAATAAGAAAGAAATTGAAAAGATCGGTAATGGATATTACCTCTTCTTTGGAACGCCTCTTTGAATCCTCCACTTAGGGAACTAAGATTGGCCTTTGAAGAAGACCAGGACCTCTAGGATTATTCTAGGGAAGTGGAGAGGAGAAAATGGCAGGGGTTGGCCGAGCTTGAGGGCTCAAATTGGTGTGAAGAGGAGGGGGAGGAGGTGCCCTTTTATAAGGGAGGAGAGGGGCACCTTAGGAATATCTCAAAATATTATTTTATATTAAAGTCAAAATCGGTTTATAATGGTTCCAAAGGGTCTTATTTCGAAGCTAAAGTGGGGATGGGTCGAAATCCTATCAACCAATAGGATTTAGACAAGTTTGGGATATTATTTTAACCTTATCAATTAGATTTAACTCTAAGTTAAATAATTTAACTTTTACCATGTCTTTTTGTTTTCTTTCACTATATGGTTAATACACTTACTATAACATGCCAAACGAACGCCAAATTGTTTATTATTAATATAGATATCCTTATCTAAGTCATTTGGCCGAACCTTAGATTTTTAGGAATAAAATAACAATTAATAATATTTTATTTTATTTAAAAACTATTTTTTGTCAATTTTGACACTATTTGATATATGATTTTTGTGAAAGTCATAACAGAATTATATGTTCGAACCAAGTTGATTAAATCAACACTAATATATCATAGTAACCTAGAAATTAGTTTAATTCATAAAAAGTCTCAAATTACATTTATTTTGGTGTTTATAACATCAATTATGTCAATATTTCATTAATAAGATAATTACTCCATCATCATTGTGTCATAAATAAATTAAATTATTTAATGTCTAAAAATTACAAATAAAATACCATTATGTAGGAAACCTTTTTAGCTTTCTAATGAACATTTATAGTCGAATTTATCTTATGTATAACCCCATATTAAAAATTATTTACTTATTAAACTTTGATTTTAACTATTTTAACTCTTCTTTAAATAAAATAATAATAAATGTCCTAATCTAATCCAAGTGGGCCTAAATGGTCATATTTTATTCCTAAGTTTGTTTTTGGTCGAATTACACTTTTCCAATAGAATTAGGACATGTGTTAGGGTAATATTAATATCATATTTACCCTTAGTTACCCTATTTACTATTAACCGCGGTAAAAAAAAGTAAAAGGTTACTATTCACCAAAAAATTATTTTTATCTCATTGAACCACATTTTACTTACTGATATCAACTGTGTCTGTCGGATTTTTGAAATTCCATTCACAGAAGCGGTAAAATTATGTTTTATGCAAAATTTAGTTTTTAACCTACCACTTAGTGGTTTCACTATTCATCAAAAATTGAAAGTTTTCAGAAAAATACCAAAATTTCACCCTAGGCTAATTTCGATATTCTGAGTCCAAAAATGAAGTCCATTTTGAAAAATAAAATTTATAAAATTTTAAAAAGTGTTTATTACTATTCATAACAGCTAGTTTTAATAGCATATTGTTGTTTAGTGAAACTCGGTATTGCGTACGACGCAAGCTATCGAGGAAGGTCGCGATTGCGTGTAAAGCAAGCCAAGCAAGTGTTGTGTAGAAAAAGATTCCTTTGATGATTTATATAACATAAAAGTCTCGGGTGTTACATTCTACCCCCCTTAAAAAGAATTTCGCCCTCGAAATTCGTCACTTTGTAACAAACAGATGAGGATACTTCTCCCCCATCATATCATCAAGCTCCCATGTAGCTTCTTCAAGTTGGTGGTTCCTCCATAAAACTTTCACAAAGCGAGTGGTCTTGTTTCGTAGGACTTTTTCGCTACGATCCAGAATCTCTATCGGTTGTTCTTCATAAGAAAGATCTTGCTCCAGCGGTACAACTTCTGAGCTGAGTACATGTGAAGGATCAGGTATGTACTTTCTCAGGAGAGATACATGGAACACATCGTGAACTTGAGAGAGATTCGGTGGAAGCGCCAATCGGTAAGCTACCTTCCCAACACGATTCATTATTTCGAAAGGACCGATATATCTAGGGCTCAACTTCCCCTTCTTTCCAAATCTCATAACCCTCTTCCAGGGAGATATTCGTAAGAACACTTTATCACCCACTTCAAACTCTAGGTCTTTTCTTCGGTTGTCGGCATAACTTTTCTGTCGACTCTGAGCTGCTCTTATGTTTTGTTGAATAGATCTGACCTTTTCTGCCATTTCATCAACGAGATCAGGTCCTAATAGCTTTCTTTCCCCAACTTCATCCCAGCAAGTTGGAGTCCTGCATTTCTTTCCATAGAGAGCTTCATAAGGAGCCATCTGAATACTGGAGTGAAAGCTATTATTATAAGAAAATTCCACCAAAGGTAGGTGTTGATCCCAACCTCCTTTGAAATCCATAGAGCAAGCTCTCAACATATCTTCTATGGTTTGAATTGTTCTTTCAGACTGACCGTCTGTCTGGGGATGATAAGCAGTGCTGAAACTCAACTCTGTATCCAGAGTATGCTGAAGACTTCTCCAGAACTTCGAGGTAAATCTCGGATCCCGATCAGATATAATAGAAAGTGGTACTCCATGCAATCTTACCACTTCCTTTACATATATCCTGGCAAGATGATCTAGAGAGAAATCCTCTCTAATTGGAATGAAGTGTGCAGACTTTGTAAGACGATCAACTATGACCCAGATAGCATTATTGCCTTTGGATGTTTTAGGAAGTCCTGTGACAAAGTCCATAGTGATGTTTTCCCATTTCCATTCGGGTATGGGTAATGGTTGTAACATCCCCTTAGACTTCTGTCTCTCAGCTTTAACTTATTGACAAACCAAGCATCGAGAGACATATTCAGCAACATCTCTTCTCATGCCATCCCACCAGAAGTACTCTTTCAGGTCCCTATACATCTTCGTGCTTCCAGGATGTATAGAGAATGATGAACTATGAGCCTCATCCAGTAGCTCCTTCTTTAATTCGGTGATGGGAGGAACACAAACCCGATTCCTGAACTTTATTATCCCATCACAATCAAGGTTGAATTCAGGAACATTTCCCACCTTCTTTTGTAATTCTACATCTTCTTTCTGTGCCTCTTTAATCTTCACATGTATAGATGGTTGAACATTCATTTGAGAAAGATAAGATTTTTCCCCTTCCATTATAATTCCAAGATCCATCCTTTGTAAATCCATAAATATTGGATCTTTTGTGATCCTCATCATGGATAAACTAGCATGGCCTTGTCGACTTAATGCATCTGCCACCTTGTTTGCTTTTCCAGGGTGGTAATGGATTGAGCAGTCATAATCCTTAATCAGCTCCAACCATCTTCTTTGACGCATATTCAGCTTCTTTTGTGTGAAAATATACTTTAAACTTTTATGATCAGTATAAATTTCACACCTTTCACCATAAAGGTAGTGCCTCCAAATCTTTAATGCAAAGATTACCGCAGCTAACTCCAAATCATGTGTTGGGTAATTTTGCTCATGGATTTTCAACTGTCGTGAGGCATAAGCTATCACCATATCATTTTGCATAAGAACACACCCCAATCCCTTCTTGGATGCATCACTGTAGATCACAAACCTTTCTCCACTACAAGGTAGTGTGAGCACAGGTGCACTGGATAACCTTCTTTTCAACTCCTTGAAATTCTCTTCACATTCTTCCATCCAGACAAACTTAACTCCTTTCCGAGTCAACTTGGTGAGTGGATTAGATAATCGTGAAAAATCCTTTACAAAACGTCGGTAATATCCAGCCAAACCAAGAAAACTTCGAATCTCAGTTACTGTTGTTGGTCTCGACCATCTTTCGATAACCTCTGTTTTTGCTGGATCCACAGATATCCCCTCTTTTGAGATTATGTGACCCAAAAATGCAACTTTTTGAAGCCAAAATTCACACTTGGTAAATTTGGCATAAAGCTTCTCCTTTCTCATGGTCTTCAATATAATTATCAAGTGATCTTCATGCTCTTCCTTGCTCTTTGAATAGACAAGAATATCGTCTATAAAGACTACCACAAATTGATCAAGATAGTCTCTAAAGACTCTATTCATTAGATCCATGAAGATAGAAGGGGCATTAGTAAGACCAAATGGCATCACTATAAATTCATAGTGTCCATACCTTGTACGGAAAGCCGTCTTTGGTATATCCTCCCTTTTGACCCTTAATTGATGATACCCTGAACGAAGATCAATCTTGGAAAAGTATTGAGCTCTGCGTAGTTGGTCAAATAAGTCATCAATGTGTGGGAGAGGATATTTGTTCTTGATAGTGATATTGTTAAGTTCTTGATAATCAATGCAGAGTCTCATTGATCCATCTTTCTTCTTAACAAATAGAACAGGTGCTCCCCAAGGTGACGCACTAGGGCGTATGAATCCCTTATCAAGATTCTCTTGGAGTTGCTTCTTCAATTCCTGCAACTCAATTGGGGCCATTCTATAAGGTGTCTTTGAAATTGGCAAAGCGCCCGGTACGAGTTCTATTTAAAACTCAACTTCACGATTTGGTGGAAGACCCGGTAATTCCTCCGGAAAGACATCATCAAACTCCCGTACGATGGGCATATTCTTAATCGTGAGTTTCTCACCAACCATTTGAGATAAATAACCTTCATTTAGTGGAATAAATACCCATAAGATGGAAGAAATTTCCACTGGAAGGTTATGTTCATCCTTGCATTGATATACGATCGTAGATTGATCTGGAATATGAAATGTGACTTCCCTTCTTTGGAAATTGATATGAGCTCCATGTAGATAAAGCCAATACATGCCAAGAATCACATCAAATTCCACTAAAGGAAGGATCACAAGATTTGCAGGAAGCACTTTCCCACAAACTTCGATCGGAGAAGAATTATAAACTTTTGATGCGACTGTTGTGCCATTAGGTGTTGTCACAGCTAACTCAACATCTAATTGTTGAGGTAATACGGTGATACCCTTAGAAAATTCTTTAGAAATAAAAGAGTGGGTGGATCCAGAATCAAATAAAACATTTGCTACTTTAGAGTGGATGGTAAGTGTACCTTTCATCACTTCGTTATCGTACTCCACATCGCTGATAGAAATTGCATGTGACTTTCCTTTGTCTTTAGCCTTATGATTTTGTTGACGTCAACCATCATCATCAACCCTTGGATTTGGGCATTGATTGGCATAATGCCCCATCTTCTTGAACTTGAAACATTGAGGTGTAGTAGGTTCATTCTGTGTATCCCTTCCTTTGTTTGCGTCATTAGACATCTTCTTCCCATTATCACGGCATTCAAATGCCCGATGACCTTCCTTTCCACATTTAAAACATTTACCTGTCCCTTTAAGACAACTCCCTCCATGTTTCTTTCCACACTTTGAGCATAAGGGAAAGCTCATCTTCTTTTCATTGTGCTCTTTAGATTTTCCTTTGAATTCCATCTTCCTCTTCTTATCAAACCCATGTGACTGATGGGTTACTCCAATCTCCATCTTGACTTTGAGAGCACATCGAACAATTTCCTTGTATCTATTGAAGTCCCTTATGGCTAACGCCCTTCGAAGACTTGGTTTTAAGCCACTAAAGAATCGATCGATCTTACTCTCAGGTTGTATAATAATACCAGAAGCGTACCTTGCAAGTCTTGTAAAATTTGCTTCATAGGTACCAACAGATTCATCATCCCTTTCCTTCAGTTCAAGAAACTCTTTCTCCATCTTTGTTTGGAGAATACGGGGGAAGTACTTATTGACAAATAAGTTCTTGAACTCGTCCCATTCCATAGACTCAATTTCATCCCTTTGCCTCGTATTCTTAATAAGATTCCACCATTGATCAGCATCTCCTTCCAAACGATACACTGCTAGGATGACTTTATCATGCTCAGAACATTGAAGAACTGAAAATATCTTTTCAGTAGTACTAATCCATTGTTCAGCAACTAATGGATCAGTAGACCCACTGAAAGAAGGTGGACGCTGCCTCATGAAGGATTCAACAGAATGTTGCTCCTTCCTTTTCTCGTTTGGAAGTCCTGCATGATTCATAGCTTGAGAAAGTTGTGTGAGCATGGCTACAAGATTTTGCATTCCAGCTCCCATATCGTTTGGTTGCTCAGGGGGACAATCATTGCATTGCCCATCGCATTCCGCATTAACACGGTTCCTTCGGGTTCCAGCCATTGACTAAAACCAAGAAGAATAGTGTGAGAAACACTAATTATAATAGGAAAACCACATAATCAAGGATAAAATTTTCATGACTAAGGTCTTATCCTAGGTTATTCAAGGCCATTTCTAAAACACTAAGATTGTGTTATATGCTTAGACTTATCCTTAGGGTTCTTACTAAGGCTTTCACATCCTAGTTTGCAAAGGTTGACTATACCTTTCCTCTGATACCAACTATAACGACCCATACTTTACATACATTGTTAATACTTCAAAATTGAAGCACACTTATTACAACATATGACAAAACCACAAAGGACCGTATAGGTATAGTGTCTTTAGAAACTGGGAAACATAAACAACTGGTTCATAAATCTTCTACAGTGTCTCCCATTTATTTCATCATATCTAGGGTCCCTTTTAGCATATTCTACTTAATATCCATTTTCCTGACCTGGGGAAAAGAAAACATAAAAGGGTGAGCTCAAATGCTCAGCAAGGGCCAATAAAGGAACTAAAAATCATATCATATCTTTTTGAAAATCATAACCTGCAAAAGAGATCATAATATCTTAACATGGAATAAATCATAGAAGTGAAAATGATATCACCATAATCATAACATGAAACTTGAAACTTTGTGGCATGCACACATAATCATGGAAAATCATTTCTTGTTAGTCATGACTCGTTGCCAAGACTATCTAAGTAGACAAAGTCCCTTTCTGAATCGAGTAACCCTCGTTTCAGTCATGTTTCACTGAACTGGTATAACCTACCGTTCCAGCCCTGTCTATCTCATGAGATATAAAATCTTTACCCAATGCATTGGAGGGAGATATAGGTCCCACCCATCTTATAATGAATCCTTTCTTATGTGTGCCACATAATCATAAAACATACATCATCGCATAACACATGTAACAAAAATGGGATTCTTGAAACATCATGACATCATAAATCAATTCATATAAGATAAAGGAATTCATAAAAATAATTCCATCACAACATGATCAAATCAATGTAATAATAGGGATAAAAACAGAACGCTTTATTATCTTAGATGGAAAATAATTTTGATAAAACACTTGAACTCCATTCTTAAGGAAAATATCTTTTCTTCTTCAAAAACATGTTTCCTTCATAACATGTCATAAAACTTTAAAATAAAAGAAGTTTATTAAAAATAAACTTGAAAACTTGTAAAGGAAGCTTCTTGGAAATAATGTTTAAAAATCCATTCATGCCGTATAAGTTAAAAAAACATTCTTCTCATACTTTTGTCGGAAAAGTCAAAAAAAAAGTACCTCGTACGAAAAACGACAAAAGATTCCTTTCATATCTTTTACTAAAAACTCACTGAAGGGTAAAATTGGATATATACTATTGTAGAAGGATGGAAATAATATTACATATTAATGGAACATGGATGTGGATGATAAAATACACCCCAGTAATTACCAAAGTAAAAACAATCTCGGATAAAAGTGAGATTGTGATATTTCCCTTACCTTAGGTCCAATTTGATTTGTACGTGTCCGAAGCTCCTGTATAATGGTTTAAATAATGTTATTGACTTATTCCATAATCATACATATTGATATGATATCATATATGGTCATATTCTTAGCTTCTTTATAGTAATATTTCATTGTTACTTGTTACTTGGGTCTTTATTGCCTTTTGTTCTTATGCATGTTTTGCCGAATACATTCTTATTCTTCTTTTAAGGTTATAGATACCTTATATCCATAATGTTATTAGTGTAACATATATCATATTTATTCATTCAATTCATTTATATAATTACTATGTAATGATGATCATGTAGAACGAGTCGCATCACATCGTGGAGACGGTATTCCGTACGTACGCACGAGTGATGATATCATTCCTATGATCGTGGAACTGTATTGGAGTATATATATATTATTTCAGTATCAATATTACTTTACAATAATCATAAATAGTTACTCATTACACCATTATACCCATCCTTGTAAAGTGATGGTGGAAAAATAGATTACACCACGGCGTGGAGACGGTATTCCGTACGTACGCACGCGCGGTGATTTCATTTTTCCGTAGGATGTATAAAAGGTGAATTAGGGTTGTTTCATATTTATAATAACATATCAGTATGTAAGTAATACTGATTTTATTACTTTATCATGAAACAACTAAAGAAGAAGAAGTTGAAAAAGAAAGAAATTGAAAAGATCGGTAATGGATATTACCTCTTCTTTGGAACGCCTCTTTGAATCCTCCACTTAGGGAACTAAGATTGGTCTTTGAAGAATACCAGGACCTCTAGGATTATTCTAGGGAAGTGGAGAGGAGAAAATGGCAGGGTTTGGCCGAGCTTGAGTGCTCAAATTGGTGTGAGGAGGAGGGGGAGGAGGTGCCCTTTTATAAGGGAGGAGAGGGGCACCTTAGGAATATCTCAAAATATTATTTTATATTAAAGTCAAAATCGGTTTATAATGGTTCCAAAGGGTCTTATTTAGAAGCTAAAGTGGGTATGGGTCGAAATCCTATCAACCAATAGGATTTAGACAAGTTTGGGATATTATTTTAACCTTATCAATTAGATTTAACTCTAAGTTAAATAATTTTGCTTTTACCATGTCTTTTTGTTTTCTTTCACTATATGGTTAATACACTTACTATAACATGCCAAACGAACCCCAAATTGTTTAGTATTAATATATATATCCTTATCTAAGTCATTTGGCCGAACCATAGATTTTTAGGAATAAAATAACAATTAATAATATAATATTTGATTTAAAAACTATTTTGTGTCAATTTTGACACTATTTGATATATGATTTTTGTGAAAGTCATAACAGAATTATATGTTCGAACCAAGTTGATTAAATCAACACTAATATATCATAGTAACCTATAAAATTAGTGTAATTCATAAAAAGTCTCAAATTACATTTATTTTCGTGTTTATAACATCAATTATGTCAATATTTCATTAATAAGATAATTACTCCATCATAATTGTGTCATAAATAAATTAAATTATTTAATGTGTAAAAATTACAAATAAAATACCCTTATGTAGGAAATCTTTTTATCTTTCTAATGAATATTTATAGTCGAATTTATCTTATGTATAACCCCATATTAAAAATTATTTACTTATTAAACTTTTATTTTAACTATTTGAACTCTTCTTTAAATAAATTAATAATAAATGTCCTAATCTAATCCAAGTGGGCCTAAATGGTCATATTTTATTCCTAAGTTTGTTTTTGGTCGAATTACACTTGTCCAATAGAATTAGGACATGTGTTAGGTTAATATTAATATCATATTTACCCTTAGTTACCCTATTTACTATTAACCGCGGTAAAAAAAAGTAAAAAGTTACTATTCACCAAAAAATTATTTTTATCTCATTGAACCACATTTTACTTACTGATATCAACTGCGTCTGTCGGATTTTTGAAATTCCATTCACAGAAGCGGTAAAATTAAGTTTTATGCAAAATTCAGTTTTTAACCTACCACTTAGTGGTTTCACTATTCATCAAAAATTGAAAGTTTTCAGAAAAATACCAAAATTTCACCCTAGGCTAATTTCGATATTCTGAGTCCAAAAATGAAGTCCATTTTGAAAAATAAAATTTATAAAATTTCAAAAAGTGGTTATTACTATTCATAACGGATAGTTTTAATAGCATGTTGTTGTTTAGTGAAACTCGGTATTGCGTACGACGCAAGCTATCAAGGAAGGTCGTGATTGCGTGTAAAGCAAGCCAAGCAAGTGTTGTGTAGAAAAAGATTCCTTTGATGATTTATATAACATAAAAGTCTCGGGTGTTACATTCATGTTGTGAATACCCAACTCTAATGTCATTAAAGGGTATCTATATAGATTTAACAATTATTTATTGATTTATTAATTACATTTTTGGAACCCATATTCCTGACTTATGGATTGCAATTATTTGTTCTTATTGTCTATTATGGATGTGGCACACATAATGATAGTCATATAATTGGTTCACCCAGATAGCACCCCAATGCATTGGGTAAAGAATTAATATCTATATATGGAATATTTATTATACCATGGAAACATGACTTTGTAATGTTTTATTATACCTTAATGAATATCCTTGGTAATATGAATTTATGATACCTTAATGGTGAACTTTGGGTATATGGTTATGAATGTCTCGTGTGTATATTATTGTGGCATTTCCATGTTATGCCTAATGTACTTATGATCATGTTATACCTAAAATTATTATGAACATGTTATAAATATAGTATTTTTTATCATACTATTATATTATCCCTCCAATTTTACCCATGATGTACATTTATACACTGTTTTCATTATTTATCCCTTACTGGGCTTTATTTTATTTTAGAAAAGTGATGACATGAACTAGTACCTTACTGGGCTTTATGTTCACCCCTTTCTTTTGATAAATGTCCCGAGGGAATTTTATATAGGGAGTTAATATACAAAGGCATAATAAAGAATTATTTCAATGTATTTAAAAAAATTATGTTTTATTATCTAATTATATATTCCATATATTATTGTCCTAGTTTCCTAGATAATAAACCTCAAAAGATCCTAAGAAATTATCGGTGTAATAATTTTTTTTAAGAATTATGTTAAAAACCATGTATCAAAGTGTCGGTCGTTATGGTTTGTATCAATGTAGCGTTTAGTTATTTGTGGAAATTATGACTATAACACCCTATATAAATTACTTAGGATAAGTCAAATTATATAATAACATCCTATAATTTGGGTGAAGTATATAATGTGTGTTTATCCTAACAATTATATCCCTAACAAGATATTGTCAAGTGGAGGCACGTGTGGTCTATATGAAACCAGCAGTAATCACCCTAAAAAGGATTGGTTGATCATTGAAGTGATCATCACTCAATATGAGTAGGAATAAGACTACACACCTATATATAAACACTCTGGGGATATACTTTGGGTGATTATATACTCTTTAAGTACCACTACGATGAATTAACTTCCTAATGACTTTGAGGGAATGGGATGAGAAGTATACGATAACCCAACATAAAGTAACCTAGGTTAAACTAAGATTTATATAGGTTAAACTAAAGTAATTATGGGATAATGTGAAGATGAAAATGGTAAAAGGTTTTAATTTAAGTACCTTTAATGTTCTGGATCATGATAACCCCCCTATGGTGTTAAGTTTTTATCACTCATGTTAACCCTTCTAATTTTAGTGATGGGAAAAACTAGAAGGAGCCATTTTTACCCTGGTTGGGAGGGATAATGTGATGCTTGTATCAATGATCATCCCATAAGAATGAAATATCAACTAATAAATATGGTGATTATTCCAAACCAACTATCATCAAACATGATTAAAATTATAACCACAGTTGAAACATTGAGTGAAAAAAAGAAGAGAAGGATGGAGACTCGTGATAATTAAAGAAATAAATATGGGTAAAGAAGGAATATTAAACCACATGTATGTCAAAAGTTTGGGAATAATCACCATGTGACTCATCAAGTGGACTGGAAGAATCTTTAATTTTGAAAGAGGGTTTCATCGAGCATCAAAATATTATCGAGAAATGAAGAGGTTAGTTAGTATTATGAGAGTGAAAAATGTGTATCCAAAAGTACCACTAATGGTCTAAATCCTTAAGTGGTGAAAACATGTAAATTTTCTTAGTGAGTGTCATATATACAAGAATGATAGTAATGATAGGTGTAAACAATAATCACAACCAGTAGAACAAGGTGAAGCATACTGATGAGGTGGATTATGAAAATTAAATCCTTTACATCAGAATTGTGAATATTGGATCATTATTATAGATACTATAAGTTTAAAGTATTTTTTTTATTTGTACTACCCTGATGTTGTGTTTTTCAAACAAAAAATCTATTTTTATGATGGTTTCATTTCAAAATTTATGTTTATACGAGTATAAATCTTAGTATGAGTCTTTTTTAGATGTATTTTTTTATTATGTTAATGTATAAAATATTTAAATATAGACTCGCTATTCATAGATTGTTCTTATATTAACAACAACATAATCATTATGGGAAAAATGGATGGGGAAAAGATAACAACTATAAGTCACCATAGAGATATCATAACATCAAAGTGATAGTAAATTATAGTTACAGATCATTTTTTACATCATCTATCAATGTACCACCAAAATATGTAGGCCCAAATGATTAAAAATAATTTTAAAGCATCTTATTAGTGGAATATGTTGAATACAACCCCCTTCCACCACCACTAGTGCAATATGAAACATTAGTTAGGATAATAATGGGGAGGTCACCTAGTGACCTTGTAGATAAGATTTGTTTGAGGATCAAGATCTATTTCCCAAAGAAAGTGGCCCCATGTAGAATTTTTTGGAAATATTTCAGGTATTAGAGGGATCTATTTGGTCATATGAAGATCCCCTTTGAGAAGACATGGTGGGGCGTCCATCCCCCAACAACTATTTTCTGAGAGGGCTTCATGGAGTGGGGAATGCAGGGACTATTCAAACATGTGGGTGAAGAGATGGGTGGTTATCTATTGAGACCAGTTCTATAGGTGAGGGATTGTCTAAAAAGTGTGAAAAATTGTTTGGTGGAGGCAGATACTCTTGAAATGGTCAATAAGGGTTTAAAGGTGGATCTTAAGGTTCCTTATGAGGAGGAAGAGAATTATTCTTTGACTATATCATTTGACCTCAACATTCTAATAGTTCCTCCAAGTTAACGATCCATGAAGGATGAGAGATATGTGTGTTTGATGTATATATTATAAAAATAAGGAATCACATTTCATACCTTAGACCAAATTATGATAATATTTCATTGAAAGTCTATTTATGAACTCAATGTAAAATAAAATAAGTTTTAACACCAAACCATGAATTGTATTTAACTCAAATGGTTAGAAAGAAACATAATATATGGATTATGTTTATTTGAAGTGAATAGAAGTGAGTGATTCCTATTAAAAAATTAAATCTTGATTCATCTAATAGAAACCCTTAATTAACTTTCTTAGTAAGTAAAAATTTAAATTATGAGGATGCGATTTATTTTAGGGGGAGAATGTAACAACCTAAGATGTCACACTATATTCTTTTCAAATAAATAATATATTAAATAGTGTGTTTCATAATCTATACCAATCTTAAATGAAAAACCTTGATATAAATTGAATATTATATATGACTATTAAAACATAGAAGTTAAATTAGTAGATATAAAATTGAATTAACCATATCACAAAAATCAATAAATAAAGTGAGAAAAAATGGCATATGAAAGTGGAAGTATTCCTTATAAAGCCCATTTGTATATTTTTTGAATAGATGCAGCTTTTTTAGGGTTTCACTTGGTCTAATCCCAAACTGAAATCATGTAATTATTGTTTTCGAGAAACCATATATCGGATAAGTTCAAGCTCATTAAGATTTTCACAAGATCCATGATAGTTAAACCACCATCAGAAACAAAAATCCAAGATTATCTAATTATTACATATTATACTGATATCATAATGGGATTATATAAGTATAAATTAGGATTATAATGACATGTAATAAAATAATTATATATATATATATATATCATAAATTTTAAACCTTTTGAAAGATCACTTTTACATAATTCACTTTATGTGTAAAATATATAATTTTTATATATTGGAATTTTATTTCTTGGAAGTAAATTTATTATTATTGAATAATAATAATAAAGAATATTTATTGTATGAATAATAAGTTAACACCTGATTAATTAGTAATTAATAGGAAAAATAATATTTAATATAAAAAAATTGGTTTTCCTATAAAATTTTTTTCTATACTTTATATTTTTTACTAAAAATGAAATTTAAAATTTTTAATATGTAAATTTTAAAAATAAAAACATATTTTTTGGATTTTTCATGGCAATGTTAACTTAATATTATTTTTTGGGGAATTTTCTATAAAAGAGATTATTAGGGGAAAAGTGAAAATAATGTTTTTTCACAAAAACAGTAATGTTGATTATTTAATAAAGAAATTGAAGGTTATTAAACCATTTTTTGATAAATTATGTGTTTAATCAGAAACAAAATGATTTTTAAAATTCTTTAAAACATAGTTTAACATTTTATGAACTTAAGTAATAATTTCCAATAAATGTAATGACTTTTGATCATTTCTTTTAATTAAATGTTGTCTAAGAAAAATTAATTTTTGAATTTATTTAAAAGCCACAAATATTTTATTTTTTTATAATAAACTAATATATGTCATTAAAATCAAATACATGGTAAAATTTACCCTACACATTAATATTAAACTTAAAAATAAACAAAATTTAAAAATAGTTTTTTACATGTTCCATGAGCTAATAATAAAGTTAAATTTTTATCACTTTAAAAAATAGAATAATACTAAATAAATTCAAATTTTTTAAATTATTTAATAAATAAAATTTCATTTTTTATATAAAATTAAGTTTCCATGTGAAATATTAGTTATAGCAATAAGACAATTATTTTTCAAAGAATATTTCTTTTTCAAATATTGTATATTTTTAGTATTTAAAGAAACTATTTAAATTAAGATTATAATATAAACATATAACAAAAAATAACACCCATTTAATTTATAATTAATTTTAATAAAGGTTAAAAACACTTAAAAATTAAAACATCATTTTTCAATAAAAATTGTATTTCTACAAATTTTATGTTTTAAGTAAAAAAATTAATTTCCTTGTATTTAGAAATTGAATTAGGTTAAACGGAGATAAAATTATGATTCAATATTTAAAGAAATATAATAAGGTTCATAATATATTTTTAGTAATAAAAAATTTACCATGATCAATTTTATTGAAGATTAATATGGTTGAAATGTGTAAATGATGTATCTCAAATTTTTAATAATTTAATGGTAACTTACACCAAGAAATCCTTTTTTGGTATGAAATTTATTCCCACATGTCTTGTCATAATTTTCTTCAGCCAACTCACCTAACTCACTCAACCAACATAACACTCATGTGATTGAATTATTACTCCTTACATATCATTAGATTCTATGAAAAAGATGCATATTTTCACTTATAAAAAGAGATCACTCCCACCAATTATCTCATCCCAATCCACCCCAAGGTCATTTATAATTTATTTAACATCACTATAAATATCTAAATACCTCCCAATGAGTTTTTAGGGTTCTAAGTATTCCTCCCCAATATTTAAGAAGCAACTTAGCAAGGTAAGGGTTTTTCAACTCCCTCTTTTTGATTCAAGTGCATATTTTGTCATAATCCCATTGATTTTCAACTAATTATTATTTATTATATTCAAAATAAACCATTTAATGTCAAAATGATTCACTATTTATGTGATACTACCCTTTCCTCTCATTAAACCCATTTCATAATCCCTTTGGTATAACTATTATAATGTAAAAATCACTCATTAATTATCACCCTCCTCTTTAATTCAAGCACTTCATTTTTATAAGTATTTTTTGTTTCCATGTGATTATTCTTACAATTTCTCATAAACAATAATTTAATATCCAAATTAGTTTCTATTATTTAAAAAATATTTTCCTCACCCATCAAACCCATTCTATAATCCTTTATGTGTACTCATCATGTTGTTGAAGACACTACTTGATTTTCCATGTCATACTTTCATATTGTAAACAATTTGAATTACATTTTATCATTCCTTTATGTGTTAAAAATAAATAGTTTACTATTTAAATGATTCCTTATTGATGAGATACCACCCTTACTTCTCATTAATCTCATTCCATGATCCCTTTTTCTATATCTTTCATGTTGCAGAAGTCA
Organism: Viscum album; assembly: GCA_963277665.1. Classification (NCBI taxonomy): domain Eukaryota; kingdom Viridiplantae; phylum Streptophyta; class Magnoliopsida; order Santalales; family Viscaceae; genus Viscum; species Viscum album. The sequence goes on along the minus strand of OY728135.1, from coordinate 1,663,569,286 downwards.
CTTCTTGATTTTACTTGTATCACATTCTTATTATAATATTTTTAAATTATAGTTAATTATTATCCCATGTATTTATAATCAATTATTTACTATCCAAATTAGTCACTATTTATGACAGAATACCCTTACCTCTAATTAAAACCATTCCAATATCATTTTGTATACTATTCATGCAGTTGAAATCATTCCATGATTTTCCATGTCGTATCTTCATGTTGTGAATATCAAACTCTAATATCATTAAAGGGTATACATATAGATTTAAAATTATTTTATTTATTGGGGAAATATATTTTTGAAACCCATGTTCCCTAATCATGTGTTAAAATTAAACTTTCTAACGATATTTTATTAGTGTGTCACACATAATGATAGACATGTTAAGGGTCTACCCTAACGGCACTCCAATGCATTGAGTGAGGAATTAATCCCTAAATATGAAATGCTTGTGATACCTTGGTATAATTCCATGGTAATTTATTATAATAACTTGGATAATAAACATGTAAATATTATTTTATAACACATTAGTGGTGAGCATCGTGGATATGATAATGAATATAACATGTTTATATTGTATCCACACTTCCATGATACGCTTTACATACTAATCATGTTATGCCTCATGTTATTAGGGTAATGTTATGACTCATCTAATTATTTTAATATTCTTAAATTATGCTGCACAAGTTTTACCAATGAGGTACATTTATGATCTGTTTTCATTATTATCTCTTACTAGGCTAGAATCTTACCTATTTCTTTTAAAAAATGTCCCCAGGGAATTTTATGTAGTGAGGTTATCAAGGATGGCATAATAAAGAATTATTTTAATAGTGTTAATTATTTTATGTTTTCTTATGTGATACATGTATTCCACATATTATGTTCATATTTCCCAAGACACAAAACCACAAAAGGTCCTAAGGAAATGATTAGTGTAATAATTGTTTAGGGAAATATTTTTAAAACTATGTATGTAATTGTGAGTTGCTATATCTAGAACCAGGATTCTCAATAAGAGTTGAAAATTTGAATGATAATATAAATTGGTCATGTGGAAAAGGTACATTCAACATTGTGACATGTTTTACATAGGATGTAAAATTAGAATATTTCATGTGATCACTAGTGAAAAAATTCTTTTTTATGTTAGTTTTTTTTTTGAGTTTTTACATCTGTTATTAGACATCATTAATAAAGGATATGTTATAAATATTTATTTAACATTGTTTAAAAAAATTGTAAATATATAAGTGAACTTATTTTTTATATAATTTATTTAATAACTAGCGTAAAAAATCATATACCATGTCATTTTTTATATTATAGACTTGGAAACCCATTATCCTAAAGCCTTTTTATGTTATTTATTTAACAACCGATATAAAAAACATTATTCCGTGTTCGTTTCTAAATAACTAATGTGAAAAGGATTCAATATCAAGGATTTCTAAATTAGGTTATTAAATAACTGATGTAAAAAATTATTTACCACGTTTTCTTCATATAAGAAATATGAAAATTCATCATCCCGAAGATAGTTTTACAATATTTTTTAAATAACAGATACAAAAGAGGCTATTTCATGTCAGCTTTAATAAAACTGTTGTAAACCTCTATCAAAGGAATTTTTTAACATTGATTATAGAATAATTGTTGTAAAAAAATAAAAAAAATATTTCATTTTACCCTTCCTCTCTACTGCTGACCAAAACAAGAAAATACAGAAACAAGAAGAAATAGAAAAAAATAGAAAAATTACACATTATTAATTAAAACATTAAAAAATTAATATATTAACTAAAAACAAACCAAAATCAAAACAAAACAACTAGAATATACACATTTACAATTTAAACATTCAAAATTACAATATTCAGTAAAAATAAACAAAAAATACAACAAAACCTATAAAATAATTTTTCAATTCCACTTGTAAGAGTGTGAGATATTGTTCACAATATGGGATAGAGTCATAAAAATCTAAAAATTAAAAATAATTTATTTAACATGTGTAATGAATAAAACAAATGAAATATTAAAGAATAGTTTATAAAGAAATCTAACCATTTTAAACTTCGTAATGATTCGAGTTGAAATTATTTAAAACATAAATATTAACACATAATTTCTACATTATTTGACACCTTATTGTTTATAAACATTCTATTTAAATGAATTTTTCAATTCAAAATAACATTGTTATATAATATATCAAAAAATTACTCATTATAGAAGAAAATTCACCTTTACTTTTACATATTTGATCTTGGAACTCTTTTTCTTTGTGGTTTTTCTTAATAAATCACATACCCTATTAGAAAATAATATTAATGAAATAAAATTAAAATTCATTATAATAAAAAAAAGTTTTAATAAATTAAAACATATTTTTCCAACATGTTCATTAAATTTCCTCACACATTTCCATGGATAGAGCATATCTAATAAATTAACTTCTCCCTTAGACAAAAAAACCTAACATCCATTGGTTACTAATATAAAAGAAAATTTAATGTTAGTGGTTATTATTTTAGAAAATAAATAACACTTTGTGAGATATATTTTTCATACCTCTCAACATAAGGAAACATCTAGCACTGTGTAATTATATTCTGATCAAATATTTCTATAATATAAATTATTCTTTCATCTTTAATAATTATTTGCGCTTTATGTGAAATGATTTTCGGGTCCCAAAATCTATAAACATCTATATTTTCATTCTCCTCACACATTTTATAAACATAAATAATACAAAAAACTTAAATACATGTAAATTTTCAATAAATTTAATGCATTGAAAGATTTATGTCAAGACTTACATGGAAAAAACATGCATCACATTGATTCTCTACTTATATCTAGTTACAATCTCTATGAAATCATTTTTAAAAATCCACATAGTTCTTTCACACCTACATACATTAGCTTACATTAGAATCATATAAATATTCACCAACAAATTTGAATATCTTGAAAATCTGTCAAGGTTACTAGAATCTATATATGAATTCATATCCCTTTGTCTTTGTTGTTGGCTATGTAGTATTTATTTAGATTTATATTATTCTTGTAAATAAATAGATGAATATATTAACATTCAAATGTTAAAAAAAATTAATACAAATGTTAAATAAAAGATAAAATATACACATACCTCTATGGGAATCTGTCAAAGAATTCTAGATGGCCAAATGAAAAGGTAATTGATATTTTATCCAATTATCATCACCACATCTATAGGTAATATTACTCTAGCTAATATATCTATAACATCCTTTATAGAGACCCTATGCTTCTCTATATCTAATATTTAATGAGAAATGGTATGTCTAATATAATATATCTTCCTATACGCAAAAATATGATAGAGATCATCAACATATAACTCACAGTAACTAGAAAGATATGGATAAGGGGTGTAAGAGTAAGATAAAAAATGAGGTCTATAACTAGAGATTGAGGAGGATAAAAAATGAGTGCTGAAGGCAGAGGTGGGGGTGTGGAAGATTTTTGTGGTGGTGGATGAGTGGGAGTAATAATCTCAAATTGTCCTTACATGTATGCAAACATGGACTGTACCAACGTTCTGATCTTTTACTCTATAATCACATTAATATTCTTAACATAATCCACCAAAGATTATATTTTTTTATAAATACCCTCCATTTTAGAATATGAATAACGTGGTAACACTTTTCTCACCAATACAGCCACCATGTATCCACATACACGTCCCTGGTGTTAGGTATTTTCTAATGATGAAAATAATATATCCATCCTCCCCTCTACAAAAAATATCACATATTTCCTCTGCTCCTCAGAGAATCCAATATGAATTATTTCAAAAAGTGTGTAATGATTAAAAATATATAAATAATTAAATTAAAATTAATAAATAAATAAAATAAACATCTTAAAATCCTATCATCTACAACCCTCAATTCTTCTATAATATATTTCCCCTTTTTTCATTAGTTCCCTCTTCAATTTCTCATGTCTAGCTGGGGGATGGAGGGGAATCCTCTCTATATCTCGAAGACTTAGAACTTATTTTTTGTAATTTTTTAGCTATAATATGATATTATAATAAAGTATACCCTCCTCGAGATAAATTATGAGGGTATACATTTCTATATTGGATCTTCGTAAGAGATATCCTTGATTCCTATAAATTAATAATAATAAATCATTAATAATATCATTAATAATAGAAAAAATCTAAATGTTTACGAATCACATATGAAATATTATTCTTGTCTTATACTTTCAAAAAAAAATTTCCATGTGTATTAATCTATAAAGGATATATATCACATTGATTGTGATGTTTCCTTTTCCCAAAAAATTAAATCAGACGTGAGGGTTGATTTGAAATCCCTCAATCTCCTAGAAACCATTGATAAAAATTTCCTCTTGACTCCTCCAGTGTCATGTATATCAAATGTCATCTGATAATAAGGGGGAAAACGTATATTAATATAAATATCTCAATATTAGTAGAGAAATATCAAAACTTCTTACTAAAATGGTCTCCCAAAAATGAGATAGTGCTGCTTTGTCAACACATCTCCAATCATTAAACAAAATGTTGAACTTTCTTTTACCCTAAGTTGATACAAAACTCCTAATTTTTGTTTGAATTAGGACCTATTGAAATATAATTATCATCAATGTCTACCTCTATCCTCTGGTCCTAGCTATGAGCAAATGATAATTTTTTTAAATATGTGCCACTATATTTATCAACCCTTGAACTCTTATTTTCCTCTTTGGGAGTATATGAATAAGGTTGGGGATCATCAAGAGTAGCATTTGAATGCTCCTCCACATAGGTATGATCAGTATGATAATCTCCATAAGTATGTGTTTGATCAGCTTATTGATATATCATTATCCTTCAAATCATAGAAACAAACAATTAGTACACAAATAAAAAAAATCAGCTATTAAAATGCTTTTGTAAATAAAAAATAAAAAATTATGAAATAAAAAAGTAAAATAAAACTTAATACATTATTTTTCATATTTTTTATAGTTAACTAAAATGTTAACAATAATAATGATATATGAAATTTCATGTAAATTAATGAAAACAAATCCAAAATTGGTGTAGGAATATTAAAAATGGTATATATGGTAAACTAAACAAAACATAACTAATATAAACATGGTAAAATAAAAAAAACTAATATAAACATTTTTACATATTATTTTTAATATGTTACATAATGGTAAACATGGTAAAATAAACAAAACTTAAGTAATATACACAAAAAGTTTTACTTATTATTTTTAATAAGTGTTTTAAAAAAGAAAAAAATAACATATCTAACACTTAATAAAATTATTTAAAGTAAAAAAAATAAACATATGTCACCTGTAATATTAAGAATGTACTAAATTATTTTTTCCAAAATTCCTTCATCATGATCCTTCCTTATAGAACAAATAATTTATATGACATGCTCATCATTATTATATGTTAATATTTCTATAGAAGTTGGGATCTCACATAAATCAGCATCTTCATAAATATGATCATCACCAACATATTTTTCCCTTTTAAAACAATAAACCATTTTATAATGGATTTACCAAGAACATTAAATTTTTTTTAATGTGTTTACATTATAAAAGAATTAGCAGTGTCTTCTAATCTATTCATATTAACAAGTTTCATTCCAAATAAATCATATTTTACACTCTTGTTACCAATAATCCATTTACAATTAAACAAGGAAACTTTAAATTTAATTCAATCAAACTACCAAATTTCTTCAATGACCCTATAATATGCACTTGATGCATAAATTTGGTTTTTTCCTTTAGAACATAAAAAATGCATTGCTTCTATGAACACCAATACACCACTATTCTGAACTTCATTTCTATTATCCTAATATTTCATATGAAATGTATAGGTTTCAATGTTATACCAAGACTATGTTATCACATTTAAACTTAGACCACCCACTAAACATATTATTATTTCTTATACATCTGGTCTACAAATAATTGTCTTTCTAAACCATGGAATTTTTTTTTGTTATTCTCATTCAACATCCACATTTCTTTCTTTTTTAGATGACATTGTTTCAAAACATTAATATGAAATGTTATATATTCTTTAGAATCATCTATGTTATTCAATATATATAAATTTATACACAAGACCTTTTTAATTTATTTTATGATATTGATATGTTGTTCCATAAAGGATTCATCTTCATATAATTATATATCATCAAACTAAAACACATGAGTTAGATCAGGTAGATACTTCCTCTGCTATGATACATGGAAAATGGATTGCATTGCACTGAAACAAAGAGTTAAATACAACCTATAATCCATCTCTCATATGATCCCTAAAATGTCAAATTGTCCAATGAATCAAGGGTAAATCTTCTATTACATTCCTAACTGTTGATGAACCAATTGAAATGATACATAGATAAATACATTATCATCAACTCAAAATTCCAATGGTCTTCACCCATAATCAACATAAGACTTTTGGAGACTTTTCACAGTTTTTAACTTTTTCTAAGTCAATTTTACCTCCTCGGAAGTCTACTAAACTATTCTAAGTCCAATCAAAGATATTTCACCAATATATATCCACCATAATAGAGAATTATATATACTAATTTAGAGTTCTTCAAATGGGTCTGTATGGATAAAAACTTGATAGTAGTTAATATAGGAAAACTCTATATGTAGTAAATTATCCTCTCAAAAGACAAAAAAAGGGATGAAATATCATAACATATCTTATAAAATTTGAATAGTTATATTATATTGACCATCCAAATAATATGAATAAGTATTCTGATGTTTTACCTGAGTCCCAAGAGATTTTTTAACCCTTTCCAAAATTAATATGTGAACCTTGAATCCTGATTCAAAACAATGCTAGTCGGTACCTCGTGGAGTTTTAAAATATTCCTAAAAAAAGACTCTCAATGTAATAAAAAATATATCTCTTATATAGGTATTAAATAAATAGTCTTGGTTATGTGGTCTATTATTAACCATACCATATATCTAACCTTTGGGGAGTGAGGTAAAATTGTTATGAAATCCATAGTGACTTCCTCAAATTTCCTCACTAGCATAGGAAGGTGTTGTAAGTCACTAAAAGGTTTTTGATGTTATAAATTGACTCATTGATAGGTAACACATTGAGATATGAATATAATTATCTCTTATTTCATGTTAGGACACAAAAACTACCAATTCACATCCTGATACATCTTAGGGATTCTTGGGTGAACAACTTAGTAAGAAAAGGATACTCCCATATTAATTCTTCAAAAAAATTGGTAGAAACCAACAGTATACCATGAACATAGAGTCAACAGTCTGAATGCTGATATTATACCATTAAGATCCCCCCACTTTTGATTCTCTATCATATAATGAAACAATCCAAATAAATTATCTGATAAAACTTCACACATTCCATAATATATTATTTTAGATCGATAAGTTACAAATACATCATATATTGTTCTTCGAAGATATTCTGATTGAGGCCAACTTGAAAATACATGATCCTCCACTCATTGTTAACTATTCAAAACTTTTGATTTTGAGAATTCCTATTAAGGGAAAAAATTATAGTTTTCCCTTTACTAAGATAAAAAAGTTTGAAAATACATAACCCATCAACATTGTCTCAAATTTTTATTTCTCTAAAATAAATATACATAAGGATATTTTGATCAATATATACCAAAAATCTCTCATTGACTGTGTAATGTATATAGAAATTTAGAGCATGCACTATAACAGCTCTTTATAAGTCATGGGTTATATAATAACACACATTTTGTTTAATTTATGGGAACCATATGCAACCACGTGATGTTTTTTATAAACACTCATTTGGGGATTATTGATGATAAATCAAAATATACATCAAATATTTTAAATAAATCCAAAAAAATAGGATAGGTGTTGTTATAATACACTTTTTCAGCTACTAAAAATCCATCTAACAAAATTTCAACCAAATTAATTTCTCTCTCTTCTTAGTCTGAGTGATGATAGGATCATCTATAAAAGAAAAAACAAAAATGAATAGATGATAATATATGGTAAGTCCCAAATGATTTCAATCCTCAAAAAAATTCCTAGGTATGACTTGGGACATCACTACCTCTAATTTCTTATGAACCACAATAATTTTATCTTTCATCATTGCATTCCCTAAAAATATAACTTCATGAATCAAAAATAAACATTTATATATATTTATATACAGATTATTCTCATTTAATATTCCTTGAACCACCTATATGTGCCTTCCATGCTCTTCCTGAGGTTGTAAATATGACTATGAAAAAGGATAACAACATAAATATTCCTTTCATGCTCTTCTATATATTTTAAATATGACTATGAAAAGGGATTATAAGAATGGGTAGATTATCTTAGTCATTATATTCATCAAAATATATGGTTTATTGGTCATGTCTGATGATGTAACTAGATATTGAAAATGCCCATATTGACTTCAAAAAGCGGTCTTTTAAATATAATTTAGTTAGAAATATAGTTTTTGATGACCTGATTCTAAATAAATATTCAAAACCCATTTATCCCATTTCAATTGGTCAAAAATCCATTGATTTTAGGTAATGTATATCGATTCTTGACAGTTACATCATTAAATTTTGATAGTTTATACAGAGTTCTAGATCACCCTAAGAAGAACTACTATATCAGATAAAACCTTTAGGATCCAAATCCTCAAGCTGAATTTTATGTTCTCTTAAATCTCATGATTCCATGTGGTATAGAAATTTTTATATTAGTTCAATCCTGGGAACTATCTTGAATTAAACCTATAAATCATATTTCGATTAAAACCTCAATAAATCCTTATAAAACACTTCTAGAAATAAGCATACCATTTTGTGTACAACTTCTAGTCACTTTTTTTGATATCATAGTGAAAAAAACATTCCATTTGAGATTTTATCACCCTAACCTAATCCCAATCCCACCCAACCAAACATTCTTGAAACTCCCATTCTCCAAAAATTGTATACTAAATTCTCTCAGCAGAAAAAAAATGAAACTCGCCTATGATAAGAATCAGTAAAATACATGAACTATGTCAACCATTTTATACCTAAGATTACATAAAATATTCTAATGAAAAGAGAGTAAAATTGTAACACCCCAAGCTTCCATGGTACGCTCCTCTTTGAATAAAAGAGCAGCATGTGTTGTATGATACCTCGAGTTCTAACACACCGCGACCAATAAAAGTTGTAGTTATGAATAGTAATACCCCCTTTTTGAAATTATATAAATTTTATATTTCAAAATGGACATCATTTTTGGATTCGGAATATCGAAATTAACCTATGTTGAAGTTTTGGTATTTTTCCGAGAACTTCCAATTTTTTATGAATAGTGAAAAATACTTAAAAACAACTTTTTTAATCAAAATATTTTATAGTGATAAATTATACAAGATAGTGGTTATAAAGTGAAATTAGAATATATTTTTACCATTTTATCCAATGGTAGTCATTAGAATTAATTTCACTTTGAAATTGGACATAAACGATTGTCAATCTTTTGATTGATATTCTTTCTTAAAAACACGCGATTTGTTGTGACAGAGGGAATTAATTAACAAATTAATTAATTCAACTTATATGTTTTGAATTTTTTAAAATAGAAATAATTTTTTAATTAGTAATATCAAATATAGCTTAGTGTTAATTTTTGGTGTTGTTCTGAAAAACATCGATTTTTGATGAATAGTGAAACCAGTAAGTGGTAGTTAAAAAACTGATTTTTCATTTAAATGAAATTTTACCACCTCTGTGATTTGAATTTCCAAAATCCGACATACATCATTATCATTAGGAAGTAAAATGTGATTCAATGGGATTAAAATAATTTTTGGTGAATAGTAACTTTTAAGTTCTATTAATTACGATTATAGGTAATTAGTGAAATTTATGGTAAAAATGATATTATAAAAATATGAAAATATATTGACACTTGTCCTAACCTTATTGGATAAGTCATGGCCGACCAATAAATTTCATGGGTCAACTTTGGGACCTCATGGAGTCACTTGGGTAATAAAATGACATTAATAACTCTTTATTTAAAGTAAAAATAAAATTTTCACAAACATGTGTTGTTTTACTAAAACAATTATTAAATGGGCTTATATAAGTTAACCTTTCGACTATAAATATTCATTGGAAAGATAAAACTATTTCATACATTATGATATTTTTTATATAATTTTTAGAAATTAAATAAATTAAAATATTTATGACACCATGATGATGCAGCGATTACCTCATTAATTAACGATTTAAATAAAATGAAAAGATAATGTAAACTCTAAGACATAAACTTTACAAAAACCTATTGGATGGGTATATTTAGAACCATTATCACCTTATCCTCTAAATATATAATTTTGGGACCTTTGAAATTCTAAAATCACTTCATAATAATGTAACATTTCATTACATTCCAAGAGAGACCCTCCTCTCCTCTTATAAAAGGCCCCCACTACTACCACCTTATTCACACCTTCAAGCAATTTGGCTCAGCCAACCTCTGCCCAAATACTCTATCAAATTCCCTATATTACTCCTAGAAGCCTCACTTTGGGCAGAAGTCTTCCCGAGGAAGCCTTTGGCTCAAATCAAAAAGAGTTACCCGATTTTAAGGTAATGTCTTCTCTTATGTTATTTTGTTTTATTTTGCTTCTCCAACCCCTTAAACACTTTTTATTCATTTATTTTGTAACAAAACCAGTATATTAAATATACTAGGATGTTTTTATGAGATGTATTTGATTTAAACTTACACACACCTTCGTTTAATGGTTAAATAACATATTATTTATGTGGTTGGCGAATTTCTACCTCACGAAACGATGATTGTTAAATCTTAATTTAACACCTCTCATGGTGGCCATTAATATGTCAATATATTTATATATGATATATATTATTTTTATTTTTTCTTTATGCTTCTGTATTTCTCATTTATGGCACACCTTTATGATTTCAATTATGGGTAAATGCGATAATTTCATTTTAGGAAGTGCGGACTACCGCCCCCTCAAAGTGATTTGAATCGTTAATTCCATATGTGGGATGTATAAAGGATGCAGTAAATGATATTATATATGATATTATACTGGAATTATAATATACCTTTATATAATTATTATTTCATTCCATTAAATATGAAATATAAATGAAAGCAGCGTTCATGCGTACGTACGGCTTACCGGCTCCATGAACGGTGCATTTCATTTCTTACCTCTAAATGTTACGTAATATTACGAATGAATGTATATAATGGATATATATGATATATATGATATATAAATCATGAATATAATTATGGAGATAATGTATATTCTACCACATAAACAACTTGTAATTATAAAAAGTTTATTTTTGACTCAAGTACCAAAGATCGGAAAAACGGCCATTATTAACTTAAATAATTACAGAATGTTCATAACATGATAATAAGTGATATAAAAGGAATAATTAACTTGAAAAAGGTTCTTAATCAATTAGAAATTAAATCTAGTTTATTATTTAGGAGGTTAAAGAACGATCGAGTCAAGTCGGACACGAGGTAAGGGAACTTCTTAACCCAATTTCTATTCTTTGGGTTAATCTCCTACTATCAAATTATGTCATGATATTATTATGTCCTATCTTGTATTTGTACTTTTTTTATATGTACTTATAATGAATACACATAATAGATCTATTTTATTTAAAAAATGATCTTTGTAAGGGACTTCGTCTCAATCTCCTTTCATTGAGGCATATTTTGTTTTATACACAAATTTCTTTTATACGGTGTATAAAAACCTTTAACTTTTATGTTTATTCAAAAGGAATATTTTTTTATACGAAGCATTTTACTAAACGACAAAAAGGAATGTTTTTTTTCTTACGTAGGTGGCGACAACGACTTCTCCGCCATCATGACCATTATTTGAGTTTCATCTTCCTCTACAAGCTATTACTTTTTTTTAAATGAAAAATAATTACAAAGTTTTAATTTTCATTTAATTTGGTATTGAAAATGGTTTTGAAAGTGTTTTTTTATATCAATATGTTGTATTGATGTCTTGTGATTGAAATGTGGAAATGTTATGTTCTTTATATGCATGTTTTATGTGATATGATTATGTTATGGTTTATGATATGTTTAAACCTTTTCATATAAGGAATGCATTGGACTTAATAAGTGACGGGTGGAGCCTGTTATAGCTCCTCGATGCATCAGTAGGTATCATGAGACAAACTAGTGTCTTGGCATGAGGCCTTGACAAAATCTTATTTGTAGTCTTGGCACGAGGCCTTGGCTACGTGGTTATGATAGTCTGGCATTATTCATTCCATCATTATGAAAGTGGTTATTGATATTGCAAGTGATTATTCGACTAGTAAAATATTCATGTGAATAAGTAAATGGAATTATTTCATTTTATTTTTTCCATATTGTGCTGAAGTTCATGTTTAAAAGGATTTTTTTAGTTATACATTGCCTTAAATGTTAATGTTTATTTATGAAAGCTTCCGCTATATTGTTATCCTTACTGAGCATTTGAGCTCACCCCTTCCAATGTTTTAATTTTTCCAGGATGTGAAGAAGTTTATTATGAATGACCTGCAGGGATAGTATGATGGGATATGAAGAAAAGTTGTTGTTGTAGTTTTTTTTTACTTTATGATGTAATGTAATACTTATGAATGTATCTAGTGTTTCCAAGGCTACTAAACTAATCGGTCCTTCGAGACCTGATCTTTTGTGATCATGCCAATGTTACGCAATAATGAACCAACTCTGGGTAACTGGTGTCGGGGCATTACAGTTGGTATTAGAGGCAGTTTAGTACTAACCTTGGAAGCTAGATTTAGATAAACTCTGATTAGAGCACTTATACCTATGATAAAATTTGAGTATTAGTATAGAAGAACTTCCTAGAATTTTGTTATTATAGAGATTTTGTGAGTTTTCTGAGAAATACATCCATGTCTGGATACGAGCAGGTGGAGGCGGATCTGGCATAGATGTATCTAGATGTAAGACCCGAAAACACCGCTTTGAGCTAGACTCGAATGGGAACTGGTGCACGACAACGGGCCTTGCTGCACTCTTGGTTATGACACTCCCGGGGGATATAATTAGGATAATTTTAATTTTCTTTACAAACCACTATGAAGGGTTATGAGTATATACTTCCTCAAAGAAATTTTTTTTATGATTATGGATTATATCCATAAATAGTTCAATTTATGTTAAGTGTTTTTCAAGTTTGTTGTTATGTATTTCAATTCATAAACTAATATAGTTTATGACATTGTTTAGAAATGGCGCCTAGTGGAAGGAATGGAAACCAAATCAATGCAAGCACTCCATGTTTGTATTTCCCTCCTGCTCAGGATAATTATAATGGAGTTGGTGATACAACTAGTTCTGATCAGCTTATCAACATACTGGGACAACTTACTCAGGTTATGAATAATAACCTTACTCGTATGGAGCACCCTGATCCGTAATGTGGAGGATCAATGTTAGATCATTTCATGAGGCAAAAACTGCCAACATTTAATGGGGGTACAAATCCATTAGTAGCTGATCAATGGAGAAACTCCTTAGAGAAAATATTCCACGCCTTGGGGAGTAGCGAAAGGGAGAAAGTTGTCATGGCAGTTTACCGCCTCACAGGAGATGTCGATCAATGGTGGTCACTGATTCAAAACAGAAAGGAAGATTAAGAAGTATCAAGTATGTAATGGAGTGAGTTTAAGGAAATTTTCTTAGAAAAATACTTTCCACATGACCATCAAGCAGATATAGAAAGGAAATTTCTGAGTCTGAGGCAGAAGGAGGATGAGAATGTTGCAAAGTATGAGGCCAACTTTACAAGGTTATAAAGACATGATACAGATTATAAACATAACCCAGGAAGTAAGATTGATCATTTCTTTGATGGGTTAAAACCATTTCTCCATCAATATTTAGTATCACAATCTTTCTCAACATACGAAGATATAGTCTTGTCTGATATCAAGACAGAAAAGAAATTCTCTAAGCCTTATGACAACAAAGTAAAGTAAGAGAAGAAGAGAATGGTGGAACAAGAGATAGATAAAGGGAAAAAGGGAAAGAAGGATTTTCCATTATGCGATAATTGTGGGGAGAATCACCCCGGTACTTGCCTAAAAGGAATGGTAGTTTGTTATAAATGTGGAGAAAAAGGTCATCAGGCTCGTGATTGCAAGGGAAAGAAAGTGACTATCAATGTTGAATGCTACAATTGTAGGGAAATGGGGAATTATGCAAATGAATGTCCCAATCTTCAGGGAACCTTACCTCAGAAAAGGCCAAGGGATCAAGGACAATCTTATGTTGTTACTATAGTTGAAGAGTAATAATTAATGTATTGGTGCTTTTGGACTCAAGGATTATATTCTGGTTATAAGAATAATGTGATATATATAAGGATTGTACTATAGTACTTGTTGTTTTGATTAAGATTTTAATATGATGAAGGTAATCATATTTTTATATTTTACAATAAGAGAAACTTTACTTTGTTTGAGGAATCTGATGATACAATTGATTTTGAAATTTAGAGACCTTTTAGAGAAAGTCTGGATGGAGGTATTTTGGATAACTGTAAAGGTTGGAATGGATTAAGTTGAACTTTGGATAGTATTGTTTAAGGTTAAAACATTTATGAAGATTATTTTTGGAATATTATAATACTATAGTTTTAGGAAAAGGACAACCTGCAGGTTGGGGGATAACTCGTCATGTCGGAAAAAGCTATAGGAATCGAACCCACAACCATAGTGCGACAGGCCTTTATTACCTACCACTAGCCTACAGGAATTCCCTGGTTATTACAAAAATAGTTTTCTTAATCTAAATGGTATGTTTTAATATTTGGAACCTTATACAATTATGATAAATTGAATATTTTTGAGTTCTATTACCTTTTGGAGTGAAAGATGGGTTTGTGGTAAAAATTTATTAAAGAATGAAAGTCTACATGACAAGTAAGAATATTTCCTTACGTTCTTAGTAAATCTCCAAAGTAAATTCCTCAAATTTATGAAAGGTAACTTAAAACAAAAATGTTTTTGATTAACTTTTCCAATTGGGGAATCAATAACCGTTTAACCAATCACAAGTTTGTGATTTTCTTGTAGTTAACTTTCTCTTAATCATGTTTTATACAACTCTCTATCAGACCTTCATGGTTTGTTTTTCCTCCATATCCATATTTTCATAGAATCCTAGTATGGGATATCTTGGGTGACCTTTGTACTTCTATTTCTTTCTTTTAAAGTTATATTTTTATTAACCCTATTTCCGATGTGGGTTTTATACAAAGGTATTATCTATTTTCGACCTTTTATTTCAAAGAAAAATTTTAAATTGTGAGGAATCAATTTATTTAAGGAGGGGAGAGTGTAACACCCCAAGCTTCTACGGTATGCTCCTCTTTGAATAATAGAGCAGCGTGTGTTGTACGAAACCTCGAGTTCTAACACACCACGACCAATAAAAGTAGTAGTTATGATTAGTAATACCCACTTTTTGAAATTATATAAATTTTATATTTCAAAATGGACTTCATTTTTGGATTCTGAATATAGAAATTATCTTATGTTTAATTTTTTGTATTTTTCTGAGAACTTCCAATTTTGGATGAATAGTGAAAAAATACTTAAAAACAACTTTTTTAATCAAAATAATTTATAGTGATAAATTATACAATTGAGTGGTTATAAAGTGTAATTGGAATATATTTTTACCATTATATCCAATGGTGGTCATTAGAATTAATTTCACTTTGAAATTAGACATAAACAATTGTCAATCTTTTGATTGATATTTTTTCTTAAAAACACGCTATTTGTTGTGACAGCGGAAATTAATTATTAAATTAATTAATTCAACTTATATGTTTTTAATTTTTTAAAATAAACATCATTTTTTAATTAGGAATATCAAATATATATTAGGGTTAATTTTTGGTGTTGTTCCGAAAAACTTCAATTTTTTATGAATAGTGAAACCACTAAGTGGTAGTTAAAAAACTGATTTTTCTTTTAAATGAAATTTTACCACCTCTGTGATTTTAATTTCCAAAATCCAACATACAACATTATCATTAGGAAGTAAAATCTGGTTCAATGTGATTAAAATAATTTTTTGTGAATAGTAACTTTTAAGTTCTATTAATCGTGATTAAAGGTAATTACTGAAATTTAAGGTAAAAATGATATTATAAAAATATGAAAATATCTTGATAATTGTCCTACCCTTATTTCATGATTCATTGAATTCCAAGACAATACATTGGTCAA
The DNA here is from genome assembly GCA_963277665.1 of Viscum album. Taxonomy (NCBI): domain Eukaryota; kingdom Viridiplantae; phylum Streptophyta; class Magnoliopsida; order Santalales; family Viscaceae; genus Viscum; species Viscum album. The sequence goes on along the minus strand of OY728135.1, from coordinate 1,663,552,868 downwards.
CTTGGGGACCCCATGGAGTCATTTGGGTAAGAAAATGACATTAATAACTTTTTATTTAAAGTAAAAATAAAAGTGTCCCAAACATGTGTTGTTTTCCTAAAACAATTATTACATGGGGTTATATAAGTTAAAATTTCGACTATAAATACTAATTGGAAAGATAAAAATATTTACTACATCATTATATTTTTTTATATAATTTTTATACATTAAATAAATTAAAATTTGTATGACACCATGATGATGCAGCGATTACCTCATTAATTAACGATTTAAATAAAATGAAAATATAATGTAAAATCTAAGACTTAAACTTGTAAAAAACCTATTTTATGGGTAGCTTTCGAACCCTTATCACATTATCCTCGAAATATATAATTTTGGGGCCTTTGAAATTCTAAAATCACTTCATAATAATGTAACATTTCATTACTTTCCAAGAGTACCCCTCCTCTCCTCTTATAAAAGGCCCCCACCACTACCACCTTATTCACACCATCAAGCCATTTGGCTCAGCCAACCTCTACCCAAATAATCTCTCAACTTACCTCTCTTACTACTAGAAGCCACACTTTGGGCAGAAGTCTTCCAAAGTAACCCTTTGGATCAAATCAAAAAAAGTTACCGGATTTTAAGGTAATGACTTCTCTTATGTTATTTTGTTTTATTTTGCTTCTACAACCCTTTAAACTCTTTTTATTACTTTCTTTTGATACAACACCATTATATTAAATATACTAGAATGTTTTTATGAGAAATATTTTATTTACACTTACACACACCTTTTTTAATGGTTAAATAACATACTGTTTCTTTGGTTGGCGAATTTCTGCCTCACGAAACGATAATTGTTCAATCTTATTTTAACACCTCTCATGGTGTCCATTAAGATGTCACTATATTTATATATGATATATATTATGTTTATTTTTTCCTTATTCTTGTGTATTTCTCTTTTATGGCAAATCTTTATGATTTCCATTATGGGTAAACGCGACAATTTCATTTTAGGAAGTGCGGACTACCGCCCCCTCAAAGTGATTTGAATCGTTAATGCCATATGTGGAATGTATAAAGGATGGAGTAAATGATATTATATATGATATTATACTGTAATTATAATATACATCTCTATAATTTTTATTTCATTCCATTAAATACAAAATAGAAATGAAATTAGCATTCATGTGTACGTACGGCTTACCGTCTCCGTGAATGGTGCATTTCATTTCTTACGTCTAAATGTTACGTAATATTCTGAATGAATGTATATATTGGATATATATGATATATATGATATATTAATCATGAATATAATTATGGAGATAATGGATATTCTACCACATAAACAACTTGTAATTATAAGAAGTTTATTTTTGACTCAAGTACCAAAGATCGACAAAACGACCGTTATTAACATAAATAATTACATAATGTTCATAACATGGTAATGAGTGATATAAAAGGAATAATGAACTTGAAAAAGGTTCTTAATAAATTAGAAATTAACTCTATTTTATTATTCAGGAGGTTAATGAACCATCGAGTCAAGTCGGACACGAGGTAAGGGAACTTCTTCACCCAATTTCTATTCTTTGGGTTAATATCCTACTTTCAAATTAGGTCATGATATTATTATGTCCTAACTTGTATTTTTACTTTCTTTATGTGTACTTATAATGAATACACATAAATGATCTATTTTATTTAAAAATGATCTTTGTAAGGGACTTCGTCTCAATCTCCTTTTATTGAGGCATATTTTGTTTTATACACAAATTTTTTTTATACGGTGTATAAAAACCTTTGACTTTTATGTTTATTCAAAAGGAATATTTTTTTATACAAAGAGTTTTACTGAATGACAAAAAGGAATGTTTTTTTGTCTTACGTACGCAGATACAACGACTTCTCCGCCGTCGTGACCATTATTTTATTTTCGGCTTCCTCTACAAGCCATAACTTTTTTTAAATGAAAAATAATTACAATGTTTTAATTTTCTTTTATTTTGGTATTGAAAATGGTTTTTAAAGTGTTTATTTATATCAATGTGTTGTATTGATGTCTTTTGATTGAAATGTTGAAACGTTATGTATCCTTTATGCATGTTTTATGTGATATGATTACGTTATGGCTTATGATATGTTTCAACCTTTTCATATAAGGAATGCATTAGAATTAATAAGTGACCGGTGGAGCCTGCTATAGCTCCTCTATGCATCGGTAGGTCTCATGAGACAAACTAGTGTCTTGGAACGAGGCCTTTACAAAATCTTATTTGTAGTCTTGGCATGAGGCCTTGGCTATATGGTTATGATAGTCTGGAATTATGCATTCCATCATTATGAAAGTGGTTATTGATATTGAATGTGATTATTCGACTAGTAGAATATCCATGTGAATAAGTAAATGTCATTATTTCATTTTATTTTTCCCATATTATGTTGAAGTTAAAGTTTAAATGTATTGTTGTTTTAGTTATACATTTCCTTAAATGTTAATGTTTATTTATGAAAGCTTCCACTATATTGTTATCCTTACTGAGCATCTGAGCTCACCCCTTCCAATGTTTTAATTTTTCAAGGATGTGAAGAAGTATATTATGAATGATCTGTAGGGATAGTATGAGGGGATATGAAGACAAGTTGTTGTTGTAGTTTTGTTTTACTTTATGATGTAATGTAAGACTTATGAATGTATCTAGTGTTTCCAAGGCGACTAAACTAATCGGTCCTTAGAGACCGGATATTTTGTGATCATTCCAATGTTACGCAATAATGCAACGACTCTGGGTTACTCGGGTCGGGGCATTACAAAAAGTCCCATGGATACCTAAAAACTCCGACCATGAGAGGATATGAAAGACACATTTTACTCTTATATCACTATATTCCCAATAGAGTATCAATACTTATGAGGTTATGAAATGATTCCAACTCTAAAACCAAGTGAAATAATATATTATTATAAATAAAAATAAAGAATGTTTTTTATCCAAAAATAGCACAATTAAGGTTTGATGGTACCAAAACAGTACCTATTACCATAAAAGAACCTTTAGTGGCATTAACCATCGCCTTTTCAGATAAAAAGACTTTATTAAGACATTATGATAATTAAGTGGATATGATCACTATCCTAAAGGATTTTCCATTTAATACTGACTCAAATCCACTCCGTTGTGTTGTCATCTAGATCTATTATAAGGTGGTTAGTTTCCTATAATATCTTTACCACCAATTTATAAAATGGTGTTCTAACTCTTCTGATGTCATTGTCTAACACTATATAAAAAAGTAAACCTAAAAACCTATAAATATGCCCATAAATTCAAAACTCATGGAATTTTTTCAGCTTATATATATAATATGGTCTAGTGTTTCATACATGAATTCATTGGAAACACCAAATTTAGGGTCCCCCAAAACAAGGAGGGATAGAGCTACCACATTCAACACCCAACCTGGATCCACCTCAACTCACTTCTTCTCAGTGTTTATTATATCAAATAGAAGAACCACTATCTCTAATAGTCCCTTAATATCCATACATGACAATAATTTTCTTTTATACAACTTCAAAGAATTTTGAGAGGTTAAACATCACCACATGTGTCTAAAATGGTTCCCTTAATCCCATCTATAAATTTCTCTCATTTGAATCCTCACACCTACTCATACATGGATAAAAATAGTGTAGGTAAATGAATTTTGTATTTTATTCTATCACAGACATTATTATTTGTTTAATCTTCATAAACTCTAGATATTTTACTCAACTAAGTGTGTTTGGGAAAAAACATTTAAAAAAATTCTGAAACCCCTTCCAGTTGAGTGTGTGATCCATCTGTACCTCAACCACCATATCCCACCATCGATAGCTAGTTATTTTCAATATGAAAGTGTATTAGTGAACATAATTCTTATTTTGATACATTGTAGTTTTTAATATATGATTAATCTAATCAACTCACTCCTCTACTTCTTATATAAAAACATTTCCCTAGAAAGTGGGAGAGGGATGAAAATGAAAATCTCATATAACATCAATATATAAGGGTTCACATAATGGTTCTTCCCATCCTACTAGTTAAAGAATCTAATTTAAACCCTTGATAACTTGAAAAATAATGAGAGGTATAGAAGGAAAATTTATCTCATCAACTCTTACCTATGGATAAAAATAGATTCATAAAAGTTTCATAACCTATATTAATGAAGATAAATAAATCAAACCCACTTTTGAGAATAATAAATTTAGCACTTAGTTCTGCCGAACAAAAATCCTGTCATAATATCATACCCTCTCTCATTCGAATCTCTATATCAAAGATCTCCTGCATTAAAATAATAATTTAAAGGAAAATATTCAAACCATACTTGGAAAGTGATTGGGATATGTTTAGTGAATTTTTTTTAAAGGTAGATGAATCGATTAAATAATTTATACTAACATAATCTTCACTAAAAAATAAGAAATAAAATAAAATATATTTATTACTGAGGTTTAAATTAGTAAAGAAATTTAAATTATTCATATAATAAAGTGAAAAAACATGGTTAATCTCATGATATGTTACTTTGTCCAACATGTGCCTATCTATATATGTCTACTCATGATTCATGAAACATATATAATAGTACCAACTCAAGGATAAAATAAAAAATCAAGCATGGACCACCCTAGGTAGCTCAACATCCCACCATAAGTATATTGGTTTGGAATATTTATTGGTTACATACTTAGACCAGACAGTCTAATATCCCAACAAATCTTGAGTGTCATACCCCATTTCCCATCATGGGATCTGATGCCATTTTATAATGATCTGGACTAGATACCAAAATAGAACCAAGATGGTTTTCCAAAAAACCACAAGTGCACCTTCTGATCACCAAAGGAAAAATCAAACACTGAAGGATAAATATAAAAAAAACATCCCCTAAGGATACAAAATAGAAATCCCAATGGATGGGATCTTCTATTTGAAAAACCATTGAAATCTCTCACATACATTCCCTATTCATCAACCAAAAACTCTAAAATTTTCCAACCTGACTACACATAATAAGTGTGATGACCACCCATGCTCTGGTTCCCTTGGCCCTCACACATAGGTGTTTTTTCATTACATAGGTATTGAAAGAAAAGTTCTATAAGAATATTTATGGAAAATGTGTAGGGTGTGAGTATATTATACCCCATGTAAGTCACCACCCAACCTTAGCTATACTTTCATAAAACCAAGTGTATAATGTAGCAGTATAAAGTAGGAAGATAGTAAGTAATCCATAAGAAATCTACTCAATTAAAGAGATGGATATAAAAATTAGACACATCTTTCTAAAAACTAGGTAAATATATATTATTATCTAATAAAACACTAGCAATTTTCAATTCGTATAAACCAAACCATCTTTAAGTCATGTTTAAAATTTAAGTGGTGTACATGTCCACCTTAAGGGATATGTTCTTCAAGGGAGTCTATCAAAACCCATTCTATAAAGAAGTGTGTGTGTGTGTGTGTGTGTTGAAATATATACATATATGTATCTATAATCATCCTCCAAGGGAATCTACACTCTTCATATAGGGAGGAATTATATATACATATCCATAATCATCCTCTTTAGTAGGCCACTCATTCCTTTGGAGATAAATGAGAACATTGATTAACTAAAATTAAAGAATAGAAATTTTTTCATTGAATAAAGTACATTACCAAATTTTTTATTATTATTTCCATATATATAAAATCTATTAAGGTAATGAGAAACAATTTTCCCACCTATTATAACAATAAAAAATTAAGGTAAAATATGTTATTTTATAAAAATAAAATTACATCTAGAAAAAGGCCCAACTCATGGTGGATCTTGTATTTATTATATATAAAGGAATAAAACACATTAAAATCATTTTCCACTAAAATATATCTCGAACCACTTCTCTATATGACTTTTAGTAAAAAAACGAACAGTCATTACTTCAATGAACATTATCTCCCTGCCTGTATTAACACTTATCAACACTATTGTTAGAACTTATCCATTGAAATCTCAAGAATAAATGTTTAAAACCGTAAATAAATTAAAAATTAAGTAGAATCAGAGTTAATCTTAATGGTGTGTAAATGTGGGGGCTTCTAACACAAATATTCTACGGTTATCATTTTCCTTGGACTGAAAGTGGTTAAAATTTTCTAAAAAATAAGGATTATATGATTTCTTTGAATCTATAAAATATTAGGAACTATTTTCTATTTGAATATCATTTAATTTCCTTGACTCCCTAAAAACCAATCTGTAACACAAATAGGATTGAAAGCCTATAAAACTAGTAATTCCTTCTAATAAACAAAAATTATCTATTCATGGTATAATCCTGTAACAATAAATGAGATAAAACATCGCTCAACAGTTCTAAAATTGGTTAAACCTGACTATATAAAAGGCCACTCACCTTATCATTGGAAGGAACATGTGTGTTTTTTTTGTCTATATATATATAATCATATATATAAAGTATCCTATATATGAGGACACTCTCCTCTTAGGGATGAATGTATTGGACATAAATACATACATACATATATAAATACATGAATTCATTCATGTATTCATAAATGTATGTGTATATATATATATATCCCCATGTGTATCTAGTATACACATATCAAACTAGAACCTACAAAAATGTTTGGAACACTTGAACATGAAATACATAGCAAAGAAAAGGGTATACATTTGAAACACCGTTGAATTAAACCTCTAAGAATAGTAATATTTTCATTAATTATTTTATTATCATGGATTATGGTTTTCAAAACAAAATACTATTCATAATGCTTCAATGAATCATACTCAAGAATTAAACCTATCAAACATACTTTTTAGCACCAAAAGGGAACTATGAAACTTTACTTTTGTTGAATGTAGCCCTAATCATGGAATACTAAGAAAAAGGTTATATAAAATCATATAAGTATGATTATGTCAAGAATAAATGATAATGAATTCCCTCTTCCTAGTAAAATATTTATCAATATGGGTATCAACTTATAACATGGTCTTATCAGTACTACAATAGATACCAAAAAATAATGAAGAATTTTTTAATCTGGATGGGGAAAATAAACACTTAACAATACAATTAACAATGAATTAAAAATTCAATGTCCTATAAAAAAATTACAGCTAATATGAAACATACATAAAAACTTATATCATGGATTTCTCATCACTTTCTTACATGGGTATAATTAGAGAACCACAACCAAGTCATAATACATCAATATCCAATAATGGAAAACAAATTCCATATTTTTCTTATTAAAATACTCTCGATTATAAGTGTTTTTAGAAAAAACATTTATTTTTTTATCCCCGACTCTACGCCATGCCACTGCAATTACAACACTGGAAAAGTATAAGAAAATATAATAGGTCAACCAAATTAGCATATGTTGATGTAGATGTATATTCCCTATAAAGATATTGATTCCACCCAAAATAACTTAAAATTTTTGGTTAAATAAAATATGTATTTTAATACCTTATCTAATCAAAAAATATAAATTTTTCTAGTATGGAAGAATCATCACCTCAATATCATTGATTTCAACCTTCTATAACTTCCTAAAGGAAGGAAGGTCAGAAGGAATTCATATATTAAAACCCTATGAAAACAAATGGTTATGGGAGACTTAAATTATAATAACCCAGTCTTAAAATATATACACATTACATCACATTTGTGGAATACTTAAAACATTATAAAAACATACACCCAAAGATTGTATTAGTTTACATCCTTTGCAAACATAGAAATAAAAACACCAGTACATAAGTGAGTGACATTATCTCCCACTAGGTTCTCCAATATTATCACCCCTCTTAGAAATATCATACATGAAATATATCTTCATAAACTAGAGAGGACACATAAAAAGGGGTGAGATCAGATTCTCAGTATGGGTAAAACATTTGATATATATAAGGATAAACATTAGAATAATGGTATGAGAACGTGATCATATCATTTGAAGATCGTACCCTAAATATCAAATATCATAAACATGAATCTTAGAATAAATCTTGGAATTTAATAATACATGAATAATAAATAAATAAATAACATAATCCTTGAAATCATAATATAGAAATAACACATATAATTAGTGGCATACACATAATCACGTAAAATGATTTTCCTAGTAGTCAAGGCATCAATGTCAATGCCATCATAGTAGTATGTGTTTACTCCCCACACCATATTTGTAGTCATTTTTCACTCCCATGGCCATCTTAGTAGTGTGAGTTCAATACTCATACCATCTTGGTAGTCATGGTTCACTCACATGGACATCTTAGTTGTCAAGGTTTCACTCCCAAGACCATATTAATCTATCTCATGAGATATAAATTTTTACCCAATGCATTATAAGGAGATATATGTCCCACCCATCTCATAATGAAATCATACTTACATGTTCCAAAAAAATTGTAAACAATAATATCAAAACACATGAAATTAATTGGTTGTTACAAACATGTAATCATATCTTAACCCATGGATGAAGAAAGATTTCATAATCATTCCATCAATGAATAACCCATGAATATAAGCTTGTTTTATTTATATATATATATCTCTTGAATAAGAAATGGGTATCATAAACATGTATCCTTTGAAAGAGAAAATGGTTTCAAAAACATGATTAAATCAAAAGATAAACTATTCAGAGAATGAAATTGAATAGAACCTTTGGATAATTTCACCAAAAAGGAATGACTAACACTAACAAATTTCATCTTATATGGAAAATAATTTTGAAATATATTTTAAAAATATTTCTTAAGGAAAATAAAGTATCTATTTGAAAAAATATTTTTAAAACCTAAAACCATTAAAAACACTATTTTCATTGAAAAAAAGTAAATACTTTTAAATAATTCTTAAAATCATTTTGAAAACACTTTTATTTGAAATATTATAGAATATGTTTGAAAAAAATTTTAAAACCATTTCACATAAAAGAATATAAAAGAATATTGAAAAAAAATTGAAAATTATTTTTTTTGAAAACTTATATAAGAATATTTAAAATATTTTCAAAACCATTTTCCTTGAAACCATAAAACTAATATTGAAAACATTTTGTATAAGTTTTTTCCTTTAAAACTTATAAAATAAAATTTAAAACCTTTTTAAAACCTTTTTCCTTGAAAACTTTTAAAATAACATTCAAAACATTTTGAAAACATTTTTATTTCAAAACACTTTTAAAACATATAAATAAAACATAAAAAATTTTAAAAACAATTTCATTAAGAAAAAATTTAAATCTTATAAATCAAATATGAAAATGTTTTTAAATCCATTTCTTTAAAAATACTTTCAAAACAAAAAATTAAAGCTTGAAAATTTTTTGAAAACCATTTTTTTGAAAACACTTTGAAAACATATAAAGTATTATTGAAATATTATTGAAAACAAATTCTTTTAATAAACTTTTAAAATTTATAAATAAATATTTAAAACATTTTGAAACCCTTTTTTAGAAAACATGGTTTTGAATTAACACATATTTCCGACCGAATAGAGGGTTAAAGTCACGATTTATTAAAAACACTTTCTTAATCATATAATGTATCAAAGAGTCTAAAAATTGTACCAATACATTAAGATATAATTAATATATAGATAATAATAAACTTTAAGAGCTATCTTGAGATATGGATGATAATATTTCATCAATTTCATCATAATTATAAACAATCTTGATAAATGAAGAGATTGATTCAATAAATCTTACCACATGGTAAATTTTAATTATACTTCACATGTAAGAAAATGAAATTAACTGAAGATTAAAATATAATTAATAGAGATATATTAATTATTTACCATGTCAAAGATAATATATACACCTCTTATAAAAATATAGGTGCATAACATGGAAAGTGTCTATAAGAAGGCAAATTGGGACAAAATTACTTTACCAATTTGATAACTTTTGAAACCTTAACCCCATGATATAAAAATCATAATGTGTATATATAAATACCCAAAAATTTAATAATAATAGTTATATAATACAAATATGGTCATTATACACACCACATATAAGAAATATGAGGTGAACATGGCATGTGTCTGAGGGAAATAAAAAGTGAGATAAAATTCACTTACCTTGATTCTGACTTGTCATGTGTGTCTTTATCTTCCTAAAAAATAAACTTATGTTAATTATTTACATTATTCATAACATTTTTCATTTTTATTATTACTTTTATTTCACTTATTACCATTTCGTATACAATTACATAAATAATTACGATTAATTCAGGTGTTTTGACTAAATTTTGTTCGTGTGTTCAAAAGACCTTTGGTTGGTCAACTATGATCAAAGGTTTCATTATATAAAAATAGAAATAATAATAATAATTAATTAATTATCATATTTATACATAAATTATAATTTTATAACCAATCATTAATAATGGTTATGAAAAATGAACTGATGTTACAATCATAGAGACGGTAGGTCGTGTGTACGTAAGAGTAATGTTCCCATTTTTCAATGATCATTATGTAAAGAAGGTAAGAAACAATATATATTTACATAATTAAAATTATATTATAAATAAAATTTTATTTAATAATATATACTTATATATTTCACAATTTTGATGTAAAAAAATTCACATTGCGTCGAGGAGGTGGTAGTCTACAAGCCCACAAACGACATTATCACCTTTTTAGTGTGTCAAAAATGTAACAAATAAAATTAAATATTTTATATATATAATGGTAATTAATCCATGAATATCATATATATGTTTTTTATTTCAGATAGTTTTATTTAAAATGATCCTTAATACATCCCATATAGTGCGTGAATGTATCACATCACTTTGAAGAGGTGGTAGTCCACACGTCCACAAACGATGTTATCATATTTACACAAGACAGAATGTATAAAGTCATTGATTATAATATAATTAAATAATAATAATGATATAATAAACATCATATATAACATATAAAATAGATTTTCCATCATATTTCAAACCATTAAAGGTGGTAATGTAGAAATGAACAATCATCATTTCGTGAGGCGGGTGTTCAACATAAAAAACAAGAGTATGTTCATTACCCATTAGATGGATGTATGTGTAATCCTAGGTATAAACCTTAGAAAAAAAACATTCCATTATATATAGGGTACTGGTTTTTATATAATATTATAATAATAATATTTCAGGGTGTGGATGATGAAAATAAAATAAAAAAATTTGAGGAATGGTGTTACCTCTAATTCGGGTAACTCCTTTTGGTTTTCACCAAAGGGATTCCATGGATGAATTTATGTTCGAATAGTTGATTCAAGGAGTAAGGGGGTATTTTTATAAGTTTATTAGGTAGATAATGGTTGAACCTATGTTGTTTGAGTGGTATGAAGAAGGTGGGAGTTGGCGGCCTTTTATAAGGGAGGGAAAAGACACAATTAGTATTTTTATAAAAAAAATTGTGTGTTCCCAAAGTATTTCTTATTAGAAAAGTGTAATAATAGATAATTATGGAACCTTATAGGTTTATGTTCCTAAAAATTTCCATACAATAGGTTTTGGTCAAGATTATGGGTCATTTTACCCCTTAAGATTAAGGTTTAGTGCCTTGTTATGCTTAATTTTACCTTATTCACTATAATTAATTTTAATCACTTTCACTAATCATTTTGGTCAAAAATTAAGTTCATATTATTATACAATAAATATAATATTGATTATAAATATGTATGTTTGTTTTTTAAAATTCAACCACCATAATCAGAAAACATAAGTTTAATGTTAATCCCACAAATATGGTGAGAAAGCAGGTTTTTAAAGTGAGAATGTTCAAAACTTCATTAATATTCAATATCTAAATCCAAAATTTAAAATTATTCTAATGAACTTATTTAGATTAATAAAATTATAATTGATCTATTTTTACTTTAAAAAAATCTTATAAAATAATTTAACTATATTAATAAATTATATGAAAAACAGTTTTGATTTAAAATTCAATATTTTTCACTATTCATCCAAAAATGAAGTCTCTCAGAGAAATATGAAAAAATAACCCAAAGATAATTTTTATTTTATAAATTCAAAAATAAATTTTATTTTATAAAATTAAATTTCTAAATTTGTCTAGAATTTATTTTATTTTTTCTCACATAAGGATATGAAAACAAGATCTTTTAAGAAAAATAATATATTTAATAATATAAAGACATTACTAAAAAATTTAAATCTTATCATAAATTTTTTCTATTTATATAAAAAAATTATAAAAAATATTAAAAAAAATATTTATTACTATTCGTATTAATATGTTTAATAGTTAGGTTATAACTATCTCATTTAAATATTTATTATAATAACATTATGTTTTGTAAAAACTCAGTGTTACATGTAACCCAAGACACGTTAATGTTTTTTGTAGTGAAATATAATATAATTCTTTTGTGTAGTATACACAATCTAGACATAGTGATTTAATAATAAAAAACTATATTCAGTGTTTCATGTCATGAAAAATATCTAAAAGAATAAATTAATTTGAAAATAAATATTTTACAAAATATGAGGGTGTTATATTTTTCCACCATTAAAATTAATTTTTTCATCAAAATTCATCTAGGTTATGAAAGGATCAATACCTGAATGGCCCTTTAATAGAAACCCACATCATAAAAATAAACAATAAAACTTATTTTAAAAAAGGAAAGTTGGAAATATAATGTTTTTTAATGCCTCGAATTTTCTATGTATTATTTTAGATATTATATGAAATATTTTTGATACTAGGTTCTAAGACGGTGTGTGATTATGAGACCTGGTGTTGCTGGAACAAATGTTTGAAAAATATTAAAATATTTAATAGCATACCCACATTTTTTCCTAAAAAATTAAAATAACTCATTAATGAGTTTCCAGATAAAAAATATGAAGCCACCATTGAGTTAAAAATGGTTTTTTTACACTAGGTGTGACATAACATTTGTTGGTGCATGTCATTTGTGAAAAGGTTTTGTAAGTGTAAAATGAATAATTTATTTTTAATAAAATTATTTTAATTCATTGTGTTGACGTAGTGACTTTTTTTCTTTAAATTTGTCCTTCTGTATGAATTTTAGGTTTATCCATATAACTGTAGTACTTTTGGAGGATCATTGGAGAGGACTCTAGAAATCCTTTCCAATGAACGACAACGGATCGAGGATCGACGATCGAAACACATCGATTTTGAAGGATCTCTCCAATTAATATAGCTTCATTATTCGTCAAATATCATTCCAAATCTAGGTAAATTATTTGATTTAATTAGTTTATTCCCAATTATTTGTATCTACGATTAACATTAATCAATCGATGAATGGATTGATTCATTGATCGTACATATTTCGAGATGATATTTATTCCACGTGATTTATTTGATCGGGTTTTCGAACCCAAATCCCTCATTCTTGATCATTTCCCAAGAACAATTGGACAATGATGGTAAACCTTATATCTCATTGATTTCTCTTTATTTTCTCACGTTATTCTCTAGTTGGATTAATATGGTCCTGGATCAACGTTGCTGGGTGGTCTGTGTGAGGGTGGCAGAGCCGCGCACGTCTAGGATCTGAAGTGGCAGACACACGGTATGGTCAGGATTGGAAATGGTGGATGCGGCATCGGCTGTAGTGAGCACAGGAGCGATAGATGTGGACATTGGAACGGTGGCTGATGTGGAGTGGGCAAGGATAGGTGAACTGCCTGAAAATGGGCTAGGCCAAGTCGGTGGGTTGGGCCCGGTCAGTGGGATGGGTTAGTCCAGTGGGTTAGGTCGGACGAGATGGACCCAGGTTGGACCCGAGTTGTATTTAAGGAAACCAAGGTAGACCCCCTTGCATTTGACCGTGGTAGTCAACCATAGTGGTCAGTCGGTGTGATAGCTGGACCGACCAAGGCGGTCTGTCCATGGATGGCCCGTCTGCGAGGTAGGTGTACCGACCACGACGGTAAGTAGACCGACAACGGTAGTTATTCTTCAGGCCCGGCAAGTCTTCGAGTAGCTTCTTGAGTGGTAGGTTCAAATCAAGAGTTCTTGAGTCTCTTCGTTTTCTTATTTTGGACCAGTATGGGTTGAGTGTGTTCCCCTGGTCCTTTTTTCAAGGGTATAGTATGGAATTTCATCCACATCACTATACTATAATACCCTCTAGAGGCGGAGTCTCATATAGAGTTGTGGTGCACCTCCACGATACTGGAGTTTGATCCTCTATCATCCCTAATGAAGCTTTTGGAATTTGTGTGACCTCCTTGAGTAGAGTGTTAATCCTCCATCTAGCAGGCCACATCAATAGGGTTTGTGGAATCATTGGCATATGTTCCCCTACACAACGGGTTGATCCATATTGGGTTCATGGTGTCCTCTAACGGTTCTAGGCATTACCCCTCTCTTTATATCATAGTCTTCTCAGACTAGTTCATTCTATTTGTGTGGGGCCCAAATGAGATAGACCTCCTCGTCGAGTGTCTTTGTTGATATCATGTCTCATGGAGTGGGATCTCCCGAAAACAAGCGTTTCATTGAACATAATCTTATAGCTAGCATTTTATTATGAAATCCTAAGGACATGGAGTCTCTCTTAAGTATATATGGGTTTTTCTTTTCTCCTTGTATCTTTTATATAGTGTTAAATATTGTATAAAGATGACTATACTTGGTGTTTCATGTTTATTATTTTTGTGGTGTCATACTAAGAATTGTTGTACACACCCCTTCACGGGCATATCATACACATGTCATGTCTTGTGTAGATAGCGGACCTTTTATGGTGTCCAAGGAGAAGTAGGAACGGGCAGAGTATAGCTAAATCTGGGAAGACTGATGTGTTTATCAGGAGTGTACCTTTAACATAGTCTTATCTCTTGGAGCAGGTTTTACTTCTATAGTTTTAGTTAGACTTTTTTACATACTCTTTGTTGTGGGCTTGTATTTGTCCATGTTTACATTTCCATTACTTCCTATTGATCTTTGGTTGTGGGATCTTGGTTATACGCATTCATTCTATCAGTTTTTTTAAATTTCAGTATTGTGTGGCTTGAAGAGGTGTGAATGTGTATAGTTACTTTTGGATAATGCCTCACATTGGTTGTAAATGCCTACTTGGAGCTAGTCACCAACCCCTGGCCTATCGGAGGTGGGATTGGGGTAGTCACGGCACTAGACCCTCTGGGATGGGTCCTGACAGAGAGTTATCAGAGCTGATTAGTTCTACTTCAGGACCAGGAGTCTAGGAGATTGGTTTAGGGAAACGATATTAAGTTTTTCGAGTTCATATTTTAGGATATATACTTTAGTGTTGGTGTGGCGACTGAAATTTCTATACACTAAGACTTTGACCTCCTAATTTTTCACTCGGTACATGAAAACATTGGTCGCAGGTAAAAAAATGGTACATGAATCATATAATAATGGTTGTTTCTTCCATGTCCTTGATCCAGCTCCCCAAATATACTCTGTAGACCATGGAAAATCTTGTTTTATATCAGGATGCCTCTATCTATACATCCATCTAGGATTCCCCCTTGTGATCACGAAGATGATCCTCCTAGTGAAAAGACATCGATATAGGGTCTTATATCGGAGATAGAACCTTCGGGTGGCTTACTATTTATACCAACACCAATTGAGCTGCAGTAACTGGCATCACTACCAACAGACGATACACACAAGATGGGTTCTTTACATGCCTTTCAGAGGAAGCAACATCCCAGGATTTGTGGTGAGCCAGACCCCCAGATGTCTGAGGATTGTCTTGATGAAGTCACCTGTGTTTTTTAAATTGTGAGGATGTCTGCTGACCAGATGGAAGTCCTTTCTGTCACACTTCTTCAAGGATCTGTGGTGTGATGGTGGATCTTGGTGACTCAATCACAGGAAAAGATTTCTCTCTCTTAGATATACTTTGATCATATCTTTAGAGAGGAGTTCTATCTAGACACATTGTGTTTGGTACGCATAAAGGAACTTCTATATCTATATCAGGGAAGTATAACTGTCGCAGTGTATTCATCAAAGTTTACTGGTATTTCATGTTACTCCATAGATATGGTATGGGACCAGTTCTTCGTGGATTGGACCTTTGAGCAGGGATTAATCTTGGACATCTTGGCATCAGTGGTCTCCCTTATCATTTTTACCTATGTGGGGGTATTTGAGAGAACCCTATTAGTGGAGAGTTTTCAGGCAGAGTAGACACTAGTAGTGGGAGCTATCAGTGGTCACTCGATAGATGAGACATCAGCATTAGGTTGTTAATGGAAGTCGCAGGGATCCAGGAAGTTCAATCCTTTCTGGAGGAAACCCTAAGACTTAGGGTCGGTGGCGTAGGGCTCCCAAGGTGGCTCAAATCATCCAAGGGATGGGCGGTGTTTCTCCTACGACGGTTGGGGACATCTGGAATGTGATTTCCCAACCCATAATGAAACTGATCAAGTGACAATCAAGGGACCACATAGGAAGAGATAAATATAGGAGCGAGGTGTTCTGTAGGGTAGTGGACATGGTGGATGGGTTGTCAGGGTAGTAGGAAGTCGTCGGAGTTTAATCCTATTACCACCACCACCACCCAAGGTGGTCCATGCTGGGCTTAGGGAGCTTGTGGATAGTAATTAGTCCATCTAAAATCTATGGAGGATTATTAAACTAAGTCTACAGGGAAGGTACAAGGTATGACCTATGTCTTTTCTACCTTAGTTTTAGTATTGATAGACATTGGTGATAATCATTCTTTTCTTTCCATTAATATTGATAGAGAATGAGAGATTTTGGTTGAAATTTTGAATCAACCATTATGCTTGGAGACTCCTACTAGAGGAGACATAATGATCACATGTTGTTTTTGACAATGTGACCTGACTCCTGGAGGTGATTGTTTTGGTGGAGATCTATTAGTAGCGGAATCGAGGCCTTATGACGTCATTATTGATATAGACCGATTATCCACAGTTCATTCTCAGATTGATTATTTTAGGTGAACTATGTTGTGTGTATGAAATGATGGAGCCTAGTTGTTATTTGTTAGTGAAAATTAAATCCCTACAGTATAGGATGGACTCATACATTGGATGGTGGAGCTGATTACTCAATAGCTGGCTAGCTTGAACCTCGAAATAGCTGATGTTATGAGTCCTCAATTTCCTTTTGTAGAAGCAGAGTATGACGATTTATTTTATAAGGATTTTCCAAGGTTACTTAAACACTAGATCATAGAATTATTCATTTATTTACACACTATTATGGCACTGATACCTACACCTACATATTGTATGGATCCTTCCTAGTTTCATGGGACTAGGGTACAGCTGGGGGACTTTCAGAGGAAGGGATTCATTAGACCTATTGTTTTACCCTAGGCAGCCCCAGTTTTGTTTTCCTAGAAGGCAGATGAGAACTCGAGGTTATGTTTGGATTACTGGTGCATGAAAAATGTGACCTTGATGAAAAATTATCCACTTCCAAGGATCAATGACCTCATTGTTCTGTTGAAAGGGGTGAAATGGTTCAAAAATATTATCCTTAGATTAGGCTATCACCAGCTGTGAGTACGAGATGAGGATATACCGAACACAACCTTCATACTTCATTATGATCACTATGATTAATTTTTTATACCATTTGGTATAAAAACCCTCATCAGTGTTAATGGGAATCATGAACTAGATATTTAATCCTTAAGTAGACCAGTTTCTGGTGGTCTTCATCAATGACATCCTAGTGTATTTGGCATCTAAGGAGGAGCATTAAAGTCACTTAAGGATAGTTCTAGACACTCTTTGAGAGCACAAACTTTATGGAAATCTCTCATATATTTAGTTCTGGATTAGAGAGGTCCATTTTCTGGGACATGTCATCTCAGAGTCTAGAGTTGTAGTGGATATAGCGAGGGTTGCTGTAGTTCTTTCTTTGGATACACACAAGAGTGTTAGCGAGGTGCAGAGTTTCCATGGATTAGTAGGGTACTATCATAGGATTGTACCTTATTTCTCCAAAGTGACATCGCCCTTGAAATATGTGACATGAAAGGGAAAACATTTCATATGGAAAGAGGAGTTCCAACACGATTTTCAATAATTGAGGCACATACTGAAGATAGCTCCCATCTTAAGATTTCAAGAGGAATGTGTTAAGTATCTAGTATTTTACGATACATCAGGAACTATTCTTGGTTGTTTCTTGATGTAGAGGAAAGTGATGATTTCTTGTGTTTCACACCATTTGATACAACATGAGAAGAACTACACAACTCGTGATCTTGAGTTAGCAGTGGTATTCTTCACATTGAATTTGTGGCAACACTACCTGATGGGTGAGCGGTTTATCATCTACTACAACCATAAGAGTCTCAAGTATATCTTCTCTTATAAGGATATCAACTTGATAAAAAGGATATGGCTATAATTCTTCTAGAACTATAACATTGAGATTTTCTATACTCCAGGGAAGGGGAACGTGGTGGAAGATGCTCTCAGTAGGAGATCCAATTTGCAGTTTCTGAACAAGGCATTAGAGAAGTTAGCCTCATTGTAGTTATCCTTTATGGATAGACATGAAGAGGCTTACCTCCATTCTATGGTTTTCATCCCTCCACTCTTACATAGAGTTAGGGAGGCAAAACTTGGGGATATCGACTACAAGACCCTTTGTTCTATGATGTCCATAGATCATGCACTTGATGGATATTAAAAAGTTGGGGAGCACGTTGTTATCTTCAAAGGATGTATTATGGCACTAGTGATGTTAAGGGAGGAGGTTTTGAGGGAGTTTCATACATCCACTTTGGTGGAACATCTCGGTACGGAAAAGATGGACCAGGACCTCTGACATTAGTTTTAGTTGTCATGGATTAAGAAAGAAGTTTCATTGTTTTTTTCTCGATGCCTTACTAGTTAGCAAGTAAATTTTGGAGATCATATTCTTGTGGGTTTAGATCCACCCCTTAAGGTTCTAGAATGGAAGTGGGATGGGATATCAATTGGATTCATAAAGGGTTTACCATGTATGTCAAGGAGACATGATTCTATATGGGTGATCATTGACCAAATCACCAAGTCGTCCCACTTTCTAGTTATCCATGAATAGAATTCAGTAGAGAGCTTAGGATTCCTATACTTTTAGGAGATAGTTTTACTCCATGGAGTTCCATCGATGTTCATTTTTTGATCATGATGCTCGCTTTACATCTCAATTATAGAAGGTATTATAGGAGGGTTTTGGGACCCAGATACACTTGAGCGCAACATTTTACCCATAAAACTATTGCAAGAATGAGAGGACCATTAAGATTCTTGAGAACATGTTTTGAGATTTCATGTCAGAATTTCTTCATAGTTGGGAGGATCACATACCACTGGTGGAGTTTTTGTATAATAATAGCTACTATTCTTCCATCAGTATGGAATTGTTCGGGGATTTGTACGGGCGACCCTATAGGTCACCATTTTGTTAGACTGGACCAGGAGAGTCAGCACTCATGGGCTCTGAGTTGGTGAAAGATACAATAGAAAAGGTTCAAATCACCTAGGAGTGGATGAAGACTACACATATCCTTAGAAATTGTTATACTGACAGACAACAGAAGCCTTTAGAGTTCGAGGAAGGAGTCAATGTGTTCCTTTGGGTTTCACTTCAATGGATATTACGAAGGGTTGGTCCGGGCAGTAAGCTATCATTCAGGTTCATTAACCCTTACCAAATACCACTTAGAGTTGGATAGGTGGAATACTACTTGGATCTACATCCAAAATTAGACTATGATCACGAAGTCTTCCACATGTTGTAGCTGGAGAGGTACATGTATTACCCATCACACATTATCGATTGGGGAACACTTTAAATCGAGGATGGAGTGACCTTTTATGAGTACTCAGCGTAGACTGAGGATCAAAATTAGAGGATTTTTTAGGGGAAATTGATTCCTTTGGTGTGTGTTAGGTGGTAGCATGAGAATCTCCAGGATAGCACATGGGGTTGGGAGGCTCAAATTCATGGTCTATACCCCCATTTATTTGAGTAGCCCTTGTTTTTGTTTTTTCAGGGATATAAACCCACAAGTTGGGGAGAATGTAAAATATCAGATTTTATATTTATTGTTTTTAGATATTATATGGATTATTTTAGAGACTAGGTGTTGAAAAGATGTAAGATTCTGAGACCCATTGTGACCGGAACAAATGTTTGAATAATATTAAAATACTTAAAATCACGTGCATGTGGTTTCCCTGAAAAAGTGTACTAACTCCTAAAAAGGTGCTCGGATCAAAAATCTAAGTGCACTACTGAGTTCATAATAGAAGTTTTTACCTAGGAATTACCTAACATTGGTAAGAGTGGATCGTCTGTGAAAATATTTAATGTCCCTAAAATGATTACAATTATTTAATAAAATTATTTTAATTATTTATATTGGCATAGTGACATGTTTTTATTTAAATTTATCCTTATGTTAGAATTATAGGGTTAGCTGCTTAACCCTATAACTTTTGGAGGATCTTTGGAGAGAGATATGGGAATCCTTTTACACAAATGACAATGGATTGAGGATCAAAAATTGACACACATCGATTTTGAAGGATCTTTCTAATGAACAAACACAGCTTAGTTCTTCATCATTGATCAATCCAAATTGAGGTAGGTTATGTGATTTAATCAATTTATTCCCCTTTATTTATTTCTATTATTAATTTGAATCAATCAATGAATGAACTGATTCATGGATCATGCGTATTACGAGATGAGATTTCTTCCACAAGATTTATCTGATCTGGTTTTCTAACCCAAATCTCTCATTATTGATCGTGGGTGAAGAACATTTTTCCAACAACAATAAACCTTTTTTATTTTGACTATCTCCCTTTATTCTCATGTTCTTCAATGGTTGGATCCCTGTTGTCCCATCTCGATGATATTGGATGGTTCTGAACTCGATTGGACTCCTGGATTTGTGGGAAATCGAAAACCAAGGATGGATTGATATATATTGAGACCCAAGAAGCTCAGATCTATGATTTTTTCTTGTTTTAGGAATAGTAGGAGGCATAGTTGACTATGGAAGGGACCATCCACCTGTGACAGTGGCGGTTGACGATGCACAGAAGCACGTGGAGGCATTCCGGGTGCGGGTGGTGGAGCCATGTATTGCTGGGATCATAAGAGGAAGATGTAGGGTGTGGACAAGATCAACAGTAGTGGATGTTGGAGTAGTTGAAGACATAGAGTAGGTCGGGCTAGACAAGGTTGGTGGTTCAGGTCAAGTAGGTGGGTTGGACTAGGACGGTGGGCTGGGTCAGATGAGATAGACTCGAGCCGGAATGGGTCGGATTAGATAGACATGGGTCAGACCCATGTTAGATCTAGGGAAACTATGGTGGTTCCCCATTGTAGTTGACCATAGCAGTTGAATGTGGTGTCGCGACAACTCGAGCTACTATGATCGTAGTGACCATGTGGTCGGTCCATAGGCATTCATCCACGATAGCCAACCGTAGTGGTCGATCGGTACGACAGGTTGACCTACCGCAGTGGTCGGTTCAGAATCAGTCGGTATGTGCAGTAGGTGGACCCACCGTACTAATTTGTGGACCAACTGTGGTGGTTGGTCTACAGGCCTAGGAGAGTCCACGAGAATCTTCTCAAGTATTAGGTTCAAATAAAGAGTGCCTCAGGCACTTATTTTTTCTATTTTAAACCATTATAGGTTGAGTGCATTCCCTTGGTCCTTTACTTGAGGGTATAGTGTGGAATTATATCCACATCACTAGATTGAAATCATTTCTAGAGTTCGAACCTCAAATAGAGTTTTCGTGTCCCTCTGTGAGACTATAGTGTGATCCTCTATCATCCCTAGTGGAGTTTGTGGAATTGGTGTGACCTCCTTGAGAATGGAGTTGATACTCTATCTATAATTCCAAATTATTTGGGTTTCCGGAATCATCAGAATATAATCCCCTACACAGTGGGTTGATCTAGATTGGGTTCATGGTGTCCTCTAGCATTTCTGGGAGTGATTCCCTCTTTGTGTACCATAGTCTTCTCCAACCTCTATGTTCTCTTTAGGTGGGGTTAAAATGATACATACCTCTTCATCGATTGTCTTCGATGATATCATGTCTTGTGAAGTGGTATCTCCCATAATGAGAATTTCTTCAAAAATAGTCTTATGGATAACAGTTGGTTATGACTGCCTAATGTCGTGGAGTCTCTCCGGAGTATATATGTGCTTTCATTTATTCTTTTATTTTTAATACAATGTTACATATTGTATGGTGTTGACTATAATTGGTGATTCATATTTATTTTTTTGGGTGACCTAATGAGTATTGTTATATTCACCCCTACAAAGTATTTGTCAGCACATGTCATATCTTATGAAGAAAACGGACCTTATTACAGTGTCCATAGAGGACCGGGAGCCGGTGGAGCATAGTTGGATTTGGGAAGACTGAGGTTTTTACCGATAGAATACCTTTGACATATCCCTTACCCTTGGAGTAGGATTTACTTCTATAGTTTCAGTTAGAATTGTGTTACAGACTCTTTCTGGTGGGCTTGTATTTTTCCCTATTTAATTTTCCTTCCTATTGTACTCTAGTTGTAGGATCTTAGTTGTATGCATGCATTTTATCAGTTTTTTTACATTTCAGCAATGTGTTTCTAGGATATATGTGTGTGTGTGTGCAAGTACTTTAGTCTAGGAGCCCGTAAGGGGCGTCGAAACACTAGGGTTTCCCCAACCACCACTGCTTGTATCCTCCTCCTCAGTTCGGCCTCAACCCCCCTTTGATGATCCTTTTTTATGGTCTCGTGGAAGTGTCTCTTCTCTCAGTGGAGGCATCGTGGTGACTTCGTGGGCTTGGCTACCTTTCCCACTGTTTTCTGGCCTTTCCTTATACGGTGGCATGGTAAATCCTACGGCCGATGACCCAGCGTCTTCTGTCTGAGAGTCATCATCACGGCTTCATTTTCAGATCGATGTGTGCGGGGTGATCTTTGTGGTCTCAGGGAGAGATCATGACGGCGGTGACTTGATTTCATTCTGGTTTGCAAAATATTTTTACTGGTGTGGTTTGTAATTCTGAAGCCTTCTTTGTGGTGATGTTTTTTCTTTCCATTTTTTTCTGATTCTCTTGATTTGGTTTTGGGTGAGGATTAATTCTGTTACATTTTGCATATGGAATGGGGTCAGGCATTGGTAGATGCATTTATTGGGATTGTAGAAGGCATTGGAGGGATGTTTTCTTGCAATTTTCTTTTTTATGGTTGATGTTATCTTGATATCTAGAGGTTTTGGATTGCTGTTTGTTTGTGTCAATTTTTGGTGGTGTCTTTGAGAGCTACAGGCGGTGGGGTTTCAACCTGAGATGGAGGTACTTTGGTTCTCTTGTTTTTTTTAGAGGAGGCTGTTCTGGGTTTTTGGTTTTATGGGTGGAGTCTTTCGATAGTGTTGGAAAGATGATATTTTTTGACTGGAATGGACTTCTGCTGAAACGGTGGGAAATGGCTGGATTCATGATTTGACATTATTTCATTTGAGGGTTTGTATTTTTGATGACTTCTTGGTCCAAACTATCTACTATCAAATGCATCAGATGTGGATTCAGAGCAGGTATCTTTCTCTATGTATGGCTATTGGATTTGGAAGATTGAGAGGGTATATCCTAGAAATTGGTTCTAGGCCCATGTTTTTTTGGCATGGGACAACTTTCTGAGTAGCCAAGCCTGGATTAAGGCTTTCTATAACGATGTTGATTTTGGGTCGGGGCATTTTTAGTAGTATTGTTTTTGGATCAGGTTATGTTTATGTATGTTTCTCTTTGATGTCATGTGAGGTTTCCCCCTTTCTCCTTAAAAGGGGGTTTATCTTAAAATAAATATAAATTAAGGCCTTTGGGCCATTCAGTCAGTTACTTTATTCTAATGCCTCCCATTTGTATGAAATTATTACTCTGTTCTAGTCACCATCCCCTATACTATCATAGGTGGGCTTGGGGTAGTCAGGGCACAGGCCCCTCTAGGATGGGTCATGACACAGTTACACAAATAAACTCATAACTAGGTTACCACAAAAGAGAAAATAGATGTAAATTTCAGATATATACTTGTAAGATAAATACAAATATTAATTTATAACGTAGATTGATAGATAACATTCATCAAAATAAGTGGGTGACCAAAAAAACATAAATATGTGATGATCTAAGGTCCCATCTGATTCATCAGAAATAAAATGTGTTAGGATAAATATTTTTCAATATCCTTTTCCATGATTAAAAAATTATTTCACTATTCAAGAACATAAGGAAATATACATAATTTATTTCCTTCCTTTTCATATGTATAATCTCACCCATTGGTTTTTACTTGATCAATTCCCACATAATCTCTTACTCTAGGGAAAGATAATGAATTTTTAATTCCTGAAGAACCAACAAATTATAAGATTCGTCAATAGAATGATAATTCATTCCATATAGCTTTACTTTTCTTCTCAGCAAAATGGAAAACACAAGTTATCTAACATTCATAAATCCTCGTATGGTGAGATATTAAATTAATCTCAAAAACAACTTCTGAAGTTTAACTCATTCCCATCCATAAATGGTTATCATTGTAACTTATATAGAAGATAAACATCCAAAACATTATAAATAAGGTCATTAAATCATCTTAACATTGATCCCTCATATATCATAATGTATCTCTTTATTTCCACATTCCAATCATGTGAATACCCATATTACCTTAAACCAGGGTTATATCATGAATTATCATATATTATTATTTAAAACATGCATTCCTTCTTATGGATATACTCCTTAAATCTAATAAAAAATTTAAACTCCATCCAAGATAAAATAGACCACCTTTTTCAATAAATAGATATTTAGTTACAATTTAAGGAGTACATTCCATGTTAATTATTCATATCTAACATATATTTATCGAAACAAAATTATCTCTTTTTCCAAGATAAAAACAATTTTCTTAATATCTTGATCACATTAAGGGTTACCTTCCCTTAATCAAAATATCACTTTTATAATTCTTTAAAACCATTCAAAATATCCATTACAATCCTTGGTAAAAACATATACTTAAAATAAATATATATTTCATGATTCATATAATATAATATTTTAATTCCAAAATATAAATAATTAATTCATCCAACATTTTTCTTAAACCATTACTCAGCCTTCACCAACTTATTCCTTAATACTTCTTTCCTGAAATATGAAATATGAGAAATTTATTAAGGTTTACCAACCTTAATATAATCATGCTTCTTATATTTAATGAAAAAAATATTGTTAGAACATCTCGTACCTTTCACATGTCATTCATGATCTCTTTATCTTCAATTGTATAAACAATACTCATACCAGATTCCTGATACTCTTCATGATATTTCCACATAGTAAATCTGTTTTCATAGTGCCAATTCATTCCACATTTGAAACATTAAATGTTAACCATGATCCATCTAGACCCTTAAATTGACTAAAACCATAAATCATAATGTGAGAAACATTTATCATAATTGAATACCATATAATCATAAAAATTACTTATAGGGGGCCTAAATCATGGATCCAACTTCTTTAATATATGACGCCATAGATTTATCCTAGGTTATTCATAGTTATCTTTTTCTTAAAATCCTTAATGATGGTTTATAAGGATGTTGTGAATTCCTAAAGTATATCCCCCAGGATTGTCAAACGAGGTGTTATGTAAGGCTTGTTTTCTTGTACCAGGTTATGTTGAGTTAGTCCTGACACACCCTATTGGAGTTGTTACTCCTAGGTACAATTGTTCTAGAACCACATCCACTTATAGTATTCATAAAATTGTGTATTTATAAACACCACTCACTCTATCATTTACGAAAATTCTAGTACTTTTTCCTAAATGTCAACTCATCGTTATACTTATCTTTAGAGAAATATTTATAAATATCCTTAATAATATACCAAGGGATCACCCTAAAGTTTTATCATCCTAGTTTTAAAAGGTTGACTAAACCTTCACTCTGATACCAACTATAATGACCCATTCTTAATGTAGATAGATATTACATCACTCTTTCGGAATAATTAAAACATTAAACA
Source organism: Viscum album (assembly GCA_963277665.1). NCBI lineage: Eukaryota > Viridiplantae > Streptophyta > Magnoliopsida > Santalales > Viscaceae > Viscum > Viscum album. The sequence goes on along the minus strand of OY728135.1, from coordinate 1,663,526,651 downwards.
AAGAGACTCCCAAATATAATATTTGTTTACTGCCTTTGGAAACATGGAAACATAAACATTGGTAAATAAGAAAGCTACATTATCTCCCACTAGTTCTCCAATACTATAACCCCTCTTAAACATATCATACATGAAATATATCTTTATAACCTGGGGATGGAAACATAAAAATGGGTGGGTTCAAATGCTCAGTAAGGATAAACAAGGGAGATATGTAAGAATATACATGATCATAGGGGTATGAGAATGTGATCATATAATGATAATATCATACCCTACATATCAAAGATCATACACATGAATCATGGCTTAAATATTGGATGTTCATAAGACATGAATTAGAAGGAAATAAAAAACATATACCCTGAAAGGATAACATGGGAATAAGACATGGAATTTTTGGAAAACACGTGTGCACATAAAATGATTTTCTTACTAGTCAAAACATTGCTTCCATGGTTATCTTATTAGTATGGTTTTAGTCCCCATGCCATAATGGTAGTCATGGTTCACTCCCATGGACATATTAGTAGTATGATTTCAATCCCCTTACCATCTTGGTAGTCATGGTTCACTCCCATGGTCATCTTAGTAGTCAAGATTTTACTCCAAAGACCATATTATTCTATCTCATGAGATATAAATCATTACCCAATGCATTAAAGGGAGATATAGGATCCACCCATATCATAATGAAATCATAAGTATATTTTCCAAAAAATCATAATCAACCATATCATAACACATGAAATGAAATGGGTTTCACAAACATGTAATCAGATCATAAACTATTGAAAAAAGATAGGTTTAATAATAATTTCATTAAAGAATAACCTGTGAAAATAAGATCATTTTATAGACATATAACACATGAATAAGAAATGGTTTTCATAAACATGTAACCTATGAAAGGTAAATGGGTTTCACAAATAGTATTGCGCCAAAAGATAAAAAATTCATAGAAAGAATTTGAATGGAACCTTTACATAATTTCCCCGTAAATGCATGACAAACACACACAGATGTCATCTTATATGGAAGATAATTTTTAAATATATTTTAAAAACATTTATTTAGGAAAATAATCTTTCTCTTTGAAAATTATTTGTAAAGCCTAAAACCTTTAAAAACCCCATTTTCTTTTAAAATGCATTAAAAATTTTGAAAAAAAGATTTTAATCATTTTAAAAATAATTTACCTTGAAAAAAAATAAAATAATCATAAAAACAGTTTTAAAACCTTTTCCCTTTAAAACTAATAAAAGAATCTTTAAAAATTTTGAAAATTGTTTTCCTTGAAAATTTATAAAATAATCATGAAAATAATTTGAAAAAAATTCCTTGAAAACATATAAAATAATTTTTAAATTTTTTTTGAAAATCTTTTTCCCTAAAAAATTATAAAAGAAGCTCAAAAACATATTTAAAACCATTTTCCTTGAAAACGTTTAAAATAAGATTCAAAAAATTTAAAAACCTTTTTATATGAAAACAATTTGAAAACATAAAAAAGAATCTTGAAAAAAAATTGAAAATAATTTCTTTGAAAACATATAAAGAACTCTTTAAAATGTTTTGAAAACCATTTCTTTAAAAATACTTTGAAGACATAGATATAAAACATGAAATTTTTTTGAAACCCGTTTCATTGAAAAAACTTTGAAAACTTATAATGTGTTCTTGAAAATATATTGAAAACCATTTTTTTAAAATAAATGGAAAAAATAAAAATAGATCTTAAAAAAATTTTCAAACCTTTTTTAGAAAACATGGTTTTTAATGAACACAGTTTTATGACTGAAAAGAGAGGTAAATCCAAACTTCCTTAAAAAACTTTCTTAATCATATTATGTACCAAAGATTTTTGAAGTAGTACCAATACATGAAGATATCATTAATATACAGATTATAATAAAATTCAGTAGTTCTCATGAGAGATGTATCAAAATATTTCATCAATGATAGCATAACCGTAAAAAATCATTATAAATGATGATATTATTTCAATAAACTCTTACCAATAATTAGTATTGTTTTATACTCCCCATGTAAAAAAATAAAATTACATGAAGATTAAAATATCATTTATATAATTATATTCATTATTTAACAATTAAAATGTGGTATATACACCTTATAGAAAAATATAGGTGCGTAACATGACATGTGTCTCAAAGAATGCAAATTGAGACAAAATTACTTTACCAATTTCTTAAATTCTAAAACCTAAACCCCATGAAAAATATATCATAAAATGGATTTTTAAATACCCATAAATTTAATTAACATAATAATTTAATAAATATATGTGATATTTTAACATTGTATATAATAAATATGAGGTGAACATAGCATGTATCTCACAGAAATAAAATGTGAGATGAAATTCCCTTACCTTGAGTCCAACTTTTCACATGTGTCTTTATATTCTTGAATAATAAAATTATTTTAATTAATTAATTGACATATAAACTTTATCATGTGTATTATTACTTTTACTTTACTTATTACCATGTTTTATACAATTACATAAACATTTAAGTTTATGTCTGCTGTTTTGACCAAATTCGGTTCATGTGTTAAAAACGACTTTGGTTGGTCAATTATTTTCAATGGGGACATCATATAAATATATAAAAAATAATAATCATGAAATAATTATCATATATTTACATAAATTAATATTTTATAACCAATCATTAATGATGGTTATGAAAAATGAACCAACAATATAATCACGGAGACGGTAGGTCGTAAGTACGCATGAGTGATGCTTTTATTTTTCAGTGATCATTAGGGAAAGAAGGTATGAAACATTATATCTTTCAATAATGATACTTATATTATAAATAAAATTTTATTTAATCATATATACTTATATATAGAATTCTTGTGATGTAAAAGGATTCAAAACGAGTCAAGGATGTGGTAGTCCACACGTTTGTGAACAACATTATCAACTTTCTAGTCTGTGAAAATGGTAATAAAGAAAATTATATATTATATATACATAAATGTAATTATGTCATTAATATATTTATTTATGTCACGTTTTTTTAATTAAAATCATATTTAACACATTTTATGTTTTGTGTGTACGTTTCACGTCGCTTTGAGAAGGTGGTAGTCAACACGTCCACAAACGATGTTATTGTATTTACACAAAATGAAAAGTGTAAAGGTATGTGTTATAAAATAATTAAATAAGAATAAATACATAATAAATATTATATAAAACATATATTAATATATTTTTCATCATAATTCCCAACCATTAAAAGTGGTAAATTAAAAATGAACAATCATCGTTCTGTGAGGAGGTAGTTCATCGTACACATAAACATTATGTTTGTTGCCCATTAGGTGGAAGTGTGTATAAGTGTAGTTATAAACCATAGAATAAAAACAACTCAGTATATTTATGACATTTTTTATATAATCTTTGAATAAGGATAGTTTAGGGGTGGATAATGAAAATAATATAAAAGATCTTAAGGGTGGGTGTTACCTCTAATTCGGGTAACTCCTTTTGGTTTTCACCAAAGGGATTCCTTAGATGGATTTTTTCCCAAAAGGAGGCTTCAAATATGAAGGTAGAGATTTTTGGGAAATGTATATGGTTGATATTATCCAAACATAATTGTTTTGATAGGTGTGAAGAAGGGGGATAGTTGGTGGCCTTTTATAAGGGAGGGAAAGGATATAATTGGTATTTTTCCAAAATAGTTGTGTGTTACCCAAGAATTACTTATTCCCAAAGTGTAAAAATGGATAATTGTGGAACCGTAGATGTGTATTTTCCAAAATATTTCCATAAAATAGGTTTTTTACAAGTTTATAGGTCATTTTCCCATAAAATTAATGTTTAGTCCCTTGTTAAGCCTAATTTTACATTAATCAATGTAATTAATTTTAATCACTTTCACAAATCATTTTGGTAAAACAATTAAGTTGATATTATTACACTAAAAACATAATACTTATTAAAACTGTGTATGTATTTATTTATTTAAATTCATCCCACAAAAGTGGTAAATTTATGTTTAAGGCAAATCCTGTATACATAGTAAGAAAGCAGATCTTTAAAGTGAGAATGTTCAAAAGTTCATTAAGATTTAATGTCAAAATTCAATATTAAAATGAATCTAATAACCTTAATTGGATTAATTGATTTATATTTGATCTAATTTTACTTTAAACCCTACTTAAAATATAATTTAACTATATAAATAAATTAGACAAAAATAGTTTTGATTTTAAATTCCATATTTTTCACTATTCATTAAAAAAGAAGTTTCTCATAAAAAATCCTAAATATTAAACATAAAATAATTTTGATATTATAACTTCAAAAATAAAGTTTATTTTATAAAATTAAAATTATAATTTTTTTTAAAATTAATTTAATTTTTTTCACAGAAGGACGAGAAATGCAGTTCTTTTAAGAAAATCGTATTTTCAAACATATAATGACTTTACTAAAAATTTTATGTATAATAATAAATATTTTTTATTGATATAAAATTATTATAAATAATATTAAAAAAATATTTATTACTATTCATATTTCTATTTCTAACAGTTGTGTTATAACTATCTCATTTAAACAATTATAATAATAAAATGATGTTTCGTAAAAACTCAATATTTTATAAAACACATTAAAAATCAGTGTTGTGTGTAGCGAAAACTAATATAAGTCTTGTGTGTAGTGTACAAAATCTAGATGTAGTTATTTAATATGGAAAAACTATATTTAGTGTGGCATTTAATGAAAAATATCAAAAATATTAAATTAATTCAAAAAATATTTCATAAAATCTTAAGGTGTTACATAGATAATATATTAAAGTAGTAAAATATTAGAGGAGAATGGTGTCAATACCTTATATTTTTCAATAATTAACTCATGCGGCCATCCGACATTGAATCCAAGTGAATAAAGAATATTTGGATGAAGGTAGATAACGAGGAATAAAGGAAGATCTCTCAAAAGGGGTATTGGTAAATGGGGAGGAAACTCATCTAAAGAGTTTTAATAATTAAATTATAAAAAACAAAATTTATATTTATTACCTCTTATAAAAGAAGTGGATTCTCACTATAACTCCATTATGCTACCACCATACATTCTGTAGTGAGCCACCAAAACTTCGATGCCTCTATTACACCAATCCCTATCTCCATTCCTAAAATTACACATTCTAATTCTCTTAAAACTCAATTTAAATCCCATAAAGAACTAAAAACACATCATTTAACAATTTAAAAATGGAAAATGAATAACTAATTCACTAGAATGATGAGGTTCATTACAATTTTATTCCTCAAATTGTTCTCTTTTAACGTCTCTTATACCTTATGTTGACTTTTTGGTAACTTGGGAGATATATATATAAGCATATTCAATATCTATTAATAGATTTATTATTGAGATGATAAAATTAAAGCTTAGATCAATGGTAAGTTAATTCATATATCTATTTCTTATAATGGCTTGGTAAATCCTTCTTTTTCGTTATTTATCTTGAGGATTAGATGTACAGATTATGAATCATGGGTCAATTATCATTGAAAATGAATTAAGTTTTCCATATGAAAGATAAAGGAACATTAAATAAATAAAGGGGTATGTGATTATGTGGATCATGTAGGTAAATTTTTTAATTTATGATTATATGGATTTATCATGATTTGATACATATTTTAGGGTATATTAATGAGTTTATCTAGTTAAAATGAACAGTTATGTGATTATGCGAAGCATGTTTTTGAATTGTTGTTTTTGAGTTGTTGAGGTTATAAATAATGTTATTTATCACTATGATTTGGATGTTAAGGAATTATAAGGAATAGTTTTGACTAGAAGTTGTACTCTAGATTTATTTAATCAAATATTGATTTTCCATTAGGTAAACATATGTGGTATTCCATATTAATTGGGAAGATATAAGAAAATAAAAGGCATCCTGATATTGTATTATGAGAGATTATAATGGATGTGGTATTCTAAGATAATTACGGGATGTGTTATTTTAATGATCTTTAATTTACATAGCATTAAGATGAGGTTATCATATTACATTTTAAAAAAATAGTATTATCAAATTATTATAATAGTTTGAGAAGTTTTTATATGAGACGATGATGTGGTTAAGATATTTTGAGGAGTTAATGACTAATTGGAGTGCATATATTGAGATAATAATTATCTTTTTTCTATTAAATTATTTTAAATCCATGGATATAGAATATTTATAGAGAAATGGGTAGGTCCTATTAAAAGTAGAATATGAATGTTTTGTGATGAATCAATTTAAATGAAATAATATTTTGGTTGGAATGGGAATAAGGGTCTTATAGAGATAAATAAATGGGATAATAGGTTGATATTATTGTGTATCTATCATTTTATCTTTTTTTATTGCATTAATGGCTAATATTGTGTATTTAAATTCTATGCGACCATCACTTGAGTTTTATTTGATGAGATCTAATACCCATGTTGTATTGGATATTATGTGAACCCTATGATTGATGTTGTTTTGTATAGTCATCCACAAACCTCTCATGTTACTCATGTAGGTTATTGTATTCCCCATGTGGATATTGCATTTAACCTGTATATTTATTCATAAGATCTTTTATTCCCTAGGGATGTTCTTTTCCCTCATATATGGATTTTATGAGAAGTAGTTTGTGGGGGTGTAGGGGACCTCTTTGCATTATTATTCCTTTGATGATGAATTATAATTTTATGATGCTTATTATTTTTTAGGGGAGTGTGATTGTGGTAAGATGAGATATGTCACACTTTCCATAGGATGAGATGAATTACATTGTTTTTCTATTTTTTTCATAGATTATTTTATATTAATTATACACATTAAAACAAGGGTTTATGGGGAGGATCCAACTTGGTATAGTTGTATAATCACCCATACATTTATAATTTCAATATTGGTAGTGTTGGGTTGGAGGTTGTGTTGGGACATTTCACTAGTGCAGAAAACGTTTTTTACGTCGGTTATTTTTTATTATTTACGTCGGTTTTTAGGCGACGTTAATACGGACGATGTTATAAATAACGTTTTTTACGTCAGTTATTTAAAACCGACGTAATATCCCTAACATCACGGTGGTTATCACATCGGTTCATATAATAACCGACGTGATAAATATGCGCGGGGGGCTTTATCACGTCGGTTATTACCTAAACCGACGTGATAAAACGCCTGGGATATCGTTTATCACGTCGGTTATGACATAACCGACGTGATAAACCCTTCCCCTGGCCTATTATAACGTCGGTTATTTAGGAAACCGACGTGATAAAAAGGCCTGGGAAACGTTTTAGCACGTCGGTTATTGAATAACCGACGTGGTAAATCGATTCCCAGGCCTTTTATCACGTCGGTTATATTAAGAACCGACGTGATAAAATCCCCGGGAACGGTTTATCACGTCGGTTCTAGAAAAAACCGACGTGATAAACCCCTACCGATTTATTTACCACGTCGGTTATAAAATAACCGACCTGAAAGAAATTATTATTTTTTTAAATAATTGCACTGCTCTCACCAAAAAGCAACCAGAAACCAAACAAAAATAGCCATGCCAGCACTCCCCCAAGCCCCAACTGAACCCCACCCTCATCTATACCCACCTAACAACCTGGCCAGCCCTCCCCCACCACAACCCTTGGACACCCCTCCCATATCCCTTGGTCAACCTCCACCCCTTGGACACCCCCCACCCTCATTTACACCCCCAAGACCCCTAGTACAGCCTCAAACACCCATTGGACACCCCCCCACACCTTGACAGCCCTCCCAGACCCCTTGGACACCCCCCCCCCTCATTTACACCCAACCTGCCCCTTGGACACCCCCCCCCCACCCCTTCGATAGCCCCCCCACCCTCATTTACACCCCCCGAACACTAGGACAGCCCCAAACACCCCTTGGACACCCCTCCCATATCGCTTGGACACCCCCCCCCCCACCCCTTGGACACCCCCCCACCCCTTGGACAGCCCCCCACCCCCTGGACACCCCCCCGACCCCTTGGAAACCCCCCCTACCCCTTGGAAACCCCCCCATCCCCTTGGACAGCCCCAAACACCCCTTGGACACCCCTCCTATATCCCTTGGACACCCCCCCACCACTTGGACACCCCCCCACCCCTTGGACAGCCCCCCCCCCACCCTCATTTACACCCAACCGACTCCTTGGACAGCCCCAAACACACCTTGGACACCCCTCCCATATCCCTTGGACACCCCCCGCCCCTTGGACACCCCCCCACCCTCATTTACACCCCCCCCCCCCCCCCGACCCCTAGGACAGCCCCAAACACACCTTGGACACCCCTCCCATATCCCTTGGACACCCCCCAAACACCCACCCACCCCCTTGGAACCTCTCCCCCCATACCAAAATCCAGACCAGAAAAAACATCAACAGTAGACCAAAACAAGAAGTAGAGAAAAATTAAACATTCACTTATATAACATTCAAAACTTACAATGTCAACTTCAAAAAAAACTAAATCCAACCTAAACGACTACGAAATACACAATTACATTGACAATATTCAAAATTACATTTTACATTACAAACAACTAAAAGTCAATCAAACCTGTAAAATAATTTGACCACTCCACTTGTAAGTGTTTGATATCTTCAGCAGTAAAGGGTTGAGGGTCATCAAAAAGCTACAAAGGAAAAGGATAGTAGTCAACGTGTATAATGAATAAATCAAATTGAAATATTATTAGAAAAAGGAAATCTTACCAGGTCAAAACTCAGAACTGTCCCAGTTGTTATTATTTCATACATAAATCATAACATGTAATATCCGCATTCGATGATGCCTTGTTGTTCATGACATTTCTGTTTGAATGAGTGTAAATTCAATATATTATTTTTATGTAATAAATCAAAATGTACAAATTATAAATGGATATTTACCTTCGCATGTACATATTTGATCTTGTAATTCCTTTTCTTTGCGCTTTTTCGAAAGTGGACCCATGCCCTGTTAGAAAATAATACGAATGGGGTAAATTTAAAATTCATTATAATATATAAAACTATTGTGAAATTGAAACTTACGTTTCCAATATATTCTTAAAACTTTCTCGCACATCATCATGGAGAGAGCATATCCAATAAAGTGTTTTCTCCCTAGGGCAAAAAACCCCTAACATCCAATGATCCCTGAGAAAAGGAAATTTAACGTTAGTGGTTTTTTATGTTAAAAGATAATTAACTCTTTGAGAGGGTTGTGTTTCATACCTCTCACAAAAAGGCATCATCCAACACTGTGTGATTACATTCTTTTCAAATCTATCAGCAATATAAAGCATTCTTTGTTCCTCATCCAATGCACATGCTTCAGGGGAAATCAATTGTGGGTCCACGAATCCATATACATCTGTCAGCTCATTCCTCTCACAAATTTTATACATATACCTAATACAAAGCAGACATAAGTATACATTTTTAATAAATATAACGCAAGGAAAAGGAGTTAAGACTTACATGATAAAAATTTGCACCACGTTGATGCCCAACTTATCTCCAGTGACAAACTCCATGATATCAGTTTTCATAATCCCCACACATAGTTCACGTCCACAGACATGAGCTTCCATTGTAAAGTCATAATGATCCGCCAACAAATTTGAATATCTTGACAATTTGTCAAGACTGCTAGTATCTGCATCTGATGTCATAGCTATCTGTCTTTGTTGTTGTCTATACAGTATTTCTTTACCTTTGAAGTATTCCTGTAAAAATAAATTGAAAAATATATTAGTTTTCAAATGATAAAACATTAATAAAAATATAAAATAAAAGATATAACATCCATACCTCTATGGTAATGAGTCGAAGAAGTCTGGATGGCCAAAGTAAAAAATGGCCGATACTATGTCCAACTGTCGTCACCTCATCTGTAGGTAATGGTATCCGAGCTGATCTATCTATAATATCCTGTACAGTGACCCTCTGATTCTCTACCTCTAACTGTTGATGATGAACTGTATCTCCTATACAATATACCATCCCATATGCAACTATATGATGTTGAGGATCATCAACATACAACTCACAATAAGTAGGTAGCTGCGGCGGAGGAGGAGGATCAAAAATGGGGTCCGCAGGCTGAGGTGGGGGAGTGGGAGCTACTGGGAGAGGTGGAGTGGGAGCTGCACCCTGAAATTGTCTTTGCAAGTCTGCAAACATTAACTGCACCGATGCTCTAATCTTGTCCTCCATTGTCGCATTAATATTATGGACTTCATCCTCCAACGATTCTATTTTTTTTTATAAACTCCTTCAACGTTAGAAGTTGAGGAACGTGGCAACACTTTTCTTACCGATACACCTGCCGGATATCCTCTTACACGGCCAGGATGTTCGAGCTTTCCCAATGCCACAGATAAAATATCTTCCCTCCCAGATGGTGTAAATGTCCCCTGTGAACTCTGCTCCTCAAGAGAGTCCTGTAATAAGTAATTGAACTTTTCTATAATGATTGGAAATATATGACGAAAATAGTAAACTTAAATAAATAAAATAGATATCTTACATCCTCTCAACTACGGGTCTCGATTCTTCCGAAAGATATTGTCCTTTTTTGCCCTTCCGAGCTCTTTTCCATTTCTCATGTCTAGATGGAGGGGATGGAGGGGCCACCTCTCCAGAGCTTGAAGACTCAGCTCTTAGTTGTTGAAATTTTTCTGCCATCATTTGTTCTTCCAATAATGCATACCCTTCCCGAGATAAACTATGAGGGTATACATTTTTAGATTGGATCTCTTGATGAGCTTTCCTTGTTTGCTGTAAATTAAGAATAAGTAATCATTAACAAAACAATAATAAGATCATTTATATAAGAAAGCTTATAAAAGTTTACATTGCCCTTACCAAAAATGATTCTTTTCTTCTACTTTCAAAAAATTCTCTCCACGTGTCTTCATCTATAAAAGGATATATACGACATGGATTCTCACGACTCCTATGACCATAAATGAAATCAGATGAGAGGGTAGATTTGAAATCCCTCCATCTCCTAGCAGCCAACGATAAGCATTTCTTCCTGACTCCTCCAGTGTCAGGAATATCAAATGTCATCTGATAAAAAAGAGGTTAAAAATATTATATATACTAGAAACATTTAAAGAACAGTCAAACAATAGCAAAAGATCTTACCAAGATGGTCTCCCACAGCTGAGAAATTATCGCCTTATCCACACTTCTCCAATCATCATAGAGAATGCTTACTTTGCTCTTAGCCTGAGTTGCTACAAAACCCTTAAAATCATTAGCATTTGGACCTCTAGGAAGATCATCCTCATCAAACTCCACGACTATCCTCTCCTCCTTCGTACGGGCAAGTGATAATTTTGGTAAACGTGTGCACCCACGCTTACCAACCTTTGAACTCTTTTTCCTAATAGGATCATGTGAATGTTCCTCCCCAGATGTATGACCAATATGCTCATCTCCAGAATCATGTGGCTGATCAACTGATTGATCTGTCATTTTCCTTCAAATCAAAAAAACAAACATTAGTTCACAAATAGAAAAGTGTACTAAATTACATAATAGTAAACATCGGTAATATGGTAAGCATGTTAAACAATGATAAACATGGTAAACACAGGCAAAATGTTGCCAAGGAGTTGGCATAAGAAAGCTGAAAAGTGGAATCACTGATGCCACCGGCCGGCCGCTGGCTCACCACCGGCCGGCCGGTGGACCAGACAGTCTTCCTCTGTCTGGACCACCGGCCGGCCGCTGGATCACCACCGGCCGACCGGTGGACCAGACAGAGAGCCTTCCTCTCTGTCTAAACCACCGGCCGGCCGCTGGCTCCTCACCGGCCGGCCGCTGGTGATCCAGACAGAGAGGAAGGCTCTCTGTCTGGTCCACCGGGCGGCCGGTGGTGATCCAGCGGCCGGCCGGTGGACCAGACAGAGAGCCTTCCTCTCTGTCTGAACCACCGGCCGGCCGCTGGTGATCCAGACAGAGAGGATAGGTCTCTGTATGGACCACCGGCCGGCCGCTGGCTCAGCACCGGCCGGCCGGTGGACCAGACAGAGAGCCTTCCTCCCTGTCTGAACCACCGGCCGGCCGCTGGCTCAACACCGGCCGCCGGTGATCCAGACAGAGAGGAAGGCTCTGTCTGGTCCACCGGCCGGCCGGTGGTGAGCCAGCGGCCGGCCGGTGGTTCAGACAGAGAGGACCGGTTGCCGGTGCGCCCAGGACTTCTCTTCTTTACGGTTTTTATTGTTTTATCGTTTTGGTTTGATACATATTTTAATAAGTAAAAAATTTACAGTATCTAACATTATATGAAAAAACTAAATGTAAACAAGAAATAAACTTGTGTTACCTGTAATTTTAGGAATGTACAGTTGGATTGTTTTCCCAAATTCCTTCGTCGTGATCGTTCCTTATGGCACAAACCATGTCTTCAACATACTCATCATTATGTTCTGTTAATCTTTCCATGGAAGTAGGGATCTCACATAAATCAGCATCTTCATCAAATTCATCCTCACCAACATATTGGTTTTTCCCTTGTAAAACAACAGCCCACTGCATATCTGATTGATCTACTACATAGAAAATTTGTTTGGCATGTGTTGCCATTATAAAAGAATCAGCTGTGTCTTCCAATCTATTCAGATTAACAAGTGTCATTCCAAATTCATCGTGTCTGACACTGTTGTTACCGATAAACCATTTACAGTTAAAAACGGGAACTTTAATTTTAAAGTAATCAGCCTCCCATATGTCTTCAATCACTCCATAATATGCACTTGATGCCGAAATTGGGTTTCTGTCCTTAGCACTCGAAAAATGCATTGCTTCTGCAAACACCAATACACCACTATTCTGAACTGCACTTCTGTTGTCCTGAGCTTTCGTATGAAATGTATAGCCATTAATGTCATAAGCGGACCATGTTATCACATTTAAAGATGGACCACCCACTATCCATTTTAATGTCTCGGATACATCTGATCTACCAAGCAAGGTCTTTTTAAACCATGGCAAAAAAGTTTTGTTGTGCTCATTCAAAATCCACATTTCTTTCTTCTTTGGATGACATTGTTTCAACTCATTAATATGCAATGTGATATACGGTTGAACATCAGCTATGTTATTCAAGATGTATGATTCTAACTTCTTCATATGTTCAGCTGACAGTGATTTGACTTTCAAGCCACGAATCCCCTTTCCCTCATTATTAACCCGTTCATGGCGAGATGGAGGCAAACCTATATGTTGCGTCGTAGCCAAGTAACTCGTACAAAACTATGCTACCTCCTCAAAAATATACTTTTCAATAATGGAGGCTTCAGGTCGATATGGATTTTTAACATATCCCTTTAATATTTTCATATACCTTTCAAAAGGATACATCCAACGAAGATATACAGGTCCACAAAGCCTTATTTCTCAAACCATATGAATCAGTAAATGCACCATCATATCAAAAAAGTTAGAGGAAAATACATTTCCAAATGACAAAGTATAATAATTTCATCCTTTTCCAAAATGTTCAAAGCATTCACATCAATCGCCTTGTTGCAAATTGAATTGAAAAAATAACACAACCTCATTATAGTCTTTCTGACACGGATGGGCAATATTCCACGCAGTGCAACTGGTAGAATTTGTTGCATCATGACATGACAATCATGTGATTTCATACCTATCAACTTCAAGTCTTTCAATGAGACAAAATTTTTTACATTTGAAGAATAACCTTGAGGCACTTTGATATCATGAAGACACTGACAGAAGCTACTTTTCTCCCTCTTCGATAATGTATGACAAGCCGGGGGAAGAAATGTCCGTCTTCCTTTAGGAGTGGGAGCTAACTCCAAACGTATTCCCATTGACAGTAGGTCTAACCTTGCATTCAACCCATCTTTTGTCTTTCCTTTAATATCTAGCAATGTTCCGATCAAAGAATCACAGATATTCTTCTCCACGTGCATGACATCAATATTATGTTTGACTTCATGATACCTCCAATATGGTAGCTCAAAAAATATTGACCTTTTCTTCCAAATATGTCTATCATTACCAGATTTCTGTGTCTTTCCCAATGTCACATCAAGGTTTTTCACCCTCTCAAAATACAATTCTGGGGATAAAGGTTGAGGAGCAGTATCAAATTCTTGTGAGCCATTGAATGCCTTTTTTAGTCTTCTATAAGGGTGATCCATAGGCAAAAACTTTCGATGACCCATGTACACTGTTTTCCTCCCATGATGCAATTGACAATATGACGTCTGTTGTTCGCAAATTGGACATGCTTTATGCCCTTTAACACTGTATCCAGACAAATTTCCATATGCTGGGAAGTCATTTATAGTGAATAGAAGCACTGCATGCAGTTGAAAATATTCCATTTTATAAGAATCATACACCCTAATACCATCAGCCCATAAAAGTTTCAAATCATCAATCAGCGGTGACAAGTATACATCAATATCATTGCCGGGTTGCTTTGGACCAGAGATCATGATACTCAACATGACATATTTGCGCTTCATACAAACTTCAGGAGAGAGGTTGTAAATTACCAATAAAACAGGCCATGAACTATGTGTGCTACTGAGGGTTCGGTATGGATTCATTCCATCTGTGCACAAGCCTAGTCTCAGATTTCTAATTTCATTTCCAAATGTAGGGTACTGGGCATCAATTTTCTTCCATTGTGGACAATCAGCTGGATGACGTATTTTTCCATCACATACCCGCTCATCAGCATGCCATCTTAACCTTTTTTCATCATGTGAATTAGCAAATAAACGTTTGAAACGAGGAATTATAGAAAGATACCAAAATACCTTTGAAGGGAGCTTTGTAATCTCTACATTAGCTTGTGATTTTTCTTTCACCTTATACCGTGATGTCCCACATTTGGGACACTCTTTCAGAAATTCATATTCCTTCCTATATATAATGCAGTCATTCGGACATGCATGTATTTTCCTGTATCCCAATCCCATCGGGCATAATATTTTTTTGGCCTTATAATGTGAATCTGGAAGATCGTTATCTTTTGGAAGAATGTCTTTCATCAATTGTTGCAGCTCTGTAAAACTTCTGTCACTCCCTCCATGTTTCGCCTTCAGGTTAATCAATCTTAACACCGCCGACAAAACCGTAAAATCTGTACAACCAGGATATAATGGTTTTTCGGCATCACCATATAGACGTGCAACTCTCGGTTCTATCTCAATTTGTTCTGCTACAATATCGCGAATCATTTCTTCAATTCCATCGGAGTTACCATCTTGCGATTCATTATCATCAGTGACATTCTGTCCAGTTTCGCCATGCCAAATCCAAGGGTTGTAACTCGGATTGAAACCATGACAAATCAGATGATCTTTTATCTCTCTACTTTTCAACTTCTTCATATTCAGACATTTCAGGCATGGACAGAAAAAAATGTCACTACTTGGAACATTTCGTTTAGCAAATTCCAAAAAGGCATCAACACCTTCCTCATATTCATTGCTCATTCGATGTGCCGTAATCCAACTTCGACTCATTATTACCTATAACAAATAGAAAAAATATATATATTTTTTAGATAAGACAAATATATTTTTATATGAAAAAAATCATAATTTGAATATAACAATTTTGAAATATAAAACAAATCGATGTGTAAACCCCCCTGGACACCCCCCGACCCCTCTGGACAGCCCCCCACCCCTCCTGGACACAACCCCCCACCCCCGACCTGCTTGGACACCCCCCTGGACACCCCCCAACCCTCTGGACAGCCCCCCCACCCCTCCTAAACACCACCACCCACCCCCTACCCCCTTGGACACCCCCCTGGACACCCCCCAACACCCACCCACGCCCTTGGACAGCCCCCCACACCCACCCACCCCCTTGTAAACCCCCTGGACACCCCCGACCCCTCTGGACAGCCCCCCGCCCCTCCTGGACACCACCCCCCACCCCCTACCCCCTTGGACACCCCCCTGGACATCCCCCAACCCTCTGGACAGCCCCCCCACCCACCCGGACAACCCCAAATACCCTCTGGAGAGGCCGCCACCCACGTGGACAGCCCCCCACACCCATCCACCCCCTTGGACACCCCCCTGGACACCCCACCGACCCCTCTGGACAGGCCGCCACCCCCTTGGACAGCCCCCCCACACCCACCCATCCCCTTGGACACCACCCTGGACACCCCCCGACCCCTCTGGACAGCCCCCGACCCCTCTAGAAAGCACCCCCACCCCTCCTGGACACAACCCCCCACCCCCGACCTGCTTGGACACCCCCCTGGACACCCCCCAACCCTCTGGACAGCCCCCCCACCCATCCTGGACACCACCCCCTACCCCCTTGGACACCCCCCTGGACACCCCCCAACACCCACCCACACCCTTGGACAGCCCCCCACACCCACCCACCCCCTTGTAAACCCCCCTGGACACCCCCGACCCCAAATCCATGCACCTATGCCATGGTTGTGTGTGAATAAAGTAGTAACAACTGTAAAAGGGCAACCCATCCAAATGGACACGCCCCAACCCTCTCGGGGATTTATAGAAAACGATGAAAAATTAGTGAAATCAAAAAATTACTCAATATTGCAAGTCGAACAAATAGATCTAGGGATGATAAATAAGATTATGGTGCCAAAACGAGTTAAAAGGGTTCGCAATCGAAGAATCTTAGCTAGTTTCAACAAAAAAATCACAACACATATATATTTACTATCCGCGAAAAAAAACGAACGAGTGGGAGGATTACCTGAGTGCTGCGAGTTTAGATGATTGATCCGAGGAGATTAAATATGAGAAACGATGATCGCAAAACGAATCTAAACCAACGAAATGGACGAGCCGATTCGGGTTTACGCGCGAGAGAGACGAGTCGCGACTGTCGAAGGTAAACTCGCGAATGACAATCCACGGGTCTGGGTAAATTTTTAAATGAGTTATCACGTCGGTTATTCAATAACCGACGTGATAATTGTTTTAAAAACATTTATAACGTCGGTTATTTCAATAACCGACGTAAAAACCTTCCTCCGATTCATTTTTTACGTCGGTTATTATATAACCGACGTAACAAATGGCTCAAAATCCGCGTTTTTTTACGTCGGTTATGGAATAACCGGCGTCAAAAACATCTGCGGATTCTTTTTTTACGTCGGTTATTTTATAACCGACGTAAAAAAGCCTTCAAAAACCACGTTTGTTACGTCGGTTATTCAATAACCGACGTCAAAGGGCCTTCGAAAACCGCGTTTGTTACGTCGGTTATAAAAATAACCGACGTAAAAAACGAAGCCGCGCGATTAATAACGTCGGTTATAAAAATAACCGACGTTAAATGTGTACCGAACACAGGTTTTTATGTCGGTTAAGAAATAACCGACGTAAAAAACCTCGTTTTACATATTATGATGTCGGTTTTATATAACCGATGTAAAAAATGGTGACGTAAAAAACGTTTTCTGAACTAGTGTTTTATCTTTCATTATGTGGTTATTAGCTAAAGATAATGGAGAATTTTTTTTCTTTTTCTACCTTTATTATGTTTATTATTATAATATATACTTGTTTTCATTGTTTCTTATTATATTTTTTAGTTCGGTGATATACCCTACATTTTTTGCCTCATATATTTTTTTTTGATATTGGGTATTTATTGTTAGTGGTTAGTGTGTGGTTTTTTTCAAATAAAAAGTGTAATGCCTCCCATAATGTATATTTTATGCCTGTAGTGTTAGTTTCAACCTCATGGAATATTATATATGAGATTTAGGGATCACTCTCGATGTCATTTTTTATTTAGAAGGGTTAGGTCATGAAAAAATAATATCAGATTGAGGTTTATGATAGAGTTTTAAGTAGTAATGGGTGTGAATTTCATTTTTTTCATGTCTATGAATTTATTTTGAGGCATTTTTATCTTAGGATTACCTTTATACTTTGGGTTCCCCATGTTTTTTTGGTAAAAATAGTGAATTTGGGCTTGGCAGCATGTAGAACATGGTTGGTGCATGGTTAAGGAAAATTGTGCACCCCTACCTAAGAAACTGTGTGGTAGACAATGGGTTTGGATGGTAACTACTGCATGGTCAATTCACGACTAGTCAATCCATTTGGGAAAACCATGTGGTGAGTGCCTCTTATATAGTGAGTAGTGCATGGTTATCGCAAGGTTTGGAAAACCATGTGGAAAAACTATACAACCTCTCCAGGTGATTAAAGCTTGGTTTATTACCTTTTTCCCCTTTTCAGATTTAACTCTAAATACACCCCTTTTCCCCACTCAGGATTTTCAGCCCTAGATTCCTCCAACCCTCCCCCTTTCTCCCTTGGATCTCAATTTTTTAGGTGATTTTTTTCATGATTATTCAAGAACCTTCATGTAAGTGGTTTTATTTCTTGATTTCTCCTCTTTTATAGGGTTTCACTTCTTCTATCTGGGGGTCTTATATCTCTGTCAATTTGGGTGACTTATTGAGGGTTGTATATATCTTGATTCTTAGGGTTAAATATTTATTTTTTTGTTCAATCATTCCTTTATAGGGTCCCTTGGTGGTGAGGTTGTGGTTTAACGCCAATTTCTGGAAGTTTCTATACTTGAGGTAGGTGGTTCCATACATAAATATTATTTTTTTATTTTGATATTCTTTCCTTTCTTCTTGGTTATGTTCTATGTATTTTTCATGAGGTGTGAAATGTGTTTTTAAAAGGATTCAAGGTGTGTTTGTGTCGAAAGATGGTATTGCGAAGGAAATGAGTTGTGTTCCATGTGTGCTTCCTTGTTTTTCTTTGTAAAGGTGTTTTATTAAATGTGTAAATGGTGTGAAACATGTTTTGAAATGGATTTGGTATGCATTCATATTTAAAAGAGGTTTTGGTTATAGAAATGTTGGTTTATCATGTCAGTTCATAGTGATTTGATTATTCGTGTGTTAAAGTGTGTATTATGTGATATGTGGAATAGAAATTGAGCATGAAGGGAATCCCAGGTATAACGACCCATACTTTACATACATTGTTAATACTTCAAAATGGAAGCACACTTATTACAACATATGACAAAACCACAAAGGACCGTATAGGTATAGTGTCTTTAGAAACTGGGAAACATAAACAACTGGTTCATAAATCTTCTACAGTGTCTCCCATTTATTTCATCATATCTAGGGTCCCTTTTAGCATATTCTACTTAATATCCATCTTCCTAACCTGGGGAAAAGAAAACATAAAAGGGTGAGCTCAAATGCTCAGCAAGGGCAAATAAAGGAAACAAAAATCATATCATATCTTTTTGAAAATCATAACCTGCAAAAGAGATCATAATATATTAACATGGAATAAATCATAGAAGTGAAAATGAGATCCCCATAATCATACCATGAAACTTGAAACTTTGTGGCATGCACACATAATCATGGAAAATCATTTCTGGTTAGTCATGACCCATTGCCAACACTATCTTAGTGGACAAAGTCCCTTTCTGAACCGAGTCACCCTCGTTCCAGTCCTGTTTCACTGAACCGGTATAACCTACCATTCCAGCCATGTCTATATCATGAGATATAAAATCTTTACCCAATGCATTGGAGGGAGATATAGGTCCCACCCATCTCATAATGAAACCATTCTTATGTGTTCCACAAAATCATAAACCATACATCATAGCATAACCCATGTAATAAAAATGGGATTCTTAAACAACATGACATCATAAAACAATAAGATAAAGGAATTCATGAAAATATTTCCATCACAACATGATAAAATCAATGTAATAATAGGGATAAAAACAGAACCCTTTATTATCTTAGATGGAAAATAATATTGATAAAACACTTGAACACCATTCTTGAGGAAAATATCCTTTCTTCTTCAAAAACATTTTTCCTTTCATAACATGTCATACGACTATAAAATAAAATAATTTGATTAAAAATAAACTTGAAAACTTGTAAGGGAAGCTTCTTGGAAATTATGTTTTAAAAATCCATTCATTCCGTATAAGTTAAAAAAAAACATTCTTCGTACCTTTGTCGGAAAAGTCAAAAAGTACCTCGTACGAAAAACGACAAAAGATTCCTTTCATACATATTACTAAAAACTCACCTAAGGGTAAAAATGGATTTAAAAAATTGTAGTTGGATGGAAATAATATTACATATTGATGAAACATGGATGTGTATGATAAAATACACCCCAGTAAATACTTACGAATAAACAATCTCGGATAAAAATGAGATTGTGATATTTCCCTTACCTTAGGTCCGATTTGCTTTGTACATGTCCGAAGCTCCTGTATAATGGTTTAAATAATGTTATTGACTTATTCCAGAATCATACATATTGATATGATATCATATATGGTCATATTCGTAGCTTCTTGTTAGTAATATTTCATTGTTACTTGTTACTCGGGTCTTTATTGCCTTTTGTTCTTATGCGTGTTTTGCCGAATAAATTCTTATTATTATTTTAAGGTTATAGATACCTTATATCCAGAATGGTATTAGTGTAACATATATCATATTTATTCATTCAATTCGTTTATATAATTACTATGTAATGATGATCATGTAGAACGAGTCGCTTCACATCGTGGAGAGGGTATTCCGTACGTACGCACGAGTGATGATATCGTTCCTATGATCGTGGAATTGTATTGGAGTATATATATATTATTTAAGTATCAATATTAATTTATAATAATCACAAATAGTTACTCATTACACCATTATACCCATCCTTGTAAGGTCATAGTGGAAAATAGATTACACCACGGCATGGAGACGGTATTCCGTACGTACGCACGCGCGGTGATTTCATTTTTCCATAGGATGGATAGAAGGTGAATTAGGGTTGTTTCATATTTATAATAACATATCAGTTTGAAAGTAATACTGATGTTATTACTTTATCATGAAACAACTAATGAAGAAGAAGTTGAAGAAGAAAGAAATTGAAAAGATCGGTAATGGATATTACCTCTTCTTTGGAACGCTTCTTTGAATCCTCCACTTAGGGAACTAAGATTGGTCTTTCAAGAAGACCAGGACCTATAGGATTATTCTAGGGAAGTGGAGAGGAGAAAATTGCAGGGTTTGGCCGAGCATGAGTGCTCAAATTGGTGTGAGGAGGAGGGGGAGGTGGTGCCCTTTTATAAGGGAGGAGAGGGGCACCTTAGGAATATCTCAAAATATTATTTTATATTAAAGTCAAAATCGGTTTATAATGGTTCCAAAGGGTCTTATTTAGAAGCTAAAGTGGGGATGGGTCGAAATCCTATCAACCAATAGGATTTAGACAAGTTTAGGGTATTATTTTAACCTTATCAATTTGATTTAACTCTAAGTTAAATAATTTAACTTTTACCATGTCTTTTTGTTTTCTTTCACTATATGGTTAATACACTTACTATAACATGCCAAACGAACCCCAAATTGTTTATTATTAATATATATATCCTTACCTAAGTCATTTGGCCGAGATTT
Organism: Viscum album; assembly: GCA_963277665.1. Taxonomy (NCBI): domain Eukaryota; kingdom Viridiplantae; phylum Streptophyta; class Magnoliopsida; order Santalales; family Viscaceae; genus Viscum; species Viscum album. The sequence continues at coordinate 1,663,505,095 of OY728135.1, read as the reverse complement.
AGATTTTTAGGAATAAAATAACAATTAATAATATAATATTTGATTTAAAAACTATTTTGTGTTAATTTTGACACTATTTGATATATGATTTTTGTGAAAGTCATAACAAAATTATATGTTCGAACCAAGTTGATTAAATCAACACTAATATATCATGGTAAAATATAAAATTAGTGTAATTCATAAAAAGTCTCAAATTACATTTATTTTGGTGTTTATAACATCAATTATGTCAATATTTCATAAAGAAGATAATTACTGCATCATCGTTGTGTCATAATTAAATTAAATTATATAATGTCTAAAAATTATAAATAAAATACCATTATGTAGTAAATCTGTTTAGCTTTCTAATGAATATTTATTGTCTAATTTATCTTATGTATAACCCCATATTAAAAATGATTTACTTATTAAACTTTGATTTTAACTATTTTAACCCTTCTTTAAATAAATGTCCTAATCTAACTCAAGTGGGCCTAAATGGTCATATTTTATTCATAAGGTTTTTTTTGGTCGAATTACACTTATCCAATAGAATTAGGACATGTTTTAGGGTAATAGTAATATCATATTTACCCTTAGTTACCCTATTTACTATTAACCGCGGTAAAAAAAGTAAAAAGTTACTATTCACCAAAAATTTATTTTTATCTCATTGAACCACATTTTACTTACTGATATCAACCGTGTCTGTCTGATTTTCGAAATTCCATTCACAGAAGCGGTAAAATTAAGTTTTATGCAAAATTCAGTTTTTAACCTACCACTTAGTGGTTTCACTATTCATCAAAAATTGAAAGTTTTCAGAAAAATACCAAAATTTCACCTTAGGCTAATTTCGGTATTCCGAATCCAAAAATGAAGTCCATTTTGAAAGATAAAATTTATAAAATTTCAAAAAGTGGTTATTACTATTCATAACGGCTAGTTTTAATAATATTTAAATAGCATATCGTTGTTTAGTGAAACTCAGTATTGCGTACGACGCAATCTATCGAGGAAAGTCGCGATTGCGTGTAAAGTAAGCCAAGCTAGTATGTAGTGAAAGATTCCTTTGATGATATAAAAACAAAATATTACTCCTAAAAATCTCGGGTGTTACATTCTACCCCACTTAAAAATAATTTCACCCTCGAAATTCGTCACTTTGTAACAAACAGATGAGGATACTTCTCCCTCATCATATCATCAAGCTCCCATGTAGCTTCTTCAAGTTGGTGGTTCCTCCATAAAACTTTCACCAATCGAGTGGTCTTGTTTCGTAGGACTTTTTCGCTACGATCTACAATCTCTATCGGTTGTTCTTCATAAGAAAGATCTTGCTCCAGCGGTACAACTTCTGAGATGAGTACATGTGATGGATCAGGTGTGTACTTTCTCAGGAGATATACATGGAAAACATCGTGAACTTGAGAGAGATTCGGTGGAAGCGCCAATCGGTAAGCTACCTTTCCAACACGATCCAGTATTTCGAAAGGACCGATATATCTAGGGCTCAACTTCCCCTTCTTTCCAAATCTCATAACCCTCTTCCAGGGAGATATTCGTAAGAACACTTTATCACCCACTTCAAACTCTAAGTCTTTTCTTCGGTTGTCGGCATAACTTTTCTATCGACTCTGAGCTGCTCTTATGTGTTGTTGAATAGATCTGACCTTTTCTGCCATTTCATCAACGAGATCAGGTCCTAATAGCTTTCTTTCCAAAACTTCATCCCAGCAAGTTGGAGTCCTGCATTTCTTTCCATAGAGAGCTTCATAAGGAGCCATCTGAATACTGGAGTGAAAGCTATTATTATAAGAAAATTCCACCAAAGGTAGGTGTTGATCCCAACCTCCTTCGAAATCCATAGAGCACGATCTCAACATATCTTCTAGGGTTTGAATTGTTCTCTCAGACTGACCATCTGTCTGGGGATGATAAGCAGTTCTGAAACTCAACTCTGTATCCAGAGTATGCTGAAGACTTCGCCAGAACTTCGAGGTAAATCTCGGATCCCGATCAGATATAATAGAAAGTGGTACTCCATTCAATCTTACCACTTCCTTTACATATATCCTGGCAAGCTGATCTAGAGATAAATCATCTCTAATAGCAATGAAGTGTGCAGACTTTGTAAGACGATCAACTATGACCCAAATAGCATTATTGCCTTTGGATGTTTTAGGAAGTCCTGTGACAAAGTCCATAGTGATGTTTTCCCATTTCCATTCGGGTATGGGTAATGGTTGTAACATCCCCTTAGACTTTTGTCTCTCAGCTTTAACTTGTTGACAAACCAAGCATCGAGAGACATATTCAGCAACATCTCTTTTCATGCCATCCCACCAGAAGTACTCTTTCATGTCCCTATACATCTTCGTGCTTCCAGGATGAATAGGGAATGAAGAACTATGAGCCTCATCCAGCAGCTCCTTCTTTAATCCGGGTATGGGAGGAACACAAACCCGATTCCTGAACTTTATTATCCCATCACAAACAAGTTTAAATTCAGGAACATTTCTCACCTTCTTTTGTAACTCGACATCTTCTTTTTGTGCCTCTTTAATCTTCACATGTATAGATGGTTGAACATTCATTTGAGAAAGATAAGATTTTTTCCCTTCCATTATAATTCCAAGATCCATCCTTTGTAAATCCATAAATATTGGATCTTTTGTGATCCTCATCATGGATAAACTAGCATGGTCTTGTCGACTTAATGCTTCTGCAACCTTGTTTGCTTTCCCAGGGTGGAAATGGATTGAGCAGTCATAATCCTTAATCAGCTCCAACCATCTTCTTTGACGCATATTCAACTCCTTTTGTGTGAAAATATTCTTTAAACTTTTATGATCAGTATAAATATCACACCTTTCACCATAAAGGTAATGCCTCCAAATCTTTAATGCAAAGATTGCCGCAGCCAACTCCAAATCATTTGTTGGGTAATTTTGCTCATGGATTTTCAACAGTCGTGAGGTATAAGCTATCACCATATCATTTTTCATAAGAACACACCCCAATCCCTTCTTGGATGCATCACTGTAGATCACAAACCTTTCTCCACTATAAGGCAGTGTGAGCACAGGTGCACTGGATAACCTTCTTTTCAACTCCTTGAAATTTTCTTCACATTCCTCTATCCAAACAAACTTAACTCCTTTCCAAGTCAACTTAGTGAGTGTATTAGATAATCGTGAAAAATCTTTTACAAACCGTCGATAATATCCAGCCAAACCAAGAAAACTTCGGATCTTAGTTACTGTTGTTGGTCTCGACCATCTTTCGATAACCTCTGTTTTTGCTGGATCCACAGATATCCCCTCTTTTGAGATTATGTGACCCAAAAATGCATCTTTTTGAAGCCAAAATTCACACTTGGTAAATTTGTCATAAAGATTCTCCTTTCTCAGGGTCTTCAATATAATTCTTAGGTGATCTTCATGCTCTTCCTTTCTCTTTGAATAGACAAGAATATCGTCTATAAAGACTCCCACAAATTGATCAAGATAGTCTCTAAAGACTCTATTCATTAGATACATGAAGATAGCAGAGGCATTATAATGATCAAATGGAATCACTATAAATTCATAGTGTCCATACCTTGTACGAAAATCTGTCTTTGGTATATCCTCCCTTTTGACCCTTAATTGATGATACCCTGAACGACGATCAATCTTGGAAAAGTATTGAGCTCCGCGTAGTTGGTCAAATAAGTCATCAATGCGTGGGAGAAGATATTTGTTCTTGATAGTGATCTTGTTAAGTTCTCGAAAATCAATGCAGAGTCTCATTGATCCATATTTCTTCATAACAAATAGAACAGGTGCTCCCCAAGGTGAGGCACTAGGGCGTATGAATCCCTTATCAAGATTCTTTTGGAGTTGCTTCTTCAATTCCTGCAACTCAATTGGGGCCATTCTATAAGGTGTTTTTGAAATAGGCAAAGCACCCGGTACGAGTTCTATTGAAAACTCAACTTCACGATTTGGTGGAAGACCTGGTAATTCCTCTGGAAAGACATCATCAAACTCCCGTACGATGGGCATATTTTTAATCGTGAGTTTTGCATCAACCATTTGAGATAAATAACCTTCATTTAGTGGAATCAAGACCCATAAGATGGAAGAAATTTCCACTGGAAGATTATATTCATCCTTGCATCGATAGACGATCGTAGATTGATCTGGAATATGAAATGTGACTTCCCTTCTTTGGAAATTGATATGAGATCCATGTAGAGAAAGCCAATCCATGCCAAGAATCACATCAAATTCCACTAAAGGAAGTATCACAAGATTTTCAGGAAGCACTTTCTCACAAACTTCGATCGGAGAAGAATTATAAACTTTTGATGTGACTGTTGTTCCATTAGGTGTTGTCACAGCTAACTCAACATCTAATCGTTGAGGTAATACGGTGATACCCTTAGAAAATTCTTTAGAAATAAAAGAGTGGGTGGATCCAGAATCAAATAAAACATTTGCTACTTTAGAGTGGATGGTAAGTGTACCTTTCACCACTTTGTTATTGTACTCCACATCGCTGATAGAAATTGCATGTGACTTTCCTTTGTCTTTAGCCTTAAGATTTTGTTGACGTCGACCATCATCATCAACCCTTGGATTTGGGCATTGATTGGCATAATTCCCCATCTCCTTGCACTTGAAACATTGAAGTGTATTAGGTTCATTCTGTGTATCCCTTCCTTTGTTTGCATCATTAGACATCTTCTTCCCATAATCGCGGCATTCAAATGCCCGATGACCTTCCTTTCCACATTTGAAACATTTACTTATCCCTTTAAGACAACTCCCTCCATGTTTCTTTCCACACTTTGAGCATAAGGGGAAGCTCATCTTCTTTTCAGTGTGCTCTTTAGATTTTCCTTTGAATTCCATCTTCCTCTTCTTATCAAACCCATGCGATTGATGGGTTACTCCAATCTCCATCTCGACTTTGAGAGCACATCGAACGATTTCCTCGTAGCTATTGAAGTCCCTTATGGCTAACGCCCTTCGAATACTTGGTTTTAAGCCACTAAAGAATCAATCGATCTTACTCTCAGGTTGGATAATAATACCAGAAGCGTACCTTGCAAGTCTTGTAAAATTTGCTTCATAGGTACCAACAGATTCATCATCCCTTTGCTTCAGTTCATGAAACTCTTTCTCTATCTTTTTTCGGAGAATACGAGGGAAGTACATATTGAAAAATAAGTTCTTGAACTCGTCCCATTCCATAGACTCAATTTCATCCCTTTGCCTCGTATTCTTAATAAGATTCCACCATTGATCAGCATCTCCTTCCAAACGATACACTGCTAGGATGACTTTATCGTGTTCAGAACATTGAAGAACTGAAAATATCTTTTCAATAGTACTAATCCATTGTTCAGCAACTAATGGATCAGTAGACCCGCTGAAAGAAGGTGGGCGTTGCCTCATGAAGGATTCAACAGAATGTTGCTCCTTCCTTTGCTCGTTTGGAAGTCCTGCATGATTCATAGCTTGAGAAAGTTGTGTGAGCATGGCTACAAGATTTTTCATTCCAGCTCCCATATCATTTGGTTTCTCAGGTGGACAATCGTTGCATTGCCCATCGCATTCCGCATTAACACGGTTCCTTCGGGTTCCAGCCATTGACTAAAACCAAGAAGAATAGTGTGAGAAACACTAATTATAATAGGAAAACCACATAATCAAGGATAAAATTTCACACTTAAGTTCTTATCCTAGGGTATTCATGGCCATTTCTAAAACACTAAGATTGTGTTCTATGCTTAGACTTATCCTTAGGGTTCTTACTAAGACTTTCACATCCTAGTTTCCAAAGGTTGACTATACCTTTCCTCGGATACCAACTATAACGACCCATACTTTACATACATTGTTAATACTTCAAAATGGAAGCACACTTATTACAACATATGAAAAAACCACAAAGGATCGTATAGGTATAGTGTCTTTAGAAACTGGGAAACATAAACAACTGGTTCATAAATCTTCTACAGTGTCTCCCATTTATTTCATCATATCTAGGGTCCCTTTTAGCATATTCTACTTAATATCCATCTTCCTGACCTGGGGAAAAGAAAACATAAAAGGGTGAGCTCAAATGCTCAGCAAGGGAAAATAAAGGAAATAAAAATCATATCATATCTTTTTGAAAATCATAACCTGCAAAAGAGATCATAATATCTTAACATGGAATAAATCATAGAAGTGAAAATGAGATCCCCATAATCATAACATGAAACTTGAAACTTTGTGGCATGCACACATAATCATGGAAAATCATTTCTTGTTAGTCATGACTCATTTCCAAGACTATCTTAGTGGACAAAGTCCCTTTCTGAACCGAGTCACCCTCGTTCCAGTCCCGTTTCACTGAACCGGTATAACCTACCGTTCCAGCCATGTCTATCTCATGAGATATAAAATCTTTACCCAATGCATTGGAGGGAGATATAGGTCCCACCCATCTCATAATGAAACCATTCTTATGTGTGCCACAAAATCATAAACCATACATCATAGCATAACCCATGTAATAAAAATGGGATTCTTAAACAACATGACATCATAAAACAATAAGATAAAGGAATTCATGAAAATATTTCCATCACAACATGATAAAATTAATTTAATAATAGGGATAAAAACAGAACCCTTTATTATCTTAGAAGGAAAATAATTTTGATAAAACACTTGACCTCCATTCTTGAGGAAAATATTTGTTCTTCTTCAAAAACATTTTTCCTTTCATAACATGTCATACGACTTTAAAATAAAAGAAGTTGATTAAAAATAAACTTGAAAACTTGTAAAGGAAGCTTCTTGGAAATAATGTTTTAAAAATCCATTCATTCCGTATAAGTTAAAAAAACATTCTTCGTACCTTTGTCAGAAAAGTCAAAAAGTACCTCGTATGAAAAACGTCAAAAGATTCCTTTCATACATATTACTAAGAACTAAACGAAGGGTAAAAATGGATTTAAACAATTGTAGGTGGATGGAAATAATATTACATATTGATGAAACATGGATTTGGATGATAAAATACACCCCAGAAAATACTTACAAATAAACAATCTCGGATAAAAATGAGATTGTGATATTTCTCTTACCTTAGGTCCGATTTGCATTGTACGTGTCCGAAACTCCTGTATAATGGTTTAAATAATGTTATTGACTTATTCTAGAATCATACATATTGATATGATATCATATATGGTCATATTCTTAGCTTCTTGTTAGTAATATTTCATTGTTACTTGTTACTCGGGTCTTTATTGCCTTTTGTTCTTATGCGTGTTTTGCCGAATAAATTCATATTCTTCTTTTAAGGTTATAGATACCTTATATCCAGAATGGTATTAGTGTAACATATATCATATTTATTCATTCAATTCATTTATATAATTACTATGTAATGATGATCATGTAGAATGAGTCACTTCACATCGTGGAGACGGTATTCCGTACGTACGCACGAGTGATGATATTGTTCCTATGATCGTGGAATTGTATTGGAGTATATATATATTATTTCAGTATCAATATTACTTTATAATAATCATAAATAGTTACTCATTACACCATTATACCCATCCTTGTAAGGTGATGGTGGAAAATAGATTACACCACGGCGTGGAGACGGTATTCCGTACGTACGCACGCGCGGTGATTTCATTTTTCCGTAGGATGGATAGAAGGTGAATTAGGGTTGTTTAATATTTATAATAACATATCAGTATGTACGTAATACTGATGTTATTACTTTATCATGAAACAACTAAAGAAGAAGAAGTTGAAGAAGAAAGAAATTGAAAAGATCGGTAATGGATATTACCTCTTCTTTGGAACGCTTCTTTGAATCCTCCACTTAGGGAACTAAGATTGGTCTTTGAAGAAGACCAGGACCTCTAGGATTATTCTAGGGAAGTGGAGAGGAGAAAACTGGCAGGGGTTGGCCGAGCTTGAGTGCTCAAATTGGTGTGAGGAGGAGGGGGAGGAGGTGCCCTTTTATAAGGGAGGAGAGGGGCACCTTAGGAATATCTCAAAATATTATTTTATATTAAAGTCCAAATCGGTTTATAATGGTTCCAAAGGGTCTTATTTAGAAGCTAAAGTGGGTATGGGTCTAAATCCTATCAACCAATAGGATTTATACAAGTTTAGGGTATTATTTTAACCTTATCAATTAGATTTAACTCTAAGTTAAATAATTTAACTTTTACCATGTCTTTTTGTTTTCTTTCACTATATGGTTAATACACTTACTATAACATGCCAAACGAACCCCAAATTGTTTATTATTAATATATATATCCTTATCTAAGTCATTTTGCCGAACCTTAGATTTTTAGAAATAAAATAACAATTAATAATATAATATTTGATTTAGAAACTATTTTGTGTCAATTTTGACACTATTTGATATATGATTTTTTTGAAAGTCATAACAGAATTATATGTTCGAACCAAGTTGATTAAATCAACACTAATATATCCTAGTAACCTAGAAAATTAGTGTAATTCATAAAAATTCTCAAATTACATTTATTTTGGTGTTTATAACATCAATTATGTCAATTTTTCATAAATAAGATAATTACTGCATCATCGTTGTGTCATAATTAAATTAAATTATTTAATGTCTAAAAATTATAAATAAAATTCCATTATGTAGGAAATCTTTTTATATTTCTAATGAATATTTATTGTCGAATTTATCTTATATATAACCCCATATTAAAAATGATTTACTTATTAAACTTTGATTTTAACTATTTTATCCCTTCTTTAAATAAATGTCCTAATCTAACTCAAGTGGGCCTAAATGGTCATATGTTCTTCATAAGGTTGTTTTTGGTCGAATTACACTTATCCAATAGAATTAGGACATGTGTTAGGGTAATAGTAATATCATATTTACCCTTAGTTACCCTATTTACTATTAACCGCGGTAAAAAAAAGTAAAAAGTTACTATTCACCAAAAAATTATTTTTATCTCATTGAACCACATTTTACTTACTGATATCAACCGTGTTTGTCGGATTTTCTAAATTCAATTCACAGAAGCGATAAAATTAAGTTTTATGCAAAATTCAGTTTTTAACCTACCACTTAGTGGTTTCACTATTCATCAAAAATTGAAAGTTTTCAGAAAAATACCAAAATTTCACCCTAGGCAAATTTTGGTATTCCGAATCCAAAAATGAAGTCCATTTTGAAAGATAAAATTTATAAAATTTCAAAAAGTGGTTATTACTATTCAGAACGGCTAGTTTTAATAATATTTTAATAGCATATCGTTGTTTAGTGAAACTCAGTATTGCGTACGACGCAAGCTATCGAGGAAGGTCGTGATTGCGTGTAAAGTAAGCCAAGCTAGTATGTAGTGAAAGATTCCTTTGATGATATAAAAACAAAATATTACTCATAAATATCTCGGGTGTTACATTCTACCCCCCTTAAAAAGAATTTCGCCCTCGAAATTCGTCACTTTGTAACAAAAAGATGAGGATACTTCTCCCTCATCATATCCTCAAGCTCCCATGTAGCTTATTCAAGTTGGTGGTTCCTCCATAAAACTTTCACCAATCGAGTGGTCTTGTTTCGTAGGACTTTTTCGCTACGATCCAGAATCTCTATCAGTTGTTCTTCATAAGAAAGATCTTGCTCCAGTGGTACAACTTCTGAGCTGAGTACATGTGAAGGATCAGGTATGTACTTTCTCAGGAGAGATACATGGAACACATCGTGAACTTGAGAGAGATTCGGTGGAAGCTCCAATCGGTAAGCTACCTTTCCAACATGATCCAGTATTTCGAAAGGACCGATATATCTAGGGCTCAACTTCCCCTTCTTTCCAAATCTCATAACCCTCTTCCAGGGAGATATTCGTAAGAACACTTTATCACCGACTTCAAACTCTAGGTCTTTTCTTCGGTTGTCGGCATAACTTTTCTGTCGACTCTGAGCTGCTCTTATGTGTTGTTGAATAGATCTGACCTTTTCTGCCATTTCATCAACGAGATCAGGTCCTAATAGCTTTCTTTCCCCAACTTCATCCTAGCAAGTTGGAGTCCTGCATTTCTTTCCATAGAGAGCTTCATAAGGAGCCATCTGAATACTGGAGTGAAAGCTATTAATATAAGAAAATTTCACCAAAGGTAGGTGTTGATCCCAACCTCCTTTGAAATCCATAGAGAAAGCTCTCAACATATCTTCTAGGGTTTGAATTGTTCTCTCAGACTGACCGTCTTTCTGGGGATGATAAGCAGTGCTGAAACTCAACTCTGTATCCAGAGTATGCTGAAGACTTCGCCAGAACTTTGAGGTAAATCTCGGATCCCGATCAGATATAATAGAAAGTGGTACTCCATGCAATCTTACCACTTCCTTTACATATATCTTGGCAAGCTGATCTAGAGAGAAATCCTCTCTAATAGCAATGAAGTGTGCAGACTTTGTAAGACGATCAACTATGACCCAAATAGCATTATTGCCTTTGGGTGTTTTAGGAAGTCCTGTGACAAAGTCCATAGTGATGTTTTCCCATTTCCATTCGGGTATGGGTAATGGTTGTAACATCCCCTTAGACATTTGTCTCTCAGGTTTAACTTGTTGACAAACCAAGCATCGAGAGACATATTCAGCAACATCTCTTTTCATGCCATCCCACCAGAAGTACTCTTTCAGGTCCATATACATCTTCGTGCTTCCAGGATGAATAGAGAATGAAGAACTATGAGCCTCATCCAGCAGCTCCTTCTTTAATTCGGGGATGGGAGGAACACAAACCCGATTCCTGAACTTTATTATCCCATCACAAACAAGGTTAAATTCAGGAACATTTCTCACCTTCTTTTGTAACTCAACATCTTCTTTTTGTGCCTCTTTAATCTTCACATGTATAGATTGTTGAACATTCATTTGAGAAAGATAAGATTTTTCCCCTTCCATTATAATTCCAAGATCCATCCTTTGTAAATCCATAAATATTAGATCTTTTGTGATCCTCATCATGGATAAACTAGCATGGTCTCGTCGACTTAATGCATCTGCCACCTTGTTTGCTTTCCCAGGGTGGTAATGGATTGAGCAGTCATAATCCTTAATCAGCTCCAACCATCTTCTTTGACGCATATTCAACACCTTTTGTGTGAAAATATAATTTAAACTTTTATGATCAGTATAAATATCAAACCTTTCACCATAAATGTAATGCCTCCAAATCTTTAATGCAAAGATTACTTCAGCCAACTCCAAATCATGTGTTGGGTAATTTTGCTCATGGATTTTCAACTGTCGTGAGGCATAAGCTATCACCATATCATTTTGCTTAAGAACACACCCCAATCCCTTCTTGGATGCATCACTGTAGATCACAAACCTTTCTCCACTACAAGGCAGTGTGAGCACAGGTGCACTGGATAACCTTCTTTTCAACTCCTTGAAATTCTCTTCACATTCCTCTGTCCAAACAAACTTAACTCCTTTCTGAGTCAACTTGGTGAGTGGATTAGATAATCGTGAAAAAATTTTTACAAAGCGTCGATAATATCCAGCCAAACCAAGAAAACTTCGGATCTCAGTTACTGTTGTTGGTCTCGACCATCTTTCGATAACCTCTGTTTTTGCTGGATCCACAGATATCCCCTCCACAAAGTAAATTTTGTTGTCCCGATTCTAAAGAAGAATTCTATTTGGTCCAATAGAATTTATAAGAGTGACCAAAACTATATTTAATGAAGGCTCTCCATCAAAAGGTGATAAGTGGACCTTTAGTGAATATTAGAGTATCTATGCCTAAAATTGTATTCTTTTCTTATTTTAAGCCTTTATCTTTTGTTTGAAAAATGTAAAACCATTTAACAAACATATATAATCATATTTTAGTTGTTTCTATTCATTCCCGCCAATACAACGGCTACGTGTTAACTACCATTTAAAATAATATTATTTTATTACTATTGTGCAACATAAGATTTCAAAGAAATTATTTGTTACGTATCGGGTACGCTATTGAACATAGAAACCCCTTTAAAGTAAAATTAATATTTAATTAGTAAATATTAATAAATATGAAAAAGGTTTATTCTTTATTTACCTGGGATGTTACATCCTTCCCCCTTTTGGTAATTGCTTCCTCGCAATTTTATTCACTTATCAAAATAAGTGGGGGTATTTATCCCTCATGGCATTTTCAGATTCCCATGTTTCCTCTTCAACCATATGGTTTTTTCACAAAACCTTTACCTAGTGAATTACCTAATTTCGCAACAGTTTCTCTCTTCGATCAAGAATCTGGACTGGTTGTTCTTCATAAGAGAGATTCTCTTCCAACTGAACTACCTTTGGGCTCAAAACATGAGATGAATCTGGCATATACTTTCTCAACATCGAAACATGAAAAACATTTTGTACCTAAGATAAACTCGAAGGTAAAGCCACTCAGTAAGCAACTGATCCAACTTTTTCCAGAATTTCATATGGTCCAATGAACCATGGACTCATCTTTCCTTTCTTACCAAATTGCATCACACTTTTCCATGGTGAAACATTGAGAAAAACATAATCACCTACCTCGAAAGATAGATCCTTCCTCCAGTTATCCGCATAACTTTTATGACTTCTCTGAGCTGTTCTCATGTGTTTCCGAATCAACTGAACTTTTTCTGCCATCTCTTCTACCAATTCTGGTCCCATCACCTTCCTTTCACCTACTTCATCCAAAAAAGATGGAGTTCGACACCTATTCCCATATAATGCCTCAAACGGTGCCATCTGTATACTATAATGAAAACTGTTATTATATGAATACTAAACCAAAGAAATATGTTGGTCCCAACTTCCCTGATAATCCATAGAGCAAGCTCGTAGCATATCCTCCAAGGTCTGAATTGTTCGTTCTGACTTCCCATCTAATTGAGGATGAAAAGTTGTACTGAAATTTAATTCAGTACCCAATGACTTCTGAAGTCCTTTCCAAAATTTATAAGTAAACCTGGGATCATGATCAGATACAATGGAGAGGGGAACTCTATGCAACCTGACTATCTCTTTAAGATACAATCGAGAAAGTTGATCTAGAGAGAATGTATCTCGAATAGGAAGGAAATTAGCAGATTTAGTCTAGTGATCAACAATAACCCAAATTGCATTATTACCTCGAGATGTCTTCGGTAATCCCACAACAAAGTCCATGGATATATTTTCCCATTTCTACTCTGGCACTGGTAAAGGTTGAAGCATCCCTTTCGTTAACTGCCACTCTGCTTTAACCTACTGACAAGTCAAACACTTAACAGTATAATCAGCAATATCTCTTTTCATTCCATCCCACCAGAAATACTCCCGTAGATCTCTGTACATCTTAATACTGCCAGGATGAACTGAATTCGGGGAACTATGAGCCTCACATAACAACTCATTTTTCAATTGTGAATCACCAGGCACACATAATCTCTTCCCAAACCTCAAAACATAATCATTATCAATGTTAAATTCAGGAAACATACCCTTCTGAACTAGCTCTACCTTTTTCTGCAACCCACTGTCTTCCCTCTGCGCATGCTTAATTCTGTCTGATAGAGAAGATTTCACTGATACCTGATAACAAAACAAAATAACTTCCTGCACCAACAACTTCTATGCCAAAGTTCATCAAATCAAAAACCAAAGGATCTCGTTCCAAACGTAGCATGGTTAATGAAGCATTACTTTTTCGACTCAAAGCATCAGCCACTTTATTTGATTTTCCCTAATGGTAATGAATTGTACAATCATAATCCTTGATTAATTCCAGAAATCTCCTCTGTCTCATGTTCAATTATTTCTGAGTGAATATATACTTTAAACTTTTGTGATCAGTATATATTTCACACTTTACTTCATACAAATGATGCCTCCAAATTGTTAGAGCAAAAATAACAACAGCTAATTCCAAATCATGTGTAGGGTAATTTACCACATGAGTTTTCAACTGATGTGAAGCATATGCAATTACCTGATCATTCTGCATTAGGACGCAACCAAGTCCTCTCAATGAAGTATCAATGTAGATAACAAACTCCCCATTCCTGGAAAGAAGTGCCAAAAATGGAGCAATCACCAATATTTTTTTCAACTCCTGAGTCAACTGAGCCATCACTACAACAAACTGTTTAGTTCTGATTCTGACCATCTCAGGATACTAATTTGAAAGGTCATTTCCCACTGTATTCCTTCCCATAAAATCCGTTCTATTTCCTCTACGAAAAACCATTCTTAACATAGAAATATCTTAGGTGAAGCAACATGGTAATCTGTAAATGCTATATCATTTCAATTTGACCTTAAATTAATTTATGGACATTAATTTAACAATACCCTAACTCCTAATGTTGTCCAAACCGACCTATGATACCAATTATAAGTCCCCAGCCTTAAACCTTACTTAATATTGAATTAAATGAATAATTCACATTGAGTATATTTTCAAGTTTAGAGTTTTAGAGAATTAGGACATAACTATTACATCTCAAAAGATTACAAAGTATACACTTCTACTAAGTTTCCATAGAATAAATACTCTTAAAAAGAAACATGACCTAGTTCCATGTTTTATATAGAATGACTTTCCCTTGATCCCATCCTTGACCCTATTCCACATTAAGTCATGTAAAAAACATTTCAAAAAACTTGGTGTGAGCATAAAAAAGCTCAGTAAGGGATACACAAAGAATGAAAACTGTTTGTTTATCAAAACAACAAGTAAACCATGTATACTTTATCAAAGTAATAATTTTCACCTTTATGAAGTAGCAAAAACTCTTCACTGAATAAAATATCATTAATTACCCTTTTGTAACCAAAATATTACCATAAAACCCATATAAAGATCACATAATATATAAAGGTAACTTGGGACATAAACATACTTAAATGGAATAACTATACAGTCAACTTCCACACATATCACTTAATGGAATAGCCATACGGCCGAATTCCATACCCAATGCATTAGAGGTTATAACATAACCACCCATCCTGGAATTCACGGCACCACCCGTTATATGGTTTATCATGTAACCACCCATCAAATGTCCAAGTACCATTATAAAATCATAAAACAAATATAATGGAAAGAAAACATTTCCACACATTGATCACAATATATCACTTAAATATATTGACATAAAAAATCCATTATCAAAACCATTTTCAATACCAAAATACATAAAATAGTATATGGTATTTATTTCATTTTAAAAACATCACGGCATGTTGAGGAATCCAAAGACCAAATAATACTCACGGCGGCGGAAAAGGTCGTTTTCACCGCGTATGTTAAAAGAAACATTCCTTTTTGTCATTTTGTAAAACGCTTTGTAGAAAAATATTCCATTGGTATAAAATTAAAAGTCAAAGGTTTTTATACACCATATAAAATAAAGTTGTGTATAAAACTAAATATGCCTCAATGAAAGGAGATTGAGATGAAATCCCTTACCTTGGGTCCGACTTGACACGATCGTTCTTTAACGTACTGAATAATAAACTTGAGTTAATTTCTACTTTATTAAGAACCTTTTTCAATTTCATTATTCCATTTATATAACTTATTTTCATGTTATAAACATTATGTAATCATTTTTGTTAATAATGTTTGTTTTGTCGATATTTGGTTCTTAAGTCGAAAGTGGACTTCTTACAATTACATGTTGTTTGTGTGGTCAAAGGTTCATTATATCTAGAATGATATTAATGATTTAGATATAATATATATAATATATATCCATCATATACATGTATTTATAATATTACATTATCATTTAGAGGTAATAAATGAAATGCACCATTCATGGAGACGGTAAGTCGTATGTACGCATGAACGCTACTTTCATTTCTATGTCATATTAATGGAATTAAAACTAAATGAGAGATATGTATATTTAAATTCCAGAATTATATTAATAATTTAGATGTAACATAAATCATATATATCCATTATATATATGTACTTATAATAGTACATTACATTTGGGGATAAGAAATGAAATGCACCGTTCATGGAGACGGTAAGTCGTACGTACGCATGAACGCTACTTCCATTTCTATCTCATACTTTAATGGAAAGAAATAATAATGATATAAAGTTATATCATAATTCCAGTATAACATCATATATAATAACTTTAAATCCATCCTTTATACGTCCCACATATGGAATTAACGAATCAAATCATTTTGAGGGGGCGGTAGTCCGCACTTCCTAAAATGAAGATATCGCGTATACCAATAATGGAATCCATAAAGGTATGCCATAAATTAAAAATAAAGAATCTTAAGGAAAACATAAACATATTATATATCATATATAAATAGAGTGACATCTTAATTTCCACCTTTGAAGGTGTTATATGAGTGTTGAACAATCAACGTTTCGTGAGGCAGAAATTCGTCATCCATAGAAACAGTATGTTCTTTAACCATTAGATGTATGTGTGTGTAATTTTATCTCTAATAATTCTTATAAAAACATCCTAGTATATTGAAGATACTGGTTTTTTTACAAAATAAAGTAATAAAAAGAGTTTAGAGGGTTGGAGAAGCAAAATAAAACAAAAGAACACAAGAGAAAACACTACCTTTAAAACAGGTAACTCTTTTTGATTTGAGCTCAAAGGCTTCCTTGGGAAGCCTTCTGCCCAAAGTGAGGATTCTAGGAGTAAGAGAAGGTTGTTTAGAGACAAAATGGGTAGGTTTTGGCCGAGACAAAGGCTTTGAAAGTGTGAGTAATGTGGTAGAGGTGGGGGCCTTTTATAAAAGGAGAGGAGGGGCACTCTTGGAATGTTTTAAAAGGTTACTTTATTATAAAATGAGTTTCTATTTTTAAAGGTCACACAATTATATATTTATAGTCTAAGGTGATAAGGGTTCGAACTCCACCCATCCAATAAGTTTTTGACAAGTGTAGGTCTTAGATTTTACATTATCGCTTCATTTTTTTAAAATCGTTAAATAATGAGGTAATCGCTGCATCATCATGGTTCCATTAAGAATTTAATTTATTTATTGTCTAAAATTATAAAAAAATATCATGATGTAGGAAATCATATTATCTTTCTAATTAATATTTATAGTCAAAAATATTACTTTTATAACCCCACTTAAAAATTGTTTTATTAAAACAACTCATGTTTGTGAAATTTGTATTTTAACTTTAAATAAAAAGTTATTAATGTCATTTTCCTACCAAAGTGGCTCCATGGGGTCCCCAAGTTGACCCATGAATTGTCTTGGTCGGCCATGACACATCCAATAAGAGTATGACACGTTTATATGTCATTTCATATTATTACAAAATTATTTTTACCTTAAACTACACTAATTACCTCTAATCGCGATTAAAAACTTAAAAGTTACTATTCACCAAAAAATTATTTTAATCCCATTTAACCACATTTTATTTATTAATGAAAACAATGTATGTCAAATTTTTTATATCCAAAACACAGAGGTGGTAAAATTTCATTTAAACGAAAAATCAGTTTTTTAAGTACCACTTAGTGGTTTCACTATTCATCAAAAATTGAAGTTTTTCAGAAAAATACCAAAACTTCACCCTAAGATATATTTGATATTCCGAATTAAAAAATGATATATATTTTATAAAATTAAAAACATATAAGTTTCATTAATTAATTTAATAATTAATTCCCACTGTCAAAACAAATAGCGTGTTTTTATGAAATAAAATGAATCAAAAGATTGACACTGGTTTAAGTCCAATTTCAAAGTGAAATCAATTACAACGACCATTATTGGATTAAATGGTAAAAATATATTCTAATTTCACTTTAAAACCAATTCAAAAGATAATATAATCATATAAATAAATTATATTAAAAAAGAGGTTTTCAATTAAAATACAACATTTTTCACTATTCATTAAAAAATGATCTTTATCGGAAAAATACCAAAAATTTACACGAAGTAAATTTTGATGTCTCGATTCTAAAGAAGAATTTTATTTGGTCCAATATAATTTATAATAGTGACCAAAACTATATTTAATGGCGGTTCTCCATCAAAAGGTGATAAGTGGACCTTTAGTGAATATTAGAGTATCTATGCCTAAAATTGAATTCTTTTCTTATTTTAAGCCTTTATCTTTTATTGGAAAAATGTAAAACCATTTAAAAAACATATATAATCATATTTTAGTTGCTTCTATTCATTCCTGCCAATAAAAAAACTACGTGTTAACTACCATTTAAAATAATATTATTTTATTACTAGTGTGCAAGGTAAGATTTTAAAGAAACTCTTTGTTGCCTATCGGGTATGCTATCGAACATAGATACCCCTTTAAAGTAAAATTAGTATTTAATTTGTAAATATTAATAAATATGAAAATGTTTTATTCTTTATTTACCTGGTATGTTACATCCATTATCTCAATAAAAATTAGAAGAATGAAATCAAAGTAAAAGGTAAATTTTCACTCAAAATGTTTCAGGTGTGGGGATATTGTGAATTTTGAAAAAAATTAACCTAATTATAGAACTGAAGAAGACAATGATGAGGAATATTTTATTCCTAGAAAATTATAAAAGAATAAAAGAAATTATTGAAAGGCTTATTTAAATGATAAGGTTATAAAGTTCTTTAAATTTTAAAAAGATAAAATTTCCACAAAAGGAAAGTGATAGTAGTGGAAATAAAGATGAGTCTTTTGTGATGAAGATGGTGAAAACTGCACATTTTGAAAGTAAATGATACAAAGTTTGATAGTGATAAAATTAGTTCTAGAATTTTATATTAAGATATTGGGATGCATATTTTACTAATTATATAATTTGAATATTATCTCTCAATTATCCCTAAATTGGAAAAAAAAACAAGAATGTGGAAAAAGTAAAATCAGTCATCCATTTGAATGGAATCTATTTTTTATAAAGAATATCTAAATTTATTAAATTTATTGATTAAATTAAATGAAATACTCATATTTATAAGACTCTTAAAATAAATATGGAATAAATATGTAAGGATAAAGAAAATTAGTTTGACTATATTCAATAGAAGTTGGCTAAAACTGAAGATGACTTGAACAAATCCAAATCAAACTTTCAAAATCAATTTTTAAAAGTAGGAGAATATTCTAAGAAGAATAAAGTTTATAAATTCCATAAATATTATCATAAAATAGATAAAATGGTTTTGGAAATGTTGTAGAGTATTAATAGAATAATAATCTGCTCTTAGAGACCAATCTTGTAGTTAAATTTGGTGATACCCAAAAATCTATAAATTTTCACAACACAAACATTAAGTCAGAAACTACTAAAACTTATGACTATAAAGGATATTAAGAATCATATTATAAAGAATATGATTTAATGTGGTCATAATAAATTTATTTCATAAAAAAGGATCTGGTATTGTTAACTCAAATAAGGAAGAAAGATAAGTAGCATATTCTAGACAACATATTATATACAAACGAAAGTATGAATTTTATGGTTACTTTTGGTTTTTGGAGGATTTAGAAACATAAAAAAAAATTCTAAGTTAAAATACAGGAATCATAACATTTTATGAGGTTTTATAGGAAAGTCTTGAGGGTGAGTCATTCCCATTAATATAAGAAGATTAAAAAATAGATTGTAAACTCTGAAAAAAAAAATCACAATAATGTTGATATTTTTTAAGTATTTTCAATGTGTGATCAGAATGATCATCATGAAAATGAATGTATTTTTTTATAACATCTCAATATATAATGAGTTTCAATACCCAAAATAATAAGAAGAATAAAATCAAAGGGAAGGAGAAATCTTTAGTTTTTGAAGTTTCAATCAAAGTATCCAAAGGGGAATGTAATTGGATCATGGATAGTGGAAGTCCATATCCTATGATATGAGACATAAAAAATTAGAAAGATGTAGATGAGTGAAATGGAGGGTAAATGTCCTTTTAAAATGATGGGTCTCTAAAGTGTTAAAAGAGTTGGTTAAACTATTATTTGGAATGAAAAGATGAAATCCAAAAACACTCTTTATATTGATGTATTGACACATAATTTTTTTGTATTTATTAGCTTTGTGATAAAGAAAATAAATTGATTTTTAGGAATTTTGATTAAGAACCTTGAATATGGAAGAATAGTTACAAGATAATAGTGGAATATAGCTAATTTATTTCAAGTGGGTGATGTTTTAAATTCATGTTATCTCATCATTAAATAAGAGAATTAATTATGTTATTAAAGGACTATCCATGTTGACCAAAATAAGATGAGAATGATCACTATAAGAGGAAATTGTTATGATGTTACTTTGTTGAAAAGTTAATGAGATTGGATGTTATCAACATGAAAAAAGGGAAGATTACTCACTCTTCGCACAAAAAGGTGTAGATTCAATTAACTCAGCCTTCAGAGCTCATTTTTTAAGTGTGTTCTCTATTACAAACCATGTCTTTAACTGTTTAGGCCTTTATCAGTTCTATAAAAAAGTTTTGAAAAAGGGAACCTTTATAAGAGCTAAATAAAGCATTGATAAAGGGTTCATTTTATCGGAGCATTATTTTTTTCACTGATAAAGGGTACCCTTTATCAGTGGTTTCTTTTTAACATGGATAAACCGTACCTTTTATCAATACTTTATTTTTAGTGTTTATAAAAGTTACCCATTATCGACACTTTATTTTTAGCGCTCATAAAGGGATCCTTTATCAGTGATTTATGAGCACTGATAAAGGTCTAAATAAAATGAAATACATAAATAAAAAATAAAAAATTTGGTTTATTAAATTAAATATTAAATTTTTTTAATTAAATAATTATTGATAAAAATGAATGAATTGATTATAATATATATAAATTATAAATAATAAGAAAAATTTTATATTAAATTTATAGATCTATGAAGAATCAAAATTAAGAGAATTAAAATTAAAATTAATTAAATTGAGAAAAATATTAAACAGTTTATTAATTAGATAATTATTAATAATGTTAATAAAAAGTATATATTAAATATATAGGTATATATGAATGTGTATATATATGATTTATATGACAGAAAATATTTATTTATAAATAGATTAATGGGCATAATTGAATGTTTTTTAAATTTTCAATTTAACATAGATCAAATGTGTGTTATATTAATTTCACATATACATAATTAGTGAATTTTTATATACCACGCACACATACACAACATATTCATTTTTTCAAAGTGTAATTATTTTTAATCTATTCAGTTTCAATATTTGTTTAACATGCACACACTTAATATTAAATATTCATTAATAATATTAAAAAAATATTTGTAAAAAATATTTATAAATATATATATTTATAAATAGACATTTATAGTATTTATACATTTATATATTTATAATTATAAATATCTAAATATTATTTTTTTTAAAGTATTTATATAATTATAAATATTTAATTATATATATTTAAATAATTAAAAATAAATAATTATATATATTTAAATAATTATTAAATTTATAATATAGTTTTTTAAATAATGAATATATTTACTATATTTATATTTATATATATTTGTTAAATATACATATAATTATATAAATATATATATAATTATATATATCTAATTATATAAATATATATAATGATATAAATATTATTTTTAGAATGTATTTATATACTTATAAATAAATGATTATATATTTAGATAATATAACATTATAATAAATTTATTTAAATAAAGAATATATTTACTATATTTATATTTATTTATTAAATATATATATATAATTATATAGATATTTAAAATGTTTTTTATTTATAATTATAATTTTAAATCCTTTATCTACATTTAAGTAATAAGCGTTGACAAAATGTATCTTTATAAGTGCTTTTTTGGAAGCACTGATAAAAGAGTCAATATCTTTTTAAAAAAGTATAACCAGTCACGAACCCATAGCGATATTTGAAACATTCTACGGAAGCCACCCTCTGTTGATGCTCCTCCTCGGTTAATTGAATCCTGAATCAAGCCTCAAACAAATCTAAGCCTCAAATCCAAAACATGAACTATTCATCAAACCAATCTAAGGGTCAAACATAAGTCTTTCACTACTTTCAAAAGTAATTCTTTCTCTACTTTCTCTTGGGGAAATCGAGGTATAAAACATCAATAGTTCTAACCATGGTGGATTCTCTTTTGAAAATATGAGTGTGGTTAGTTTGCTATTTTGGAGATTTGGTTATGAAGATCATCCATTTTGATGCTTAGAATTTTTAGAGTGTGAAATATATGTACTATGAGCCTTCATAGCTTCGGTCCCAGGCCATACAAGAGTCTTCTTCCTTATCAACTGTAGATGTGAATTATTGTAGGGTGTTTGGGAGATACTCTTTCATCTATAAATCACTCCTTATTTTAGTTGGATAAATAGTGTAATTATCCATATTATAGAAGTATTATCCAATTTTACATCATCTATGAGCGAATTAAGGGTAGTAGATACTTTATATGAGGAGTTATGTTTTATAGATCTGTCAATTTTATGATCCACTTAGATTTATGAGTTTATTAAGGGTATTCCACTTAGAAAATGTGACATCATGGGAGTAGTATTGTCTAGTTATATTCTAGAGTGTATGGGATAGATGTTGCAAGGGTTGGTGTGTTTTTCTCCCTTGTTTTTGATATATCTTGTTGATGTGTATCATTTCATTATAAAAACATCTTTATGGAGCTCCATAGAATCTCAGGGAACGAAGATAGAGATATAAAAGAAAATGAGTCAATGTGTATTAGATTACCTCCTTAGAATCTCAATGATTGTTGTGGCGATATGACATCCCAAGAGTCGTTAGATAATTTCAAATTTTTTATAAACAATTAATATTAAATGTAATAATTCCTTAGGTTGTTACACCACTTGTTACAAAAAATAGAATGAAGGGTATCAAATTCTATATATTAGAAATTAGTTTTACGTATTTATGATATTAGGTTTAAATTTTTTTGTTCCACCCCTTGGAATCTCTAATTACCATCCATGTATATGAAATAACTCTTTATTAACTAGAATGTTTTACCAATATATTTCTATAACTTCTAGTTCATTGAATGAGAGTTTATTATTCTTGTTTATCATATTTTGGATTCTTATTAATCCTTAATTTCCTATATTATATTATCATTTGTTTTGGGTATTTAAGAAATACTTGATGTGGGTCAAACAACAGTATTTATTACTATTTGTTTCTTGAGACTCATCCCCCATCTTCTTTATAGACAACTTTCATTCCCATCAGTTTAATATCCAAGATAGTTATTTCATTTTGTTTCTTGAGACTAATCTCCAATATATTTTATGTTTCTTATAATACTCTAATCATTATTCATCCCATGGATTACTAACACATAAAGTATTTCAAGAAACATAGTTTAATGTCCATAATATATAGAGGATGTGTGTCAAACAAAAAATTGAAATGATAAATGTTTGGAAATAAGATGATGACTATGAAATTTGTCTATTACTTTCACCTTTTAATGAATTCAGAGTATAACACCTACCATAGTGGATTAATTCTTTTTTAAATTAAATTACCCAATTTCTTCAAATCATACTAGAATTATTTGAAATAATCAAATTTTGTGTTTCCCTTAATAGAATATTTTACAAAATTCACCTTTGATTATGAAAATATTATGTGTATTATTTATTTATTATATAAAATTAATAATTTATGAATCAAATATGATGAATATGAATAAAAAATTCACGCACAATAATCATTTGAAAAAATTGTACGAATATGTAGTCAAATAGTTCATCAAGTTTTCAAGAGAGAATGCATATGACCCTTCTAAAATTCTTTGTATGTGAATATATAGTTTTTATTCAAGAAACAATACACCGAAAGTGTTTGAAGAACAATTAATTTGTTAGGGAATATATCAGAGCTATAAATTTTTTACTAAACATGGGAAAAACTGAATGTGCACACCGATTTCGATGATTCTGTGGTTTATGAATCATTTGATACGAATACTAGTGTAAATGATGATAGAGATTGCTTGGAAGAAATTAAAATGGAAATTGGAGATGAAGTTTGTGTGTTTTGAAAGTTGTTTTGGAAGTTAAATAGTTATGCCAATAGACCATTGTATACCAATTGTACTAAATACACATCATTTTTAGCTATATTGATTTTTTATAAGTTCAAAGCTATAAGTGTATGGAGTGACACCAGATTTGAAGAATTATTTAGTCTCTTAAATTATATGATACCAGAAGAAAATGAATTACCATGTTGAACATATGATGCTAAACGAATTTTATGTCCAATGGTCATGACATCAAAAAAATGCATTCATGTAAAAATTATTTTATATTGCTTCATAAGGACCATGAATCACTCATAAAATTCCCTATGTGTGGTGTAGATCAATACAAGAAAAATGAATCATCTCCATCGAAATATGTATGGTAATTTCCTATCATTCCATGGTTTAAAAAACAATATATTTGTTAGAAAACTGTGAGAAATTTTACATGGTATGCAAATATAAGAATTAAATATGGGATCCTACATCATCTAGTATATTATTTTATTCGAGTTTGAGTGTTCTATCCATCTTTCATGCCTTTAGGCACAAAAATGTCCACAAAATTATTCTCTCTCAAAACCTTTTCACCCCAGAAGTGTTGGAATTTATCACTTTCCTTCAAGTCCCCTCCACATCTCAATCACAATGGTAATTTTGTTATTTTCACAATAAAAAAATTGTCCAAAGAATTAATTTATTGTTTCACATTTATGTTGTATTTATTTATTTTTAGTATTACTCAAATGATGATTGTTTTCTTATACAGGAGGATTTTTTTGTTCGATTTAGGTTTCCTATACATATTTCATGACTTTATACACCAAAACATCCACAAACTTTTCCCTCAAAACCTTTTAAACCTGGTAGTGTTGAAATTTCTCACTTTCATTCAGGTTCCCTCCACTTCTCAATCACATAGGTAATATTGAAGTTTTTGAAGTAAAATCATTATCCATATAATTAATGTATTGCTTCATATTTATTTTTTATTTATTTTTTTTTAGAAAAAATTATATATTAACTGTTTTCATATACAGGGTAATTCTTTTTTTTCAAGTTGGGGTGGTTTTTTCGAAGTTTCTCATTGATGTGGCCCTATTTTTTCATAGTTTTTCCACATCTTTTTACTAAATTTTTATTGAATTAATTGATTAATTAATCACATTATAATAAATAATTTTTCTTTTTTATTTCTATAATTAATATTGTTAATTAAACAATTTTGATAATTAATTAAGTATTTTTAGTCTTTAAATAAAAATCTTAATCTTACTTATTTTATCTAAATTTATTATTTGTTTATTAGTTGTGTTAATGCCAATATTCTCACTATTTAATAATTTGACTTTAATAATAAATAATATTTTAACATCCTTATTTGTGCTTTATCCAACTTAGAATTTATTTTAATATTTTATTATTTAATATGGATTCATTAAGATATTTTAACTTTTGTTATTAACTTTTCTAATTGTCCTGCTAATAAATTAAGTAAATAATTTTAGTTTTAATTAAATAAAGTAGTTCACTTTTAATTTTGTGTATTCAAATAGTTGTTTAATTAATTAATTAAGAGTTTTAAAATATTAATTTTTTAATTTTATGTATGCAGTTTGATTATTAATTCATTTTCTATTTGTTTTAGTATACCAGTGAGGTAGACTATAACTATCGGTAAATTATTTGGTCACCGATTCTATTCATTTTTACTCACGGTGTACCCTGTAATTTATTTATATAGTATTTTTAATTTAAAAAATTTATCAATTTAGTTTATAAAATATCCATTTTATTAATTTAAGTGTTATCAATTAAGAATTTTTTTTATAATTTTAAAGTTTTAAGTTTAACAAAAATCATGTTTTAATTAATGGTGGTTAGGTTTCTTGTAATTAATTATTTTCGATCTTTGTTTTAAATAACATAAGTTTTAATTTTTAAGTTCAATTTGTTTTTTTAATGTCACCTTTATTATTCTACCAGTGACCCTTTTATTTTTGTTTCGTAATAGTGAGCTTTTATTTGAATGGTGGAATGGTGAGTATTATAATTTTATTCGTAAAAGCGACTTTATGCAGCGTACCGATAGCTTTCATTCAAGTATATTCGTAACCTTTAATTCTATCAATGACACCTGACCCCGCTGCTTCCCTTTGATGTATTATTTAAACTAATGGTGACCCCAGACCTTCATGTACCCATCCTAATAGTGAGTTTCTTATTTTATTCTCTAACAGTAACCTGTTTTATTTAATCCACTGGTGACCTTGTATATTTTACACCCAACGGTGACCCACAGCTACCATTCTAATGGTAACCTCCTCACCGTTGCACCCCTCTCTATCATGGATATACATCATATCCCCTCACCATTCCCCGCACCTTACCATTATCCAATCTTTCCTCACCGCCTCGCCCGATCCCCTGCTTCCTTTGTCACCAGTCCTACCCTCTTCCTCCTACCAAAACCATACCTTCGCACCGATACGACATCAGTTTTTCTCTCTAGCATTTCTCCACCATTGCACACTCACGTAGAAGAATAATTGCATCAAAATGAACCCATTTCTTCAAAAAAATAAAAATCACCTGGATT
The DNA here is from genome assembly GCA_963277665.1 of Viscum album. Lineage (NCBI taxonomy): Eukaryota > Viridiplantae > Streptophyta > Magnoliopsida > Santalales > Viscaceae > Viscum > Viscum album. The sequence continues at coordinate 1,663,478,401 of OY728135.1, read as the reverse complement.
TTACCAACACGCCGCTGTGAGGGGTTTGAAGCCGCCATAACCCTTTGTCACCGGTGATGGGAGCTCGAGTTGAGGAGTCTATCAGAGAGGCGGTTGACCAGCTGTTTTCCACCGCTGGAGAGAAGCCACCTCCATGTCCTGAGTCTGGAGAAGAACTAAAGCCACTGAATTTGTTTTGAGAGGCACCATTGATAGGAGGAGGTCCGTCGGTACTGAGGAGGCCATGAGCCAAGGTCGACTCCATGGGACCTGATGGTGCCGAGCTTGATCTTAGGAGGCCGCTGCACCCCTAATGCACCACTGTTCAATGGAGAGGAGTTCCAATGTCCACCTCCTGACCCTAGTGTCGTTGTGAGAGATGGAACTCGTGCCGCCGATACTGAGGAGCTGAGTCATGCCGCCGTTACTGGAAGAAGGGGTAGCCGAGCTGGAGCATAGGAGGCCACTGCCACCTTGTTTGTAGAATAAAACAGAACCCTTCCCCCCATGTTGTGCTGATTGGGGGGGGGGAAGAAGTTAAAAATAGTTAAAAAAACTAAAAAAAACTAATGAATTAAAAACAAAATTAAAATAAAAACTCCATTTTTTTTAAAAAAGCAATAAACATTAACTATTACAAATAAATAACTTACATATGATAGTTTATTAAACAGAATTGCTAATCATTAATAAAATTTTATTTAATTAATTGATAGTTTTTTCTAGAATCAAATTAGGATAGATTATTAAAAAATCTTAGTAGTTGTAATTTAATATTATGTATTAATAATTATTTAATAATATATTTTTTTATAAAATAAAATACTAATAATAAGTTAGAAATTAAATTATAGTTAAACAAAACTGGTTAATTTAAATTGTAAATAATGTAAAAATTCAAAATAACAATAAACTTAATGTTTATAATTTACATTAATAATTAAAAAATAATAATAACTTATAAAAAATTTAGTATCAAAATTAATAATTAATAAAACTTCTTATTTTTAATAATAATAATAACTCTTTTATTAACAATTTTGATCAAATCATAATACATAAATTATTATAATTTATCTTTTATAATTAAATAATAACTTTTTAATAATAAATTTTATTTTATTATAAGTAATTAAAATATAATTAATATTTATTATTAATAGTGATAAAATAATTTATTTAATAACATTATTTAAAAGTTTACTAATTCTTTTAAAAAGACTTATTAGTAAACTAATTTCTTAAACTGTAATTCTTTATTTTCTTAGCGTTTTATTTGTTTTGATTGTTTTTCTTATGAAAGTTCATTCATGTAACACCCCAAGCTTCTACGGTACGTTTCCCATCGAATAATGCGATAGCGTGTGTTGTACGCAACCTCGAGTTCTAACACACACCACAACTAATTAAACTAGCCGTTGTGAATAGTAATACCTACTTTTTGAAATCATATATATTTTATATTTCAAAATGGACTTCATTTTTGGATTCGGAATATCGAAATTAGACTAGGGTGAAATTTTGGTACTTTTCGGATAACTTTTATATTTTGATGAATAGTGAAAATTTCTAAATTTTAATTAAAAACAACTTTTTTAATCAAAATAATTAATAGTGATAAATTATGAATTTGAGTGGTTTTAAAGTATATTTAGAATATATTTTTACCATTCAATTTAATGTTTATCATTGGACATAATTTTACAATTAAACCGAACATAAACAAGTGTCAATCTTTTGATAGTTATTATCTCTTAAAAACACGCTTTTTGTTTTGACAGCGGGAATTAATTTTAAATTAATTTCTGCCACTTCTGTGTTTTGAATTTAGGAAAATGGATTCCATATTTGGAATCAGGATGTTCAAATTGTGTAAATAGGTAACTTTTATTTTTAGACATTTTGAATAGTTACTGTGGTAAATATTTTATTTACCATGGTTAAAGGGTAAATCCGGTAAATAAGGGTTAAAAAATAATATTATAATAATACAAAATTACCCTAAAACGTGTCCTAACCTTATTGGTGGACACATACCCGACCATGGGCATCCTTGGGTCAATTTGGGGACCCCTTGGAGCCACTTGTATGTGGTAGGGACACATTATATTAATAAAGTTAAAATAAAAATAAAAATGGAATAAGCTTACATCTTTTAGAAGAACAATTTTTACATAGGGTTATACATGTTGTATTTTCGATTATAAATATTCATTAGAAAGATAATAATATTTCCTACATGATGATATTTTATTTATAATTTTTAGACATTAAATAATTTATTTTATTTATGACACAATGATGATGCAGTAATTACTATAATAGTGAAAAATTAAAATAATTGATATTATAAATACCCAAAAAAATATAATATGAAACTTTTAATGAATTAAACTAATTTTCTAGGATAATATGCTATATTATAATTGATTTAATTGACTTTGTTCGAAGTAATCAATCTTTTATGAGTTTCACAAAAATCAACTATTTAATAGTGTCAAAATTGACATAAAAGAGTTCTTAAAACAAATATTATATTATTAATTGATATTAAATTCCTAAAAATCTAAGGTTTGGCCAAAAGACTTATATCAGGATAGGTTCATCATTAATGGACCACTTGTGGGTCGCTTGGATGTATATAGTAAGTTTATTAACCATATTATATAAAAATACAAAGAGACATTGTAAAAGTGAAACTAATTAACTTAGAGTTAATACTTAAAGATAAGGTTAATATAAGTACCCAAACCTGTCTAAATTCTATTGGTTGAGTGGTTTTCGACCTATCCCCACCTTATCCTTTTAATAATCAACTTTGGAGCCATTGTAAACCGAATATGAATTTATTATAAATTAATATTTCTAGCTTTTCCAAAGGTGCCCCTCACCCCTCTTATAAAAAGGCACTCCTCCTTCTCATTTCTTCACACCTCTAAAGCCTTTTGGTTCGGCCAAACTCTGCCCAAATACTCTCCCAACATCCCTCAATACAATCTAGAGGCCTTAGTTTGATCAGAAAGCCAACCTAAGGATCCCTTTTGATCAAATCAAAAGGAAGAACCCGAAGAAGAGGTAATGATTTCACCACCCTTTTCTAAGTTCATTTCTTCTTCCACTTCTTCTTCCTTTGTTCTTACCATTCTAAAATAATAACTCCAGTATCTCACATATACTGTGATGTTATTATAAATATGGTACAACCATATTCATTATCCTATCCACCCTTTGAATAACATGTCACCATACGTGCGTACGTACGGCTTACCGTCTCCACGTCGTGGTGTAATTGTTATTCAATATAATATTATTTGGATGGGTATAATAATGATGTGTAACTCATGTAAATAATAAATCTAACATGTTAATGATTCTTTATATATGATATACCATCCATTTATATATTATTTTAATATCAAAAGAATGATATTGTCGCTCGTGCGTACGTACGGACTACCGTCTCCACGAACGTGATGAGATTCATTCTCCATCGTATCCATTCAAGTATAATTATCATTTGATGATTTAAAAATGATGTTTAAGGACTAGATATCATTCTGGATATGAATAAGATACAACAACCATGGCTTATGTAACAAAACATATAAAAGAAAATGAGTAAGTTAACTCCCGAAAACGACGATAATTCTAAGATATTATTAACAAACCAATGTTAAAAGATCATATATGATATCATATTAATATATATGATTCTTGTATAATTTAATAACAACTATTTCACCATTATACAGGAGGTTAACCTACCCCAACCAAGGAAAAGTACAAGGTAAGGGGTTTTCACCTCACTTCTTATTCCCGTGAGATTCATGCCATATTGCAACCATTACCTTTTGTGTGGTGTATGTACTGCCCATAATTATATTATTTGTGTAATACACTTTAATTTATGTGTATTTACATATTCATTGTATGATACCTCTTACATGGGTTGTATGTTTCATAATTTACCAAATTGGTAAGGGTTATTTCACAATCTCTTCATTATCCGAGGTTGTTTATACGTAATAATCTACTGGGATTTCATTATCATCCACATCCATGTTTGTTCGAAATGTATTTCAAAACATATTTATTATTTAGAAGAATATGGGTTAAAGTCATTTATACCCTTGTTTGACTTTTTATATGAGGTTTATAAAGTAATCTTTCTGTTGTTTTCAAAACAAGGTGTTTTTTAACCTTTTCGAAAAAATTAAGGTAAGAATGTTTTTTTTAACTTATACGACGGGTGCGGTTATTTTACACCATTATAAACTCTTAGAAGCTTCCCTTACAAGCTTATAAGGATATTTTCAAAGTAAATGTTTTCTTTTATAATTATGTGACTTTTAAATGATTTCAAAAAAAGAGATATTTCTCTCAAAAATATGAAAATCCAGTGCAAATGTATACGTATTTAACGCAAGCTTCAAAATGTTTTCAGAAAACCCGACTCTCGAGTATGGTAGATAGGAAGGGATTGGGAGTGGACCCATCATGGCCTACAATTAGTCGAGCAGTCTCAAAATTAGTTATTTTGTTTTCAGAAGCTTGCATAATGATTTCATAAAAACACTGGAGTACTTTTTAGCAATTTTAAACATAAGTATCTTCTAAAAATATTACATCGGTAGGTCTCATGAGACAAACTAGTGTCTTGGCACAAGGCCTTGACAAAATCTTATTTGTTGTCTTGGCACGAGGCCTTGGCTATGTGGTTATGATAGTCTGGCATTATGCATTCCAACATTATGAAAGTGGTTATTGATATTGCATGTGATTATTCGATTAGTAGAATATCCATGTGAACAAGTAAATGGCATTATTTAATTTTACTTTTGCCATACTATGTTGAAGTTCAATTTTAAAAGGCTTTTGTTTTAGTAATTCATTGCCTTAAATGTTTATGCTTATTTTGAATGTTCCGCTATATTGTTATCCTTACTGGGCATTTGAGCTCACCCCTTTTCTATGTTTTATTTTTCCCAGGTAGTGAAGAAGTAATTTATGAATGACTTGCAGGGATATTATGAGGGGTTAATAGTGTGGATATGAAGACTTTGTTGTTGTAGTAGTTTTTCACTTTGAAATGTAATGTAAAACTTTATGATTATATCTAGTGTTTCCAAGGCTACTAAACCAATCGGTCTTTCGGGTTTTGATCTTTCTTGTGATCATGCCAATGTTATGTAATTAATGCACCGACTCTGGGTAGCTGGGGTCGGGGCGTTACAGTTGGTATCAGAGGGAGGTTTAGTACAAACCTTGGAAACTAGATTTAGATAAACTCTGATTAGAGCACGTAGACCTAAGATGAACTTTGAGGATTAGTATAGAAGAACTTCCTAAAATTTTGGTATTGTAGAGATTTTGTGAGTTTTCCGAGCAATACATCCCTGTCTGGATACGAGCAGGTAGAGGCGGCTCTGGCACAGATGTACCTAGGGGTAAAACCCGAAAACACCTCTTTGAGCTAGACTCGAACGGGAACTGGTGCACGACAACGGGCCTTGCTGCACTCTTGGTTACGACACTCCCGGGGGATATGCTTAGGATAACTCTCATTTTCTTTACAAATCATTATGAAGGGTTTATGAGTATATACTTCCTCAAAGAAAACATTTTTATGATTATGGATTATATCCATAAATAGTTCAATTTATGTTAAGTGTTTTATAAGTATGGGATTATGTATTTTGATTCATAAACTGATCTAGTTTATGCCATTGTTTAGAAATGGCGCCTAGTGGAAGAAATGGAAACCGTATCAATGCGCGCACTCCATGTAGGGATTGCCCTCCTGCTCAAGATAATTATAGTGGGGTTGGTGATGCAACTGGTGTCGATCAGCTAATCACCATACTGGGACAACTTACTCAGGTTATGAATAATAACCTTACCCATATGGAGCACCCTGATCCGCAGTGTGGAGGATCAATGTTAGATCGATTCATGAGGCAACAACCACCAACGTTCAATGGGAGTACAAATCCCTTAGTAGCTGAGCAATGGATAAATTCCCTAGAGAAAATATTTCAGGCTTTGGGGAGCAGTGAAAGGGAGAAAGTTATCATGGCAGTTTACCGCCTCACTGGAGATGCTGATCAATGGTGGTCATTGATTCAAAACATGAAGGAAGATGATGAAGTATCAAATATGGAATGGAGGGAGTTCAAAGATCTGTTTTTAGAAAAATACTTCCCTCGCGACCATCGAGCAGATATGGAAAGGCAATTTCTAAGTCTGAGACAGAAGGAGGATGAGAATGTCGCAAAGTATGAGGCTAACTTTACAAGGTTAGCGAGGTATGCTGGAGATTATATACGCAACCCAAGAAGTAAGATTGATCGTTTCTTTGATGGGTTAAAACCATTTCTCCGTCGAGCATTAGTCTCACAATCCTTTTCATCGTACGAAGACATTGTCTCATGTGCCATCAAGACCGAAAAGGAATTCTCTAAGTCTTATGACTTTAAAGCAAAGCAAGAGAAGAAGAGACCTGCTGAACAATCTGGGAATGGAAATAAGGGGAAGAAGGGAAAGGTTGAATATCCATCCTGTGGTAAATGCGGGAAGAAACACCCTGGTATTTGCTTGAAGGGAATGGGAGTCTGTTACAAGTGTGGTGAAAAAGGCCACCAAGCTCATAATTGCAAGGGGAAGAAGGAAGCTACCAACGTTCAGTGCTACAATTGTAGGGAGATGGGGCATTATGCAAATTCATGTCCTAAGCGTCAGGAGAACTTACCTCAGAAAAGGCCAAGGGATCAAGGCCAGGCATATGCTATCACTACTGCTGAGGTAGAAGCTCCGACAGACGTGGTGGCAGGTAGTTTAATGGTTTCCTCAAGTTTAGCAAATGCATTATTTGATTCTGGATCATCGCATTGTTTCATATCTTCCCAGTTTGCTAAGAAAATTAGATATTTCCAATTTGATTTAATAAGGGAGTTGTCAGTTAAAACTCCTAAGGGAAGTATCATTGCAACAAAGTTTTGTGAATCAGTCCCCATTAGAGCACATAAATTTTCTTTATCAGCTGATCTCATCGTCATACCTATGATTGAGTTTGATATAATCCTCGGTATGGACTGGCTTTCGGACTATGATGCGAAGATTTATTGTAAGAAGAAAGAGGTTACGATTCTTGATGATAATGATAAGGAACACCTTATTTTTAGAGCAGAATCGTCACCACCTAATTCTTATTTAGATCCACCCTCAATAGCTCAACTAAATTCAATTATTGGGGAGGAAGAGAATGAAATAACTGCGGGTGAGGAAAGGAATGTTCAAATAGAGGATGTACCTGTTGTGAAAGAATTTGTAGATGTATTTCCAGAAGATTTACCTGGACATCCTCCAGAACGAGAAGTTGAGTTTTCCATTGATTTGATTCCTGGATCAAGGCCTATATCGAAGACCCCTTATAGAATGGCCACTATAGAATTAGACGAACTAAAGAAACAACTAGAGGAACTGAGTAATAAGGGATTTATTCGCCCTAGTGTTTCTCCATGGGGAGCCCCTGTTCATTTTGTTAAAAAGAAAGATGGATCTATGAGGTTATGTATCGACTATAGGGAGATCAATGCTATAACGATAAAGAACAAGTATCCCCTACCTCGTATTGATGATTTATTTGACCAACTGCATGGAGCTCAATACTTTTCAAAGATTGACCTTCGATCTGGATACCATCAGTTGTGTGTGAAGAAGGAAGACATTCCGAAAACAACATTTCGAACGAGGTACGGGCATTACGAGTTTACTGTAATGCCGTTTGGATTGACTAATGCACCTTCTGTATTCATGGATCTAATGAATAGAGTTTTCAAGGAGTATCTCGATGAATTTGTGGTGGTATTTATTGATGATATCTTGGTATACTCCAAAACCTACGAAGATCATGAAAATCACTTGCGCATTATCTTGAAGACTCTGAGGAGGCATGAATTATATGGGAAGTTTAGCAAGTGTGAATTCTGGCTTCAGGAGATTTCTTTTCTTGGCCATATTGTCTCTAAAGATGGAATCTCTGTTGATCCTTCTAAGACCAAGGCAATCCAAGAATGGCCAGCACCTACGAGTATAACTGAGGTACGTAGTTTTATTGGTTTGGCAGGTTATTATCGACGTTTCGTCCAGAATTTTGCCCGATTGGCTAACCCATTAACGAAGCTCACACGTAAAGGGGTTAAATTTGTTTGGACAAAAGAGTGTGAAGAATGTTTCGAAGAACTGAAGAGAAGATTAGTCAATGCTCCTATATTGACTCTACCATCGGGGAATGATGGGTTCGTTATTTATAGTGATGCATCAAAGAAGGGACTTGGCTGTGTCCTTATGCCGAATGATAGAGTTATTGCCTATGCATCACGACAGTTGAAAATTCATGAACAAAACTATCCTACTCATGATCTTGAGTTAGCAGCTGTGATCTTTGCTTTGAAGATATGGAGGCACTACCTCTATGGGGAAAAATGTGAGATTTATACTGATCACAAGAGTTTGAAGTATATTTTCTCACAAAAAGAACTCAACATGAGGCAAAGGAGATGGCTTGAATTACTCAAGGATTGTGATTGTACGATACACTACCACCCGGGGAAAGCAAACAAGGTGGCAGATGCTTTGAGCAGAAAAGACCATGGAGTTTTAAACATGATGAGAATTGAAAGGGATCCAATTTTCATGGATCTAGTGAAGATGGACATGGGAATAACCAGGGAAGGTGAAACATCAATGCTTTTTCAAATGGTTGCCAAACCATCTTTACTAGAAAGGATTAAGAGTTCTCAGACCGATGATGAAGAATTTCAGAAGAAGATTAAAGCTGTGAATGATGGGAGATTGAGAGACTTTGTGTATGAAGATGGGATTTTGAAATTCGGGAAGAGACTTTGTGTTCCAGATTCACCTGATCTAAAAAGGGAATTGCTGGATGATGCTCATAGTTCCAATTTCTCTATACACCCTGGGAGCACCAAAATGTATAGAGATTTGAAGGAACATTTTTGGTGGGACAACATGAAGAGGGAGATTGCTGATTTTGTGTCAAGATGTATGGTTTGTCAACAAGTGAAAGCTGGAAGGCAACAGCCTGGAGGAGTCACGCAACCTCTTCCCATACCGGAGTGGAAATGGGACAATATTACGATGGACTTTGTCATGGGGCTACCAAAGACTCCTAGAAGGAATGATGCAATATGGGTTATTGTTGATCGTCTTACCAAGTCAGCACATTTTCTTGCTATAAGAGAAGATCTACCCCTGGAACGTCTAGCAAGACTATATATTAATGAAGTTGTGAGACCTCATGGAGTACCCTTATCAATTGTTTCTGATCGTGATCCCCGTTTTACTTCAAGATTCTGGAAAAGTCTTCAGAAATCCCTGGATACTGAACTTTATTTGAGCACTGCTTACCACCCTCAGACAGACGGACAATCAGAACGGACTATTCAAACCTTAGAAGACATGTTGAGATCTTGCTCACTTGACTTTCAGGGTATGTGGGATCAATATTTACCTCTGGTAGAATATTCCTATAACAATAGCTTCCATTCGAGTATTCAGATGTCACCATATGAAGCGTTATATGGAAAGAGATGTCGTACACCAACCTGTTGGGATGATGTTGGTGAAAGAAAACTTGTAGGCCCAGAACTGGTGGAGGAAACGGTGGAAAAGGTGAAGGTAATCCAAAATCACATTAAAGCAGCTCAAAGTAGGCAGAAGAGCTATGCCGATAATCGAAGAAAGGATTTGGAATTTCAAGTCGGTGATCATGTTTTCCTGAAGGTATCTCCATGGAAGGGAGTCATACGTTTTGGTAAGAAAGGTAAATTGAGTCCCAGGTACATCGGACCTTTCGAAATTCTAGAACGAATTGGGGTTGTAGCTTACCGATTGGCAATGCCGCCAAGTCTCTCCAAAGTTCACGATGTGTTCCACGTATCTCTATTGAGGAAATACATGCCTGATCCGACGCATGTACTCACCTATGAGGAATTAGAACTGGAACCCGATCTGTCTTATTGCGAAGAGCCCGTCAGGATTCTTGATACAAGAGAACAAGTACTGAGAAACCGGACGACGCGTCTGGTAACAGTTTTGTGGAGAAATCATAAGATGGAAGAGGCAACGTGGGAACCCGAGGAACTTATGATGAAGAACCACCCGAGACTTTTCATGTGATAATTATTCTAGAAATTTCGAGGACGAAATTATTTGAAGGAGGGGAGAATGTAACACCCCAAGCTTCTACGGTACGTTTCCCTTCGAATAATGCGATAGCGTGTGTTGTACGCAACCTCGAGTTCTAACACACACCACAACTAATTAAACTAGCCGTTGTGAATAGAAATACCTACTTTTTGAAATCATATATATTTTATATTTCAAAATGGACTTCATTTTTGGATTCGGAATATCGAAATTAGCCTAGGGTGAAATTTTGGTACTTTTCGGATAACTTTTATATTTTGATGAATAGTGAAAATTTCTAAATTTTAATTAAAAACAACTTTTTTAATCAAAATAATTAATAGTGATAAATTATGAATTTGAGTGGTTTTAAAGTATATTTAGAATATATTTTTACCATTCAATTTAATATTTATCATTGGACATAATTTTACAATTAAACCGAACATAAACAAGTGTCAATCTTTTGATAGTTATTATCTCTTAAAAACACGCTTTTTGTTTTGACAGCGGGAATTAATTTTAAATTAATTTCTGCCACTTCTGTGTTTTGAATTTAGGAAAATGGATTCCATATTTGGAATCAGGATGTTCAAATTGTGTAAATAGGTAACATTTATTTTTAGACATTTTGAATAGTTATTGTGGTAAATATTTTATTTACCATGGTTAAAGGGTACATCCGGTAAATAAGGGTTAAAAAATAATATTATAATAATACAAAATTACCCTAAAACGTGTCCTAACCTTATTGGTGGACACATAACCGACCATGGGAATCCTTGGGTCAATTTGGGGACCCCTTGGAGCCACTTGTATGTGGTAGGGACACATTATATTAATAAAGTTAAAATAAAAATAAAAATGGAATAAGCTTACATCTTTTAGAAGAACAATTTTTACATAGGGTTATACATGTTGGATTTTCGATTATAAATATTCCTTAGAAAGCTAATAATATTTCCTACATGATGATATTTTATTTATAATTTTTAGACATTAAATAATTTATTTTATTTATGACACAATGATGATGCAGTAATTACTATAATAGTGAAAAATTAAAATAATTGATATTATAAATACCCAAAAAAATATAATATGAAACTTTTAATGAATTAAACTAATTTTATAGGATAATATGATATATTAGGATTGATTTAATTGACTTTGTTCGAAGTAATCAATCTGTTATGAGTTTCACAAAAATCAACTATTGAATAGTGTCAAAATTGACATAAAAGAGTTCTTAAAACAAATATTATATTATTAATTGATATTAAATTCCTAAAAATCTAAGGTTCGGCCAAAAGACTTATATCAGGATAGGTTCATCATTAATGGACCACTTGTGGGTCGCTTGGATGTATATAGTAAGTTTATTTACCATATTATATAAAAATACAAAGAGACATTGTAAAAGTGAAACTAATTAACTTAGAGTTAATACTTAAAGAGAAGGTTAATATAAGTACCCAAACCTGTCTAAATTCTATTGGTTGAGTGGTTTTCGACCTATACCCACCTTATACTTTGAATAATCAACTTTGGAGCCATTGTAAACCGAATATGAATTTATTATAAATTAATATTTCTAGCTTTTCCAAAGGTGCCCCTCACCCCTCTTATAAAAAGGAACTCCTCCTTCTCATTTCTTCACACCTCTAAAGCCTTTTGGTTCGGCCAAACTCTGCCCAAATACTCTCCCAACATCCCTCAATACAACCTAGAGGCCTTAGTTTGATCAGAAAGCCAACCTAAGGATCCCTTTTTATCAAATCAAAAGGAAGAACCCGAAGAAGAGGTAATGATTTCACCACCCTTTTCTAAGTTCATTTCTTCTTCCACTTCTTCTTCCTTTGTTCTTACCATTCTAAAATAATAACTCCAGTATCTCACATATACTGTGATGTTATTATAAATATGGTACAACCATATTCATTATCCTATCCACCCTTTGAATAACATGTCACCATACGTGCGTACGTACGGCTTACCGTCTCCACGTCGTGGTGTAATTGTTATTCAATATAATATTATTTGGATGGTTATAATAATGATGTGTAACTCATGTAAATAATAAATCTAACATGTTAATGATTCTTTATATATGATATACCATCCATTTATATATTATTTTAATATCAAAAGAATGATATTGTCGCTCGTGCGTACGTACGGACTACCGTCTCCACGAACGCGATGAGATTCATTCTCCATCGTATCCATTCAAGTATAATTATCATTTGATGATTTAAAAATTATGTTTAAGGACTAGATATCATTCTGGATATGAATAAGATACAACAACCATGGCTTATGTAACAAAACATATAAAAGAAAATGAGTAAGTTAACTCCCGAAACGACGATAATTCTAAGATATTATTAACAAACCAATGTTAAAAGATCATATATGATATCATATTAATATATATGATTCTTGTATAATTTAATAACAACTATTTCACCATTATACAGGAGGTTAACCTACCCCAACCAAGGAAAAGTACAAGGTAAGGGGTTTTCATCTCACTTCTTATTCCCGTGAGATTCATGCCATATTGCCACCATTACCTTTTGTGTGGTGTATGTACTGCCCATAATTATATTATTTGTGTAATACACTTTAATTTATGTGTATTTACATATTCATTGTATGATACCTCTTACATGGGTTGTATGTTTCATAATTTACCAAATTGGTAAGGGTTATTTCACAATCTCTTCATTATCCGAGGTTGTTTATACGTAATAATCTACTGGGATTTCATTATCATCCACATCCATGTTTGTTCGAAATGTATTTCAAAACATATTTATTATTTAGAAGAATATGTGTTAAAGTCATTTATACCCTTGTTTGACTTTTTATATGAGGTTTATAAAGTAATCTTTCCATTGTTTTCAAAACAAGGTGTTTTTTAACCTTTTCGAAAAAATTAAGGTAAGAATGTTTTTTTAACTTATACGACGGGTGCGGTTATTTTACACCATTATAAACTCTCAGAAGCTTCCCTTACAAGCTTATAAGGATATTTTCAAAGTAAATGATTTCTTTTATAATTATGTGACTTTTAAATGATTTCAAAAAAAGAGATATTTCTCTCAAAAATATGAAAATCCAGTGCAAATGTATACGTATTTAACGCAAGCTTCAAAATGTTTTCAGAAAACCCGACTCTCGAGTATGGTAGATAGGAAGGGATTGGGAGTGGACCCATCATGGCCTATAATTAGTCGAGCAGTCTCAGAATTAGTTATTTTGTTTTCAGAAGCTTGCATAATGATTTCATAAAAACACTGGAGTACTTTTTAGCAATTTTAAACATAAGTATCTTCTAAAAATATTACATCGGTAGGTCTCATGAGACAAACTAGTGTCTTGGCACAAGGCCTTGACAAAATCTTATTTGTAGTCTTGGCACGAGGCCTTGGCTATGTGGTTGTGATAGTCTGGCATTATGCATTCCAACATTATGAAAGTGGTTATTGATATTGCATGTGATTATTCGATTAGTAGAATATCCATGTGAACAAGTAAATGGCATTATTTCATTTTACTTTTGCCATACTATGTTGAAGTTCAATTTTAAAAGGCTTTTGTTTTAGTAATTCATTGCCATAAATGTTTATGCTTATTTTGAATGTTCCGCTATATTGTTATCCTTACTGGGCATTTGAGCTCACCCCTTTTCTATGTTTTATTTTTCCCAGGTAGTGAAGAAGTAATTTATGAATGACTTGCAGGGATATTATGAGGGGTTAATAGTGTGGATATGAAGACTTTGTTGTTGTAGTAGTTTTTCACTTTGAAATGTAATGTAAAACTTTATGATTATATCTAGTGTTTCCAAGGCTACTAAACCAATCGGTCTTTCGGGTTTTGATCTTTCTTGTGATCATGCCAATGTTATGTAATTAATGCACCGACTCTGGGTAGCTGGGGTCGGGGCGTTACAATTCAAGAGTCAAAAACACATCCAACTGCTTCCAACTAACTCATTCGGAGTTAGTTGTGTGTGGAAAACTAGTGTGACGTGCTAGTCGCAAAAACATGCACGATTGTGCGGTGCATTTGTGAAGGGTTTTCATAGTCGGTGGAAGATGTTCGGTCACAAACAGCAGAAGACAATGGCTACTTAAGATAGAGAGGGAAACATTATTTAAGAAAAAAAGAGAGGACGACATTCATTATAGATTCAATCATTCACTCTGAAGTAGAGCATGAACCTTGGGGCGAATTCTGGAGCAGCTCTTGGAGAACCATTCCTTGGTGATCCAAGGTCCAGGAGCAGCAATTCATGCTAGCAGAGGGAGTTTCCTTCCTCTATATTCTTTCAATTATTCTCCTTTGTTATTGAATTGTTTTAATATACGTAATAGAGATGATGTCTGGCTAAGATTCTAGTTCAGGGATATATTGAAATTCCACTGGTTTTCATTAAATTCTCATTTCACATTATCCTTTTAATGTATTCAGTATTGAGAAGCGAGATCGGTACTGAATTCATTCAATTGAATTGTTCCACCGAAATTTAATTTCAAAATTTCACAGTCAGTTGGTGATATTTATTGTGGAAACCCTTTTCAAAAATTAATAGTTTCAAAAGACTTCAAGACTTTCGGTGAGTTTGTATTGCTGCTAATTTTTAAATAGTTCATAATTCATTAATTTTGGAGTGGTGAACTCTTAAATTGGTTGGCTTATCTAACTTAACTCCAAGCAAGGGAAGTGAGTCATACTCTTTACAGTGGAACTCTGCAATAACCAATAAGTTAATTGAAACACCTTCAAAACTAGTATAATGGAGATTACTCTCCGATCATTTTAATAGATTGTTCTTTTTATCAGTGTTCTATATCTCTGTTATTCCATGTTTTACAACTGTCTCTAGATTCAATTTAGTTTTCTTTAAACATGTTTTCCAGTGTTCTATCACTCTACTGCTTATAAAAAATATATAAAAAATGTATAAAAAGTGAAAAGTAGAAAAATCACTCCCCTACGGACAACAGTGGAGTTTTCCAAAGTTTTTAGAAGATTAGTGTTCAAATTTACCTTCCCTGTAGGTTCGACCCTGCTTTCCACATATACAATAGTTAGTAGGAATATAAATTTTAAACTTTGACTGAATTCAATGATAGTAAAGGTCATGTTTTCGGTTCCATTTCTGGGGAGGTAATGACCCATTGCTTCTAGAAAAACTAAAAAATCATATAAAAAAATTAAAAAATTTGAAAAATTTGGAAATTGTAAAAAAAACATATAATTATCATTCCTAATTGTAACTACTGAGTATTGTCTACTATTGTTTTCATGATAATAATACACTCTACTATTATTATAGAAACATTGAACATAGAAATAGACAAATATCTCACAGCTCTAAGGAAGAAGAATAAAATTGAAATGGAAAACTTAGATAATAGAGTTCCTGCACCTAATAACATCCTAAATCAACCAAGACTCTTAGATGAACATGAAAGGACTAGGATGAGGGAGTTCCAAATTTCTCAAGTTTCAAGCAATCCATCATCTATTAGACTATCTCCTAGGGCAAGAAATTATGAACTTAAAAAATCACACATCTCACTACTGCCTTCATTTATTGGGTTCTCTAATGAGGAATCCTTGGCCTCCATTAGAGACTTCTAAAACACTGTGCCGCAATTACCTATTTTGTGACTCATAGAAAATGAACTTAGAATAAGATTCTTTCCCTTTTTAATTAAACGGAATGCTAGAAATTTGTTTCTGAGTCTATATTAGGACATTTTTTGAAAACTGGGATCAAGTGTATAAGTCTTTGATTATGAAATTTTATCCTCAAAGATTAAAAGGTGAACTTAGAATAATGATTACTAGTTTTTATCAAGAGGATGGAGAAGCTTTTCATGGATCTTGGGATAGACTCATGGATATGCTTAGGTAGTGTCCCAATCATCAACTCTCATCACACGTTCTTATGGATACATTCTATGAAGGGATATCCTCCTCTAGACCGAATCTAGTTGACCAAACTGTTGGGGTTAATTACAATGATAAAATAGATGAATAACTTAGACAAATTTTTAATAATCTTTTACTGAATTCACAACATAAAAAGTAAATAAGAAAAAGAGTGAATAGAAATATTAATTCGAACACTGGTTCAATGAATGAAAATCAAGTTCAAATGTCTGAAATCAGCAACCAACTTCAATCCTTAATGAACTAGAATTCTAAATGAACCGTTAATCAACTTGGATATCAAAATAACAACCAATCTTAAGGTAACAGTGTTTACAGTGTGGTATGTTTGGGAATACTGAAAACTTCTATCCTAAGTTTTATATGCCATCCCAACAATAAAAAAATCAAACTTTGTTAACTATGGTCCTAGAATGCCTCCTAAAGAAGATCCATTTTCAAAAAATTATAACCAAGGCTATAGGAACCAACCAAATCTATCCTGGAAAGATCAATGCTTAATCAAACAATCCAATGCCACTAATTACTCTAATCAACCAAGACCAAATTTTCAAAATCAACAGAGGAGTGAGTCTTCTAATGTACAAGGAAAAAATGATAATCACATGTCTTCTAAGCTTGATCTAATTTTGAACAAAATCAATTCTCAAGAAGAAATATACATAAATCAACTGACCAAACATCAAAATCATTATGAGTCTAAGAAAATTCAAACTGATGTTCGAATGAAAAACATGGAAACACAGTTAGGTCAACTTGCTAGAGATTTTTCATCCAGGAAAAAAGGTAGACTTCCTAGTACCACTGAACTTAACCCTCGAGAGAATTCCATGGATGTTTTCACTAGAAGTGGTTTTATTACTCAATATGTTGTTTAAAAAGACCATGAAAATGCCCAAAATGAAAATCTGATTCAATCTGGTAATAAAAATTTTCTTTGCACACATGCTAAAAATTCACATAAAATTCATGAAAATGATCTAAATCTTAATTTTTCACCAAAAACTCAAGATGAACCTTATTCTAAAAATCAAAAGAATAAAATAAAATAAAAAGTTGAGGAAGAGGTGAGGGATATACCTGTTGTCCTTAAAAAACTTTCCCCACCCATCCCTTTCCCTAAGAAGCTGAAACCTCAAAGTAACACCAAGGCTAAACTCTTTCAATTCCTTGGTCTTCTTTGTAAACTTCAAGTGAATATTCCATTAATTAAAGACTTAATTCAAATCCCATATTACATTAAATATCTTTAGAAAATTGTTTCAAAAAAAAATCTGGAAGAATTTTCTACTTATAGACTCAACGAAGAGTACAGTGTTGTACTTAAAAAGAAAATCCCACCTAAACTGAAAGACCTAGTTAGTTTTATCATACCTTGAACACCATGAAACTCTGATCAGCTTAATTGTTTGTGTGATTTAGGTGCTAGAAATAATTTTCTCCCATACACACTGTTTCAACAGTTGAGGTTGGGTGACCTTCAACCAACCACAGTCATACTATAGTTAGTTGATAGATCATTCACTCATCTTGTGGGTAGGGTAGATGATTTTCTAGTCTTGGATATGTAGTGTTATCAAGAGTTTCCCATCGTCTTGGGTAGGCCATTCTTGTCCACAGGTGGTGTTGTCATTGATGTCTCTAAGGGTGAATTAATTTTTAAAATTAAAAAACATCAAGACGAGTTCAATGTGTTTAAAAATGTTAAAATACCAATGTTTTATTAAAACTGTTCAATGCTAGAGTCATTAGAATATGATAACTGGATAGAAAATAATGAAAAATCTGAAAATCAAACTTCTGTTGAAGAAAATATTTGTAACACTAAAAATATTGTTCAATCTGTTTTACAAATTAAAAATTCTACTCAAACTCCAAATCTGGAAAATATTCCAGAACTAGACAACTGTCCAGTTCCTTCTTTAGAAGGTTCCTCTATTTCTGAACTTAGGAGTTTTTTGAGTGAATTTTAGGGTGTTTCTGTTGAACCCAACCTTTCTAAACACTTTGATATTATTGAGGGAGAACTTATAAGATAACTAGATGATTCTTATCTAATAAACTTGTTGAAATCTGATCTGGAAAATCAGGATAGTGAACTACCCATGCTGGACAGTAACACTATTACTTTGGAATCTAACCATGAAATTGAAAATAATTCATCATTTAATACTCCTTACAAGAGTTATATCGAAGATCTTGGACCTCCTCGGCCTAAGAGTCTTCCTTCTAGTGTAAAACCACACACTCTTGATCTGAAACCAATCCCTGTTCATTCTAAATATTTTTTTCTAGGTGAGAACTCTACTTTTCCTATAATAATTTCTGATGAACTCAATGAAAATCAAGAAAAAATATTGTTGAATGTTTTGAAGAATTTTAAATCTATCATAGGCTGGACAATAGCTGATTTCATGGGTATTAGTCCCACATTTTGTATGCATAAAATACCTATGTAACCTGACCATAATCCTAGGGTATAATGTCAAAGAATTTTAAATCCTATCATAAAAGAATATATGAGAGGGGAAGTGATTAAAATTATGGACACTAGAATGATATATCCCATTTCTTATAGTGTTTGGTTCATCCCTGCCCAGGTTGTCCCCAAGAAGGTAGGTTTCATTGTTGTTAAAAATGAAAAAAATGAAGAAGTCCAAGTTAGGAAAGCCACAAAATGGAGGGTCTATATAGATTATAGGAAGCCTAATGCAGCCTCTAGAAAGTACCATTTTCCAATTCCCTTTTTGGATCAAATGCTTGAGAGGCTTGCTGGAAATGAGTATTTCTATTTTCTAGATGGGTATTCTAGTTACAAACAGATACTTGTTGATCTAGAGGATCAGGAAAAGACCACTTTCACAAGCCCCTTTGGAACATTTGCCTATTGGTGGATGCCCTTTGGGTTTTGTGGAGCTCCAACCACCTTTCAAAGGTGTATGATGGCTATATTTTCAGATATTATTTAAATAATTATTATGTTTTTCATGGATTACTTTTCAATTGTGGGTAGTACTTTTGATACTTGTCCTGGAAATCATAAGTTGGTCTTGTAGAGATGCATTGAAACCAACCTTCTTCTTAATTGGGATAAATGTCAATTCATTTTTACAGAAGGTATTTTCCTTGGTCATAAGGTTTCAAAGAGAGTTTTAGAATTTGATACTACTAATATTGATGTTTTTCAAGAATTACCACCTCCTGTAAATGTCAAAGGTGTTAAAAGTTTCCTAGGGAATGTCAGTTTCTACCGGAGATTCATAAAATAATTCTCTAAAATAACTAATCCCTTATGTTTTTTTGGTCAAAGATGCACCTTTCAATATTGATGAGAACTGTTTGAAATAATTTAATTTTATTAAAGAGAAACTCACTACATCACCTATCATCCCTACATAAGACTGTAAACTACCTTTTGAACTAATGTGTGATTCTAGTGATATGGTTGTAGGTTTTGTCCTTGGGCAGAGGAAAGATAGGAAAATGCATGTGGTGTATTATGCTAGTAAACTACTAGATGGGGCCCAAATTATTTATACCAATACTAAAATAGAATTATTAGCTGTTGTGTTTTCTCTAGAGAAGTTTAGACAGTATATATTAGGTTCAAAAGTTAACATTTTCACTGATCATTCTACTTATTAGTACTTTCTATCTAAGAAGGAAACTAAACCAAGACTGATTAGATGGATTCTATTACTTAAAGAATTTGATTTAGAGATTAGGGATAAGAAAGGAGCTGAAAATTTAGTTGTTTTCCACCTTTCTAGGATTCATCTTACTCAATATGAATCTAAAAATTCTAGGGAGATTAACTCTTCCTTTCCCGATGAAAAGATTCTTACTGTTTCTATTAGGAAATCTTCTTGGTTTGCAGATTTTTCCAAATTCCTAGAAGTTGGTGTCTTTCCCAAAAAAAAATTCCAATAAGAAAAGAAAGAAATTCATTCCTAAGCTTAAATACTATTTTTTGGGATGATTCCTTGTTGTTTAGAATATGTGCTGATGGTATTCTTAGGATATGTTTACCTGAGGAAGAAATGATTCCTATCTTAGAGAGTTGTCACTCATAACCTTGGGGAGGTCACCATGGTGGTGAAAGAACTGCTCAGAAAGTCCTACAATCTGGTTTCTATTGGCCTACTCATTTTAAGGATGCTAGGAGATTTGTGGTCGGCTGTGATAGATGTCAGAGGCTAGGTAATATTGGTTGCAATCAGGAGTTACCCCAGAAAGGAATTCTAGAAGTTGGAATTTTTGATGTCTGTGGTTTAGATTTCAGGGGTCTATTTCTATCATCTCATGGGAATGAGTATATTCTTCTTGTTTTTGACTATGTTTAAAAATGGGTTGAGGCAGTGGAACTCCCCAAAAATCAAGCCAGTTCTGTAATAAAATTTGTGAAAAGAACATCTTTACATGATTTAGAGTCCCAAGATCTTTTATCACTGAAAATAGAACACACTTTAATAACTACAAATTCAATTCTTTGATAGAAAAATATGGTTGTGTTCATTAAAATGGTACTCTTTATCATCCACATTCCAGTGGACATGTGGAAATTTCAAATAGGGAAATGAAAAAAATACTTGAGAAAACTGTTTCAAACTCTATGAAAGAATGGTCTCTTAAATTGGATGATGATTTATGGGCATATAGAACTATTTTTAAGACCCCAATAGTTATGTCACCTTATAGGCTATTGTTTGGAAAATTCTATCATTTACCTGTTGAGTTGCAACATAAGTCTTGTTGGGAAGTTAAGGCTCTAAACTTTGATTTTAAGAGTGCTGGTGAGAGGAGGTTACTTGAGCTGATTGAACTTGTTGAAATTTGGAGAGAGAGTTTTTTTATAATTAAAGAATCTCTAAAGAGAGGACTAAAATATTTCATGAATAATTCATTCAAAACGAAGAGTTTAAACCTGGACAGAAGGTCCTCCTCTTTAACTCTAGACTCAAACTCTTTCCTGGAAAGCTGAAGTCCAAGTGTTCTGGACCATTTACTATTGTAAGAGTTCTGAAGAATGGAGCTGTTGAAATTGTAGTTGAAGAGAAGAAAGTCATGTTAGTCAATGGGAAGAGAGTGAAATTATATTTTGAGGGACAACTGAAGTGCTTGGTTGCCTTCATAGTGCTCGAAAATTGTTCTTGATAAAAGTCTGGCTAGGGATTTTAAATCTAGCGCTTCATGAGGGGAAGCCCATGGTTCTTTTTGTCTTTATGTTGTTTCTTTTTAACTTTTAATAAAATTATGCTTCTAGGCTATATTTTTGTGAAGTACCTATTACTGATTGTTCTTTGTTTCCTGGTTCTGTCTCAGGATGTTGCCATTATTTCAATAAAGGAGTGGAATTTCCATGATCATTTTTGCACAGGAACTTATTCCGGGAAGTACTTCAACTTTCTGCATTTATTTCTGATCTTGTTTTTTCTAATAAAAATTCTGTTTGTATTAGAAAATTCCACTACATGTGTACTGAAAATTCTGTTCCATGACTTGAACTGTATGAAAATTCTACTGCATTTCGTTCTTCTGAAATAAAATCTGCATATGCCTCTAGCTGAAAATTCAAATTTCATTGTTATATTGAAATCATCTCACTGTTTGAAATTAAGTGTGGGGGTTGCATGTTTTCTGGTTGTTTTTTCTTTCTATTGAATGTGATTTGCTAAGAGTTGTTAGGAATTCTTGCCTTATGTGTTATTGAACATCCATCTAAATCATAGTTTTGAACATGCTTAAACTCAATCCACTCCGCACCCATAATTTTCATGCCTTGTTTGAACATTAATGGAAAATCATTCTCATTGGATTAAATTATAATGCATGTATTTTCTAATAAACGTGCTTTTAAGTTATTTATTATGGAAAAAAATATTCTTGAACTTCATTGAAACACTTTAAATTTCATAAATCTGCTAACTTGAAAATATTTTTTGAACCTCAATTTTTTAATTGTTCTTCTCCATATTTAGAAGTCAAATTTTGGGGATAAAGTTGGGTTTTAAGTATAGGGGAGGGGGTAAATTATTGACTGTGCTAAACTTTGTTTTAATGAAATCCCATAAATTCCCACTGCAACTCAAAATTTCTTGTAGAAAATGGTTAAAATTTTTCACAATTTTGTTTTATTTCTAATCTAAACACTGTACTCAATTGGGTCTTTCCTTTGAACATTTTTTTGATTGGTAGTTAATAACTGCTCTGAATCTAGAATTAATGAGGTTGGATTATTTTTGAGTGATCTTCCTTAGTGATTTGATGGAAATTTGGGTTAGGAACTACTTTTGAAAGTGATATGGGTAACCTTTTAATAAAATTATGATCATAACCCTTGGAACTAGATGTTTGATTCTGATTCTAGGGGCCTCATTCATCTTTTAATTATTAAAAGTAATTTCTTTAATGATCCAATATAAAAGATTTTTATATAAAACTTTTGAAACTGGAGAAATTTGGGCATCTGGGATCCCACTGTGAGTCTCTGAGACCCTAGATGTTGGGTGAATTTCTGTTTACTATAAGCCCTCTGTACACCTTGAATAATTTCATTTCACAGTGCATAGAATAATAAAAACATGGCTTGGGAAAAATAAAATAAAGTGTCTAGGGTCAAAAATGAGTTCGTTAAGGTGAGGGTAATGATGAACACCAAATGAAGAAGGGGACAATTTGATTATATGGTAATCATTTAGGTTCAATCGTTATAGCGATTCAAAAAAAATATTTTTGGAACGTAATTGAAAAGTTAAAGTACAAAGTTCCTCGGTTTAGGTCTTAATTCCATTGATGTTTTACCTCTTTTCATTTTTGGATTTATAATCTGATCTTGGATTGTAATAAATCATTAAGTAGGTTCACATATGAGGCACGATGTCTTATTTGATGGATGGTCTTTGATTTCTTAATTTCCCTTGAGTATTTGTTATTGGCAAGATTCATATGAGTAATTCATTTTCTAAAAGCCTGATGTTATGTTCTGTCCCATGTTTTTAAGTGTTGGACATGTTACAGTGTGATCTTAATCATTAATACAATTTACTATTTTTCAAAGATAATAAAACATGAGATATTTTGAGGAAAAACAATGCTTAAGTGTGGGGGAATTTGATGTGGCTATATTTTTGCATAGTTTTGCCACATATTTTTGCTTAATTTTTATTGAATTAATTAATTATTTAATCACTTTATACTAAATAATTTTGATTTTGTATTTTAATAATTAATATAGTTAATTAAACAATTTTTATAATCAATTAAGTATTTTTAGTCTTTAAATAATAATTTTAACCTTACTTATTTAATATAAATTTATTATTTATTTATTAGTTGTGTTAATACCAATTTTCTCACTATTTAATAATTTTACTTTAATAATAAATAAACTTTTAACATCATTATTTTTGTTTTAATCAACTTAGACTTTATTATAATATTTTATTATTGAATATGGATTCATTAAGATATTCTAACTTTAGTTGTTAACTTGTCTAATCATCGTGCAAATTAATTAAGTAAATAATTTTAGTTTTAATTTAATAAAGTAGTTTGCTTTTAATTTTATGTTTTCAAATAGCTTTTTAATTAATTAATTAAGAGTATTAAAATATTAATTTTTTAATTTTATGTGTATAGTTTGATTATTTATTCATTTTCTATTGGGTTTATTCTACCGGTGAGGTAGACTATAACTATCGGTAACTTATTTGGTCACTAAGGCTGTTCATTTTCACTCACGGCCTACCTTGTAATTAATTTATATAGTATTTTTAATTTAAACCTTTTATCAATTTAGTTTATCAAATATCCAATTTATTAATTTAAGTGTTATCAATTAATAGTTTTTATTATAATTTTAATGTTTTAAGTTTTACAAAAATCATATTTTAAATAATGGTGGTTAGCTTTCTTGTAATTTATTATTTTCAATCTTTGTTTTAAATAACTTTAGGTTTAATTTTTAAGTTCAATTTTTTTAAGGTCATCATTAGTATTCTACTGATGACCCTTTAATTTTTGTTGCATAACGGTGAGATTTTATTTGAATGGTGCAATGGTGAGTATTATAATTTTATTTGTAACGGTGAATTTATGTAGCGTACCGGTAGATTTCTTTCATGTATATCGGTAACCATTAATTTTATCGGTGACCCCCACACCGCTGCTTCCCTTTGTTATTTTTTTAACCAACGATGATCCTCAACCTACAAGTACCCATCCTAACAGTGAGATTCTTATTTTATTCTCTAATAGTAACCTGTTTTATTTAATCCACCAGTGACCTTGTATATTTTATACCAAACGATGACCCGCAGCTACCATTCTAATGGTAAACTCCTCACCATTGCACCCCTCTATCTCACCGATATACATCTTATCCCCTCACCGTTCCCTGCACCGTACTGTTAGCCAATCTTTCCTCACCACCTGGCCCAATACCCTGCTTCATTCCTTTGTCACCATTCATACCATCTTCCTCCTACTAGTGCCATACCTTTGCACTGATACAACATCAGTTTTTTTCTCCAGTATTTCTCCACCATTGCACACTCACACAAAATAATAATTGCATCAAACTGAACCCATTTCATCGAAGAATACAAATCATCAGGATATTACTGACATACTGCTGTGATGGGTTTGAAGCCGCCCTAACCCTTTATCGGTGGTGATGGGAGCTCAAGTTGAGGAGTCTGTCATAGAGGGGGTCGACCCGTTGTTCACTGCCGCTGGAGAGAATCCACTAGCACGACCTGATTCGGGAGAAGAATCAAAGCCATTAAAGATGTTATGTGAGGCGCCATTGATAGGAGGTGGTCCACTGGTACTGAGGAGGCCGTGAGCCGAAGTCAACTCCATGGGACTCGATGGTGCCAAGCTTGAGCTTAGGAGGCCGCCACACCCATGTTGTGCCACTGTTCGATGGAGAGGAGTTCCAATGTCCGCCTCCTGACCCTAGTGTTGTTGTGAGATAGGGAACTCGCACCGTCGGTACTGAGAAGCTTAGTCGTACTGTCGTTGCTGGAAGAAGGGGTAGCCGAGCTGGAACATAGGAGGCCGCCACTACCTTGTTTGGAGAAGAAAACAGAACCCTACCCCCTGTTACACCGATTTGGGGGGGGGATAAGTTAAAAAAAATTAAAAAAACTAAAAAAATGTAATTAATTAAAAATATAATTAAAATAAAAACTCAATTTTTTTCTAAAAAAGAAATAAACATTAACTGTTATAAATAAATAACTAACATAAGATATTTTATTAAACAGAATTATTAATCATTAATAAAATATTATTTAATTAATTGATAGTTTTTTCTAAAATCAAATTATTATATATTATTAAAAATCTTATTAGTTATAATTTAATATTATGCATTAATAATTATTTAATAATACATTTTGTTTATAAAATAAAATAATAATTGTAACATCCGAGACTTTTATGAGAAATATTTTATTTTTATGTTATATAAATCATCAAAGAAATATTTCACTACACACAACTCTAGCTTGGCTTGCTTTACACGCAACCACGGCCTTCCTCGATAACTTGCGTCGTACGCAATACCGAGTTTCACTAAACAATGATATGCTATTAAAAGATTATTAAAACTAGCCATTATGAATAGTAATACCCACTTTTTTTAATTTTTTAAATTTTATTTTTCAAAATGGACTTCATTTTTGTATTCGGAATAATGAAATTAGCCTAGGGTAAAATTTTTGTATTTTTCTGAAAACATTCAATTTTTAATGAATAGTGAATACACTGGGTTGCTATTTAAAAACTGACTCTTTATTTAAATAATTATTTATTTTAGGTCAAAATTGATACATAATACCTATATAAGTTCAATGCAATTCATAGGAGTCATTTTATAATAATTTTAGATATATAAAAATTTTATTGAACTGTTCACCGTCTTTTACCCACCTCCTACGAGAATTTGCAAATTCACATAAAACATAATTTTACCACTTTTGTGAATTGAATTTAAAAAAACCGAGATACATAGTTGATGTCAGTAAGTAAAATTTGGTTCAATGAGTTGAAAATAATTTTTGGTGAATAGTAACTTTTTACTTTTTTTACCACGGTTAAAAATAAATAGGGTAATTAAGGGTAAAAATGTTATTATTATTACCCTGAAAGATGTCCTAATTCTATTGGATAAGTGTAATTAGACCGAAAACAACCTTAGGAATAAAATATGACCATTTAGGCCCACTTTGATTAGATTAGGACATTTATTATTAATTTATTTAAAGAAGGGTTAAAATAGTTAAAATAGTTAAAATAAAAGTTTAATAAGTAAATAATTTTTAATATAGGGTTATACATAAGATAAATTTGACTATAAATATTAATTAGAGATATAAAAAGATTCCCTACATAATGGTATTTTATTTATAATTTTTAGGCATTAAATAATATAATTTATTTATGAAACATTGATGATGCAGTAATTATCTTATTAATAAAATATTGACATAATTGATGTAATAAATACCCAAATAAATGTAATTTGATACTTTTTATGAAATAAACTAATTTTATAAGTTAATATGACATGTTAGTATTTAAAACAAATATTATCTTATTAATTGTTATTTTATTCCTAAAAATCTAATGTTCTGCCAAATTACTTATATAAGGTTATATATATTAATAATAAACAACTTGGGGTTCGTTTGGCTTGTTATAGTAAGTTTATTAACCTTATAGTGTAAGAAAACAAAAAGACACGGTAAAAGTAAAATTATCTAACTTAAAGTTAAATCTAAATGATAAGGTTACAATAGTAACCTAAACTTGTGCAAATTATATTGGATGAGAGTATTTCGACCCATACCCACATTAGCTTCTAAATAAATTAAATTGGAGCTATTTAAAACCGAATGTGACTTTATAATAAAATAATATTTTTGGTTTTTCCAAAGGTGCCCCTCTCCTCCCTTATAAAAGGGCACCTCCTCCCTCTCTTCCTCACACCACTTTGAGCCTTAATGCTCGGCCAACCCCTGCAAATTATCTTCTCCACTTCCCTAGAAACATCCTACAGGTCCCGGTCTTCATCAAAGACCAATTTTAGTGCCCTAAGAGGAGGTCTCAAAGAGGCGCTTCAAAGAAGGGGTAATGTCCGTTACCGATTCTTTCAACTTTATTTCTTCTTCCACTTATTCTTCTTTAGTTTTTTAATTATGAAGTAATAACATCAGTATCACTCATATACTGATATGTTATTATAAGTATGAAACAACCCTATTTCATCATCTATCCATCCTACGGAAAAAGAAATCACCGCGCGTGCGTACGTACGGAATATCGTCTCTATGCCGTGGTGTAATCTATTTTCCACCACCACCTTACTTGGATAGGTATAATTGTGTAAATAATAACTATATATGATTATTTTAAAGTGATAATGATTCTGAAATAGTATACATACACTCCAATAAAATTCCACGATCATGGGATCGATATCATCGCTCGTGCGTACGTACGGAATACCGTCTCCACGATGTGATGCGACTCATTCTACATGATTTTAATTGCATAATGGTTACATAAATGAATTGAATGAAGGAATATGATATATATTACACTAATAACATTATGTAAATGAGGTATCTATATCCTAAAAAGAATAATAATAATTTATTCGACAAAATGCGCATAAGAACAAAAAGCAATAAACACCCGAATAACAAGTAATAATGAAATATTACTAATAAGAAGCTAAGAATATGACCATATATGATATCATAAAAATAAGTTTGATTCTAGAATAAGTCAATAAAATTATTTAAATCATTATACAGGAGGTTTGGACACTTACGAATCAAATCGGACCTAAGGTAAGGGACAATCTTGCAATCTCAATTTTTATCCGAGATTGTTTATACTTCAGAATTTACTGGGGAATATTTATCATCCACATCCATGTTTCCTCAATATGTAATATTATTTATATCCTCCTACAATTGTTTAAATCCAATTTTACCCTTTAGTGAGTTTTTAGTAAAAGATATGAAAGGAATCTTTTGTCGTTTTTCGTACAATGTACTTTTTTACTTTTCCGACAAAAGTACGAGAAAAATGTTTTTTAACTTATACGGCATGAATGGATTTTTAAAAAATTATTTCCAAGAAGCTTCCTTTAAAAGTTTTTCAAGTTTATTTTTAATCAACTTCTTTTAGTTTAAAATTGTATGACATGTTATGAAAGGAAAAAAAATTGAAGTAGAAAGGATATTTTCCTCAAGAATGGAGTTCAAGTGTTCTTTCAAAATTATTTTCCATCTAAGATAATATAGAGTTCTGTTTCTATCCCAATTTTTACATTGATGTATGAATTCCTTTATCTTATATGAATTGTTTTATGATGTCACAATGTTTAAGAATCTAATTTTTATTACATGGGTTATGCAATGATGTATGATTTATGATTTTGTGTCAAACATAATAATGGTATCATTATGAGATGGGTGGGACCTATATCTCCCTCCAATTAATTGGGTAAATATTTATATCTCATGAGATAGACATGGCTAGAACGGCAGGTTAAACCGATTCAGTGAAACAGGACTAAAATGAGGAGTGAACTCGGTTCAGTAATGGACTTTGTCCGCTAAGATAGTCTTGGATATGAGTCTTGACTAATAATAAATGATTATCTATGATTATGTGTGTATGCCACAAAGTTTCATGTTTTAAGTTATGATTATTGGGATTACATTTCACTAATATGATTTATCCCATGTTATGAAATTATGATCACTTTTGCAGGTTAAGATTTCCAAAAGTTATGTTCTTATGAATATGATGTGATTGATATTTCTTTTGTTTACCCTTACTGAGCATTTGAGCTCACCCTTTTGTATGTTTTCTTTCCCCAGGTCAGGAAGAAGGTTATTAAGTAGGTTATGCCAAAAGGGACTCTATATATGATGAAATAAATGGGAGGCAAAGTAGATGCTTTATGAACCAGTTGTTTATGTTTCCCAGTTTCTAAAGACTCTATACCTATACGGTCCTTTCCTGGTTTTGTTATATGTTATAATATGTGTGATTCAATTATTAAGTAATAATAATGTATGTAAAGTATGGGTCGTTATAGATGGTATCAGAGGAAAGGTATAGTCAACCTTTGGAAACTAGGATGTGAAATCCTTAGTAAGAACCCTAAGGATAATTCTAAGCATAGAACACAATCTTAGCGTTTTATAAATGGCCATGAACAACCTATGATAAGACCTTAAGTGTGAAATTTTATTCTTGATTATGTGGTTTTCCTATTATAATTAGTTTTTCTCACACTATTCTTCTTGGTTTTAGTCAATGGCTGGAACCCAAGGAACCGTGTTAATGCGGAATGTGACGGGCAATGAAATGATTGTCCCCCTGAGAAACCAAACATTATGGGGGCCGGAATGAAAAATCTTGTAGCCATGCTCACACAACTTTCTCAAGATATAAATCATGAAAGACTTCCAAATGATCAAAGGAAGGTGCAACATTCTGTTGAATCCTTCATGAGGCAGCGTCCACCTTCATTCAGCGGGTCTACTGGTCAATTAGTTACTGAACAATGGATTAGTACTAATAAAAAGATATTTTCAGATCTTCAATGTTCTGAACATGATAAAGTCATCTTAGTAGTGTATCGTTTGGAAGGATATGCTGATCAATGGTGGAATCTTATTAAGAATATGAGACAAAGGGATGAAATTGAATCCATGGAATGGGACGAGTTCAAGAACTTATTTTTCAATAAGTACTTCCCTAGTATTATCTGAACAAAGATGGAGAAAGAGTTTCTTGAACTGAAGCAAAAGGATGATGAATCTGTTGGTACCTATGAAGAATATTTTACAAGACTTGCAAGGTACACTTCTGGTATTATTATCTAACCTGAGAGTAAGATTGATCGATTCTTTAGTGTCTTAAAACAAAGTCTTCGAAGGGCCTTAACCATAAGGGACTTCAATAGCTACGAGGAAATCGTTCGATGTGATCTCAAAGTTGATATGGAGATTGGAGTAACCCATCAGTCATATGGGTTTGATAAGAAGAGGAAAATGGAATTCAAAGGAAAATCTAAAGAGCACACTGAAAAGAAGATGAGTTTTCCCTTATGCTCAAAGTGTGGAATGAAACATGGAGGGAGTTATCTTAAAGGGACAAGTACATGTTTCAAATGTGGAAAGGAAGTTAATCGGGCATTTGAATGCCGCAATGACGGGAAGAAGATATCTAGTGATGCAAACAAAGAAAAGGCTACACAGAGTGCACCTCCTACACTTCAATGTTACAAGTTCAAGGAAATGGGGCATTATGCCAATCAATGCCCTAATCCAAGGGTTGTTGATGATGATCGACGTCAACAAACTCTTAAGGCTAAAGAAAAAGGAAAGTCACATGAAATTTCTATCAGTGATGTGGAGTATGATAATGAAGTGGTGAAAGGTACACTTACTATCCACTCTAAAGTAGAAAATGTTTTATTTGATTCTGGATCCACCCACTCTTTTATTTCTGAATAATTTTCTAAGGTTATCTCCATATTACCTCAACAATTATATGTTGAGTTAGCTGTGAAAACCCCTAATGGCACAACAGTCGCACCAAAAGTTTATAATTCTTCTCTGATTGAAGTTTGTGGGAAAGTGCTTCCTGAAAATCTTGTGATCCTTCCTATAGTAGAATTTTATGTGATTCTTGGCATGGATTGGCTTTCTTTATATGGAGATCAAATCAATTTCCAAAGAAGGGAAGTCACATTTCATATTCCAGATCAATCTATCATCGTCTATCGATGCAAGGATGAACATAACCTTCTAATGGAAATTTCTTCCATATTATGGGTCTTGATTCCACTAAATGAGGGTTATTTATCTAAAATGGTTGGTGAGAAACTCATGATTAATAATATGCCCATTTTATGGGAGTTTGATGATGATTTTTCAGAGGAATTTCCTGGTCTTCCACCAAATCGTGAAGTTGAGTTTTCAATAGAACTCATACCGGGTGCTTTGCTTATTTCAAAGACACCTTATAGAATGGCCCCAATTGAGTTGCAGGAATTGAAGAAGAAACTCCAAGAGAATCTTGATAAGGTATTCATATGCCCTAGTGCGTCACCTTGGGGAGCACCTGTTCTGTTTGTTAAGAAGAAAGATGGATCAATGAGACTCTGCATTGATTATCGAGAACTTAACATGATCACTATCAAGAACAAATATCCTCTCCCGCGCATTGATGACTTATTTGACCAACTACGAGGAACTCAATACTTTTCCAAGATTGATCTTCGTTCAGGGTATCATCAATTAAGGTTCAAAAGGGAGGATATACCAAATACAGCTTTCCGTACAATTTATGGACACTATGAATTTATAGTGATGCCATTTGGTCTTACTAATGCCTCTACTGTCTTCATGGATCTAATTAATTGAGTCTTTAGAGACTATCTTGATCATTTTGGGGTAGTCTTTATAGATGATATTCTTTTCTATTCAAAGATCAAGGAAGAACATGAAGATCACTTGAGAATTGTATTGAAGACCCTAAGAATGAGAAGCTTTATGCCAAATTTACCAAGTGTGAATTTTGGCTTCAAAAAGTTTCATTTTTGGGTCACATAATATCAAAAGAGGGGATATCTGTGGATCCAGAAAAAACAGAGGTTATCGAAAGATGGTTGATGCCAACAACAGTAACTGAGATCCGAAGTTTTCTTGGTTTGGCTGGATATTATCGACGTTTTGTGAAAGATTTTTCAAGATTATATAATCCACTCACCAAGTTGACTCGAAAAGGAGTTAAGTTTGTTTGGACAGAGGAATGTGAAGAGAATTTCAATTAGTTGGAAGGAAGGTTATCCAGTGCACCTGTGCTCGCACTACCTTATAGTGGAGAAAAGTTTGTGATCTACAGTGATGCATCCAAGAAGGGGATGGGGTGTGTTCTTATTCAAAATGATATGGTGATATCTTATGCCTCACAACAGTTGAAAATCCATGAGCAAAATTACCCAACTCATGATTTGGAGTTACCTGCGGTAATATTTGCATTAAAGATTTGGAGACATTATCTTTGTGGAGAAAGGTGTGATATTTATTCTGATCATAAATGTTTAAAGTATATTTTCACACAAAAGGAGCTGAATATGCTCCAAAGAAGATGGTTGGAGCTGATTAAGGATTACGACTGCTCAATTCATTACCACTCTGGGAAAGCAAACAAGGTGGAAGATGTATTAATTCAACAAGACCATGCTAGCTTATCCATGATGAGGATCACAAAAGATCCAATATTTATGGATTTACAAAGGATGGATCTTGGAATTATAATGGAAGGGGGAAAATCGTATCTTTCTCAAATGAGTGTTGAACCATCTATACATGTGAAGATTAAAGAGGCGCAGAAAGAAGATGTAGAGTTATAAAAGAATGTGAGAAATAATCGTGAATTAAACCTTGATTGTGATGAGATAATAAAGTTCCGAAATCGGGTTTGTGTACCTCCCATCCCAGAATTAAAGAAGGAGCGGCTGAATGAGGATCATAGTTCGTCATTCTCTATTCATCCTGGAAGCACGAAGATGTATAGGGACCTGAAAGAGTACTTCTGGTGGGATGGCATGAAAAGATATGTTGATGAATATGTCTGTCGATTCTTGGTTTTTCAGCATGTTAATGCTAAGAGACAGAAGTCTAAGGGGATTTTACAACCATTACCCATACTCGAATGGAAATGGGAAAATATCACTATGGACATTCTCACCGGACTTCCTAAAACATCCATAGGCAATAATGCTATTTGGGTCATAGTTGATCCTCTTACAAAGTCTACACACTTCATTGCTATTAGAGAGGATTTCTCTCTAGATCATCTTGCCAGGATATATGTAAAGGAAGTAGTAAGATTGCATGGAGTACCAATTTCTATTATATCTGATCAGGATCCGATATTTACCTCGAAGTTCTCGCGAATTCTTCAGCATACTCTAGATACAGAGTTGAGTTTCAGCACTGCTTATCATCCTCAGATAGACGGTCAGTCTGAGAGGACAATTCAAACTCTAGAAGATATGTTGAGCACTTGCTCTATGGCTTTCAAAGGTGGTTGGGATCAAAACCTACCTTTGGTGGAATTTTCTTATAATAATAGCTTTCACTCCAGTATTCAGATGGCTCCTTATGAATCTCTCTATGGAAAGAAATGAAGGAATCCAACTTGCTGGGATGAAGTTGGGGAAAGAAAGCTATTAGGACCTAATCTTGTTCAGGAGATGGCAGAAAAGGTCAGATCTATTCAACAACACATAAGAGCATCTCAGAGTCGACAGAAAAGTTATGCCGACAACTGAAGAAAAGCCCTAGAGTCAGAAGTGGGTGTTAAAGTGTTCTTACGAATATCTCCCGGGAAGAGGGTCCTGAGATTTGGAAAGAAGGGAAAGCTGAGCCCTAGGTATATCGGTCCTTTCGAAATACTAGATCGTATTGGGATGGTTGCTAACTGATTGGCGCTTCCACCGAATCTCCCCCAAGTTCACGATGTGTTCCATGTATCTCTCCTGAGAAAGTACATACCTGATCCTTCACATGTACTCAGCTCAGAAGTTGTACCGCTAGAGCAAGATCTTTCTTATGAAGAACAGCCAATAGAGATTCTGGATCGTAGTGAAAAAGTCATATGGAACAACACCAATCGCTTGGTGAAAGTTTTATGGAGGAACCACCAATTAGAAGAAGCTACATGGGAGCTTGAGGATATGATGAGGGAGAGGTATCCTCATCTTTTTGTTACAAAGTAATGAATTTCGAGGGTGAAATTAATTTTAAGGGGGGTAGAATGTAACACCCGAGACTTTTATGAGAAATATTTTGTTTTTATGTTATATAAATCATCAAAATAATCTTTCACTACACACAACACTAGCTTGGCTTGCTTTACACGCAACTGTGGCCTTCCTAGATAGCTTGCGTCGTACGCAATACCGAGTTTCACTAAACAATGATATGCTATTAAAATGTTATTAAAACTAGCTGTTATGAATAGTAATACCCACTTTTTGAAATTTTGTAAATTTTATTTTTCAAAATGGACTTCATTTTTGGATTCGTAATAATGAAATTATCCTAGGGTGAAATTTTTGTATTTTTATGAAAACTTTCAATTTTTGATGAATAGTGAAAACATTGGGTTACTATTTAAAAACTGACTTTTTATTTAAATAATTATTTATTTTAGGCCAAAATTGATACATAATACCTATATAAGTTCAATGCAATTCATTGGAGTCATTTTATAATAATTTTAGATATATAAAATTTTATTGAACTTTTCACCGTCTTTTACCCACCTCTTAGGAGAATATGCAAATTCACATAAAACATAATTTTACCGCTTTTGTGAATGGAATTTCAAAAATCCGAGAGACATGGTTGTTGTCAGTAAGTAAAATGTGGTTCAATGAGATGAAAATAATTTTTGGTGAATAGTTTCTTTTTACTTTTTTTTACCAGGGTTAAAAATAAATTGGGTAATTAAGGGTAAAAATGTTATTATTATTACCCTAAAACATATCCTAATTCCATTGGATAAGTGTAATTCGACCAAAAACAACCTTAGGAATAAAATATGACCATTTATCCCCACTTGGATTAGATTAGGACATTTATTATTAATTTATTTAAAGAAGGGTTAAAATAGTTAAAATCAAAGTTTAATAAGTAAATCATTTTTAATATAGGGTTATACATAAGATAAATTAGACTATAATTATTCATTATAAAGATAAAAATATTTCCTACATAATTGTATTTTATTTATAATTTTTATACATTAAATAATTTAATTTATTCATGACACAATGATGATGCAGTAATTATCTTTTTAATAAAATATTGACATAATTGATGTTATAAATACCCAAATAAATGTAATTTGAGACTTTTTATGAATTAAAATAATTTTATAGTTTAATGTTACATGTTGTTATTGATTTAATTAACTTTTTTATAACTAATATTTCTATTATGATTTTCACAAAAATCAATTACCTAATAGTGTCAAAATTGACATAAAATAGTTTTTAAAACAAATATTATATTATTAATTGTTATTTTATTCCTAAAAATATAATGTTCAGACAAATGACTTAGATAAGGTTATATATATTAATAATAAACAACTTGGGGTTCCTTTGTCTTGTTATAGTATGTTTATTAACCTTATAGTGTAAGAAAACAAAAAGACACGGTAAAAGTAAAATTATCTAACTTAAAGTTAAATCTAAATGATAAGGTTACAATAGTGACCTAAACTTGTCCAAATTATATTGGATGATATTATTTCGACCCATACCCACCTTAGATTCTAAATAAATTAATTTGGAGCTATTTAAAACCGAATGTGACTTTATAATAAAATAATATATTTTGTTTTTCCAAAGGTGCCCCTCTCCTCCCTTATAAAAGGGAACCTCCTCCCTCTCTTCCTCACACCACTTTGAGCCTTCATGCTCGGCCAAACACAGCCAAATTCTCTTCTACACTTCCCTAAAAACATCCTAGAGGTCCTGGTCTTCTTCAAAGACCAATTTTAGTGCCCTAAGAGGAGGTCTGAAAGAGGCGCTTCAAAGAAGAGGTAATGTCCGTTACCGATTCTTTCAACTTTATTTCTTCTTCCACTTCTTATTCTTTAGTTGTTTCATTATTAAGTAATAACATAAGTATAACTAATATACTGATATGTTATTATAATTATGAAAAAACCCTATTTCACCATCTATCCATCCTACGGAAAACGAAATCACCGCGCGTGCGTACGTACGGAATACCGTCTCCACACCGTGGTGTAATCTATTTTCCACCACCACCTTACTTGGATGGGTATAATGGTGTAAATAATAACTACATATGATTATTTAAAAGTGATACTTATTTTGAAATAGTATACATACACTCCAATACAATTCCACGATCATGGGAACGATATCATCGCTCGTGCGTACGTACGGAATATCGTCTCCACGATGTGATGTGACTCGTTCTACATGATTTTCATTGCATAATGGTTACATAAATGAATTGAATGAATGAATATGATATATATTACACTAATACCATTCTGGAAATGTGGTATCTATAACCTAAAAAGAAGAATAAGAATTTATTCGACAAAACGCGCATAAGAACAAAAAGCAATAAACACCCGAATAACAAGTAATAATGAAATATTACTAATAAGAAGCTAATAATATGACCATATATGATATCATAAAAATACGTATGATTTTGGAATAAGTCAATAACATTATTTAAATCATTATAGAGGAGGTTCGGAGACTTACGAAGCAAATCAGACCTAAGGTAAGGGACAATCTCGCAATCTCAATGTTTATCCGAGATTGTTTATACTTCAGAATTTACTGGGGAATATTTATCATCCAAATCCATGTTTCCTCAATATGTAATATTATATATATACTCCTACAATTTTTTAAATCCAATTTTACCCTTCATTGAGTTTTTAGTAAATGATATGAAAGGAATCTTTTGTCATTTTTCATACAAGGTACTTTTTTACTTTTCCAACAAAAGTACGAGAAGAATGTTTTTTTAACATATACGGCATGAATGGATTTTTAAAAAATTATTTCCAAGAAGATTCATTTAAAAGTTTTCAAGTTTATTTTTAATCAACTTCTTTTAGTTTAAAATTGTATGACATGTTATGAAAGGAAAAAAAATTTGAAGTAGAAAGGATATTTTCCTCAAGAATGGAGTTCAAGTGTTTTATCAAAATTATTTTCCATCTAAGATAATATAGGGTTCTATTTATATCCCTATTTTTACATTGATTTGATTATGTTTTGAAGGAATTATTTTTATGAATTCATTTATCTTATATGAATTGTTTTATGATGTCACGATGTTTAAGAATCCCATTTTTATTACATGGGTTATGCAATGATGTATGATTTATGATTTTGTGGCACACATAAGAATGGTATCATTATGATATGGGTGGGACCTATATATCCTTCCAATGCATTGGGTAAAGTTTTATATCTCATGAGATAGACATGGCTGGAACGGCAGGTTAAACCGGTTCAGTGAAACAGGACTGAAATGAGGAGTGAACTTGGTTCAGAAATGGACTTTTTCCGCTAAGATAGTCTTGGTTATGAGTCTTGACTACTAAGAAATGATTATATATGATTATGTGTGTATGACACAAAGTTTCGTGATTTATGTTATGATTATTGGGATTACAGTTCACTACTATGATTTATCCCATGTTATGAAATTATGATCTCTTTTGCAGGTTAAGATTTCCAAAATTTATGTTCTTATGAATATGATGTGATTGATATTTCTTTTGTTTACCCTTACTGAGCATTTGAGCTCACCCTTTTGTATGTTTTCTTTCCCCAGGTTAGGAATAAGGTTATTAAGTAGGGTATGCCAAAAGGGACTCTAGATATGATGAAATAAATGGGAGGCAAAGTAGATGCTTTATGAACCAGTTGTTTATGTTTCCCAGTTTCTAAAGACTCTATACCTATACGGTCCTTTCCTGGTTTTCTTATATTTTGTAATAAGTGTGCTTCAATTCTGAATTAATAACAATGTATGTAAAGTATGGGTCTTTATACTAATAATAAGTAATAAATTAAATTATAGTTAAACTAAACTAGTTAATTAAAAATGTTAATAATGTAAACATTCAAAATAATAATAAACTTAATGTTTATAATTTTCATTAATAATTAAAAATAATAATAACTTATTAAAAATTTCTCATCAAAATTAGTAGTTAATAAAACTTATTATTTTTAATAATAATAATAACACTTTTATTACCAATTTCAATCAAATCATAATACGTAAATTATCATAATTTATCTTTTAGAATTAAATAAAAACTATTTAATAATAATTTCATTACATTATAAGTAATTAAAATATAATTAATATTTATTAGTAATAGTAATATAACAATTTATTTAATAACATTTTTTGAAAGGTTACTAATTCTTTTAAAAATACTTTTTAATAAACTAATTTCTGAAACTATAATTCTTAATTTTCTTATCATTTTATTTGTTTTGTTAGTTTTTATTACGAAAGTTAATTCAAGTGTCAAAAACACATCCAAGTACTTCCAAATAACTCATATAGAGTTAGTTATGTGAGGACAACTAGTGCGACGTGCCATTCATGAAAAAACGCACGATTGTGCGGTGCATTTGTAAAGGGTTTTCATAGTCGGTGAAAGATGTTCAGTGAAAAATAGCATAAGACAGTGGCTAATTAAGATAGATCAAGCAACAGTATTTAAGAAAAAAAGAGGATGAAATTCATTAGATATTTTATCATTCACTCGGATGCAAAGTAAGAACCTTGGGGAGAATTCTGGAGTAGCTCTCAGAGAACCATTCCTTGGTGATCCAAGGTCCAGGATCAGCAATTCATGCTAGCAGGGGGAGTTTCCTTCCTATATTTGATTTAAATTATTCTCCTTTGTTATTTAATTTTTTTAGTATACTTAATAGAGATTATGTATATCTATGTTTTTATTTCTGGGATATATTGCAATTCCACTAGTTTTCATTAAATTCCCATTTCATTTTATCATTTTAATGTATTCAGTATTGATTGGCAAGATCAATACTAAATTCATTCAATTTCATTGTTCCACCAAAATTTAATTTCAAAATTTCATAGTCAGTTGGTGAGATTCATTGTATAAACACTTTTCAAAAATTAATTATTTCAAAAGACTTCAAGACTTACAATGAGTTTTCTTGCTGTTAATTTCAAATAGTTCACAGTTGATTAATTTTGGACTGGTGAACTATTAAATTGGTTGTCTTGTGTGACTTAACTCCTGGCGAGGGAAGTGTGTCATACTATTTATAGTGGTACTCTGGAACAACTTATAAGTGAGTTGAAACACATTCAAAACTAGTAGAATGGAGATCACTTTTCGAGCATTTTAATAGATTTTTCTTTTTATCAGTGTTCTATATCTCTATTATTCCATATTTTACAACTGTCTCTAGCTTAAATTTAGTTTTCTTTAAACATGTTTTCCAATGTACTGTCACTCTACTTCTTATAAAAAAATATAAAAAATATATAAAAAGTGAAAAGCAGAAAAATCATTCCACTGTTGACAACAGTTGAGTTTTCCAAAGTTTTTAGAAGATTAGTGGCCAAATTTACCTTCCCTATGGGTTTGACCCTACTTGCCACATATATAATAGTTAGTAGGAATATAAATTTTAAACTTTGAATAACTTCAATGAGATTACAGGTCACTCATGGTCGCGAGAGATTGGACTTTCAGCCTGCAACTGAGATAAATTCAAGAACTCATACAACCATCATGAAAATTTGAATCTCTACAACTTATTTAAATAATTTTTTCATCATTTTATATACTATTTTTAAATCAATTTCTTTATAATTTTTGACTAATACTTATTTATTTTTTTCACTGATATTTTGGGAAGTCATATGGTTTTGATGTTCTTAGTAGAAAACCCATTCTTATAGAAATTTAGAACAGTATAGGAAGCTCATGGTGTCATTGTGATGACTTCTCGTGATATAGTGCACAGATGATATTCCTCTAATATTCTACATTTCAACAATGAGAAAGTATTTTTGGATAATAACATTGATTCAATATATAGTGTTGATAGTTCAATAAATAAATACAATGGAAATAATTTTAACTTCAGAATTTTTGTTTTTTTTGAGACTTTAGGATGTTTAGGAATCATCCTCACCTCAATCCGATATACGGTGTTACGGTATGACTCCAAGTAATTCTTTTTATCTAAAATTGACATTAATTTTAGTAACAAAAAGACAAATTACATAATCAAAACTAAGAAAACATATTCCAATTATTTTGATACTTTATGAAAACGATCCATAAGTCATTTGTGATGTATATTAATTATTTATACCTTAATCCGATACATGATGTTCCCATTATGTTTCAAAGTGTCTGTAATTAGTTAAAAATCAGCATTTTAGTTCAAAAATTTTCACTCACTGAAAACCAATCAAACAAACTCAAATTTTATTGATAATTTAGGAAAATGATTCACAATTTATTTTTTATGCGTAGGAATATTTTTGACATCAAACTGGTACATGATGTGATCAGAATGAGCCATAGTGTGTGTTTCCAATTTAAAATGACATTTTATTAAAAAAATTATAAGTTATGTATTGAAATACAATAAAATTCATTATTATTATTTTGATACTTTTTGAAAATGAGAAATAAGTAATTTGAGATATGTAGGAATCATCCAAACCTAAATCTGATGCATGGTGTGACCGGTATGACTCAATGTGCCTCTTATTATTTAAAATCAACATCAATTTTAGTAAATTAGGCAACTAACCTACTCAAAACCATTAAAAGACATTTGGATTGTTTCGATACTTTATAAAAATGATCCATAATTATTTTATGATTTTTAGGAATCATCTGTATCTCAATCTGATATATGATGTGCTTAGTGTGACTGAAAGTATCTGTTATCAGTTTAAAATCAAAATTTTATTTCAAAAAGTGTCACTCACTTAAACCTGATCAAACACACTCTAATTTTATGATAATTTATTAAAAAAATTAATACATCATTTTTTATTTCTATGAATCAGTTTCACATTAAACTAATGCACTATGTGGTCGGAATAAGTCAAAGTGTGTGTTTCTAGTTTAAAATGAAATTTTAGAATAAAATACAATTGATGTACTCAGAACTAAGAAAAATCATTGGTATTACTTTGATACTATAATAAAATGATAAAAAAGTCATTTGAGATGTGTAGGAATCATCCTTACCACAATCTGACGCATAGTATGACTGGTATGACTCAATGTGCTTATTTTTACATAAAATTAACATCAATTTTAGTAAAATAGATAACTGACCTACTCAAAGTTGATAAAATTAATTTGGATTGTTTTGAAAGTTTATAAAAATGATCCAAAATTCATTTTTATGTGCATGAATTAGGCACATCTCAATCCAAAATATGATGTGCCTGGTATGACTCAAAGTGTCCCTTATTAGCTTAAAATCGACATTTTAGTTCAAAAAGTGTCACTCAGTGAAAACTGATCAAACACACTCATATTTTCTTGATTATTTATTAAAATGATTTAAATTTTTTTTATGTATAGGAATTGGTTTTACATCAAACAAATACATGATGTCATGGAAAGTACATGTTTCCAGTTTAAAATGTCATTTTAGTAAAAAACAAATACAAGTGATGTACTCAAAACTGTAAAAATCCATTTGGATTGTTTTAATACTTTATTAAAATGATCCATAATTCATTTGATACATGTATGAATTATCTTTACCTCAATATGACACATGTTGTGACTGTTATGAATCAATATGCATATTTTTATTTAAAATTGACCTTTATTTTAATAAAATGGGAAACTGACCTACTCAAAATTGAAAAAAATCATTTTTTTTATTTTAACACTTTATAAAAATGATCCATAATTAATTTTTGATGTGTATAAATCATCAAAACCTTAATCTGATTCATGGTATTTCTATTATGACTCAAAGTGTCTGTTATCAGTTTAAAATCAACGTTTTAGTTCAAAAAGTGTCACTCCCTAAAAATCAATCAAACGCACTTAGATTTTTATGATAATTTATGAAAATTATTCATAAGTAATTTTAATGTGCTTTTTCACATCAAACCGATATATGATGTGATCTAAATGAGTTAAAGTGTGTGTTTCAAGTTTAAAATTATATTTTAGTAAAAAATACAAGTGACGTACTCAAAATCTAGAAAATGAATTTTGGATTGTTTTGATGCTTTTGGAAAATGGTCTATAATTCATTTCATACATTTAGGAATCAAACCACCAAAATTTGATGCAAAATGTAACCTATATGACTCAATTTTCATCTTTTTATTTAAAATTGACATCAATTGTAGTAGAATGGACAGCTGAACTTCTCCAAAATGAGAAAATTCATTCTTATTGTTTTGATACTTTATGAAAATAGTCCATAAGTAATCTTTGACATATAGGAAGCATCTTCACCTCTATATGATACATGATGTTCTTGATATGACTCAAAGTGTCTGTTATCAGTTTAAAATCTACATTTTAGTTCAAATGGTGTCACTCACTAAAAACTGATAAAAACTGATCAGTATTTATCATATATATGATTCCTAAATATGAACAATAAATGGTGTGATGTGGAAGAATCAACTTCAAATCAATATGATACAAAGGTTTCCTCGTATGACTCAAATATTAGTTTAAAATTAAAAATTTATGTCAATTTATTTTATTATATTATTACTAATATAAGATTTTATTTCTTATATTGGTGTGTTATTATCCTCAAGTAGGGGTGGTTTTCTCAGAAATAGCATGATTCAGGGTTAGGATCAAAAGGATAAGGAGTATTGATGTTTTTAAATGTAGGTAATAATTTATAGTTATATAATTGTATAAAAAAATATTTGAAATGTCTATAAAATAGTATTTTTTATTATTATTTTTAATTTTAGTTCATTTAAATTCTATATTTGTATTTTTTTTGATATAGTGGTGTTTCTGGAGTTGTGGTGTGTTGTCACGGCACATTGCACTATTGCTACAATGTGCTGTTAAAGGACATTGTAGTATGCCCCTGTTTTGTAGTTTCTTGAAATGTGTGTTCATGTTTTAAGAATCATTATTTCCAAGCGGTTTCCATTGGATTTATTTATGTAACTGGAAACTTCCAACAATTCTTTATCCAAAGGGTAGCTACTCTTTAAAGACAAGTTTTCGTTAAGTTTTAACTTTACGATACTTAAGAATGTGTATTGGTCAAGAGGATGGGAGGTCAGACTCTTCACACCATTTTGGGGAAAATTATAGTCTACTCGGGGACTCTCTTTGTAAATTTAAGATATTTTCATGAATCCTTATTAATTCACCCAGCATAACATAATTTTCCCTTGGAATTTAAAATCACTTATTAATATGTGTAAAATTTAGAATCATCAGTATGCATTTCATCCAGGGAGACGAAGGTTTGGTTTGATTTTAGGATCATGTCCATAAAATGGGCTACCTACGTATCCTTGTGAATGGAATCAAAAACCTCGTAGTTCGGTGCCACTTAATGGGACACATCATACCTTTTAAGGTTATTTGATAAGGACTTTTAAGTATAAGGTGCTTGGTCAAGACTTAGTGTGGGACTTATACTGAAGCATCCCTGTGAACTTTGGAAATAATATGGGTTTCCAAGTAGGATCACACCCTGTTAGGAATATGGACCAAGGTGAACAGGGTTGATTTAGGGTATTTGGTTTTAACCTCAAGGAGGCTTCCTATGTATATCATATAGATGGGTATCAAAGCCCACGAATTTCTATTAGTCTCATAGGAGATTATGGTCATTTGAGAGAGATGAGTTTGGGCTTACTTCTTGAAAAGGATGTCTTGATGATCTGGGGTTTAATTTGAGGCTTATTCTTAAGGAGGATGTCCAGATTAAGGGAATTAGGGTTGTATTCTTGAGGATCATATCCAATGAGCTCGAGCCCAGAAAGGGCTTCCTACGTATCCTAGTTTGAACAGGAATCATAGTTCTCGTAGTTCCTTTTATTGTGAAAATGTTGTGACCATGACAACTCTCTAATCCCACGTGAGTCATGCGCGGTGTGAGAAACAATAGGATATCAAAGATTCAACAAATACATTCACAATTTCAAATTTTTCCTCCTCTGTTGGTGGAAGAAGGCGCACCTATGGTGTCCAAGGTGAATGAGGTCGAGGCGACCGCCGAAGAGGGTGAGGCAACAAGCCTTCCCTCTGTTCTGTTTACATTGGACAAGGGTCCAATGTAAGGAGTAAGGGGTGAAAGTTGGGGTCTTACACCAGGATGGATGCCCATGCTGACAAAGCCCAATGGGAGAATGAAAGGGCAATGAAAGTCTCTATGCCAATTTTCCCTTTGGTCTTTGGTGCTGAAGAAGATAGGAGGAGCAATGATGCCACCTCCTTCAAGAAAATCTTGGGGCTTACACCAAGATGGTTTCCCTAAAACTGATCCCAGTAGGGGAGGGAGATTTATCCTTTATCTTTAAAAGGAAAATTAAGCATGGACTGTATCTTCCCCTACCAGATAACTAAGGTTCCGTGTCATCTCTTTGAGAAGGGGGAGGCCAAGATCCAACCCTCTAATAAACTGGGAACTTCCCAGCACTATTCCTAAGAAAAAGGTCCTTGTGAATGTGGATATGCAAACCCACAAACACTCCTTGAATCCTAACCCCATTATGAAAAAAATCTGGAAAACCTCTAACCGTGGAAATAAAAACCCAAATAGAAGACATGATGATGTGCCATTCCCCAAAGGTTTGATAAGTCAGGAGGTTTTGGTGGAGGTATCAATAGAACCCCTTTTAGATAAGGGACCCAAGGAAGAATAATCCTTCCCATGAATGGCTTTGATGAAGGCTTTATGGATTGTAAATTGAAGAAAATAAGTGAATCAAATAGGCACTCCCAAGTAGGTAAGGGCGTACAAGTATGGGTGCACAAGTAGGTAAGGGCGCGTAAGTAATGGCGCACAAGTATGCTTGGGAAACCCAATGTTCAATTAGGAGACGAACAACCATT
This sequence comes from Viscum album, assembly GCA_963277665.1. Lineage (NCBI taxonomy): Eukaryota > Viridiplantae > Streptophyta > Magnoliopsida > Santalales > Viscaceae > Viscum > Viscum album. Next base: position 1,663,433,524 of record OY728135.1, on the reverse strand, counting down.
ATGGTAATACTAGGGCAAGACCTTGCGCAAGCCTCTAAGAGTATTCCCAGGTGATCCAAGAAGTGTCGAACTCAAGTTCTTGTGAGAGGAATGGGCGGCCCACAAGTATTTTTGGCTTGGGGAGGTTGGGAAATTTAGGAGCGCAAGTTTTATGGTTTTCAAACACTAAAAGGACTTAAGTCCAATGATCCTCCCTTAAATCCTTCACTCAAGATGTTGAAGAACTACCTTGAATGTTTCGGAAGACTAGGGAAAAGTACTAGGGTGACCAGAGCATAAATTTAGCTTTTGGGAAATTCATTTATACAAATGAGGGCCCCAGGGGTCTATTTATAGGAAAATAAGTGACCCTGGGCATAATGAGTTGGGCATGCAAGTAGGTTGCGCAACATATTGGGGCATGCAAGAGGGTTGTGAGAAATTTTGGGGCACTCAAGTGGGCTGCGTGCTGACAGAGTTTTGGATAGACTAGGGTGACCAAAAACTCATTACTTTGAAAATAGTAACTTTTCTTTTATGTATTTTCCCCCTTTTTCTTTTTAATGGATTCCCTTTGTCATATTTTTTAGACTCTTTGACGGAATGGAGTGTCAAAAAAATTCCCCCCTCAGAATTGGATCTGAAATGAAAAGAGGATCCTATACTGAGGTAAAGTAAAGAAGGAGAAAGAAAAAAACCCTAGGGTGAGCAAGTATTAGTGCTCAAGTAGACATGGGAACACAAGTTTGCAAGACGTAAGATTTCTAGTGCATAGGGTGACATGCGTCGCTTAAATATAACGACTTCACTTCCAAAAAAAGTCTCACAACTTTCGAATTTCCATCTCTCAGTATGCAAGTCTTATTCTATTCAGGTGCTTATGTTTCATCATGCTTCTTCTATACGTTTTTTATTTTGGCGCTATAAGTGGGGCGGCATACTTCTGCGCCGACTTATACTTGCGCACCTTAATGTTTTTTCCAATTTTTTGTAAAAAACAAAAATGAACATACTTTTGAAATATGATATCTATATTTTTCTAGGTTCTATGGCACTTAAAATAATTGTAACTACTGATGATCTCGCCATCAAGATGATTTATGACATGATGAATGTTGTTGTTCATTATTATTTTGAATTTTGCGAAACCACCCTTCCAGAATTAGACAAATATTTGAAAAATTATCATTTCAACTTTCCTCAAAGTACCTATCTTCCTTTGTATAGTTATGTCCATTTGTAGGATCCTAACATTCCAGATCCAAAGAACGATGTCCCACATTTGGTTTCCAGATTATACCAACTTCACATCGGCAAATGTTTCTATTGGGGGATCATTTTCTAATGCTGGGATAGTAGAGAAAGATCATATTATGTATCATAGCCCGTGTGCTCCAGATTTGAAGGCATGCACACCCAATCTTAATCCACACTGTTATTCATCCATCTTTCGAGATTCTCAAACAGATCAGTCCAAGGGTTGGAAGAAAAGTTGGTACTTCTGCCCAGGAGGAGCTGTAAAACCCGCATGGATGTGGGCATACTAGGTGGGAAAGACATGTGCAGAGTTTACAGATTATTTGAGATCCATTTTGATTTTTGAGGCTATCTGGGTTGGGCAGACCTATGTGTATAATATTTATGATTTCATACCAGAAATATTAAGTTGATGGATCCCAAAGACCAATTTCTTCCATTTAACACATGGAGAGGTAGGTATCAGCTTGTGGGATGTTTACAAGATTTCCAGAGCTCCAATCCTTGGATACATGTATGATGATTTTATTCCTCCCAAGGTGACATGGAATGACTCAGAGAAGACACCATATTTGGTTCGTGAGTTGATGAAAATGTTTAAGAAACTCAAGAATTAAATCACCGTGAAAACTCGCACCAGGAGGCATATTCATCCAGAGGAATGGATGAAAATATTTTTAATAAAGAAGAAGGAAAAGGGTCCCACTTACACCCATCCCTATAGCTTTCCAAGGTCATAGAAGAGAGGAACTCCTGAAACCTTTTTTCCAACATTGGAGGAAAAAAGAATTTGATAAATGGGGTTATGAAATCAACCCAAAAATTCATGCAAAGACACATCTCGATGGTTTCTTGTCCATGTGTCTTAGCGTGTATTTATTACCAGTATGAGACTCCAAAGGAGGCGTTAGGATGGGAACCTTTGTTATTTTAGCTAAGCTAGAAGATAAAAAGATAGTAGGGTTGGATACTCCTATTTTTCCCAAGATTCATAGGAGTTTGTTGCATGTTTAAAAAGGGAAGTCTCCCTTTAGAATAGTGGGACCATTCCAAGTGTTGTGGGAATGGATTGCTACTCACATTTGATATTATACTGTATAAAGTGGATTATAGGTTTCTGGAATTTCTTTCTGACTGTCTATTCAGTATTTTTCTCATATTTCACCCTTGTCTTTGAATTCTTATGAAATCAAGTCTAGATTGAGAATGCATAAAAAATTCCATTTGTTTCCTTATGGGAATCCGCATACAAGGATATTCGCTGATGATGGTACTGCTAGTTTGGAATTGAGGGTATACATGCCAGCTTATAGATATGGCATGTTGGCCACCAGAATCGATAGAGAAATCATATGTGAGGCCTATGATCCTTATAGATTTTCACGTCAATTAAAATTTCTATAGGAAAATACAATATCCCCTCTCGTGCATGTCAGATTAGAGAAACACCCAATGGTTGCTTGATAACTATGGTTGTTGACATCTGTAGAGAAGACTGGGGCAGTAATTAATTTACCCATCACTGATGTAGTAAGGAGATTGAACATCTTGTATGATGAAAATTGGGTTGCATATTACCTTTAAGGGGTATTAAATCATGTCGTCCCTTGAGTGCGGATAAAGAGAAGTAGTAGGAAGGAACCCTATCATTTGGAAGATAATTATTCATCATCAGGGGCCGACTTTCAAGAATCATAGGGTGGAGGTGACGATGCTCTAAATTCACTAAAGAGACCTTGTTCCAGATATAACCCTTCTATCAGAATTAAGAGTGACACTCTATCAATTCCTACGGAAGTCATATCAAGGCGATTTGGTCACCATCATTTTGAAGAGAAACGACTTCCATTTTCTAATCCTTCAGCTGTGATTGTGGGTACTGGGACGAAACTCAAGTCCAAGGTTATAGGATCCTCCTCACAACCCTCAGACATACATTCTGAATATATACAACTGGAGGCTGTTCGAACATGGAAACATCTATACTGTGATGTTGAAACCATGTGGATGGATCTGTGCGAAAGACTGAATATTCTAGGAGTAGGGTATTTGCAGGCTTCTTCTAACATTATTTTTGAGGATAATCCCAATGAGGTACGGACCTATATTTGAGATCTAAAAATGATCATATATATTATATGAATAAATTCCTACCCCAAAGCGGGTAAAGGAAATGATAGATCGTGGTACCACTGAATAGATCAATCCTTCATTAGATGAAGAGTGGCGTTACTTTGTAGATCCTAAGGATGTAATTTTCCTTTATTTCATATTCTCTTCCATTTTGAGACTTTAAATTTAGTCAAAACATTGTTACTTAGGAGAAATTTCATCTTAACTTACAGTTGAGTAAAGGAAAAACAACTGAAGTTCCTTCACCATAGTATATCCCTAGAGGAACTGCTCTTGGTGATATTTGGTAACCCCGTGAATCGGAGGAAATATCTCCATGCCAATAGGCCATGGAGGAGAAAAATAGAGAGCGTACTAGAATCTATTATACCTATCATTAGAGAAGATGATTTAAGCCCTACCAAAAAGGAGAAGAAGAACAAACAACCAAGAAAGAAGGCCACAGTTATGAGATTTCTTAGTAGTGGTAAGTATCCCTACTAATCATGAATTTTAGTCTTTATTCATGAAAAAGTGTTTAAACTTTTTAAGATTACAGGGGATTCTTCTTTTTATTATTTGAAAGAAACTACTGATAAGGTTCAAGGAGTTGAAGAAGGTGCTACTAATCAGACACAAATTCCTGCAAATCTAGTGGTTCCTGAAGAGGCATTAAAGCCAAAGGAACCATCATCTATTCCCAGCACTTCTCTGATTCCTGCTATCAAAGGAGATGAAGCTTCTAATAAATCAATAATACTTCATAAGGAATCAAATGAAAAAATAACTAACTTCCATTTTGTGAAACTTTTTGGTTTATCACATGCACCAGAACATCTGGAAACAATTGACGTTGACCCCACAATTTTTGCTGAAGAAATTACTCGGGGTCACAGGTTGTCGTAGGACGGTTGTGAAGCAAACACACCAAGTGCTCCCACGGGTGAGACTAACCTGGGGTCTGAGATATCATTTAATGAAATGATGAACCATGGAATATATTTTGAAGAACTATTATGACATGTTAATATATAAAATGCTTTAGATGATTTTGGAGTTCCGTGTGTAGAATAAACTGGACGTGAGTTCTCATTATTCATCATGTTAATATTTTTATGATTAACCTGCTAGTCATGGTTTATTGAAATATGTAGTTCCATCTAAAAAATTGTTTCCACAACGGTACTTCAAGGAAGTTTTGATATTAACATCAATTACACCATTGCAGAGACATTGGATTAGGTGGATCTTGATATAGTAGGTCTTCCTAATATAAACTCTGAAAATCCCGAGCATATTAAAGATAGCACTTCTCATCGAGAGACATCAAACAAAATTTCTGAAACTAAGAACATTGGGGAGGATTCTTCTCAAGCTATTGACCTACTGTTAGGTAAGAGATACCGATATTGTGATTTCATTCACTTTGTTTATCTCGTGAATAAAACTCATATCCATAATTCTTTATTTACCATATTGGGCTATCAACTTCAATCTCTTAGTCTGGAGGTGAAGTCTCTCCATCATCCCAAACAACATTGGAAGGTGGAGAAACCATTGTTCAATAAGGAATAGAATAGGGCACTTCTTTAAGTGAATTATTCCCAGAATATACCCCTCCTTATGACAGTGACTCTAAATTAGACCCATAACTATAGAATTCACTTCATCTTGCTCATCTTAAACCATAGAAGAACATCTAGAAGATAATATCTAAGATTCCCCTTGAGGAACTACCTTTAAGAATTCCATGAATTTCATCTCTGTTTATCACACTAGGATTTGGCGGCTTTTAATACCTTGAAATTCATACTATGGTGAAAGAGATTATCCATATGAGAGAGCAAGAGAAAAACTTCGAAAAAACTTGATAAAAGCCGAACTGTCAATCAATATTGAAGAGTTCCAAGTAGAATTGTCCCAAGATAATGCTAACCATAATGCAAAGTTGAAGGGACTAAAGTAGACAATTAAAGAAAAGACTGTTTAGAAATTGTGCCTTTAACATGAGTTAGAGATCCTTACTGGGGAACTTGACTATATTCATATCTCATTAAAAGAATTCCAAAACGATGGTGCAAAATCCATTGCAGATGCTAGAGAAGCACTTCATCATGTTGAAGAGAGAAAGGATGGTCAAATAGAAAAACATCAACAAGTAGTTGATGGGGCTCAAGAGGCTATCAAACAAATGAGGAATAATATAGAAATCCTTGTGTAATTTATGAGAGAGGGAATCCAATTTGTGGAGGCTCCTCTGTGAAACTTCTTCGTAAATGAAAAATAATTTTTCTTTAATCATTTTTGTTTTCACATTCGCTAAAAAATTTTGTTTTACCTCGGCCATTTGGCCAAGTAAGCATTGTTTGATTTTTATTTCAAGGGTTATTTAGATAACCCCAAAAACTTTATATCTCTTGAATTTTTATATCTCAATATTACCTAAACCATACAAAATGCACGTTTAGTGAGCTGGGACTTGACTTTTGTTCGGAGTTCCCTTTGCGGGTTCTCAGTCTAGTGATTACCATGTATCTGTTGTTTGGCAGTTTATAGTCATGCATGTTGGACTATAATGGACTAATATTTAGGGTCGAATAGCTTTGACCATAAACATTGAATTAGATCCCCAAAAAAACTCTATGGCTAATAATTGATTAAATATTCTTTAAATATTTCTAAGGGGAATCTTGAGCCATGATTCTTATGGTCACCAAATTTTAAAACCTGTATCGACATAAGTGGTGTCTTTTCCAGAAATGAAGTTCCCTTTATTTGAACAACCCATTATGGGGGTTGTGTTATGCAGGGCCAACTGGGGCATATGTAACATAGCCAAATAGTGGCATCTTTTTACTAATAGGCCTGTTTTGTAGGCATCTTATGCAAGGCCACCTAAGGGCACGTGCTGCATAGTCAAATAGAAGAGCTCTTTGAAGTTTAAAATTTTGTTGTTGATAGATTGGGGAAAATAAGATTTGGGTGACTCAAGACCACAGTGGGTTGTTTTTTCCATGGAAAGGAATTTTAAAAATAAAAGTTCTATTTTACACTGACATATGTCATGGATAGGAAAACCAAAAAAAATTGTGTATGATGAATGGTTAAGATTTGTTAGAAAGTGGAATTTCTTATATCATATTGTGGAGTTTTAAGTCATGTAGTGAGGACATTGATACTATGTGGTTTTAGGTCATCCAGTGAGGACATTGTACTATGCAGTTTTAAGTCATGATGTGAGGACATTGTACTGTGCAGTTTTAAGTCATGCAGTGAGAACATTGTACTTTGCAGTTTTGAGTCATGCAGTGAGGACATTGGGTGGATTTAATTTATGACCTTTAGATCTAAACAAAGGTACTAAAATCTCCCAATTTCGAGATAATTTTTTTGGAAACATTCTATCATATTCAGGTATGGAAGGTAAAATTGTAAACTGTGATTTGGGAATTTCTGGAACCGATTAATGATACAAGAAAATGGTTAAAATCATTAGAGGAAGTCATTTTCAAGAACAAAGTAACCATTACTTGACTGAAACATTATGGGGGCTGTATTATGTAGGTCCAATTGGGTCATATGTTGCATAGACAAATTGTGGCATCTTTTTTCTGACAGTACTGTTATATAGGCAACTTATGCAAGGCCGCCTAAAGGAACATACTGCATAGTCAAACAAAAGAGCACTTTAAAGTTTAACATTTTATTTCTAAAAGATGAAGAAAGTTTATGGGGATTCATATTTTCAGAAGCATAGAGTTTGGTTTATGGAGAAAGGTACCTGAATATGGAAAGGACGTTTCCAACCTAGATTTCCAAATAATTAGAGTAATAGGACTTCTATGAAGGTCTTACCCAATAATAAAAGTTATGATGTTTGTAGTTTTAGGTCATAAAACTAGGACCAGAAATGGAAATAGTATGTGATATGTGGCCAAGTGATTCCAAGGTTATTTCATATTTCATTGAACACATGGTGAGGGAAATGTGTAAACCACAGAGTTTAAGACTTTCATATTGTGAGAAAGATAATTGGACAAGTATACTTGAATGAATATTTTAAAATACAGATTCTTATATATTGTCATCAAAGATTAAAGGGGACAATGATACTATAACCATGAACAAAGTTACCATTATTTGAAAACCCCATTATGGGGGATGTATTATGCAGGGCCAACTTGGGAATATGCTACATATCCAAATAGTGGCATCTTTTGACTGACAAGCCTCTTATTTGGGCAATTTATGCAAGTCCGCCTAAGGAAACGTGCTTCATAGTCAGGTAAAAGAGTTCTCAAGTATTAGGAACTCGGTCACTAGAAACCGTAAGAATGATTATGAGGATCTGAAAATATTCAATATTAAGAGTGTGAAATATGGAAGGGGGTTATTCCCAATGCATATGAGAAATATATTGACAAATATTGGCCATGAGTTCAACATTATTTACATAGATCTGACTCATATGTAAAATAGAGACTTTATTTGTTTCCTCTGAATTAATATTATGATGTGCAGTTCAAAGTCATGCAATGAGGACATTATACTGTGCAGTTTTAATCCATGCAGTGAAGATATTAATAACCACATAATAAATTGAGACACCTTATTTATATATAAAAAATACTTTTACCCAATTTCTAATCCCACATGAGCTATGCTTGGTGTGAGAAACAAGGAGCAGTAAAGGTTTCTTATATAATATAAAGGTGACACAGTTGAAGAATAGGGGTGATATATTTCCATGAAATTTAACATCATGCGGTAAGGACGAAAATGAGCCGATATGAAAATAATGACATATTGTAATCGGATTAAGGGATAAAACCCAAGTGTCACTATGTGTCTTGCTTAGGGAAAGGATACAGTCACACATAGCTCTTAAAACATTCCCTATGTAGGTTTGATTCTTATACAAGAAATAAAGGGGGTTTTTTATCGTGGCTAGGCCTAATATTGGAGATCTAGGCGTCTCTATGTATCTCATTGAAAATGAGAATCAATTCATGCATAGTTCTTGAAACAATAATTTCTTACACCAAATCGAGTTTGACATGAAGAATGCGATCTTTTGATACATTTTGAAAGAATGGTAAATCCTAAGACATAAAATGGTATAAGGACCAAATCATATATCTTAAGGAAACACTCTATATAGATCTGTTTCATATACAGTATGAGAAAAAAAAATTTGTGATTTTGGATGGGCCCAAAATTGGAGATTAAGGTGTCTCTATATATCTCATTGGAAAATGAGAATCAAGTCATATGTAGTTCTTCAAATATGGTATGTATGCGGATATGACTCAGACATAGGAAAGAGAGGGAATCACGTGCTACTAAAGAGTAGAGATGATGTCAATGATCTTTTCTTATAGAAGCTTCTAATGTCAAATAGAGAAAATTTTAGTTGTGAAAATGATGTCATGTAGTTTAATGTCATGAGACAAGGAATAAGATGCTATGCATTTTATCATCATGCATCATGGACGTTTATGGTTATTATGAAGTTTAATGTCTTACAACTAGGACATGGGAGCTGTGCAATTTTAAGTCTTACAACAAGAACATGGTATTGTGCAGTTTAAAGTCTTGCAGTGAGGATGAATGTGCAAAACTACACAAAGAATTTCATCAAGAATCTCACATTGGTTAGAGTTGTAATAAGCTCTTCATCCATTGAAATTAAGATATAATCTCCATTCGAATAGACCTTATGTATGGAATAAGGTCCTTCCCATTTTGGCTCATGTTTTGGAGGTTTATTTCCTGGTATCATTATAGTCCTAAGGACCAATACCAATTCTCCTTGAATAAATGAATGGAGGTGAACTTTCTTGTTAAAATCTTGTGCTATTCTATTTTTATAGACTTTTAGATGATGCAAAGTATGAAATATTTTCTCTTATAATCGTTCCAAATCATTGAACCATTTCTGAGACCTCTCATTTGTAGACAACAGATCAAAAATTGCAACTCTAAGTGAAGGAAATTGCATTTAAATTGGAAAACTACTTCGGTTCCATATACCAATGAATAAGGAGTTGCTTGGGTAGCAGTACGGGTAGTTTTCTTGATAAGTCCAAAAAGCATTCAAAAGTTTATCAGGCCATAATTTCTTATCTGTATCCACCATCTTATAGAGTATATTTGATAGGGTCTTATTTAAGGCCTCTATATATCAATTGTCCCCTTCATGATAGCAACATGAATGGTTGAATTTGATATTATGTTCCTGGTATAACTTTTTTACCTCAACAGAATAAAAATTGGTGTCATTGTTCATCAAAATAGTATGAGGGACACCAAATATGGTGATGATATCAGTTTTAACAAAACTAACAATTATTTTGGCTCTGACTTCCTTGAGAGGTATCTCCTTAGCCCATTTATAGAAGAAGTCAGTAGAAGTGAGAATATACTTGAACTGCTTAGCCATGGCTAGGGGATAATGCCCTACTATATCCATTACCCGTGTGTAAAATGGCCAGGAGTATTTAGTTGTATGTAGAAACTTTGGGGTTTGATGAATTAATATGGCATCCACTTGGTAGGGATGACATTTCTAAGTGAAATATGTACAATCATGCATCACTGTGGGCCAAAAGTATCCAAGCCTTTAGATCTGATCATAGAGTATGTGCCCAGACTGGTGGGCACCACAAACTCCTGAATGTACTTCTTTCATGAAAGCTGCAATTTCTTCTCCATCAATACATCTGGAGAGGAATCCATCAAAGCATCTCTTATAGAGGATCTTTATGTAGTATGGACTATCATAAAGAGTGAAATTGGATGCTCGTCGTCAGATCTATTATTTTTCAGCCCTATGTAGTGGAAGTATCTCATTTTGAAGATATTTCATGATGGATTTTATCCATCCCATGGTATGACCATATGGTTCAGAAATAGGGCTAATTTCATTAATTTCCTCTATTCTGGTTTGAACAAAATGTGATACCACACGACGATGGGCTATGCTAATGACTTTCTCATCCCAATTTGGATCTTCCAAGGTCATAGTTTCATTATCTAGTCCATCTACTAGAGTGTTTTGTGATCATGGGACATAAGACAATTTCGGCTCTGAGGAAAATTTTCTCATTAACCCTCTGGCGTAATCACACAGAGGGGTTAACTCTTTTTTTCTGATAGAATATTCCCCATTGATTTGTTTGATTACCAAATTCTGTATCACCATTCACCTTTAAATGATATATTTTCACCTGAAGGGCCAATTCCAAACCTGTGATGAGAGATTAATATTTTTCCTCGTTGTTGGTACAACCTTCTGACAACATGAAGGAATAAGGCAACACTGCCTTTTCTGGGGAAATAAGGACAATTCCTAACCCAAATTTGTTGAGTTCATTATCTTCCCTATTGGACTTCTGGAAGCACCATCAAAATACATTTCCCATGTTTGGGAAATATCTTGAATAGAGAAGACCTATTCATCATGAAGTTCAGTAATAAATGATGTATCTTCTACAAATGAATAGTCAGCAAGGAATTCAGCCAAAGCTTGGCCTTTTATTGTCTTTTTAGGCACAAACTGTATATCAAACTATTTTAAAATAACTACCCACCGTTCCAGATACCCAGTAAGCATAGGATGACTAAGGATAAAGTTTAGTGGATTATTGTGAGACACCAATTGGACTTTATGATGTTGCAGGTAGTGCCTAAATTTATGAACTACAAAAATTAATTCTAGATAGCACTTTTCAATACATGAATATCAATTTTCACATCAATCATAGTTTGACTGAGATAGTAATGATTTTTTCATTCCCAACATCATTTTTTGGGTGAGGAAGGCACCTAGTGGTCACTCTAAAGCATTCACATAGAGAATAAGTGGTCTTCCTTCAATAGGTGGCATTAATACCGGTGGACTCAAGAGATATTTATTGAGTGTATCAAATGCGTCTTGGAAGTCTTCAATCCATTGGAAGTTGATTCCCTTCTTCATTAATTTGGTGAAGGGTAAACACTTGCCTTATAAATTGGTGATAAAGCTCTAAATTTAGGCCAACTGTCCTTAGAGTCCTCTTAATTCTTTCAAATTTCGAGGCGGTTACATACCAAGGATTGATTTTGTTTTCTGAGGATCAACTTCAATACCACGATGGAATGAAACGAAGCTAAGGAACATTCCTGAGGTTATCCAGAAAGCACACTTCAAGGGGGTCATCTTAAAAATGTGTTGTCGAAGTTTATTGAATATAGTCTCCAAATCTGCCAAGTGATTAGAACTCTGTCTGGATTTGAACACCAATTCATCCACATAACATTCAACAAACTTCCCTAAGAAGGGTTTGAAGATATGGTGCACGGCCCATTGATATGTTTCACCTTCATTCATTAAGCCAAATGGCATTACCCAAAACCAGAACACACCTAGAGGGGCTCTAAAGGCTGTACATGTTTCATCCTCTAGGGCCATATGGATTTGATTATACCCAGAGTATCCTTCCATGAAGGAAAGAGCTTCATAGCCAGCCATTGCATCAATTAAAATCTCTGTAATCAGAACTAGAAAATCATATTTTGCACAATGCAGGTTTAGATCTCTGAAATCAATGAAAATTATAATTTTTCCATTATTATTTTTCAATGGGATAATGTTGGGTAGCCATTTGGGATACTAAACTTCCCGAAAAATGTTTGCCTTTATAATCTTATCAACTCCATCTTCAATTTTAGAGTCATGAGTTGGGTGTGTTCTTCTTGCTACCTTCTTGAATCCACAACGTTCTTCTAGAAAACCCAATTGATTGGCGGCTACATCAAGATTAAGACCTGGCATTTCTGTATAATTCCTTGAAAATATATCTTGATGTTTCTTTAGAAATGAAGTATAAACCTCTTTCTCTTCAGAGGACATGGGAACACTAATTAGAGTGGGAGTGGATCTACATCTGTACCCAGATTTATTTCTCTAAGCTCATCCATGGTGGTAGAGACACCTTCCTCAAATACCGGAGGAGAATCCCTGAGATCTTCCTCTTCTGCATTATTCATTACCTCTTCTGTTTCCACTTGGATAGTATATGAAGAGGAAAAAATTCATGAGCTAGTGGAAGAGTCAGTATTTAAACATACTAAAGAAGAGGCCACCAAATCTGACCCTACTAATGATGAAGGGTCTTCCTGGGGTAATAAAGTGGAGATGATGGATTGAGAATTAACATCTTTGTCTTCCTCTAGAATTGCTAAAATTTCTTCTACTTTGATTTAATAATTATAGGATTGTTGTAGTTCAATGGATGAAATGAAGACATCTCAATTTAAACTTCACTCACTGCTTAGTGGATCAACAGTTTCTTCCATGTTGTCAGGCTCAATTACCATAATTGACATTATGGAAGTTACTGGACGAGTTCTCGGATTTGGGTTTACCTTTTCAATTTGATTAATAGGTAACACATAATCTATACTCAAATGCATAAATGGATTTGTTGGGATCTTTTTCTGTTTATTTGGAGAATTAACTTGGGTTATTTCCTTTATCATGAAATTTGTTCCTTTTGTGTGATAAAACTCTACCTCAATGTATTGAGATTCACATGTTTTTAATAGAGCCTTGTCACCATTCAATGTCCTGATTTGAACATTGAAAAAATACTTAAGACACTGGTGGTATGAAAAAGGTATGGCTGCATGTTCATGCATCCAAGGCCTTCAAAGAAAAATATTGAAGGTTGTCTCCTGACGAACAAACGTGAAATTTGAATTAGACACAAGATCTATAAACTAAGTTCTAAGTGTAATCTCACCCAGAGGTTCTTGATCTTTCTTATCATAATCATGCAACATTAATGTGGAAGGAGATAAGTTAGATTCAGTCAGGCCCAATCAAAAAAGTGTACAAATAGGAATGAGGTTGACCCTGGAGCCATTATCAATGAAGGCTCGTCGGATGTCTACGTCATTGAACATGCCACACAAATACAAAGGTATAATATTCCCATGCACCAAATCATTTTCATCTTCATCTATAATAGATATGACTGTATGAAATTCTATAGAATCATTTTCAATACTGTAAACCTCAGCAGCATCGACTTCAGTTTCAAACTCTTGAGGACTTGACAAAGCCTTAATGAGTGCATGTTAAAGATCTTTTGATATATTCAATGCATCCAGAATTTAAAACTTGTCTGGTACATGGGAAAAAATTTTCAAGACACAATACTTTTGGTCCAATGGTCTGCGTTTCCCGACATGGAGATGCGGTTTTGCAGGTGCTTTGGAAGTTGATGCTTCTAATGTAGACATAGTCTGTGTTGAAGTAGAAGCTGTAAATACTCTTGGCTTTAGAAAATTAGACTGACTAGGTCTATTAATTTTTTGATATGAATACAGTGTGACTTCTATTTGGTCCTCCAGAATAATAATGTTAGAACTAAACTTGTCTATCATTGGAGAAACTCCTTGTTCCTGTTGAGCCTGCTGAAGGGATCTTCCATGATTTTCTACCGCATATATGGTTTGAGCATGGTTAGAGTTAAAATTATGGTTTTTATAATTCCCATATCATCCCCTATATCCTTAACCTTGGCCTCTTCATCTAGTTCCCCAATTAGGTACAATGAAATTTGGCTCATTATAATCAGAATCAGCATTGGCATAAGGATTTGTTAAATGGACAACATTAACATAACTAAATATAAATTCTTCATTTGATGAAGATTCTTCTTGAAAGGTTAATTCTAGTTGTGTCGTTTAATGGGGAGGTGCCCGTGCTTTTGAAACAGATGCATAAAATCTTCCAGGGTTATGAACAACTTTGGCCTTGACACGAGCTCTTCTTCTTCTGACTGCTCTTTGTCCTTATAATCAGTTCAATTCATTGTGGAACGGCCTTTTGATGAAGATGGTTTTACTATGGAAACAGTGGTAGAATACACAATAGGTTGTTTTGAATATGTTCTTAAAATGTCATGAGTCTAGTTGATCATTTTCCTGATCATCCAATCATCATATTTCTGTATATTTTTACTTTTGGACTCTTTCTATTCGTCTTCTTCCTCTAGATCAGTAGCATTAACACAAGCTACTTGAGCTGATGAACTTTTCAGTTTTACTTACCCAGAGTCTACCATCTGTTTCTGTAGGTCCTTGAAAACGAAACATTCTTGGATAGGATGTCCTAACATCTTGTGGAAGGGACAATAATTCAGAATATTTTCATCTCCTTTTTTATTTGGTTTCTTTGGCCTTAGAAACTAAACCAAATTTTTTCCACGGCTGAGATGAAGTAACCAAGAACTTGTTCATTCTGCAAAGAATAAACTTTTTCGTTTAATTACTCAAACTGTTTCCGCCTTTGATCCCTTTGATCATCTTGACAAGGTGGTCGTTTCTGTCACGAACTAACCCAGGTCGACCCTGAACTAGTCACCCAACCCGGTCTGCGACATGACCCGAGTGGCGTTCCCGATTCTCCCGGGCTAGCGACAAGCACCAGGGCATCAACAGAGGCTATGGGAACGATTTTACCCAATATAAAAAAATAAAGAAGCAGAAATAAAACAAAGAAATGCAGAATAATTAAACCGAACAAAATGACCAAACAGGAACAAAAGAAAAATAAATCTAACCAAACACGACGTCTGAACTAACTCAATGTGACCTCGCGGGTCACTCTCCGACGCAACGATCAAGCGTCTCCCAAGGCGAGCGCACTCAAGTTGTAGCCTGCACTAACACTAAAACAGAAAATTACTATAGGTGTGAGTATTAAAACTTAATAGACTAGCCCTATATCTATTCCCAATGCACTACCTTTAAAAATAAAAGAAACAACATTTCAATTTTGAACTGCAATTTATAAAAGTAAGTTTTTCTACATGTTACTCCAAAACAAAGTACGAGTCATTTCCCCTATTCATTTCTTAAAACCCAAGTCATTCTTTTAGTGAGAAATTAGCATTTTTCAAAGGCGAAGTGATGTTTACCATTCCAATTTTCACAAAAAGTATAAATCACCTTTATTTGAAAATAGTTTACATAAACCACTTTAAAACCACTCATCACTTTCTAGTAAAAACACTAAACATGAAAACGCTAAATTAGTTACATAGTAAGGGCAATGAAAAGTCAGTATATACATTTACCATATTCATCACAACAAGTAACTGAAAAGTCACAGACAAGGGTAAACCTAGGAGATCGAGAATAATCCAGAAGACACCAATACATGAGAAATCATCCTCATTGACATGTCACACGTGATGAAATCAAAATGCTCAATGCGCTCGACCATCCTTTCTCAGTCAGTTCGAGGGTAAATCTCATAGTAATAAACCCAATATATCCCCCTACTATGGTCCACTGGTCAGTACCATAACCTACCAGTGCAGCAATCATTCTTAGAATATTCTCTCAATATGCCAGCTTCCCATGTCTCAAGTGTTTGGAAAGGGGGTGAGCTAACCGATGCCAACCGAGCATCCAATCATATATATATATATATATAATGCACAACAAGCATCACCCCGAGTTATTTCATGGGACAACCTCTTTCCTTTAAACTACTCAAGTACCTGGGAGCCTCTATGCGCGGCTTCCCAAACAGTCAATTACAATCAAGGCAGGAGAGATATCCTAGGAGGGTTTTTATCAAAACATTTTCATCCTTTTCCATAAAGTTCCAAACGGGCATTAAATACATTTCACAATCACCACTATAAAAAGAACCAAAATGTTTGTTCATTCTTCATAAGAAATCATTTATCATTAAAAACAGAACTATAATCGAAATTCTGTGAATTATATTTAAAATCCAAATGGCCATTATTTCACTACTAGGTGTCTGCTTGTCAAGAAAATATTTCAAGTGTTGTGAATAAAATAAAAGGCTCTTTTTAAACCAAATAATCATTTTAAAATTTATTATATTATATTACTTCTAATTTTTTAAAATTAATAAAATATTTAACTGAAAAATTATCGTGCGCAATCATAACCAAACGACACCATTTTCACACTACAAGAATTTAGTTATAACTTTTCATAATAAATGAATTAATCTTAAGTTTAATAATAATATTTGGAACATATGTATTTATATAGGACACAAACAACAGGAAATAAAGTAACTTAAATTTTAAAAGCAGTCCAATGGGAACCTACCTCTAGATTGGTGTGTGACAACAATGAAACCTCGGAACCAAGGCATGACAACAAGAAAATGTCGAAAACAAGACGTGACGATGATGCTCGCTCAAAAAATCCCTACACGGGTCCTAAAAATCCTAAACCAACCAATAAAAAACCGACCGTCAACTAAAACCCATAATCAAACAAGATTAAGATGATGATAATAATAATAATAATAATAATAATAACAATAATAATAATAATAACAATAATTATAATAATAATAACAACAACAATAATAATAATAATAATAATAATAATAACTATAATAATAATAATACTAACAATAATAATAATAATAATACTAATATTAATAGTAATAATAATAATAATACTAACAATAATAATAATAATAATAATAATAATAATAATAATAAAAGAAAAAATATAAATAAAAGGAATGTTTGAAGGGGGATGAAGCTGAAATGGGGGGATGTCTACCTTCCCGCATGCCGTAAAGGAGGAGGTCGCTAGTGTTGTTCGGTGTGCAGGTGGCCGGGAATGGGCAGCAAGGGAGGTTGGGGACCAGGGGGAGTCTGAACCGCAGGGAGCCGAAGGTCCGTGGGCTGGCCGGGAGGTGAGGAGCAGTGCTGGTGGTTTGATGAGCAAGGGAGATGAGGGGAAGTAGTGTTGCGCCGAGTGAATAGTGGGGGCGATAGGGCTCTGGTTAGCGCCTGGGCTGGCTAGCGCGCATCAAGAGGAAGGGCTGACAGTCTTGGGTTGGTTGGCATGCCATAGTATGGGATCCCAGAGGAGTTTCATGGCCAGAACAGGGCAGTCATCTGGGGCTCTCTATGATGAATAAGGGGAGCCGGATCTTCAAGCATGAAGGAGGTTTGTAGGCAGATGGCTGGGTCTGAGGGTGCTGGGGAGAAAATGTGCACCACTGAGATGGAGGGAATCGAGGCCGACGGTGTCCAGGAAATGGTGGCGCTACAGGGAGTTGGGTCACGCTCAACAAGGAGGGGTGTTGTGGCCTGCTTGCGCCAAATGAAGGAGGCACGGGCACTACAAGTGGGGCAGAACAGGAGGCCGGGTCGCACGGGAGAAGAAGAGTGGAGGCGCTGCTATGTGAAGGACTAGGGGAAGGAGAAGGTAGATATGGGAGGGGTGGTGGATGAGAGAGAAGAGAGAAGGAAAATAAAACAAGGGGGCGGGCCGCTAGGGTTAGGAGAAAAGAAGAAAAAAAAATAAAAGAAATAAAAATAAAACAAAAGCATATAAATAAATAAAGTAAAAATTAACTCATAATAAAAGTACTACACATAAAAATAATAAAAAAAGAATAATAATAATATTATTAATAATAACATTAATATTAATAATACACCTAATAATAATAATAATAACATCCTTAATAATAATAATAGAACTGATAAAAATAATAATTTTAGTAATAACAATTCTTTAATAAAAGGTAATATGATTTCACTGACTTTTAGTTTTAATTCTTCTCTATTCAAATCATTTAATTTATTTCTATTTGCCGACAAAAACTCTGCAACCGCGCGGTACTCAGGCTGACTGCACGACTTCAACTAGCCGCGCGGTGCACGCCCACCAGACTAAATTAATAATAATAATAATAATAATAATAATAATAGTAACATTAATAATAAAATAAAAATAATATATGATTTCATATTATTTTACCAATAATAAAAACCCGAAAACGCCACACAGTTGCATGATCGAAGTCGCGCGGCGCCGCGCTCCACCCATGCGTCCAGTGACGTCGAACCCAAAACGTGTACTTTTAATCAAAAACTCAAAAACGTCGTTCGGGACTCACCCCAGACCCCAGCAAAAATATTTTAAGATAGAAAAATAATTAAAATAGAATGATAACGTGGGTAAAGGTTTGAAAATTATCCCCACCATAATGATTTCGGTCCCCAGAAAGCCACGACAACAACCCGATGATCGATCAACGCCTAAGGATTATACATTAACAGG
The DNA here is from genome assembly GCA_963277665.1 of Viscum album. Taxonomy (NCBI): domain Eukaryota; kingdom Viridiplantae; phylum Streptophyta; class Magnoliopsida; order Santalales; family Viscaceae; genus Viscum; species Viscum album. Next base: position 1,663,415,047 of record OY728135.1, on the reverse strand, counting down.
ATCCAACCTATTAACCCAAGGATATCAAACCATCTAGCAGTGGGACTGATCCTTATTGTCCGAAACACATCACTAGTAGAGGGGAGGCCTGGCCGGACTCCCCACCATAATAATTCAACTAGCCTTCAATAACGACTTAATAGAAAACTCAAAGAGACTCATGGTGGGTCTCCCCACCATAAGGAACCGAACTACTATAGACCAAACAGAAATCCAACTTAGGCCAGAACTAGGCCATACTCAAGCTATAAAAATCACATCAAAAACATTTAAACCACTCACTCCTGTCTGAATGGGATAGAAGTTGATCCAAAAAGTCTGCGCAAACCAAAAACCCTTACCCCATGGACGGGGAGGGAGGCCCCAAGGATTAGATCAATGAAACTATGACCGACAACTACTCATGGCTCATCAATTCAGGATGGACACAAACTGAAGTCGTAACTGAATCACATGGGTTGTCCATGCAAGGCCACTAATTGACACCTTGCATCCAAACAAAAGGTCACAATTACAGACATTTTGCGAGGGATAAGTCCACCACGCTCCTTGCGACAAGGAAAATTTTATAATGACGGTGAAACTACAATAGACACGCTAAAACTGCCTCACCCCAATGATAGAGGCACAACCTAAACCAGACTTCTTAAAATTCCCCGGGGGTACCTGACTATGCCTTGGCTTCACTCCAAGGTCTTTTGGCTGGAGCTCTGATGGATGAAGCATCTCCTGCCTCGCAATCAGGTTCTGATAATCCCAATAGGAAACATACATGTTTTGATCTAATAGATGAAAGGATAGAATTTTAAAAATAAAACCATGCTCGCATTGAAAACTAGAGTTCCTAAAAATACCCACGACATTCCCATAAATGTCAAACCCCAAAACACCATTAATAAACTGAAACGATAAAAGATCACTTACACTAAAATGAAACTTACACCAGAAACATTGAACAAAATCCCAACAACACAACACTTCTGATAACTTCCTCTGTAACACATTCTAGCAACGCCCCAATAGAATCGTCGCAAGTGACCTAGGCGTCCACATGCCTGGAAGGGCTTTGGAGCACCTGGGAATGACAGCTTCTTGTGACCCAACTTGCCACACTGATAACACACGAGGATCTCTCGCTCTGAAGAGGTTGATGAAAGATCCTGAGGCCTCTTGATTCCACGACCTGCTCCATCCACTTTCATTTTCTTAGTCATCTCCTTTCCAGAATCTTCACCACTGCTCATAGGAATTGAAGGAGGGAGAATTACTTTGAGCACTCTTGACATCACGGATTCGACAAGAAAATATTGTCTCTCCACATAGACAAAAGAAGTTAGGTTGGACTCTAATAACTTCGATTGTAGATCTGGGTGGAGACCCGCATCGAAGAGTCAAGCCTTCATGGGGTCATCTTTCCCATACCCTGAATCATAAGGTACTAGCTCCCCAATGCGCTGGAAATATTCCATCACGGATCCATCGCCCTACTACAGACAACACATCTCCATCCCCTTTCTCACCCTTTCTTCCTCAGAGAAATACTGGAGAATGAACAAAGCCTTGGAGAACTCCCAAGTAAGCTCTTGAAGAGGATTTCTCCGAGACACTGACATCCACCACATTCACGGTGAACCTTCAAGAATGAAGGTTGCAAACTTGACCTTCAACGACTCGGGAAAATCAACGAGGTTAATGTCCCTTTCAATCTTCCGCATCCACTCCTCCACCACGGAAGGGTCTGCTTGACCATAAAAGAGAGGTGGATCCAACTTTCGAAACTCAAGTATAAAATCTTTAGGTTGATCAACTGCACTATGATCACCCATCGAAGCTTCATGGGGATAACCACTGGACAAGGAAAAGTCAAAAATCCAATCAAGACCAACTCAATGAGTGAATAAAAACCTCTAAATCAAACACTATATAGGTGACAATCTTGAAACATGAGAAAAAAAAGTTATCATAACAATGAAACTTTTCTCTTTTAAAACATATTTAATTTAAAACAATCTTGGTGGGTTAAACCCTCACCATTTGTATTCCTTAGAGTCTAACTCACATGCACGTATCTGTGCCACCCCGGGAATCCATCCACCATACCAAAAATCTATCCACATTTCCAACATACCACTATGGATGTGAGCACTCATCGGAACACAAAGTCCAAAACAAAGAAACTTCATTTTCCAAAAACCAATCATTCATACTACTTATTTTAAAACAATCCATAAATTAAACATGTCATTTTAAACAACCATTTTTTTCAAAACCAACATTTCTGATTCAATCCACTTCCATAAATCAAAGGAACCCCAAAACAACTCAAACAAGGAACTAGTGTCAGTGGGTGACTTGACTATATGGTTGGCGGCCATCTGCCAAACATGTCACCGACACAGAGAGCCTTCTTGGACCGTGCTCCTAGCTCTGCATGGCTTTCCAGACTATGCGGATTAGGACTATTAGTCCAAATCCCTTTGTCATATCCCAATTTCAAAACATTTTTTTTCCATAAAAATACAAATAAACAAATTAAACTGGACTTCCCATGGAAACCCAAGGATTAGTATGGGCAAGAGTTTGCGACGCTCTTCTCGCACCTACCCATCAAGTCCCGACAATCCTACTTCGTCTACCTTGACATCCCAAATAACAAAGGGAACTCTAAAAAGAGAGGTCCGCTAAGAGCTAACCTCCCTATGATACCATTTTGTCACGAACCAACTCGGGTCGACCCTGAACCGGTCACCGAAGTCGGTCTGTGATATAACCCGAGAGGAATTCCCTATCCTCCTGGGCTGGCAACAAGCGCCAGGGAATCAACAGAGGTTGTGGGAACGATTTCTCCCAATATAAATAAATAAATAAGTATAAATAAAATAGAGCAACTTAGAATAAGTAAACCGAACCAAACGACCAAACAAGAACAAAATAAAAATAAAACTAACCAAACACAACGTCCGAACTAACTCTGTGTGACCCCACGGGTCACTCTCCGACTCAACGATCAAGTGTCACCCAAGGTGAGCGCACTCAAGCTGTAGCCTGCAAAAACACAAAAAAAATTATTGGTGTGAGTATTAAAACTCAGTAGGCTAGCCCGATATCTATTCTCAATGCGCTGCCTTTAAAAATAAAAGAAACATCATTTCAATTTTGAACTACAATTTATAAAAGTATGGTTTTCTACATGTTACTCAAAAACAAAGTACGAGTCATTGCGCCTATTAATTTATCAAAACCCAAGTCATTATTTTAGTGAGACATTAGCATTTTTCAAAGGGGAAGTGATGTTTACATTTCCAATTTTCACAAAAAGTATAAAACACCTTTCTTTGAAAACAATTTTCATAAACCACTTTAAAACCACTCATCAATTTCTAGTAAAAACACTACACATGAAAATGCTATAGTAGTAACACAGTAAGGGCAATGAAAAGAAAATATATACAAGTACCATATTCATCACAAAAAGTAACTAAAAAGTCACAGACATGGGTGAGCCTAGGATATTGAGAATAAACCAGAAGACACCAATACATGAGAAATCATCCTCGTTGACATTTCACACATGATGAAATAAAAACGCTCAATACGCACGACCATCTTTTCTCAGGCAGTTCGAGGCCAAATCCCATAGTAATAAACCCAATATATTCACCTACTATGGGCTACTGGTCAGTACCATAACCTACCAGTGCAGCAATCATTCTTAGAATCTTCTCTTAATATGCCAGATTCCAATGTCTCAAGTGTTCGGAAAGGGGTGATCCAACCAATGCCAACTGAGCATCCAATCATATATATATATATAATGCACAACATGAATCACCGTAAGTTAATCCATGGGACAACCTATGACCTTAAAACTACTCAAGTACCTAGGAGCCTCTAAGCGCGACCTCCCAAACAGTCAATTGCAACCAAGGCAGGAGATTTATCCTAGGAAGGTTTTTATCAAAACATTTTCATTGTTCTCCATAAAGTACCAAACGGGCATTAAATACATTTCACAATCACCACTTTAAAAAGAACCAAAACACTTGTTCATGCTTTATAATAAATTGTTTTTCATTAAAAATAGATCTATAATTGAAATTCTGTGAATTATGTTTAAAATCCAAACATGCATTATTTTACTACAGGGTGTCCGCTCATCAAGAAAATATTTGAAGTGTCGCGTATAAAATAAATGTCTCTTTTTACACCAAATAATCATTTTAAAATTTATTATCTTATATTACTTCTCATTTATTAAAATTAATAAAATATTTAATTGAAAAATTATCGTGCGCAATCATAACGAAACGACACCATTTTCACACAACAATAATGGAATTATAACTTTTCATAATAAATGAATTAATCTTAAGTTGCATTATAATATTTAGCACAAATGTATTTAATTAGGGTGAAAACAGCAAGAAATAATGTAACTGAAATTTTAAAAGTAGTGCAATGGGAACCTACCTCGAGATCGGTGTGAAACGACAATACAACGTTGAAACCAAGTCACGACGACAAGGAAACGTTTAAAACAAGTTGCGAAGACGTCGCTCGCTCTAAATTACCATGCGGGGGTCCTAAAAATCCTAAAACAACCAATAAAAAACCCACCATAAACTAAAATCCATAATCCAACAAGAGTAAGATGATTATAATAATAGTAATAACAATAATAATAATAATACCAACAATAGTAAAAATAATAATAATAATAATAATAATAATAATAATAATAATAACAATAACAATAACAACAATAATAATAATAATAATAAAATCAAAAATAAAAATAAAAGGAACGTTTGAAGGGGGCCGACGCTGAAATGGTGGGATGTCTACCTGCCCGCACGCCACAAAGGAGGAGGTCACCAGTGCAGATCGGTGTGCAAGTGGCTGGGAATGGGCAGAAAGCGAGGCAGGGGACTAGGGGGAGTGTGAGCCGCAGGGAGCCGAAGGTCCGTGGGCTGGCCGGGAGGTGAGGAGCAGCGCTGGTGGTTTGATGTGCAAGGGTGAGGAGGGTAAGCAGTTCTGCGCCGAGTGAACAAGGGGGGTGACAGGGCTCGGGTTAGTGTCTGGGCTGGCTAGAGTGCAGCAAGAGGAAGGGTCGACAGTCTTTGGTTGGCTGTCACGCTAGAGTAAGGGAGTCGGGAGGAGTTTCACGGCCGGAACAGGGCAGTCGGTTGGGGCGCGCTATGCTAAAAAAGGGGAGCCAGGTCTACAATCATGAAGGAGGGTTGCCGGTGGACGACTGGGTCTGAGGGTGCTGGGGAGAAAATGTTCACCACTGAGATGGAGAGAGCCAAGGCCGATAGTGTCCAGTAAATGGTGGCGCTACAAGGAGTTGGGTCGCGCGCAATAAGGAGGGGTGTTGTGGCCTACTTGTGTCGAAGGAAGGAGGCATGGGTGCTGCAAGTGGGGTAGAACAGGAGGCTGGGTCACACAGGAGAAGAAGAGGGGATGCACTACTTTGTGCGGGATGAGGGGAAGGGGAAGGGAGAGATGGGAGGGGTGGCAGCTGAGAGATAAGAGAGAAGGAAAACAAACTGAGGGGGCGAGCCACTAGATTTAGAAGAAAAGAAGAAAAAAATAAAAGAAATAAAAATAAAACAAAAGAATATAAATAAAACCAAGTAAAAATTAAGTCATAATAAAATTACTACACATAAAAATAATAATAAAAAGAATAATATTAATAATATTAATAATAACATTAATAAAATTAATATTAATAATACACCTAATAATAATAATAATAAAATATTTAATAATAATAATAGAAATGATAAAAATACTAATTTTAATATTAAAAATTCTTTAATAAAACATAATATGATTTCACTGACTTTTAGTTTTAATTCTTTTCTCTTCAAATCATTTAAGTTATCTCTATTTTCCGACTCAAACTCTGTTACCGCGCAGTAGTCGGGCTGACTACGCAGCTTCCGCTAGCCGTGCGGTGCTCACGCATCGGCCTAAAATAATTCTAATAATAATACTAGAAATAATAATAATAACCTTAATTATAAAATAAAAATAATAAATGATTTCATATTATTTTACCAATAATAAAAATAATGAAAACGCCACGTAGTTGCATGAGCGAAGCCGCACGGCGGCGCGCTCCGCCCGTGCGTCCAGCGACGTCGAACCCAAAATGTGTTCTTTTAATCGAAAACTCAAAAACATCATCCAAGACTCACCCCGAACTATAGAAAAAATATTCTAAGATAGAAAAATAATTAAAATAGATTGATAACGTGGGTCAGGGTGTGACAGTTTCTACTGGTCCTCAGGAGGCAGATCCCTTTGGTACGATGAAGGTCTTGAAGTAGAAGCAGGTATAGGTGCCTACTTTAATGTAATTTTACCAGATTCTTCCTTTCCTATCCTCCTCCCTAGAGCTTATGAAATTACATGAGTTTTAGCCTTAGTTTCTATAATAGAGTCTTCTATCTATTGAGTGATTGAAGTAAGGTCTCAAAACCCTCGTATGTATTTTATAAGGATCAATGGTGTGCGTATCTCATCATGTAGAGTTTCCACACAAATTGGAAACAACTCTTCTTGATGGAGTTCTAAACTTAAGGAATATGTTAATCCTTCCATCAAGAAATGAAATATGAAACTCTTTCATGATCCCTTTATTTACAATTGGTAAGATCAAAAACTATTATCTTTGGTAGTGTTGAGCTAAATTGAAGAATAAATTTCTGATGGAGATCTTCCCATCCAATAATTGATTGAGATTGTAAACTTGTATACCAGATAAAATTTTGTCCTTGTAATGAATTCACAAAACACCTAAGATTTACTGCTTCTTGTTGTCGGGAATTTCCTATCATGGGATCGCAACGAGAAAAAAAATGTGTTAAGTGTTGTTCTGGATCTCCCAAAACATAAATTATTTGTAATGTGGTATTCACAATATTTTTTGGGGTAGGAATTGCATCCACCTATTCAGCGTAATATCTATTTTCCGGATGAACTGGTGCATGTCGTTCCTCCATAGCTTCCAATCAAGTTTTTAATTCCTCAATTGTCTTCATAAGCATTTGTGGAACATCTAGATGAGCTGGAACTTGTGAAAGTATAGAAATTGGAGCTTGAGCTGGTGCAACGATCGACAAAACCACTGATGGTGGTGCTGATATCTACCTTGGATAACCCATGGGAACAAGCCTATCAGGATGCGTTTGATCTTGCATTGATTGTATACCCAGTGGAGGGAATTCATTATCCACATCTGTAGTTACTACAAATCCTCTTTGATGGGGAGATACTACAGGATTTTCTAGTTGGGGACCATCCTGGGGAGTACATCTAGCAGAAATTTTTTTTCAAAGTAACTTTGTATTGAGTATTTTTAACTCCTTCATTTCCTCTTCTTAGTGTGAAAATATATCTTCAAGCGAAAGCGATTGACCTTCTCCAGTGGAAAAGTGATATTCGATATGACTTTTGTCTTTCCCCTTGTTAGATGCCTTTCGGAGAGGGGGAGTTGGTTATTTGAAGGCATACCAAGATTTTTGTTAAGCCTCTGATTTCAGTTGTGCACGCCTTCTTCATTTTCCTCTGTGTGTACTATATTATGGACAAGAACATCATCTTTTGATTCCCCTTAACTGGACTCATTTCCTGGAGGATCTTCTATAGTGGTGTTAATGACATTTACAGACGCATAATGCATCGATGGTATTCTGTCTGTGTTTTTGAGAGATCGTCTTCCTTAGTGTCTATCATGAGACTTCATTATCCTATATAATGAATTCCCTAGAACTTTTCGGTGGACAGTAACCCAAAGGGAATCCTATGATAGTTTAGATGTACACACTCCTTGTGGATTCATTCCTAATTGGGAGAAAAATGACTTTGGTTGAGGAGGGGATTGCAGATGTAAAAAATCCCCCAGATCTATAGGCTAGGGCTATTCCAGTTCTTCTTCTTCAAATCTTTGAACTTTGTTGAATGAAATTTATGGTTGAATTAAATGACCCCCCAGTCCTACAAGCTGGGGTGATTCTTGAACTTCTATGGCTGAAAATCGTACAACTGGTCTTCTGATTTTGTGGATTTTGGTTCGGACATTAGCTGGTTGCATTATCCGAAAACCACTTAAATAACCTTTTTCAGAAGATCTTTGTTCTATTTCAAACATTTTCATTCTCAGATGCCTGACATCCTCTAAGTGGGATGCCTGCTCATGATTCTCATATGCTTGATGTAAAAGTAACTCAATAACTTCTTTTCTTTGGGCCTAACTTTAATGAGAGCTGGTTGAGGCCTATTCTTGAGCTTACAATCGATTACGTACAAAATCTATTTATTGTGGCTAACCGTGGGCAATAACACTGCATGAGACCACTTTTGGCGGACATTGCTAATTTTGGAGTGTAGTGAAATGAAAAGATATATATGCACCCCATTCTCTAATATGAACATTAGATGGGGAATTAGAAATTAACTAGTGTAGCCTCTTTAGAGCATTGAGATACACACGCAGAAGGGTTCTCGGCTATTTTTCAACCTTTGGATGTTGGGAAACTGAGAGAGATTCCAAGTCAATTTTGAGTTACAACCCTTTTATAGCCTTTACATGATTTTGATATTCATCATATGGTAATATTTTGGTTTTTAAATGATGAATATTATCCCATAAATTGAGGCGAATATCAATAATTCAATCTTCTGTAATCAATTCTAGAATGTTATAATGGGAATTTACCAACAGCCAGAACATAACTGGTATTTATCCTTTGGCCAATTGTTTTCTCATGTTTAACATATTTCCATTGTCTTTCACTAGAGGTTTCTCCACTTGATATGACCAAAGTGGATGCTCTGTATTAGAAGACAAATAACCCAAGGAAGGTTTGAAGAATGACCATTACCTTAAGATGTCTTTTGGTTTAGAAAGTATTTCACCTGTAAATGACAAGGCATCAGACATGACTGGCCTTGTGTTTGAAAGTGCCTCGAGATAAGAGGGATTTCTCGTCGCTACATTTTCAATTATGAAATTCTCTTGACAATAAAAAATACTACTACAGAGAGGAATTTCGCAGTGAATCCCATCATGGGGAGTATCACCATGATGGATTACAGAAATGGATAAATCTTCTTACTCCTTGGTCTTTTTTCCACAGAGAGGGTTGTCATCACTCTCATCTAGAGATAAGAAATCTGGATTGACCAAATTTTCATGAATCAAGCCTTCATGATGATGTGTCTAATGAAGAACATCATAATTACAACTACCACTCTCAAATTTGGTAATGAGAGGGTAGAATCTTGAGCTCCAATAGATAAATGTCTCAGGGCTTCAATAAATCCAGCATTAAGAGGAGCCAAATCGCTACTTAACTCTTGATTTTCCAACAGTTCTTGGCGATACATCTTCTTGGGTGTTCTCTTATAATTATTTGGGGCCACTTTCTGGGAAAAGTGGTTATCATGGGCAACTTTATGTTCCTGCATTGGAGTAGTTACGAGAACAGACTTATTACCTCCAATTGTAAAGGGTGTATGTTCCTGATCTTGTTGTTCATACGATATAGGTGAGTATGCCCCATGACCCTCTTGGACTGGAATAGAGGTATGTAACTTCTCCAAGATTGCATGTCGATGTGTCATCCCATGTGTGGGGATAGATTTATGTGTTCGTTCCCATGATACTGTTGAATTAGTTGTTATATTATCCTGGAATTCTTCCAGAATATGGATAGGGATTTTCATCTACCCTTTCACCATTGATAAGATGTGTTTAGTGGCTTCAGCAGCTAGAATGGGAATATATTTCCATTTTGTATCTGGAGTTGGTGTATGTTCCCACTCCTATCCTCCTTTTCCTGTCAATGGATATTGACAGTACTCATGCATGGGGGTAGAGAGTTGGGTCTGTCCCAAATTTATCATCATAGCTTTCCGATTGACTTCTCCAGGTGCTACCAAACAATATTGTTGGCAGAATTGATGAACATTGGAAAGTGTATGTTCCTACTGGATATTTCTCATGAAGTATGGTTAACAGAATTCCTTCAATACTGGTAGATGAGACTACTGACATAATTGGTTATTGTAAATAGATGTATGTTCCTGTTTACTAGTTTACACCACGTTAGATTGGTGAGATTCTTTAAATGATGTCAGATGATTCTATTTACTGGTTGATAACTTGTAATCAGGTGTATGTGCCTTTTCATGGTACTCCACTAGATTTATCTAGTGGGATTGGTGGGTTGCTATAAAATGAGCATGTTGGGTATCAAAATTAGGACGGATGGGTGTATGTGCCCGCTCGTTGTTTTCCATCAAGTTAAGTTGATAGAATTATCTGGAGGAGGAATAGGTGATAACATGCTCACTGTTGACCGGACGTTGTCCAAGGTGGTTCATCTTGCGTGCTTGGGTCTGAGAGACCTAGGTTGAACATCTATAGGCAACAACCCCATCATGTTGGGGGTACATTTCCGCATGATTTTGGTGGTGATTGCTAGTGGGAGTCCTCAGGAAGGACTCTTGCATTCTTGAATTGAGGCCTTAAGTGGCCTCTTTATGCACATCCCTGTAGTATGGGAGGGATTGATTGTTGTGTTCTGAGGATAAGGACCTAAAATGGTTGAAGACGGTGGTTGGCATCATCTTCTTCATGATCATTGGTCGTTGTTGGCCAGATGATTGAGGATTGTTAATGACCTGGAGGGCTTGATGGGAAGACTCCATAGTCAGGATTGTACAATGCCAGTGATATTCATTTACCAGCACAATAGAGACCCATCGTTGAAGATGCTAGGTTGTTAATGACGTCCTTCCCATGGATGGAGATCCATCTTGAGCAGCAGTCAGGATATTCACAAAAGTTGTCTTGGAGAATTCCATTTATGGAATGAAGGGAATTATGAGAATAAAAAATTGAAAACAACAACGAACTACATTAAAAAACATCTTTTTAGATGGATACATGCGTGATTGATTACTTTTTCTGGCCTCCCTTTATCAATTGGTAGGGGCTTAATAGGTGGGTAACATTATTAACTTGGTTAAGGATTCAAATCGAGTTCACCATTTTTGTTTCCTAGTTCCTTGAAACATGTGTTCTAGTTTTAAGAATCACTATTTCCAGGCAGTTTCCATTGGATTTATTTATGGAACTAGAAACTTCCACCAGTTCTTTATCTAAAGGGGACCTACTTTCCAAAGGCAGACATTCATTAAATTTTAACTTTACAATACTTAAGAGCGTCCATTGGTTGAGAGGATGGGAGGTCTGAATCATCACATCCTTTTGGGGGGAATTATTGTCTAATCCAATACTCTCTTTGTAAATTTAAGATATTTTCATGAATCCTTATTAATTAACCAAGCATAACATAATTTTCCCTTGGAATTTACAATCACTTATTATCATGTGTAAAATTTAGAATCATCAGTATGCATTCAAGGTTCTTAATTAATGGAAATATCTGTATGTATTCGAGGTTTTCCATCAATGGTATCCTCTAATATACTTCTTAGAGATTCTTTTAATCATGATTGTCATGATACTGGTTTTTAAGCCACTCGGTGGGGCACTCTGAAATTTATTTTCATCCAGGGAGAATAAGGTTTGGTTTGATTTTGGGATCGTGTCTATAAAATGGGCTACCTACGTATCCTTATGAAAGGAATAAGAACCCTCATAGTTCAATGTTGCCTAATGGGACATATCATACCATTTAAGGTCATGTGATAATGACCTTTAAGTAGAAGTTGATTGGTCAAAACTTAGTGTGGGACTTATACTGAAGCAGCCCAGTGAACTTTGGAAAGAATATGGGTTTCTAAGTAAGATCATACCCTGCTGGGAAAATGGCACAAGGATAATAGGGTTGATTTAGGGTATTGGGTTTGAACCTCAAGGAGGCTTCCTATGTATCCCATATAGATGGGAATCAAGTCCTACATAGTTCAATTAGTAGAATATGGTCCTTTGAGATAGATGAGTTTGGTATTACTTCCTAAAAAGGATTCCTTGATGATCTGGGGTTTAATTTGGGGCTTATTCCTAAAGAGGATTCCCAAATTAAGGGAATTTGGGTTGGATTCTTGAGGAGTATATTCAGTGAGCTCAGGCCCTGAAAGGAATTCCTACATATCTTGGTTTGAACAAGAATCAGAGTTCTTGTAGTCCCGTCGATTGTGAAAATGTTGTGACCATGACAAATCTATAAGCCCACGTGAGTCATCCTTGGTGTGAGAAACAAGAGGATGTAAAAGATTCAATAAAGACATTCACAGTTTCAAAATTATCCTCCTCCACTGGTGGAAGAAGCTGCACATATGGTGTCCAAGGTGAACGAGGTCGAGGCGACCGTGGAAGAGGGCGAGGCGATGAGTGTTCCCTCAGTTCTATTTACATTGCACAAGGGTCCAATGTAAGGAGGAAGGGGTGAAGGTTGGGGGCTTACACCGGGATGGCTGCCCAATGTGACAAAGCCCAATGGGATAGGGAAAGGGAAATGAAAGACCTTGGGCCCATCTCCCCTTTGGTCTTTGACACCAAAGAAGAGAGGAGAAAGAATGATTCCACCTCCTACAAGCTAGGTGCTTATGCCAATATTGTTGCCCTAAAATTGATCATGGTAGGGGAGGGAGACTTCTCTTTTATCATTAAAAGGAAAATTAGGTATGAAACATATCTTCCCATACCATAGACCTGATGTTCCGAGTCATCTCTTCGAGAAGGGAGAGGTGAGGACTCAACCATCCTCCAAACCGAGAACCTCCCAGCATTGTTTCGAGGAGAAAGTTCAATGTGACTGTGAATTTACAAACCCACAAACACTCCATGAATCCTAACCCCAGTGTGAAAAAATTTGGGAAAACTCTGACTACGGAAATACAAACCCAAATAGGAGACACGCTGATGTGGCTTTTCCCAAAGATTCGATAAGTCAGGAGGTTTCGGTGGAGGTCTCAATAGAATCACTTTCAGATAAGGGATTCAAGGAAGAAGAAGCCTTTCCATGAATGGATTTGATGAAGTATTTATGGATTGAATATTTAAGAGAATAAGTGAATAAAAGAGGGGAGTCGGAGAAAGTAATGGCATGAAAGTATGGGCACACAAGTAGGTAAGGGAGCACAATTAAGGGCGTGCATATAGGCTTGGGTGACCTGATGTTCACTTAGGCGATGAAAAAATGTATGGTAATACTTGTGAGAGACCTTGCTCAAGCCTTTAGGAGTATTCACAGGTGATCCAAGAAATGGGGCGCTCAAGTTCTTGTGAGTGGAATGGGCGGCGCACAAGTATTTCTAACTTGCGGAGGTTTGGCGCTTTAGGCGTGCAAGTGTTATGGTTTTCAAACACTAAAAGGAATAAATTCCAATGATCCTCCCTTAAATACTCCGCTCAAGGTGTGTAATTACTACCTTAAATGTTTTGGAAGACTGGGGTGAAGTACTAGGGTGACCAAAGCAGCAATTCAGCTTTTGGGAAATTCTTCTGTGCAAATGAGGGCCCCAAGGGTCTCTTTATTGGAAAATAAGTGACCTTGGGTGAAATAAGTTGGGCGTGAAAGTAGGCAGCGCGACATATTGGGGTGCACCTGTGGGTTGCACAACATTTTTGGGTGTGCAAGTGGGCTGCACACCGACAGAGTTTTGGTTAGACTAGGGCGACCAAAAACTCATGCCTTTTGAAAATCTTGACTTTTCTTTTATGTATTTTCCCCCTTTTTCTTTTAAATGGACTCCCTTTGTCATATTTTATAGACTCTTTGATGGAATAGAGTGTTGACAACCTCTATATTAACACTTTTTAAAGCACTGATAAATGTCTCCTTTATCAGTTCTTTTGAAAGAGTTGATAAAAATATCTTTTATCAATACTTTATAAAGTGTTTTTAAATGTTACTTTATCAGTGATTTTAAAACTGCAGATAATGGTACCCTTTATCAGCACTAAATAAAAGTTTTGATAAAGGACTCATTTTTCAGTTCTTTTTTAGAGATGATAAAAGATAAGTTCCTTTAATATCACTTAGTTTTTAAGTGCTTATCAAGCACTGATAAATACTATTTTTAGCACTGTTAAAGGCCTATTTTGTAGTAGTGGTGGTACCATGAAGAAGCAATAAACCAAGGGAGATGAGTAGTTTATTAATTTTATTAATTTTTTCACTTGAAATAGTTATGTTATATGTATGAATCAAATGTCTTATGACTTCATAATGTTTAATAGTTTTCAAATAATTGAAAAAACAGAGAATGGAGTTGATCTAAAGAATATCCAAAAATAAAAACAATCTATGTTTACAAATGGTAAATTTGAAGCTTATTTGGAGAATCATGGAATGTGATATGAAATAATTACATCATATACACCAAATGATGGGAAAAATAAGAATAAATGTTTGGTGTATATAGAACAGACAATTTTTTCTAGAATGATACTTCTCAATATTTCTGGAGAAAATATATTTATGCACTGTTTCACATTAAAAATCATTTTTTACATAGGCTAAATTCATATATTTTCTTCTCAAGATGTATTATAAAAAATATAAAATATTAAATTATCATTGTGTGTTTTAAATCCATTGTGTTATCATGGTAAAACAAGAAAATCTTGGGAAGTTTGAAAATTTCACATTTTTTGGGATTTTCCTATGATATCATCCAAAAGGAAGAGGTTACCACTATAAAAAAATAAATTGGAATAATTTTATATATTACTAATTTAAATATCTTGGAACATTTAAAGAAATAAGTATTACATGACAAAGAAAGTTTCAAAAGTGATGATGATGTAATTTTTGTTAAAAAATCTGAATAAATTTCAAAAGGAGACGAAAGTGTTGAAGATTAATATATTTGAGATGAATATTGAGTCATTTTTATTAAAGAGGAACAATATCGTTCATCTCCTCTAATAAAGAGAAATCAAGTTCATGTTCAAAAAATCATTGGAAATCATGGATATCAGGTAAAATATATTATAACTCTAACAAAAACATCTATTTATTTGTTTTTCTCTCGAGTTTATCTTAAAGATACTGAAGAATCATTAGAACAACAAGATTTTTTTGATGATATGGATGAATAATTGGACCAAATTTAGAAGAATGTTACTTGGGAGTTAGTTCCCAAACCTAAAGATAATATTGTTATTGGAAAGACCATGGGGCATGGGTGAGTTGGTTAAAGGTGGTGGAATCCTGACCCCGTGGTTCTGGGTTTGATTCCTTACAAAGAAACTCACACTATATGATAGAAAACCTCTCATGGGCCCCTCTACCTTGATGGGAACTAGCCCAAGCCCAAGTTTGGCCACCTTGGGCCTCACTAGGGATGTGTGGTGCACAAGTGGTGTAAGGCCGCACCTATACATGCATTAACCATTAACACATTTTACACATGAGCCTCAACCCAGTTGATAAGGACTCTTTAACCACATCCACAAGACCCAGGTTCGATACTAGGTAGAGGTATAATTCTGGTACTGTAGCATGTATTGTAGAAGTACTATGTGGGTACTATAGTAGTATTGTGTGGTACTTTAGTAGTTATTGTAGCAAGTACAAATCATTATTGTAGCAGCCAGAACTATTCACCTTAGGCCACTGGTTTGGACATGGAGTCCTTTAGGCCTTCAGGCCACCCAGGCCTTCAATTCAAAAAGGATTTTGGTCCACCTTTAGGGCCTCTGGGCCACCTCAAGGCCTTTGGGCCACATCAATGCAGTTTCCCCAGACTGACTCTACAAAAAAGGAGTAGCCCCAGAGGAGGATCCAGAGCAAGTGCAATCACCGAGAAGAACCAAATGGATTTGGAAGAATGAGAGGGTACGAATACGCCATCGGGACCAGCCTATGCTTGCATGGGACACCTAGCCAGACGACCATGTGAAGGTGGAGAGCTACCATCATGATGAAGATGTTGGGGAGGGGTAGTTCCTTGTAGTTATATTCTGGTTGAATTCTCTAAGACCTTTAGGTCATGTAATCTCTTAAGCCTATGGGCCATGTAATCTCTAAGCCTACAAGCCTTTTAAGGGTTCCCCTTCATCCCTTGAAAGGGTGTTTATCAAAAATCAATAAAAATGAAGGCCTTCGGGCCATTCGGGTAAATAATGTTATTGGAAAAATGTTTTCATTCTAGAAAAAATTGAATTAA
This sequence comes from Viscum album, assembly GCA_963277665.1. Classification (NCBI taxonomy): domain Eukaryota; kingdom Viridiplantae; phylum Streptophyta; class Magnoliopsida; order Santalales; family Viscaceae; genus Viscum; species Viscum album. Next base: position 1,663,398,886 of record OY728135.1, on the reverse strand, counting down.
AGGGGATAAGTGGTGAGAAATGAATAAAGATGGTTGTGTAAAGTATATTCACAAGTTTAAGGAGTAGAATTTGATGAGATATTTTCACCAATTTTAAGTCTTGAAACCATTATAAATTCTCTAATTATTGTATCAAAAATTCGAGACAAGCTATTCCAAATGGATGTCAAGTCTTCATTAATGGTTAGTTAGAAGATGAGTTATATATTGAGGAAAAATGTGGTTTATTTCTTGGATAAAATGAGAATTATGTTTTATATGGGATGAAAAAATCACCAAGCGATTTTTATTCTAAGATGGATGCTTTATTGAAAAGGTTGAATATTATAAAGTGAGGAGTTGAAAAATATATATATATCTCAAAGATAACAAAGAGGTGTCTCTTATTGTTATTTTTTATATAGATGAAATAATACTTTCTAGAAATGATGATAAAATATTTGCGAAGTTTTCTTAAGGATTTGAAGAAATTATTTCAAATGTCTATTCCAGGAGAGATGAGGCACTTTATTGGAATAAAAATTTCTCAAGAGAGTGATCACATCTTTCTTTCTTGAGAGAATTGTTCAAGGGTTCTTTTTAAAAGTCTTTTAATAGATGATAAAAAGTCAATTTCCACCACAATTTCAGTGGAATCCAATCATTCCAATGATTAATTATGAAAATAAGTTGATCCTATATAATTAAATAAGTTAATTAGAAGTTTTTTATATATTATTTATTCATGGAAAAATTTAATATATGTTTTCACTCTTTGTTACAGGTATCAAAGTTCACCTAAAGATTCTAATTTTATTGAAACATAATAGTATTCTTAGGTATATAAATGGTACAAAAAATTGTGGGTTGAAATAAGATTGAAAAGGAAATTTAGATTGGTTTGGTTATGTATATGTTGATTAGGAAATCTTTTTTGATGAAAGAAGATCCATATCTTGTAGAGTTTTCTTCCTTTATGATATGTGTGTTTATTATCACACTAAGAAATAGATTTCTATTACTTTAATCACTACTAATGTAGAATATGCTCCTACAACTCATGGCATAACTTAATTTATGTGGATGAAGGCGTAGTTATAATATCTGATGGTTGAAGTAATGATGTCACTTCTTTCTAGATGTAATAATCAAAGTGTTATCAATTTTTCTAGGAATATTTCTTGACATTCAAGAAGTATGAAAAATGAAATTAATCTTCCCTTTATCAAGGATCTTGTAGAGATAAATTAATTGAAGTAATATTTTCTTCTTATAAAAGAGAAAATAGTTGATGTGTTTACTAATAAATTATATAAATAATGTTTTCAGAATAAAATTTTAATGTTAAGTGTTCAGCCTCACCCATATCAAGGCTAAGGTATAGTGTTCTTTACCCTCTCCCTTCTTATATTTTGATATTATTTTCAAAGAGGGGGGAAAATGAATGATAACATAAATCTTTATTTATATTTATCTCTTTGAGGTTTTTTAAAGGGGGGTATTTATAAGGGGAGTATCCATTTATATATGCTTCTCTTAAGGTGGATCATATATTTAGAGATATTTTTTAAAATTTTTATTCTTTTATTTTAGAATTTTCATTATTTTTGAAATTATTTAACTATTTTAATAGTTTCGTGAACTGTATACCTTGATTTTTGTATCATAAATTCTACGGGAAGTTTAAAGGGATTTATGGTTGAAGTAGTGTGAATGAAAATAATTGTTTTCTTAAGGAAAAATTTATTTTATTATTCAATGTTCTTGTTTCCTAAACCCAAGTTTCTCATGTATGATTAAAATTATTGAATGATGATTCATTTCTATGTGTGATAAATTTTAATGTGATTTATGTTATATGGTATTCAACAATATCCAAAGGTGTGTGTTGAGCCCAAGCTTAAAGATTTAATTAAGAGAAGATAAAGTGAATATATTTGGTATGTTTTCTTGTATTAATAACATATGTATCATGTTCTAACTTATGTGTTTCAAGGTGATTAAAATGTTATGATTAAGCTATTGAAATTTAAGGAAACTAAAGGACACTTTTAGTGGATTTGGAGACACAGTCTATAATATCATTGAAGTGATTTTTATTTGATTGAGGAAGGCTGAAGATAGTTTGAGGAGGCCTTGGTATGAGTTGAATCAAGTCTGTAATTTCCATATTAAGAAATGAAAATTGGAAAATTCGATGAATGTATGTGTCCTTTTTCTCTAAGTGTAATTTTCATCCTACAAAACATAAAACTATTTGAGGATATATCTATGTATCATTGTACACTTATATTTAGTAAAGTATAGGAAATATATGTGTTCAATTATTGAGAATAAGTGTAAAGTGATCAGTATAGGTGTGAAATCTTTGGGTCAAGGTGTCATCATAGCCTAACATATGTTTCACTCAATAATGAGAGATAAATAAAGAATGGTGCCTCATGGTTGATCCATACAGTCACTTGTCTCTTTATACAGTCGATTGGATATCCTAAAGTCATGGTCAATATTATTTGTAATAGTCAATTAATTCTCTACATGTCTTCAAAATACATTATTACATCAAATGATTAATTTTATTTCCTACAAGTAATAGTTAGTTAGTGTAACTCCCCAAGATTTTATGAAAAATATTTTTTTAAATTTCTTTAATGTCTTGTGTTATACGCTACACCAAAAGGATCTTGCACAACATGAATCCCTGACTTGCCCTGAATTACGCGCAATCATGACCTTCCTCGATAGCGTGTGTAGTACGCAATACCGAGTTTCACTAAACGAGATATTATTATAATATTATTATGAACTAGACGTTATGAATAGTAATACCCACTTTTTCAAATTTTATCTTTCAAAATGGACTTCATTTTTGGATTTAGAATATCGAAATTAGATTATGGTGAAATTTTGGTACTTTTCGGATAAATTTCATATTCTGATGAATAGTGAAAATTACTAAATTTTAATTAAAAACAACTTTTTTAATCGAAATAATTAATAGTGATAAATTATTAATTTGACTGGTTTTAAAGTATATTTAGAATATATTTTTACAGTTTAATACAATGTTGGTCATTGGATGTAATTTCACATTTAAACCAGACATAAACAAGTGTCAATCTTTTGATAGTTATTATCTCTTAAAAACACGCTATTTGTTTTGACGACGGGAATTAATTTTTAAATTATTTAATGTAACTGATATGTTTTGAATTTGGTAAAATAGACATAATTTTTGAATTCATAATATCAAATATAGCTTAGGCCTAATTTTCGGTATTTTTCTGGAAACTTTCATTTTTTGAGGAATAGTGAAACCACTAAGTGGTAATTAAAAAACTGAATTTTCATAAAACTAAATTTTACCACTTCTGTGAGTGGAATTTCAAAAATCCGAGAGACACGGTTAATATCAAGGACTAAAATGTGGTTCAATGAGATGAAAATATTTTTTGGTGAATAGTATCTTTTTACTTTTATTTACCACGGTTAAAAGTAAATAGGGTAATTAAGGGTAAAAATGATATTATTATTACCGTAACACATGTCCTAATTCTATTGGATAAATGTAATTCGACCAAAAACAACCTTAGTAATAAAATATGACCATTTAGGCCCACTTTGATTAGATTAGGACATTTAATATTAATTTATTTAAAGAAGGGATAAAATAGTGAAAATCAAAGTTTAATAAGTAATTAATTTTTAATATAGGGTTATACATAAGATAAATTCGACTATAAATATTCATTAGAAAGATAAAAAAATATTTCCTACATAATTGTATTTTATTTATAATTTTTAGACATTAAATAATGTAATTTATTTTTGACACAATGATGTAGTAGTAGTTATCTTATTAATGAAATATTGACATAATTGATGTTATAAATACCCAAATAAATGTAATTTGAGAATTTTTATGAATTACACTAATTTTATAGGTTAATATGACATGTTATTATTGATTTAGTTAACTTTGTTCGAACTAATCATTCTGTTATGATTTTCACAAAAAAAATCAATTACCAAATAGTGTCTAAATTGACATAAAATAGTTTTTAAAACAAATATTATATTATTAATTGTTATTTTTATTCCTAAAAATCTAATGTTCGTCTAAATGACTTAGATAAGGTTATATATATTAATAATAAACAACTTGTGGTTCGTTTGGCTTGTTATAGTAAGTTTATTAACCTTATAGTGTAAGAAAACAAGAAGACACGGTAAAAGTAAAATTATTTAACTTAAGGTTAAATCTAAATGATAAGGTTAGAATAGAAACCTAAACTTATATAAATTCTATTGTATGAGAGTATTTCGACCCATCCCCACCTTAGCTTCAAAAGAAATCAATTTGGAGCTATTAAAAACCGAATATGACTTTATAATAAAATAATATTTTTAGTTTTTTCAAAGGTTCCCCTCTCCTCCCTTATAAAAGGGCACCTCCTCCCTCTCTTCCTCACACCAATTTGAGCATTCAATGTTGGCCAAAACCTACCAAATTCTCTTCTCCAATTCCCTAGAAACATCCTAGAGGTCCTGGTCTACTTCAAATAACAATATTAGTTCCCTGAGAGGAGGTTTCAAAGAGGCGTATCGAAGAAGAGGTAATTTCTTCTACCGATTCATTCAAGCTTCTTTCTTCTTCAACTTCTTCTTATTTAGTTGTTTCATTATAAATTAATAACATCAGTATCACTAATATACTAATATTTTCTTATAAATATGAAACAACCCCATTTCAACTTCTATCCATCCTACGGAAAACAAAATCACTGCGCGTGCGTACGTACGGAATACCGTCTCCATGCCGTGGTGTAATCTCTTTTTCCACCAACACCTTACATGGATGGGTATAATGGTGTAAAGGATAACTATACATAGTTATTATAACATCATACTGATTCTGATATATTGTATCATCCACTCCAATTCAATTCAATAATTATGGAAACGATATCATCGCTCGTGCGTACATACGGACTACCGTCTCCACGACGCGATGAGATTCATTCTCCATGTTAACCATTTAAGAATGATTATAAATTATATATAATCAATAAAAATGAAATATATTACATTATAAAGATACTGGATTTATGTATATATATATATGTATGTCATCTACTTAATTTCATTCAACTCAATAAGGAAACGAAAACAGCGTTCATGCGTACGTACGGCCTACCGTCTCCATGAACGGTGTATTTATTTCCATGTATTGTTCTATTATATATATGTATATTCTGAATATATATTATATATAAATCATGTTTTATATTCTGAAATTATGAAATCATGATCTAAGTAATCACATGAATAATTACAAGTCAAAACACGGACGACAAATGAAACGATTTTACCCAAAACGCTCTTTAACATGGACTTTACAAAAGAGCAGGTAATATAAAGTCATAAGTGAACCATATATGACATCATAAAAATGAATATGATTCTTTAATAAGTCAATAACATTATTTAAATCTTTATACAGGAGGCTCGGATACGTACAAAGCATATCGGACCTAAGGTAAGGGATAATTTTGCAAATCTCATTTTTATCTGAGATTGCTTATTCGTAAGTATTTACTGGGGTAATTGTTATCATCCATGTCCATGTTTTATAGAAGTTTTTTCATGTATGTTTAAAGTCCTTTTCTACCCATTTTTACTTTTACTATAAGGTATGTAAGGAATCTTTCTTTTTTTAACGTTATGATGTACTTTTTTGACTTTTCCGGCAAAAGTACGAGAAGAATGTTTTTTTAACTTATACGGCACGAACAGATTTTTACAGTTTTATAATGCCTTATTTTCATGAAGTTTCCTCCAAAATATTTCATCAATATTTTCAAAAAAATCAATTTCTTTTAAAATTTCATGGCGTTTTGTGAAAAGAAAATGATTTTCAAGAAGAAAGGATATTTTCCTCAAGAATTCATTTCAAGTATTTTATCAAAACCATTTTTCCATCTAAGATGACATTATTTCATATGTGTATGTTTCAAGTATAATGTCTTTATGATTTACATGGTTTCACTTTTCTTATTATTAAATGATATCCATTTATTTTATATGGATTATGTGATGATGGGATGATGTTTGTGGAACCTAATTTATTTATTGGTTTATTATGAATGATGTATGTTTATTTTGTGGAACAAGTAAGAATGGTTTCAATATGAGATGGGTGGGACCTATATCTCCCTCCAATGCATTGGGTAAAGATTTATATCTCATGAGATAGACATGGTTGGAACGGTAAGTTAATCTGGTTCAGTATTACAGGACTGGAACGAGGAGTGAACTCGATTCAGAAAGGGACTTTGTCCACTAAGATGGTCTTGGCAGCAATGCCTTGGCTACTATGGAAATCATTACATGTGCTTAATGGATGCCACAATTTCATGTTTTATTCCCATGATATTTTATCATGGTTTATGTTCCATTATGATCTATGCCTTATGTACTTCCATGTTTTATGTCGTTTCTCAAGATTTTGATGTTTAAACATTATGTTCGTGTTTTTAAGTTCAAATGTATATGGTATGTTTTATTTTATCCATGATTACCCTTACTGAGCATTTTAGCTCACCCTTTTTATGATTTATTTTTTCCCAGGATCAAAAGAAAGGTTTTAGGTAAGGAAACAAAAAGTGGAAGATCTTTATTGGAGATGTTGAAGATCTTTCACCACGATTAGAAGATTATGTTCCCAGTTTCCAAAGACACTAACCTATTATGGTCCTTGTGTTTCTGTTTTTGTTATGTATTATGTATTCCGTAAATGTAATGTAATGTCCATGTACGTCAGGCTTCGGGTCTCTATAGTTGGTATGATAGGAAAGGTTTAGTCAACCTTTGGAAACTAGGATGCGATAACTTTAGTGAGATCCCTAGAGATATTTCTAAGGTATATCTGGGATGTCCCTAAGGATAAGTATACGTATAGGATATAGTCCTAGAACTACGGTAATGATCTAATAATTTAACCTAAGATGTTAGATATTGAGGGTACGCCCCCTTTACTATGTTGTTTTCCCTAGCATGATTTTTGCCTCTCACCCTATTCTTTTTGGGTTTTAAAAAATGGCTGGAAACAGGAAGATTCATGATAATGGAGGATATGATGGAAAATGGAATGATATTCTTCATGAGAAACCAAATGAAATGGGATTTGGAAGTCCAAACATCATTATTATGCTGAATCAGCAATCTCATAATATGATCAATAAACTCAAATTTGGTAAGTTTCCTGACTCAGCTAATAAGAGAAAGATGGAGTTTCATGATGATCATAGAGGAAAGAAAGTTCAATTTCCCCTATGTAAAACATGTGGGAAGAGGAATCAAGGAGAATGTTTCAAAGGAACTGGAAGATGCTTTGGGTGTGGAAAAGAAGGACACAAAGCCAGTAAGTGCAAAGGAAAAGGTTCAGTTAACTCCATGGATGAGGATAATGGTATTGCTACGACATAAACAATGGTTAAATGTTTTAAATGTGGAATGTACGGGCATTATGCAAACCAATTCCCTAAGGGAAAGTCTCATGAAGAGAATCAGTACGGTCGTATGGGTAGTATTTATGTTGATGATGATGAAGAGACTACAAATGATATGTGAGATGAAAGAATTGTTGAAGCTCGGTCAATGGTTTAAGAAGGTAGTGGAATGATTACATGTTTATCAAGTGTAATGTTGTATAAGTAATCTCATGGTACTATGGAATAATGAGACATCTAAGGATTGTTACACTATTGTCTTTCCTTATGTTTTGAAAGTGTATGATTAATGGTAACATTAACCATGAAAGGTTATTTAGATATTTTTGGAAAGTATATGATATGCGCATAATGAAGGGATAAGGAGAAAACTAAATGTTTGATAGTATTCATGATCTCATGACTGATATAAGGAAATAGTTATATCATGGTTTGAGTATATAGAATTTTGGGGTTTTGGTATGTGGAAAGAGTTTACTTTTGACAGCATTCATGTTTTCACTAAGATTCAATGGGTATTCATTTTTCAAGAGAATACATGATTAAGGCCTTCGAATGTTTGGAATGTGACCAAAAAGACATATTTTATGATATATGGGGATCAATGATGGAAGTAACATACTTGTTATATGAAATCCCTGGTAATCGTTTTCACAATAATATGAGAGTGGACTGCAGTATTATGGATAAGCCTAAATATTGGAGTGGATTATGTTGGACATAAGTTAGTATTGTTTAAGGATATAATTTTTTTTCGTTATTATTTATGGGATGTTATAGTAATGTAGATTTAGAAAAAGGACAACCTGCAGGATGGGCGAAAGCCCATCGCGTCGGACAAGGCTATGGGAATCGAACCCACAACTGAAGTGCGACTGGCCTTTATTTCCTACCAATGGCCTACAGGAAGTCCATGTTTAGTAGAAACTAGTTTTATTATATTAAGCAGTATGATATATGAAGTATAAGTCCATTTTAGAAACTATATATGATTAATCTCACTATAGATGGACTTATGTATTTTTGATAACTTTTATAACCTTTTGTTTGAGACAGATGGAATGACCCATCATTCTATCACATGACCTGCTAACACTTCACGAATGACAAATTCAACTTCATTTCTTTAAGAGATGAAGTGGAAATTGTCCAAAGAACGAATAACGGTGAGACTGTACCAAAATCATGAAAGTATTTCTTCTAATTCCAATTTCATCAACTTTAGGGAAATGATCTTGAAAACCAAAAATGTTGTCCTAGTGCTCTCATATCTGATGAATCAGATGGTACATAGATCATCAAGAATTTATGGCTTTGTGATTGATTGATTTTTCATAGCCATGTTCTCTACCACTCTCCATCAGAACATGATGGTTATATTTCTCTTCCATATCCATATTTTCACCTATGTTCTCCTATGTGGAAACCCAGTGATGAGTTAATTTTGGTAATCGTTACGTTTCATAATTTAGTTTCTAAAGTTATGTTTTGGTATTTCTTTTTACGATGTGGGTTTCTATTAAATAAACTTTCGAGTAGTAAACCATTTATAACCCCGACGAATTTCGAGGGCAAAATTAATTTTAAGGGGGGTAGAATATAACACCCCGAGATTTTATGAAAAAAATATTTTTTTTAATTTCATTAAGGTCTTGTGTTGTATGCTACACAAAAAGGAGATTGTACTACACGCATCCCTGACTTGCCTTTCATTACGCGCAATCACGACCTTCCTCGATAGCGTGTGTAGTACGCAATACCGAGTTTCACTAAACGAGATATTATTATAATATTATTATGAACTAGCTGTTATGAATAGTAATACCCACTTTTTGAAATTTTATAAATTTTATCTTTCAAAATGGAATTCATTTTTGGATTCGGAATATCGAAATTATCTTAGGGTGAAATTTTGGTACTTTTCGGATAACTTTCATATTCTGATGAATAGTGAAAATTACTAAATTTTAATTAAAAACAACTTTTTTAATCGAAATAATTAATAGTGATAAATTATTAATTTGAGAGATTTTAAAGTATATTTATAATATATTTTTACAATTTAATACAATTTTGGTCATTGGATGTAATTTCACATTTAAACTAGACATAAACTAGTGTCAATCTTTTGATAGTTATTATCTCTTAAAAACACGCTATTTATTTTGACGATGGGAATTAATTTTTAAATTAGTTAATGTAACTGATATGTTTTGAATTGGGTAAAATAGACATCATTTTTGAATTCATAATATCAAATATAGCTTAGGCCTAATTTTTGGTATTTTTCTGGAAACTTTCATTTTTTGATGAATAGTGAAACCACTAAGTGGTAGTTAAAAAAATGAATTTTTCATAAAACTTAATTTTACCGCTTCTGTGAGTGGAATTTCGAAAATCCGAGAGACACGGTTAATATCAAGGACTAAAATGTGGTTCAATGAGATGAAAATAATTTTTGGTGAATAGTAACTTTTAACCTTTATTTACCACGGTTAAAAGTAAATAGGGTAATTAAGGGTAAAAATGATATTATTATTACCCGAACACATGTCCTAATTCTATTGGATACGTGTAATTCGACCAAAAACAACCTTAGGAATAAAATATGGCCATTTAGGCCCACTTGGATTAGATTAGGACACTTAATATTAATTTATTTAAAGAAGGGTTAAAATAGTTAAAATCAAAGTTTAATAAGTAAATCATTTTTAATATAGAGTTATACATAAGATAAATTAGACTATAAATATTCATTAGAAATATAAAAAGATTTCATACATAATGGTATTTTATTTATAATTTTTAGACATTATATAATATAATTTATATTTGACACAATGATGAGGTAGTAATTATCTTATTAATTAAATATTGACATAATTGATGTTATAAATACCCAAATAAATGTAATTTGAGACTCTATGAATTCCACTAATTTTCTAGGTTAATATGAAATGTTTGTATTTATTTAGTTAACTTTGTTTGAACTAATCATTCTGTTATTATTTTCCAAAAAAACAATTACCAAATAGTATAAAAAATGACATAAAATAGTTTTTAAAAAAAATATTATATTATTAATTGTTATTTTATTCCTAAAAAATCTAAGGTTAGGCCAAATGACTTAGATAAGATTATATATATTAATAATAAACAACTTGGGGTTCTTTTGGCATGTTATAATAAGTTTATTAACCATATAGTGTAAGAAAACAAGAAGACACGGTAAAAGTAAAATTATTTAACTTAATGTTAAATCTAAATGATAAGGTTAAAATAGAAACCTAAACTTGTATAATTTCCCTTGGATGAGAGTAGTTTGACCCATCCCCACCTTAGCTTTGGAATAAATCAATTTGGAGCTATTAAAACCTGAATATGACTTTATAATAAAATAATATTTTTAGTTTTTCCAAAGGTGCCCCTCTCATCCCTTATAAAAGGGCACCTCCTCCCTCTCTTCCTCACTCCACTTTGAGCCTTCATGCTCGGCCAACCCCTTCCAAATTCTCTTCTCAACTTCCCTAGAAACATCCTATATGTACTGGTCTACTTCAAAGACAAATATTAGTGCCCTAAGAGAAGGTTTCAAAGAGGCGTATCGAAGAAGAGGTAATTTCTTCTACCGATTCATTCAAGCTTCTTTCTTCTTCAACTTCTTCTTATTTATTTTTTTAATTATAGAGTAATAACATAAGTATCACTAATATACTAATATGTTATTATAAATATGAAACAACCCCATTTCACCTTCTATCCATCCTACGGAAAACAAAATCACCGCGCGTGCGTACGTACGGAATATCGTCTCCACGTCGTGGTGTAATCTGTTTTTCCACCAACACCTTACATGGATGGGTATAATGGTGTAAAGAATAACTATACATAGTTATTATAACATCATACTGATTCTGATATATTTTATCATCCACTCCAATTCAATTCAATAATTATGGAAACAATATCATCGCTCGTGCGTACGTACGGACTACCGTCTCCACGACGCGATGAGATTCATTCTCCATGTTAACCATTTAAGAATGATTATAAAGTATATATAAGCAATAAAAATGAAATATATGACAATATAAAGATACTGGATATATATATATATATATATATATATATGTATGTCATTTACTTAAATCCATTCAACTCAATAAGGAAACGAAAACAGCGTTCATGCGTACATACGGCCTACCGTCTCCATGAACGGTGTATTTCTTTCCATGTATTGATCTATTATATATATGTATATTCTAAATATATATTATATATAAATCATGTTTTATATTCTGGAATTATGTAATCATGATCTAAGTAATCACATGAATAATTACAAGTCAAAACACGGACGACAAATGAAATGAATTTTCCCAAAACGCTCTTTAACATGGAATTTACAAAAGAGCGGGTAATATTAAGTCATAAGTGAACCATATATGACATCATAACAATGAATATGATTCTGTAATAAGTCAATAACATTATTTAAATCATTATACAGGAGGTTCAGATACGTACAAAGCATATTAGACCTAAGGTAAGGGATAATTTTGAAAATCTCATATTTATCCGAGATTGCTTATTCGTAAGTATTTACTGGGGTAATTGTTATCATCCATGTACATGTTTTATAAAAGTGTTTTCATGTATGTTTAAAGTCATTTTCTACCCATTTTGACTTTTACTACATAGTATGTAAGGAATATTTCTTTTGTTTACGTTACGAGGTACTTTTTTGACTTTTCCGGCAAAAGTATGAGAAGAATGTTTTTTAACTTATACGGAATGAATGGATTTTTACGGTTTTATAAAGCCTTATTTTCATGAAGTTTCCTACAAAAGATTTCATGAATATTTTCAACAAAATCTCTTTCTTTTAAAATTTCATGACGTTTTGTGAAAAGAAATTGATTTTGAAGAAGAAAGGATATTTTCCTCAAGAATTCATTTCAAGTATTTTATCAAAACCATTTTTACATCTAAGATGACATTATTTCATATGTGTATGTTTCAAGTATAATATCTCTATTATTTACATGGTTTCACTTTTCTTATTATGAAATGATATCCATTTATTTTATATGTATTATGTGATGATGGGATGATGTTTATGGAACCCATTTTATTTATTGGGTTATTATGAATGATGTATGTTTATTTTGTGGAACAAGTAAGAATGATTTCATTATGAGATGGGTGGGACCTATATCTCCCTCCAATACATTGGGTAAAGATTTATATCTCATGAGATAGACATGGCTGGAACGGTAAGTTAATCCGGTTTAGTATTACAGGACTGGAACGAGGAGTGAACTCAATTCAGAAAGGGACTTTGTCCACTAAGATGGTCTTGGAAGCAATGCCTTGGCTACTATGGAAATCATTACATGTTCTTAATGGATTCCACAATTGCATGTTTTATTCTCATGCTATTTTATCATGGTTTATGTTCCATTATGATCTATGCCTTATGTACTTCCATGTTTTATGTCGTTTCTCAAGATTTTGATGTTTAAACATTATGTTCGTGTTTTTAAGTTCAAATGTATATGTAATGTTTTATTTTATCCATGATTACCCTTACTGAGCATTTGAGCTCACCCTTTTTATGCTTTATTTTTTCCCAGGATCAAAAGAAAGGTTTTAGGTAAGGAAACAAAAAGTGGAAGATCTTTATGAGAGATGTTGAAGATCTTTCACCACGATTAGAAAATTATGTTCCCAATTTACAAAGACACTAAACTATTATGGTCCTTGTGTTTCTGTTTTTTTATGTATTATGTATTCCACAAAAGTAATGTAATGTGCATATACGTCAGGCTTCGGGTCTCTACAGTTAGTACATATGGTCACTTGTCTCTCTCATGTTTGATCCTTTTGGTTGATCATTTCTTAGAGAATCTTTGAATGAATTCTACATTTCTAGGTGAAACATGTGAGTGAATTTGAAAAATAAAAGAATCCATGTAAGTGAATCGTTCGCATGTTTGAATCGACATATGGGAATGACCAATGTATATGAATTTGGAAAGGTTGAATTCTCCACATATAAGAATTCATGTAGCTAAATTTCCCTTGGATCCTTGGTAAAAATTATGATTTTTACAAAAATATTATATTTCAAAGAAGATAAATTTAGATCATGAAAAATGTTCTGATCTCAAATGGGAATATATTCGTGATCAATTATATCATGATTTAGTTGTATTTGAGAATATATAAGAAGAAGTATTTTCATGAATATTTTTCATTATAAATAAATGATTCCACAATTTCAATAGGTGCATGAATTCTTATGTTGTGTAAGTTCATGTGAATTTTCATAAAGAGATGATGAATAATACCATGATTATTTTAAAGTTATTATATTTGGTTATTATATCAGTTATAAAGAGAAACAATGGTAGTTTTAAGACACATATTTGAGTCTTTATGATAATTCAAATTTGAATATTTGTAACAATGTTATTATAGGTTGGAGATCAAAAATAAAGGATGAAATTAAAAAATATTATTCACATAATATCTTGTGAATATATATATTAATAAAATAATAATAAATATGTGAGTGTCTATATTTTGAAAAATATATCAAGAAATTATTATATAATGTTCATGGTAGAGAGAGGGAGATGGAGTGGTCATCTCCACTTAAATATTCTGAAGAACTCTTTTCACTATAAAGATGAAGATAGTGGTGGTTTCATGCAGTATTATGCATAAAACATTAAGTAGTGTCTTGATACTGTATAAGTACTAAAGAATAAGGAGTAATCAGTACATCCAACAATGTAATAATAGTCTATATAAGTAATATGTGTCATTTTTTACCCAAAATATTGATAATTGTAAAGTAAAGGATTCACCTGCATGTATGATGCATCGAAGTATATTCTGGAGATATAAAAACACAAGTTTTAAGGTTATACGATGTTCATTGTACTCAAATTATTATTATAGTGGGTAATGTGATCTCATAGGGATCCATATCACACCAAAGATTATCCTTCTCACATTGAGAGGTGAATCTTATAAATTTGCTCTGTTCCCTTACTTTGTTGTGCATTTAGGTTTGAGAATAGTGATTATCACAAGTACTTCATCAGGTGGTGAGGGTTGTTTCAAAAGAAATTTAAAATATATAGTCATCACCGGTTCACCCCATTCTTAGTTATATTCTATTTATCTGGTAGTGGCTATCCAATTTTAATTCATCCATATGTGTCTCCATGGTAAGATCTTATTTTTTTCAAAGGAATATTTATGAAAAATTTAGGATTTGTATTGATTATCAGTTATCTAGGAAAGTGAGAGTAAAGAGTCAATATTCTATATCAAGGATTAATGACTTATTTTATCATTATTATGGAAGTTAACTAGTTATAAGTGTTGAATTTATAATTGATATATCAATATATGAGAGAGAATGAGGGATATATTTTGAAGATGGAATTATAATATCAGAATGGGAGTTTCAAGTTTTTGGTGATTCCCTTTAGAGTCTAAAATGAACCTAAGCTATTTATGGGGTTGATTCCTGGGGTGTTTTGTCTCTACCTTGATCTAATTTTTATATCATTTATTGAAGCTATATTTTTTAAGGTGGTATGAACATTATAACCATTACATTATATATATATATATATTAAATAATAAATGGTCCACGCCTTTCTATATTTTGAATGGAGCCAATTGATGTTCCACAAGGTGTCATAAGAAAGAATTCATTTTTTGAGACTCTCACACATGCATTATCTAGAACAACATATCATTAGGATTCATTATGAATTCCTTGATACATCCACAAATGAAAGGTCCCAATAACATAGGATTCATTAATATACTCCAACCCAACATGGAGAGTCACACCTTTGAAACCATGCCAATCAGCACTTGAAAGTTCCAAAGCATATCGCCTACATTAGAACAAAAAAAACAAAGGAAAATCCAATAAATAGGAAGAGGATAGGCATTTAAAACCTAAGATTTTTATGTGGAACCAATTTTCAAATCCACATAATTTCAGGACTAGATACAATGATATCTTACTCTATTAGAGGTTAAAGGAAGGACATGAGGACCATTTTAAGATGGTTATAGGAATTTTTTTCTACATTATTTATATGATAACATCTAAGAGTAAAACATTTTGGCATTATATTTTTTTTCTTATCTATGTTGTTTCTCAATTAGAAATATCTTTGGATCTATCAAATATTGAGGTGACTAAATCTTGGGATGTTCCTAAAAATTTGCAAGAATTGTATGCTTTTTTAAGTTTATATGGTTATTATAGGAGGTTAGTGTGTATATTTTCTGAATTATACTTACATTAATTTATTTAACCAATAAATATCAGGATTATATATATAGGAAGCAACGAGATACTTCTTTTTAGTACCGAAAGTTGAAGGTGACCAATGCCATATTATTTCCTTTCATGTGGAAAAAAGTTATATTTGATGTTTAATTTGATGTTTCTCACCTTTGATTTAGTTTTTTGTTGATATAGGAGAGATTAGTCATATTATATGATCTTAGACAATTTTCTCCTCAATAAGTCAATTATATTCTGTTGTATCTTGAGTTTGGAGACATAGAATTTTCTTTGAAGTTATGGATTAACAGAGCACATATTTTCATATTTTTATATTGTAGTTAATTTTATATATCCCAAATAATTTCACATTACATATTAATTTATTAAAGTTTAATTATATTAATTTTTTTAGTTTTATTGAAAATATGGCTTAATATTGTGATTTCATTGATTAAATTTATATTTGATATTAAACTTCCATAATCAAGCTTTACATTTAGTGTCATGATGTTTGAAGAGGTGAAGAGCAGTTCAACCAACTATGTAATAGTAATATCAAGTTTTCAAAGTCTACATATGTTTAACTAAGAGTATTTCTTAGATGTATATGAATAACCAAATTAAATGAAGAGTTACATGAGGGTTTATACTTTTCAACATGAATTAAGGAAAATATCATTTGTGTAGGATTAAATAGAAAATTTTAAAGTCATTATAAGATTCAATTGAACTAAAAAAAGATTAAATGGAACCCATAAAATATTAAATGGAAGTGTTAAAGGATATATAAGATTAAAATAAACTTATGTTAGAGTAAATGTTTCTCATGTATGGTTTTTTACATAGGAAAAATTAATTAAACCACATGCATAAGAAAAATTGGAATCACAACATTCTAAATAAGTGATTTTCTTTTATACTTCCATGTTTAAGGTTCTAAATTTTTATAAATGGAGGAGATACTATTTTTATTAATAATAAAATAAGATCCAATTGGTGCCTATTCATGATCGTGGGTGGAAAATTGAAACTCCATACTTGATGGTCTAACTATATCGGGAAAGGGAGGAACCAACATTCCATGTATAGGTTAGTCTATGAGAGATAATGTAAAGAAGGATTATAGATATTTTAGTTAAATAATAAAGGATCCATTAGGTAATAATATTTTGGGGATCAAAGATTATTAGTATTCTTTTTCGTCTTTATGTTTACATTTCATCATTATGTGTTTTGTATCTTTCCTTATAAGCTTTATATCTTTATGATTATAGAGAGATAATCCCTATTTGGGTGGACCAAGGGAGTGGTCTAGTGTAGTGTGTCTTAGAATAAATATAATTCCCCCATTATTATTTCTATTTTCATGATGAGTTGATATTGTGATTTGTTTGAGGTGATGAATATGATATTTTCATTCTTTTTATCTTATCTCTAACTTCCCCTTATTCTTTAACCATGGGTCATTAAATGTTTTCCTTCATTGTTTTTCTTTTATACAATGAAGTTGTTCAGAACAATATGTAGTATGATGGTGATTGTTTTCCATAAATAATGGATATCTCTTCTTGATGAGGCCTGCTAAGATGAGTTTTTGAGGATTTATACTCTCAATTTAGGTATTTTCTCTTCAAAAAAATTAATAAAATACAAGGGGAAAGAGAACATGTGATTACCATGCACTGAACTCTTAAATTTTAAAATAGTGAGAGATTTCCAAATGAATGATATTGTGTTCAGAAATTGAGTGAGGATAATAATGAGAGTAAAATTATTAATGCATAAAGTAAGCCACCCTCACAGTAAATTCTATGATAAATATACATCATTCTATACTGACATTTGAATTTTTAATTTATTTCTATATCATTATTTCCTTTTCACAGGCACATATACCCCCATGGTTGCATGTTTTTTCATATAATAAAAAACATATAAAAATATAATAAGTTATATATAATAGTGATTGATTAGAAAGACTCCTTGAGATAAGACCTTGTGTTTCACTATACTACATTTCAGGGGTAATATATATGTTAGTATAATAGGATAATTATTGACTTGAATCGGAATTTGGCATCATTTTTGAGGATCCAAGTGACTTGTTTACTATTCTTTTTCACCCTATAAATATTCATTTTATGTTTTCATAAGAATATAAAAAAATCATTTTAAATTTATATCTCTGAAATAAAACTTTATATGGGATAATATTAAAATAATTGTTGATAAAATTCTAACAATATATTATAACCACTACTGATGCCATAGATGAAAAAAGATGAAAGTGAATATGAAGTATTATATTGAAAGAAATACCAAAAACCAATGCAATAATCTATATGGGAGTAATACCATAGCTACAAATATATATACTCATTAATTCAATACTAGTTAGAAAAAAATTAATCATTGATAAATTTTTTAAAAAATATACCGAGAGTAAGAGGTAAGTCTCTGAAAAAGTTAAATACAAAATATAAAGAAGTATATAGAAAAAATTTATTTCATTATACAAGAGATGATATACAACGATAAGAGAAATTAAAAATTAATGAGTAACCTATATTTGAACCATTAATATTTGATACGTATGTGTTAGAGGTAAATCTATAAAAATATAACACATTATCTATTCCAATAAATGAAATTCAAGAGTCACTCCTTGAAGAACATGAAATACTAGTTAATCCATTAGATTGAGTTTATATGACCTTTGACTCATTTCTCCATTTTATTATCAACCCCGAATAACAATTAAACTCCCTTTTTTGAAAATACATATTTACATAACTGAATTAAGGCCCTAGATTTTGATTGATAAGAATCCACATAATAGGTGAATGAAGAAGAATAAGAGAGAATTAAAGAGCCTAATTGGCTACCCAATGATAATGAATAAGGATATGGTTCCAAACTAAATAACTAAGAATAAAAAAAGGATAAAAAATAATACAATGATCCACTTCCTCATTTTGATAGTAGGAACTCAATGGAAGTGTTACCTCCTATCAATAAAGTGAAAGAGGCCCCTTATGTCTTCCTTCTACTCCCATTATGTCATGATCTGACTACTATACTAGAGGTGGAAAACCATTATACTACACAAGGGGAAATAAATAATAAGTTGATAAATATTTTTGGATCCAACTAGATTTGATGGTTCCTATCAATGAAAATTAGCCCCATTAGGATTGGGGATAAAAAATTGGAACCATTTTTTTGTATGTATTTTAATAATAACACCTCTTTTGTGATGGCCCACTCTTTCTTTTACCTTTTATTTATCTTTCATAGATTCCTTTTTTAATAAATTTATTATATTGTTTATATTTTCTTTTTAGGTTTTATAAATTCACTAGTGAGCGGGGATCTTAAATAATAATTAATAGGATAATAAACACAAGGTTTTAATCATCCATATCATTTGTGTTTATTTTCATAAATTTTAGGTATATATGGGGGGTATGACCAATTATATTTTTTCATGATATCTTTTTTAAAATTTTAGTGTGTTTTCAAGTATAGAATATAATATTTAGGCATCAAGGTTCCCTTATGGGTGATGATGAATTTCAATTTTTGAGGATCTTATTAATTTAAAATTCATGAATTTTTATGAATGTTGATAAAAGTTAACGTAATTTTTCCTATATGAGTAAACTAAATATGAATTTCCATGCCATAAACTTTTTGTCCTAGATTATTATTTCATTATCAAGAGGAAGTTTTAACTTTTTTAATTTATTATTCCTTGTAATATAATTTCTTGAGAGTCTTAAAATATTTAAAAAAAATATAACTTTACTTTATTCTTGTTTGATGTTATATTATTCAAGTGTTCTATGTATGATGGAGGCCAATGTTCACTGAAAATCCCCTATAAAATCCTTTATAAGGATACCTTTATATTTTACATCCTCAAAGCCTTATAGACCTTTAATTTCGTATTAGTTAAGCTATAATACAATCAATAAAATCTCTTCCTACACATATATTATTTTATTTCATGATATATTTTCATCTATGTGTGGGGGATATGGTGTGTTTATGGTATCTATTTGGATGAAACTTGTTGTTTTTGGATAATTGTGTGGAATTGTTTCATTTATTATAGTTTTTGTATCCATAAAACTAAATTTATTTTAATTCTTATTAAACTCATAATTTCTAAGAAAAAAATATACATGAGAAATTTTTTATATAAATAATAATGTGAAGGAAAAAATATTACTAAGAACATAGGTAAATGGGTGATTACTTATTTAAATTAATTTAATAAATTATGAATCACATAAATAATAAGGTATGAAGGTTTATTAGGTGATAAACTTGCGAGGATGTGAGTGGAGCACTTATACTGTGGTTCATGTGTATCATGAATTTTTCTTAGGGATAAACCTCCTCATTTTTACTTTGACATTCTTCATAATAAAAAATGTCCCCATGATTAGTGAAATATTACTTAGACAGTGAATAACTTATGATCTTAGTAATCCTATGGTGGAATACATGTATTCTGGGAAAGAGAAAAACTCTACATAAATTGTTTCTTGATTGATGAGGGGAAATTTAATGTAAGGTAGTTTACTAGTGTGTATGGAAAATAATAAAATATTGAAACATAGGTGGTGGAAGTGAAATATAAAGAATTATTCATAAAAGAGGCTTGATAAACACCATTGATAAATGATTTATATAGTTCCCTCTTCTTTTTCATGTGCGTTTGAACTTAGCAAGGTTATCTTTCTACATAAAACCATTGTCATTTATTTTCCCATGAGTTCAAAAAAATAAGTGTGGGGAAGTGAAAAAACACATATTTTTTGTATTTATATACTGTAATTCATTACTTATATCGTCATAAATTTCTCATTATAAAGGCATTTATAACTTTTTCATTACATTAGACTATTTTGGATTTTATTATAAATATGGCATAATATTGTGATTTATTTATTAAATTGATATTCATTATTAAACTAATAGGCTCATTATAATGACCTAGACTTAATGTACATGGACATTACATCACTTATAATAAATACTTAAAACATTATACAAACATATACCCAAAGACCATGTTATTTTATTGCCTTTTGAAACATGGAAACATAAATAGTTGTACATAAGTAACCTATATTATCTCCCTCTAATTTCTTCTTTAATAGAACCCTTATTTGACATATCAAACATAAACATATATTTATAACCTTGGGAAGGAAACATAAAAAATGGTGAGATCACATGCTCAGTAAGGGTAGACGATGGAGACATGTAAGCATAAACATGAGCATTAGGGTATGAGAACATGATCATAACATTAGAATATCATACCCTGCATATCAAAATATCATAAAATTGAATCATGGAATAAATCTTGGCAGTTCATAATACATGAATCATAAAGAAATAAATAACATAATCTATGAAATCATAACATATGAATAATACATAGAATTGTGGAAAACACAAAATCATATAATATGATTTCCATAGCAGTCAAGGCATTTTTTCCAAGGCCACATTAGTAGTGTGGGTTCGCTCCCCATACCGTATTTTTAGTCATAGTTCCCACCCATGGCCATCTTAGTAGTATGATTTCACTCCCCATACCATCTTGGTAGCCATGGTTCACTCCCACGGTTATCTTAGTAGTATGAGTTCACTGCCCATACCATCTTGGTAGTCATGGTTCACTCTCATGGAAATCTTAGTAGTCAAGATTCACTCCTATGACCATATTAGTCTATCTCATGATATATAAGTCTTTAACCAATGAATTTGAGGGAGAAATGGGTCTCACCGATATCATAATGAAATCATATATACATAGTCCACAAAATCATAAGAAATAAAATATTAACCCTTGAAATGAAATGGGCATCATAAACATATAACCATGTCATAAACTATATAAAAATATACAAGTTTCGTAATCATTTCATCAAAAGAACCTTTGAAAAGAAGTGGGTTTCAAAATCATATAACCTTTTAAAAATAAATGGTCTTCATAAACACATAACCATTGAAAGATAAATAGGTTTCATAAAAATCATTCCATCAAAATATAAACCATCCATATAAATAAAATGAATGGAACCTTTAAATAATTTCCCCATAATGGCATGACTAACACCAAAGGATGTACTCTTAGATGTAAAATAGTTTGGAAATATATTTTAAAAAAATTTATTGAGGAAAATATACTTTTTTTATTTGAAAAAATTATTTTTAAAATATTAAATCGTTTGCTAACCATTTTCAAGAAAATATACATGAAAACTCATAAAGTATGCTTTGAAAAAAATAAACCCTTTTTATTTTGAATATTATAAATAAATCTTAAAAACATTTTAAAAATTAATTTCCTTGAAAACATATTAAAGATGTTGAAAACATTTTGAAATTTTTTTCATTGAAAACTTATAAAATAATATTTAAAACAATTTGAAAACAATTTTCCTTTAAAACTTATAAAATATTCTTGAAAACATTTTGAAAACCATTTTCCTTTAAAATAGTTTTAATAATTATAAAATCACCTTTTAAATCATTTAAAATACTTTTTAAACATAAAACATTTTTGAAATCCTTTTTTGTTAAAAACTACATTACAATAATGAATTTCCAAAATATTTGGAAAAATATTCTTTAAAAAAATAAATTTGTAATATTTTAAAGGAATATTCAAGGTAATAATGGTCATTATGGCGGGTAAATCTATACATTCCAAACATTCCTTATGCACCGTAAAAATTTTTAAAAAGTGCCTCAACCAAAAAATAAAAATAAGATTCCTTTTTATAAAAAAAACATTTTTTAAAAGGTAAAACATGGGTAGAAATTTATTTTAAATATCATATAATAATATTTTAATGCTTTTGGAAACCTTTTTTTAAAACATTTTTTAAAGGAACACAGATTTCCAACTAAAGAGAGAGTAAAGTCATGATATATTAAAAACAATTTCTTGACCATATTATATAAAAAAGTGTGTAAAGATGGTATAAATTCATGAATATATCATGAATATATATATTATAAGTAAATTATTGAGTGTTCATGAAATAAGGATCATAAGAGTTCATAAAAGGAAACATAATCCTAAACAATCTTGAAAAGCGATGGGATTATTTCAATAAATGCTTACCACTTGGTAACTTTGAACCATACTCACAATTTAATAAAATTAAATTAAATTATGCTTAAAAATAATTAAAATAATTATATTCATGATATAACATTTCAATGTTAGTATATACGCCTCATTTAAAAATATAGGTGCATAACATGTCATGTGTCCCAAAGAAGGAAAATTGGGACAAAATTACTTTACCAATTCAGTAACTTTTAAAACATAAACCACATGAAATAATGGTCATAAAATATATATGTAAATACTAACAAATTTAATTATAATAATCACTAAATACATCTATTTTCAGTATAAATACCACACAAAAGGATTGGGTAGTGAATAAATCATGTATCTCATGAAAATAAAAAGGTAAATGAAATTCTCTTACCTTATGTCTTGACTATATTCATACTCATACAAACCTATTTTATAATAAATATAATTTTATTATAATTATTTCAAAGAACCATATTCTTATTTCAATACCATATATGGTTTTTATGACTTTATATTACCTGTTTATTAACAATTCCATGTTAAGGTTTCGTTTCGAGTAATATCCTCTTTGTTTTCCGCATGTGTGTTAATTTGTTA
This sequence comes from Viscum album, assembly GCA_963277665.1. NCBI lineage: Eukaryota > Viridiplantae > Streptophyta > Magnoliopsida > Santalales > Viscaceae > Viscum > Viscum album. The sequence goes on along the minus strand of OY728135.1, from coordinate 1,663,375,332 downwards.
TATTTTTTGTCCTCATACTTATATCATGATTCCCAAAATGTAAACCCTTTTGTAAATATATTTTATATTCAGAATATATTTATTTATAATAATTTATAGTATATATAATTATGAAATTGGATACATTTTTCATGGAGATGGTTGGTCGTATGTACACATGAATGTTGTTTCCATTTTCATGGCATAATGAAAGAAAGCAATTAAATGGAATATATGTATATATGTATATAATATCATTAAATTATCATTATTATGCAATATATATCATATAATTTTACTAAACCAATCCTTAATACATTCCATGTAAATTGTGAATGAATCACACCGTTTTAAGGAGTCAGTAGTCCACACTTTCACAAACGAAGTTAGCATATTTCCACAAAATGAAAAGCATGAAGGTAAGATTTATATAATAAATAAAAAGTTTAAATACATAATAAATATCATATATATCATATAAAAATATTTTTTCTATCCTAATTACTAACCATAATAGGTGGTAAGGGTAAAATGAACAACATCATTTTGGTAGGCGGTAGTTCATCATACACAAGAACGGTAAGTTCGTTGCCCATTAGATGGAAGTGTGTGGAAGTTATGGTTGAACACTTAACATAAAAAATTATAAGTATATCAATCATACTTATGATATTATTTTTGCAAGGAATAATAATATTTGAGGCTATGGATAAAGAAACAAAATGAAAGGATCTTGAAAAAGGATGTTACCTCTTCTTTGGGTAACTCTTTTTGGTTTTCACCAAATGGAATCCGTGGATAGATTTATGCCCTAGGGGAGGGTTAAATGAGTAAGGGAGGTATGTTGGAAATTTTATTTTTCAGATATTGGCCAAACATAAATGGTTTGAGAGGTGTGAAGAAGGGGTGTAGGTGGTGACCTTTTAGAGGGAATGGAGGGGACAAAGTTGGCATTTTTGAAATCAAGTTAGGTGTTCCCACGTTTTTACCTAAAAATAGTAACAAAAAAACAAAAAAAATAAATAATAGAAATTATATGGCCTTAATATGTCCATTAAATGGGTGTTTTACAAGTTTATAGGTCATTTGGTACCATAAGTTTAAGGTTTATTTCCTTATTATGCTTGATTTTACCTTAATTATTGTATTTAATCTTAATCACTTTCACTAATCTTTTTCATCCAAAACTAAGTTTCTATTATTATAATATAAATACCATACTAATTAAACCCATGTATACCTTTTCTAAAATTCAATTAACAGAAGTGGAAAAATACATCTTAATGTTAATCTCGCAGATGTGGCGAGAAAGCTAGTTTTTAAAGTGATAATGTTCAAAAGTTCCTTAAGATTTTATATCTAAATTCAATATAAAAATATTTGAATGACCTAAATTGTATTAATATATTTATAATTGATATAATTTGACATTAAAAACAACTTAAAATATAATGTAACTATATAAATAAATTATAAGAAAAATAAATTTTGAATTAAAATCCATTATTTTTCACTATTCATCCAGAAATAAAGTTTATTAGAAATATCCAAAACATTCACCCTAAGATAATTTTGACATTATAAATTCAAAAATTAATTTTATTTTATAAAATTCAATTTATAAATAAGTCTAAAATTAATAATATTATTTTTCATAGAAGGACATGAAAATCAATTCATTTGATAAAATTGTATTTTTATTCATATAAAGACTTTACCAAAAATTATATTTTTCATTATCAATATGTTTTATTTAAATAAAACCATTATAAAAAATATTTTAAAAGTATTTATTACTATTCATATTTATAATTTAAATTTCTAGGTTATAATTAGCTTTATTAAATAAGGATACTGATAAAATTATGTTTCATAGATACTATGTGTTGTGTGTAACACAAGCCAAGTCTGTGTTGCGTGTAGTGCAAGCCAAGTCAGTGTTGAGTGTAGCAAAATTCAAGTCACGGTTTCATGTTGCATAAGCCAATTTGGGGTTGCATGTAGTTAAATCTAATTGTGAGGTATTGTATAATGGAATATTAACATGGTATAGCGTACAAGGAAAGGATGACATGGTACTTTCATATAACAAAAGAAATATTCAAGATTGCATGAAATGAAAAATATCAAAAAGATTAAAATAATTTGAAAAAAAGAATTCACAAAAACTTAGGTTGTTTCATTCTACCCCCCTAAAATTAATTTCACCCTTGAAATTCATCTGTGTTATCAATGATTTAATACTCTTAAGTTCATTTAATAGAAACCCACATCCTAAAATCAAACACTACAACATACTTTAAAAAGGGAAAGTTTGAACCATTACATTTACCCAGAGTAATGCATAGCTATGTTTCCATGTAGGAGAACATAGGTTAAAAGTGAAATCATGGACATGGAAGAGAAATCTAAATATAAATTTATGGGGGAGAGTGATAGAGAAAATGATATGGAGAAATTTAACAATCACAAAGCAATAAATCTGTGATGATCTAAGGGACCATTTGATTAATCAAAAAATAATGTTCTATGATAACCTTCTTGTTTTCAAGATTCTTTCCCTATAGTTGAATAATTTTCATGAGAATTTATAATTACATAATTTTATTCCCTTTCATAAGTAAAATATCACCCTTTGGTCATGTCTTGACCAATTTCCACTTCACCTCTTTCTCTAAAAAGGATGATGAATTTTTCATTCCTAAAGAACTAATAGATCATAAGATCCATGATAAGTCATCCCATCTCTATTTAGTTACCATCAACGCAAGGATGTTAGATTAGGTTATCGGATATGAATAAAACCTCATGTGGTGAGATAATAATATAATCTCAAAAACATCATCTGAGGTTTAACTTAAACTTTATATAAATGGTTGACCTTATAGCCCTTCTAAAAGATTAAAATCTAAAGAATTATAATGAGGGTCACTAAATCATCTTAGCATTGACACCCCTTATATTATAAAGTACCTCCTCGTGGTCACATTCCAAACATGTGAATATCCTCACCTATATTTTCTAAAAACCTGATAATAACTTTAATTATCATAAAAACTTTTTAAAAACATGCATGATCCCATATTTTAAAGATTACTTGATATATTCCTTAAATCCAAGAAGTTTTAAACTTCATAGACTACTTTTTCAAAAAATCCTTTATCAGTTCTAATATAATCAATACCATCTAACTTACTTATTCATATTCAACATATCTTTTTTCAAACATATTTATCTCAAAATTAGGAGTAAATTAAGTGTTTCCTTCCCTTAATCACAATATCACCTTTCATGAAATCACCTTTCTAGTCCATCATATCCATTCCACGTATTCTTTTAAATCCTTATAAAAGACATAAAATAAAAAATCCTTATATAGTTTACCATTCATAATTCTGGAATCCAAATATATAAATACTTCTATCCTTACACTTCAATTATTGGCATGGAATAGGTCATTCCTTGGTTTAGAAGTAAATTCTTAGGTAATGGAATTAATTTGGGTAATTCCCATATCCTCCATAGATAATACATTTAACTCCATGAAAATTCATCACTCTATGACCTTTTGTTTCATAAATTACATCTTCCCCTCCATTTATGTTATTCCCCAAGGTTCTTCTTCCCTTATTATTGAGATGAAGGAATATAAATATTCTATCCTCTATTTTCCTTTCCATGTGAACGTTAATAAAATTACAACTTCCACCCATTCGTTGTGTTAGGAATATAGACAAACATAAACTAATCCCAACCCAAATGAGGATGATCCCATAAGGGGCGATGCATTCTAGGGTTCCCTCCTGTCGCAGCCTCCTTCCTTCATCAGGCTCTGTCTCAGCTACACTTCCCATGCTCTGCTGCTTGTGGAGACAAATCCTATTTCGCGGTAGTACTTTATGGCTCGGCCATCTCAGTGATTCACATCATTGGCCATCATTCTTGCTCGACTCCTCTTTCAACGGATAGGGTCCCTCGCTAGTGTGGTGTTGGACCAGAGGCGGAGCTTGGCTTCCACGGTATGAGGGAGGTGATCCGTCCTCGAATTCATGAGATTGGTGGTTGGGTGTGGCCTTCATGGGTGTTCTGGATGGCGGTGGTGGGATCTTTATCTGGTTTGCGATTGGGTTATCTTCTGGTGTTCTGGTGATGTTTTTTTTATCTCTTCATTTCTTCATCTTCTATTCTATTTTGGATGGATTTTTTGATGGCATTTCATGGTTTTCTCTGGTGTGATTTTATTCAGCGGTGGTTATTCGGTGAAGGCAGGGTCTACTTCCTCTTTTCGTCACGCATGATTCTGTTGAAGTATCTACTTGATTTTGGATGAATACAGTTTGGGTTGAATCATTTTTTGGATCATGTTTTGAGCTTCGGTGATGATTTTGTGTTACTGGAATGGCGTGATGGTTCTGGAAATGATGGTGTCAATGTCGATAAGTAGCGGTGATGATGATGGTTATGGCGTTGTGCGGCCTCAATTCGGGTAAGGCGCAGGGCTAGAGAAGTGCTTCTAGAATTCAAATTTTGAAATTTGAATGTGGAATCCTAGGTGGGTTGTTTTGAATGATGAATGTGTTTTTTGGGATGTTTTGAGTTTTGAATCTAGAATTTGTTTTAGGTTCCCACATGTCCATAAAGTGGATATTTTCAAAATAAAAAAAGGTTTTGCTCAACCAACATAACATTGATAATCATATACTGTGATATCTAATTCAGCATAATCAAAATACCTTTGTCTCCAGTGATCATCCCATTTGACTTCCCATCATCAAATTGTCTATCACATTAAATGCTAATGCAGTTCATTCTAGTTCCCTTCATTGACTAAAACCAGAAATCATAATTTGAGAAACGCTTATCATTGTTGAAAGACACATAATCATGAAAAATCACTTGTAGGATGTCTGAATCATGACACATTATTATTTAATCTATGACACAAGAGGTTTATCCTAGGATATTCATAGATAAATTATATTTAAATCCTTTATGATGGTTCAAAAAAAATTGATTTCCCAAAGTATATCCCTTAGGAGTGTAAAACCAGCTTGTAAATCGAGGCCCATTGTCTTGTACCAGGTTACGCTTAGTCAAGCCCGACACACTATGTCAAAGTTGTTTCTCCTAGGTATATTTGTTCCAGAGCCACAACCACTTGTAATATATAGAAAGGGATGTATTTCTAGGAATCTAGTCACTCTATCCTTCACTAAGATTCCAAGACATTTTCTTATACTTTCTCTTATCCTTAGACATATCCTTAGTCATTCCCTTAGGGTTCTCACTAAATTTTTCTAATAATATCTTACAAAGTTAAACTAAACATCCCTTATGACACTAAATATAATGACCCAGTCTTAACATACATAGAAATTACAATACTTTTTTGGAATACTTAAAACATTATAAAAATAGACACCCAAATCCCATATTAATCTATTTCCTTTTGGAAACATGAAAACACAAAAAATAGTACATAAGTGATCTACATTATCTCCAATTAGGTACTTCTTGACTAGAATACTACTTATACACATCAAACATAATACATATCTTCATAACCCAGGGAAGGAAACATAAAATGGGTGCGTTCAAATGTTCGGTAGGGGTAAACAAGGGAGACATGTAAGAATAAAAATGAGAATTGGTGAATGAGAACATGATCATAACTTTAGAAGACCATTCCATGTATATTATAATATCATAAACATTAATCATGTCAAAAATCTAAGAAGTTTATAAGATAAGAATCATAAGAAGATAAATAACATAATCCATAAAATCATAACATAGAAATAAGACATGGAATTATGGAAGACACATAATCATATAATATGATTTTTATAGTAGTCAAGGAATTAATGCCAAGGCCATCTCTGTAGTATGGGTTTAGTCCTCATACCATATTGTTAGTCATTTTTTAATCCCATGTATATCTTAGTAGTAGGAATTCACTCCACATACCATCTTGGTTGTCATAGTGCACACCCATGACCATCTTAGTAATATTATTTCACTCCCCATACCATCTTGGTAGTCGTGGTTCGCTATCATGTCCATCTTAGTAGTAAATTTTAAATCCCAAGACTATCTAATTCTATTTCATGAGATATTAATATTTACCCAATACATTGGAGGGATATATACATCCCACTCATCTCAAAATGAAATTATCCATAAATGTGCCACAAAATCAAAAGAAATCATATCATAACCCATGAAATGAAATGGATATCATAAACATGTAATCATGTCATAACTTGTGGAAAAAGATATGGGTTTCATAATCATTTAATAAAAATCATAACTCATGAAAATAAGTGGGTTCTAAAACCATATTACCCATAAAAAAGAAAAGGTATTCATAATCATATAACCTTGTAAAGAGAAATAGGTTTCATAAACATCATTCCATAAAAACATAAACAATTATAAGAAATAATACGAATATAACCTTTAAATTGTTAACCCATAAATTCATGAGTAATACCAATAGATGTCATCTTATATGGAAAATAATTTTGAAATATATTTAAAAAAAATTATTGAGGTTAATATCTATTCTTTTAAAAAATTAAAATATTAAATCCTTTGAAAACAATTTTCATGAAAATAAAACATAAAAACTTACAAACGAATGTTTAAAAACTTTTTTAAAACTTTTTTATTTAAAATATTATAAATAAAGTTTGAAAACATTTTGAAAATTGTATTCCTTGAAAACTAATAAAATAAGATTTAAAACATTTTGAAAATAATTTTCTTTGAAAACTTATAAAACAATATTGAAAACATTTTGAAAACCATTTTCCTTTTAAATATTTGGAATACATATAAAATAATCATTTAAATCATTTAAAATAATTTTTAAACATAAAAAAGAAATTTAAAACCTTTTTTATTGAAAACCAATTTAGAAAATGAACTTCTATAATATTAGGAAAAAACTATTTGAAAAAAAAATTTAATCTTATAAAGGAATCATCAAGGGAATGATAGTAATGATGGTGGATAAATCTGTACATTTTGAACATTTCTTTTTCACTGTAAAAAGTTTAGAAAAGTACCCCAACTGTAAAATTACAATCATATTCTGTTTTTAACCCTTTCTTTTAAAAGGTAAAACATGGGTGTAAATTAATTTTAAAATCATAGAATAATATTATAATATTTTAGGAAAATTGTTTTTTTGAAAACATGGTTTGAAGGAACACAAATTTCTGACTGAAGAGTGGGTAATGTCGGGCATTCTTAAAAACACTTCCATAATGATATTATGACCCAAAGAGTGGTAAAATGGTAAAAATAAAATAATATATCACTAATATAAAAATAATAATCAAATTCATGAGTTTCATTGAGATATGTATCAAAATATTTCATCAAAGGAATCATAATCCTTACAAATATTGAAAAGTGATGAGATTGTTTCAATAAAGTCTTACCACTTGGTAACTTTTAACCATAATCCCCATTTAAGAAAATGAAATTAAATGAAGATAAAAATATCATGAGAATAATTAAATCCTTAATATAAAATTTTAAAGTTATAATATACACCACATGAAAAGTTATAGTTGTATAACATGGAATGTGTCGCAAAGTAGGAAAATTGAGACAAAATTACTTTACCGATTTTGTAACTTTGGAAACATAGACCCCATTAAATAAATATCATAAAATGGATATTTAAATACCAATAAATGTAAGTATAAGAATCTTAAAATACATAAATGGTAAGTATATACACAAAAAAAATGATTTTGTGGTGAATAAATTACGTATCTCATGAAAATAAAAAGTGAGATGAAATCCCCTTACCTAAGTCTTGACTCTCTTTGTACTCATAAAAACCTCCTGTATAATAAATATAATTTTATTATAAATATTTTAACAAACCTTATTATTTTTTATAATACCATATATGGTTTTATTATGACTTTATATTACCCTATTATTTATGATTCCAAGTTAATGTTTTCCATTGGGTAATATCTGCTTCGTTTATCACACGTGTCTTATTTAGTTATTTTTTTGTCCTCATACTTATATAATGATTTACATAATGTAAAAAATGTTATAAATATAATTTATATTCACAATATATGTATTTATATTAATTTATAGTATATATAAATTTGAAATATATTACCCCATTCTTAGAGATGGTAGGTCGTCCGTACGCAAGAACGTTGTTTCCATTTTCATGGCATATTGAAAGAAAGTAAGTAAATGAAATATATGTATATATGTATAAAATATCATTATACTATCATTATAATTTCATATAAATAATATAATTTTACTAAAATCAACCTTAATAAATTCCACATAAATTTTGAATGAATCATATTGTTCTGAGGAGGTGGTAGTCCACACTTCCGCAAATAAAGCTATCGTATTTACCCAAAATGGAAAGCATGAAAGTATGATTTATATAATAAATAAAAATGAATAAATAAATACTAAATATAATATATATAATATATAAATAGATTTTACATCATAATTCTCAACCATAATAGGTGTTAAATTTAAAACAAACAACATCATTTCTTGAGGCGGTGGTTCGTCGTACACAAGAATGGTACGTTTGTTACCCATTATATGGAAGTGTGTCTAAGTTCTGGTCAAATACATAGAGTAGGAAAATCTATTTATATTAAGGATACTAATTCTATTATTTTTTAAGGAATAATAATAATTTAGGTGGTGGATAAATAAAATAAATGAAAGGATCTTGAGGAAGGATGTTACCTCTTCTTTGGGTAACTCCTTTTGGTTTGCACCAGAGGGATTCCTTGGATGGATTTCATCCCATTGGGATACTTTGAGAAGTAATAGAGATATTTTTAGAAGTATATTGGTCATATATTGGCCTAAAATATGTGGTTTGAGAGATTTGAAGAAGTGGGAGAGGTGGTGGCCTTTATAAGGAAGGGAGGGGACACACTTGGAATTTTTTAAAACAAGTTAGGTGTTACCATGTTTTTACCTAAAAAGTTATGAAAAACCAACCATACTAAATAATTTAAGGTTTAGGGAAAATATATTTTTATAAAATGGTTTTTGGATAAGTTTATAGGTCATTTGGGCCATTAAGTTTATGGGTTTTTCCCTTGTTAAGCTTAATTTTACCTTAATCGATGTAATTAATATTAATCACCTTCACTGATATTTTTGGTCAAAAATTAGGTTGATTTTATTATAATACAAATATCATACTGATTGCAACAGTTTACCCATTTATTAAAATTCAATTCATAGGAATTTAAACATTAAGTATGATGCTAATCTTGCAGATGTGGAGTGAAAGAAGGTTTTTGAAGTGGGAATCTTCAAAAGTTCATTAATCTTTTATATATAAATTCAATATAAAAAGATTCCAATGATCTCAATTGGATTAATATATATATATATATATTATTTATCTAATTTTACATTAAAACCAACCTAAAATATAATTTAACTATATAAATAAATTATATGAAAAAATAAATATTGAATTAAAATCCATTATTTTTTACTATTCATCCAAAAATAATGTTTCTCGTAAAAATCCTAAAAATTCACCCTAAGATAATTTTGACATTCAAAATTCAAAAATTAATTTTATTTTTATCAAATTCAATTTCTAAATGTCTCTAAAATTAACTTTATTACTTGTTAAAGGACATGAAAATCAGTTTATTTGAGAAAATAGTATTGTTAAACATATAAAGACTTTACCAAAAAATATATTTTTCATTATCAATATGTTATATTTCTATAAAAACATTATAAAAAATATTGGAAAAGTATTTATTACTATTCATATTACTAATTTTAATGGTTAGGTTATAATTATTTTGTTTAAATAATTATAATAATAAAATAATGTTTCATAGAAACCCAGTGTTGCATATAACACACACCAAGTCAGTGTTGTGTGTAGCACAAAACAATTCAGTGTTGTGTGTAGATCTATCCAAATCAATATTTCCTATAGCACAAGCCAAGTCTGTTTTTTTAGTGCAAACTTATCTTAGGGTGTCGTAAAATGAAAGATTAACATGGAGTTTTTATATAACTCAAGATATATTCAGTGTTTCATGAAATGAAAAATATGAAAAAGATTAAAATATTTCAAATATATATATTTCACAAAAACATGGGTGTTACACTCTACCCCCCTTAAAATGAATTTCTCCATCAAAATTCATCTAGGTTATCAATGGTTTTAATATCTTAAGTTCCATTAATATAAAACCACATCATAAAAATGAACACTACAACATCATTTAAAAAGGAAAATTTGGAACCATAACTTTTACCCTGAGTAACACATAATTGGATTTTCATGTAGTAGAATATAAGTGGTGAGTGAAAAGATGGATATGGAATAGAAATATGACAATTAAGTTCTGTAGGAGAGTGATAGATAATATGATCTGGAGAAATTTAACAATCCCAAAAGCATAAATATGTGATGATCTAAAGGACCATTTGATTCCTTGGAAAGGAAAAAAATAGGTTAAACTTTTCAGTTTCAATATTATTTCCCTATAATTAAATAATTTTCATGATAATTTATACTTAATTGATTTTATTCAATTTTGTAAGTAAAATATCACCCTTTGGTCATGTATTGACAAATTCCCACTTCACCTCTTTCTCCAAAAAGGAAGGGGAATTTTTCATTAATAAAGCACTAAAAGATCATCAGATCTATGAGAAGTCATCCCATCTCTCTCCTGTTACCTTCAACACAACGTTGTTAGTGTAGGTTATCCAATATGCATAAACCCTCATGTGGTGAGATAATACCTTAATATTACAAACATCATCTGAAGTTTAACTTAATATTTCCCAAAATGGTTAACCTTATAACCCTTCATAAAGATGAAGATCCAAATCGTTAGAATTAACGTCACTAAGTAAGCTTAACACTGATCCCCCATAAATTACAAAGTATTTCTTCATTGTCACATTCCAAACATGTGAATATACTCAACATATATTCTCTTGAAAAAATTTAATAGCCTAAATTAACATAAATATTTTTGGAAAAAATGCATTCTTACTTATTCGAAAGATTAATGGATGTATTCCTTAAATCCAATAAGTATTAAACTTTATATATTACTATTTCAATAAATCCATTATTAGTTATGAGTTAATCAATAATGTCGTGTTTATTTATTCTTATTCAATATATCTTTATCCAAACATAATTATCACAACATTAGGAATAAATTAAGGGTTACCGTCCCTTAATAAAAATATCACCATTCATGAAATCACCTTTATAATCCATCAGATCCATTCAACATATTCTTTTAAATCCTCAGCAAAACCTTAAGCTAAAAAATCCTTATATAGTTCACCATTCATCATTCAAGAATCCTAATACATAAATACTTTGATCCTTCCACTTTAATTATTGGAATGGTGTAGGTACTTCATTGGTTGAGAACTAAATTCTTAAGTCAGGTCATTGAGTTGGGTAATGCTCGTGTCCTCCATAGATAATTCATTGAACTCCATGATAATTCGTCACTCTCTTCCCTTTTTTCCCACATAGATAATAAGTTACCTTTCATTTGAGGTATTCCTCAGGGTTCTTATTCCCTTGTTATCGACATGAAGGAAGACGAATCTTCTTTCCTCTTTGTTCCTTACAATGTGAAAATTAATAAAATTCATTCTTTATCTTATTCAGTGTGTTATTAATATCACCAAAGATGACATTTTTAATCATATATCTATATAGTTGATTCTATATAATTGCAATATCTATCTCTCCAGTGATCATCCAATTTGAATGATCATCATCAAATTGTCTATAACATTTAATGTTACCCAGTTCCTTCTAGTTTCCTCTATTGACTAAAACCAGAAAGCATAATTTGAACTACACTTATCATAGTGGAAATCCCCAATATCATGAAAAACACTTATAGGTTGTATAAATCATGAAACCATATTCTTTAATCTATGGAACCATAGGTTTATCCTAGGATATTCATAGCCAAATTCTATTTAAATCCTTCATGATGGTTTGAAAAAAATAGTGAATTTCTAAAGCATATCCCTCGAGAGTGTCAAACTAGGTGTACAGTAAGGAATCTTGTTGTGTACAAGGTTACGCCGAGTCAGGCCCCACACACCTTATTAGATTTTTTACTCCTAGGTACATCTACGCCAGATCCATATCCACTTTTTGTATCTATATAGGGATTTTTTCTAGGAAACCACTTGATCTATCATTTATAAAGATTCTAGGACATATTCCTATACTTTTCATTCTCATTAGACTTATCCTTAGACATTTCCTTAGTGTTCTCACTTTGGTTTTCTCATCCTAGATTCCAGAGGTTAACTAAAACTTTCATCTGATACCAAATATAGTGACCTAGTCTTAATGTACATGGACATTACATCACTTTTTTGGAATACTTAAAACATTATAAAAACATACGCCCAAGGACCATACCACTCTAGTGCCTTCAGAAACATGGAAATATGAACACTAGTACATAAGTGAGATACATTATCTCCTACTAGGTTCTTCTTTACTAGAAACCTTAATAGACAAAAAAACTGTAATACATATCTTTGTAACCAGGGTATGGAAACATAAAAAGGGGTGATCTCATATGCTCAGTGAGGGTAAAAAAGGGAGACATATAAGCATAAAAATGAACATTGTGGTATGATAATGTGATCACAACATTATAAGATCATACGCCCATATCATAATGACATGAACATGAATCGTGGCATAAATCTTAGAAGATCATAAGATATGAATCATAAGGAAATAAATAACATAATCTGTGAATGCATAACATAGGAATAATACATGGAATTGTGATAGACACATAATCTTATGATATTATTTCCATGGTAGTCAATACATTATTTTCAAGCCCATATTAGTAGTATGGTTTCACTACAAATACCATCTTTGTAGTCATGGTTCATTCCCATGGCCATATTAGTAATATAAGTTCACTCCTCATTCCATCTTGGTAGTCATGGTTCACTCCCATGTCTATCATAGTAATATGATTTCACTACCCATACCATCTTGGTAGTCAAGGTTCACTCCCATGATCATATTAGTAGTATGAGTTCACTCCCTATAACATATTATTAGTAATGTTTCACTCCCATGGCCATATTAGTAGTCAAGTTTAACTCCCAACACCATATTAGTCTATCTCATGAGATATAAATCTTTAATCAATGCATTGGAGGGAGATATAAGTCCAATGCATCTCATAATGAAATAATATATACATGTTCTACGAAACCATAATAAATCATATTTTAACCCATGAAATTAAGGAGGTATCATAAACATGTATTCATATCATAACCATTGGAAAAAATAGAGGTTTTATAATCATTTCATAAATAGCATAACCCATGAAAAGATGCAGGTTTCAAAATCATATAACCAGTGAAAATAAAATGGGCTTCATAAACCTATAACCCCAAAAAGGGAAATAGGTTTCATAAATATCATTCCATAAAAACATAAACCATTAAAAGAAATACTATGAATAGAACCTTTAAATCATTTCCCCATAAATTCATGAGTAACACCAATGGATTTCATCATAGAGGGAAAATAATTTTGAGAAATATTTTAAAATCATTTCTTACTGAAAATATCATTTCTTCTTTGAAAAAATTATTTTTAAAAAAATTAAATATTTTGAAAACAAATTTCATGAAAATAAACATTAAAACATATAAATAAATATTTGAAAATAAAATTACAACCCTTATCTTTGAAATATTACAAAGAAATCTTCAAAACATTTTAAAATATATTTTAATTGAAAAAATATAAAAGAAGGTGAAGAAATTTTGAAAAATGGTTTCCTTAAAAGCTTATAAAATAAGATTTAAATCATTTTGAAAACCTTTTTCCTTGAAAATTATAAAATAATCTTGAAAACATTTTAAAAACAATTTTCCATTGAAATAATTTAAAAGTATATAAAATAATCTTTGAAATCATTAAAAATACTAATAAAAAATAAAAAAACTATTAAAAACCTTTTTCATTGAAAAATAATTTAAAACGAATAATTTATATATTATTAGGAAAAAAGTTATTGTAAAAAATAAAATTGAAATATTGTAAAAGAAGATTCAAGGGAATGATGGCTGTAACGGCGGGTAAATCCGTACATTCTAAACATTCCTTTTGCAGTGCAAACCCATGAAAAGAAGCAGGTTTCAAAAGCATATAACCAGTGAAAATGAAATGGGATTCATAAACCTATAACCCCAAAAAGGGAAATAGGATTCATAAATATCATTCCATAAAAACATAAACCATTAAAAGAAATACTATGAATAGAACCTTTAAATAATTTCCCCATAAATTCATGAGTAACACCAATTGATTTCATCTTAGAGGGAAAATAATTTTGAGAAATATTTTAAAATCATTTCTTGATGAAAATATCATTTCTTCTTTGAAAAAATTATTTTTTAAAAAAATAAATATTTTGAAAAAAAAATTCATCAAAATAAACCTTAAAACATATAAATAAATATTTGAAAATAAAATTACAACCTTTTTCTTTGAAATCTTATAAAGAAAGCTTCAAAACATTTTTAAATCCATTTTACTTGAAAAAATATAAAAGAATGTGATGAAATTTTGAAAAATGGTTTCCTTAAAAGCTTATAAAATAACATTTAAATCATTCTGAAAACATTTTTCCTTGAAAATAATAAAATAATCTTGAAAAAATTTTAAAAACAATTTTCCATTAAATTAATTTAAAAACATATAAAATAATCTTTGAAATCATTTAAAATACTAATAAAAAATAAAAAACAATTGAAAACCTTTTTCATTGAAAAATAATTTAAAACAAATAATTTATATATTATTAGGAAAAACATTATTGTAAAAAATAAAATTGTAATCTTGTAAAAGAAGATTCAAGGGAATGATGGATGTAACAGCGGGTAAATCTATACATTCCAAACATTCCTTTTGCAGTGTAAACCCATGAAAAGAAGCAAGTTTCAAAATCATATAACCAATGAAAATGAAATGGGCTTCATAAACCTATAACCACAAAAAGGGAAATAGGTTTCATAAATATCATTCCATAAAAACATAAACCATTAAAAGAAATACTATGAATAGATCCTTTAAATCATTTCCCCATAAATTCATGATTAATACAAATGGATTTCATCTTAGAGGGAAAATAATTTTGAGAAATATTTTAAAATCATTTCTTACTGAAAATATCATTTCTTCTTTGAAAAAATTATTTTAAAAAAAATTAAATATTTTGAAAAAAAAAATCATTAAAATAAACATTAAAACATATAAATAAATATTTTCAAATAAAGTAACAACCTTTTTCTTTGAAATCTTATAAAGAATGCTTAAAAACATTTTTAAATCCATTTTACTTGAAAAAATATAAAAGAAGGTGAAGAAATTTAGAAAAATGGTTTCCTTAAAAGCTTATAAAATAAGATTTAAATCATTTTAAAAACCTTTTTCCTTTAAAATTATAAAATAATCTTGAAAACATTTTAAAAACAATTTTCCATTAAAATAATTTAAAAACATATAAAATAATCTTTGAAATCATTTAAAATACTAATAAAAAATAAAAAAACAATTGAAAACCTTTTTCATTGAAAAATAATTTAAAACGAATAATTTATATATTATTAGGAAAAAATTATTGTAAAAAATAAAATTGTAATCTTGTAAAAGAATATTCAAGGGAATGATGGCTGTAACGGCGTGTAAATCCGTACATTCTGAACATTCCTTTTGCAGCGTAAAAAATTTTCAAATGTTCCCCGATTGAAAAATGAAAAGAAGATTACTTTTAAAAAATTATTTAAAAGGTAAAACATGGTTAAAATTTTCTTTTAAATATCATAGGAGAATATTATAATTTTTTTGGAAAATTTTACTTTTGGAAAATGTAGTTTTAAGGAACAATCATTTCTGGCCGAATATAGGGTAAAGTCGAGCTTTCGTAAAAACACTTTATTAACTATATTATGAAACAAAGAGTGTAAAATGGTAACGATACATGACTATATCATGAATATCCATAGGGGAATAAAATTTATTTGTTTTATTGAGAGATTGATAAAGATATTTCATCAAAGGAAGCATAATCCTAAACAATCTTGAAAAGTGATGAGATTGTTTCAATAAACTCTTACCACTTGGTAAATTTGAAACATACTCCCCATTTAGGAAAATGAAATTAAATAATGATTAAAATATCTTGAAAATAATTATATTCATTACATAAAATTTCAAAGGTATTATATACACCTCATGAAAAAATATACGTGCATAACATGGCATGTGTCTCAAGGAAGGAAAATTAAGACCAAATTAATTTACCAATTTGGTATCTTTTGAAACATGAACCCCATGAATTATATATAATAAAATGGATATGTAAATAAGCATAACATTAATTATAATAATCATAGAACACATCCATGTTAATTATACACACCACACAAAAGGATTGAGTGGTGAATAAAGAATGTATCTCACCAAAATAACAAGTGAGATGAAATTCTCTTACCTTATGTCTTGACTCTTTTCGTACTCATAAAAACCTCCAGTATAATAAATATATATTTATTATAAACATTTTAAATTAATATAATTTTATGTATAATAACATATATTATTTTATTATGACTTTATATTTCCCTCTTATTAACGATTCCAAGTTTTGGTTTCACTTCTGGTAATATTTATTTTGTTCTTTGCATGTGTCTTAATTTGTTATATTTTTGTCCTCATACTTATATCATGATTTCCAGAATTTAAACCATGATATAAATATAATTTATAAAAAGTATATTTTTATTTATGTTAATTTATAGTATATATAAATATAAAATGGAGTACACCGTTCATTGAGATGGTATGCCGTACGTACGTATTAACATTGCTTCCATTTTCATGGCATATTCAAAGAAAGTAATTAAATGAAATATATATATATAGTTATATAATCTCATTAAAGTAGAATTATTATTTCATATATATCATACAAGTTTACTAAACCCATCTATAATACATTCCATGTAAAATGTGAATGAATCGCATCGCATTGAGGATGCGTTAGTCCACATTTCTACAAACGAAGTTATCGTATTTGCACAAAATAAAAATCATGAAGGTAGGATTTATATAATAAATAAATAAGTATAAATACATAATAAATATAATATATATCATATATAAATATATTTTTCATCATAATTCCCATCCATAAAAGGTGGTAAATGTAAAACGAACAACATTTCTTTGTGAGGCGGTAGTTCGCCGTACATAATAACGATAAGTTTGTTGCCTATTAGATGAAAGTTTGTGTAAGTTCAGGTAGATCCAATAAATTAAACAAATATCATTATATTAAGGATATTGAGTCAATTATTTTTTTATGGAATAAGAATAATTTATAGGGTGGAGAAAGAATATAAATGAAAGGATCTTGAGGAAGGATGTTACCTCTTCTTTGGGTAACTCTATTTGGTTTGAACCAAAGGTATTCCTCAGATGGATTTATACCTAAAGGGAGGCTTCAAGTATTAAGGGAGGGATTTTGGTATGTTTATATTTATATATTGGCAGAACCTAAGTGTTTTGAGAGGTACGAAGATGGGGTAGAGCTGGAGTCCTTTAATAGGGATGGGAGGGGACACACTTGTCATTTTTGAAAACAAGTTAGGTGCTCCCACATTTTTTATAAAAAAAGTCATCAAAAACCAACCAAACTAAAAAATTTAATGTTTATGGCCGAAATATTTCCATATAATGGGTTTTGGACAAGTTTATAGGTTATTTTCTCCCTTAAGTTTGAGGTTTATTCCCATGTTAAGCTTAATTTTATCTTAATCACTATAATTATTCTTAATCACTTCGACTAATCTTTTTGGTCAAAAAAGAAGTTGATCTTATTATACTATAAATATCATACTAATTACATCCATGTATGTATTTTTCTTGAAATTCAATTCAAAAAATCATAAAAATTAAGTTTAATGCTAATCTTATAGAAGTGGTGAGAAAGCGGTTTTTAAAGTGACAATGTTCTAAAGTTCATTAAGCTTTTATATCTAAATTAAATACAAAAAGATTCAAATGAGATACACAGTATTAAAATATTTATAATTTATTTAATTTTAATTTAATACCAACATAGAATATAATTTATCTATACAAATAAATTAGATGAAAAAATAGTTTTAAATTAAAATCAAGTATTTTTCACCACTCATCAAAAAAAAGTTTCTCAGAAAAATCCCAAAAACTCACCCAAAGATAATTTCAAAATTGTGAATTAAAAAATAAATTTTATTTTTCTAAATTTAATTTATAAATGTATCTAAAATTAATTTTATTGTTTTTTATAGAAGTACATGAAATTATGTTCATTTGAAAAAATAGTATTTTTAAATATATTAATACTTTACCAAAAAATTATTTTTATCAATATCAATATGTACTATTTATATAAAACTATTATAAAAAATGTTTGAAAAGTAGTTATTTCTATTAATATTACTCATTTTAATGGCTAGGTTATAATTATATTGTTTAAATAATTATAAAAATAAAATGATGTTTCATAGAAACTTAGTGTTATGTGTAACACACACCAAGTCAATGTTTCTTGTATCACAATACAAGTTAGTGTTTTCTGTATCACAATCCAAGTCAGTGTTTTTTGTAGCATATTCCAATTTATTGTTGCATGTAGTGAAAAAATATCTTGGGTGTTATATAATGAAATCTTAACATGGTGAAACATACAAGGCAAGAATAGAATGGTGCTTTCATATAACACAATATATTTAATGAAATGAAAAATATCAAAAATATTAAAATAATTCAAGAAATATATTTGACAAAAAATAAGGGTGTTACAGTCATACTTTAAATTTTTAGTTTTTGATGCTTTTGTAGGTGAAAATCATCAAATCTAGATATGTAAGATTAGAATCAATTTTTTGAAGGATACATTTGATTAACTAAGAATTTGGACTTACTATGTGAGAATAAACAAAATAGATTTTGGGATACATAAGGTTTTATAATATCCTATGGTTATTTGAAGGAGTGGATTAGTTTTATAGGATTAAATAGGAAATTTCAAAGGGTATGTAGTATTCAACTAAAATTACATAAAATTAACTATAGCTTACATAATATTAAATGGAAATTTTAATGGTTGTGAAAGATTAAAATAAAATTTATGTAAGAGAAACCTTTTCTCACAGTAGGTTTCTCACTTGGCCAAAATCATTTCATCCACCTATGTAAGAATAAACTAGAATCACATTGGGCAATGTAAGTGATTCACCTTTGAATGATATTATGTAAGATTTTAACTTTATAAAAAAATTGGAGATGTTATTACCACTTATTAGAAACAAAATATCGATGTCGAGCCTATTCATGAACCCAGTATGAAAAATGAAACTCCATACTCAATCAACTAACTATATCAGGAAAGGGAGGAAACAATAAGCCATATAGAGGCTAGTCTATAAGAGTGAAGGTGAATAAGAATCATTCGTTTTGAATCCTATATTACCTAAGTGGAATGAATGAGCTATTAAATACTAGAGATACCCTAGAAAATAATATTTTGGTACCATTTAACTAGTGTAATATTTTCATTATATATTTTCACAATTTTTTTATTTTGTGTTATTTATCCTTCCATATAAGCTTTATATCTCCATGATTTTGGAGATATAACCTCGAGATAGGTACTCCAATAGAGTGTAACCAATTTAGTATAGCTAATCCTAAATATAATTCATCTATTATAATTTTTTTGTAATGTGATGAGGTTTTGAGTTTTTATAGGGGAAAATATTAAATTGTCATTCTTCTTATCTTATTTATCACTTCCCCTTATTCTTTCACTGTGGGTTATTTATTTTTTCACATGATTTTATTTTCTTCATGTGTTATAGTTGATAAGCACAATGGGAAGTGTTCTTGTGATTTTCATCCATGAATCGTGGATCTCTCTTCTTGGCGAGGCCTACTGTGATGGGTTGTTAAGTCTTCATACTCTTGATTAAGGTTTGTCTTATACCACTAGTCAGAGAAAATTACATGGTAAAAGTGAAATGTTATTGTAATGCACTAAAATATTATATTTTAAAATAGTTTGATATTTTTAGATGAATGATATTGACTTTTTTTATTAAGTGTGGATAAGGATGAGAGAAAAAAGAATTAATAGAAAAATGAATCTCTACTCCTCGTAAATTCCCTATAGAATAACCACCAATATTCACAAACCTATGAATTTTTAATTCATTTCAACATTATTTGTTTATTTATTCACACATACCTAAAACCCCCCTCCCCCATATTACCATCCAAAATTACTTTTTTTATTTTCCAACACTTTTAAGGGGGAATGTGAGAACCCTCACAGTTCGGTAGATCCAACATCAAAAGAGACGACTGACTGGTTAAACACAATATTGATAAGATTCGAGTCAAATTACCTAGACAGTTTCCAGGGAAAATAATTTTTCTGAGCATTCTAGATCATCTTTAAGTAGTGCTACATAACAGGTTTCCATGTAATCCTAGGCTTGCATGAACACTTCTTTTCTAATTTTCCCCATGTTGAAACCTCTAACCAATATACGGTCTTTCTTTTTAATCCACTCCCCTTGATCCTCGATACCTTCCACTCAGAGAAATATACTCATCATTTGATCAATGTCTTCCCTTTTTGCCTTAATCACCAGGATGTCCTCCTTCATTTCCTCACCCGAGTGCAATAGTAGATCCATATTTTTATCTGAATCAATATCCCCGAAGCACTGCCATCCAACAAGAGGCCCTTCCATAGGCTTCTGAATATCTTCCTCCATTGCTGAAATCACCTATTCATGTTGAATTTTCAATTCTCCCAACTGATCAAATGCCCTTGTAACAGCCATAGGTTATTCGGGTATCTGGTCGTTGGCATGTGTGTGACCTTCTTGCATACCATCCCCATGCTTGTCAGATCTTTTCCTCTCACTCATGAAATTGTTTTTTGAATTATTAGTACCCATTGGTGGAAGTTTCCCCAACTTTAATACCTCGTAACAGGAGGACTAGGTAAGTTAGAGTAGTCTTTCCTCCCTTGCATCCTCCAGTTATTCTTGATAAAGCCTTATGAATCAATAATTGTATTATTTACCTTCCTTGAAGAGGATCAAAAGTATTCCTCTTACAAACCCACTTATATAGGCTCAACGGGTGAGTCCGGGACTAGATATGCCTCCTCTTGGGAATCCTCCCATACCAGATAAGGGTATTCTCCTTGTGTATCCTCCATCTTGACTCCTTCCCCATGAATCTGATAGTCTTCTTCTCCCAAAACATCAAACCGATTCTAAGAATTTTTTAGCATGCCTCCAGTTTTAACCTTCTCAAAAAAAGAAGGTCGTTCCCACATGACCTATGTTGAAAAGTATGGACCCCTTGGTTGGACAAAGCCATGACCCATGTATTGAAACTACAAAGAGGTGTCTCCACTAGTGGCTGGATACACACCGGATGCATCACTCACCGTGGCACCACAAGGTAAAATTGAATCAAGTTTCCTTACCATCTTAGAATTCAAGAGTGGATCCCTCTCCTCAAGACCTTCTTCCTTCTCCTGCACCAATCCAGAAGTCCTGCTGACCCCGGCACTTCCAATAGCACACGTTTCCTCAAAATAACATCCAACACCCAAATCAGCTTTCAGTATGCTAAAAATCCTAGAAACAATAGGGTCGCACTGAGCAACCATAGCTGGATTCAGAGGGGCCTCCACACCTGGGGATACATGCTTCCCAACGTCCTCCAACTCCTCTGGTACATCCTCGTTCATCTCCACATTCTCACCCAAAACTACCACACCTCTCGACTCTGGCATCAGTAACCCACTTTCTCCTTGTGTAATAGAATAACTTCCAATCACTTCAGTAGCCAGCTGATTCATCTATGAGTCCTTATATACTGTATCTGAATTAGTATCACAGAGATACTTAGGGGATCTCTCTGAGTAAAATGATAAGAGCTCCTACAGAAACTGTTAACTTCATGACCCAAGCGATTATAGCCTACACAGAACTGAACCCATGAATCGTAGCATACCTTCCAGTGCCAGCTTAGTTCTCCTTCAACCTAAATCGTTAAGAACTCCACTGGACACTTCGATACATCAACTTCGACACAAATGCTAGGAGAAATAAAATGGAAAACCATGCTGGTACAGTCATCGGAACAAAGGTATCGACCCATCATATTACCAGTCAACCGAAGAATACCTGGATTCTGGAATGGTAACGGGAGACTGGGGAGACAAATCCAGATCGTCGTAAGGATACTAAAAATATGACCTCGATTTGAACTATAGTGTAGTCTAGGAGTAATATAAATATTATTTTTATAAGATAAAAATATACCTAAGACATATATACATTTCTTAAAAGAATAATGATGTGTGGTTTTTATATACTATAAGAGTATATTTTATATATTCTTAGATAGATATTGTAACGCCCCGACCCCAGCTACCCAGAGTCGGTGCATTACTTCGTAACATTGGCATGATCACAAAAGATCAAGTCTCGAATGACCGATTAGTTTAGTAGCCTTGGAAACACTAGATACATTCATAAACGTTACATTACATCATAAAGTGAAAAACTACAATAACAAAGTCTCCATAGACCACACTCATATCCTCTTCTGACTATCCCTGCAGGTCATTCATAAAATACTTCTTCACATCCTGGAAAATATTAAAACATTGAAAGGGGTGAGCTCAGATGCTCAGTAAGGATAACAATATAGCGGAAGCTTTCATAAATAAACATTAACATTTAAGGCAATGTATAACTAAAACAAAAGCCTTTTAAACATGAACTTCAACATAATATGGAAAAAGTAAAATGAGATAATGCCATTCACTTCTTCACATGGATATTCTACTAGTCGAATAATCACATGCAATATCAATAACCACTTTCATAATGATGGAATGCATAATGCCAGACATTCTGAAACATTTTGTCAAGGCCTCGTCCAAGACGTCTAAAATGATTAAGGCCTCGGCCAAAATCACAAATCAAATTGGGAAAGGGCCTTGGCCAATTCCACGTCTAGTTGTCTCATGAGACCTACCGATGCATCGAGGAGCTATAGCGGGCTCCACCCGTCACTTATTAAGTCCAATTCATTCCTCATATGAATAGGTTTAAACATATCATAAACCATAACATAATCATATCACATAAAACATGCATAAAGGAAACCAAACATTTCCACATTTCAATCACAAGATATCAATACAACACATTGATATAAAAAAAATACTTTCAAAACCATTTTCAATACCAAAATTAAAGAAAGTTAAATCTTTGTATTTATTTTTCTTTAAAAAAAGTGATGGCTTGTAGAGGAATCCGAAACTCAAATAATGGTCACGGCGGAGGAGAAGTCGTTTTCGCCGCATATGTACGGAAATAAAATCATTCCCTTTTGTCGTTTAGTAAAATGCTTCGTATAAAAAAATATTCCTTTGAATAAACGTAAAAGTCAAAGGGGTTTATACACCATATAAAAGAAAGTTGTGTATAAAACCAAATATGCCTCAATGAAAGGGGATTGAGATGAAGTCCTTAAAAAGATCATTTTTTTATAAAGTAGGTCTATTATGTGTATTCACTATAAGTACACATAAATAATGTAAAAATACAATATAGTACATAATAATATCATGACATAATTTGAAAGTAGGAGATTAACCCAAAGAATAGAAATTGGGTTAAGAAGTTCCCTTACCTCATCTCTAACTTGACTCAACCGTTATTTAACCTCCTGAATAATAAACTAGAGTTAATATATACCTTATTAAGAACCATTTTCAATTTCATTATCCTTTTTACATCACTTATTACAATGATATGAACATTATGTAATTATTTAAGTTAATAACGGTCGTTTTGTCGATCTTTGGTACTTGAGTCAACAATAAACTTCTTATAATTACAAGTTGTTTATGTGGTAGAATATCCATTATCTCCAGAATTATATTCATGATTTATATGTCATATATATCATATATATCCATTATATACATTCATTTATAATATTACGTAACATTTAGAGGTAAGAAATGAAATGCACCGTTCATGGAGACGGTAAGCTGTACGTACGCATGAATGCTACTTTCATTTCTATTTCATATTTAATGGAATGAAATCATAATGATAAAAATTTATAATATAATTACAGTATAATATAGTGTATAATACCATTTAATCCATCCTTTATACATCCCACATATGGCATTAACGATTCAAATAACTTTGAGGGGACGGTAGTCCGCACTTCCTAAAATGAAATTATCGCATTTTACCCATAATGGAAATCATAAAGTATGCCATTAATGAGAAATACAGAAGCATAAGTAAAACATAAACATATTTTATATCATATATAAATATAGTGACATCTTAATGGCCACCTTTGAAGGTGTTATATGATTGTTGAACAATCATCGTTTCGTGAGGCAGAAATTCACCATCCACAGAAACCGTATGTTCTTTAACCATTAGATGTAGTTGTGTGTAAGTGTAGATCGAATCCTTCTTATAAAAACATCCTAGTATATTGAGGATACTGGTGTTGTTACAAAAGTAATGAATAAAAATAGTTTAGGGGGTTGGAGAAGAAAAATAAAATAAAACAACATTAGAGAAGACATTACCTCAAAATCGGGTAACTCTTTTTGATTTGAGTCAAAGGCTTCCTTGAGAAGAGTTCTGCCCAAAGTTAGGCTTCTAGGAGTAATAGGGGGAAGTTGGGAGAGTATTTGGGCAGAGGTTGGCCGAGCCAAATGGCTTGATGGTGTGAATAAGGTGGGAGAGGTGGGGGCCTTTTATAAGTGGAGAGGAGGGGTCTTTTAGAAAGATTGAAATGTTACATTATTACACAATGCTTTTCGGATTCTAAAGGTCCCAAACTTATATAATTCGTGGCTAAGGTGATAAGGGTTCTAAATCTACCCATCCAATAGTCTTTGGACAAGTGTAAGCCTTGTATTTTACATTATCTTTTCATTTTATTAAAATCGTTAAATAATGAGGTCATCGCTGCATCATAATGATGTCATAAATAATTTACTTTATTTAATGTCTAAAAATTATAAAAACAAATACTATGATGTAGGAAATCTTTTTATCTTTATAATTAATATTTATAGTCAAAATTTGGAATTGTGTAACCCCACTTAAAAACTGTTTTAGTAAAATAACTCATGTTTGTGTCAATTTAATTTTAACATTAAATAAATATATATTAATGTCATTTTCCAACTAAAGTGGCTCCATGGGGTCCCCAAGTTGACCCATGGGTTTTATTGGTCGTCCATGACTCATCCAATAGGAGTAGGACAAGTTTCATGCTCATCTCATATTATTAAAACATTATTTGTACCTTAAACTACACTAATTACCTCTAATCGTGATTAAGAACATAAAAGTTACTATTCACCAAAAAAATTATTTTAATCTCATTGAACCACGTTTTACTTCTTAATGACAACCATGTATGTCATATTTTTGAAAATAAAATCACAGAAGTGGTAATATTTCATTTAAACGAAAAATCAGTTATTTAACTACCACTTAGTGGTTTCACTATTCATCAAAAATTGAAGTTTTTCAGAACAAAACCAAAATTTCAACCTAAGCTATAATTGATATTCTGAATTCAAAAATGATGTCTATTTTACAAAATTCCAAACATATAAGTTTCATTAATTAATTTTATAATTAATTCCCACTGTTACAACAAATAGCGTGTTTTTAAGAAACAATTTATATCAAAAGATTGGCAATTGTTTATGTCCAATTTCAATGTTAAATTAATTCTAGTGACCACCATTGGATAAAATGGTAAAAATATATTCTAATTATACTTTAAAACCACTAAATAGTATAATTTATCACAATAAATTATTTTGATTAAAAAAGTTGTTTTAAGTATTTTTCACTACTCATAAAAAAATTGGAAGTTCTCAGAAAGTTACAAAAAATTCAAATTAGGATAATTTCGATATTACGAATTCAAAAATGAAGTCCATTTTGAAATATAAAATTTCTATAATTTTAAAAAGTGGTTATTACTATTCATAACGGCTACTTAGATTAGTCGCGGTGTTTTAGAACTCGAAGTTGCGTACAATGCAAGCTATTTCATTATTGAATGAGAAGCGTATCATGGAAGCTCGGGGTGTTACATTCTCCCCTCCTTCAATAAATTGCATCCTCGCAATTTGAAATTTTTCTTTGAAAAGAGAAAATACTGTTGAGGAAAACCCACATCGGAAATAAGGTTAATAAATATATAACATTAAAAGAAAGAATGATAAGTACAAAGGTCACCCGATATAGCCCATTCTAGGATTCTATGAAAATATGGATATGGAGGAGAAACAAACCATCAAGGTCTGATGGAGAGTTATAGAAAACAGGATTAGGAGAAAGTTTAACCACAAGAAAATCACAAACTTGTTATTGGTTAAACGGTCATTGAATCCCCAGTTGGAAAAGTTAACCGACAACATTTTTGTTTTAAGTTACCTTTTATAATGTTGAGGAATTTATTTAGGAGATTTACTAAGAACGTAAGGGAATATACATACTTGTTATGTATACTTTCATTCATTAATAAATTTTTACCACAAACCCAACTTTTACTCCAAATGGTAACGGAACTCAAAAATATTCTATTTATCCTAATTGTATAAGGTTCCAAATGTTAACACATACCATTTAGATTAGTAAAACTATTTTGTAATAAACAGGGACTTCCAGTAGGCTAGTAGTAGGAAATAAAGGCTTGTCGCACTATGGTTGTGGGTTCGATTCCTGCAGCTTTGTCCGACGCGACGGGTTATTCCCCACCCTGCAGGTTGTCCTTTTCCTAAAACTATAGTATTATAATATTCCAAAAATAATCTTCAGAAATGCTTTAACCTTAAACAATACTATCCATGGTTAAACTTAATCCATTCCAACCTTAATAGTTATCCAAAATACCTCCGTCCAGACTTTCTCTAAAAGGTCTCTAAATTCCAAAATCAATTGTAACATCAGATTCCCCAAACAAAGAAAAGTTTCTCTTATTGTCACATACTAAAAATATGATTACCTTAATCATATTAAAACCTTACTGAAATCAAAAAGTACTGCAGTATAATCTTTATATATATCACATTATTCTTATAACCAGAATATAATCCTTGAGTCCAAAAGCACCAATACATTAATTATTCCGCTTCAACTGTAGTCACAGCATAAGATTGGCCTTGATCCCTTGTCCTTTTATGAGGTAAGTTTCCTTGACTCTTAGGACATTCATTTTCATAATGCCCCATTTCCCTACAATTGTAGCATTCAACATTGATAGACTCTTTCTTTCCCTTGCAATCACGCGCCTGGTGACCTTTTTCTCCACATTTGTAACAAACTCCCATTCCTTTTAGGCAAGTACCAGGGTGATTCTTCCCACAATTATCACATAATGGAAAATCCTTCTTTCCCTTTTTCCCTTTATCTGTCTCTTGTTCCACCGTTCTCTTCTTCTCTTGCTTTACTTTGTTGTCATAAGACTTGGAGAATTCCTTTTCTGTCTTGATAGCACATGAGACAATATCTTCGTATGTTGAGAACGATTGTGATACTAAAGCTCGACGGAGAAATGGTTTTAACCCATCAAAGAAACGATCAATCTTACCTCTTGGGTTACGTATATAATCTGCAGCATACCTCGCTAACCTTGTAAAGTTGGCCTCATACTTTGCGACATTCTCATCCTCCTTTTGTTTCAGACTCAAAAATTGCCTTTCCATATCTGCTCTATGGTCATGAGGAAAGTATTTTTCTAAGAAAAGATCTTTGAACACCCTCCATTCCATATTCGATATGTCATCATCTTCCTTTGTGTTTTGAATCAGCGACCACCACTGATCGGCATCTCCAGTGAGGCGGTAGACTGCCATGACAACCTTCTCCCTTTCACTACTCCCCAAGGCGTGGAATATTTTCTCTAAAGAGTTTATCCATTGCTCAGCTACTAATGTATTTGTACCCCCATTAAATGTTGGTGGTTGTTGCCTCATGAAGCGGTCTAACATTGATCCTCCACGTTGCAGATCAGGGTGCTCCATACGAGTAAGGTTATTATTCATAACCTGAGTGAGTTGTCCCAGTATGGTAACAAGTTGATCAGCACCAGTTGTATCTCCATCTCCACAATAATTATCTTGAGCAGGAGGGCAATCCCTACACGGATTGTGTTCATTGATATGGTTTCCATTCCTTCCATTAGGCACCATTTCATTACAATGGCATAAACTAGATTAGTTTATGAATCAAAATACATAATTCCATACTTATAAAATACTTAACATAAATTGAACTATTTATGGATATAATCCATAATTATAAAAATGTTTTCTTTGAGGAAGTATACACTCATAACCCTTCATAGTGGTTTATAAAGAAAACGAGAATTATCCTAAGCATATCCCCCGGGAGTGTCGTAACCAAGAGTGCAGCAAGGCCCGTTGTCGTGCACCAGTTCCCGTTCGAGTCTAGCTCAAAGCGGTGTTTTCAGGTTTTACCCCTAGGTACATCTGTGCCAGATCCGCCTCTACTTGCTCGTATCCAGACAGGGATGTATTGCTTAGAAAACTCACAAAATCTCTACAATAACAAAATTCTAGGAATTTCTTCTATACTAATCCTCAAAGTCTATCTTTGGGCTATGTGCTCTAATCAGAGTTTATCTAAATCTAGCTTCCAAGGTTAGTACTAAACTGCCTCTGATACCAACTGTAACGCCCCGACCCCAGCTACCCAGAGTCGGTGCATTACTTCATAACATTGGCATGATCACAAAAGATCAAGTCTCGAAAGACCGATTAGTTTAGTAGCCTTGGAAACACTAGATACATTCATAAACGTTACATTACATCATAAAGTGAAAAACTACAATAACAAAGTCTCCATAGACCACACTCATATCCTCTTCTGACTGTCCCTGCAGGTCATTCATAAAATACTTCTTCACATCCTGGAAAATATTAAAACATTGAAAGGGGTGAGCTCAGATGCTCAGTAAGGATAACAATATAGCGGAAGCTTTCATAAATAAACATTAACATTTAAGGCAATGTATAACTAAAACAAAAGCCTTTTAAACATGAACTTCAACATAATATGGAAAAAGTAAAATGATATAATGCCATTCACTTCTTCACATGGATATTCTACTGGTCGAATAATCACATGAAATATCAATAACCACTTTCATAATGATGGAATGCATAATGCCAGACATTCTGAAACATTTTGTCAAGGCCTCGGCCAAGACGTCTAAAATGATTAAGGCCTCGGCCAAAATCAAAAATCAAATTGGGAAAGGGCCTCGGCCAATTCCACGTCTAGTTGTCTCATGAGACCTACTGATGCATCGAGGAGCTATAGCGGGCTCCACCCGTCACTTATTAAGTCCAATGCATTCCTCATATGAATAGGTTTAAACATATCATAAACCATAACATAATCATATCACATAAAACATGCATAAAGGAAACAAAACATTTCCACATTTCAATCACAAGATATCAATACAACACATTGATATAAAAAAATTCTTTCAAAACCATTTTCAATACCAAAATAAAAGAAAGTTAAAACTTTGTATTTATTTTTCTTTAAAAAAAGTGATGGCTTGTAGAGGAAGCCGAAACTCAAATAATGGTCATGGCGGCGGAGAAGTCGTTGTCGCCGCATATGTATGGAAATAAAATCATTCCCTTTTTTTCCTTTAGTAAAACGCTTCGTATATAAAAAGATTCCTTTGAATAAACGTAATAGTCAAAGGGGTTTATACACCATATAAAAGAAAGTTGTGTATAAAACCAAATATGCCTCAATGAAAGGGGATTGAGATGAAGTCCTTAAAAAGATCATTTTATATAAAGTAGGTCTATTATGTGTATTCACTATAAGTACACATAAATAATGTAAAAATACAATATAGGACATAATAATATCATGACATAATTTGAAAGTAGGAGATTAACCCAAAGAATAGAAATTGGGTTAAGAAGTTCCCTTACCTCGTGTCTGACTTGACTCAACCGTTCATTAACCTCCTGAATAATAAACTAGAGTTAATATATACCTTATTAAGAACCATTTTCAATTTAATTATCCTTTTTACATCACTTATTACAATGATATGAACATTATGTAATTATTTAAGTTAATAACGGTCGTTTTGTCGATCTTTGGTACTTGAGTCAACAATAAACTTCTTATAATTACAAGTTGTTTATGTGGTAGAATATCCATTATCTCCAGAATTATATTCATGATTTATATGTCATATATATAATATATATCCAGTATATACATTCATTTATAATATTACGTAACATTTAGAGGTAAGAAATGAAATGCACCGTTCATGGAGACGGTAAGCCGTACGTACGCATGAACGCTACTTTCATTTCTATTTCGTATTTAATGGAATGAAATCATAATGATATAAATTTATAATATAATTACAGTATAATATAGTGTATAATACCATTTAATCCATCCTTTATACATCCCACATATGGCATTAACGATTCAAATCACTTTGAGGGGGCGGTAGTCCGCACTTTCTAAAATGAAATTATCGCATTTTACCCATATTGGAAATCATAAAGTATGCCATAAATGAGAAATACAGAAGCATAAGTAAAACATAAACATATTTTATATCAGATATAAATATAGTGACATATTAATGGCCACCTTTGAAGGTGTTATATGAGTGTTGAACAATCATCGTTTCGTGAGGCAGAAATCCGCCATCCACAGAAACCGTATGTTCTTTAACCATTAGATGTAGGTGTGTGTAAGTGTAGCTCGAATCCTTCTTATAACAACAACCTAGTATATTGAGGATACTGGTTTTGTTACAAAAGAAATGAATAAAAATATTTTAGGGGGTTGGAGAAGAAAAATAAAATAAAACAACATTAGAGAAGACATTACCTCAAAATCAGGTAACTCTTTTTGATTTGATCTAAAGGCTTCCTTGAGAAGAGTTCTCCCAAAAGTTAGGCTTCTAGGAGTAATAGGGGGATGTTGGGAGAGTATTTGGGCAGAGTTTGGCTGAGCCAAATGGCTTGATGGTGTGAATAAGGTGGGAGAGGTGGGGGCCTTTTATAAGTAGAGAGGAGGGGCTCTTTTGGAAAGATTGAAATGTTACATTATTACACAATGATTTTCGGATTCTAAAGTTCCCACACTTATATAATTCGTGGCTAAGGTGATAAGGGTTCGAAATATACCCATCCAATAGTCTTTGGATAAGTGTAAGCCTTGGATTTTACATTATCTTTTCATTTTATTAAAATCATTAAATAATGAGGTCATCGCTGCATCATAATGATGTCATAAATAATTTACTTTATTTAATGTCTAAAAATTATAAAAAAAATACTATGATGTTGGAAATCTTTTTATATTTCTAATTAATATTTATAGTCAAAATTTGGACTTGTGTAACCCCACTTAAAAACTGTTTTAGTAAAATAACTCATGTTTGTGTCAATTTAATTTTAACATTAAATAAATATATATTAATGTCATTTTCCAACTAAAGTGGCTCCATGGGGTCCCCAAGTTGACCCATGGGTTGTCTTGGTCGGCCATGACTCATCCAATAGGAGTAGGACAAGTGTCATTCTCATCTCATATTATTAAAACATTATTTGTACCTTAAACTACACTAATTACCTCTAATCGCGATTAAGAACTTAAAAGTTACTATTCACCAAAAAATTATTTTAATCTCATTGAACCACATTTTAATTCTTAATGAAAACCATGTATGTCAGATTTTTGAAAATCAAATCACAGAAGTGGTAATATTTCATTTAAACGAAAAATCAGTTATTTAACTACCACTTAGTGGTTTCACTATTCATCAAAAATTGAAGTTTTTCAGAACAAAGCCAAATTTTTACCCTAAGATATAATTGATATTCCGAATTCAAAAATGATGTCTATTTTAAAAAATTCCAAACATATAAGTTGCATTAATTAATTTTATAATTAATTCCCGATGTTACAACAAATAGCGTGTTTTTAAGAAACAATTTATATCAAAAGATTGGCAATTGTTTATGTCCAATTTCAATGTTAAATTAATTCTAATGACCACCATTGGATAAAATGGTAAAAATATATTCTAATTATAAATTAAAACCACTAAATAGTATAATTTATCACAATAAATTATTTTGATTAAAAAAGTTGTTTTAAGTATTTTTCACTATTCATAAAAAAATTGGAAGTTCTGAGAAAGTTACAAAAAATTCAACTTAGGATAATTTCGATATTACGAATTCAAAAATGAAGTCCATTTTGAAATATAAAATTTCTATAATTTTAAAAAGTGGTTATTACTATTCATAACGGCTACTTAGATTAGTCGCGGTGTTTTAGAACTCGAAGTTGCGTACAATGCAAGCTATTTCATTATTGAATGAGAAGCGTATCGTGGAAGCTCGGGGTCTTACAGATATTTAATCCTATATCAATGAATATGGTTGGAATTATTCTTATATTATGATTTTGAGATTACATATACTCTAGTAAGAGGTAATATGGAAATTAATTCATTAAATAGAAATAACTATAGTGATATTTCTCTACGATCATGTGAAAATTTGAAGATAATGAAGCAACTCACAAAACAAAATTTAGAAAAATATGGTATTTTTGCTAAGGATGATTGTATCATATAATTGTGAAATATTACATTTTTTATGGTTAGAATAATATCAGCTGTGGAATACATAATTAGAAGTTTAAAGAAAATAAATTTTTAACATAGATTTTTTTGATGAATGGATATAGGATAACAAACATCTGATGTTGTTCTATAGGAATTTATTATGGTATTAAGCACATATAATAAATATTTTCAATATGTTATATAGTTTACCCTTTAGAAGGTGCATATGGGAATCTATAATATGTATCATAATTTGAAGAATAATTTTTTTTGAAATCCAGACACTGATTTCTGATAACTTTGTTATAGATATTGAATATTCTATAGTGGGATTGGGAAAATGCATCCATTGATTTTGTGACCAGATTTCCCCATACACTGAAAGTGAATAATGTAATTTGTTTAATTATTGATTGATTTGAAAATTAAACAAATTTTTTACCTATTATGGTGTCAAGATCATGGGGTGTGTTTCCTAGTCTAAATATGATAAAGGTAGTGAAGCTTCATGGAGTTCTAAGGATAATTATTTTAAATCATGGACTTTGATTTACCTTGATAATATAAAAGGATTAAAGTGTTATTTTTGTACCTAGATATGCCTCATAATATCATATCACACTAAAACTAATGATTAGATCATGTTTACAATTTAGACATTGGGGTTCATATTGACAGCTTGTGTTCTGGATTTTTTGGAGGGTCTTGGGTTGAGCATCTACCATTGGTTATGTTTTCTTATAATAATAGTTATAAATTTTCTATATATATGGAACTATTTGATGTATTATATAGATATCTCTATCAATATCCTTTATAATGGACTGATATTGGTGAGGTGAATATTATTGGACTAGATTTAGTATAGGATACAATGAAAAAGGTGCAGATGATTTGAGAGTGGATGAAGAAAATATCAATCCATCAAAAGTCATATGAAGATCAAAATAGAAGACCAATGGAGTTTGATGTTACTGATTTTTTATTCTTGAATGTTTCACCCCTTTATGGAAATAGTGTGTTAGGTAGAGGTAGTAAGCTTTCACTTAGGTTTTTTGGGCCTTTTAAGGTGTTGGAATGTGTTGGTGAGATGAAATATCGACTACAACTTCCACCCTATATAGATCAAAATATTAATTTTGTTATGTGTTTTAGCTTCATAAGTACCTCCATGATGACTCCAATGCAACATATTGCGATAATCTTGATTTGAAAGAGGATTTTATGTTTATTGAGGGATGGTTAGAGATTTAATATTATTGAGATAAGTTGATGTATGGATAAATAATTCATTTGATACATGTTCTATGTAATCATGGTGGTTTGGAGGAAAGTTATTGACAATAGGAGTCACAAATGAAAGTTTAATATCTTGATTTTTTAAATACTAATATATAAATATAAATTTGAAATTTTACTTTTAATTTAAACATTGTTTTCATTATACATTTCTATTAAAATTATATTGTTAGTCTTTTGAGGATGAGAATCATTTGGGTGGTGTCTAATATGAAAATTTTAGTTCAAGGGTGGTCACCTTATTTTTTTTAAAGTTAAATATTTTTAATTTTTTAGAATTAAAATCATTTAAATACCCCAAATTTAGAGTCTTTTCATTTTTCATTATTTAATTTTATATTTTTATAGGTGTTGGAGGAGAAATTGGATTATTAATATTTACGATTTGAGAGAAGTTTTACTTGAAATGGAAACCATGTCATGTTAATTAAGAAACACAACATGGTTAATTCGATAAGATGACGATAATAGTAAAGTGTTTTAGATTATAGAAGATAGAGACTATGGGTAATATTGCACAATGTGACTTGAGAAATACATCATTATCTTCATGAACATTTTTTATTTTAATTATAAATTTCATGGTCGTTAAGCATGGTTTGAAAGGAGATTTGGTGTGGATACATGAATTTTGGATGAGATAAACATGGAGGGTTTCATTTAAAACATATCATGGGGAATTATGATGATATTTTGGGGTTTTAATAAGGTTTACATGAGAAAGGGGACATGTCATGGTTTATGGAGGGGTTGAGAAACACATTGTGTTTTATACGGATGGGTCATGTTTAAGATTAGGTATGTATAGAATAAATTAGATAAATGTTTTTTGATTTTATATAGGATAAACCAAACACATTATAAATTTTTGATCCAGTGATGACTAGTGAAAAAACATGGTGTTGGACGTAGAAAAACCATGTTTTTT
The DNA here is from genome assembly GCA_963277665.1 of Viscum album. NCBI lineage: Eukaryota > Viridiplantae > Streptophyta > Magnoliopsida > Santalales > Viscaceae > Viscum > Viscum album. The sequence goes on along the minus strand of OY728135.1, from coordinate 1,663,340,215 downwards.
GAGAATTAATATTAAAAATATTGATATTTGGATGAAACCTCTATATTTTATCTTGTAAATTCTACTCATCCTTAGAACAAACATTCAAGAGACATATGGGATATTTTTTAGTATCAACAACATCCATTGATATATTTCTTTTTGATAGTGATCAAATAAAGTCTTATATTGATCGTAAGTGGAATATTAGATAAATTTCTTTTTGATGGCATATTATATTCTCCTTTTACTTAAATTAACTCAAGGATTGGATGAGTGGATGATGAATCATGGGACTATTTATCATGGATATGGAATTGAAGATTCCAAGTACATGATCAGTTAACATTCAAAGAAATATTTAGACATTAAGAAAGAATTAATTCAAAAAACCTCCTTCAAAATGTGTATTTATGTGTATTTATCATGATTTAGTGCTTATGGGTTGATAGATTAATTTCATTATCCAATTAAGATTAATGGATGTGTGATTAAGTGGGTCATGTGGTCGAATTGTTGTCCTTTTCCCTTATTTTGTCATTATGAATTGGAGATGACTGAATTTTATACTATATATTACATTCTATATTGATTTAGGAAGATTTTGTATTCCATAGAGGTAAATAATGTATAATTCCATAAAAATTGGGAGTATATGGGAGCTTAGTGATAAACATATGCACTATAGATAAAACTAAAATGCGGTGGCCTTAATAACATCATTGTTTCTACTAAGAAAAACTACATCATGGTTTTGTATATGATAGTGAATGTGTCATACAATAATTCATGTTAATTGGTTAATATTCCACTTAATCTATCATAGTCATTAATGAAGAACCCAATATTGTGATTTTCTTTTTTTTTCATAAGAAATTTGATATGTGTGGGGTGAAGTTGAAGGTCCCATTGAATTATCCCATGATTAATGAAGTGTTTCATAATAAATGGGAAATCTAAGAGATCAATGGAGGTAGATATTATTCTCTATTAAATAGGAAAGGGTATTAATGTATTCGTTAAATATATTCACAAAACCATCCCCCAATACATCTTATAATTGTTAAGATAAGCTAAATTTAAATGAAATTTTTTTATTTTATTAAATAATAAACCATTTTTTAAAATAGGTTCTTGATTGTACGAGAGTTTTTTATTAAATAATCTTAAGAATAAATTATTAAAGAAGATAAATTTTGTCTAAAATTTTAAGAAACCATAAAAAATTATTGAGAAATAAGTTTTATTTATATAGTGAACAATATCACTTGGATTAAGTTTTGAATAAGATAAGATGAATTTGGATTTAAAAGGAAGAAAAGGTACATGGAAATACTCAAAATTGAGTATACATATGTTAAAAAAGTCTCTGGAATTAAAGATAAAGATCTTAGAAATATTTTGGTATTTTTCAAAGTAATTTAAACTGTTTTTTGAGTGATTGAGAATTTCTTATGGTTAATTAAAGTGGTTTTGAGTTTATTTGAAGGAATTATGGAATTCTCTTTCAGGGATAAAATATGGTTAAGTCCTAGCATTCATAGGTGTTTATTGAGGGTGTTGATAATTGTTTCCTAGATTTATTGCCACTTGGTTTCCCTTTTTTGTAACATACCATGCATTATTCATTTCATTCATTTCATATAGTTATATTTTGATGTTGTTAATTTTTTATTATGTCATGATTTTCAAATAATAAGGGTGATGTCTCCCATATAGTTAATTTTATACCATTTTTGTATTTATCCCCCTGGGGATTATTAGATACAGGTTTTAAGGGTCACAATCACTCTGGTTGTAAAATTGGGAGGAGTCTTGGTGGGGTCAATACATAACAAAACAATCTAACGAATAGAAATATACGACAAAGATCACACCACTACATTTTGGTTTTTACTACATCATGGTATGAACTTATACGAACCATGATATAGTGAGTGGAACTAAGTCTTGAGGTGGGGAATGGAGATAATAGGTTTATTGATAATTAATAGGATTTATTATTTCTCATATTGTATATTATCATTATTTTTAAAAAAATAATATGATGATAAATTGAAAAGTTTAAACATATAACATAATTATTTAAATGTTAAAATATTATTTACAAGTGAGAATATAGTAGTTAAAACTATTATAACTCATGAAACATTTCATTCAATGTGTTTTAATGTTTTAAATCTAAAGGGTATCCTTCTATTGATGTATAATTTATTTCATAGTTTGTGTTGGAGTAGATCTTAATGCTATAAAACTCCTAAAAAAATAATTTCTCTTACTCTTTAAAAAGGTTCTAGAAAACCATGACGAATAGAAAATCCTTCCCAGATGTTGGGTGATTCATCCAACTCATGGGTACCTTAGGATTAAGGATCTCATTCATTGATTCTTGTTTATAACTACCAAGCTCATGTGGTGGATCTTGGGTGCATAGAATCAATAGAAGAACATTTATGCAGTAATTTATTTTATATTATTCGTTTAAAAAAATAAAGAGATTTTTTTAATAATTAGTTTTGGTTGTTGTTTTTCATTGGGTTGGGATGAGTGATATCCCTTCCAAAACCATTACATTGTATCAGAACCTATTCCAAATTATTTTTACTAAATTTTAAAAGGGTTTAATAAATAAAAAATGAAAATTTCTTGAATAATGGAATATTTTATAGAAAATGGTCATGATTCATGGGTTTTTTAAAGACCATAATAAGGGATTATTTTAGAATGTGTGTGGTTCTTATAAAAATTTATAATACAATAACATAATTTATATAAAATAGCCATAGAAGTGCATCATAAAAAATAGGGTATCATTTTCCAATATCACTATGACGTGGTCATATGGTCACTATGTCATGGTGATCCCTACCATGAAGGCAAACCACATCATAGTTTATGTTCACAATCTATGGTCTAAAATAGCTTCTATTCGGTATAAATAGTTGTGGTTTTTTTGGAAAATTATACCATAATACCACCACAATATAGTCAAGTTCACCATACTTGAGTCTACCCAAAATGGATTCAAAAAATATTCATGGTTTATGGTATGACCATTAAACCAAAGTGACTTGGTTAAAGGAAAAAATGAGTATGGTGTTCCCATGTAAAGTGTTTTCATTTTGGGAATCACCATTTTGTGTTCTATATCCAAAATATGCATGGTCTATTTAATTTTAAATGAAAATAGTTTTTAGTTAAAATTATAAAAAAATATGTTTATAAATTATAATAAAAGTCATAGTATAAGTGGTTATGTTGAATTATAAATAGTTCATAAATAAAAATATAAAATGTTTGTACTAAAATTATTTATTTATAAAATTACTTAAACCATTCCAAAAATAGTTTTTTTTATTTTAATGGGTTTTAAATGATTATTGAACACTTATTATAAAAAATGAAACGGTTAGAAACCTCATGACCAAGATTAACTATGTATGAAACTTGAAACCATGTATAATTAAAATGTAGAACATTCATTTGTACAGTAAACTAGTTAGATGGCCAATCCTCCATCTCCAATCTTGTGTTTGATGAGAATCCCTTAGAGGTGATTGAAACACTCCCTCCACTATGTTGTATTTGTGAGTTGATGTGAATCGCTAATCAAATGGGTATGATTATCCTAAAGACACATGGCATGATAGTGCCTCTCAAAATAAAGGATGAAGAATAAAGAGCATCCAGGAAGGGAAGAGTGATTCGACCAAGGCTTTGAAAAACTCACATGATCATAATTTAATGGTGGCCAAACTTTTATATAGCCCTCGAGGAAACTCCCAAGATTTGTAGCATTAACACTAATGTTATGATATGTTTGAGTAATATTTTGGTTACAAACCATTTGTAACCTTCCTCCAATAAAAAACTTTCATGCATTTAATCTAACGAAATATTCTTTATTTATGATAGCTAACATGGAAGAATCAAATATTAACCCTTAATAACTGTTATGTTAACTATAGGATGATATATTAATCATACACTATCATTTATAGTGTTAAAATATATCCAATCATGCACTATGATTTATATAGTCTAGTGTCATAACATTCCTTATAATATACATAAATCATACCATGCTATATAGCCAAAATTCATCACATTTTTTAATGTTATAAGTATTATCAACTCCAATCTCCCACTTACACTAAATCCTCATAGTCTTTTTTTTATTTATCATTATATTAGACCATAAACTATAACTTGTGAGACCATTTCTAAAATACCTTTTGGATATCTTCCAAAAATACATTAGGATATCTATCACCACATTCATCGTGTATCACATCATATGAAATACCTTGTGAATAACCATCCAAAACTCCTTTTGGATCAAATATAAAACATTTCTTACTAAAAATTATTATTTTTATTATAAGAAAACACTTTTGAGGAAAAATTGAGAAACCTTACATGACTTCACCATTTCCTCACTTTTGAGGATCAAATATAAAACACATTTTTAGTATTTCTCTAAGTAAAAAAATCAATCTTCATTAATTCGAACACAAATGATGACCCTATGAACCTTTGTATAATTAATAATAACAATGAATTACTAAATTCATAAATATATGAAAATAAAAACTCTTGTAAAATAACTACTCAAGATACAAAGGGATCTAGAGCGATCACAATTAGAAACATCTATCAATATACATTTTTACACTAACTTTATCATATATAAGAAGTAATTTTCATATGATTACTTTATCTAAGACATAAAGTGACCATGGAACACAAATTATAACAATCCCATAAAACCTCTACATATATTCTTGACTCTCTAATTATAGAACAATCGGTTCAATGAATACATCACATGACATTCACCCTTATGTATGTGCACATCACATGCCTCTCATTTATTAGATAAAAACATCATATGAGTTATCTAGGTATGACCATAAACTTACATGTTCTATCTCAATCAAGATCTCATGTGTCATACACATCATACAAGAGGATGAATAATATCTTTGTTAAGCTCCAACCAGTGACATGATTAGTAACATACCCGACCACCCCATGAATATAAAATAATTAAGGATTCATAAGAAAGGAATCAAAGTATTAGGTTTTTCATGCTATATATATTTCTATACTCATATATTGGGAAATCCAAATATGAAACATGTGTTTAAACATAGAAAATATATAGTGTATGAGACTCCAGGTGGTATACTTGGGAGGGTCATCCAGTACACAAAACTTTTTTTGGGTCTTATATGAATATTCTATATGTCCATTAAAAATCCTACTCATTATAACCTTAAATTTTCATCACAAAATATAATACCCCATGGTTAAAATTTGTTATAGATATCAAGGATGATGTTTTTTATGTTTTAGTTTTGGAAAGAGAAGAGCTGCAAATAGAATTATGGATATCCATAAGAGTCATATCGCTGGTATAGAGGTATGGATATGACTTAAACATAATTCTTTTAATGAATGTAGGAGAACCAAAATTCATAGAATAAGTATCTATCCATAGTGTTCTAGTGAGTCGGAGTTATCCATGTTGGAGGAGTTGAAATTGATTCACTCTAATAACACCTGGAAGCTAACAGATTTAAATAATAAAGAGGGGAAGTTGAAAATAAGTGGGCTTTTAGTCCAATGATGAAGATAACATAATTAATTGGTATAAGGAAATTCTATTATTAAGAGATTTTACAAAAATGTGGGAATTTTTTTTTTGAGATATTTAATTTTATAGTAAAATATACTACCATTTTTACCATGAAAAACTTGGTTAGTACTAAATGATTATATCTATAGAAAATATACATAAAGATGTCTTTTATTAATGAATATCTAGCGGATATAATCTATATGAATAAACCCATTGGTTTATGGTTGAAATGAATTATGGTTTAGTGGTAAAACTCAAGGAAATTATATATGGTTGAAATAATCACCAAGGTCGTGGACCCAAAAATTACACTCCTTCATGGAGGACAATGGTTTCATGTAGAGTAGCTCATATCATTTTTGTTATCAAAAGGAGTATAGTAATGGGAATTTCATTATTCGACTATTATATATGGATGAAATTCCTTTATTGGGTCTATCAATACAATGGATTCAAGAGAAAAATAAATAAATATTGAGGAAGTTTGGAATTAAATAAATTAGATAAATAAGGTAAATATTGAGCATGAAGATTGAGTAAGATAATAAGATCAAAAGTTAGATTTTATCTTGGAAATTTTATGTCTGGAATATCGTATAATAATTTGTGATCATTGGATAAAAATCTATCTTGAATCATCTTTCTATAAACCTTAAACTCTTGAAGGATCAAGAACCTTGAATAAAAAAATGAAAAAGAGAATGGTTATAATTCTATAAACATCAGTAGTTTGAAGTCCCATGTATTCCATGGCGTGCCCTCAGATAAATATTTCCCAAGTAGTTACAGGTGTTAGTAGGTTAATGAAATATATAGAGAGATAACATTTTAAATATATTAATTAAATTATGATATATCTAAAAGTAATAAAAGATATTACCCCTTCTCTTTAGAGATTATGACTTGTTTTTTGGGAATGATTATGAAGATTTTGGGGGAGACTTGAATTCATAGAAAAGATAAACTTTGTAAAAATTTACCTTTGGTGAAACCACGGTTAGCTAGATATCATTGATATAATCCTTCAATGAACTATAAAAAACAATTTTAACATGTGGATATAATGGAAGTGAGTAAGGAAATGGTATGGTTGAAGCCTCTATGTGAAGAACTCATAAGAATCCAAGAAAATGCATCATTCTACTATGATATATAGAGTGTAATACATTTTTTTAAAAAATAAAATGTTCTATTAGTTAATGAGGAACATAAACCATAAGTATCCTTATATCTATAAGCTTTGTGAAGATAGATTGTACAGGTTGTGGAAAATAATTGGATGATAGAATCTAATTGATATGTTCAAAAAATATTTAGTCTAGGAAAGTCTGAGGCAGCATTATGCCTTAATTTGATTTGGGTGAATGGTAAATGAAAAAAGGAGGATATTTTCATGTAGCATAAGTATTATAAGTACATGATATGTCAATATTTGTTTTCCTCTAATTATGTTAAATATTTTTTATTTATTTCTTCACATTCAACACTGATCTAAAACGAAATAGCGATATATATGTAATAAATATTAAATATGTCTTCTAAAATTAGTTGTCGAATTAGTAGGATTAATTTAATTATGAAATATATTAATATATTTATTTATTTATATAAATTTTATTTTATAAAAGTTTACTTAATTAAATATTTTGTTTAATAATCTATTATTTTTTATGAAGGGGGAATATTTTTTTATAATAATATCCTGTATTTTAAAATTTTATTTTCCTATAAAACATTTTTTTCACCATGATTTATAATTTTATTTAAAATTTTAATTTATATATTTTATAATTTTAAATTTATAAAATAAAATTAATTTCTTAATTCATCATAACAATATTATCTTAGGATTAATTTTTGGTATTTTCCTAGAAATATTGATTTTCAAGTGAATAGTCTAATATACCATTTTCACCAATATTGTGCCTTTTATGGAATTATTAGTTTATCATCATGAATTGTAATTTTTTGGAACTATTTTCTTGAATTTTTTTTTATTTTTTATGTTAAATGATAAATTTAAAAATATTTAATTTGGTTTAAAAATCTATAATTAACATTTTAGAATAAGAGTGGTATTTTTATAAAAAATTGTTTTTAATAAATTATACATTTTTTATTTTAAAATTAATATTTATTATTAATATAAATTAAATATAATATAATGGAGTTAAAAATTAGAATAATTAGTAATAAATTAGATAATAATTTCCATTTTATTTTTGGACATAAAAGGTAAATTACCTTAGGTAAAAACTAGTTACAATGGTAAAAGTTGAAATGGAAAGCATGAAAAATCTAATGGTAATGAGTTAAAAAAATATTTTAAACATGTGTGGAAATTGGTTTTTAGGCCTAGTTTGACCTTATCTCTTATCAAATCCATTATGTTTAAATTTTGGATCCACTTTCTTTGATTTTTACTTCCTATTATTAAAATGTTTTTTGTATTTATAAAAATGTCATCCTTTTTCACCTATAAAAGGGGCTCTCCTATCCCCACTTACCCTAATGAAACAACCCACTTAGTTTGGACAAAAAAAATACCCAACCTTATGTTAAAAATTTCTCTACCCCTTAAATAATTTCTTTTATTCTCAAAATACCATCCTTAAAAGGCTAAACCCCCTTGGCAATGGAGTTAATCCAAGAAGTGCGGTATAAATTTCTAACCACTCCTTTTTCATTTCTATTTTTTATACTCATTTATTATTCCTAAAATTAAATTAAACTATAATAAAATTATGAAATAATTACCACTATTATACATTTATTTTATTATAATTATGGTGTAATAATTAACCATCTTTGATTTTTCTATTAAGAAAAACGAAACTATTATTTGTGTGTTGTGCGGACCATCACCTTCAAGTCGCAATGTGTTTCATTTTCCTTCACTGCCATAAAATTATAATCCATGTAGGTAATTTAATAACATTATTATATTTATTACATATTTTAGATTCTTAAATGATAAATCATTTTACACTTTCTTCCCATTCTATCGAAAATGAAATCATCATCCATGCATACCAACTCTATGGAATGATTAATTTCTATTTTTATTTTCAAAACTTTGTTACAAAGATATTAATTATAATGGATATAATGGATAAATATTATGTTTAGAAAATTATTATGTTTTTTTAAAGACAAATTTGATAATCTATTAAAAATATGAGCAATAACTATAGTAAATTAAATTGTCCAAAAGAGTGTTCCAAGAGAAGAAAATGATTTGTTCATATTATAAATTAACTTTGGATATGTAATATTATTTCTATAATTATTTAAAAAATATGATATAAAACACTAATAAATACAAAATATGGTTATTTTTTATAGTGATATTATAACTAAATCACTTCCCAGTCATCCATTAATTATGGTATGTTCTTGTTTGGGTTGGTTTAACTACATACCTAAACAACACTATATATTTATGTCATGGTTTACTATGTGAATTTAATTTATAGTTATATATGATATAAATAATTAAATAATTATTTTTTTGGTCTTTTAAGGGTAATAAAAAAATTTAACTTGTTATTTAATAAAACATCCTATCTTCTCTAAGAAATGTCAAAACATGCTCAAAACCAAAATTCAACTTTAAGGAATATAACCAAAACTCCCATATAATGAAATTATAACATTATAAATAAATATAAAAAATAGATTATAATTTATTTTATGATCTAATAATGATTAAACTTGGTATATGAATGAAGAATAATTCCACTTTTACAATACTAGCTCAAAAAAAATCAAGATTACTCTTAGCCAATATGGAAAATATATAATAACTAACTATTATAAATTTAGAGAATAATATGAAAATGGTTTTGAATTGGGTGATTAAGATAGTTACTTTTTTATACATGATATTAGAGCACTTTTCAACGAATCATTCATTGTTCTACGGGTTCTTTTTCACAAATTTGAATTCCTTCATACATGTTTATATTATAGGCCATATTTTAATTTTCATGGTGAAAAGATTACCCCATTATCATTTTTTACCATTCATCTATTTTATTTAATTATATTAAATGTTCTATGTAAATGTATACCTTCCAGTGGGTTTTGATTCAAATGTTTCTTAGTCTCAATTCTAATTATTTGAGACATACTACATTTTTTTATTCATACTTTCCTTGTATGGTGTATTTACTTTCTATGGATGTATTTTTGTCATATTTATATTATATTTCATGGGATATACTAAAATAATAATATTCCCTTATTTAAATGACTATTGATTCAATTTTTACCCCAGTAGTAAGGATTTTTGGTAACTCAACTTCCATTCATTGAGTTATGATCATTCTCTTGAAATTATTTCCTATAAGTTGGGTACATTCTACCCTTCATTGTATTATGTGGTATTATATAATTTTTTATATATTTACATTCCTACTATATAAAGCTTAGTTGAATAAGTCTTAACTTATAGAGTATGTTTCCCATAAGGGATATTGATATCTCAAATATGTTTTCTTTGAGTTATAAGGTTTTATCTTGAAAATTGTTCTTACATGATTGGGTTCTACCACATTAATATATTATTATATTTAATTTTATAATACTCTTTGTAAAAATGAATTTTTATTAAAAAAAGGTTCGATTACTCTTTTTTAATGTGGGTTTTCAAAAAATATGATTTCAAGTATTAAAATGTTTATGTCATTTTAAAGGTTATATTATTTGAGATTATTTTAAGAGTAAAAAAATTCACTTTTCCAATGTTACTTTTTAAAGTGACATGTATTTTTATATTTTACATCAATGATAATTTTTTTTCTAAAATATTTTTTATGTATTAACCTCCATTTTACTTTTCAAATTCAAAAATAATTTACTCTCTTGAGATTTATACTCCTTATGTACGATGTTTTATTTTTAATAAAAATATATATGATGAGATTTATGCTACATGATTTATTCTAATATATATATATATATATATATAGTTTGGGGGATTGAACTCATGGTATCATACAATTAAATTCTTGGTCCCTTATTGTGTGATACCATTCAAATCATTCTTTCCCAAGGTTGTTTTTTCATCTATGTCAGCATCCTTATGAGTTTTATTTGATACACTAGGGATATTTTCTTTTGAAACCACACACATTATTTCTTTGGATAGATTATTTAATGTCCTTATTTTTTGGATAAATGATCCATTATTATCGTTGTATTTCCTAATCATTTTTAATGTATAAACATAGTTTTTCTTCTGGTGCCTTTATATTTTCAATACCCTATTTCTTATTCCTTTTATTAAATATTGGTCACCTAGGCTACATACATCGGTCAATTTAGGAAATTATTTTCCTAAACAAATAACTTTTATAAATATGGTGTAAATACCATATTATTTAATATCTTGATTGAATGGTATTTTCATATAAATTTACTAGATATCTTTGGATACCCATTTATTTTCCACAAGTATGTAATTTTATAATTATTGATGGAATTATGAATGTTTTCCTTATGATATTTAATTTAAAAATGACATGAAACTCATTTAATTTGCACGGGTTCATTATGCTATAAAAATTGAATGATTTTCAATTAAAGGTTTAATGGAATCCACTTTATTTACATGGGTTTTTTATGATGTGATTGATTGTTTATTTTCAAGTGGAGCACATAAGTATGGATGAATTATTACTGGGGTAATATATTTCCCTCGAATTCATTAGTTAAAAGCTTATATTATGTGATATAAGTATTTCTGAGTATAGTTTAGTTTATCGTAAGTATGAGAACTAATGGGGTGGCTCATGAAAGTAATTTATCCCTCTACTAATGTTTGTACCATATTTGAAATATGTCATAGTTTATTATTTTTCTCATGATTATATTATACTCTCATGGAACATGTTTATTGACTCATGTTTCCACACTCTTTTGATTCATGTCATATATTAACCCAAGACTTATTCTGTGATTTATAATCTATGATTTACTAGGTATAAGTTTCTTATATATCTTGATTATACCCATATGTTCATCTTATGCTAACTTATTATATTTTACTATTAACGGTTATTTTTATCCTTATTGATCATATGAGATCACCCCTTTCTTATTTTTACATTTTCCCTGGTTATGGAGATAGGAAAATTATGAAATATATAGAATAGTTTTTTATGTGAAGGATTTGTTGGACATTTTGAAGACTCGTTATGGATTAAGAAGGTTCATATATAATTAAATAATGTACAATTAATACAAAAAAAATTAAAAATAGATTTTTCTATTTAATTTGTGTTCCTAATTCTATAAAAATATAAACCTAAAAGTTACTAGGAATGTATTGTAATGAAATATTTACTTTAATTTAGGTGTATGAGATGGTCATATTTGTGGGAAGTTATAATTGATATCATATTAGGGTCCAGATAACTTTGGATATTATAATGATATTAGTTGAAGATAAATTATGATTTATAAATTTCATCAAAGGTTGATAAGTTAAGTTTGGTTATCATTTCAAATGTATATATGGCCCTTTAGGTTGGTTGAGGTAATATTTTGAGTAATAATTTAAAGACCTTTAATAAAAAAATATAGGGATAAACATAAGGTAAAATTTTAAGTATAGGGTAACATATTGAAGTTTTAGTGAAGTAGATATTGTATTATTTTCTTAGAAATAAAATATCTTCCTAGATACTACAAGGGGATACAGGATTTGGTATAGATGTACCTAGGGGTAATAACCTTGAAAAGGATATATTGGGTATTAAATCAATCATCACTAGGTGCTAGACAAAGAGGCCTAACTACACACACGATTTGAAACTTTTAGGGGATATGCTTTGGCCAATTACATTCTCATTATGAACCATTATGAAGGATTCATTTACTAATTACTTCAAGGGATTAGGTTAATAAGTAAAATATAGCCTAACAAAGAAATGTAGTTTTAACTAAATGTATTAAATGATGAAATGAAGGTTTAATTATATAATACATATTAGGAATGAGTTTTCATATTCATATGATCATTTACTCAAATTTTATGGATAACCATTTTTTATTTTAGTATTTTGTTGAAAAATGATCAAGGAAATGAAGTTGTTAAAGGTTTGTCTATAGAAACCACTATGTATTATAACCGAATAAGTGATCACTCATAAAGGGTAGATAATATTGGTATATTTCTATTATGATGGAAAATTTGAGTTTCCTAATCTTACCTAAGAAAGAGAGGTTTACATCATAATAGAAATTAATTCTTGATACTCTTAGTTATTTTCACTAGTGAGTGATATTTATTGATGTTATTCTGGTTTTTTCTAAAAGTTATGAGAATTGTGTGAAAAATATAAGGATTTTTCTCAAATAATTATTTTATTTAAATGATTGGAAATATATATTAAATTTTATCAATATCCTTGAAAAGTGATTTTATAACATGCTTAAATTTAAGGGATAACTATTAGATAACACATGATTGAGGTATGTAAAACTCTTATGTTTAATATTTTATTGATTTTAATGTAATAATGGGTTTATTTATTTTATGAAAATTGAGTTAGATAGTATTGGTATTAAGATATATATTTATTATTTTTGTGACATTATGAACTAGTGATTAATAAATTTAATAGTTAAAGATAGAGTTAGTTTTTATAGGAATATACAATCTCATGGTGATTTAATGTCTTGGATATTCAAATGGTTTTAAGAGAAGTATGTTATTAAGAATATACGATTGGTGTATATACAATCTAGGGTACATGATTGTATGAATGGTTAATGTTATTTGAGGAAATATATGTAACTTGGTATAGCTTAAGAGAGAAAACTAGATGTTATAATAGAAGTTATATCTTAAACGATGAAAATTTTAATAATATCCCCACATAATTTCATTAGTTAGGAATAATGAAAATCGTGAGGATATAATTTATTTAAGGGGATATAATTTATTGACCTTACATTTTTAAAATATATTTTCTTCTAATTAAGTTAAATGTGTTTGATGACAATATCTACACACAACACCAAACTAAAAAAACTATTATATATATATATATTGTAAATATTAAATTTGGTTTCTAAAAATATACATTTAATTTTTTTTATTATTCCAATTATGAAATATATTAATATATATAGGTTATTTTATGCAAATTTATTGAATTCATTATTATTTTTAAGAATCAAACTTTTTATGATTGGAACTTTTTATTAAAGAAAAATAAGTTTATTATTTCTAAATTATGATGTTAATAAAATGTAATATTTATTGGTTAATTATATCTTTAGTTTTGTTTTATATAAATTATGAATATGAACAACTAGTTTTTTAAAATTTTATTTTCTTATAAAAATAGTTTTTCATTGTGCTTTATAATTTTATTTAAAATTTAAATTTATATATTTTAGAATGTTAAATTTTAAAAATAATCATAATTTTTTTTAATCATAATAATATTATATTAAGATAATTTTTTTCAATTTTTCTAAAATTATTGATTTTAAGGGGAATAGTTAAATTTACCATTTTGACATATATCATGCCTTTTATGGAAATATTAGTTTATAAGTGTGATTTGGAAATTTACAGAACCATTTTTCTTGAAAATATATTTATTTTATAATTTAAATTATTAATTTAAAAAATATTCAATTTGGTTTAAAAATATATAATTAACATTTTAGAACATGAGTGAGATTCTTCTAAAAAATAATTTGTAATAAATTATACATTTGGTATTTTATTACTAATTTTTATCACTATTAGAAATTTAATCAATTAAAATGGATTTAAAATTTTGAATCATTAGTTATAAATTATTTAATAAGGTTCATTTTATTTTTGGGTATAAAGGACAACTCACTATATATAAAAACTAGTTACCATCGTAAAATATCAAATGGTAAAAGTGAAAATTCTAACTGTAATAAGCTAAAAACAAGTTTAAACATATTTTTGAATAGTTTTTTTGGGCCTAGATGGAAATTATATCTTATCCTTTCCATGAATTATCTACTTGGGATCCACTTTACTTAATAGTGACTTCCCTTTATTAAAATATTATGGGTATTTACAAAAATGTCAACACTTTTCATGTATAAAAGGGGATCTCATCTCCTCACTTATCCTTAAACTACAACCCAATTATTTTGACACAAAATATACAAAATAATATTTTAAAAATTAATATCCACTTTAAATAGGTTCACGTATTATCAAAATATCATCCCTCGAAGGCTTATCCCTCTTTACAAAGTAGATAATTCGAGAAGCGGCATAAAAATTTCTAACAGATCCTTTCTCATTTATATTTCTTTATGTTCACTTATTATTTTTAAAATTACATTACACCATATTAAAATTATAACATAATTATAATTATTATAATATTATTTTATTACATTTCGGGTAGAATCATTAACCACCTTTCCCTTTTAAATTAAGAAAAATGAAACTGTCATTTGTGCACTGTGCGAACTACCACCTCCACAAAGAAACACGTTTCATTTTCCTTCATATCCTTATAAGGAATTTCCTAATTTTGAATTTAATATATATTTATTATGTTTATTAAATATTATATATTATTAATTAATAATAAAAATTATTCATTCTCTCTGTTCTTTATAAAACAAATTCATCATCCATGTGTATGTGTTGAATATCACCTTCATGGAATGATTGATTTTCATTTTTTGTTTTCAATTTCATGTTTCATGGATGATTATGAGAATGTTTTTAATGTATATATATTATTTTTATGAAATTATTAATATTATTTAAAGATAAATTTGACAACCGACTAACAGTATGTGTGGTAAGCAACCATGGTAAATTGTACAATCCAAAAGAGCATTCTAAGGGAAAACATAATTTCGTTATACTATGAAATAACTTTATATAGGTTATATTATTCTTATAATCCCATTAAAGTCTGAAATAATACACTAATAAACACATAATATGGTTATTATTCTTCTATTATAGTTATATTACAACTAAATCACATCATAATCATCCAATAATTATTTTATGTTCTTGTTTGAGTTTGTTTAATGACCTACTTGAAAAATGCTATAAAATTGTATCATGGGAGAACATAGTAATTAAATTTCTAGTAATATGTTATATAAATTATTAAATAAATTTTTTGGTTTTTTAATACTAATAAAAAAATTTAACTCGTTATTTAAGAAAACACCCTTCATTCACTAAGAATCATCAAAACGTAATCATCGCCAAATTCATCTTTAAGGATTATAACCAAAACTCCCATATAATTAAATTATAAAATTATAAATAATTATAAAAAATAAATTATAGTACCTTTTATTATCTAATAATTATTAAATTATGGATATTAATGAAGAAAAAATCCCCTATTAGGAAACTGGTTCAAAACGATCGAGATTACTCACACCCCTTATCGAAAATATATAATAAATAATTAATTTACATGTAAAAAATAATTATAAATAAAGAATATAAAGGGTTATAAAAATTAAAAAGTTTATAAAATTATTGATTAATATAGTTACTCTTTTTATACATAAGGTTAGATCATTTATCAACTAAGTAGGAATTAAGGTAAGGGTTCTTTGTCTCAAATTTAATTCCTTGAGACATGTTGATATTATACAGCATGTTTTATTTTTAATGGATAAAACACTACCCCATTAAAATTTTATATGATTATTCTCTTATATTTCATGATATTTAATGTTTGATTTAAATGTATACCTCTCATGGGGTTTTTATTAAAAATTTAGAAAGGTTATAGGGGTCTTATTCATCTCAATTGTGATTATTTTAGACACAATCCATTTTGTTAAACATGGTTTACTTTTATGATATATTTACTAATTGTAGATTTATTTTTATCAAAATTTATTATTATTTCATTGTATATACACATCTAAATCATATTACCTTCTTAAAATAGATATTGATTCAATTGTTTCCCCAATAGTAAGGATTTTATATTTCTCAGCATTCCTTCATTGAGTTATGATAATTATCTTGAACTAATTTCATATAATTTGGGTAAATTATATAATTGGTTGTATTTTTTGTTATTATATAATTGATTTCTATGTATTTACATTCCTATGACATAAATCCTTATCAAATATTTCTTACCATAGGGAGTGTGTTGCTCGTAAAAGATATTGATATCTCAAATATCCTTTCTTGGAGTTATAACTTTTTATCGTGAACAATGTTCTTCCATGATTGGGTTCTCCCACAATAATATTTTATTATATTCTATTTTATAATCCACTTTTGGAGAATGATTTTTTAATACAAATAAGGTTTTATTACCCTTTTTATAATGTGGGTTTTCAAAAAATATAATTTCATATTATTAAAAAGGTTCAATTCATAATCAAATATTTTATATTTGGATCCATATTTACTATAGAAAACATTATATCATTTTCAAATATCAATTATTAGATATTATTTTTAAAAGTAAAATTTTTCAAAATCTTTCTCTTCTCTTTTTTAAATTTTATTTTGAAATTGAAATTTAAGTCTGTATTTTAAGTCAATCTTAAACCTGTTTTCTAAAATCACTTATAAGTAACTTATATAGCCTAATAGAGTAAGGTAGATGTTATATTAGAAATTATATACCAAATAATGAATATGTTAATAGTACCTCCACCTATTTTCATTAGTTAGGAATAAATAAAATTGTGAGGATTCAATTAATTTAAGGGGAGATATAATGAACCAATATTTTAATATATGTTTTACTTTAATTAATTTAAATATGTTTGATATCTTTCTCCACATGCAACACAAAACTAAAACGAAACCATGATATATATATATATATATATATATATATTATAATAAATATGGCCCCTAAAAATATCCCTTTAATTTATAAGAGTAATTGAATTCCGAAATACATTAACATGTATATAAAAGTTATTTTCTAAAAATTTACTTAATTCAGTATTGTGTTTAAAAATATATATTTTTATGCACTTCCATTTTTTTAAATTAAACTAATTATACTATTTTCCAATTATTATGCTAATAAAATATCATATTAATTTATTAATTCAATCTTTATAAGTGTGTTATAAAAAATAAGAATAAGAAAAATTAGTATTTTAAAATGTTATGTTTCTATAAGATTCTTTTTTTTATGATTTATAACTTTATTTAAAATTTAAATTTATATATTATATAATATTTAATTTAAAAATAAAATTTATTTTTGGATTCATCGTAAAAATATTATCTTATGGTAGATTTTTGGCATTTTTCTAGAAATATTGTTTTTAATGTGAAACATGGGATATACTATTTTTCAAATACCATGCCTTTTATGGAATTATTATTCTATAAGTCTGATTTATAAATTTATAGAACAATTTTATTGAAAACAATTTGTATTTTATAAGTGAAATTATAAATTTAAAAATATAAAAAAAATTAAAAACATATAATTAACATTTTAGAACATCAGTGATATTATTCTAAAAAATGTTTTTAATACATTATACATTTTGTATTTTAAATTTTATTATCACTTTTAGAAACTGAATCAAGTAAAATGGATTTAAAATTCAGAATAATTAGGTAAAATAATTTAATAGGGTTCATTTTATTTTTAGTAATAATGGATAAGTTACCCTAGGTAAAAACTTATTATCAAAGTAAAAACTAAAATGGTTAAAGTGGAAAATCTAATGGTAATGTGTTGATAACATATTTAAAACATGTGTGGGAATAGGTTTTTGATGACTAGGTTGAAATTATCTCTTCTATTATCTATTGTTTCAATTTTTTATCTAGTTTCCTTGAGAGTGACTTCCTATTATTAAAAATATTTGGGAATGTACAAAATTTCTTACCTTTTCACTTATAAAAGGGGATCTTTTATCCTCACTTATCCTTACATAAAAACTCTACTCAATTCATCCAAAAATCTAAACATACCTCTTTTTAAAATTCATATCCATATTTAAGATGTATTTTATTCTAAAAAGGCAATCCCTCATAAGCTTAAACCCTTTTTCAAATGAGATAGTCCAACAAGTGACCTATAAGTTTGTAATTTCTCCTTTTTCCATTCAATTTTTTATATGCACTTATTATTCAAAAAATTTAATTACACCATATTAAAATTGTAGCATAAATATAATTACCATACTTTTATGTTATTATAATTAGGATACAATCATTAACCACCTTTCCCTTTTATATTAAGAAAAATGAAACCATCATTCTTGTGTTGTACGAATTACCACCTCCACAACACAATGTGTTTATTTTCCTTCACCGCCTTACAAGACTAGTAATAATTGGTGGTTCTCCTTCCGGCGGTGTCGAGGCTTGGGGTGGCCCGTTCTTGTTTCGGGTGGTCGGATCGTCCAACGCGCATAGGCGATGGAGAGGGCTGGGCTCTTGGATGTCCGGTGTGACCAGGGTTCTTCCCTCTTCCGCTTGGCTGGCTGCTTGGATGTCTAATTGCCTGGCGGGATTAGGGTTTGCATCCAGCGTTTCTGGCGCAGCTTTGGGTCAGATCTACAGCGCTCCAGAGGGGGGAGGTCTCTGATCTCTACTCCGCTTCGGTGGATGGTTCTCAGGATCTAGGGTTTTAACCCATGTGATTCCTCTGCATCTATTGCGGCATCTTTGGTGTTTTGTTGCCTTTGTAGGTGTTCAGTGGCGTTGGGTTGGGCTTCGTCATGGCTTGTTGTTTTTCAACAGATCTTGATGTGGCGTCGCTTCAGTGCGGCGAGGTGATACGGTGGCGGCGGATCAATGATCATGCCACGGTGTTGAACTGAGGGCCTTTGGTGGTCGCTGGGGGTGACATTGAATTTGGACTGTTATGTTTTCTTGGATTTTTTTTCATATGATTTGGATTTGGATCAGATTTTCATTTGGTTGTGTAATGGGTTTGTCCCACTGGGCTCTTGAGCCACTGTATTTTTAGTCCTTATGCCAAACCTACGGGTTTTCTATGGGATTTGGGGTTCCCCTTTTCCCTTAAAAGGGTTTGTGTTTTCTTTTCTTTTTAATAAAGGGGTTCGCCCCCAACTTTCCTGATCATCCATGTATACGTGTGGACTACTGCCTCCATGGAACGATTGATTTACATTTTTATCTTTAATTTTGCCTTATATACCTAATCAAGAGAGTTTTTTTAATGGTTAGATAATAGTTTTATGAAATTATTAAGGTTCTATAAAAATTTACAACTTATTAATAATATGAGTAATAAACTACCATAGTAATTCAACTATTCAAAAGAGTGTTCTAAGATAAAAAAATGATTTATTTATGTTATATAATAAATTAATATAGGTTATATTATTATTTTAATTATTTTAATATATTATATAACACACTAAAAAACAATAAATATGATTATTATGCTTCTGTTATAGGTATATTGTAACTAAATCACTTCAGAATCATCTATTTATTATGGTATGTTTTTAGTTGGGTTCGTTTAACCACATACATGAATAATGCAATAAATTTATAACATATATGTATTTGGTAATTTAATTTTTGTTAATATATTATATGAATAAGTAAATAAATATTTTTTTTGTTTCTATAATGGTATTATAAAAATTTAACTCAATATTTGAGAAAACTCCCTATGTTCACTAAGAATCATTGAAACACGCTCATCACAAACTTCATCCTTAAGAATCATAACAAAAACACTTAAATAATGAAATTATAACATTATAATTAATTATAAAAAATAAATTAAATTACTTTCTGTGATCTGAGAATGATGAAATTTAGAATAAGAATAAATAATAACACCACTATTATGAAACTTGTTCAAAATGATCAAGATTACTCACACCCAATATCGAAAATAGAAAATAACTAACTAATATAAATATAGAGAATAATTATAAATTATGTTTATAAAGAATCAAATATATTAAAAAAATTATAAAATGGGCTATTAATATAGTTAATTTTTTATACTAGAGGTTGGAGTACTTTTCAACTAAATGAGAATTGAGGTAAGGGTTCTTTTTCACAGATTTGAATTCCATGATACATCTTTATGTTATACACAATGATTTATTTTTCATGGTTGAAATAATACCCCATTATCATTTTTTATCATGATTATATTATATTTCTTGATATTAAATGTTATATTTAAATCTATACCTATTATATGGTTTTTATTCAAAAGTTACAAAGGTTGTAAGGGTTTTATTGGTCTCAATTCTAATTATTTGAAACATAATATATTGTGTGCTTTGTCTTTTCCTTGAATGGTGTATTTACTTACCATGAATGTTTTTTATCAAAAAAAATTAGTTCATGGGATATATTAATCCAAATAATATTACCTTCTTCAAATGGTTATTGATTAAATTATTACCCTAATTTTAATGATTTTTTATAACTCAACATTCATTCATTAAGTTATCACCATTATATTGAAATTATTTCATGTAATATAGGTAAATTATACCCTTGATTGCATTATTTGGTATTATATCATTTTTGGATTTACATTCCTACCATATAAATCCTTGTCTAATATTTCATACTGTATATAGTATGTTTCCTGTAAGGTATATTGATAGCTCAAATCTTCTTTCTTTGAGTTATAAAGTTTTATATTGAACATTTCTCTTCCATGATTGGGTTCTCCAACCATAATATTTTATTATATGGTATTTTATAATTCACATTGATAAAATGAAGTTTTAATAAAAATAAATTTTTATTACTCTTTTTACAATGTGGGTTTTCAATAAAGGTAATGTAAATGTATTATTGTGGGGAAATTTAGGAGGCACCTCTAGGGGGATTCTTGGTAGTAGTGTAGTGTGGATGCCTTAGTGTCATAGGTGGTCAGGGCTCCGTGGTGGCTCATTCTCTTGGTGTTAGGGTTAATGGTTTCTTGGAAGAGGTGGGATTCAGTGGTAGAGTAGGTTTTCTCAAAGGGTCCGTGATCGGGATTTGGTGTTCGGTCTATCATGGCTCAGGTGGATGATGATACATCTTTGGAGGCATCCTTTGGAGATGGTGGAAGATTCATCTGATGCAGAGGACTTGCATGCAGGTGATAATGAGGAGCACCAACAGCGATGGGGGTTGGGGGTCTACCCAGCCTAGTGTGTGGCGGCATTGTGCTTCTCATCAGGGTTTCGTTTTGGGCGTTGATTTCCTATGGTGTAGATCCATATGGGGGATTCAAATGAGAAGATCCTAGATTTTCAATTCTTCCAGATTTCATGACTAAGATTTTATGTCGTCTTCCTTCAGTACTATGAACTATTCATATTTTCATGGGGAATTTCTCACTGGGTAGTAATATGATGTTGGAATCTTGTTATTTGTTAAAATAGGATGCCAAGGGTCTATTCTATTAGTTTAATGTCATTGGGGCCTTCGGGTAATGTTTTAGGAATAATTACTCTTGGATTACAAGTCGTGTATTAATACCCCTCAACCCAATTTAAAAGGGAGGGAAATTAATAACAATTTAAAGGCCTTCAGGTTTGGAAGACATTACAATGTATTAAAAGGGTTCCTTCCATAACCAAATGTTTTATATTTTTCTGCACACAACCTATATAAAATTTTATGTCATTTTAAAGTATCCATTTTTTATATTATTTTTAAACATTAATATTTTCAAAAAAAATCACTTCACTCTTTCAAAGTAACTTTTAAATGTGACATATAAGTTTATATTTTATTTCAATGTTAACCTTATTTTATAAGAGATATTTTATGTTTTCACCTCCATTTTCTTTTTTATATTCAAAAAATGATTTACACTCCTAGGATTTATGATACAAGATTTCTTCTATAATAAATATATTTATTTATAATTTTGTGGATTGAACATACAGTATCAAAAAATTTGATTCTTGATCCCTTCTTCTGTGATTCCATTTGAAGCATTATTTTATAAGCATTTTTTCATCTATATCAACTTCCTTGTGATTTTCTTTTGCAACACTATGGATATATTCTTTTGAAACCATAAACCTTCTTTCTCTTGATGTATTATGTAATATCCTTCTCTTTTAGAGAAATTATCCATCACAATTTTGTATTGGATTATCATTTTAGGTGTATTACTATAATTTTTCTTCCAATGTATTTACTATGTGAATACAATATTTTTGATTTGTTTGATTTAATGGAGTTCAGTTAGGTTCCATACAATGATTTATTGGGTAAATTATTTTCTTAATCATATACTTTTTATCTATATGGTTTAAATATTATATTATTTAATATCCTACTAGAATGGTAATTACCTATAAAGTTACTATATATCTTTGGATACTAATTTATTTTCCATAGATATATCATTTCAAATTATTGATGGAATTATGAATTTTTTTCCTATGTGATTCCATTTGAAAAAATATATAAAACCCACTTTCATTCCATGGGATATTTTTTATTGTGATGAATGAAACCCATTTTATTTCCATGGTTTATTGATGTTATAAAATTTTAATGATTTTGATTTGAAATTTTTATGAAACTCATTTTATTTCCAGGGGTTATTTATGATGTGACAAGTGAATGGTTTTCAATTGGCGCATGTAAGTATGAATGAATGATGGTGGGGTCCTATATTGTCCACCAAATTATTTGATAAAATTTTATATATCATGAGATATTTATTCTCGAGTTCATTTTAGTTTATTGTAAGCATGGAAAATGATGTTGTACACCATGAATGTAATGTATCTCAATAATAATTTGTGTTCCATATTTAAAATATGTTATAGTTTTATGTTTATTCTCATGACTATGTTATTCAATCATGGATATTGTTTATTGATTTTTGTTTCCATACTCTTTTGATTCATGCCATGTGTTAATATAAGCCTTATTCCATCATTTATGATCCATTATTTCTTGGGTAGAAGTTTCTTACATGTTTTGATTATACACACAAATTCACTTTATGCTTACTTATCCAAAATGTCCTGAAGGAATTATTTTTATTGATTTCTTGGTAATTCCCCTTCAAAGGATGAGGGGGAACCCTTAAAAGGCTCATAGGCATAGTGGATTATATGACTTAAAGGCCTCAGAGGAATTCATACTCGACATGACTACTTGGAAATTCCCCTCCTCGGCCTCTAGATCATTAGGTCATATTCCCACCTTCGCATTTCTTTTTTGGCTATAAATACATGTGAAGAAATTCATAGGCCTAGTCCTGATAGAAATTTTCATTCCCTCTCATTCTTCTATATTCGGATAGCTTTTTTTTGTGAAACTGCTTGCTTTGAGTATTCATATGAAGCTAGTTCCTTTGGTATGTCTGGTTGCACCTGCATTGTATGATTTGAAGGAGGTGGACCTAAATCCTTAACTAGTCCGAAGGCCTTGGGTGGCCCGGAGGCCTTAAGGACTCCAGGCCCAAACTAGTGACTTGAAGGTGCGTAGTTCAGGATGCTACAATACTGAACAGTACCTACAATAGTACTACTATGGTACCTACTACAGTACTGCTACAGTAATCTAGAAATATGCCTTCATATGGATTCAAACCTTGGTCTCATGGATGAACATGGAGAGTCCTCATCAACTAGGATGAGGTGCATCTTCCACCTTATGATTACTTTTGATATGTAATTTTTAACACTTATGTTTAGCTTTACTGAGAGTATGAGCCCACCCCTTTCTTATATTTCCATTTCCTCAGGTTATAAAGATAGAAAAAGTTTGAAATTTATACAATATTTCCTTATTTAAAAAAATTGTCAGAGATATTGAAGACTCATTATGGATTAACCGGTTTTATATATAATGTGAGAAAATTTAAATTCATGAAAATAAAATCATACTTATTAATTAATTTTTTATCCAAATTATATAAAAATATAAACCTAAAATGTATTGGGAATGTATTATAATGAAATATTTTATTTATATTTTGTGGATGATACGGTCATGTTTGTGATCTACTATAAGAACAATGGTTGATGTTTTTAAAACTTTTGAAGGGTTTCATGAAGCCATTAAACTAGTATTAAAGATATAGATTTTTGAGATTTTGAAGACTCTTCTCTAACTAGAGTAAGTTCACTAGAAATAGAAACTTCATAGTAACCTTAGGACATGTGAGATTAGAATTTGTAGGTCTCAACTGGGTAGTGGTGAGGTTTTCCAAAGTTCATGAAATTACTATGGATGTCGGTATGTTGGTCAGTCTACGAGGAATTAATTTATTGTAATAAATCACCAGTAGAAGGAATTTTATATGTTTTAATCACTTATAATTGGATTTTTATCAAAGGATTGAGGTGTAGGGAACATTTTTGGTCTAGCAGTGATAGTTAGTCAAGCCAAGGAAAGAAATAGTGGATCTACAGTTTCACAGTGCAACAAATAAACCATTGAAAATATAAGAGTTCATTATAACTGGATGACTAAGTAAAATCCTCTATATAAAGGGTTTGGGACCAATTTTTTTATGTTTCATGAAATACATAGATGTAGTGATCTACACAGTTTTTGATTTATAGTGATTTTACATTGAAATTCCAATGAAATTAAAGATATAATTTTTTCTCTTGTGGATATAGGATGTAAATCTAAACCATGTCATATGAAATTAATTTTTATTTTATTTATCTCTCCTTTTTATTTTCTTTAATTATTTTAAGTTTGAGTAAAAAAGGTTTGCATGTGCATTGGATTTAATGCAGTGATTTGGGTGATGTTTATTATTCTAAGTTCTAGTAAACCAAACTTCTTTAGGGTTCCTTATAGAGTCATGTTTCTACTAGTGTGGTCTTCCAATGATGAATTTATAGTGTGTGAGATTATAGTGTAATTAAAAACATCACATTATTAATGTTTAACTCTTTGAATATAGTATTCAAATTTATTTTCTTCATAATATCTAAGTTTATGATGTTAATACTTTTTCCCTAATTATAACTCTTTTTAAGTTTATTATCATCATCATTCTTATAACCCTTTCTATAAAATTTTTTCCTTGAGATCATTCTAGTAATAATATATAACTGTTTACATTTTTATTTACCAACACATCCTAAAATATTAGTATATAATGTGATATTTACTTCATTATGGTAACTAAATTTTTCTCTTTATATTTATATTTACTAATATAGCCTAAATTATTTTGGGATTATTTAGTGAATTTCAATTTATATGTTGACTGGCATAATATTTTATTTTCTATACTTTGAACTTATCAAATACCAAACATACTTCTAATGGAGTCTTACACATTATATTCTCTCCAGAATCTCATGATAAGATATATAAACTCCTTTATGTTTAGGAAATAATTCTCTTTTCCTTTATTGTGAAATATATAAAAAATAAACAGTTGTAGTCATATACTATATGGTATTTTATTTTTTTAGAGATTTACTCTAAGAATAATACTTTATTGTTTAAAATATGCCACTGGTGTTAGTGGGATCAAATGTTTCATATTTTAATAAACAACTGGATTAACACTTTTATCCTAGATAAAACATTTTTATCCTTATATTGTTCACAAAATATGTTATAGAATACAATTAATCATAAACTATATTTATTAAAAACATTATTTATTATTATTCATAACAATTATTTATTAACAAAAAACATTTCATATAAGAGAAAAAAATACAAAATCATGTATCCATTATTCATATCTATCTAAGCTTGATATATATTCCTTTACATTCAACTACATGATTTAATAACCCTTTTCTACATCGTTTTAATGAAAGTTAAAAGATCCATCAATTATTTCCATGATTTTTAACTCATTTATACTTAATTTCATTATAAATTACATATTTTTCATCTTATTCCCTTAAAAATTGAAGAATTAATCTTTATAACATCAATACCTGATATGGAAATTACACAGAATTTCCAAAACTCCTTCAAGTATCCAAGACAATTCCATTGAGGTGACCCAATCATAACATACATAAATATTACATCATTTTAGATGAATATTTAATATATTTCACAATAATACACAAATTGTAACTATAAATGTTTATTTTCTTTAGAGACTAGATATATTATCAACTTATTTCATTTAAGATATTCAACATCTCTCATAAGTTTCTTCTCGCATAGTACCCTTTTATGAAATATCCTACTTAAACCTTTATTCATAACCTGGGAAATCGGAAACGTAATAAAGTGTGGTATTAGATACTTATTAAGGGTATACATGAGAGATATAAATTGATGGTTATATGAAATTATTAGATAAGAACAAGGGTGTGAGAGAATAATCATAACTTATGAAGTTCATACCCAATCAGTCATAGATCATAAAACATGAGTAATGGAATAATGATTTAGTATTTCAAAATACATGAGCCAAAATAGTAAGGAATAATCATTATATAATCATGAACAATGAGAGAATATCATAAACATAAGAACATGTCAAAGGAATTATTGAAAAATCATAAGAATTAAGAATCATTTCATTAGTAAAGTTTCACTTCCAAGACTATCATAGTGGAAAAATTCTCATTGTATTGGGTTTAAACCCCATTCCATTATTTACTTAGTAACATTTCACTCCCAATACTATCATAGTGGACATAGTCCTTTACTAAACTATGTTTTGTCCCCATTCAAGTTAATATTATCTCATTAGATATCAATCATTACCCAATTCATTGGATGGATTTAATAGACCCACCAATCACTTAATGAAAACTATATATATGTTTCTTATAACATCATAAAAAATATTATTAATTCATAAAATCATAACTCATGTAAAATTAATGGGTTTCATAAATATTTCATCATAACATAATTAACCTAAGGGAATGTAACAAGTTTCATGGAATGATCCTTAAAAAACCATCATCATAATCCATCCAGACAAATAAACTGGATGGTTTCATAAAATCATATCCTCACTAAATCATACATCAAAAATTATTAACATAGATGAAAAATACATTTGAAAGAACATTTGAACCTTTCTTTGGAAACATGAGAAAATTATCATTTTATTTTTAAAACATTATAAATAAAAAATCCCAAAATATTGAGAAAAATATTTTAATTGAAAATTACCATGAAAACTTTTAAATTTTTCATTAAAAGAAAATAATGGTTATGACATTAGAAAAATCCATTCATTCGGTAAATGTTAAAATAAATATTCATTTCACACATTTGGTAAAAAGTCCAAAAATACCTCATTTGGAAAATGACAAGAAGATTCCTTTAAAAAAATTGAAAAAAAACTCAAATATGGTAGAAAAATATTTTAAATAGTCATTTTTTAAATGTTCTTAGAAAAAGTTTAAAGAACATATACATGGAACAAATGGTTCATTAACCATAGAGGAAATAAAGTTGACTTTTATTAAAATAAACTCTAAATATATTAAGTAATAAAGAGATGAGAATGTAAGAAAAAAATTAAAAACCCCTAAAAAATAGAGTAAAATAAAATATATAGGTTTTAAGATATAAATTTCATATAATTCCCCTAAATGATATTAAAGCATAAAGAATATTGATTAAAAATAAGATTATAACAAAAACTCTTACCTCAGGTCCTAACCTTATTTTTACATCCTCTTAAGTTCCTACATAATAAATTTAGATTTATTATAAATATATACCATAACCATATTCATATGTATCTTAAATTATATCATTCCATTATAATTTTCAATTACATATTTGTTAACAATTATTTATTAAAATCAATATTGGGGTGAAAAATATTCTATTTTCCATTCAATATTCGATTTGTTGGTTCTGGTTCTTACACCTTGGTCATGTTTCATCATCTCCAAAATATTAATAATATTTTAAGTATAATATTTATTCATTATATTCAATTTTATAACCATTAATATAATGTTCTTATGAAAAATGAATTACATCACTTCATGGTGACAGTATTTCCTACGTACACATGAGTAATGTTTTTTTCAAATGAATGGAAAGAAATAAATATAAATAATAATATATCTTTAAAAAATAATAATAATATCATAAATTTCATATAAATTAATTAAATTTTTCCATATTTCCATCAATTTATAGAATACATAAAAATGAATCACATCACTTTGTGGAGGTGGCAGTCCACACGTATGAACAAACGTTGTTATCATTTCTCATAGGATGGAAAGGAGTTACGAAATGGATGTACCATTAGCATAAAAACATTTTAGTTTATTAAACATACTAATTTCATCATGTTAATATGTTTAGAGATTATTTTTATGATTTTAATGAAGAAAGAAACTCAAAATAGATCGGTAAATACAATTACTTCTTCTCTGGGAAGCCTCTACTGGATTACACATTAATCCTTCAAAGGTTGTACTTTTGGGAAGAAAAAAAATCTCTAAGAAATGGTTAGGGAAGTTATAAAGATAGTTTTTAGGGATTTTATGATATATAGAAATAAAAATTTATGAAATAATGAGGGGAGAGTACCTCCTTTTATAAGTTAGGGGGTGGCACTATAGTAAATACTTACAAGAATTAAAATATAATAAAGAAATATTCAAGTAAAAGTGGCACCAAAGTAACCCAAATTCAAATATAAAATAATTTTTGGTCAAAATAAACATAAAAAACTGTATTTATACTATTGTTTAGGTTTTTTTTAACCCTTAACTCATTAGTTTGAGCAATTATTAACTTTTTTTAACATTATCATAGAAATGAATTTTTACCTCGGTTACTATTGATTATGGCCAAAATGAAATTGAAATATTTAATAAATTTTTAAATTATGATTAAAAATATGGAAACTATTTTATCAAATTCAGATCCTATATTTAGAATAAATTCATTTTAAAATAATCTTGAAAAATGTAATGAAAATTAAGTTTTGAAAAAATGCCTTTTTAAGTGTAATGTTGAATTTATTCTCATTCATTGCCTAGTAAAAACTATTCAATGAATATTAATTTATTTTATTGAATATATTATCTTAAAATTTTATTAAAAGAATACACCAATAGTGATTAATTTAACATATTAGGATAAAAACACATTACACACATAAAAATAGTTTTTCAGAAAAAACATCTATTTTTACCTTCAAATAATTTTATTTTCATTTATATCCAATTGATAACAAATTAATTCATTTTATTAATACTTTTTAATAATTTTAAGAATATGAATTAATTTCTAAATAAAACATATTTGATAAAAATAATTCTCATAATAAAAATACTAAAAAACTGTTCTTTTGGGTCAATAGTATTTCTTAAATAAGTTGAAAATTATTTTAAACAATTATATACCATATAAAGTTTTTATTTTATAATGTGTAACCATTATTCAGATAAATTTTGGGTTTATTTCTTCACAATCTATCAAATTAATTTCTTTCTTAAATATAAATATATTCTAAAATCTTGGTGTGTTACATTCTGCCTTCTTATAAGAATTTTTTCCCTAAAATTTTGTCACTTTGCTATAAATAATTGAGGATACCTATACCTCATCACATTCTAAGGTTCCCACGTAGCTTCCCCAAATTTATTATTCCTCAATAAAACCATAAATAATTGATTAGTCCTATTACATGACACTTTGTTCCTATGATCTAATATTTTTACCAGATTTTCTTCATAAGAAATATCACGATCTAATGGTATGACCTCTGCGTTTAGTACATATATAGGATTTGTTATACACTTTCTCAAAATAGATATATGTAACACATCGTGAACTTAGAAAAGGTTTATAGAAAGTTCCAAGTGATAAAATACCATCCAAATATGATCAATAATATCATCGGTAACAATATACTTAGGGATCAACTTTTTTTTCATTTTTAATATCATAACTTTCTTCCAAGGATATATTTTAAGGAATTCCTTATCAAAAAATTTAAACTCTAGATCTAAATAAAAAAATGTTAGCATAAATTTTATATCAAATTTGATTTACCCTGATATGTTTATAAATTTATCTAACCTTCTCTCTCATTCCCTTAGCTAGCATAGGTATTAAAATACTTTTCCCCAACTTCAACTCATCATGTTGGAGTCCTACACTTATTTCCATAGAGGGATACATATGGATTCATATGAATGCCTTAGTTAAATCTATTATTTTAATAAAAACTAACTATAGGAAGGTTTTCATCCCAAACTCTTTTCAAACCATAAAAAATATCTCCTAATATATTCTAGGTTTTGAAAAGTCTGCTTAGACTAACCATCTATCTGAAGATGATATGCAGTGTCAAAGCTAAAATCTATTTTTAAATATTCCTAAATACATCTCAAGAACTTAAAGTTAAACCTCATATCTTGATTAAATATGATTGAGAGTGAAAGTAAATTCAACCTTAAAACTTCTTTAACATATAACCTCGCGTGATGATAAAGACATAAATATTATCTAATAGCAATGAAATTTCCTGATCTCAAAAAGATGATCGACTATAACCCAAATAGAATTATTCCCCTTAGATGCACTGGGGAGTCTCATAATGAAATACATGGTGATATTTTCATATTTCCACTCAATAATAGGTAATGGATATAACATACCCTTATACATATGCCTCTCAAACCTATCTTTCTAATATTCCAAACACCTAGATACATACTCTATAATATCTCTCTTCATTTTATACCACTTGAAATTTTATTTAATATCTTTATACATCTTCATACTACCAAAATGAATATATAATTATGAATTATGTGCCTTATCTAATAGAGCCTTAAATTCTAGTATTGATGAGGTAAATACATTGTTCTGTAACCTGATCATTCTATAAAGGTCAAGGTTGAACTCTGAAATAATCCATACCTTATTTTTCTACTCCACATCTTCATTTTTCACATATTTAATATTCACATGAATAGATGGTTGAACATTCATCTGGGAAAGATAATATATTTCCCCTTTCTTTTGTATTTCAAGATACATCCTCTACATATTCATAAGTATTGGATCCCTTTCAATCCTCATCATTTAAAAACTAGTATGGTCCTTCTAACTCAGAGCATCATCCACCTATTTCACCTTCCCAAGGAGGTAATGAATTGAGAAATCATAATCTTTAATTAGTTCTATCCATATACTCTAATTCATATTTAACTATTTGAGAGTTAATATATTATTAAATCATTTATTAATAGTATATATTTCAATCCTTTTATCAAAAAGATAATTCCTCTACATCTTCAAAACAAAATTTGTTGTCTCTGATTCCAAAATTCACAATCTATGTAATGTTTCTCATAAACTTCAATTACAATGATTCATAAGCTACTAAAATTTCATTATATATGATAAAACATCTAAATTGATTCTTTTATGCATAATTATATATCACAAACACTTATAAACTATAGGGTAGTGTGATCATAGGTGTACTAACCTATCTTATCTTCAGTTCCTTGAAATTTTCTTTAGATTCATTTGTATAAAGGAAATTATTTCCCTTTCAAATAAAATTAGTTAGTGGACTTGATTTTCATGAGAAATGTCTCACAAAGAATCAATAGTATCCATCTAACCCATGAAAAATATGTATTTTAGTTACCATGGTTTGTATGGTACAATGTTCAATAACTTCTGTCTTTTAGAGGTAAGTACCCCAGGTCGGATGAACCAATGAGTGGGGGGGAATTGGTGCTTTATTTTTAAGAATTCCCATTATTTTAATTAAACCTATTTTACTAGTTACGGTTCTTGATACCCTAAATTCTTTCTCCAATTCTTGCATCATGTGTAGTTGTAATAATAGATAAGACATCACATATGGATTTATAAGGTTCGACACAAAATCCCACTCCTTACTACAACCGATTATTCTCCTTAGTTACATATTCTTCACTATATGCAAGTCTCTTGATCTAAGGAAAGTTCAATTACCATAAAAATTTAGTCCCATAGTGCCACCACTCTAGAGTCCCACTAAAGATCATGATTTCCCACCTACACATGCAATCAACACAGAATACCATGGTGTCTTTTCTTATTCCAAAATCCCACTAGAGTATTCTCCTTATTCTAGAACCAACTAAAATTAATCATTATTTATTTAGTGTTGATCCAAAAATAAAAATATATTCAACCTTATAGATGAAAATTTTCCACCATGTTCCTCAAGAAATTCTGCAGTAGTGTTAGTCTCAAGACTCCTTCTAGATCTAGGGAAATACGGATTCTCCTTAGTCTCTTCGAATACTTAGGTATGTCTCTTTTAAGAGACTCTTAGATTTATCTCACCTTCTTATTCTCGTAGATATTAGATGTATTGGCCTCTCAAATAATATTTTTTTATCATAATATTTCTCTATATCTTAACAACACTTCCTTAGATGTCTATAACCCACATTTTTATTCACAAAATGATAATATATAATATATTAAAAATATTTAAATCAATATGTCCATATATGAATAAGGTAAACCCCTGGATTATTGATAGAAAGTTTTTCTATTTTGAATTATTCAATTGATTCTGGAAAAAAATTATTAGAATTCCCCTTTCAATCCTCATTAAAATATCATGAAGACTAGTGATTCATTCCATATTTCATGAGATATTTAAATAAATATTATGACTCGTCTTCTATTAATGAAGTATAAAACAACATGCATTTGATCATCATTTAAATACCTGCATCATCATGTCTAAAATATCTGCATGAATCGTGCTACTGCTACAATTTACTTTTTTTATTATTCTTGGAAAGATAGAAACAACACAAGGAACCTCCCTTCAAGGAGGCCAAAAATAGTGAAGTCCAAGAGAATCCCCTTGCATCATAGTGAAGAACTAAAGGGGGAGGGAGTTCAAACTATCAAAGATCATATACACTTACATAGGCTTTGTAAATTCAAATTTAATTTTTCCCAAGCTTCAACATAATATTATACAGCCTCAATAGACCCTTACATAGTGAATTATCATTATAATTACCCTTTTTTCTATCCTATCACCATTATTTCCATTAACTTTACATGATCTCGAACCCCTTACACATTACCCAAGTTACCTTTACATGTGTTAACTACCATTACACAAGGATTCAGTTACCATTAAACATGGGCATAAATACCCTTACATAGTGGAGTATCACCTTGGTACACTTATATAGAACCCAATTTACCATTACATTACACCCAATTTACATTTCCAAAGGTGTTTCTTAACTTTTTATAGGTAATTTAATTCTCAATTTTACCTTCATGTAACTTCTTGGTTCTTCAATATTTTAATCAATTCAAATTATAACCTTATCAAAATCACTCCAATACTTTTCAAAATTAATCTTGAGGCTTTCCATCTTCTATAAAATATTCTTCACACAAGAATATTTTTATTTTCATGGAAATATATTTTTACATGGTATTTAAATATTTAAAACATCATCCTCAATAAATGATTCTTTATTCTCGCATACCTTAGGATATATATCTTCATGATGTAAACAATGTTAAAGTTCTTTAACAATATTAGAAAATGTCATTGAGATTTAAAATTACGTTTAAGAATCATCACAAAATCAATGATAATTTCTCAAATCATGACATCTAATGACATTAAATGAACCCATGACAATTATATAAGCACCACCATTCAATCACCAATACATATTGACTCATTGAAAATAAATTATATAATTGGGCACAAAAATCTCCCCCTTTTTATTTTTTTTCAATACCTCTTTTCAATTTTAAACTCAATATGTGTGAACTTTCTCCCCCTAATTGAAAATAAATCACAATGGGTAATGTGAGGGACTTATCATATCTCCATTTTTTTAAGGGACTCTCTAACTCTTCCCCAATTTTATAATAGAAGGATGATACCACATGGTACACTTAGTATTGATCCTTTAGTTGATCTACTCTAAGTCTAATTAGGATAACCCTATTTATAAAACAAGGGATATACAACCAAGGTTTTCTATGTTTCCCATAAACTACTATGCATGTAATATCATGGTCTGAGTCTCTTATTTCTTAAATAGGTTATCTTTAAAAATAGATTCCTTTTTAAGATATGTAACCTTCATATATTTAAATAAAAAATCAAATTATTTCATGTAAAATTCATGAAAATCATCATTTTCAATACATTTTGATAACTAACACTCCCCCTTAATAAATGTGTTTAATAGATTAAAAAAATTATAAGTTTGTTATTCATATCTCAAACATTAGGTTTTAAATCCATCTAGAATTTACATATTAACTGGAGTTTAGAATAATAATAAATTATTCTCATGGTTTATCCCCCTTAAGGTATTCACTCCTCTTCTTTCATTTCATGGTAATTTGTTAACCCCATGAAAATTAATATATTCATGTTTTCCAAAAGTGAAATCATCAAACTTCTCTTTAAATTCTCAACATGTTAGCATAAAACACATAAAATAATAGGGAAAAAGGAGTTAAGTCTTGGTTTTTCAGAAGAAACTCTAAGAATGAAATATTTCTCTCAACTTAGGCTACTCTTTCTTTCAAAGTTCATCATTTACTTTGTATGAAATCTCATTTTCCACTTGAGTACATGAATTCACAGGTTCTTTCATTTTATTTTTAAGTAGACCCAATTTTACATGAATCCATGTAAACCATTTGTTAGCTATATGTCCTAACTTTTTTCACCTTTCATATAGGTCACTATCCTTATTTAAGTTTCCATTAATAAACATATTTTATTATTTATTTATCTTCTTTGGAGTAATTGGATTATCACTTATCTTTTATTTACTACTTAAGGAATACTAATTTTTCTTTTCTTTTTTAATATTCTTATGGTCAAGATACTTTATTCTGTATTTAACTTTTATACCCATTTTTTTACTCTATATGATTTTTATGAATTGATATATCATGCCAATATTCCAAATATTTGTTTCCAAACAACCAAAAATACTAAAAATAGACTATTAATATTATTATATTACTTTTTGGTGTAGTGTTTCAAAATTCCATAGTTTTTCAACCTTATTTTCCTTGAGTGGAACCACCACTCTTTTATAAACATCTAGGGTAGCAACTAGTTATACATAATTTCTTATCCATCCTTGATGTTGTGGGTTTATGAGTATTTTGAACAACCCATATTTTCTCGGTGTTTTCTTTAAAACATGTGTTAGTAAGTGAAATAGAATTAGTAAAAATAATGTTTGAAGGTTTAGGGATACCATATTCTTAGAGGATGTTGTCATTTTATAATTTAATTATCGCATGCTCTTCTTTCAATAAATATGAGTCTTCTTATAATCATGACTCTCAATATAAACTTGTTTGAACATACCACTTTTTCTAGAAACATGGAAAGTTTCATCTTATAGTGATTCCTGGTTCTTTAATCTCAACTTCAACTCAAAATACTTCATTTTGAGGGACTTCTTTTCATCCTCAATAGATTTTATCATGTCTTCCTAATATTAATTCATCTTATTTATTTTTTCATAATTTATTTTTCTTGATTCATCTAAATTATTTTCTAGATCCCTTACCATTTTTCTCAAACATATAAATGAGTAGGTTTGAAATCTAGATAATCTTTGTTCAATTTTTCAAGTTAATGTATAGCTTCTATAAAAACAATCTCATAACAAAATTTCTTAAAGTAATATATTTGTAATTATAATATAGTATGAAGAATAGATATATCCATTTCTTATACTAGGTTTGTAAGAGTGATTCTCTTTTTTAAATTCTTAATTAGTGCATCCTTCCATTATTCAACTTCTTCTTCTATATATTCGTTATAAAAAAAGAAGTCCCTTGAAAGTACCATTAATACACTTTACCACTTCTTTGGGAACTTTCTACATATTTTCTTAGAATTTAGAATGAATATCACAAAGTCACACATCATCATCACAAATTTAATAGGATTCATTAGAAGAATTTTATTTAAAAGAATAATTAACAATTGTACCACTATAATTACCTTTAGTTAGTGATATTTATCCATTTAATTTTGGATTATTATTTATTTTACTTCCCTATATTTTATTCCTATTTTTCGAGTCTTAACCGAAATCTCTCTAGATTTTTATCCTTAATATTAACTTATTTTTTATTCAGAGTAAATTCAAACACTTACTAAAATATCTAATTCATAAAATATATTTAAAAAAATAGGGAAACAATTACCTTTATAGGGAACCATGCTCGGATACCAATTGAATTACCGCATGCCGAATGAACCACGGAGAGGGGGGAAATCAGTGGTATCTTTTTATGAATTCTGTTTCTATTAATTAAACCTATAAAAAATTTTATGGTTCTCTATCCATTTAATATCATCTCCCAATATCACCCCATGTTTAGTTTTAATAATAGAGAAAGAAGCACACATGGATTCACAAGGTTTAGTATAAAATCCAACTCCTTAATATAATAGATTATCCTCCCTGACTATAAATTCTTCCCTATATGTATTTGTTTACGTCTAGGTAAAGTTATATTCCTATCAATAATGAGTCCCATAGTGCTTCCGCTCTTGATCCCCACTAAATATCACAAGTTCCTACCAAAATAAGAAATTAACCTAGAATACAATTATGTCTTCTCAAGCTGTAGAGTTCAACTGAAGTCTTATACTTATTCCAACACCAATTGAAATATATCATTATTTATTTAATTTTGACCCACAACTATAAGGATCTTCATATTTCTATATGAAATTCGTCTTCCATGATCCTATAGGAATGGTTTTTCTTGTGTACTTAATCAATAACTTCATCAGTAGTGTTGGTCATGAGACACCTTGTATATCTAGTGTGATTTGGATTCTCCTCAATATCATTGAATACTAAAGTATGTCTCCTTCAAGGGACTCCTATATTTATCTCACCTTATTCTTATCCTAGATATTGTATGTAATTGTCTCTCAGATAATCTTCTATTAAACACAAGAGTTCTCTATATCTCAACTGCATTCCCTTTGATACCTTCATCCCATATTTATATTCATAAAATGATCTTATAAAATATATTTAAAATATTATAATGAATATCTCTATATTTTAATTTTTGAAACCCAGTGATTATTGGATAAAGGTTCTTATACTTTGAATCGGTCAGGTGCTTCCCGATAAAAAGAATTTGAATTTCCCTTATAATATTTATTTAAATTGCATGAAGATTTGGGATCCATTATATCTTTCACATAATATTTAAATAAATACTATGAATCATCTCATATTATTTTAGTATAAAATTACATGCATTTTATTCTCACTTGAATAATTACTTCATCAATTTTAAAATGCCTTCATGACTCAAGCTTCTCTATTTTAATACATCACATTTATAATTCTCTAAATATTTAGGCCAACATGTTTCTTCAGGTGGAATTATTTTTGAATTTCTATGAACTCTATATTCCCTCAAATCACACTTCTTCAAAATCAATCTATATTTACATGTATACAAATAATCAGAAATGTGGTTATAAATGGTTATGTGAAACATAGAAAATGTTGGCTACATGAATCATATACAAAACTAAAATAGATATGGTATTTTTCTAACTATTAGAAATTGATACATGGTTCTCATTTTCTTTATACCCTTACATGGTCTATGAATGCTCAATTATACCTTTATGAAGCTGTGAGTTTACCCTTACATAGATATTATTTTACCCTTAAATTGTTAATGGTAACTCAATTATACCCTAACACAACCTTCCAGTACCCTTATGAAAGCTTCCCTTTACCCTTACATAGGATTTAGAAATTCACCTTTACCATTAAATAGACTTAAATGTACCTCTATCTAGAATCAATGGATGCTTATAAAGTGTATTATTATCTCATTTACCATTACGTAGCTAGACTAGAACCCTTCCATTTCTAGTCATTATGTTTAAATGATCTCAATACCATTATGAATTTCCCAATTTACCTTTATGAGTGTTGAATACCCTTACAAAAGGATTTAGTTACCTTTACACATGAGCATAAATACCCTTACATAGAATATTATCACCTTGGTATATTTAAATAGAGACTAATTTACCTTTACATAGGTATATCTTACCTTTATATAGGTAATGTAATTCTAAATTTTTCCTTTACATAGCTTCTTGGTTCATCTAGATTTCACTCTATTCAAATCAAAACCCTCCCAAACTCACTCTAGGACTTCTTAAAATCCATCTTGAGGATTTACTTATTCAATCAAATATTTTTCATACAATAATATTTATATTTTCATGACATTCTATTTTTTCATGTCATTTACAACATTAAAACATCATCCTCATTAAATGATTCTTCATTCTCACGTACCTTAGGATGGATATCATCATGATGTAAATAATTTTTCTGTTCTTAAAATTCATTAACACATGTATTTGAGCCATAATATTTGTTCAATAATCATCAAAAAAATCAAGTAAAATTACTCAATCATTCCATCCAATTCCATTAAATAAATCCATAACAATTCTCTAGGCATTATAATTCACTCACCAACACAAATTAACTCATTAAAAAAAATAAAAGACTAGGGAATAATAGAGGGATCCGCCTATATACCATATCTTGTAATTGCATGACCTAATAATGATACTTTCTATAACCATAATTCATATTTACCAAATTTAGAATACAACTTATCATTCCTCAAGGCCATTAATGAAATCCTCAAATTATTTTCATGGTCTCACTGTCTATTATAATATATACGAATATTGTATATAAATACTACCACAAACTGCTCGAGGTAATCATTAAATAGTCTATTTATTATATCTTTAAAGATGGCTGGAGAATTGGTAACATGAAATGGTGTAACTGTAAATTCATAATAATCATGCCTCATATGGAAATTTTTCTTGGATATGTCCTCCATTATTACCCTAAAATGACGATATCCAGGTCATAGTACAATCATTGAAAAGTATTGAGCTCTATAAAATTTATCAAAAAAACGTCAATACATGGTATGTGATACTTTTTATTGATATTTATCTTGTTAAATTCTTGATAATCAATGCAATGGCGCATTAAACCAGCTTTCTTGTTAACAAAAATATAAAGTGCACCCCATGGTAACATACTTATCCAAATGAATACCTTATCAATATTACCATAGAGTTTCTTCTTCAATACCCATAACTCAATCAGGTTTATTCTATATAGAGACTTTTAAATGAGTAAAGCACTTGGTATGAGTTATATTGAAAACTAAACATAATGATTTGGGGAAATACAAGGGGAATATTCAATAAATACATCATCATATTATCATAAAATAGGATTATCTTTTATATTCAATTTCTCCCTAATCCTTTGAGATAGATATCCCTCATGAATTAGTAATGAGACCCATATAATAGAAGTATTTTCCATTGGAATTTCATATTTATCCCTTAAACGATAAAAGATCATGGGTTTATTGGGAATATAAAACATGAATTCCCTTCTATAGTAATTGATATGGTATTTATATAGAGACATACAATCCTTTCCATAAATTACCTCAAATTAAACAAGAAGGAGAATCACTAAATTTTCCAAAAGCACATTCCCATAAACTTTTATCAGATATGAGTTATAGACTTCAGATACCAACATTTTACCATTAGGATTTTTCATCAATCATTAAATATCCAATTACCGAGGTGATGATATTATACCCTTGAATATAAAACATTTGTGTAACACTCCATGATTTTATGATATATTTATCTTTAAAAAAATAATTTATTTAATAATTTTCTTTACATGCTTGTTTCAAATGGGTTTTTTTGGGTAAGGAACCAATCATGTAATGGGAACTTCAATGGTGTGATGAGAATTGGGTAGTCTATCATTTTTCTCTTATGAATGAGACATTTCATATAAATGATTTCTCATCTAGTTTACCATTCTTATTTCGTCAGAAAGACATGGCTAGCCTAACCTGATGGTTTGATTATAGTGGGGGTACAATGTCTTTGTATAATCATTAAAATTGGTAATAACATCTTTTTATTCCTAGAAGAAACTCCCAATAGCTCTAAAATACATAAATTGGTACAGAATTACTTTCCAAAGGTAGTTGGTCCTTTGGGGTATCATATCCAATGATGATTAAGTGCTCACATTGGTCGATATGATGGTAGGTCAGGATCATCACACCCTTTGGGGGGTGTTTTCTACTCCAAGACTCTCCTATAGATTTAAAATATCTTCTAGAATATATTCCTAATATCGATACGATATAGGTTACCCAAATAAAATGATCATAGGTTATGTCTGTTTATATGAAAATAGAAGCGGTCTTGTTGTTGAATATATCCTTATATGTATAAGGTTATTTATCAATTTCTCTTTGGTGAGTAGGTTCTTATATTATGAAGTCATATAACCAAGAACTCCAAACTTTTTTCTATCCAGGGTGGTGGTTTATATTTTGAGGATGGTATTGATCCATTATGATGCATCCGACATATCCTATTTTATAACAGGAATCAAAACCCATATATTTTCTAAAACTCATGTACTTTAAAATCATATTGAAAGGACATAAATGGGGGAATGTGGGCACTAGGTTTTGAGATTGATCCTTAGAGAGGCATCTGACATATCTTGTTTATCGTAGGAATCAGTATTATCATAGTTCATTCATATCCTTAGGACTGACCCCAAGGTAGATACCCTTGTGTTATGGGTAATTGTATCATACCACCAATTGATTCTTATGTACTAAGTTTTCCCTGGTTGGTGGTGATTCATGATGCCAATGCGGTGATCATTATGACTCCCTAAGTCCACTTGATCTATGATCAGTGTGGAAAATAAGGGATATCAAGTAATAATCCTCATTGCATATGGATGTGAGGCTTATGTGATGGGACAACCCACCAGATGTTAAATATAGGGATTGGGCCTTTGGAAGGTGTCCTACATATCTTGGTTATGGCAGGAATCATGGTCATCATAGTTTAGTGGTTTCTCAATTTATTGGTGGGTGAGTAAAGAACATCATCCCATGGGAGAGATTGGGTTCTGATGGTCATAATTTCAGAGACATAGCAGGGATTATATTTAAGTGGATGCCCATTTGATCTCGAGCCTTAGTAAGGCATCCTACATATCCTATTTATGGTAGGAATCATATTCATCTTAGTTCATTGGGTTGTGGATTACACACTGAGGTTTTAATTTAATAATGATATGGTTATTGAAATTTACTGAGCCCACATGTGCTATTCTCGATGTGGGAAACAAGGGATGGAAAATGTCTAGTATTACTACTTGTGGATGCAGGACTTATGTGTTGGGACTGGCCTTTTTTATTAGGTATTTTGGGACTTAAGAAGAAATCCTACATATCCTAGTTATAGTGGGAATAATATTATTAATAGTTCAATTAAACTAAGGATTACACACTTTTATTCCCCCTTTTTGAGTCTATACATGGTTATCAAGTCCTAGGATTCCCACTTGACTTGTCATTCTTGTCTGCCTGACATGCATTGATTATTTGCAACACATTCCTTGTTTATCTACTTGACATGTTGGAGAATATATTCCTGACATCTCCAAAGACAATTTCATGACCCAATTGACTTGTACAAGGGATTTCACATGATCTAGATGGAATATCGGGAGTTCATCGCATGACCAGGGCTAATTTTTTCAAAGGAAATTGCAAGACCTTGAAATTTAGTCTTGGAAGACATCTCATGATCTCGATTGACATGATTGGGGGTGTCACATGATACATATGAATTTATATGGTTTCATCATTAAAGTTGGTTGAAATTCATGGAGGGAATTGCGAGAGTCATTGTGACATGTCTTAGAGGGAGCTTTATGTCCTGGCTGACTTGTCTAGGTGTAATTGTGAAAGAATGATGACATATCTAGAGGACATCATAAGATCTAGTTGGTTTTTATAAAGGTTGTCATGATATCTAGATAACGTTTACATAATATGTTGTCTGATCCAGTTAATATACCTAAGTGATATTGTGAGACTTAACTGGAATGTTTTAGTACCACTGTATGATTGGGGTGACATGTCTTAGGGGCATTGTACGGTCTATATGGAAAGCCTATAGGGTTTTCCGAGACCTGGATGGAATTCTTGGAGTGCTCCATGTGACTTTATATGACATGCCCAGGGGACTTTTCATGATCCAAATAGTGTAATAAAGGAACTTCATGTGATCTAGGTGACATGTCCTAGTGTTGTCACTTTACCTAGGTGGTTCACGCAAAGCACATGAGGATCATCATATATGTTCTTTTCATAAGTATCCCATATTTTATTATTTGTTATATAATTTTATTTCTTATGCCTTATATTTTTTTATAGTAATTTTATTTTATATCTCACATGATTTATCGGATATGTGTTATGTCCTTCACATAACCTGTCAGAAGTCCTTCGCATGATCTATGAGTGATCACCTGAAATTACTATACATGTTGCATGATTGCTCTACTTGTTCCTCGGATTTTACTTAATGGATAAACTTTTCAGTATTGAGATTTTCCATTCCATTAAATCCTATATGATGTCTATGTACATCCATGTAAGGACCTAAGCATGCATTTTCTTGATGTTGGGGTGGGGATTTATAGTCCTCACCACCCAGATTATTTTCCGATCTATACAACACATATCATGAAAATACAGGTTGTAGTCAATTGAGGGATTTGATATAATTCGTTTCATGAGATCCTATTATAGGTTATTCTAGGGGAATCATATGATTTTCAATGAATCTGATACCATCTTGTCAACGCCCCATTTATTGGATTATATCCGATTAATGGGGTATTTCCTGATCATATGGGAATGCAAATGGACATTCACATTTTCATGATGACATGTCTAAGGATTTTTATGAGATCAAGATGCCTACTAAAAATTTTTTGTGGCCTTACGATACATGAATGGTTCCTCTCACAAGACAATGATGGATTTCCAAGGGGTTTTCATGAGATCAGTCTATTATACTGAAGGGATTCTATGAGGTACTTCAGACCGAACAAGCATGTCACATGAATTTTATGATCAAAATTGGCTCCCTCATTTTCTATTTTATTTCCTTATTTTATTTTTCAAGGTCTTTTGGATCTTGTGATATTGCATAAGTATTGTCAAATACAATTATTCTCCCCACCGGTGATGCATTGTGTGACCAACAAAGGGTCATATGGTGATGCGTGAGTATTTCATGGAAAAACCCTTATTTTTTTTTATGGAGTCTAAGGGGGGTCATAGGAATTATAGGATAGATTTGAAGTTTTTTGTGTAGTGTGGGTAACATGACATAGGGGGTTTCACATTGTCAGGTGGAAATGTCTCCAAGGTATTGTGGAGTATCACGAACCATAAGGGGTGTGTCTCATGATGTTTATAGCCAAAAGAGGCTCCCATCTTTTCCACTTTTTATTTCCTGTTTTATTTTACAAGGGACTAGGGTCACACAAGTTTTCTTGAGTGTTTTAGAGTATAATAATTCTTCTCATCGGTGATGTATCATGTGACCAAAAAAAGGACTTATGGTTGCGCATGAGCATTATCATAGACAAAACCCTTCTTCTTATTTTTTGATCCAAAGGGAGAGTGAAAGACTTTCTGTACATGTCTAATACCCATTGTGTGTCAGGGGTGACATGCTAGTGGACTCTTGTGTAACTATATAGTCATGTCTCCAAGGCTTCTGTAGTGTCTTGCGAGCTTCATGAGTGCATCGTGTGAGTTTTAGG
This sequence comes from Viscum album, assembly GCA_963277665.1. NCBI lineage: Eukaryota > Viridiplantae > Streptophyta > Magnoliopsida > Santalales > Viscaceae > Viscum > Viscum album. The sequence continues at coordinate 1,663,295,886 of OY728135.1, read as the reverse complement.
AGCACAATAGGATCCCAAATTTTGGATATTTTCCCCCATTTTCCAAGTTTTTTTGGATGGTTTGTCAAGCACCTTCCACCTAACTATTTGTTTGGCCTAGGGGTTCTCTACTGGAATCCACTACATGATCATTTATTATTTGGGATTCATTCACAAGAGAATAAGGACTTTTCAAAGGGTAATTGAGGGATCTTTTATAGGTTATGCACTGCGCATAACTCCTTCATGTGACCTTCTAAAGGTTTTGTGATCATGTGTCTCATAGAATCTCATGTGATCCGCGAGTTCTGGACACCTTTTATTTCTTTTCATTATGGGAGAAATAAAACAAATATTTATTTATTTCTTACCTTGTGGATTTTTCAATGCTTATATGATGAGAATCAATAAATCCCCCCCCCCCCTTATGAGTGACATCCATGGGGAAAAAGGCTCGCTTTGGAGAAAAGTAAATTCCCACCAAAGGCTTTGGCGTTGTCACCAATCAGGGAAATTAGGTGATTCTTGGTCCACCATGTGACATTTTCTATTCTCTGTAATTACCTATTAATAGGGAAACATATATTCGTTCATTCAAAAGATACCAAATATTCATATTTTCACCATATTTCCATCACGTGACCCTTTTGCAAGACCCTTCCATAAGAACCGATCACAAGATCCGTTTGTAAGATCTTCCCATGAGAACTGCTTTGAAATATCTCTTTTGCCTATGTGCTTTCTTGAGTCAACCATGAACAAAATTTTAGTAATTGGTTGAACTTTGTCCATAGGGATTCATGTATTCCTTTAAAAATTTCTTGAGATATTCTAGATTGATCGTGTGATCTTTTTCAACTATTTTATGGCTCATGTAACCATATAAAGGTCATAAGATTGAGGGTATTATAAGGGTGCATATTATTACCTGATGTTCTATAGGATTATGTGGTCTTTGATATCTTCATCAACCAGGAAACTTGTGAATTTTTTATGAGATCATGAATTCCTTGCGGATTCATGTGATGTGAGTGAAACTCCTAGAATTTTATACCTTTTCTTTGAAATTTTTTTATTTTATCTTCCTAACATATGTCATTTACTTTTTTTAGATGGATTATGGCTCTCATTATACTTATTGAAATCCTTTAAAGAAAGAGAAATAGGTATTGATGGCCTATTATGATCCTATTGTAGCAATTGTGGATGATACTTATCATTGTGTTATTGGGTTACTTCAATTGAGTCTGACAGAGATGATGGTAGGGAAACTTGGGAACTATATCCTTTTAGATTATTTTAACCTTTATGGGTTTTCCGTTACCTATGAGACTCTCATTCCCTTTCCAAATTCATCATTCATACTGACTTCTTGGGTTTGGAAAACTTATAACACTCTCTAGGAAAACATCTCTCAGATGGTCTATTTTATCACTGAGGGAGCCCATGAAGTTGATAATATACTAACGTATATTCCCATGGACATTAATGGGAGTAATTGTGAACCTAATTTAGATATTCAAATGTTATATTTAATAATGTGGAAGTTTTCATCCATCCAGAAGTTTGGGTGGGTTCCCAAATGGGTCCTTTGATCAGTGGATGGATCGTTGCGGAATGGATTGGGGTTGGCCCTTCTGGGTGAAATACATTACTTCTAAATTCATTGAGTAAAATAAAATTGAGATGGATGTGGATTTTTTGGATCTCGCGGACATTTTCTTATTGCAAAAAAGGGACTGATGAAAAACCTATTTAGTCATTGGATTCCATACATGAGTACTTTCTACATCATGCATGGTGAGGTTATAATCAATCTCTAGGATGTTGAACTTATATGTGGTGCACCTATATTGGGTGGGATGTATGAAGAATTCCCTCCACCCCTATGGTCTACCTAGGATGATATTATAAGGACTCCTCCTCCCACTCATGAATTGAGCAGGCTGGCTAAAAGGCCCTCCAATATGAGCCGCTTCTAGGAGCACATTTCCAATTCATGATTCTAATGGGATAATTCATCAAGAAGGCCCGCTCTAAGCCAGAATATAAGAAGTTGAAGTTCTATCCTACAAAGGACTCTTATAGTGTAGCGGGTGAATATTTTCCTATGGTTGAAGAATGGAAATTTAAATAATGATGATGGGGTGTTTTCCCTGGTGATGACTGGTCTATGCAACTAGCTGGCTTCCTCGCTAAGTACTTGAGTGGGTAATTACTTCCAAAAATCGGAAAATATGGAGTTAGAGATTCCACTTTCATGATGGAGACCTCCTTGGTAGGGGATATCATATCAGGATATCCATCCTTATTTTTTCTAAACATTATCACCTTAAACACCATATTTACAAGGGAAAATCCACTTATAGTATTATGATACCATTTTAAGTATTATAGGGTTGGATAGGATATTATCTAGGAGAATACAAATATCTTAACATCCAGGGAATCCCTATAATTCACTTCAAAACCATAAATGTAGTGTATTAGTGGGGTAAGAATTGTTACATAAAAGAATATGGATTTCAAGTATTCTATGAGATTTTATGATCATTTATCCTAGACCCTATTGAATAGTGCAAGAAGAGATATGGTTGATGATGGTGGGGCCATCCTTGTGACAAAGGCTTATATGATGTCTGTTTGTGAGGGTGTATTTTCCAACCGTATTGATGGAGGCCTTATATATGAATGGTATTCACCATTATAGTCCATCCATCAGATTATATGTGTCCAATTGATATGTCATCACCCCATTTATTTTCTATTTTAGGATAATTATATGGTATATCACTAATTTTGGATGATGTTTACCAGGGAGGAGACTCGTGCTGAGATAAACCTTCATCCCCACAATTCAGTAATTATTTAAGCTCAACATTATGTTTTGTTTTGTATTCACTCCTATCCCAATGGAAAATTATCTAAATTGGGAAGAAAATCATCCCAATTACCACCAGTTTTTGAGGAAAATCCATGGCCTATAAATAAATTGTCTTAGAGTGTTCTAATAGCCTTAGAAGTAACCCGCAAGGAAATAAGGCATTTCTATTTCCAATAAGAGTACCAACCGATACAACTGTAGAGAGTGTAGTACAAGAGGTTGAATTTGCATTGGATTTATTATTTTATATCGCATCTTGAAAGTGTAAGGATTAAAGGATGCAGAATTCATAGGTTGTGCTTTGGGGTATACTACACCGATCATAGTTATATTTGGAAGGTCTCTCCCATGTCACCTCCCTTCTAGGCATCACTTTCAAATAATGACCTGAATTGGTCAATTATTTTATTTTATACTTTGAAATATCTTTGAAAAGTGTCAGGGGTCAGATATTGTATTCATCATTGGTCAAACAAATGGTTTTTTTGGGTATCTAGAAAATTGTCGTGGATGAACAAGGATATCCTATTACCGAGGAAGCATTAGAGATGAATTCACTACTATGTTTAAAGTTTTATGGTTCTATTTAAATTATAATAAGGTCTTTTTTTGTTTTTTTATATAGTGGGAACCTACAGAAGATCAGTGAGTCCTAAAATTACCTAAATATTCTACCTGTGGTACTGCTATTGAAGATGACCTTGACAGTGACTAGGGGACTGATGATGAGGGGTCCCCACGTCCACTGTCCTAGATGAAGGTTTCAATTTCCATTTTTGGATAAATTAATTCAGTATCATCACCTTATAGATATCCTTCCCTGTATGGGAAAGGAAAAAATAATTTCTCCAAATCTTTAGAGTCCTCTTCTCTAGAACCACCAAGTAATTATGGAATTTCACCCTTATATTGTTTTAGATTATTTTAGTACCACATCGTGACCTTTTGAAAATGTGTATTTTCCCATCGATCTTATATATAAGAGAATTTATCAGATCTTAAGGATATAGGTGAGAAATAATTTTCTTTAGTAGACGCTTCATTTTTGGGCTTGTCCCATCAAGAAGAAGAGGTGGATGAGGTGCTGACTCAATCATGATCATTTCCTACATCAGACACCCTAGTGGTCACACCACTTGATTTGAAATTGGTGGATGTGATTTTTTAGGATACCAACATACGTAGCTATTCTTCTATAGTTTTATCCCAGATTGAAGTGATTTTTGGATAATTCAAATACTTCTACAAAACTAGATACTTTTTTGTTAGTTTCATATCACTTGACATTATCTTTGCTTCCTATATCCCTCAAGTGTGTAGAGCGAAGTACATCTTAATAAATAGAACTAACTTTTCAATAAAGCCACTCATTTCAAGAGGGTATCACCTCTTCACCATAGGATGGAGTCAGGGCAGTGGATATTGCCAATGACGTAAATGAGGAAAGCTATATTTCTAACATTTTTCATATCCTCTAGTTACCTAGTGATATAATATGATTTACCTTTTGGATGATAAAACATTACACCCCTTTTATCCAATGTCTTTTATGTGAATTTTGGAGGTTCTAGTCTCTGAACTCTTAGGGATTCCTCTAACTAGTTTGAACAATGTACTGGCTGTCTTTCTTCCTTCTTCATCAAAGAATATGAGTACATATCCCTCTCTTGGATACCTAGTCTCGGAATATATTCGTCTTCCCTGTAAGGTCACAAATCAAGGCCCAAGGTATACGTCATTTTACTAGTCAATACGACATTAAATATGGAGAGATATCTATAACTTGGTCTCAAAGACCCATCTAGAGGAGCATAAGGATCAGTTAGGTCCCCTTTGATTTATGTTTTTCACCAATGTTTATGAGGACTTTAACTGTACCTCCCTTCATGTCTGGGTGAAGGAGTTGATCCTTATTAGGGAACAGAAGAGGGGTCTTGAATAGAGGGCGGTATCTATTGAGGATTCTTTTTCATTAAAGAAGAACTTATATGAGGCCATAAATGAAGCTTCTTGGCACATGGTGGAGGTGGTAGCTCACTAGTAGATGGTTAGTTCCATAAAGGTTGAAATTAACCATCTCTAGTTTTTTATCATCCATCTTCAATCTAAGACCAGCCATCTTCAAGAAGAGTTATCCAAGTTTCAACATGCACTCCAAATATCAATGAAGAATATGTTGCAATAATAAGAACTCATTGATATTGTGGAGAAGGTGAGGCTTTAATTCGTTTTTAGGGTGGAGGAGTTTTAATAGGTTGTGGAGGTAGAGACCGAATCTGTTGACTAATTATGAAAATCAGTTACATCTCTATAATATAGTCTTGTAGAGTTCAATGATTATTATAAGAACATGTCATGATGGAGTTTTAATTTTAAAACTTTTCCATTGATCCTATATTCATGGGTGAGACTCTAGTGTGTGGAGATTCCTCCTTATATATGTTATCAATGAATGGATCTATTGAAATCTATATATTGTTGTTCAATTTTCATTTATTCATGATGCAATTGACATTTCACTAATCTGTTGTTATATCAATCACCAATGATACCAATCCTTTTCATAATATAAAGTAAACCTGAATTTCTGTATATGTATATTTAAATCATAATAAATTATTCTCGATAAGTGCCCATGATTGTCCACAAATCATGAGGTTCCTCATTGATGTATTTTTTCCAGTTATATTGAGATTATTGGTTTCTCAAAAGGTGGATTGGGTAGAATATGTGTCTTAGAGGGAGATTATTTTATCTTTTTCTTAAGTTGATTGTCTTGTAAAGCATAGATTTATTTTTACAAGGCCATATCGTGGGCCTTACAATATTTTTCATTCTTGAAGACTACGCGACTATTATGTTGTAGTTTATGTAATTTTAACTCAGACCTTCTATCACTATAGTTTAGGGTATTTTAGCTCAGACCTTCTATTAATTTTGTTTAGGGTATTTTAGATCATACCTTGTATCATTTTAGTTTAGGTTCTTTTATCTCAGACCTTTTATCGTTTTATTTTAGGGTCGTTTAGCTCTGGCCTTTTATCACTATAATTTAGAGTCTTTAAACTCGGACCTTCTATCACTGTGGCTTTGGGTCTTTTATCTTGGACCTTAGGATTCCATACAGTTTAAAGTATTACTACCAGGTCATGATCGATGATCATGGAATATGGTGTAGACATGCCATGAATGAATCAAAACACACTAGGATGATGAGTTCTATCATGGTGTTGTCAAGGATCATGTGTAGCAACCCGACACCCTAAATCCTAGGGCCAATGTCATGCTACCATTAAATTAGCATAAGATATGAGTATATCACGTCCCAAAGGACCGAATAGTTTGGTATTCTTGTTAAACCAAATACATACATGAGTCTTGTATTAAAAATTAATACACTAATTAAAATATAATATATATTTTTCTCTTTGTAGTATCATAACTTTATTTCCTCTAGAGTATCCTTCCATCTCTTTCTTAGTACACTTCAGGGAATCCAAGGGAAATTAAACATAATAAGTGTGATCTCAAATGCTCAGTAAGGATAAATTACAGTATAAGAAATAATGAACCAATGGGAATAGTCAATATAAAAAGTTAATAACTAAAAAAACATTCCATTTAAATAATTTAATAAGACAAAATAAATATGTAAATGTATGAAACTGAAAACAAATTCCATTTAATCAATAAACTAAGAATTAAAATGCAACGAAGACTTTTTCATAGTGAAAAATTCATGGATAAAAAATACTAAATATTAATGAAGGAAATGCTTAATTATAAAAAATCATGTTTCTCAGACACATGATACCTTTACCGTCAACACCTTCCACAAGTTAGTTTAAATCTATGGGTAGAAACCCACCTATTCTTCTGGAAAAAAAACATGAAGGATTTTTCATCAACTAATTTCATCTCATGAGATTTTCAATGCATCATGCATCTTACTTTAAATGTTCCCTGGCCCATAGGTATTGTATTAACCAATAATAAACCCATAGGTATTTCATTAACCAATCCCCAACCCATATATTTAATGTCCAAAGAATTCCTCATATATCGAATAATCAATAAACAAAGTGCCTTATCAAATATCCATATTAAGTAAAGGATATAGATTTATCAAAATTTACTTAGTCAATAAAATAATTTTCAAAGTAAAAACCATATTTAAAAATGATATATGGTTTAGGAAATAAACTTATCCATGATAAATGATATGGATAATTAGGGCAAATTCAATGTCTAATGATCATAGGAAATTGAATATTTCAAGGGGACTAACAAAGGAATCAAGGAATTGAATGTCAATAATATACTTGGAAAATCATTTGTAGGCCATCCAAATAAAGAATATGGATGGTATAAATAATAAATATACCCTTTGGAGTAAGAATAAGGGTTTTTCATTGATGAGATAGAATAATAGGTTTAAAAACATTCATCAGGACAATGTCCTTTTCTTTTGAAAACCCATTTATTTCAAAATCACTTTTAAAAACATAAAAAAATTGTAAAGGGTGAAAATTACTTTGATAAAATATTTTTCAAATGTTAAAAACATTTTTAATTTTTTTTTATAAAATATGGTTTTTGAGGGAGAACATATCTCAAACCCAAGAGAGAAATGGAGTCAGGTTTTCTTAAAAACATTTTCTAAAAAATTTTAAGTACCAAAGAGTAGAAAACTGGTAATCTTACTTGTAAAAGGTATTTAATAACTAAAGGATAATAAAATTAAATGGTTTATTAAATAATTAACTAATAATTTCTTCTAATGGAAATTTAATTGTAAATAATCCCAAATAAAATGAGATTGTGAAGTAAACCCTGGAAAGTACCAGAGCATTGATGTGAGAATAAATCAAAAAATATATTAGGTGTTTTAAATGTAAATCCACATAAAATAAGTGTAAATAGAAAAATATATATTTAAAATTTACTAAACACATAATCTTATAATATTAACTATATTGAGGAAGTAATATAACCCAATTAAAAGGAATTTGTTTATGGAATTATTTACCACTTGGTAACATTTAATTCAAATCCCCATAGAAGAAATAATTAAAATTTAAATTCAAAATAACATTAATATAAAAAAAATCATGATATAATATATCAAAATGGTTATTAAATACATCACAAAAAATAAGTAAGTCGTGAATGTGACATTTATCTCACAGATGTAAAAAGTGAGATGAAGATCCCTTACCTTGCATTTCCTTTCCAGTGAACATCCTTAAACATATTTTATAATGAATTCAAACATGTTAATAAATTATTTAAGAAAAACATTAATATTTATGTTATCATATATGATCTTCTTATAATATCTTATTACTCGTTTGTCAGTAATCTTTCATCATTTTCACTATTTTGGGTGTTAATTGCCTAGTTTCTCAAGTATGTTCTGACTTGTTACTTGTTGTTCCTATCATGGTTTTATCATCTTAAGAATGTTAAAATTGATTTAAATATCATATATATTAATTAAATATGTATTTATAATAAATCATAAAATTTGGAGATAGGAAATTAAATGCACTTTTCAAGGAGACGGTAGGTCGTTTGTATGTATGAACGCTACCTTCATTTATTTTCCATTTTTAAAAGAATATAAAGTAAATGATATATTTTTATATGTATATTATAATTAAATTTTAAAATTTATTTCATATATTTCACATATTTTTTATAAAATCATCTTTTATATGTTCCACGTATAGTGTGAATGAATCACATAGCGTTGAGGGGGCAGTAGTCCACACTTCCACAAATGATGTTATCATAATTAGAGAAAATGGGAAGTATAAGGTTATATGTTATATAAAAATTATATAAGAATGAATAACTTATAAATATAATAAATATAATATATAAATAGTTTTTATATCATAATTCCTAGCCATGAGAGGTGGTAAATTAAAAATGAACGACATCATTTTGTATGGCGGTAGTTTACTATAGACATAAACGATAAGTTTGTTACCCATTAAATGGAAGGTTTTACTAGTTTAGGTTGAAAAATTACCCTAAAAACGTATTATCATGTTTAGGACACTTATTTTATTATTTAATCATGTAATAATTAGAGTTTATGGGGTGGATAATGAAAATAAAACAAAAGAGCATGAGCAAGGATGTTACCTCTTATTCGGGTAACTCCTTTTGATTTGCACCAAAGAGCTTCCTTGGTTAGATTTATTCACAAATTTAGGATTGTTTTACTATGTTAGATATGTTTAGAATATATTTTGTAATATTTTTTTCAAGACAAGGTGGCTTGAGATGTGTGAGGAAGTGGGAGGGGTTGAGTTCCTTTTTATAGTGGAGGAGGATAAATATTCTGGTAAATTTTTGAAAAGGGAATTCCACTCACGTTTTTCCTATGAAAGGAGGATCCAATAATGAAAAATATTTTGTAATATGGATTATAGAGTCTAAATATGGACATTAAATTTATTTTTGATAAGTTTCTATATCATTTTATACCTTAAGTTTAATATTTAGTCCCTTTGTTAAGTTAATTTTTCTCTTAATCGCTGTAATTAATTTTAATTACCTTCACTAATATTTTTTGTAAATAACTATTTTTAAAATATTAGAAATTATAAATTTTTATGTTTCAAAATATTTAATCTATTTTTAAAAATTCTAATCATATAATTGGTATAAATTAATTTAAATTTAATCCCGCAGACGGGACGACAAAGCGGGTTTTTAAAGTAAAATGTTTAAAAGATTGCTATGTTTTTACATTTAGTTTCAAAGTGAAATATATTAAAATAAACAAAATTGGATAAATTTATTTATTTTTGATGTAATATGACTTTAAAACCAATTTAAAATATAATTTTACAGTATAAATAAATTAGATGAAAAGGCAGTTTTGAATTACAATTCTGTATTTTTCACTATTCATCAAAAAATTAAACTTCACATAAAAATACCAACAGTTTATCATAAGATATTTTTTACATTCCTATTTAAAAAATTAAGTTTTCTTTATATATATAATTTATAAAAGTTAAATTAAATATATTTAAAATAGGTTCTCCATTAAAGGTGATAAAACTAACTTTAGAAAAACATAGGTTTTTATACAAAAGAAATTGGGTTGTTTTTATCTTATACCTATCAAATATATTGGATGAATAGAAAAAAAATATTTTATTTAATGTATAATATATATATTAAATTAATATCATGCAATAATTTTAATTTATTTAATTTATTAGGCTAAAATATCTTTTTGGGCAGAAAAAATTTATAAAAACATACCCTTTATATTAAATTGGTTTGTATATTTATTTCTAATTAATTTTTAACCAATGATTTAATTTTATATTTTTGTAAAAAAAATATTTTTATAACATAGTTAATATTATTCATAACCTCTAATTTAATGTCTATTTTATTTCTTATTATAATAATATTTTAAGAATATATTGTTGTTCGGGAAAACGTGGTCTTCTGTGTAACGCAAACTACCGAAGAAATTCTATTGTGTGTAATGAAAGGTAACTCGGTATTATGTGCATTGAAAGATATATAATATATTTTATTTATTTAAAAAACTAAATATATTTTAAATTCTCAGGATATTATATTCCCTTACGCGCTTGTTGTTTTATGTCATTCATGCTATCAAATAAAATGTTTTTACTTTTGAATTTAGAGGCGTTACATTCTCCCCACCTTAAATAAATTATTTCCTCACAATTTAAACGCAATATTTATAATATGTTGTATTATATTTCCGGTGTTTAAATACCATGTTAAGATAATGGTACGTAAAACATCCCCTAGAAAAGAGAGTTTGAGAATTACAAAGGTCACATGGACTAACATATATCTAGGTCTATAAGTAAAAGAACATTGGTGGAAGTGGAGATATATATACATGGAAAAAATGTAAATATTTATAAGGAGTGATTGAGGTCATCAATTACAAACAATTTAATGATCAATGGAATGTTTAGCGCCTCAAATACATTAATCTATGATGATTTAAATGACCATTAGTTCAACAAAAAAGAAGGTATTAGACTAACATTTTTTTTAAGATACTTTTCCTAATGTTGAGTAATTATTTTATTGACCAAGAATATAAGGAAATATAATTACTTAATATATTTATATAAACATAATTTTTATCCTTTATTTGTTCATTAATCAGTTTAAAATTACATCAAGAAATGGATATCCAAAAATTAACATTGATGCTCGAGGCACTAAAATACACTTTTAATGGGTCATAATGCCCATAAAAGAGTGAAATGTCTTTATATCTATATCGAAATATTCTCTAAATCCAATATGGTTAATAAATTAATCTCTATACCTAAAAAATAAATAATATAGTTTCATCATAAGTATTTATTCATCAAATTGTTTAACTAAAAACAAAGAAATATTAACCATGGCATTGCGTAGGTTAGTGTTTGGCATTAAACCCTTATCATCCTTCAGTCATAGGTTCAAGCCTCGTGACCTTACCAAACTTGATGGATTTTCACCCAGTATACAGGTTTTACTTTTCTAAAACCATATTAATACAATTTCCAAAATAAATATGATTAACATACTTTAAATAAGGTTAATCACTAAATATACTTTTAACTATTGTTTTCAATACAACCTCAATACATAAATACTTCATCCATTTATTTCCACATAGGTCTTTCCTTATTATAAAGTTTATCCTTTAGAAGTGGTCATTTCTTAAAACCAGAAACTATCGTCTGACAAAAAATTATAATACTTTAAAAAATTTATAATCATTTTTAGGATGTCTAAATATTAACACGTTATTTTAAATATAAAACACCTCAGTTTTAACCTAGTCCATTCATTGTTATTATCTATTTAAATCCTTCGTAATGGTTTGTAAATAAAATCGGAATTATCCTAAGTGCATACCCTAGGAGTTTCAAACCAGGTTTTTAGTAAGGAATGTTGTTGTGTATCAGGTTGCACTTGATTCAGGCCTAACACGCCTTGTTAGAGTTGTTACCCCTAGGTACATCTATACCAAAACCACATACACTTGTAGTATTTAGACAGAGATGTATTTTTTAGGAAGACCCACATAATCTCTAACTTAAAAAAATCTATGATGTTATTTTATACTTATCCTCAAAGTCTACCTTAGGGATATATTATCTAAAATATTTTTCATATATCTAGTTTAAAAGGTTTCTACTAAAACTGGATCTAATACCAACTATACCGACCCAACACTAGAAATCCCAGAGTCGGTGTCGTGCTACCATTACATTGGCATAAGATATAAGTAGATCTCTCCCTAAAGGAAGAAATAGTTTATTAGTATTGGTAAACCAGATATATATGTGAGTCTTGTATTATAAATTCATACACTAATTAAAACATAATTTTTTCTCTTTAAAGGAAAATAACTTTATTCCATTTAGAATATGCTTGCATATATTTCTTAGTACACTTCTGAGAATCTGGGGGAAAAGAAAAATAATAAGTTTGATCTCAAATGCTCAGTAAGGGTAAAGTATAGTGGAAGAAATAGTGAATCAATGGGAATTGTCAATATGGAAAGGTAATAACTGAAAACAAATTCCATTTAAATAACTTGTTAATGTAAAGTCAATATGTTAAGGTAAGAAACTAAAACTTCATGTAATTTAATCAATAAATTGATAATGAAAATGAATCCACATACTTTTTAATAGTAAAGATTTTATGGATAATAAATATTGAATATTAATGAAAGAAATGATTAATTATCATACATCATGTTTCCTAGGAACTGGATACATTTATCGTCAAGACCTTTCAAAATACATTTTAAATATATGCGAACAAACCCATCTATTTTGCTTGGAAACATACTTAAAGGGTTTTTAACTAACTAATTTCATCTCATAAGGCTACTATAGCATCATGGGGATTACTTTAAATGGTCCTCAACCCATAGGTCTTTCATTAATCAGTCCCCAACCCATAGTGATTTCATTAACCGGTCCCCAACTCATATAGTGCATGTCCAAAGCATTCCACGTGTATTAAATAATTGAAAAAAAAAAATTATCAAATATCTATATTGAGTAAAGCATACAGATTTATCAATATTTTCCCAATCAATAAAACAACTATCAAATGAAACACCATGTGTAAAAATTATATATGGTTTGGGAAATAAACATATCCATGATGAATTATATAGATATTTAGGGGAAATTAAATGTCTAATTATCATAAGGAATTAAACATTTCAAGGGGAATAAAAAAGGAATAAAGAAAGTGAATGTTAATATTATCCTTATAAAATTAAATCATAATCCATCCATATAAATAATAAAGACTTTATCAATGTGAAATATACCCTTTGGAGTATGAATAAGGGTTGTTTTCATTGATTAAATAGAATAAATTTAAAAACATTCTTAAGGAAAATATTCTTTTGTTTTGAAAAACCTGTTCTTTGAAAATCACTTTTAAAAAATAAATTATTTTTTAAGGGTGGTAAATTAATTTGATAAATCATTTTTAAAAGGTTAAAAAATTTGAAAACATTTTTATAAAACATGGTTTTGAGAGAAAACGGATCTTCGATCCACGAGAGAAATGGAGTCAGGTTTTCTAAAAAAACATTTTCTAAAACATTTTAAGTACTAAAGAGTGGAAAAATGGTACAATTACTTGTAAAAGGTTATTAATAACTGTAAGATAATAAAATTAAAGAGTTTATTAAATAGTTATCCAATAATTCCCTTTTATGGAAATTCAAGTGTAAATAATCCTGAACAAACTGAAATTGTGAAGTAAACCATTGAAAATACCAAAACATTGATGTGAGAATAAATAAATGAATAAATTATATGTGTAAAATTTAAATCCACATAAAATAAGTGGAAAAGATATATTAAAAATTTATTACACGTGTAATGTTATAATATTAACAACAATGAGGAAGTAATATAACCAAATGAAATAGAATTGGGTTATTAAATTCTTCAACACTTGGAAACTTTTTTCAAGTACATTTAGAAGAAATAATTAAAATTGAAACTCAATATTCCATGAAGATAAAATAATTCATGATATAATATATCATAATAGTTATTAGATACATCACACATAATAAGTGGTGAATATGACATTAATCTCACAAATGTAAAAAGTGAGATGAAAATCCCTTACCTTGCATTTCCTTTTGGGTGAACATTATTTAACCTACTATATAATAGTTTTAAAAATTTTAATAACTTATTAAATAACTATATTAATATTTATTATATCATCTATGATCTTATTATAATATCTCATTACTCATTTGTTAGTAATCTTTCATTATTTCCCCTATTTCAGGTGTTAATTGTCTAGTTTCTCAAGTATGTTTTGACTTGTTACTTGTTTTTCCTATCCCGGTTTCATTATCTCAAAAATGTAAACCATTATAGAAATATAATATATATTGATTATATATTTATTTATAATAAATCATAAAATTGTTTGATAGTAAATGAAATGCACTATTCATGGAGATGGTAGGTCGTGCGTATGTGTGAATGCTATTTCATTTCTTTGTTATATTTAAAAGAATAGGAAATAAATGATTTATATTTATATTTATATCATAATTGTATTATATTATTTTTCATATATTATCCATATTTTTAATAAAATCATCTTTTATATGTTCCATGTATAGTGTGAATGAATCACATCGCTTTGAGGAGTCAGTATTCCATAATTCCACACTCGATGTTATTGTATTTACACAAAATGTAAAGAATAAGGGTATGTATTATATAAAAACTAAATAATCATGGATTAATTTTAAATATAATATATATCATATATAATTAGTGTGACTGTCATAATTTCTAACTGTGAGAGGTGGTAAAGTAAAAACAAACGACATCGTTTTGCACTGTGGTAGTTCATCGTTCACATAAACGGTAAGTTTATTAAACATTAGATAGAAGTGTGTATTTGTGTATTTATAAAACTTAACATAAAAAATATTACTATATTTAGTATACTTATTTTATTATATAATCAGGAAATATGGATATTTTAGGGGGTTTTTAATGAAAAATAGAATAAAATATCTTGGGCAAGGGTGTTACTTCTTATTCGAATAACTCCATTTGGTTTACACCAAATGGATTCCTTGGATTGATTTATTCCTAATATGATGCTTCTAAGATGATTTTATGTACTTTTATGTGCTATTTGGAAATATTTTTTTAAAAAAAAGTGGCTTGAGATATGTGAAGAAGTCGGTGGGGTTGAGTGCCTTTTTATAGTGGAGGCGTGGCATTCTTGTAAATTTTTTAAAAGGGAATTATACCCACATTTTTTTCTATTAAACGTGGCTCCAATAATAATAAAAATTAGATAAAATGGATTTTGGTGTAAAAATATGGCCATCAAATGGATTTTTGACAAGTTTTTGGGTCTTTTGTCCCATTAGATTAAGGTTTAGTCCCTTGTTAAGCTAATTTTTCTCTTAAGCATTGCAAATTATTTTAATTACCATGATTAATATTTTTGGTAAAAAAATTAATTTTAACTTATTAAAAAATATATATTATGATTATTAAAAATATGGAATCCATTTTCCCTAATTCCAATCACATAATTGGAAGAAATTAATTTACATTAAATCTCAGATACGGGACGACAAAGCGAGTTTTTAATGTAAAATGTTCAAAGGCTTCCTATGTTTTTATATTCAATTTCAAAGTTAAATTGATTCCAATGACCTAATTTTGATTAATTGATATATAATTTATCTAATTTGACTTTAAAATCAAATTAAAATATAATTTAATACTATAAATAAATTATAAGAAAAATAAATTTTGATTTAAAAATTAGTATTTTCATTATTCATCAAAAATGAAACTTCACAGAAAATACAAAAAATCAAACCTAAGCTATTTTTTATGTTATTATTTATAAAATGAAGTTTATTTTAACATATATAATATATAAAAGGGCCAAAAATGTATTTAAAAAATGTTATCTATTAAAAGGTGGTAAAACTATCTTTAAAAATTATATATTTTTATGCATAAAATTAGGTTTATTCTAATCTTACACCTATCAAATATATTGGATAAATATAAAAAATATTTTATTGAATATATAATACATATATATATATATTACATTAATATCACTCAATAATTTTAGTTAATTTTATTTATTAGGATAAAAAACATTGTGGGAATAAAAATAGTTTTTATAAAAACATTCCCTTTATACTTAGATAGTTATTAAATTAATTTTTAATTAATTTGTAACCAATGAATTAATTTTATTTTTGTATAAACCATATGCTTTGATAAGTTACTTAATATTATTCATAACCTCTAATTCAACGACAATTTTATATCATATTATAGTAATATTTTAATAATATATAGTTGTTCGATAAAACTCAGTCTTGTGTGTAACACAGACTATCGAGGAAAGTATTTATTGCATGAAACACAATAAAACTCAGTATTTTATACCTTCAAATCTATATCATAGATTTAATTTATTTAAAATAGTAAATATATAGTAAGTTCTTGGTATATTATATTCCCTTACATGCTTGGTGTTTCGTGTCATACATGTTATCGAATACAATGTTCTTAGTTTAAAATTTTAGGGTGTTACATCATTAGAATTAATTATTCATTACTATAAGGAGGATATTACTCTATTTTGTATGTAAAATCCCTTTTTCATCACTAGGATTGTCAAAAATAGGTTTTTATACTCTTTTAAAAGGTCCATAGAAGATTTATGGGGGTAATATTGGCTGAGGGAGAAATATTAGGGATGTTTGGTCCACTTAGATTATTTGAATATGGGTGATATAAGTTATAACCCAAAATATTGAGTCAATGAATATGGAATCAAACATACATTGCATGAATGACCCATAACACCCTATGGTTCCATGTTCTAACATGGTGTTCCTAGGGATCACAATGATTTGAGCTCCTTTATTGCATGGAGGAGATTCCTCTAGTTGGTATGTCGAAGACCTTATGCTTTGATAAAATATTAAAGAAAATATGTTCTCCAATCATTTATGAGAGACATGAAATATTTTTGAAGACTCAAACATGTATATAATGGGGTTGCATATGAAGTTATGTTTTCTATAATGGTTTCTAGAACCCTAGGGTTGTTCAGCTCTTAATTATGAAGCTTGATCCCTATGCCATGTGGTTTTGAGTCACAAGGTGTGGACCATCAAAGGTTCAGAAATAGAGTGTCACATTCCTACTTTGAAAAAGGGTAAAAAACAAATTGATGTAACATCAAGGATGTTTAATCCTCTTGGACTATCCAGTATGGGGATTTTAAGTCATGGTCTAAATGACTCGGGTTAGGAGGATGATATGTGAAAATCATACTGAGAATTCCCCAGAATAGACTAAGGTGATGAGTTCTTCCATGGAGACTTTAGGGCTCACAAGGATTATAAATTCTTTTTAAAAGAGTTATGCATTTTTTTGATAACCATAGGTGCATATACAGGAGCCATAGATATACATGCATAGTCAAAGGGTCCCTTGAAGATAGTTATCTTTTTTCCAAGGTCCATGGAAGGCTTACGGTTATCGTTCACAAATCATGAAGTGTGATTTGTTGAAATTTTATTATCAAAGATGGTTTTGAGCACCCTAAAATTTATGTCACCACCTAGAGAATATATTATCATGGTGAGGAGATGCGAAAAATAATTACTCTAACTTTTTCCTAAACTAGGTAATCTAGTAAGCATAGATTGGATTTTACTAGGGATATATTTAAGACCCTGTGAGCGTTATAACTTATTTATTTGTGCCCTAATTTTTTCCTAATCTCTGAAGATGAATAATTTTTCGTGCAAATACTTCACTTTTTATGAGGCCACCCTTTGTGGGTTTTCAACATGACAAGTTTTGTGTCTATTTCTGTATAATTTTAAGGTCTTTCAATTTAGAGCATTATAGGAAAGAGTTTAAGGTTGTGCATCTTTGACTAAAGTGAAGTAAATTTAAGGTCGTGATTCACATGGACCTAATTTGGGGGATGTTATAGAAGAGCCTAATTTGGATACCCAGGTACAATAGCACTCTAACTTTCTTTTAGAAGGGAGTTGAAAATGTTGAAAATCACACCTCAAGGTTTTCATGTCATGATTAATGATATGGTACCATCATACCAGAGATTTCCCAAAACACCCTCAAGTGATGAGTTATGCCATAGTGGCATTAGACTCACAAGGATTATAAATCCCTCTATTCGGAGGAAATATTTATATGGTAGGTAGGTCTGAGCCCTTATGCACTGATATCATGGTCAAGAAGAGAGATCCATTTTCCTTTATAAGGTCCATGAATGTTTTTTTGAAACATGAGGTGATCGATATATGAAGTGTGATTTATTAATTGATGTGCTTAAAATATTGCAGAAGCACTATGTACTCTGGCTATAACGACCCGAACTATTATAAATAAACATTTCCCTTTTGATTTAATTAAGTGTAATATTCTATAATATGGTTATATAAAACATATTTACTTATTTTATTTTATTTTATCCAATTGTATTTAAAAAACTATTAACTTTCTTTATCATTGATAATATAATCATTTAATCATGATCACATGATTAGCATATATATAGATTTTTAACAAATCCAATTGACACACACAAAGTAAGTGATGGCCTCAACTAGTAGAATCATACCCTATGAATCCCATTTATTGAATATTTCAAGGGAGATATAATTTTTGGGATTTGACCTTGACCAATCCCAATATTAGATCCAATAACTTAAGCATGATAGAAACCATTTATGGGAGAAGCTCAAGTTCATCGAGATCACGACCCAAACCATGTTCGCTGAAACACCCCATGAAATTTCCACCATCATGCACCTTAATATTATAGATTTTGTTGGCATATTAAAGGGGTATGTATCAATACCATAATAATATGAATATGTACATTATTTTTTATTGAATAATGAATATATTTTAATCCTATTATTGTTACTTTCTAAATGGTTATTATTTTGACACAATAAATCACGAATTGTATTTTTGGTTAATATTCATATTCAATTAATGAATTTATGAATTAATCTATTTTTGAAATAAATAATATTTTAATATTTTATATCAAATATAAATGATAATATAATTTTTATGAAGTCAAATCTAATTTTTATAAGTGTTTGAAAAATGTTATTATAAAAAACTCGGCATTTCTTAATAAATGTCAATTTTATTTTGAAAGTGAAAATTCATATATTTATAAATTTATTTAGAAAAAATTAATATTATTTTTTTAATCATAACATTTAAATTGTACAATAGTTAATTTTTCCTAATTTTCTGAGATAGTTGAATTTTCTAGAAAAATTATATATCTTATAAATATACTTTATGTTCTATGACATCATATTGATCCAAAAGTGATGTAATAATTACTATTAATTATATACAAGAAAAATAATGTTTTCCCTTTATAATAATGTGATTTTAATTTTATTTTATTTATTTTTTAAATCTATTATGAATCCTCCAAAACCTATAATATATTTTAAGGTTTTAAAATCATTTCTTTAAGAGTGTGACTCACCTCCACATAAACAAGGAAATAATTTTAATAAGTTCATACCTTGGCCTTAAAAAATAATAAAAACCACTCCCATTTTTAATAAACTTTGGGAAAAACCATGTTATGGTTTTAGGTTTTGGATATTTTATTATGTATATTCCAAAACCTAAATAATAATTAAATCCCCCTCATTTCTTATATAAACCCACCCAAGCTCCCATTTCTCTTCACTCAAAATCCTTGTATCATGTACATAATATTCCCTAACCACTATATATTCCTCTCAAGGTTCCCCCAAGCTCCCAATAAGCCCCTCCCAAGCATTTGGAGTCACACAACCATGTAAAGAATCCTCACCTTCCTCTCCTCCTTTCAGTTCAAGCGCATTATTTGAAATTAGTCTTATTGATTTCAATTTATTATATTTTCATTCAATTATAATAATCAAAATTATTTTACTATTTATTTTATAAGGATTATATATAATTTATCCTCTCTCATTTTGACCCTTACCTAAGTTGTTACTATGCTGAAATTCTATAAGGGATCTTCCACTCTTCTTTTTTTTTCAAGCATTTATTTTATGTTATGCTTATTAATTTCCATTTTTTCATGTGGGTATATGTTATAACATATCCCAAATAATATTAATTTTATTTATACATGATGATATACCCCTTCACTCCCATTATGCCTCACATGATCTTATATGTACACATGTTACCATGATTAAATTTTAAAAGGGATTTCTCTCCTCATTTAAATTCAAGAACTTATTTTATATTATGTCTCTTAAATTCAATTTTATTATGTTGGAATATGTTATTACATATTTCCCTTACATTTTTTTTAATTTATAAATGTTGATAGCTCTTTTCCCCTCTCATTAAGCCTTCCAGGATCCTTTATGTACACCCATTACCATGCTGAAATATAGTTAGGATTCTTTTCTCTATTCATGTTTATTCATTACCTTATGCCTTCTATTTAAAAAAAATTAATATTGAGATATGATTTTCCATGTCCCTATTACAGACCATTTTATTTCTATGTGATGAGAGACCCATTTATATCTCATCCACCCATTTTTACAAATCTATAAGTGATGTTGTTATGCTGCCCAAATTTCACCGATATCTTCCATTCCAAAATAATTGTGTAGTGAATACCATGCCCATTTCCTATCAAGGGTGTTCAAATTTATACAAATATAATTTTTTATTTGGGACTTACACATATGTATTCCACACTTTGTAATTTTGGAATAAATTATGGTAATGAATGAATACATGTTTTATGATCTATGTGGAATACGTAACCATGAGAATGAAATGAATATGATGGGTGTACCTAGATAGGGCACTAATACATTAGGTAATGTTTAGTATCATGATACATCATGTTGGGATAGGGATTGAACATGATTCCTTTATGGGACTTATACCACCATGATTTCTTGGTGTGTTTATCCTTGACCTATATTTATGATTCAGTGTTTTAAGTTGTTTCCAAATTTCGCATGTTATGAATATCATGTTATATCATGTATCATTGTAAAGTTTATGATCCATACTCTTGTTATGACCCATTGATATTCCTATTGTATAACATGTTTTACTTCTTCATTTTATTCCATTTTTAATCCAATACTCAACTTTTTAGATCAAATATTTCTTATATTTATCCTTAGGTTATCCCATGCAGTTTTAAAAGCCATGGAAATTTTAGAAGCATGTTAAATAAGATTTAATTAATTTTGTGGTATTTCATGATCAAGATGTTATGTTATGTACCTAATTACCAAATAAACTATACTTGTCAGTATTCTGGGTTTTATTAATTTTAATTTTATATAATAAATCATGTGTTGAATTGAAATAAAGAGAAAGGTTATTATAGTTTGTATTAGAGGAAAAGTTTAGTTATTTTTGAGATTAGGATTAGAAAACTCTTGTGAAAGCCTTAGGGATAATACTAAGTATAAGAATGAATCCCTAAATATTAGTAAATATAGATTAATTTTTTTATCAAGAAATTGAATCCATGTTGAGATACTATAAGTGGAAATGGTTCTAGTACAGATGTACCTAGGGGTAACAACTCCAACAATATGTCCCATGCCTAACTCAGGGTAACCTGGTACACAAAAACGGGTCTTACTACACACCTGGTTTTCCACTTCGGGGGGATATGTTTGGTAAATTCATAATATCATTAAAAAACACTATTAAGGGAACAAAAAATATCCATAAGAATATATGTTGAGAAATAGATCATGGATAACATAGATTCAAAACTATAAATTCATAAGTTGAGGAAATAATTGTAATTTATATGTTATCCCTTTAATTGAATTTGATTCCCATTTATGTGTTCAAAAGTTTAAAAGTATTAATCCCTATGTATATATTGGATAAAGTAGAACCAAAATAAAAAATTTAAAGGTAGGGTTATCATAAATAGTTCTACACATTCCTTCATGTCACAAAAGTTTAGTAGAACTATTCAGACACCACCACAAAGCATGGTGGTAGAGATGTCGGTGAAAATGGAAAATAAGAAAATTATTGCATCCTAAGTTTATAACTCCTCTACAATATTAATTTGTGGGATGAACTTCCTATATAACCTTATAATATTTACTTTAGTGTAATTTTATGAAATTTTAGTCATGTATTGTCTTTCCCTATATCAAACAAACATAAATTGTTGTGACAAGGAAATCACTCTCTGTATTGAAAATTGGCCCCTAGTTTTGTACAAGTGAAATGAGGAAGATGAATCTTCTTTAGACACATCATATCAATAATGTATATTATTTCCTTATGATAAAGTGTATATGTCTCAAATTATTGAGTCTAAGGAAATAATCATCCTCAATGACATTCCCATTACGAGTTAATACATTGATGTATTTCCTAAGGAATTATCTGGTCTTCCTCCTAGGCGAGAGGTTGAATTTTCAATCGATCCTATACCAAAGTAATTACCAATATCCAAGCCTACATATTGAATGGATGTTATAGAACTTAAGGATCTGTATAAACAACTACAGGATAATCTATAAAAATGGTCCATACACACAAGTTCTTCACATTGGGGTGCACCGATCCTCTTCATTAAGAAGGATGGGTAAATTCACCTTTGTATTGATTTTCATGAGCTCAAAAAGATCATGATAAAGAAAAAGTATCCTATTACGTGGATTGATGACTTGTTCAATTAGTTATACGTAGAACAATACTTCTCTAATTTGGATCTTCGGTCAATATATTACCAAGTTATATTTAATAATGAAGATATCCCCAAGAATGCTTTTTGTATTAGGTATGGGCACTATGAATTCATAGTGATGCCTTTTGGGCTCACTAATTCCCTAGAAATCATCATGGACTTGATTAATATAGTCTTTATATATTACCTAGACTATTTTTTGGTAGCTTTTATTGTTTATATTCTAATATACTTCAAAATCAAGGAGGCACGTGAGGACAATTTGAGCACTATGATAATGTCCTTGCAAAAGGAGAAGCTTCATGCCAAGTATAGAAAATGTGATTTCTGATTTAAGGAAGTCTCATTATTGGGGTATATAATCACAAATAATGAGATATATTTGGATCCTTCAATAATAGAAGAAATTTAAGGATGGACAAGGCCGGCATCCATTATAGATATTCATATTTTCCTTGGATTAGCTTGGTACTATCGTCGATTTGTGAGAGATTTCCCATGATTTTAAAACCCTCTAACGAAGATAACATGGTAGGTGTCAAGTTTTCTTGGATTGATGAATATAAAAAGAGATTCAAGGAATTTAAAATCAGGTTTATCATAACACTTATGCTCACACTACCCACAAGTGGAGATACTTTCATGGTATTCAGTGATACATCGAAGAAGGGCTTGGGTAGTGTGTTAAAGAAGAATTAAAAATTCATCGCCTATGATTCAAGGTAGTTGAAAGTTCATGAACATAAATACCTAACGCATGATCTTGAGTTGGAAGAAATTATTTTATCCTTGAAAATATGGATACATTATCTCTTTGCGTAAAAGTGTGAAATATTTACAGATCACAAAATCCCCAAGTATATATTCACACAGCTCGAATGGACCAAAGGCCTTCATTTTTATTGATTTTTGATAACCCCCCTTTCAAGGGATGAGGGGGAACCCTTACAAGGACCATATTTTTAGATATTACATGGCTCGTAGGCTTAAGAGATTACATGACCCGAAGGTCTTAGAGAATTCAATGAGATTATAACTACAAGGAACTACCCCTCCCCAGCATCTGCATCATGATGGTAGCTCTCCACCTCTGCATGGCTGTCTAGATAGGCTTCCCATGAAATCAAAGTATGGTCCTGATGGCATATCCATACCCTCTCATTCTTCTAAATCCATTTGGTTCTGCTCTGGTGAGTTCACTTTCTCTGAATCCTCCTCTTGGGCTGCTCCTTTCTTGTAGAGTATGTCTGGGGTAACAGCACTGATTATGTGGCCCGAAGGCCTTGAGGTGGCCCAAAGGCCTTAGAGGTGTCCATAAATCCTTATTGACCCAAAGGTCTGGGTGGCCCTAAGGCCTTAAGGACTCCAAGCCCAAACCGATGGCCCAAGGTGAATAGTTCTGGCTGCTACAGTACCAAACGATACCTGCTATAGTACCTACTACGATACCCACACAGTACTGCTACAGTTCTTGATACAGAGTTGTTGTAGTACCTGTAAATATGCCTCCACCTGGTTTCGAACCTAGGTCTTATGGATGCACTTAAGGAGTCCTCACCTACTGGGTTGAGTCTCATGTGCATATATTCACACAAAAAGAGATGAATATGTGCCAAAAAAGATGGTTAGAGCTGATCAAGGACTACAACTACTCAATCCACTACTATCTTGGTAAAGAAAACAAGTTGGTAGATACTCTATGTAGAACGGATCCATAAATTATATCATTAATGAGAATTGAGATAGATTCTATCTTTTTAGATTTAGAAATTATGGACATGGGAATCATAAAATAAGAAACATCACCAATCCTTTCACAAATGATTATTAAACTATCCCTTAAGGATAGATTAAAAGATAATGAAAGGGATTATGTTGGAATTCATAAGAAAGTGGAAACTATAAGAAAAGGAAAATCCTCAGAGTCCAATGTTAATGATAAGGAGTTGTGAGATTTGGTTCAATACTATGCGTACCATCAAATCCTGAGATAAAGAAAGAGTTGTTGGATGATGCACATAGATTAACCCTCCCCATCTACCTTGGAATCATGAAGATGTATCAAGATCTCCAATAACACTATTTGTGGAAAAATATGTAGAAGGATATCATGGATTATAAATCAAGATTCCTTGTATATAAGAAGGTGAAAGTGGAAAGAAAAAAAATCCAAGGGGATGATGCAACCATTAACCATACTTACATGGTAATGTGAAAAAAACACCATTCACTTTTTCACTGGTCTTATAAATATATCAATAGAGAATAATTATATATGGGTTGTGGTGGATCATCTTACAAAGGCATATCACTTTATCACAATTTTAGAGGATTTCTCACAAGATCAACTTACACATATTTACATTATAGAAGTGGTAAGGATCCATGGATTACCACTATGGATTGTATCTGATAGAGATCCAAGATTCACCAATAAGTTTTGTAAGAGTCTCCAACATGCTCCGAATATTGATTTGAACATTAAAAAGTCTTATAATCCTCAAACTGATATCCAATATAACTGAACTATCCATACACTTTAGGACATGTTGAGAGAATTCGACTTCAAAGGAGGATGGGACCAACATCTACATTTGGTTGAGTTATCATAAAATAATAGTTTGCACTAAATAATTAAAATGGATCCCTATAAATCCCTTTTATGGGAAGAGATGCAGAAAACCTACATGTTGGGATGATTTTGTGGAAAGAAAACTGTTGGGTCCTGAAATTCTCAAGAAAACGGTGGAAACTTTTAGGACCATTTGGCATCACATCAAGGCTTCTCAGAGTCAAAAAAAGAACTATGCTGAAAATCACAAACGAGACCTAGAGTTTGATATTGGATACATGGTATTCCTATTCATATCTCCATGGAAGAAATTGATGAGATTTGGGAATAAGGTAAATCTTAGTCCAAGATATATCATCCCCTTTCAGATCCTTGATCGCATTGGAGCAGTGGCCTACCAACTAGTACTTACACCTAACCTACCTTAAGTACATAATGTATTCCATGTATCCATATTGAGAAAGTACATATCAAACCCCTCACATGTAATCAATCAACAGGTGGTACAATTAGAGAATGATCTCTCATATGAGGAGAAACTGATGAAAATATTAGATCATAGAGACAAAACTCTACGAAATAAGGCAATGCACCTTGTCAATGTATTCTAAAGAAACTAAAAGTTTGAATAAGAAACGTGGAAACTAGAGGAGGTGATGAAACAAAGTTACTCTCATCTACTTTAGTATTGAAAAATAAAATTTTTATGATGAAATTTCTTAAGGCTGGAAGATTGTAATGACTCGAACTGTTATAAATAAAAATTTCCCTTTCGATTTAGTTAAATGTATTATTAAATAATATGGTTATAGAAAATACATACACTTATTTTATTTTGTTATATCCAATTGGATTTAAAATACCATTAAGTATATTTACCACTAATAATATAGTCATTCAACTGTGATCACATGATTTGTATAAATATAGTGTTTTAACAAATCCAATTTACACAGACAAAGGAAGTGATGGTCTCAACCAGAAGGATTATAACCTATAAATCATATTTATTGAAGCATCCAAGGGAGATATCATTTCTGGGATTTTCTCTTAAACAAGACCAAGCTGATATCCAACAACTTAAGCATGAGTGAAACCATTGACGAGATATTTTCAAACTCCTCAAGATCACAGACCAAACCATGCTTGTTGAACCACCCCATGAAAGTACCACCATTGTGCACCTTACTCTTAGGGAATTTTATGGTGTATTAAAGAAATACGTATCAAGACCCTATAAATATGATTATTTACATTATTTTTTATAAAATAATGAATAAATTTTCATCCTATTATTGTTACATTGTAGATGATGTTTATTTTGATACAATAAAGAACACGTTGTATTTTTGGTTAATATTCAAAATCAATTAGTGAATTAATGGATTAATGTATTTTTTAAATAAATAATATTTTAATATTTTTTATCAAATATAAATGATCATATAATTTTTTTAAATACAAAATTAATTTTTATAAGGGTTTGAAAAATGTTATTGTCAAAAACTGAACATTTCACAATAAATGTCAATTTTATTTTAAAAGTGAAAATTAAAATATTTGTAAAATTATTTGTATAAAATGAATAATAGTTTGGGAATCATAATCTTGAAATTATCCAATGGTGAATTCTTCATAATTTTCTAAGATAATCAAATTTTAAGGTAAAAATTAAATATCGTATAAATATACTTTTTGTTTTATGAAAACATAATGACCAAAAAGTGATGTAATAATTACTATAAATTGGATCGATAACCAAATATTTTTTTACTTCAAAATAATGTCACTTTGAGTTTATTTATTTATTTTTTAAAGTCGTTATGAATTCTTCATAACCTATAATATATTTTAAGGTTTTAAAAACATTTCCTAAAGAGTGTAACTCACCTCCACATATTCAAGGGAATTATTTTAATAATTTAGTACCTTGGCCTTATAAAATAATAAAAACCACTCCCATTTTTAAAAAACAATGGTATGCTTTTTGGTTTTGGATATTTTATTATGTAGATTCCAAAACCAAAATAATAAAGAAATTCCCCTCATTTCCAATATTAACCCACCCAATATATCATTTCTATTAACTAAAACTATTTGTATCACATCCATACTCTACCCTACCCTATCTAGAGTCCTACCAAGGAGCCCCAATCTCTTAATAATTCCCTCCCAATCATTTAGATTCACACACTAAAGTAAGGGATCCTCACCTTCCTCTCCACCTTTCAATTCAAGCACGTTCTTTGAAAATAGTCATCTTAATTTCAATTTATTGTATTTTCATTAATTTATAATCATTCTCCTATTTTCCTATTGTTTTTATATTAATTATATATTATTTATCCTCTCTCGATTTTACCCTTAACTAAGTCGTTACTATGCCTAAATTTCATAAGGTAACTTCCACTCTCCTTTTAATTCAAGCATTTCTTTTATGTTATGATTATTAATTTCTATTTTTCAGTTTGTTATATGTTCTTAAATATCCAAAATATTTTATTTTTTATGTATACATTATGATATACCCCTTTCACCCTCATTAATATTCCCATGATCCTTTATGTACACCTGTTACCATGCCAAAATTTCATAAGGGATTTATCTCCTCATTTTCATTAAATAAACTTACTTTATGTTATATATCTTAAATTTCAATTGATTATGTTCTAATATGTTCTTATATATTACACTTACTATCCGTCTAATTAATAAATTATGAGATCCATTTTCCCTCTAATTAATCCTCCCACTATCCTTTATGTACACTCATCACCATGTCGAATTATAGTTAGGATTCTTTTCTATATTCAAGTTTCTTCATTACCTTATGCCTTCTATTTCCAAATTTATAATGTTGGGATATGATTTTACATATACCTATTACTACGCATTTTATTTTTATAAGATTGGAGACCCCTTTCTCTCTCATTAACCCATTTTTACCAATCTTTATGTGAAGCTGTTATGCTACCAAAATTTCACCATGATATTTCATGCTAAAAAATTTATATAATGAATACCCTACCCATTTCCTATCAAGGGTGTTCACATTTATGCACATATACATTTTTATTGGGGACTTACATATATTCATTCAACACTCCATAATCATGTAATAAATTATGATGATGAATGAATGTATGTTTTATGATTTATGTGGAACACTTAATCATGAGAATGAAATGAATATGATGGGTGCACCCAAATAGCACTCCAATGCATTGGGTAATATTTAGTATCATGATACATTATGTTCGGATAGGGATTGAACCTAATTCCTTTATGGTTCATTTTCCACCATGATGTCTTGGTGGGTTTAGCCTTGACCTATGTTTATGATTCTGTGTTTTAAGTTGTTTCCGCATTTCCTATGTTATGATTATCAAGCTATATCATTTATCATTGTCATGTTTATGATCCATACTCTTGTTATACCCCATTGATATGCCTATTTTATAACATTTATTATCTTATTCATGTTATTCCATGTTTATTACCTTACTGGGATTTATATCTCACCCATTTCTTTTGTTTTTCCCCGAGTTATCTCATGTAGTTTTAAAAGTCATGGAAATTTTAGAAACATGTTAAGGAAGTTTTCAATATTTTTGTTGTATCACATGTCCAAGATGTTATGCTATGTACCTAATTCCAAAATACACTAGACTTTTTGATCTTTCATGTTGTATTAAGTGTAATTTTATATAATAAATCATGTATTAATGTGAAATAAAGAACATAGTTATTATAATGTATGTTTGGGGTAAGTATATTATGGTCCTTTGATAAGGGATGATAATAGATGACATCCTTCACTATTTAAAGACGTGTAGGTTGGGAGGGGGGATTTTTATGCTTATTTATTATGACTGGACCAAGGGTTAGAGATTCGGGCATCCCTAAATATCTTTTGATGTCAAAAATCAAGACACATGTAGTAATTGAATGGAGGTGTTATAGGAGAAAAATTACTAACAATAGTGTCCCTCTTGGTTAAAGTCTATGGTAATGTGAACTTTTACATCATGCAAGAGACATTAACTATGCATTTTAATTTCATATGATGGGGAATCATGGCATTCCTTTTAAAGTATTTCATTCAGGACCATGATAAACCTTTCATGGGTTATTATGACTTATTCGTGCAGGAAATTGGTTACTAAATTTCTAATCTCACATGAGTTGTTCACTATGTGTGAAATAAGGAATGGAAAGGGTTCCTCTAACCATGCAGAGGTGATTAAGGATAGAATAGTAGAATTTTGTATCTTGTGGTGGATGGACCAAGATATAGGATCGAGGCATCTCTACATATCTCATTGAAATGAGAATAAATCCATATGTAGTTTTAAAACCCCATTAAGTTTAATGTTGTGAGGCAAGGACATCATCCATGAAGTTTAATGTCTTGTAATAAGGACATGGGTGACTAAACATGAAAGAGTAGGAATGTTGTGGCTAAACCCAATAATGAACATTTGGGTGTCACTACATATCATGTGATGGCATCAATCATGCCACACATATTTATTGGGAAACATGCAGTTTAGTGTCATGTAGAGGGGGAATCAGTCATACATTTTAGCATCTTGTGGTGAGTATGATGGTCACCCGATGTGAAAGGTAAGTAACATGATGTATGGTCCCAAAAAAAGAGGTTCATGAATCACTACATATCCTATGATGATAGGAATCAAGTCAAACATAATTCTTATAAGGAGAGACTCCATATGTGGAGCTGACTATCACATAGGGATAGGTGCATTTCATCCCTCTTTTACACGGGTCTAGATCATGTATAATGATTCATTAGTGAGATGGTTCTTCCCGTGTAGTTTAATGTCATGTGGTGAGGACATCTTCCATAAAATTTAACATCATAAAGTAATGATTGGTTTTGTAAATTTTAACATCATGTAGTTAGGATGTGAAACACTATGTAGTTGAAAGTCTTACTTCTTGGACATGGGTCACCCAATATGAATGAAAATGATCCATTGGGGGATCCATGAAGTTTAACATCATGTGTAGAGGAAGTGCTATGTATAGTTTAGAATCATTTGGTCAAGAAAACCCTATACAATTTAACATCATACAACTATGATGCTTTTGTATAGTTAATGTCATACAACTAGTATGACTCTGTATAGTTTAACGTCATGTGGTTAGAAAGTGAGATATTTTCTAGTCTAAAGTAATACTTCAAGAACTTGACACTTTATGGCAACTATGTAAATTGGTTCTTGGTAAATCTCACATTGGTGGGGGTTGTGACATTCTCCCCATCCATTGTGTCCAATGAGTAAGCTCCATTATGATAAACCTTCGGTATAATATAAGGCCCTTCACATTTAGGTTCCATATTTAGAGGCTTCTTACGTAGTATCATTGGGGTTATGAGATCCAACATCAGTTATACTTAGAGGAATGAATGGAGGTGGGAATTTTTATTGAAGGACCATGCAATCTGATTCTGATGGAATTCAAAGTGGTGCAATGTAGACAAATTATTCTCGTCCAGCCATTCCATCTCATCCAGCCACTTTTCTGATTTCTCATCATTTGAGAGTGGTCCACAAATGGATAATCGATATGAGGGAAACTAAAATTCTATGGTAAATACTACATCATTCCCATACACCAATGAATATTAATTTTCTTGTATAGTAGAGAATGTGGTGGTACGGTAATCCCATAAAGCATGGAAGAGTTTATCCATCTAGGACTTATTGTTTTTATTCACCATCTTTTATAGAATGTTTAACAAGGTCTTTCTGAAGGCCTCTATTTTTTCATTTTCCACTGTATGATATTGAGATGAGTGATTGGACTTGATGTTGTAATCTTAGTACAATTTCATCAATTCCATAGATCATAATTTTGTGTTTTTGTTTTTTAATATTATGTAAGGGACCTCGAACCTGGTGATGATATGGGACATTATGAATTTGGTGATATTCTTTATGATGACTTCCTTGAGTGATATTACCTCATCCAATTTATAGAAGAATTTGGTAGTAGTAAGTATGTACTTGAACTACTTAGTTGTGGCTAGGAGATATGTTCACCTAACATCAATTCCCCAAATGTAAATTGTCCATGAATATTTAGTTTTATGTATAACTTTCAGGGGCTGGTGGATGAATTTTTCATGGATCCATAATTTATGATATTTCCAAGTTAATTACACACATTCTTATATCATGGTTTTCTAGTAATAACCCAAACTCTTCATTTAGTGGGAGATTCTGGTCCTATACCGATGAGCGTCACAGAATCATGCATGAACTTTTTCCATGATGGTGTAAATCACTATTTTTAATATTCATCAGTGGAAGTTTCTATCGAATCATATATTTTAGCGGGATTTTTTTCATTTGGGTATTCTCATACGAAAAAGTTGACTACTTAGCATCGAATCCATTCCATTACGGCTTGATCTATCAGGAGAGTATCATTTTGAAGATAACAGATTATGGGTTCCATCCATCCAAAAGTAGATAGTTGTACATCATGCTATGTAGTGGTATTAACTAGATTGATTTCTTCTATATAACATAAAATGATATATGAGACCATTATTCAGTGCATGATATGAAATATTTCATCCTCGTGATCAGGGTCATCCAGGACAATGGCTGAACTAGCCAATGATTTGGTGTGATCATTCTATGATCAGGTAACATGATGCAATGTGGGATCCAAATAGAATTATTACATTAGTCCCCAAATGTATCTAGTGAGAGGGAAAAATTATTTCTTTTTGATTGAATGTTTTCCATTGGTCTTCTTTATCACTAGTTCTGAATCCCATTTGATATTTAGGTAGGCTATCTGTAGTTGTAAGGATAGTTCTAATCCAACGATGAGGGTTTGGTTTTCTACCTCATTATTTATGAAGCCTTTAGAAAGTGAGAAAAATTAGGTAAATTTTTATTTGTCTATATAATCAAATACAACCCCTATGACAACCCGATTTAGCTTCGGATTTTCTATTCTTTTTCTAATATAACTTCAAGAGGAACCATAAAAATACATTTCCCATGTCTGGGGAGTGTCATAGGTATAGAAAACCTCATCATATGAGAGTTTGATGTCTACTAGTGTACTTTTAGAGGTGGGATGTTCCGTGAGAAAATCATCCAGGTATTTCTCCTTCAC
The DNA here is from genome assembly GCA_963277665.1 of Viscum album. NCBI lineage: Eukaryota > Viridiplantae > Streptophyta > Magnoliopsida > Santalales > Viscaceae > Viscum > Viscum album. The sequence goes on along the minus strand of OY728135.1, from coordinate 1,663,263,448 downwards.
TACCTTATGTGACATGAACTAGATGTCATATTGTTACAAAATAACCACCCACCGGTATATACACCCAGTTAACATGGGTATTCCAAGGATGTACTTGATTATATTAATACAAGAGATTATATGGAATTCATGGGGCTGTAAGTAATTCTTTAGCTTTGCATTTCAAAGATTAGTGTGAGGCAGTTCTCCTCGATATTCGAGTATCGGGTCTCACTACCTATCATTGTTCGGTTGAGGAAATAGAGATTATTCTCAGTTCCTGCATCATTATTCTATGTGATGAGAGATCTTAGTGATCATTCCATGGGGGTCATATATAAGATGATGGAATTTCCTTCCACTAGTTTCATTAGGACTGGTGGGTGTAGTAGAAACTACTTGAGACTTTTGAAGGCATCTTAGAATTCCTTGTTCCATTGGTAGGAAATTCCCTTCTTCATTAGCCTAGTTAAAGGGAGTAATTTTCTGTCCATGTAAGCTATGAAATGCCAAATTTATGAGAGGTTCCCTTGAATTCGCCTAAGTAATTTGAGATTTCTTGGGGTGACATTGCTAACATAGCACTGGTCTTCTCTGGGTTAACCTTGATGTCATGGTGGTGTAATATAAAGCCAAGGAACTTCCCTGATGTTACCTTGAAAGTTCATTTCAAAAGATTCATCTTCATACTGTGCTTCCACATCTTGTTAAAGACTATTTAAATATCCCTAAAGAGATCACACCACTATTGTTATTTGACCACCAGGTATTTGACATAACATTTAGTTATCCTTCGCATGAATGGATTAAAGATATGATGCATGGAGTGTTGATAAGTGGTGACATCATTATTTAAGCCAAAGGGAATAACCTAATAGAAAATGATCCCTTGGGGAACTCTGAAGGTAGTTGATTCTTCATCTTTTGGGTCCATATTTATTTTATTGTACCCTGAATACCCATCCATGAAAGAGAGGTCTTGGAAGCCACCAGTTACATCAATCAAGAGTACTATGATTGGTAATGGAAATTCGTCCTTTGGGAACTATCGATTGAGGTCTATGAAATTGATGAAAACCCTAATATTTATATTTTTGTTCTTGACAACAAAATTATTAGAAATACGTCTTGGGTATTCTTCTTATTATAGAAATTTATATTTGATAAATTTTCCAACTTATACCTCTACATCGGTATCATGAGAGGGGTGTATCCTCCTGGATGCCTTCTTGAAGCCTCAATGTTCATCAAGTAAGCCAATATGGTGCATAGCCACATTTGGATTCAGTATGGGCATTTTTTTATAGTTCCAAGCTAATACATATTGTAGTTTCTTTATAAATTCAATTTATATCTCTTGATATTCAAGGGGAATGGAAGCGCTAATCAGTATAGGTCGTGGGTCTTCTTATGTTCTCAAATTTACCTAACCTAACTCATCGATGGTGGTGGAGACACCTTCCACGAATCTGGGAGGTCCTTCCTGATGTCATCCTCTTCTTCTTCAACCTATGATTCTGTGGATTCATTCTTAGATAGAGATGATAATATGGGGTATCTCTATCATTTTTGAGGTGAGAGAGGCCATGAAAAAATACATTATCATCCCTTTCTACTAGAGTCATTATAGAGGGATGTTGGATCAGATTGTCCTTTATACTATCACTAGGGATAAAAGGGGAATGTAAATATAATATTTGGTTTATTACCTCAACTAGATTTATGGGGAGCACAAAGTAACTATCGAGCATACTCTAGATATTTTCATGGGTGGATCCCAAGTTATTAGTGGATACAACATGTATGTCATCATACACCATTGGTTTTTTTCCTCTCCTTTTATAGAAACTTTCTTCAACATATATGGATTCACAATACTCAAAGGGGGCACTGTCACCATGCAGTATGTTGAATTTTCCATCACTAAAGTACTTAAATCATTAATGGAATGTTAAAGGTACCACCATGTGGTTATGGATCCAGGGTCTTCAGAGTAATACATTGTATGTAGTGTCTTTCTGGATAACAATAAAATCCATGTCATATGTGAGATAACCAAACTAAGGTTTGATTTTAATCTTCCCAATAGGTCTTTTCTCATGCTTTTCATACCCTTGAATGGTCATCTTTGTTGGAGACAAATACCCTTATCTATATCCCAGACATCAAAGGGTTTGAATCATTATGATATTAATTCATAAACCATTTTTAATTAGATACATTCAGATATCAACATTATCAAGTATACCCAATACATATGGGGGTTTGATGTGTCCTTGGATAACCTTTTCCTAGTCCTATTCTATGAAGGAGACAGAAACATGGTATTATACTGACATTTTATTCATTTGATAGACCTTGGCTGTAGAGAATTCTATCTTTAATTCACATGGGCTCTAGAGGGCTTCAACAAGTGCTGCTTTGAGTTATATTGAAAGATGGAGCACATCGAGTCTTGAGATATTTGTTGGGAAAACCGCCATCTATTTCAGAATTTCGTACTTTTGTGCCAGATTTCAGTGCTTCCCAAGGGGGGGTTGTTCCTTGACATGTGGCTTAGGAACTGATACATTTGTGGTAGATGGTCCTATTTTTTGTGCTGAGGATGAGGGATTATCTGTTTCTAGTGGCATGGGTCGTGTCTTACTTCCCTATTTCATAGGATGATTGGGTAATCAAACCCTCTCTATGCAGTCATGCAAGACAAATTGGAACAGATGACCATTGGTGGGTTCTAAGATGATTCCATATCTATATTTGGCTCGCTAGAGCACCTCTCCATGATTCTTAGTTGTATATATGTCCTCCATGGAGACTTGACTAAAATATTGAGTCTGACCATGCCTGTGGTGTCCCCTATATCCTTAGTTCCTATGCATGTGGCCTCCTATTACCTAGTTTGGTGTGAGGAACATATACTCAAAGGCATATTAATTATCAGATAAGGGGTCTTCCAAGTGTATCAGTTTAAAAGAACCAAAGATAAAATCTTTGTTTGGTGAGGGTTGCATTTGGTGGGGTTATTTTTGTGCTTCAGATGTTGAAGGAAAGAAGCCTTTAAGAGTCAAAGTTACATTGGAGTAGAATATGACTCTTCCTCTTTCATCTCTTCCTATTTCCGATTATCACATCCACCTTTAGGATACATAAAAGATGTCACCTTCTTGGGTGGTGGATCTATTATGGATCTGTCCAGCTGTTCTCTCAGGGTGGCATGAGCTCAATCAACTGTTTTCCAAGTCATCTAGTTGTTGAACTTGTGTCCATACCTAGCCATAAATTTCTACCAATCACCCTCTTCTTCTGATTTGGAAATGGTGATTTAGTCCAGCTTCTCTAAGGAGTCATCTAACAACACCTATTTGGAATCAACCATGCCTTGAAGGACGTATTTGGAGATGAAGAAGACCTGGATATTATGACCCGGCCTTTTATGGAAAGGGAAATAGTCAGGATGGTTTGTGAGGTTGACCTCATTAGTCTTCCTCAGATATGATAGCTTGAGTATGTTATTGTCCATGGTTTTAAGAAAATAACTATGGACTTGTTGATTTTGCAAGGATAAGGCTTTATTCATCTATTCCTTAAATCATGAGTGACCATGATTTCTCTGTGCTTTTGGCCAAGGGAATTTTTTTTCTTTCTTCTACTCAACAAGAGATGATGGGTGGTTAGGGGCCTAATTAGGTTCTTGGATGGGAACTACTATTGGTTTAAGGGTAACAAATGTATATTCTTCCATCTCGATCCTTTTCCCATATGCTAAATGAATGAGTTGAGATTTATCTTGACTTTATTGAATGGAATATTCCAAATTTTGGGCCATTTTGGTGAACCCACAGAACCCACTTGGATACTTCATTAGTATCAAAGGTGTTTGTAACTAATCCTAGATATTTTCCTCATATAGTTTCAAAAAATGCTCTTATGAGAGAGGGATTTTGAGTAAATAGGTAAAACCCCTCCATCTAGATATGAAATCATAAACCCTGCCTTTTTTACATTTCTTATAGTTAATTAGGTAAAAAATTGTATTTTCCATAAGTGTGGATATTAACTGATAAAGGAATTGGTGAAAAAGTTCTTCCTACCCTCCAATGGATTCTTTTAGAAGGTTGTAGTACCAAACAAAAGCTGGCCCTACCAGAGTCTTTACAAAACACCTCATCTTAGTCACCTCCTTTTGATCTTGGGGGGCCATCATCGGCCCACATATGAATATGAAGAGTTTGATATGTTGTAAAGTGTCTCCTACATTATTAAAGATGTAGAATGTAGGATTACTAAAATTGGGTGGTGGTAAAGTGTCATCCACCCATTAGGGGTGTGGATTCTTCTTAGGATTCATGGGTGCACATCACCCCTACATATATTATATTTGAGTAGTTAGGGACTTGATGATGTTGATCAATTCTGGAGTCACTATTGGTTGAACCACCTCTTATCTGTAGGGAGTGTGTGGGGCCTGATGAGGTGGCCCTATTTTTTTCTCCCACTAATTCTAAATTAATGAAAAGACTGAATGATTACCCTATCGAGGGAGAGGTTTTCTCTGTAACGAAGGTAAGTCATGATAATTTTCTACTTCCTCATTTATGTAGACTAGTTGCCTAGATCTAGAGAAGTACTGATGCTTTGATTCCTATCTTTTTGGTAGATCAGCTCTTATTGGAGAAGGAATATTTTCCTTGACCTGAAGATGATACATAGTGGGAATATTACCCCGGAGTAGCTCCTCATTGATTTTTCTGAGAGTTTTTATCTCATCACCACATTGTGACAATTGTTCCTCCATGGAAAGAACATGGACTCTTTTGGGTGGTGATTAGGATGTTGTCACACCTTTCCCTCAATCTTTTATAGTGTTCTGCCAAAGAGGTGGCAACTTGATATTTGGAGGTGCCAGATTTTAGATCCTTCTTTGGTTCTGGGTATATGAAACCTCCGTTGGAGAATCCAAATCACCTTCCTCTTAGAGTATGTTTTCTATGTTTTGTCCCACTATATCTTTATCTTGATCCACCATATATTTTTTGTTGATAGTGATAAAATTAACAAAGGTATATCAGGCAATGGTTGTTGTCCCAGTACTTTTAACATAATAATATGATTATGTACTGCCTTTATTAGGGTCATTTCTTGAACCCTTTTCCATATTAGGAAAATTTGGATTTCAACCCTCTGGGTTATAATTTACTTCAACATACACTCCTTATATATCGACCTATGAGTAATTACCTTGAGGGAGTTTCTGGTCCTAATTGTTGAATGGGCTATAAATAATAAAGGTTTATCTTGTGGTGGGAGGAATGGATGGGATGTCAATCGTTAACTTTTAACTACCAACCTAGATAAGGTTTATTCTATTTATGGTGATGATGATGATGAAAATGCACTTAGCCCTATGGTCTATGAATTATATAGGTCCATAATTGGCATTGATTAATCCTGTTGTTTAGGATTTTATGCTTCTATTTGAGGATTTGATGATTCATGGGATGGGAATTGAGATATAAATGCCCCAAGCCTAGAGGGATAGGGGTGATCTAGAATCACCATTTATTTACTTAGGACCCTCTTAGGAGATGATGAACTTGGTGATGGTAATTAAGATATAAATTCCCCCATCCTAGTGGGATGGGGTTTGTTTGCAGCTACTAATGATGTGAGATGAATCCTCTTAGGTATTAATGATCCGAGAGGTGGAGGAGGTGGTAGATATTCCCCCAGCCTGGTGAGATGAGTCTGATCCGAGATGGATTCTATGGCAGCTGCTACTTTGGCCTATTTGGTGTCTCTCATTTGTGCTCACATAGGATCATGGTTTAATGGAATCCCATGACGGTAGTCAATTTTTATAGGATTTCATTAATTTGATTTTAACCTTGGAATCCATGTCTCAAATTCATTCTCATTGCTTTAAGGGGCCGATTTAAAAGACTTTTTGGATATCCTCTTCCACCGTTTGTGATGTCTGGGCAACATTGAAGTTGGAGTGTTTGTTTTTAGTGACCAACTAGCCCAATTATTACTCAGTACCCTGATTTCTCTAGAGGATATGACATTATAGGACACTGTATTTGAGGGGTTTTGTTTTTTCTGGGGTGCGATGAAGTGTAATGCTTAACACTTTCCCCATCCTTGAATGTGAATACATAAAATGTATTTCAAAATCAATTTCCAAAGAGTTGTGATGTAATGGAAGAAATCATGTTATATATTTTCACTGTGATTTTTTGGTTTTGGATCCTAATCTATAGAGATAGTAGCCAGGTCTAGCTAAAATAGAGTATCTTGATGGTCTAAAGGTGACCCTTGTATCCTGGATAAAGTAGATATCTATTCTTCTATCAATAATGAGTTTACCACATATTTTGGCATAGATAAGGCATAAAATCATTCTCTAGCTCATCTGGGATCTCATACTAGAAGAGGAAAGAATCCAAAACATGATGGGGAGTTTGTTTCTAACATACTCTATCCATATCAATGCCATCTTCCTCTTCATCATAATTACACAGCTCCATCCCAATCAGACCATGGAAGTTTTTTATTGGGTTGGTATAGTGACCAAGGCTTAACATAAAAGGATATTACATAATTTTAGATGAATATTCTGACATTATAAAAATACATTCCCGAGGACCATAATAGTTTAGTGTATTTGTAAACTTGGAAAAAAAATCTTATATCCTGGTGAAAGAACTTGAACATCTCCCATAAATATTTCCACCTTTATTACTCCTATATAAAACCTTTCTTTATAACCTAGGGAAAGGAAACATAATAAAGGGGTGATCTCAAATTCTCGGTAAGGGTAAATAAGGGAGATATATAAGCATAATTATGAGCAAAAGGGTATGAGAACATGATCATGAAAATAGAAGATGACACCCGGCATATCAAAGATCATATAAATGAATTATGGAATATATCATGGAAATTCATAAGACAAGAATCATAAAGAAATAAAGAACATAAACCAAAAAAGTATAACATATGAATAAAACATGGAATTATGGCAGACACATAAGCATATAATATGATATCTATAGTAGCCAAGGAATTACATTCAAGGCCATATTGGTAGTATGGGTTCTTACCATCTTAGTAGTCATGGTTCACTCCCATATCCATATTAGTAGCATGATTTCACTCCTCATACCATCTTGGTAGTCATGGTTCACTCCCATGGTCATCTTAGTGGCATGAGTTCACTCCTCATACCATCTTGGTAAACATGGTTCACTCTCATATCCATCTTAGTAGTCAAGGTTTATTCTCAAGACCATATTAGTCTATCTCATGAGATATAAGTCATTACCTAATGCATTGGAGGGAGATATAGGTCATACCCATCTCATAATGAAATCATACATAAATGTGACAAAAAACCATAAACAATTATATCATAACCCATTAAATGAAATGGGTTTCGTAAATATGTAATAATTTCATAACATATGGAAGAGATATAGGTTTCATAATCATTTAATCAAAATAACCACTCATGAAAGAGAAACACATTTCACAAACATAAAACCCATGAAATATGAATGAGTTTCATAAAGACCATGACATTAATAATAACCCATTCATATAAAGGATGTGAATGGAACCTTTATATCATTTCCTAGAAGGTCATGAGTAACATCAACAAATTTCATATTAGATGGAAAATAATTTTCAAATATCTTTCAAAAAACATTTCTTGAGGAAAATATCATTTATTATTTGAAAAAGGATCTTTAAAACATAAAAACACTTTGAAACCCATTTTAATTGATATAAAATTCAAATCTTATGAAGAAATATTTGAAAGCATTTTGGAATCCTTTTTCTTTAGAAACATATAAAGAGAGCTTGAAAATGTTTTAAAAACCTTTTTCCTTTAAACTAATAAAATAAGATTGAAAATTTTAGAAAATGGTTTTCCTTGAAAATAATTTGAAGAAATTAAAAATAAAGGTTGAAAACGTTTTGAGAACCATTTCTTTGAAAATAGTTTGAAAAATTATAAATAATCCTTGAAAACATTTTGAAAATAATTTTCCTTGAAAACTTATAAAAGAAGGTTGAAAAAATTTTGAAAAAAAAAATCATTGGAAATTAATTTTAAAAAAACATTTTCTTAAAAATTCACCTTTTAAAAATGAAATTGAATCTTTAAATAAATTATAGCGGGTTAATAAGTACATATCGTACAAGGTAAAAAGAACATTCCTTTTGTACAATAAAAAGGTTTGAAAAATGACTTGTTTATAAAGAGACAAGAAGATTCCTTTTAATTTATTGGTAAAATAAAAAAGGGTAAAAATATATTTTAAATATTATAGGATGATGTACAATAATGTTGGAAACACTTTTTAGAAAACTTAGATTTCCGACTAAAGAGAGAGTAAAATCGGGTTTTCCTAAAAACACTTTCTTAGTTATCTTATGTACCAAAGAGTAAAAAAATGATACCAATGCATTAATATATCATGAATAACCATAGGAGAATAAAATTCATGAAAGTTCTTGAGATATCATAATATTTCATAAAATAATCAAAATCATTGACAATCTCTAAAAGCGATGATATTGTTTAAATAAAATCTTATCACTTCATAACTTGGGATCACACTCTCCATGTAAGAGTATAAAATTACATAAAGCTTGGAATATCCGGAAAAGAAGATTATTCATGATGTGTAAGTTTATACACCTCAAAACTAATTTAGGAATATAATAAAACATGAGTCTCAGAGAAAGAAAATTGAAGAAAAACTATTTTACCGATTTGGTAACTTTTGAAACTTAAAACACTTGAAATAATAGTCATAGAATGGATATGTAAATAACCATAAATTTAACTATAAAAGTCATTTATTATATACATATTCAGTATACACACCACCCAAAAGGACCGGTTAGTGAATAAATCATGTATCTCATGGAATTAAAAAGTGAGATGAAATCCCCTTACTTTGTGTCTTGACTCTCGTTGTACGCGTTCAAACCACCTCTTAATCAGGTAACTCCTTTTGGTTTGTTCCAAAAGGATTCCATGGATTTATTTATTACTAAGGGAAGTATTCTATGAGTAAGGGAGGACTTTTTGGAACTATATTGGTTAGTGATTGTAGGAACATAAGAGTTTTTATAAGTGTGAAGAAGAGGGAGAGGTGGTGGCTTTTTATAGGGAAGGAAAATGGCATACTGGGAATTTCTGAAAACAAGTTAGGTGTACACATGACCTTACCTAAAAAATCATAAAAACCAAAATAATTCAATAATGGAAGTTTTTTTCCGAACTATGTCTATAAAATAGGTTTTTTACAAGTGGGTAGGTCATTTGGGCCCTTAATTTTAAGGTTTAGTCCCTAATTAAGCTTAATTTGACGTTAATCATTATGATTAATTTTAATCACTTTTACTAATCTTTTTGGTAAAAAAAATAAGTTGATCTTATTAGACTCTAAATATTATACTAATTATAAGGGTGTATGTTGGTTTTTCAAATTTCAATTCACATAAGTTGAAAAATTAATATTAATGTTAATCCCGCATATGGGACGAAATTACAAATTTTTAATGTAGAAAAATGTTCAAAATTTTGTTAATTTTTTATATTCAATTTCAAAGTAAAATTGTTTATAATGACCTAAATTATATTAATATATTTTTAATTGATCTAATGTGACCTTAAAAAATAAATAATAATTTAACATTAATAATTATTTGAACAAAAAAGCAGTTTTAACTAAAACGTAGTAGTTTTCACTATTCATCAAAAAATAAAGTTTCTTAGAAAAATACCAAATATTTACCCGAGGATAATTTTGATGTTATTAATTTAAAAATTAATTTTATTTTATCAAATTAATTTTCTAAAATTTTCTGAAATTAATTTTATTATTTTTCACTGATGGACATGAAAAGTAGTTCATTTGATAAAATGATATTTTGAAACATATAAAGGCTTTACTAAAAACTATATCTTTCATTTTCAATATTTTTTATTTATATAAAACCATTATAAAAATATTTTATAATTAGTTATTACTATTTATATTAATAATTTTTAATTCCTATGTTATAACTAACTCATTTAAATAATTATAAAAATAAAATGATGTTTCGTAGAAAATCGGTACTGCATGTAATGTATGATAAGTTGATGTTCCATGTGAAAGAAATGTTTGAATTATTTAATTTCAATATGTAAATGAAAATTTAATTTATTTGGGTAAAACACCTTTATGACCATAATAATATTTTCTTTTATATTCAATCAGTTTTTATATTCATTAATAATTAATTGGTAATCTGTGAATTCATATTATATTGTATATACCATATATTTTCATAAATTAGTTAATACTATTCATAACATATAATTTAATATCAAGTTATTATCTTATTATATTAAATAATTATATTTAAATAATATATTATTGTTTGGTAAACCTCGATCTTGCGTGTCAAGCAAGTCATTGAGGAAAGTCATTATTGTGTATAATGCAAGATAACCTCGGTGTTCTGTGTAGAGCAAGCCAAAGTTTATGTTACGTGTAGTGCATTATTAACTTAGTATTACACATAACACAAGACAAACATTTTGATTTAATATAAAATGAACTATCTTAACTGTTGTAGGAAATAAAAAATATCAAAAAGATTAAATTAATTTGAAAAAAAATCACAAAAACTCAGGTTGTTACATTCTACCCCACTTAAAATGAATTTCTACCTATAAATTCATCTAGGTTATAAAAGTTTTAATACTTGAATGTTTCATTCACAAAAACCCACATCATTAAAATGAATACAAACTCTTCCTTTAAAAAAGGAAAGATTGAACCATAACGGTTACCCAAAGTAACATATAACTAGGTTTTCACATAGGAGAACAAAGGTTGGGAGTAAAGTTTTTTCATATAATAGTGTAAATATTTATAGGGAATGATTGAGGTCATCAATCACAAACGAGTGAATGGTCAAAGAAAAGTTGAGGGCCTCAAATTCATAAATCTATGATGATTTAAAATGCCATCAGTTCTATAAAAATTAAGGTATTAGGACAACACATTTTCTTTTTTAATCATTATCCTATCATTGATTAATCCTTTAATTAACTAGGAATACAACAAAAATCTTTGGTTTTTCCTTTTTCTATTTCTAATTCATCCTTTACTTATCAAAATGGAAGATCAAAAAAACATTGATGCATGAAGCACTAAAATATACTTTTAGCATATATTAAGGTCTATAAAAGAATGAATAGTATAACAATTTATCTATATCTATTATTAAAAATAAATATTTTTAATACATTAATATCTAAACATAAAAATTAACATTATTTTTTCATCAAAAAAAATTATTCATCAAAAATAATTATACATAATTAAGGACATCGTGTAGTCCAGTGGTAGGTGTGAAACCCTTATCATCTTTCGATCATGGGTTAAAGAATCACAGCCTTTACAAACATCATTGGTTTTCACCCAACATACATGATTTCCTTTTCTAAAACCACACTAATATAATTTTAAAAATAAATATGATGTAAATCCTTGAAATAAGTCTAATCACTGAATAACCTTTTATCTTTGGTTTTTAATATAAACTCAATACATAAATACCTCCTCCAAAGTTGAACGTAAATTTTTCCGGAATGGTTAACCTTATAGCCCTTTTGAAAGATGGAAATTCAAAGATTTAGAAATAACTTCATGAAATCAGCTTAACATTGATCCCCCATATATAACAAAGTACCACTTTTTTGTCACATTCCAAACATGCGAATACCCTTTTTGTATATTCCCTTGAAACATGGTAATAACCTTAATTACTAAAAATACTTTTAGAAAAATTGCATTCTTTCTTATTCCAAAGTATACAGGATATATTCCGTAAATCCAAAAATCCCGTAAACTTCATCAATGATAGCATAACCCACATATTAACAGGTCCTTACTTAGTTCCATGGTAATCAGTACTATCCAATTTACTTATTTATAACAAAATTATCTTAACATAAAGAATATATTAAGGGTTACCTTACCTTAGTTGAAATATCACCTTGTCTTTAAATCACTCCACCATTCCATCGAGAACATTTAACATAAACTTCCAAATACTAAGTGAAATACATAATTAGAACAACCCTTGTATATTTCATCATTCATATAACATATTTTTTTAATCCAAATACATATTAACTTTGTTTATTCCTCTTCATACTTATGAAATTAACAAGGCTACCTCATCCTGTTAAAAATAACTCTTTTATTTTATATTTCATCTGTATTATCGTCATCATCAACAATGTAACCATTACTCGCACCACCTTTCTAATACTCTTTAGGAGATTTCCTCTTGGGACATTGAGTTTCATAATGACCATTTATTCCACATTTAAAACACATAACCATAAATGTTTTCAAAGGGAGGCTAATATTATCCTCCATTCCCTTAACCATACACTTCATTTTTTCTTTCCAGACACTTTCTTTGTGTCCTTCTTTTATATAGTCAAATCATATTCATGTTCCTATAAGACATTAACTTAGGTGATTCTTTCCATATTCTTGAAACAAAGTAAACTAAATCTTCATTACTCCATAGTCTCAATTACCCAAACTCTCAGTGAACTTCTTATTTCTCTTCCTTGGTGATTTTGATAGTTTGTTAAGGTACATGTTGTTAATCATGTTCAGTGAAAAATTATTAAGAATGATCACAAAATCTTTCACTCTAGAGATCACCCTAGTTAACTTCTAATCAGAAAATCATCCATTATATTCAACATTAATCCAGTTCTTTCTAGTTCCCGTCATTGACTAAAACCAGAAGTATAGAGTGAGCATTACTTATCATATAAGAAAACTACATTGTCATGAAAATAATTATATATAGGATATATAAATCATGACACCTTCCATAATCTATGATACCCTAGGTTCCTCCTAAGTTATTTATATAAAATTTATATTTAAATACTTCATGATGGTTCATGAAGGCTTTGTGAATTTCCAAATCATATCCCTCAGGAGTGTCAAACTAGGTGTGTAACAAGACCCATTGTCATATACCTGATTACCCTGAGACAGGCCCGAAACATCTTATTATATTTTTTACCCCTAGGTACATTTGTGCTAGATCCACATCCACTTGTAGTATCCAGACAGGGATGTATTTCTAGGAAATCACATAATCTATCCTTTAGTAAAATTCCAAGATATTTTCCTAAACATCAACTCATTCATATACTTATTATTAGAGACATCCCTAGACATATATTTAAAAATATACATAGGGATCTCACTAAATTTTTCTCATCCTAGTTTCCAAAGGATAAATAAACTTTTCCTTTGATAGAAACTATAGAGACCCAAGATTAACATGCATGGATATTACATCATTTTATATGATTATTCTATATATTACAAAAATATATGCATGAGTACCATAATATTTTAGTGTCTTTGGAAACTTAGAAACAAAATCTTTTTTCCTGGTAAAAGATCTTCAACATCTCCTATAAAGATCTCAACCATTAGTACTCCTACATAAAACCTTTATTCATAACCTATGGAAAGGAAACATAAGAAAGGGGTGAGATAAAATTCTTAATAAGGGTAAATAATGGGGGATATGTAGGTATAATTATGAACATAAGGTTATGATAACATGATCAGGAAAATAGAAGATCATACCCTACATATCAAAGATCATATACATGAATCATGGCATAATTCATGGAAGTTCACAAGACATGAATCATAATTAAATAAATAACATAATACATGAAATCATAAAATAGGAATAAAACATGAGATTGTGGTAGACACGTAAGAATATAATATTATTTCCATAGTAGCTAATGCATTACTTCCAAGACCATCTTAGTATCATGAGTTCACTCCTCATACCATCTTGGTAGTCACGAGCCACTCCCATTTCCTTCTTAGTATCATGATTTCACTCCCCATACCATAGTGGTATTCATGGTTCACTCCCATGGCCATATTAGTATTCAAGGTTCATTCCCAATACCATCTTTATATATATCATGAGATATAAATCTTTACCCAATTAATTGGAGGGAGATGTAGGTATCACCCGTCTCATAATGAAATCATACAAACATGTGCCACAAAATCATAGACAATAATATTATAACCCATGAAATTAAATAGGTTTCATAAACATAAACATATCATAACTTGTGGAAAAGATAAATGTTTCATAATCATTCCATAAAAATCATAACTCGTGAAAGAGAAATGGATTTGATAAGAATATAACCTATGAATGGGAAATGCATTTCATAAACATAAAACCTATGAAAGAGAAATGGGTTTCATAAAGACCATGACATTTAAAATAACCCATTCATATAAAGGATATGAATTTAACCTTTAGATCATTTCCAATAATACCATGAGTAACAATAATAGATGTCATCTTAGATGGAAAATAAGTTTTAAATATCTTCCAAAAAACATTTCTTGAGGAAAATATACTTTATTCTTTAAAAAATGATCATTAAAACCTAAAATTTCTTTGAAACCCATTTTCTGGAATGTAAACTTAAAATCATATGAATAAATTTTTGAATGAATTTTGGAAACATTTTTCTTTTAAAATATATAAATAGAGCCTGAAAACATTTTGAAAATATTTTTCTATTAAACTAATAAAATAATCTTGAATACATTTTAAAAATGGTTTTCCATGAAAATACATTTAAAACATAAATCGAAATCTTGAAAACGTTTTGAGAACAATTTAATTAAAAATACTCTTAAATATTATAAATAAATCATGAAAATGTTTTGAAAACCATTTCTTTGAAAATCCCTTGAAAAAATATAAATAAGGCTTGAGAATTTTTTGAAAACAATTTTCCATTAAAACTTATAAAAGATGCTTGAAAATTTTTTGAAAACAATTTTCCTTGGAAATTACTTTTAAAAAAAAATAAAAAATAACCTTTTACAAATATAATGGAAGCTTCAAAGAAATGATGATGGGTAAACTCGTACATGCCATATGAGGTAAAAATAATATTCCTTTTGTACAGTAAAAAGGTTAGAAAAATGCCTTCTTCATAAAGAGACAAAAAGATTCCTTTAAAGAGATTGGTAAAATAAAAAAAGATGAAAATGTCTTTTAAAGATTATAGGAGGTTGGTATAATATTCTTGGAATCCCTTTTTAGAAAACATAGATTTATGACCAAAGAGAGGGTAAAATCAGGATTTCTTAAAAACACTTTCTTAACTATCTTATCTACCAAAGAGTAGAAAAATGGTATGAACACATGAATATTTCCTGAATAACCATATGAGAATAAAATTCATGAATGTTCTTGAGATTTTTATAATAATATTTCCTCAAAGAAAAATAATCATTAACAATCACAAAAAGTGATGAGATTGTTTCAATAAACTCTTATCGCTTGGTAACTTGGGATCATACTCTCCATATAAGAGAAGGAAATTATATAAAGCCTAGAAGATTATTAAAATAAGGATATTCATAATTTGGAAGTATATACATATCAAAAAAAATTAGGTTCATAACAAAACATGAGTCTCAAAGAAATAAAATTGAGACAAAACTATTTTACTGATTTGGTAACTTTTGAAACTTAAAACACCTAAAATAAATGTCATTGAAAAGATATTTAAATACCCATAAATTTAACTATAAGAATAATTTTTTATGTCCATGGGAAGTATAAATACCAAAAAAATGGAATTCATGGTAAATAAATCATTTATCTCACATAAATAACAACTGAGATGAAATCCCTTTACCTTGTGTCTTGACTCTCATCGTATGTATTAACACCCTCTCTTAATCGGGTAACTCCTTTTGGTTTGTGCCAAAAGGATTCCTTGGATTTATTTATTCCCAAAGTAAGGCTTATATAAGGAATTTAGGATTTATTATAATTTTATTGGGAAGGTATTGGATGAAAATAAGAGGTTTGAGAGGTATGAATAAGAGGGAGAGGTGGTGGTCTTTTATAGGGAAGGAAAAGGACACACTTAGAATTTCTGAAAACAAGTTTGGTGTAAACATGTGCTTACCTAAAAAAAGTCACACCAAACCAAAATAAATAAAGAATAAAAGCTTTTTGGATTAACTATGGACATAAAATAGGTGTTGTACACGTTTCTAGGTCATTTGGGGCCTTAATTTTAAGGTTTAGTCCCTAATTAAGGTTAATTTGACCTTATTCACTATGATTAATTTTAATAAATTTTACTAATATTTTTGTCAAAAATTAAGTTGATATTATTATACCTTAAATATTATAATAATGACAATGGTTTATATTAGTTTTGTTAAATTCAATTCACAGAAACAAGAAAATTAAGATTAATTTCAATCCCATAGATGGGACGAAATTACAGGTTTTTAAAGTAGAAAAATGATCAAAAGTTTGTTAAGTTTTTTTCTTCAATTTTTGATGGAAATTGTTTATAATGACCTAAATTGTATTAATATATGTATAATTTATTTAATGTGACCATAAAATAAATTTAATGTATAATTTAACTTTAATAATTATTTAAACAAAAAGGTAGTATTTAATTAAAATGCGGTAGTTTTCACTATTCATCAAAAATGAAGTCTCTCAAAAAAATTCCAACAAATTACCATAGGATAGTTTCGATATTATGAATTCAAAAATTAATTTTATTTTATCAAATTAAATTAATAAATGTTTCTAAAATTGATTTTATTTTTCCACAAATGGAAATGCAAAGTAGTTCATTTGAGAAAATAGTATTTTTTAAACATATAAAGGCTTTACTAAAAATTATATTTTTCATTATTAATATATTTTCTTTATATAAAACCATTATAAAAATATTTTATAATTTTTTATTACTATTAATATTACTATGTTTTAATGGCTAGGTTATAGCTAACTTGTTTAAATAATTATAATAATAAAATAATGTTTCATAGAAACTTGGTATTGCATGTAATGTCCGCTAAGTTAATATTACATGTGAAAGGAATGTTTGGCTTAGTTAATTTCAAGAAATAAATGAAAAATCAATTTATTTGGGTAAAATATCTTTGTGACCATAATAATATTTCCTTTTATATTCAATCTGTTTTCATGTTCATTTATAATTAATTGGTAACCAATGAATTCATATTATAATATATAAACCATATATTTTCATAAATTAGTTAATAATATTCATAACATAAAATTTAACATCAAGTTTTTATCTTATTATATGAAATAATCATATTTTAATAATAGATTATTATTTGGTAAACCTTGTTCTTGTGTGTTATGTAAGTCATTGAGGAAAGTCATTATTGTGTATAATGCAATGTAAACTCTATGTTCTGTGTAGAGAAGGCCAATGTTTATATTGTGTGTAGTGATCAATTAACTTGGTGTTTCATATAACACAATCCAAACATAGTTTTTTAATATAAATTTAATTACCTTCAGTGTTTCATGAAATAAAAAATATAAAAAAGATTAAATTAATTCGAAAAAAAATCACAAAATCTCAGGGTGTTATAGGTTTCCTATTGACCAAAGTGGAGTGCTACTGGAAGTTGATGGTGAACTATATACAGTTGACACCAATGTTTCGAGAACCTCTTTATACGAAGGAATATGAGTTTTTAACACCTCACTATACAAAGGTGTATAGGCAAGAGGATGATTTCCTTTTCCATGGGAGATATCACTGTGGGGTGGTTGACCATGACATATGTCAGGAGTAGATTCCCTACGATCCATAACCATATTACTGTGAGGAGGAATATCATTTTAATGGTCCTATTATGCTTTTTTGAAGAGTTTTCAGGCCCTTGGGTTATTTAGAATGTGTCTCGAACAACCTCAAGGACACTGGAATTGAGTATATTAGAGATGTGATCCTCATTCTGTGTCATGGTAAGAATATGTTGACCTGCCTTATGGAATTGTGCAAGGATATGAGCCTACTATATGATGGTTTCTGGACATTGTTTATAATTTATTGGTGTTGTGGGAGTATGATCCCACTGTTGAGAAGCTACTGGAATATTCTAATGAACTTCCTGATTAATGATATAAATATGATCATGTCCTAAGAAATGTTCCATTCTCACTTGTTGAGCCTCGGTTATAATAAGAGTATGTTCCCAATTATTATCCTTTGGTGTATGTTTTTGGTCTTTTGTGGAAGGTATATGAGACTACCCCGAGGCATGTGATTCTCTCACTTGGTGAGCCCTAGTTGGAATAGGAATATGATCCTGGTCTAGATATTTATTCCCCACCTGAATATGATGAAAGACCATCATAATGGGATAAGAGATATCATACTCCTCCCATGTTTCCTTGAAATGATTCTAGTGTAGTAATTCTTTAGTGGAAGTAGGAATATGAACCAAGGTTTTGTGATCTACTGTAATATGTTAGGCAGATTCACTAATAGGAATATGAGCCTTTCTTGAGGAATGTTCCATTCTCACTTGGTGAGACCCGGTTAGAAGAGGGATATGAGACCAATCCTTTGAATTATGTCGA
The DNA here is from genome assembly GCA_963277665.1 of Viscum album. Lineage (NCBI taxonomy): Eukaryota > Viridiplantae > Streptophyta > Magnoliopsida > Santalales > Viscaceae > Viscum > Viscum album. The sequence continues at coordinate 1,663,244,914 of OY728135.1, read as the reverse complement.
TGGTCTTCTTGAATGTGAATATGATACTTTCCCAAGTAATGTACTACTCTTAGTTTGTGATCTCAGGTCATAAAAGAGATATGACCCTGATCCTAGGCCTTTATAATATGTCATCATAATTTTTCAACAGGAATGTTCTCATATCCCAGGGCATGTTTTTCTCTCACCTAGTGAGCCCTAGTTGGAACAAGAATATGTTCTTAACCAGATGCTTCATCCCTCCCCCAGAATATTACAATAATCCTCCTAAATAGGAGAAATAATATGTGCTTTCTCTAAATCAACCACTTGTTAATATTGATTAGAGTGTTGAGCTACCCAGACTATAGGGATAAGAATATGTGTTTGTCCTCGTATCTGTACTAGTACTAAAATATGTTGGTGGAGTTATTCAGTTATTTCTAAGATGTAATGGAATTTTAGAAAAGTGTGGGAAGGTATATAAGCCTACACATTTGTTGTCTCCATTATATACTGGTACATATATTTGATTGAAATATAGATATGATCCCACTTTTTTCATCCTTGTTCCATTTAAATATGTAGAGGTACTTCATACACGGGGATAGGGATATGCACCTCCTCCATGCTTGTTGTAGGAATATGCCAACAGACTTGTTCTGAGTAAGAAGGGATATGAGCCTACCCATTGTCTATTTCCAAAATATGCCGATAGGCATAATCAGTGGGAGTGGGGATATGATCCCACCCATGATTTTCCATATCCTTCCATTCCTGATGTGTCGTCCTTGTTTCCCATGTATGGGTGTTAGATGTGGTAGTGCGTTAGGTGGTATCTTCAGTAGGTGATTGATGGGTACAGATGGGATAGTGTTGGTGATGGAAGTTGATAAGAACCCTCCTTGTTGGACCCTAAACCAGAAGGGAACTATAGTTGGATCTTGGATCCACCTTCATCAGATACTAAAGGTGAAGATTATTGTGCTCTATGGATAAACTTCTGAAGTGGTTGGTTATGGAAACAAGGGATACTAGATTTACTACAGTTTTCTTCAGAGAATGAAGACTTGTTGGCTTCAATACATGAATACCCTCGTACGTATCCTTGATGATTAAGATCGAGCCATGTCAATGGTATTATCATACCATTTCATTCTCCAGTCTATTCTGAAGATGTTAGGTGGGTGAGGTCAATCTAAGGCCCGCATGGGTTTCAGTTGCAACAAATTTTCCAGAACAGTCACTAGATGAAGACATTGTCTCATATTTAGGTGTTGTTGATGAGAGAAATATCTATAGTCCTGAAAACAACAAGGAAAAAGGTCACTAATCAGTACAAGATTGTAGGAATGGTATGTTCTCAATCATATATGCATGGGAAACACAATTTTCCTTTTATTCCTGATCCATCCATTCTTCTCGTGTGGGTGTGTCAAAGTGAGGATGGACTTATTTAATGAGCACCCTGGATAAAGAGGATCATCCATAAGATCCATGTTATGGTCAACTGATAATATTTTTATTTGAGAGTTTCTTTATAGTTTATTCTTTTTTTAACATAGGAAATGCAAACAAAATAGACCAATGGATAACAACCCAATCATTCTGTTATTTGAGAGATTCATGTCAGGTTCATGATTTTTGATTCACGTGATTTTGTTTTTTGATAAGAAACAAATAAAATGATAGGAACTTCAATGTTCTGATGTGAACTAGTTAGACTATCCTTTTTATCTTATGAAGGATATGTTGTAGTTAAATAATTTCTCATTCAGTTCTCCATTCTTGTTTTATTGTAAATACATGGATGGACTGACCCAACATATTGATTGTAGTGGGGGTTCAATGTCTTTTTACAATCATTCAAGTTGAGCCTACCATTTTTATCACTATTAGAAACTCCCAACAACACCCACATCCATAACTGGGTATGGACCTACTTTCTAAAGGAAGCTAGTCCTTTGGGGTTTCAAACCCAGTGAAGCTTAGGATCTCACATTGGCCGATAATATGGGGGTCAGGCTCATTATTCCATTTTGGTTGAAATTATTTCCTACTTTGAGTCTCTCTTATAGATTTAAGATGTGTTTGATAATCTCTTACTAATCCAAATATGGCACTAGTTACCCTAACAAAATGATCATAGGTTAAGTCTATATATACAAAAAGAGGGGGTATTGTTGGTGGATCCATCTGTATGTATCTAAGTTTCTTTATCCATTTCCCTTTGGTGGGTAACTTCTTATATATTGAAGCTTTATAACTAGGAACTCTGGAGTTTGTTGCTATCCGGGGAGGTAGTTTATATTTTTATGATGGGATTGATCCATTATGATGCATCCTATATATCCTTCTTTATAACAAGAATCAAAACCCATGTAGTTAATTAAACCCATATATTTTAACATCATTTGAGAAGGATATATATATATATGGGAACTTGGGTACTATGTATTGAACTCGAGACTCAAGAAGGCATCCTATGTATCCATGTTATATTAGGAATCAAACTTTTCATAGTTCAGGCATTCTCTTAAGACTTCCCCCAATGTAGATACCCTCATGTGATTGGTAAATGTATATAAACACCGATCAGGGCTTATTCACTGAGGTTTCCCTGAATAGTGGAGATTCATGATTCTAATGAGGTTATCATTGTGACTCCCTAAGACCACATGATATATGATCGTTGTGGGAAAAGGTATAAAAAATAATCAGCCTCATTACATATGATTATAGGGATTACATTTTGGGATATCTCATATGATGCTTAATATAGGGATCAAGCCTTTGGAAATCATCCTAAGTATCCTAGTTAGCGAAGGAATCAGAGTCATCAAAGTTTAGTGATTTATCAATCCTTGGTGGATGAGGAAGGATCATCTTACTATGAGAGAGATTGGGTCTCAATGGTCAAAATTCCAAAGACATGGTGGGGATTATATGGAAGTGGATTCCCATTTGAGCTTGGGACTTATAAAGAAATCCTATGTATCTTGGTTATAGTAGAAATCAAAGTCATCATAGTTTATTGGGTCGGGGCTTACACACTGAGTTTGACCTTCATGAATGATATGATCATTGCAATTTCCTAAACCCACTGGAGATATGATCAGTGTGGGAAACAAGGGATGGAAAATGAATAGTCTTACTACTTGTGGATATGGTACTTATGTGCTAGTACTACTCTTTGGATGTTTATTATGGATCCTAGGCCTTAAGAATGATTCCTACATTTCCTGGTTATAACAAGAATCATAGTTATTGTAGTTAAATTAAATTGGCGATTACACACTTAGATTTCCCCTTATGGAGGCTGGACAAGGTTATCAAGTCATGGGATGCCTGTTTGACTTAGCCTACTTGTCTACCTAAAATTCCTTGATTGTCTGCTTAACATGTCATAGAATATCTGTCTGACATTCCCAATGACAATCACATGACCCATTTAACTTTTATAAGGTATGTCACATGATTTGGATGTCATGTCTGAAGGTTGTTGCATGAATAAGTCTCAATTTTCATGAGGACATCAGAAGACCTGTCTGGTTGATCCTGGAAGTCATCGCATGATCTCAGCTATCATGATAGGGGGATTAAAAGGGTCTTGATGACTTTCCCTAGTTTCATCATGAAATAAATCTAACACACTTGGAGGGTTCTGTGAGAGTCATTGTGACTTGTCACGTAGGGTGCATAATGTCATGGATTACTTGTTCGGGCTTCCTCACGAAAGGCAGTTGACATGTACAAAGAAAATCGCAAGATCTTTCTAGTTTGTTTAGAAAATGTTGCAATATATGGCTGGCTTGTTTAGAGGACATCATGAGATCCAATTAACATGCTCGAGTACTATCGTGAGACTCAGCTAACATATACTTTTATTGCTATAGGACTTAGCTGACATGTATGAGGGATATCACAAGGTATGGATGGCAAGCTTTAAGGGTTTCATGAGACCTGGGTGGCATGATTGGGGGGATCTGTGTGACTTTCTCTGACATGTCTAGGGGACATCGCATGATCCAAATAGTATACCAACGGAATGTCGTGTGATTTGCGTGACATGTCCTAGTGCCATCGTGTTACCTGGGTGGTTTATGAAAAGAACATAAGGATTAGAATATATGTTTTCACATAATTCTCCCATATTTTAGTCTTTGTTATATAATTTTATTTCTTATTACTTAGATTTGTTCAATGTTGTCTTGTTTTAATTCTTGCATGATTTAATAGATATGTGTTATTTCCTTCATCTAACTCGTAAAAAGTCTTTCGTGTGATCTATGAGTGATCAAAAAATATTCTTATGCATACTACATGATTTCATTAGTTGTTACTTGGATTTTACCTCATGGATAACCTTTCTAGTTTCAAGATTGATCACTATAAGAAATCCACTCTGATTCCTAGGTTCACTGGTGCGAGGATCTAAGAATGCATTTTTTTATGCTGGGGTGGGGGTATATATGCCTCTCCACCCTAATTATTTTTCACTTTACACGGCGCGTATCATGAAAAACCAAGCTAGAGTAATTGGAGGGATTTGATTTCATGTGTTTCATGATATTATAATGTAGGCCATTTCGGTGATGTTGCATGATTTTCAACAACCACTAGAATATCTCATCAATTCCCCATTTATTAGATTATATCTAATTAATAGGTTATTTCCTAATCATGTGGGTGCACTAAGGGACTGTCACATTGTCAATCCAACAAGTATAAGGACTTTAATTAGTTTAGTATGCCTACTAAAAGGTTTTTTCATGATCGTGGGAGAATTTTATGGGACCTTTCATGAGATAAGGATAGATTTCTAGGGGGATTTTGCGATATCAGGTCGTCATACCGAAGGTCTTCAGTGATGTCATATAGAGTGCACAAGCATGTCGCATTAAGTTTATTACCACAATAGGCTCCCACATTTTATCTTTTATTTACTTCTTTTATTTTTCAATGGCTTAGGGATCTTTCGAGATTTCATGAGTGATGTTTAAGACAATCACTCTCCCCACTGGTGATGCATCATGTGACCAGCAAAGGGTCTTGTGGTGATGCATGGTAAATTCCAGGATAAACCCTTTTTTTCTTTATAGATCCAAATGGGGGTTCATGACTTCTTGGACATGTCTGAAGTACTTCACGTGGTGAGGGTGAAGCTAGCAGGCTCTTGCATGGTGAGGTGCACATGTCTCCATGGGCTTGTGGTGTCTCTTGAACCATATGAGGTGCATCCAATGGCCCGAAGGCCTTCATTTTTTATTGATTTTGATAATCAACATTTCAAGGGGTGATGTGGAACCCTTACAAGGCCCGTATGCGTAAGTATTACATCGTGAAATTAGATCTCCACCTTCACATGGATGTTCGACTAGGCTATCCCAAGAATGTACAGGCTTGTCCCGATAGTAGGTTCCATACCCTATCATTCTTGAAATCTATGTAGCTTCTACTGTGGTGAAACCGCCATGCTCATCCTCCTTATAGAGCTTGTTCCTTATAGGTTGTCTGGTTTTCATCTGCACCTAAGTTGGCCTGAAGGCCTTAAGCTGGCCCAAAGGGCTTACTGGCCCGAAGGCTTGGGTGGCCTAAAATGCCTTAAAGTACTCGAGGACCAAATTGGTGGCCCGAGGGCCCAAACCGGGGCAAATTCCCAGCTGCTACAGTTCCAAACAGTGCCTGCTACAGTACTGTCAAGGAAAATAATTCTCCCAATCAGTGATGTATTTAATGACTAACAAAACATCTTATGGTGATGCATGATCATTATCATATACAAAACCCTTATTCTTGTTTTTGGAACCAAAGTGAGAGTGCGAGATTTCCTGGACATGTCCAAATCCCTTCATGTGATAGGTGTGGAATGTTAGTGGGTCTTATGCAACTAGGCGAACAGGTCACAGGGGTTTCTATGGTGTCTTTTGTGTTTCATGGGTGTTCCATGTGAGTTTTATGACTACAATAGGCTCCATCCTTTTGGATATTTTCTCTTTATTTTCAAAGTATTTTTGGATGGATTATCAGGCACCTTGTGCCTGACAATTTGTGTAACCTGGAGGTGCTCGTCTGGTAGCTTTTGCGTGATCACTAACTGCCTATGAGTCCTTATCAAGTGTATAAGGACTTTTCAAAAGAGATATGTGGGATCTTTCATAGGTTAGGTGTTACGCATGACTCTTTTGCGCAACCTTATGAAGGTCCCGCAGTCATGTATCTCTTAGAGGCTCATGTGATCCATGTGTTCTAGTAAGCTTTTCTTCCTTTGATTTGTGGGGAAAATAATACCCATATTCTATTATTTCTTCCCTTTTTAAGTTTTTGATTCTTATTTGGAAGGTGTCAACAACACAACACTGAGTTTAAACTAATATTAATAAAATATTGAGTTATTATTTTTTAATTTGATGGTTATCACCTAGATATTGGATTATAGGGTATTAATATGGTTAATTAAATTATTAATTTATTATTTACATGGATATAAAATTAATTCATTGGTCTTCAATTAAAATAAATTCATTTAATGGTAAAATGAGTAATTTTTCATAAAATAATTTTTATTTGTGTAATGTGTTTTTATCATAATAAATTGAATAAATAATTGTTGATTAATGGTTTTAATTAAATTTATAGATTTTATATTCAATAAAATATTTTAACAATGATTTAATTGTGGTTATTAGGAAATTAATGGGAATAAGGTCATTTTAAACTTTGAATTACATTTTTTTTCAAAAATGGTTTTTATTGAATTTTTTGTGCGAATGTTATAATTAATTAATGTAGATTTTAGAAATTTTATTTTTATAAAAAAGATATTATTTTTTAAATCATAATATAAAACTTATCTTATGATTAATTTTTCATATTTTTTTGAAAAGGTTAATTTTTCATTGAATAGTGAAAATGTGTCGATTTTATAGAAAATTATCTTTTCCATTTATGTATATAAAAAGTACCATTTTATTTTGAATTGATTTTAATATTTAATTAGTTACTATTTATGAAACATAATCCAATTAATGTCATTATAATTTACATTAATATTAATTTTATTATAAAAAACATTTTTATACCTAAAAAGGAATTTTCTTAGAAAATTGTTTTTGGTTGTGTTTTTTCGATTTACTTTAAAATAAATTTCTATCAATAATAGATATTCAATATAAAAAAATATATTAAATATTTTGAATCATCATAATTAATATTATATAATAAGTTTAACTTAATTATTTTTCATTATGAATAGTAACTGAGGTAAATAATCATTACTACGGTAAAGGTGAAAGAGGTTAATGTGGGGTTCAACTAAAGAGATAATGGTTAAAATGATCTAAAAACTTGTATAAATTACATTTTATGATCATATTTAGACCCTATATTATATAATAATCGAATATTAGTAATTTTGGATCCATTTGGATTGAGTAATACATTAATATATTTTAAACTTTTGAAAAATTAAAAGTGGGTCATCTCCCTCCCTTATAAAAGGACACAACATCTCCTCTTTTACTCAAAGTTAATTAGCCTTATATTTCAGCCAATACCTAAAAAATGTTTTTCTAAAATCCCAACCCATGTTCTAGAGGTATTGTTTTGATCAAAAAACCATCCTTTAAAGGCATAACCTATGAGTCAAAGAGGGTTTCTCAAGGAAGAGGAATAACTAATAACCGAGTAATTTCAATTAAATTTCCTCTTCCACCTTATATAAACCTATTGTATCTATCTTAAAATGAACAATATAGTATCATAAATATACTGATATGTTATTATTATGATTAAGGGTCTGTTATTCATCTCGATCACCGTCAAATAGAAAATGAAAGTATCATTTATGCGTAAGTGTGGACTACTGCCTCACGAAATGATGTATGTTTTTCATCACCATCATTAATGGTTAGTTATTATGATGAATTTAATGTTTATATATTATATTTATGGAATAATTATTCTTCTATAATTATAATATCTTATCTACCTTCTTAACTTTTCATCAGTTGGAAAATGATAATGTTGCTCAAGCATATGTATAGGCTACCACCTCCACGATGCGATGTGATTCAATTTTCATTTCTGATTTTCATGGATGATAATAAGGATACATTTAATGAGTATATTTTTTCTTTATAATATAATAATTATTCTGAAATTTTGAATTATAATTTACTTTTTTCCTTATATCCCTTAAAAAGTGGAAACATCACTCATGTGTATGTATAGACCATCGTCTCCCCGAAGTTATATAATTAATTTTTCATCACTGCTTTATTTAAATGGTTATAAAAGTGTATGTGATGGAAAAATATAATAATTATTTAATTATTAAGACTCTATAGATGATGAATCCATGAATAATGTGCAAGTATCATAACCATTGAATCGAAACATGCATGGAAAATGGACCAGTTTTCACCTGAATAACTATTTTAAGGAAGAATTGTTATTAAAAGTATAATTTAAAATTATAATGAAATTTTACATAGTAAGTTATGTATTAATATGGTTATAGAATATATGTATAATAAATATATATTTATTATATATGAGGTTTTAATGTCTATGAAGAAAGATGATACTTGATGTAAATGATTTACATTACAATCTCATTACTTTTCGGGATTATTTATGTTAAATTTCCATTGAGGGGAATTATATGATCCTTATCCTTTAAACAAAATATATTTAATTATCCTCTGGTTATTCTGGGAATTTTCAAGTAATATTATAATTTTCCTCTCTTTAGTATAGAAAATGACTAAGAAAATGTTTTTAAGAGAAAACAACCTTATTTCTTCTTTACTCAGGAATATTTTCCTTCCATATCTATATTTTCTTTAAAATATTATTAATAATATTTTTATTATTATAAAAATATTTATTAAATTAATTTTTACCCATATTGAACATTTTTTAAAATTTTTTAAAATTAATCTTATTTTCATTTTCTAAATTATATATTTTTTACCAAGGGTGTGAACAAAATATTTGTTTTAAAATATACCACATAAACATGTTTTATTATTTTTATGACTACTTTTTTATTTGGATATTTCCTTATATATTTCCATGGTTATTTTGAAAGAAAATTTGTTTACTAATAGTCTAAAAAAAATTAGATTTTAAATAAGTGTTTTCAAAATGAAAAGGGTATTTTCCTAAAGAAATTTTCTAGTGATATTATAAAGGTATTTTCATATATTAAAACATACTTTGATATTACTTGTGCTTCATTGGGAACATGATTTAATGATACCAAACATATTATTTCTCTAGATGTTTATTTTTCAAGATTTTAAAATCCTGAAAATATCTATTTTCTATTCCACAGGTTAAGATGTGATGAAATGATAATTATTCTCATAACCTTGTGGCTTACATATGAATGGATTATTATTATATGATGATTGGTTCTATTATATCCCTCCAATACATTGGATAATGTGATATAGATATCTCAAGATATGATTATGATAAGTTATTACATGATTTTTAATGGCTATATTCACATTTTGATGGGTAAAGTATGATTTCTTCTATCTATACTCACAATATTATAAAAGAACATTATTGTGAATGGATATGTTTAAATTTGATGCATGAGTATGATAACTTTTATCTATTATTATAATATTTTAATGGACATGGTTTTTAATATATATATTCACAAGATTATGATTTCTTATGCTTAGGATGCCACATGCCTATTTTATGACTCTTGAATGGGGATGACTACTTTGAATCCTATATTAATAATTCTTCTAGATGTTACTTTATTTTTTATTTTATGATCTAATATTTTCTAGGTATGGATATTTTATATTGAGAACATGCACTTGATTATTTTATCATACCCTTATGATCATCTTATTCTCTTATTATTTATATATCCCATGTTTACCCTTACTGGACATTTAAGCTCACCCTTTCTTATGTTTTCTTTCCCCAGGTTTGGATGTAAGGTTATAAGTATGATATATTTAAAATGGTACTAATATAAATATATTTATGGGAGATGTTGGATATATTTTAATAAATAAGTTTATTATGTATCTAGTCTCCAAATATACTAAACCTTTATGGTCCTAGAACTTGTATAATTATAATATGTATTGAATATTAAAATAATTTAATTTAATATTTATATATGTTATATTTTGGTCACCTAAGTTGATATTAGAGGATAGTTTAACTATTTCTAGATATTGAGATTAGAAAAATTTATTGATAATCCTTATGATATGCCTAAGAACATAAGAAATAACCTATGTTATGATAAAGAAAAGAGTGTGGTTTTCTTAGGAAATAAATCCATGTCCATAGGCCAAAAGTGGATGTGGTTGTGGCATTGATACACCTAGGGATAAAAAATCTAAAAGGGGAATATTGGTTATTAACTCGATCATCATTATTTCATGATAAGTAGTCCTAAGACTATAAAACTGGTTAGAAACTCCTAGAGGGTATGCTTTAGTTAATTTACAATCTCTTTCTGAACCATTATGATTAATAATAGGATAGAACCTCTGAAAACTAATGATAATACATAGATATTTGAGAAGAATTTAAAGTTCCATGGGTTGAAATAAACTGACATAATTTAGGACATCATGAGAATTAATTTTATAAATATAGGATTTTTTTACTATGATTATAGATGTTTGATACTCATAATAAGTTGTTGGTTTTAGTCAGTGGTTGGATCCAAGAAGAATCATGTGATCAATGAATTTAATGTCAAATGAAATGACGCTCTTTATGAGAAACAAAATGAAATAGAATATGGAATGAAAAACATTATGATTATGCCTAACTATATATCTCAATATATGATTAAAAATCAACTTGGGTGAGTTTCCTACCACACCTAATAAGAGAAAAAATTTAGTTTCATGAAGACCATAGGGGTATCAAAATTCATCTTTCTATAGGTTGATAATGCGGGAACAATCACCCAGGGAAATGTCTTAGGGGAACATAAATATGTTTTATGTGTGGAAAATAAAGGAATAAAGTAACTAATTTCCAAGGAAAAGTGAATATATCAATAGATGAATATAAATTTCATCATAGGGAACCACTAATATTTTAATTTCATATGTGGGGGGAACATGGTCATTATCCAAGTAGATGACCTAATCTAAGGGCTAAATCCTAAACCAAGGAAGGGAATATGCTATGTCTATCAATAAAGTGAATCGTGATAATTATGGAACACTCCATTGTTGGGGGTTTCATTTTAATGTTTTTAAGAAAGTTCCATTTGAATATATTTTTGTTTATCCTTTAGTGTAGTTTGATTTTATTTTGAGCATTGATTATCTCTCTCTATATAGATTCCATGTAAATTTATAGAATACAAAAAACACATTTGTTATTCAGAATCAACATATGATTATATATTTGTGAGAGGATGAACATGAACTTCCAGGGGTAATTACTTCCATTGTATGGGTCTTACTACCTATTCATTTAGGTTGTTTGTCTAAAATAGTTGGGGAGAAACTCAACATTAATGATATTCCTATTGTTTGGGATTATGCTGATGTATTTCTTAAATAATTTCTTAATGTTACCTAGAAATGTGAAGTTTATTTTTCAATATAACTCATACCACTGCTACACCAAATTAAATACTCATTATATAATATCCTTGATTGATTTCTAGGAATTGAAAATGAAACTCTAGGAGAATATTGATAAAGTATTCATATGCCTGAGTACCCCACCATAGGTTACACCTGTTCTTTTTATTAATATATAATATGGGTTAATGCATATTTTCATTGATTATAGAGAACTTAACAAGATCACTATCAAGAAAAAAGTATTATTTTTCTTGTATTTTTGACTTGTTAGATCAACTATGCGGAGATCAATACTTTTCAAAGATTGACCTTCATTATGGATATCATCAATTAAGGGTCAAAAAGAAGGATATACGAAAGATAGCCTTTTGTATGAGGTATGGGAAATATTAATTTATAGTAATTCCATTTGGACTTACCAATTCATATACTATCTTCCTAGATCTAATGATTATAGTATTTACTGAACACCTTGATCAATTTTTAGCAGTCTTCATATATGTAATTTTCATATATTCAAAGACAAAGGATGAGTATGAAGATTATTTGAAGATTATGTTCAAGACTCGGAGGAAGGAAAATATGCATGAATAATTCTCCTAGTGTGATTTTTAGCTATATAAGGTTTCATTCTCAGGTCATATAATATCAATTAAGAGTAAAACGGTAGATCCTTCAAAGATGGAAGTTATTGACCAATTTTTAAGTCCAATCAAAGAAAGTAAGATTTATAGTGTTCTTGGATGGATAGATATTACTGGTGATTTGTGAATAATTTAACAGGGATATCTAATCCACTAACCAAATTTAAATAGAAGGGATCCAAGTTCCTATGAAGATATTAAAGTGATGAAAATACCAAGAAGATGAAAATAAGGTTGGTCGGTGCACCTGTGCTCACACTACCCTATATTGGAGAAGGATTTTTGAACTATAGTGATGCATTGAAGAATGGACTAAGATGCTTCCTCATGAAAAATGATACGGTAATATCTTATTCCCCATTCCAATTAAAAATTCATGGTAAAAATTACCAAATTCAGGATTTAGAGTTGGAATCAATAATTTTTACACTGAAAATGTAGAGGAATTATCTTTACAGTGAAATATGTGATATATATAATAATCAGAAAATATTAATGTTGGCACCAAAATATTGGATGAAAATAAAGAAGAAAAAAGAGGCCACGCGCCCGTCCTCGTGAAGCCTCGATGTGAAGTCCCCCTAGCTCCGCGGCTGCTGCGAAGCACCAGAGGCGGTAACGCTCCACGAACGGTCTGACGTTCGTGAGCCCGCCGCGAAGCACAGAGGCGGTAACACTCTGCGAACGTCCTGAAATTCATGAACCCGCTGTGAAACACATGATGCGGTACCCCTCCGCGGATCCGGTTGATGTTCACGACCCGCCGCGAAGCAACCGAAGGCCCCTTCGTGCCGCGTGAGCTCTGCTCCGCGGCGCCCCTTGCCTATAACCACCAAACTCCCCCAAAGCTCCACGGATGGAAAATCCGACCTTTCGTCCTCTCAACTCCCAAATTTCGAAGCACTCTTCGCTCTGGGAATCATAAGCTCCATGAGGTATTTTTACTTCACGAGCGGCCTTCACCTTGTCTCGTTTTGAGCCCCTCTTCCGAGAGGGATTCCCTTCGCAAAGCCTAAGGGCCTACACGAAATAAGGGGATTACCAATGGAAACCGGGCAGCCCCGGAGTGTTTATGCTTCGTGAAACACCCATCCTGTACAAGTGATCCACATGCCAAGGCAGGGTCACTGTACTTCACAAAGCACACTGCTTCACAGCACCTTGCATTGTGAGGCACCTCCGCTTTGTGAGGCAGTGCTCCACAAACACCCTTCCACTTTGAGAAGCACCTCCCACTCACACCTATGCCCCATTCTAAGGCCAAGGCACTCCACTTCGTGAAGCACACCCCTTTGCAATTTCTCTCCACTATGAAAAGTAACCACGCTCCACAAGGTCCCTGCCTGTGGACCTATTTTCTTGTAAATTACTCTTCCCGTGCGACCCTCCAGGTTTCCACGATGTGATTTCAAAGTCCCATGGATGACACCACTCATAGCATTGCTTCACCTAATGCTTCTTCTCATAGGCACGCTAACGACTGTTTCTTCTTTGCATATCCATGCTAACGTGGACCCCTCGATGGTTCGCTCTGCGACCCCCGTTTTCCACGGCATTTCCGGTACCTTCCTTCCCTAAGGGGCAGAGGGTAACGGTCATGTAAGTCCTAGGGGTGTGGAGTAAACCCATCTCGTTCGAGCTGTAGGACATTAAACTGCCAAGCACCTCGTCCTCAACACATGACGTTAAACCGTGACCCGACCCCGTGCCTCGCACGCAGGGTCCCCCCAGCTCAGACATTCTTTACGCCGCTCATCTCCACAGGAATGGAATCACCCTCACATGGGATGATATCCTCCTTATCGGAGTGGCGTATGTTCATAGGAGAAGGGAAACCACCTTGTTGTAAGCCCCCTAGCCCCTCTTGCGGAAGGTAGCACCCATGCACATCCGTACTTCCCCACTGCCAAGGCCAGTGGAGGGCACGATAGGGAATGAGTCACCTCCCATATTTGGTCCCAAATCCCTCTCCTGCTGTGCTTTGCCGCACTTTGGGCCTCTATCCTGGAGTAAGTCCCAGCACCATGGGCCACCTAACGCATTATCCCCTCTTCACTTCTCACAGACACACCCTTCGCGATGTGATCGTCAGGTCTCTACTGCCTCTTATTTCTCACACCAAGCATGAATCACGTGTGCTTAGAGTAAGAATTGACCATGGCATGCCCCCCATCCAACATGATGTTAAACTGCATGCCCCTGTCCAGCATGACATTAAACTGCATGCCCCTGTCTAGCATGACGTTAAACTGTACATCCATTTGAACTATGAGGTCTTTGATCCATGTAAAGGCATGGTATGTAGGAAGCCTCCATGAGGTTCAAGCCCACCGCCTGTCGTTCATTCACGTTTGGGTTCACCCTCATCCCGCACAACGTTAAACTGCATTCCGGTCCAGCGGTAAGCTGTTGTGACCATCCCGAACTACGAGGAATTTGATCCATGTCAAGGCGTGGTATGTAGGAAGCCTCACGAGGTTCAAGCCCACCACCTGTGGACCCACGGGTTCACCTTCACGTCATTTCGTTGATGAAACCCTTCCTGAGCTATGAGTACTTTGATCCATGTCAAGGCATGGTACGTAGGAAGCCTCCCTGAGGTTCAAGCCCATCACCCATCAGACCAAGGTCCTTTCTTCACGTCAGTTTGCCTACACCCACCATCACCACTAGAACTACGAGGACTTTGATCCATGTCAAGGCATGGTATGTAGGAAGACTCCCTAAGGTTCAAGCCTAACAATCATTGGCCCAAATCATCTCCTTGTCAGTGTTCCAAGCTTCCATTTTCACCTGAAATACGTGGACTTTGATCCATGTCAAGTTATGGTACGTAGGAAGCCTCCATGAGGTTCAAGCCCACCACCCGTTGGTCACTCCGACCCCCCTTGACGTCGGTTCACCAACACCTAGGTAGCCTAGAGTGTAATCCCCACACCATCTGGACCAAGGTCCTCACTCCTGTCGGTTCGTCGAAACACCATTTTAAACTGTGTGGTCTTTGATACATGTCAAGGCATGGTACGTAGGAAGCCTCACGAGGTTCAATCCCACCACCCTGTCGTTTTGACTGCATTCACGTCGATTCTTCCATCACCTTGGGAATCTTAGAGTGTAAGCCTCACACATTCATTCCGAATTACGTAGTCTTTGATTCCCTACAGTGGGGATATGTATAAAGTCTCTTCGAGACTCAATCCCATCATCACCGTCATCTCCATGACGCCCCCATTTCATTCCCCCTCCACTCCATGCAATTCTCCATCATCCACCCTGATTCTTACCCGGGCCGCCATATCCTGGTGAGATCATGCCACCCCATTCCCCTCCATAGCATTCGGGAAGCCGCCCACGGACTGGCTCTGATATCGGCATTCCCTCAAGGGGGATTCCTCAATCTGATCCACTCCATCTAGTGTTCTGATCTAGCTGATCCATCTTCACTGGACGTTAAACTTACGGCATACCCTATGTTAAACATGGGAAGTCGAGGAAAACCTCAGATACATGCCTATGTCATATGATTCCCCGTGCTCGATGTGGGATGCCTCAGGCTCCTTCACCCTTGAGAAGCCCTATAATAAGGGACAAAAGACAGACACGCTAATTCACCGGCATTCAGACACGTTACTGATGCCTCTATGTGACTACTCTCCCGACTAAAGGTTTTTGCCATGACCGGACCCTTTGGAATGTCCTGACAAAAGTAGTGTAATTAACCGGCGTCCATGGAAACATGGAACTGGAAAGATTTTCACGAAAAACGTATTAAATCAATGAGGGAGATCCAGACTAGGTGATGAGCTCCGAGGAGGAATCCACGAAAGAAAGAACCTACATCCCATCATCTTGGTTTCGATCAAGGAGGAGACGTCCCTGAATAAGGAACGGATGTTTCCCGCCTTTGGAAAGTGAGAATGCGGGGCAACACAAAAGTCGCACCTGTCGTGGCCAATCAGACGGACGCGCGTGCCCCGGAGAAAGTGTCAGAAATAGAAATTGTGAACCCGACGTGAAGGACCTTCTCCTCAATGTGGATATTAGTAGCGTTCGAAACATCAGTAGATTGACGTGTCACCAGATCCAGATATCTGGCGCCAGGTCCCGCCAAGCAAATAGCGGGCCTGGCGTGAAACTCACCAGAAGTTGGGGCAGTAGAACGTGGGGAATTCCATTCTATAACGTTGTCTATGTGGATCCCTCTTGCCTACCACGGAATACGGAATGAAGCTGGGGCACTGGTTGTCGATATCATTTCCTTTCAGTGCTTCTCAGGAATCAGGTTGCTGCTACAGGGACATGATCGCCGCCCACCCGCCTACGCAGGGGCAGGAGCAATACAAGCACTGTCGCTCTACGTGGCTCCACTACTGCTACAACGGCGTCTGCATCCATGAGTGCGGGGCACCCACGCCCCCTCTCCCCATCAGAATTCATACAACGAAGGGTGATTAATAACCTTGTACGTCGTTACGAGGAGGAGGGCATAATCCCAACTCAGGATATGGCCCGCCTAAACCTGGAGGCATCCAGGCCCCACCATCAATGCCACCCTCGAGGGATATGTAGGGAGCCCCTGCTCCCCACCCCAATGTTCAATCGTTTCGGGAGCCTTTCCCCAGAATGCCTCGACGACACCTCACCTTACGCTGATGAGGTGGGTGATGTCTGGCTCAGCCTGGTCAGAGTCCCGATCCAAGAACTCCAGGAAAGGGCCCCTACCCGGCCGCGTCAGCACTGCCATCTGACCTTGCCAGAGGAGTAGGTAGGCTATGCCCCTACGCCACCTGCACCGGCTCGCCTGACCCGACGCCAGCGTTGGGCCCGAGCTGAGGGTGCCCGTCAAGGGGCATCGACATCAATAGCTATTGTGGCCAAGCCACCACCGACGTATATCAGGAAACCCCTGCATGCACTGAGCAGGAACACCCCTACGCCCGACCGGGGTTGAGGCCCCAACCGCCCCACGGGCAGGCTGGGTCGACTCTCCGGGCCGCAGGCCCGAGTGGTGATCGCCGCAAACCAACCTGCGGTGGTGTCACTCCGTACAGAGGTCATCCCCGTACTACCACTCCACAGAGCATGGGTCATCCCCACTCCAAAGTTCGTCATGTAGGTATGCCCTGTGCTACCCCCAACCCGAATGAAGACCTGCCCCGCGGCAGTGACACTCGGCACGGAAGTCTTTCCTGTGCCCATCACACTGGGTATGGAATTCCTCCTCCTACCCCCGACCGTCGATGTGAAGGCATTGCCCATCCAGTCCCTCTCCAACGTGGGTATCCTCCCTACGTTCTTTCCGCAACTGGAGAAGGTCCTCCTCACCCTAGAAACCAAAGGGGTGAAGGTCAGCCTCACTCCACCCACACCAATCATGGAGGTCCTCCCCATGCTCCCGCCGGTTCCAACGGAGGTTTCGCCCGCTCAGGTGTTGTCCATGGATGTCCTCCCCATGTTCCCTTTGACATTTTCCTCGGTGCCCCTCGCACCCTGATTGTCTCAAGTGGAAGTCCTCTCCACCATGGCGCCAGCACGGCCCCGATAATACATGTCGGGAATCAACCTTGTCCTGAAGAGCCATCTAGGGGCAGGAGGGCGGGTCTTCGCCGCCACAAGTAGAATCCTGGGAAAGCCCGGACGGAGATCAAACCGTCCTGCTTCTCGGATTCTGAAGTAGAATGCGACTCGGCATCAAAACCCTCCCCTCGTTCCTTCATATTAAGGACTGGGGCAGGAACAAGGCGTGTCAGCCTCATCCTTCTAGAATGTGAGGTCCACCGGATTCCCACATCTCTTCGCAGATACATCCAGGAGGAGGAAATTATGGGAATCCTGTAGGCTCCGGCCGTACAGTCACCACCATCATCACCAGAAGTGCCCTCTACCTCAACCAGAGATCACGGAGAGCTATTTTGGGGAACTATGGCGGTTGAACGACAAGGTGACACATCTCTAGTAACCGAAATTCCTACACCATAGGCTCTGGCTGTCAGCCCATCGTATCGTGACATTGTGGTCAGGTCATAGCACTCTTTGGAGGATGGTCAAGAATTCGGCGGCCAGTCGGCTCGTTTTTTGTGTTCTCTACCGCCTAGTTTACTGTCCCAGCGTTCCGCCTCAGAACCGCTACCGGTCCCTCAGCCACCCCCGGTTGACGAGTGGGGAAATATGGGGATAAACCCTGAATCAAAGCCCAGGAGCTTCTGGAACTTTCTTGGAGCGGATCACTTCCCAGAGAAGTTCTGGCCCGAGGCAGCGTCGAACTTTTGTGCACCAAAATCCCTCGCCCTGGAGGAATTCGAGTGCTTCTGTCAAACCCTATGGGCGATGCACTTTCGTATTCTCTATCAGCGAGTAATGTACCCTAGGAGCCAAGTTCACTTTGAGGAAATCGGCAATCAATGTCGTCTGGTCGATTTGGCTGCACTCCCCGTGGCCCAGCACCCTGAGTCGCCAGGTCGCCAGAGCGCCCTCCAACAAAAATACATTCAAAGTTTCAAGGTACTCCGCAAAATCATCAGGGAAGATACCCCCCATGTGCAAGTCCATGTATGAGGACTGTATTCCGCCCTCCTCTTCAGTCCTATCTGACAGTAGCCCGATTTGTTATGCGACATTGAGGACATGCCCCCAAGAACGGTTGTGGTCCACATGGCTGACATAGTGGAAAAAGAGGATGAGCTGGAGTTTCTCGATGGATACTTACCTCATGAGGTTATACCACCACTATTGGACCCATCAGGGAGGATTACTCATCAGCAGAGGAACCTTCTAGGCCTCCCTGCACCCACTGAGTCGTTGGTACTCATTCAAAATGTCGGTAAGGGTAAAGAACATGTCGAAACTTTCAAGCACTCCGACCCGTCTGCCTCGGCACAGAAAACAGACAAAGACCCCAGGAAGGCTACACTGCGCCAACCACTTACTGAGAAGAAGAGTCTGGTTGATGAACTCTTAGCCGAACGCACTATCAAGAGGTGATCCGACTATGGTGATCCTATGCCGGGGCAGAAGGGGCAGGAACAACTCCCCCCTGGTGAGATGCCTCGGGTAAACCCTGATCATGCTACTCCTATAGACAGGGAAGAGGCCAGAACTCATGGAAATAAGGCGCGATATATCTCTCCAAACCCTCCTGAACGGCGAGGAAATCCAAGGAATCCATCCCGGGTTCCCCCAGCCGCCCCAAGGGCCATTCTGCCAGTCTCTCCATGAGCCATTGAAGTCATTTACCGTGTCGAAAATCCTGGAAACTCACTCATAGTTAAGGATCCTTGTCAAGACAGGGACCCCCGCCTGGATGATCCTTTGTCGGCACTCATCGCCCACCTCGAGGCGTTGGAAATGCGGCAGGTGGAAGTCCCACCAGATGGAAAGCCATATCCCGCGTGGGTGGATGATATGCCCGCACCCCCTGGGTTTTGGGAATTCCATTTTCTCGCCCTTTAACAGGAATGGGGACCCACCATAGAACTTGGATCATTTTTCCTCCAGGTGTGGCCCCATGTTGGGGACCCCGGCACAATAGGAATCCGTGAAGCTCCGATGTTTTGTGCAGACATTGGAGGGCCCTACATTCGTCTGGTATAGCCAGCTTCCTATCAGATTGGTGAACGGCTGGGAGGATCTCCTCCGGCAATTCTTATACCAGTTCAGCTCCACCATGTGAAGGACCAGCATCGCAGACCTCTTCAAGTGCAAACAATGGTCTGACGAGTGAGTCGCGGAATTTATCGCCTGGTGGAATGGGCTTACATACTCCCTCGACATGCCATTGACTCAGGAGAAATTACTGACGATGTGCATAGAGAATGTTATAACAGAACTGGTTCCTTCCCTGATCACCTAGAACTACCCCGGAGGGTTCCGGGATTTCTCAGATAAGGCTCAGCGCCTCGAGGAAGCTCTGCAACAGGCTAGTCAGAAATGCCTGCTGCCCCCTGTGATCCCAGCTAGGAGGGATACCAGAGCCGAACCTGCCACGGTGGCCCAAATAGAATCCCCCAGGTAGCTAGAATTACTGCCAGTGGCACCGGCCCCGCAACCCCGCAGAGGCCCTCCACTTCAAGCATAGGATCCTGCCCAGCAGCGACCGCCTCATAACTGACAGGTTCCCTTGCGCAATGCGCCACCACCACCTAGGCAGGACAATCAGGCTCCGCCTCCTCGGCAGGCCCCTCCGTCCCCTCGTCAGGGCCAGGATCCCAGGGCCCCATATCCGAAAAGAAGGCACCAGACTTACTCATTCGAAGAGAATCAGGGCTCTGTCTACTTCCGAAGTGCTCTAGAGCAAGGGATTGTGCGCTTACCCGAGTGCAGAAGGCTGGCAGAGGCGAATCTCACCGATCACCCCAACTACTTCCCCTGTCAACGGATTCTAGGGCACACCCTCAAGCAGTGATATGTGTTTAAAGACTGGCTCCAAGACCAGGTCGACAACAACATAGTCAGGTTGGGCCCGGCCCCGACATAAGTGGCAGGTGTCTTCATAGGGTTAGAAATCGGTAGCGATGATGAAGGCAAGTGGCAGCAGGCTCCCAGCCATTGGTCCCAGAAGTACGATGACTGGATGGCCCGTAAAACCATCACCCGTGCCCATGGAATCATTTGGGAATTCCTGAATCAGCTGGAGCCTTCAGAAGATGCGACTAGTACCACTGCATCTTCATCACAGTCGACCTATTCCCAAAAGGGAAAGCAGTGGCGGCATAGGAAGAAGCAACGCGCTCCACCACTGTCATCGTTATCCCACACTCTTGGTGATTTCATGCCCCCTAAGATGGAGATTCCTCCCAAAATCTTCCCAGTGGTGGATGACTTTTCGAGCGACAGTCAGGGGTACGCTTTAGTTAATACCGTGGAGATGGTAAATCCCTATATGACTCCCGACGAGGGGGAACGCCAGGCGAACCTCCCCAACATCCCCAGCTGACGTCAACATCAGCGGAACCGCAACCAAATGGGTCCTCGAGGCACGTCATCGGGAGATTTCAGTCTGGTCGTGCACACTACTAAAACCATACAATAGGCTCAGTGCAGAGCTCAACACGCGCAACCTCATCTGGTGCCCTCAGATCAACCTCCACCACTGTTTGTGCTACTAGATCAGGCAGAACTGCCTCGTCTGTACTGCAGTCAGTCTTTCCCGGCTACAGGCCAATCTCAGTTGTCTGATCCTCATCCGGTAGCTACTCTTCAGGCATCAACTAGTGGGAAGTGGGATGTACCCAGTACCAGCCAGCCGCCGGTCCAGCCGACAGGGCCCGCCATGCCTCCAATTGCAGAACGACCTTCTGTAAGCAAAGGTTCGCGTTTGGCACGAAAGTATGAAGTCCTGAAGCACCTGTATGACATTATAGCAATGATTTCTATCCTTTAAGATCTTATCCTATCGTCTAAAATGAGTGAAGCACTTATCGAGGCCCTAAGGATCCCCCTCCAGTTTGAGACGGAGGTAGAAGCTGCAGAAGCCTCCCATGTTGAGGCAATTGAGAACGCCGAATTTCAGGCAGTTATATCATTCTCCAGTGAAGATGAAGACCCTCTCATACATGGGAATATTCTCCCATTGTACATCACTGGCCAGTTCAACGGCATGGAAGTCTGCCGCTGTCTTGTTGACACGAGTTCTGGGATTAACCTAATCCCGTATCGGACACTGCGAAAGCTGGGTCTGTCTGAGGATGATTTAACTCCCTACGACCTCGTAATACAGGAATATGATAGGACCGAACAGTCCCCCATCGGCAAGATCCCCTTGAAGACCCAGTTCGGTGGCCTAATTTACAGCACTGAGTTCATGGTTGTCTCCCAGGACACCGCATACAACGCATTGATGGGCAGGCCATGGCTCCATCTGCATGCAGCGGTCCCTTCGTCGTATCACCAATGCCTCAAGTACTCCCTCAATGGTCAAGTCAGCGTTCTCCAAGGAGATGTGTCTCCTTTTGACTCTTGTGAAGCCCGCTATCTGGATGCTGAATATTACAAGAGAAAGGATAAGAAAATCCTGACAAGTGAGGATGAACCCGCCCCGGTCACAAGTGATCCCTGGGTAGGCCTGGACAACACCTGCATCTTCCCAATCCATCGGATGGAGGCCACGACCCCCGAAATGGGGCAGTGTTTTGTTGTTTCGAGTATAATAGTAAAGCATGTTCCCATGTCCAAGCGACGATGGAAAATCACCTCGTACTCTTACACTATCCAGGCTCAGGTGATCCTGAAACCTCCTACCCCTGTGCGGTATCAGAATGTCAGGCTTATGGACACGGCGGTACGTCATACATGTCTCTTCTGCCGGGCTGGAATCAACTGGATCAGGACAACGCATCACTACTGCTTTGATGTCATAAAACGTGGCCCCTTGGGCCGAAATCCAGATGGGATAGGATCGACTGCCTTCATCGCTATGGTCTCTGTGGCGCATAGGTCTCCTGATATGATGACCACTGCTTCCCAGGCCGGCACCAGCTGCCCATCAGAGTTTGATAACTCAGAAGAAGCTCCCCCCAAATAAAATCCCTCCATGGGTGGAGAGGAGGATCTGGAGGATGCTCCCCCCGCCTTTGAAGAAGGCATATCTACCACAGTTGATGAACTGGTACAGGTGAACCTTGGTAGCGAGGAAGATCCGAGACCCACATTGTTAAGTGTATCCATGCCCCTCGAGGAGCAGCAACAGTACGTGGACTTTCTCAAACAGCACTATGATGTGTTTGCCTGGAGTTATGATGAGATTCCAGGACTAGATCCCCAAGTAGTCATCCACTGCCTTGGTCTC
This sequence comes from Viscum album, assembly GCA_963277665.1. Classification (NCBI taxonomy): domain Eukaryota; kingdom Viridiplantae; phylum Streptophyta; class Magnoliopsida; order Santalales; family Viscaceae; genus Viscum; species Viscum album. The sequence goes on along the minus strand of OY728135.1, from coordinate 1,663,221,932 downwards.
TCGATAAACCATCGCGGGTTTAAGAAGCCTCCCAGAAAGATGCACCCTTCTCACGGTGCCATGGTTGAGACCGAAGTTGAAAAGCTTATCAGATCCAACTTCGTCAAGGAATTCCAGTACCCCAGGTGGATTTCCAACATTTTTTCAGTCATGAAGAAGAATGGGTAGATCAAATTCTGCATCGACTTCCGCAATCTCAATTGCCACTGCCCGAAGGATGATTTCCCCCTCCCAGTGACAGAGTTGTTGATTGATGCCACGGTCGGATTCCAAGCCCTCTCCTTCATGGATAGGTATTCCAGGTACAACCATATTTGGATGGCCCCCAAGGATGAGAAGTCCACTGCCTTCAGGTCTCCCCAAGGAACTTTTTGTTACCATTTTATGCCCTTCGTCCTGAAAAATGGAGGTTCCACCTATCAGCGGTCCATGCACCGCATATTCAATTGAATTCTCGGGACACTAGTGGAATGCTACGTGGATGATCTAGTGGTCAAATATTTCCAGTTCCAGGACCATCTCAATGACCTTGAGAAAGTGTTCGTCTTCCTCCATTACCACCACCTGAAGATGAACCCGTTAAAGTGTGCCTTCGGGGTCACCTCCGGGAAGTTTCTTGGCTTTGTTGTTAGATACCGAGGCATTGAGATCGACCCAGAGAAGATCAAGGCCATCAGCCAAATGCCTCCCCCGAGAAATATTTGGGAGCTTCAAGGTCTCCAAGGCCACTTAGCCTATATACGCCGATTCATTGCGAATCTAGATGGCAAGTGTAAGCCCTTTTCCTGGATCATGAAGAAAGGCACCGCCTATGAATGGGATGAAGAGTGTTGGACCTCCTTTGATGAAATCAAGCAGTATCTTCTCCAACCTCCGGTCTTGATGCCACCCATCTCTGGAAAGCCATTGTTCCTTTACGTGACCGCCCTGGAATGGTCCCTCGGTGCACTTCTCGCCCAGAAGAACAATAAGGGGACAGAGAATAGCCTCTACTATCTCAGCTGCATGCTCCTCGACACAGAGATTAGATACTCCCCTATCGAAAAGTGATGCCTTGTGCTCGTGTTTGTCGTACAGAAGTTGCAGAATTACCTGCAGCACCATGTGGTACAGTTGGTCTTTCAGGTAGACCCACTGAAGTACATCCTAAATCACCCTATATTAACTGGACGACTAGCGTGGTGGGCGGTGATCCTCCAGCAGTTCGACATCAGTTTTGTGCCTCAGAAGGCCATCAAGGGACAGGCATTGGCAGACTTCTTAGCTGCTCATCCAACCTCTACGAATCAATACCTAGATCTGTATTTTCTTGATGAGGTGATCCTCTCAGTCGATCATGTCATCTCATTTTGGCAAATTCACTTCGACGGTGCCTCCTGGAGCCCCACCGGTAGGAGGCTCAACGATCCTATGCTCAACAGAGTGGGTTTGGGTATCGTCTTCATCACCCCGGCACAAGCTATTCTGCCATACTCATTCCTGTTTTCAGAAGGCTGCACCAACAATGAGGCAGAGTATCAGGCTCTCATCACTGGTCTCGAGCTGGCCCTTGAGATCGATGTGCCCCATCTACATGTGAAAGGGGATTCCAAACTGGTCATCAAGCAGGTCAATGGAGACTATGTTGCTAGGAAGCCGGATCTTGTGCCATTGCTGGAGTGCACCCTCCGTCTAATGGCCCGGTTCTCTTCTCGACCATAGGTTACCCATGTCCCTTGGTCACAGAATCGTTGAGCAGATGCTTTGGCTGGCTTAGCTGCGTCACTCGCAAAACCCGAGCAAGATGATTTGATCAAACATGTGGCACACCAGAGATTCATTTCCCCTGTCACCCCAGGGAATGACGAAGGCCTGCGAGTAAGCCATCTTACCGCCAGGCCCTCCACGTCAGGAACCCCAAGTTCTTCAGATGAAGTGGTTGAGGCCACTCCCGACTGGAGGGAACCTTTTGTCGAGTATCTCCAAAATGGTTGCCTCCCGGACGATCAGGCCAAGCGCGAGTGAATCTGACGCTGCGCACTGCAATTTACCCTCCAGAGTGGTCCCAGTCTTGAGTAGGTCCTCTATAAGCGGAGCTTTGATGGTGTTCTCCTCCATTTCATTCAAAGAGTCATATTTCTCTGGTCATGCAAGAGGTTCATTCCAATTCCTACAGTTCCCACCAGGTTGGGCCCAAGCTGCCTCATCAGATCTAGAGGTTGGGGTACTTCTGGCCCTCTATGATCCATGATTGTATTGAGTTTTCCAAGAGATACCACCCATGCCAAGTTCATGCTAACTTTATGCATCGGCCACCAGAGCCTCTCCACTCCACCAAGTATTCTTGGCCATTTTCAATGTGGGGACTCAATGTTGTGGGACCATATCCACCGGTGACAGTTCGCCAGTGTAGGTTCATCCTAACTTCTACATATTTCTTCTCTAAGTGGGCAGAGGCAGTTCCACTCAAAGAGGTCAAGGCCCGTTCCATCGTTGACTTCGTGAGCTCCAATATCATCCATCGGTTTGGAGTCCCTCACACTGTCATCACTGATAACGGCACCAACTTACTAGTAGTCGAGCTGAAGAAATTATACGCCAAGTACAATATCCATTCGAACCATACCTCTCGCTATCATGCACAAGCGAATGGAAAGATCGAGGCATTCAACAAAACCCTCTCTAACATTCAACATAAAATGGTTGGTCAGAACAAGAATAGTTGGCCGGACAAGCTCCCCAACACCCTCTGGGCTTATCGGACGACGACTCGCAATTCCACCCAGGTGACCCCATATTCCCTGGTGTATGGGGCTGAGGCTGTCCTTCCCATTGAGATCTAGCTTCCATCGTTACGCACTGTAGTCTATGACCAGCAGGTGACAAATAAGGTGGCCGAAATCCATCTAACTGAATTGGATGCACTGGACAACAACAGGCTTTGTGCCCTGTACAATCTGGAAAGGCATCAGAATAAGATAGCCAGAGCCTTCAACAAAAAGGTTCGCCTTCGCTATTTTCTTCAAGGCGACCTAGTTTTGGCCCTTCAAGCACCAATGATTTCTGGTATGAAATCACCCAATCTTGAGCCTAAATGGGAAGGACCTTATGTCATCCATAAGGTTTACCCCAATAGAGTATACTCCTTGGTGACCACGGATGGTGAACGCATAACTCCTCCCACCAACGCCAAGTTCTTCAAGCAGTACTTTGCCTGAGCCCCTTGCTCCTGCATGACCTTAAACTGTATGGTCCCGCATGACCCTAAACTGGACATTACGGTCCCGCACAACCCTAAATTGCACATTACGGTCCCACATGACCTTAAACTGCACCACCTTCCTGCATGACATTAAAACTACAATATCGTCTTGCAAGACGATAAACTGCAAAATGGTCCAAGCTCTATGACCTTAAACTAAGATCTCCCCAATCCTTACTGTAAGACGTTAAACTGAAAGTCAGTCAGGCCTTCCCGAACGAGGCTCATCCTCATGCCATTTGACCTCTTCAGGCCCCTGACCCCCGTCCTTACTGTAAGATGTTAAACTGAAATCCAGACAGTCCTTCCTGACCAAGGTTCAGCCTCAGTCCCCTTGGCCTTCATCGACTCAGGATCTCTCATGGGATCGTACGGTGTGGTGTGGGATTATGTCCTCATTCACGTAGGGTTACCCACCGTACCATACATGTCCCCAGATGAGACGCATCTCTCATCCATCACGACATTAAACTGCGCTTCCAGAACTACGTATGGCTTGATTCTCGTCCTAATGGGATACGTAGGAACGCTCAGATGTCTCGTCTTGAGCCCAGCCCCGAGCTCTTCTCTTTGACTGTCCCCCTAGGTATAGTATACTCAGAGGGTCCTCACATGATGAGGAGTAGGCTTCCTTAGCCCCGCTCATACAAGGATTATAAGGGTCGCACCATGTGCCCACTCCCGTTCATCTATCCTCCCACGTCCTCACCGCATGACGTTAAACTACATGTCCTTCAAGAACTATGTATGGCTTGATTCCCATCCTCATGGGATACGCAGGAATGCCCAGACATTTCCTCTGTTGGCCCATCCCAAAAGCCAAAATCTTCCCCTTGGGATAAGACATATGGCAGGGTGCACACTTTTTCCCCAACTCATGTCGAGTAAGCCTCGACCCGACTGTACATCCCCTCCCCTGGAGATGTTCGCCTCTCTCATAGATGGGTACCGCTATGCTTCACCCACTTCTTGACTGGACTTCCATCACTTTTCTCATCCGGAAGGGCCCCTGAATGGTATGGATGCTCATCCTAAGGGTCCTCTTACCACTTCGGGCCAACGCCCTCGAGGATGTCGAGCAACAAGCCGATACAAGTCCCATGTTTCTAACGTGGTCAGTGGTCGACGCTCATTTGTTTCTCCCATGTCAGGTCACCATCTCGGATCTTCGAGTCCACCCCAAGATGTTCCTAACATCGAGTGCAGTGATTTGTTCTGCCCCATCCCTAAGTGACAAACTTCCCTCTGGGTGGTGCCAACGGTCGGGCGCACGACCCCAATTCTTTTATAGGGAGTGTATGGTGTGTTGAAGTATTATGTCCACATTCACGTCAGTTTTTCTCTGTACCATACACCTCCTCCATCCAGGGACACCTATTCCATGACCTTCGTCCTCACTGCAAGACGTTAAATTGTGAGTAGGCCAGGCCTTCCGAACCAAAACCTAACTATCAGGCCCCTTGGCCTTTTTGGGCCCCCTGGCCCAGGTTCTTTCCTACAGGACTGTGCAGTGTGGTGTGGGATTATGTCCCCATTCACATCAGGTTACTCATCATGACGTACACATCCTCGTTAGGATATTCTGCTCCTGGGTATCTTCTAGAACTACGTGTGTCTTGATTCCGATCCTCATGGGATACGTAGGACCACCCGAATTTCTAAGCTTCGGGACCATCCCCTTCTTCCGAAAATCTTCGTCCCACCTTGGAACCTTGGCCTACCATTCCTGAGCCACTTTGCCGACCCTTTTCAGCGGTTCACCAATGTGCCTAAGGGTACTCTGGTTTAGTTACCTGGAATGTCGGATTCTACTCGGACACATCTGCACCCTCTTTTCAGGCTTCGTGTTTCCCTTCATCAGGGCTTTCATCATCTGTCACACCCGGAGGGACCCCCAAGAACAGCCTGGATACAACTCCCAAGGGCTCTCCTACCGGTACGGGCCAACTCCCCCGATGTTTTCAGACAACAAATCAATAAAAATCCCACGTTTTGAATATGGTCAGTGGTTAATGCTCGTTTGTTTTTCCCACCACAGGCTAATGCGATATGGAGACTGTTTTTCTGCCACAGTTAACAGTTATCCTCCATCGCCACGCTGACCCCATTAATCCCAAAATTCCGATTACACGATTCACATCCTTCTCCATCCTCATCATGTCCAAGTATAGTTTCAAAACTCTTCATACTATTCCTCAGTGCACATCTACGTGTTAGGGGAACAAAGCCACGTTAAAGGTGTCCTTCGGGGCTCTTCACTGACTTCCCCTCGATGGATGTTTCAGGTATTGTGATAAGGATCTCCCCCCCTTATTTCCCACACCGAGTTTAACTCACGTGGGCTTAGGGATCGGGTCGAGGTCTACGCTTACCTGGAAAGTTGTCACCCACCCATGGTCCAAGCTCTAAAGAACATAATCTAAGATCTCCTAAGAACTACGTCTGGCTTGATTCCCATCCTCATGGGATATGTAGGAACGCCCAGACCTTCTATCATAGGGTCCAGCTTGAGTTCAGCTAATTTGTCTCTTCTGTTCTGCCTTCGGGACCCTGACTACAGGACTGCGTGGTGTGATGTGGGATCAGGTCCTCATTCACGTTGGGTTTGCAATAGCCACACCACACACACCATGTTCTCAGAATTAGACCTCCTGTTTTCTGTCCTATATGACATTAAAAGGCACCTTCAAGAACTACTTATGGCTTGATTCCCATCCTTATGGGATACGTAGGACCACCCGAATGTCTAGAATTCAGGCCCAGACCCACTTATTAGAGATCTCCTAATCTCTCGGTCACCTAGGCCCCTTGGCCTATCCCTCTCCATGAGGGGGATGTATAGGTATAGTACAGGGTTTTTTGGCACTATGCCCCTTTCCTGGGAATCCTCCATCTCTCAATCGCCCTCAAGTTAAGTCCCTCGACTCCTTGTAGTGATTCACCCATGTGTTAAGAGTACTCTGGTCTAGGACCAAGAGTGTCATATTCAACTTGGTCAAGTTCCTTCCACTATTCAAGCATCGTGTTCCCCTTTATTCGGGCTTTCATCATCTTTCACACCCAAAGGGACCCCCAAGAACGGCCTGGATACAACGCCCAAGGGCTCTCTTACCGGTACAACCCAATGCCCTCTAGGGTTTTGGACAACAAATCGATAAAAATCCTGCATTGTGAATATGGTCAGTGGTTGATACTCATTTTTTGTTCCCACCTCAGGCTAACGCGATATGGAGACTGTTTTTCCACCATGGTTAACAGTTATACTCCATCGCCACACCAACCCCAATAAGCCCAAAATGCTGGTTACACGATTCACATCCTTCTCCATCCTCATCAGGTCCAATTAGAGTTTCAAAACTCTTGATACTATTCCTCAGTACACATCTACGCATTAGGGGAACAAATCCGCGTTAAAGGTTTCCTTCGGGGATCTTCATAGACTTCCTATCGATGGATGTTTTGGGTATTGCGATAAGGATCTCCCCCCTTGTTTCCCACACCGAGTTTAACTCACGTGGGCTTAGGGATCGGGTCGAGGTCTGCGCTTACCTAGAAAGTTTCCATCCACCCACGGTTCGAGCTCTAAAGACCATAAACTAAGGTCTCCTAAGAACTATGTTTGGCTTGATTCCCATCCTCATGGGATATGTAGGAATGCCCAGACCTCCTGTCTTTGGGTCCAGCTTGAGTTCAGCTAATTTGCCTCTTTTGTCCTGCCTTCGGGACCCTGACTATGGGACTGCGTTGTGTGATGTGGGATCAGGTCCTCATTCACGTTGGGTTTGCAATAGCCGCACCATGCGCACTATGTTCTCAGAATTAGCCCTCCTATTTCATGTCCTGCAAACATTAAAAGGCACCTTCAAGAACTACTTATGGCTTGATTCCCATCCTTATGGGATACGTAGGACCACCCGAATGTCTAGACTTCAGGCCCAGCCCCACTTATTAGAGATCTCCTGATCTCCCGGTCACCTAGGCCCCTTGTCCTATCCCTCTCCACGAGGGGGATGTATAGGTATGGTACATGTTTTTTTGGAACTATGCCCCCTTTCCCAGGAATCCTCCATCTCTCGATTTCCCTCAAGTTGAGTCCCTCAACTCCTTGTAGTGATTCACCCATTTGTTAAGAGTACTCTGGCCTAGGACCAAGAGTGTCAAATTCAACTTGGTCAAGTTCCTTCCACTTGTAAAGCTTCGTGTTCCCCTTCATTCGGGCTTTCATCATCTTTCACACCCAAAGGGACCCCCAAGAACAGCCTGGATACCACGCCCAAGAGCTCTCCTATCATTACGGGCCAACGCCCCCGAGGGTTTTAGACAACAAATTGATACAAATCCCGTGTTGCAAACATGGTCAACGGTCGATGATCATTTTTTTGTCCCAATTTCAGGCTAATGCGATAGGATGTTGTGTTGTGAACATGGTCAGCAGTAATCCCCTATCATCAAACCAGCCCCTCCCAGCCTTGAATGTTGGTTACATGATTCACATTATGCTCCACCCCATCGTGTCCAGGTGGAATCTCGACACTCTTGGCACTACCCCTCAGTGTACCTTTGCATATCAGGGGGACAAATTTGCAATGCAGTGTCCTTCGGGGCTCCCACGGTCCAAGCTCTAAGACCATAAACTAAGATATCTTCATAACTACGTTCAGCTTGATTCCCATCATTCTGGGATACGTAGGACCGCCCGAACTTTTCGTTTTCGGGTCCATCTCATTTGGGAGCTAATATCTCCCCCTTCACCTCTCACCTCTATGTGGGAACCTCGGCCTGAGGTTCCTCTCTCAGAATTGTGTATGGTATGATGTTGGATTATGTCCCCATTCATGTCGGTTACGTCACACGAAACCATACACATTCCCCACCTAGCATCGTCTCTGCTATGTCTACGCTGCATGATGTTAAAATGCATTCTTGGTCCTATCACACGACCCTAAACTGTGACATCATTGTCCTAGCCGCATGACGAAAAACGGCATTGCATTGTGATGACCTTTTTGTAGAGGACGTCACATTGGGTATTGATCACGTTCCATGCCATTTTTCAATGCCTATTACGACTTGATTCTTGTGGCGACACCAGGGCTTGCTTCCCTAGGCCTGTCGCTTCACAAAAAAAAACCACTCACCTTAAAGGACAAACAAGATTTATCAAATTCTGCTTCTTTTGGTGCAAGGGCCATGCCCGCACTCCCCTTCTTCCCTGGCACTGGTACCTTACCATGCTATCCTTTAGAACTGCGTGCAGCTTGATCCCCATCCCCATGGGGTACGTAGGAACTCCTTTTCACTTTTCTTCAGGCCCAGTTCAACTTTCATTTTCGGTCCCTTGACCTGAAACCTCTCCCAATGGGTTTGTGCAGTGCGATGTGGGATCAGATCCTCATTCGCATCGGGTTCTTCACCGCACCGTACACACCCCCGGTTCCCATCCACGTTGGGTTTTTCGTAATCACCCACCACATGCCTCATGTGTTTCCTCCCATCCATGGTCCGAATTCTATGACCCTAAACTAAGATCTTCCTGTTGGAAGGGACTCGACTCCCACTATCTAATGCACCTCGTGGTCGTATTTAGATGTGTTTTGACAAAGAGTCCAGAGTGAGGAATTTTCATGGAGACATTCTCTCGTTCCATGACCAAGCTTCGTGAGCTCGCTATTTAGGATCCTCATCTTCTTCCACATCTGAAAGGACCCTCGGATGACATGGATACTAGGCTTAAGGGATCTCCATGGATGCTGGACCTAAGGGCCCCCCAATAATTCTGGTCCAACGTCCATATGGATCTCTGAAGACATTTGCGACATGGTCCCGTGTTTCGAACATGGTCAATGGTCGACCCTCATTTGTCTGTCCCCATTCTAGGATAATGCAATATGGATGCTGCGTTTCCACCACGGTTAATAGTTATCCTCCATCATCACGCTTCCATCATTGTGATCCAAATCTCAAGCGTCATGATTCACACATTTCGACTTCCTCGTGTACAAGTGTAATTCTAACATATTCGGCTCTACCGCTTCGCGCATCTGGGTGCACCACATGGACGTGTTAAAATCATTGGGCCGGTATCCTCCAAGCGTCCCTTTACCCTAACATGTCCCTTCCTATATCAGGAAAGTTCCCCATTACTTCTTATTTCCCACACCGAGCACGACTCACGTGGGCTTAGTAGTTTTGGTGGGATATGTACCGGCACAACCAGTCTTCTCTTCATCCTACATGACGTTAAACTGTGCTTATAGAACTACGTGTGGCTTGATTCCCATCCTCATTGGATACATAGGGACACCCTGGTATTTTTCTTACGGTCCAGCCCACAGGAATCATAAATCCTGTTATTCCCCTTTCTGGCCCCCTGGCCGGACCCCTCGTAGGGAACCATGTAAATGCGGCCCTACCCTAAACAAGTTCAGGATGCCCCAATATTATATTGGGAAGCGATAGCCCCCCTCGCTAGAGAGGCCCTGTCTCAAAGAAGGAATGATCCATGATCAAACTGATGCGACCATCTGGCATACTCCCACCGCGGTGGTGTAATTACATGAGTGTTGGATTCTGTTCGGACAAACCATCACTCCACAGTTCATGCTTTATGTGCCCCTTATTCGGACCCTTTTCCCCTTTAATGTCTGGAGGAACCCCCTAACAGTATGGATGCCTGACCTATGGTCCACCTGCTGACCTGGGCCAACGTTCTGGAAGACCGGTCATGTTTCGAGGGACCCCCCTACTAGTATGGATGCTCGACCTATGGTCCGCCTGCTGTCCTAGGCCAACGTCCCAAAAGACTGATCGATGATATTTGAGTTAGGCCCCATGTTGTGAATATGGTCAACGGTTGGCCCTCATTTTTTGTCCCCATTTCAGGCTAACACAGTAAGTATACGGTTTTTATAACGACCCATACTTTACATACATTGTTAATACTTCAAAATTGAAGCACACTTATTACAACATATGACAAAACCACAAAGGACCGTATAGGTATAGTGTCTTTAGAAACTGGGAAACATAAACAACTGGTTCATAAATCTTCTACAGTGTCTCCCATTTATTTCATCATATCTAGGGTCCCTTTTAGCATATTCTACTTAATATCCATCTTCCTGGCCTGGGGAAAAGAAAACATAAAAGGGTGAGCTCAAATGCTCAGCAAGGGAAAATAAAGGAAATAAAAATCATATCGTATCTTTTTGAAAATCAAAACCTGCAAAAGAGATCATAATATCTTAACATGGAATAAATCATAGAAGTGAAAATGAGATCCCCATAATCATAACATAAAACTTGAAACTTTGTGGCATGCACACATAATCACGGAAAATCATTTCTTGTTACTCATGACTCATTTCCAAGACTATCTTAGTGGACAAAGTCCCTTTCTGAACCGAGTTCACTCCTCGTTTCAGTCCTGTATCACTGAACCGAAATAACCTTCCATTCTAGCCCTGTCTATCTCATGAGATATAAAATCTTTACCCAATGCATTGGAGGGAGATATAGGTCCCACCCATCTTATAATGAATCCTTTCTTATGTGTGCCACATAATCATAAAACATACATCATCGCATAACACATGTAACAAAAATGGGATTCTTGAAACATCATGACATCATAAATCAATTCATATAAGATAAAGGAATTCATAAAAATAATTCCATCACAACATGATCAAATCAATGTAATAATAGGGATAAAAACAGAACCCTTTATTATCTTAGATGGAAAATAATTTTGATAAAACACTTGAACTCCATTCTTGAGGAAAATATCCTTTCTTCTTCAAAAACATTTTTCCTTTCATAACATGTTATAAAACTTTAAAATAAAAGAAGTTGATTAAAAATAAACTTGAAAACTTGTAAAGGAAGCTTCTTGGAAATAATGTTTAAAAATACATTCATTTCGTATAAGTTAAAAAAACATTCTTCTCATACTTTTGTCGGAAAAGTCAAAAAAAGTACCTCGTACGAAAAACGACAAAAGATTCCTTTCGTATCTTTTACTAAAAACTCACCGAAGGGTAAAATTGGATATAAACTATTGTAGAAGGATGGAAATAATATTACATATTGAGGTAACATGGATGTGGATGATAAAATACACCCCAGTAATTACCAAAGTAAAAACAATCTCGGATAAAAGTGAGATTGTGATATTTCCCTTACCTTAGGTATGATTTGCTTTGTACGTGTCCAAAGATCCTGTATAATGGTTTAAATAATGTTATTGACTTTTTCCAGAATCATACATATTGATATGATATCATATATGGTCATATTCTTAGCTTCTTGTTAGTAATATTTCATTGTTACTTGTTACTCGGGTCTTTATTGCCTTTTGTTCTTATGCGTGTTTTGCTGAATACATTCTTATTCTTCATTTAAGGTTATAGATACCTTATATCCAGAATGGTATTAGTGTAACATATATCATATTTATTCATTCAATTCATTTATATAATTACTATGTAATGATGATCATGTAGAACGAGTCACATCACATCGTGGAGACGGTATTCCGTACGTACGCACGAGTGATGATATCGTTCCTATGATCGTGGAATTGTATTGGAGTATATATATATTATTTCAGTATCAATATTAATTTATAATAATCATAAATAGTTACTCATTACACCATTATACCCATCCTTGTAAAGTGATGGTGGAAAAATAGATTACACCACGGCGTGGAGACGGTATTCCGTACGTACGCACGCGCGGTGATTTCATTTTTCCGTAGGATGGATAGAAGGTGAATTAGGTTTGTTTCATATTTATAATAACATATCCGTATGTAAGTAATACTGATGTTATTACTTTATCATGAAATAACTAAAGAAGAAGAAGTTGAAGAAGAAAGAAATTGAAAAGATCGGTAATGGATATTACCTCTTCTTTGGAACGCCTCTTTGAATTCTCCACTTAGGTAACTAAGATTGGTCTTTGAAGAAGACCAGGACCTCTAGGATTATTCTAGGGAAGTGGAGAGGAGAACATGTCAGGGGTTGTCCGAGCATGAGTTCTCAAATTGGTGTGAGGAGGAGGGGGAGGAGGTGCCCTTTTATAAGGGAGGAGAGGGGCACCTTAGGAATATCTCAAAATATTATTTTATATTAAAGTCAAAATCGGTTAATAATGGTTCCAAAGGGTCTTATTTCGAAGCTAAGGTGGGGATGGGTCGAAATCCTATCAACCAATATGATTTAGACAAGTTTAGGGTATTATTTTAACCTTATCAATTAGATTTAACTCTAAGTTAAATAATTTAACTTTTACCGTGTCTTTTTGTTTTCTTTCATTATATGGTTAATAAACTTACTATAACATGCCAAACGAACCCCAAATTGTTTATTATTAATATATATATCCTTATCTAAGTCATTTGGCCGAACCTTAGATTTTTAGGAATAAAATAACAATTAGTAATATAATATTTGATTTAAAAACTATTTTGTGTCAATTTTGACACTATTTGATATATGATTTTTGTGAAAGTCATAACAGAATTATATGTTCGAACAAAGTTGATTAAATCAACACTAATATATCATAGTAACCTAGAAAATTTGTGTAATTCATAAAAAGTCTCAAATTACATTTATTTTGGTGTTTATAACATCAATTATGTCAATATTTCATAAATAAGATAATTACTGCATCATCATTGTGTCATAAATAAATTAAATTATTTATGTCTAAAAATTACAAATAAAATAAAATTATGTAGTAAATCTTTTTATCTTTCTAATGAATATTTATAGTCTAATTTATCTTATGTATAACCCCATATTAAAAATGATTTACTTATTAAACTTTGATTTTAACTATTTTAACCCTTCTTTAAATAAATTAATAATAAATGTCCTAATCTAATCCAAGTGGGCCTAAATGGTCATATTTTATTCCTAAGTTTGTTTTTGGTCGAATTACACTTGTCCAATAGAATTAGTACATGTGTTAGGGTAATATTAATATCATATTTACCCTTAGTTACCCTATTTACTATTAACCGCGGTAAAAAAAAGTAAAAAGTTACTATTCACCAAAAAATTATTTTTATCTCATTGAACCACATTTTACTTACTGATATCAACCGTGTCTGTTGGATTTTTGAAATTCCATTCACAGAAGCGGTAAAATATTTTTTATGCAAAATTCAGTTTTTAACCTACCACTTAGTGGTTTCACTATTCATCAAAAATTGAAAGTTTTCAGAAAAATACCAAAATTTCACCCTAGGCTAATTTCGATATTCTGAGTCCAAAAATGAAGTCCATTTTGAAAATTAAAATTTATAAAATTTCAAAAAGTGGTTATTAATATTCATAACGATTAGTTTTAATAGCATATTTTTGTTTAGTGAAATTCGGCATTGCGTACGACGCAAGCTATCGAGGAATGTCGCGATTGCATATAAAGCAAGCCAAGCAAGTGTTGTGTAGAAAAAGATTCCTTTGATGATTTATATAACATAAAAGTCTCGGGTGTTACATTCTACCCCCCTTAAAAATAATTTCTCCCTCGAAATTCGTCACTTTGTAAAAAACAGATGAGGATACTTCTCCCTCATCATATCCTCAAGCTCCCATGTAGCTTCTTCAAGTTGGTGGTTCCTCCATAAAACTTTCACCAATCGAGTGGTCTTGTTTCGTAGGACTTTTTCTCTACGATCCAGAATCTCTATTGGTTGTTCTTCATAAGAAAGATCTTGCTCCAGCGGTACAACTTCTTAGCTGAGTACATGTGAAGGATCTGGTATGTACTTTCTCAGGAGAGATACATGGAACACATCGTGAACTTGAGAGAGATTCGGTGGAAGCGCCAATCGGTAAGCTACCTTCCCAACACGATCCAGTATTTCGAAAGGACCGATATATCTAGGGCTCAACTTCCCCTTCTTTCCAAATCTCATAACCCTCTTCCAGGGAGATATTCGTAAGAACACTTTGTCACCCACTTCAAACTCTAGGTCTTTTCTTCGGTTGTCGGTATAACTTTTCTGTCGACTCTGAGCTGCTCTTTTGTGTTGTTGAATAGATCTAACCTTTTCTGTCATTTCATCAACGAGATCAGGTCCTAATAGCTTTCTTTCTCCAACTTCATCCCAGTAAGTTGGAGTCCTGCATTTCTTTCCATAGAGAGCTTCATAAGGAGCCATCTGAATACTGGAGTGAAAGCTATTATTATAAGAAAATTCCACTAAAGGTAGGTGTTGATCCCAACCTCCTTTGAAATCCATAGAGCAAGCTCTCAACATATCTTCTAGGGTTTGAATTGTTCTTTTAGACTGACCGTCTGTCTGGGGATGATAAGCAGTGCTGAAACTCAACTCTGTATCCAGAGTATGCTGAAGACTTCTCCAGAACTTCGAGGTAAATCTCGGATCCCGATCAGATATAATAGAAAGTGGTACTCCATGCAATCTTACCACTTCCTTTACATATATCCTGGCAAGATGATCTAGAGAGAAATCCTCTCTAATAGGAATGAAGTGTGCAGACTTTGTAAGACGATCAACTATGACCCAGATAGCATTATTGCCTTTGGATGTTTTAGGAAGTCCTGTGACAAAGTCCATAGTGATGTTTTCCCATTTCCATTCGGGTATGGGTAATGGTTGTAACATCCCCTTAGACTTCTGTCTCTCAGCTTTAACTTGTTGACAAACCAAGCATCGAGAGACATATTCAGCAACATCTCTTTTCATGCCATCCCACCAGAAGTACTCTTTCAGGTCCTTATACATCTTCGTGCTTCCAGGATGAATAGAGAATGAAGAACTATGAGCCTCATCCAGCAGCTCCTTCCTTAATTCGGGGATGGGAGGAACACAAACCCGATTCCTGAACTTTATTATCCCATCACAATCAAGGTTGAATTCAGGAACATTTCTCACCTTCTTTTGTAACTCGACATCTTCTTTCTGTGCCTCTTTAATCTTCACATGTATAGATGGTTGAACATTCATTTGAGAAAGATAAGATTTTTCCCTTTCCATTATAATTCCAAGATCCATCCTTTGTAAATCCATAAATATTGGATCTTTTGTGATCCTCATCATGGATAAACTAGCATGGTCTTGTCGACTTAATGCATATGCCACCTTGTTTGCTTTCCCAGGGTGGTAATGGATTGAGCAGTCATAATCCTTAATCAGCTCCAACCATCTTCTTTGACGCATATTCAGCTCCTTTTGTGTGAAAATATACTTTAAACTTTTATGATCAGTATAAATATCACACCTTTCACCATAAAGGTAGTGCCTCCAAATCTTTAATGCAAAGATTACCGCAGCCAACTCCAAATCATGTGTTGGGTAATTTTGCTCATGGATTTTCAACTGTCGTGAGGCATAAGCTATCACCATATCATTTTGCATAAGAACACACCCCAATCCCTTCTTGGATGCATCACTGTAGATCACAAACCTTTCTCCACTACAAGGCAGTGTGAGCACAGGTGCACTGGATAACCTTCTTTTCAACTCCTTGAAATTATCTTCACATTCCTCTGTCCAGACAAACTTAACTCCTTTCCGAGTCAACTTGGTGAGTGGATTAGATAATCGTGAAAAATCTTTTACAAAACGTCGATAATATCCAGCCAAACCAAGAAAACTTCGGATCTCAGTTACTGTTGTTGGTCTTGACCATCTTTCGATAACCTCTGTTTTTGCTGGATCCACAGATATCCCCTCTTTTGAGATTATGTGACCCAAAAATGCAACTTTTTGAAGCCAAAATTCACACTTGGTAAATTTGGCATAAAGCTTCTCCTTTCTCAGGGTCTTCAATATAATTCTCAAGTGATCTTCATGCTCTTCCTTGCTCTTTGAATAGACAAGAATATCGTCTATAAAGACTACCACAAATTGATCAAGATAGTCTCTAAAGACTCTATTCATTAGATCCATGAAGATAGCAGGGGCATTAGTAAGACCAAATGGCATCACTATAAATTCATAGTGTCCATACCTTGTACGGAAAGCCGTCTTCGGTATATCCTCCCTTTTGACCCTTAATTGATGATACCCTGAATGAAGATCAATCTTGGAAAAGTATTGAGCTCCGCGTAGTTGGTCAAATAAGTCATCAATGCGTGGGAGAGGATATTTGTTCTTGATAGTGATCTTGTTAAGTTCTCGATAATCAATGCAGAGTCTCATTGATCCATCTTTCTTCTTAACAAATAGAACAGGTGCTCCCCAAGGTAATGCACTAGGGCGTATGAATCCCTTATCAAGATTCTCTTGGAGTTTCTTCTTCAATTCCTGCAACTCAATTGGGGCCATTCTATAAGGTGTCTTTGAAATTGGCAAAGCGCCCGGTACGAGTTCTATTGAAAACTCAACTTCACGATTTGGTGGAAGACCCGGTAATTCCTCCGGAAAAACATCATCAAACTCCTGTACGATGGGCATATTCTTAATCGTGAGTTTCTCACCAACCATTTGAGATAAATAACCTTCATTTAGTGGAATCAATACCCATAAGATGGAAGAAATTTCCACTGGAAGATTATGTTCATCCTTGCATTGATATACGATCGTAGATTGATCTGGAATATGAAATGTGACTTCCCTTCTTTGGCAATTGATATGAGCTCCATGTAGAGAAAGCCAATCCATTCAAAGAATCACATCAAATTCCACTAAAGGAAGGATCACAAGATTTGCAGGAAGCACTTTCCCACAAACTTCGATCGAAGAAGAATTATAAACTTTTGATGCGACTGTTGTGCCATTAGGTGTTGTCACAGCTAACTCAACATATAATTGTTGAGGTAATACGGTGATACCCTTAGAAAATTCTTTAGAAATAAAAGAGTGGGTGGATCCAGAATCAAATAAAACATTTGCTACTTTAGAGTGGACGGTAAGTGTACCTTTCACCACTTCGTTATCGTACTCCACATCGCTGATAGAAATTGCATGTGACTTTCCTTTGTCTTTAGCCTTAAGATTTTGTTGACGTCGACCATCATCATCAACCCTTGGATTTGGGAATTGATTGGCATAATGCCCCATCCCCTTGCACTTGAAACATTGAGGTTTAGTAGGTTCATTCTGTGTATCCCTTCCTTTGTTTGCGTCATTAGACATCTTCTTCCCATTATCACGGCATTCAAATGCCTGATGACCTTCCTTTCCACATTTAAAACATTTACTTGTCCCATTAAGACAACTCCCTCCATGTTTCTTTCCACACATTGAGCATAAGGGAAATCTCATCTTCTTTTCAGTGTGCTCTTTAGATTTTCCTTTGAATTCTATCTTCCTCTTCTTATCAAACCCATGTGACGGATGGGTTACTCCAATCTCCATCTCGACTTTGAGAGCACATCGAACGATTTCCTCGTAGCTATTGAAGTCCCTTATGGCTAACGCCCTTCGAAGACTTGGTTTTAAGCCACTAAAGAATAGATCGATCTTACTCTCAGGTTGGATAATAATACCAGAAGCGTACCTTGAAAGTCTTGTAAAATTTGCTTCATAGGTACCAACAGATTCATCATCCCTTTGCTCCAGTTCAAGAAACTCTTTCTCCATCTTTGTTCGGAGAATACGGGGGAAGTACTTATTGAAAAATAAGTTCTTGAACTCTTCCCATTCCATAGACTCAATTTCATCACTTTGCCTCATATTCTTAATAAGATTCCACCATTGATCAGCATCTCCTTCCAAACGATACACTGCTAGGATGACTTTATCATGCTCAGAACATTGAAGAACTGAAAATATCTTTTCAGTAGTACTAATCCATTGTTCAGCAACTAATGGATCAGTAGACCCACTGAAAGAAGGTGGACGCTGCCTCATGAAGGATTCAACAGAATGTTGCTCCTTCCTTTGCTCGTTTGGAAGTCCTGCATGATTCATAGCTTGAGAAAGTTGTGTGAGCATGGCTACAAGATTTTGCATTCCAGCTCCCATATCGTTTGGTTGCTCAGGGGGACAATCATTGCATTGCCCATCGCATTCCGCATTAACATGGTTCCTTCGGGTTCCAGCCATTGACTAAAACCAAGAAGAATAGTGTGAGCAACACTAATTATAATAGGAAAACCACATAATCAAGGATAAAATTTTCATGCCTAAGGTCTTATCCTAGGTTATTCAAGGCCATTTATAAAACACTAATATTGTGTTCTATGCTTAGACTTATCCTTAGGGTTCTTACTAAGGCTTTCACATCCTAGTTTCCAAAGGTTGACTATACCTTTCCTCTGATACCAACTATAACGACCCATACTTTACATACATTGTTAATACTTAAAAATTGAAGCACACTTATTACAACATATGACAAAACCACAAAGGACCGTATAGGTATAGTGTCTTTAGAAACTGGGAAACATAAACAACTGGTTCATAAATCTTCTACAGTGTCTCCCATTTATTTCATCATATCTAGGGTCCCTTTTAGCATATTCTACTTAATATCCATCTTCCTGACCTGGGGAAAAGAAAACATAAAAGGGTGAGCTCAAATGCTCAGCAAGGGAAAATAAAGGAAATAAAAATCATATCATGTCTTTTTGAAAATCAAAACCTGCAAAAGAGATCATAATATCTTAACATGGAATAAATCATAGAAGTGAAAATGAGATCCCCATAATCATAACATAAAACTTGAAACTTTGTGGCATGCACACATAATCATGGAAAATCATTTCTTGTTAGTCATGACTCATTTCCAAGACTATCTTAGTGGACAAAGTCCCTTTCTGAACCGAGTTCACTCCTCGTTTCAGTCCTGTATCACTGAACCGAAATAACCTTCCGTTCCAGCGCTGTCGATCTCATGAGATATAAAATCTTTACCCAATGCACTGGAGGGAGATATAGGTCCCACCCATCTTATAATGAATCCTTTCTTATGTGTGCCACATAATCATAAAACATACATCATCGCATAACACATGTAACAAAAATGGGATTCTTGAAACATCATGACATCATAAATCAATTCATATAAGATAAAGGAATTCATAAAAATAATTCCATCACAACATGATCAAATCAATGTAATAGTAGGGATAAAAACAGAACCTTTTATTATCTTAGATGGAAAATAATTTTGATAAAACACTTTAACTCCATTCTTGAGGAAAATATCCTTTCTTCTTCAAAAACATTTTTCCTTTCATAACATGTCATAAAACTTTAAAATAAAAGAAGTTGATTAAAAATAAACATGAAAACTTGTAAAGGAAGCTTCTTGTAAATAATGTTTAAAAATCCATTCATGCCGTATAAGTTAAAAAAACATTCTTCTCATACTTTTGTCGGAAAAGTCAAAACAAAGTACCTCGTACGAAAAACGACAAAAGATTCATTTCGTATCTTTTACTAAAAACTCACCGAAGGGTAAAATTGGATATAAACTATTGTATCAGGATGGAAATAATATTACATATTGAGGGAACATGGATGTGTATGATAAAATACACCCCAGTAATTACCAAAGTAAAAACAATCTCGGATAAAAGTGAGATTGTGATATTTCCCTTACCTTAGGTCTGATTTGCTTTGTACGTGTCCGAAGATCCTGTATAATGGTTTAAATAATGTTATTGACTTATTCCAGAATCATAAATATTGATATGATATCATATATGGTCATATTCTTAGCTTCTTGTTAGTAATATTTCATTGTTACTTGTTACTCGGGTCTTTATTGCCTTTTGTTCTTATGCGTGTTTTGCTGAATACATTCTTATTCTTCATTTAAGGTTATAGATACCTTATATCCAGAATGGTATTAGTGTAACATATATCATATTTATTCATTCAATTCATTTATATAATTACTATGTAATGATGATCATGTAGAACGAGTCACATCACATTGTGGAGACGGTATTCCGTACGTACGCACAAGTGATGATATCATTCCTATGATCGTGGAATTGTATTGGAGTATATATATATTATTTCAGTATCAATATTAATTTATAATAATCATAAATAGTTACTCATTACACCATTATACCCATCCTTGTAAAGTGATGGTGGAAAAATAGATTACACCACGGCGTGGAGACGGTATTCCGTACGTACGCACGCGCGGTGATTTCATTTTTCCGTAGGATGGATAGAAGGTGAATTAGGGTTGTTTCATATTTATAATAACATATCATTATTTAAGTAATACTGATGTGATTACTTTATCATGAAATAACTAAAGAAGAAGAAGTTGAAGAAGAAAGAAATTGAAAAGATCGGTAATGGATATTACCTCTTCTTTGGAACGCCTCTTTGAATTCTCCACTTAGGGAACTAAGATTGGCCTTTGAAGAAGACCAGGACCTCTAGGATTATTCTAGGGAAGTGGAGAGGAGAAAATGGCAGGGGTTTTCCGAGCTTGAGTGCTCAAATTGGTGTGAGGAGGAGGGGGAGGAGGTGCCCTTTTATAAGGGAGGAGAGGGGCACCTTAGGAATATCTCAAAATATTATTTTATATTAAAGTAAAAATCATTTTATAATGGTTCCAAAGGGTCTTATTTAAAATATAAGGTGGGGATGGGTCGAAATCCTATCAACCAATATGATTTAGACAAGTTTAGGGTATTATTTTAACCTTATCAATTAGATTTAACTCTAAGTTAAATAATTTAACTTTTACCGTGTCTTTTTGTTTTCTTTCACCATATGGTTAATACACTTACTATAACATGCCAAACGAACACAAAATTTTTTATTATTAATATATATATCCTTATGTAAGTCATTTGGCCGAACCATAGATTTTTAGGAATAAAATAACAATTAGTAATATAATATTTGATTTAAAAACTATTTTGTGTCAATTTTGACACTATTTGATATATGATTTTTGTGAAAGTTATAACAGAATTATATGTTCGAACCAGGTTGATTAAATCAACACTAATATATCATAGTAACCTATAAAATTTTTGTAATTCATAAAAAGTCTCAAATTACATTTATTTTGGTGTTTATAACATCAATTATGTCAATATTTCATAAATAAGATAATTACTGCATCATCATTGTGTCATAAATAAATTAAATTATTTAATGTCTAAAAATTACAAATAAAAAAAAATTATGTAGGAAATCTTTTTATATTTCTAATGAATATTTATAGTCGAATTTATCTTATGTATAACCCCATATTAAAAATGATTTACTTATTAAACTTTGATTTTAACTATTTTAACCCTTCTTTAAATAAATTAATAATAAACGTCCTAATCTAATCCATATGGGCCTAAATGGTCATATTTTATTCCTAAGTTTGTTTTTGGTCGAATTACACTTGTCCAATAGAATTAGTACATGTGTTAGGGTAATATTAATATCATATTTACCCTTAGTTACCCTATTTACTATTAACCGCGGTAAAAAAAAGTAAAAAGTTACTATTCACCAAAAAATTATTTTTATCTCATTGAACCACATTTTACTTACTGATATCAACCGTGTCTGTCGGATTTTTGAAATTCCATTCACAGAAGCGGTAAAATTATGTTTTATGCAAAATTCAGTTTTTAACCTACCACTTAGTGGTTTCACTATTCATCAAAAATTGAAAGTTTTCAGAAAAATACCAAAATTTCACCCTAGGCTAATTTCGATATTCTGAGTCCAAAAATGAAGTCCATTTTGAAAAATAAAATTTATAAAATTTCAAAAAGTGGTTATTACTATTCATAACGGCTAGTTTTAATAGCATATTGTTGTTTAGTGAAACTCGGTATTGCGTACGACGCAAGCTATCGAGGAAGGTCGCGATTGCGTGTAAAGCAAGCCAAGCAAGTGTTGTGTAGAAAAAGATTACTTTGATGAATTATATAACATAAAAGTCTCGGGTGTTACAGTTTTTTCTGCCATGGTTAACAGTTGTCCTTTATTGTCATGATACCCACACAATTTTCTGAATTTTGGGTATCATGATTCACGCTTCCCATTCTCATCCGTTCAGACCGATTTTAGTGCCCCTGGAATTGCACCGTTCGTGCATAAGAGCACGCTGGAAAAATGGTAATTCGGCTATTTTGAGAAAGTCCTTCTCCGGCCAGGTCTCTCCTATTTTCTAAAAATTCGGACTGGTTATCCAAACCCCGGATGCTTGAAACTTGGTTTCCACTCCTGTGTTTGGGTTGGACGATGAGGCGACTATCTCTTGTTTCTCACATCGGGCCTGACCCACGTGATCTTAGGGAAATGTCGCCGGAAGTCCCGAAAACATTGTAAGGATGAAAAATGAACCATTGCAAATAACGAAACTCATGCATGCTATGGAATTCAAAAAAAATTAAAGCATGAAAGTACGTTCAAGGGGTTGTAATTATTACATTACTTGGGGGTCAACTCCCCCCCATGGACGGATTGACCCCGTCAAAAGAGCATTGTAGCTCTGCCACCCTTTGACTTATGGCATCCAGAAATTGATGTTGCCGACTCAGCTCCCACTCCTCCTTAGCAGCGATGGGGTGCAGTTCGTCAGCCTCGGCTCGGACCCTCTCTATGTCAGCCTGAATGGAAGCCATATCTTCAGAAGCCTGCCTCATACACTCTTCCGCCTCTGCCAGCTGGGCCTTCAATTGCAAGATCAGCTCAGATTTTGCATTAAGAGAGGATGAGTGCTCATCCGCCCGGGCCTGCAGCTGTTGGACCTCGTTTTCAGCCTCCTGGAGATTCTTGACATCCATCGCCTTCTTCCGCTGCCATCCCATGCTGAGCCCATGATTATATTCCTGGATCTTCTCTGCCATGAGATCTTGGATGAGCATATGAGGATGTTGGGCATCCACACCCCCAGTGCACAGTTTGCGCAACCGCGAGCGAAGTCTGTCCATTTCATTCAGCCATGGCGCTTGGGGGTGTCATTGATGAAGAGTGTGATTAGCTTCCATGATCGGCGGTGGACTATTTTGTTGTCCTCTTCATCAGAAGGCGTCTCATCCCAGTCTGTGCGATTAGCAGGCTCGTATGTAGAATACGCCCGCAGGAAATCTTCGGCAGGATCTGTGTCTAGCGTTGAATCAGGCGCTGGGGTATGTGTGGCGGGACTTGGGTCGGCCGGTTGATCCTCATCATCAGACTCTACCTCAATAACCTCAAACACGACCCTGATGGTGGTCCTGCCAATGATAGGGAGTGCTTCAGCTCGGGTAGATGGGGGAACTATCTCCACAATCACCGGCATGCCCCTAGGAGGGATGCCACTAGACATCCCGACCAGCCTTGCCGCAACAGTCCATGCCAGTCGGAGAACTGTACGATAGAGAAGGGCATGAACATTAGTTGGAACGATCTACATATGACAGCAATTAATCTAGTGGAGAAACTTATGAAGATCGAACTCCTGGTGCTGCTCCTGAGTCTATGCTGATGCGACCCCAGAGCGTGACCCTTCGTATATTGTTGGAAGGTCTGTAGATTCTGTATGAGCCACCTCAGGTTCTCTAGCCCCACCAGACACAGAACTGGACGCAGTCGCAGGCGTGGGTTCTGAAGGTCCTACATCATCACCTGCCAAGGGGAGAGAATGAGGTCTGTGTACAAGTTCTTCCTGCATGGTTCAGATGTTCGTGAGAGGCCCATAATGGCCTGAGAGCAGACCCCGAGGAAAGAAATTTGTAATGCTACCTCAATAACCTCCGCAAAATCGTCGGAATCCGAGTCTTGATCTCCGAATTCGCCTTCCTCTAACGGGCTCCCTCCGCCGGCCTCGTCCTCCCTAGAGGATTCGTCTGATTCTTCCGGCAGGGGGAAGTGCTCTCTCAGTTTGGCGGCCGACAGTTGTGGGGGAACAGTCCAATCCAGCAGCACCCTTAGTCGGTCTGTCATTGGACGCGGGACACCACTGGAATGTACTTAGTCCTCCAACTCATGTATATATTTCTCCACCTCCGCCGAAGACACCATGAAACCGGCCCGAACAGGGCCTATACCCTGTAGAACCATCCTGATAAGATTCAGGTGTCCCCACATCTCGAGTATTCTGAGAAATTGCTGGTTGACATCCCAAATGTCCCAGGCCTCTAGGAAGACAGAATCCTCTAGCATGTCGATGTGGTGCAGCTACTTCCCCGGATCTTGAGTGGATATCCTACGAAATCCCCTCGGCAGCCACCCCTCCGGATGTCTCTACTCTTCCGGAACCATCGAGTCCACTACCACTATTGGATCCACCGCTGCTGCCGCGTTCTCAACTGCAGCAGGTCTCTCCGCTGAGGCAGCCCCTCCACCACGAGAGGCTCTTGCCGCACTCCGACCCCGACCTCGGGACGGGGGAGGCCCACCATCACGAGCCTGAATGGTTGGCT
Organism: Viscum album; assembly: GCA_963277665.1. Classification (NCBI taxonomy): domain Eukaryota; kingdom Viridiplantae; phylum Streptophyta; class Magnoliopsida; order Santalales; family Viscaceae; genus Viscum; species Viscum album. The sequence goes on along the minus strand of OY728135.1, from coordinate 1,663,197,370 downwards.
GCTTCATCATTTCCCCTGGATAAGCTGCTTCCCAGCTGATGGCATACTCCTTCACCAATCCAAAGGCGGCAGTCGGTGGAGGCAATGAAATTCGCATTTTCCCGTCATGTTGTGTGAACATGATCCACAGTTGCCTCATTACACATTGGTGCTCCTCATGACGCACCTCCCAATAGACCTACGGGGTCAGCCGCTGCAGGCACCAGAACTGCCTCGAAAACCGATGCGGGGTGTACGGATCATAGAGCATCTCAAAGTCCACCCGTGCCACCAAAACTCCACCTCGAAAGGCCAGGAGATAAGCCTGGTGATCTTCTGTTCCCTTCCCATCATCAGTGAGTACCCCCGTTGGTAATGGAAATGGGTGGAAGTTAAACTCATCTACCTTCCACACCCGGTTCAGCACCATCGGTACGGTTAATTTGATTTGGAAGCTCCTGTCTACGTTCAGAATGGAAGGGCGGAAGTTTGATCCCGGTGGTGAGATAGGGTTTGGGTATTCATAAGCCCCCCTGATGTGCACCACAATCTACCCATACAGAAGGTGGAAGGGGCCGCATATTCTCGGCGGCTTCTTGCCCTCGCTGACATGCCGTAGCATCCTGTACAATCTGGAGAGCATCGAAATATCCATATTAACCCGCCTTCCCATGTCCAGCATGGATGCCATGATGAACGAGCTGGGCCACACCCCCATGTTGGCATCCCTCACTGGTAGGATCCAACCGCATATAAGATCCGCGATGAACGCCGCCAGCCTGACTATCGGCTGATGTTCAGTGCTGACACTGAAACCCCAAGTCTTCCATTGGCTATCCTCAAAGAGCCGCCAATACGAGTGCTCCTTGCCCCATTGAGCCCCATTCGGACAAGTTCGAGGCCTCGGAGGGAACTCTTGATCCTTTGGGATGTTTAGGAACCTCTTGAACCACTTCTTAAAGTGGACATATCTCACCGCCTCCTTGTCCTCTCCAGGGACCAGTGCCATCAGTGTCGACACCAGCTGCGGCATCTATTTGGGATCCTCTCACGCACTCATGATGGGGAGGAACTCGTCATACATGGCCCACAAGATCGGGACCCCCGAGATCTGATGGACATCCCAAAGACTGATGCCAACCTCCCCATGGTGCAGGTGAAAGGTGTTGGTCCTGGACGACCACCTGCTCAGCAGCTCCAGCATCAGCTATTTCGGTTGATAAATATGGAATTGTGAGGCCCATTCCACCTCATAAAAACCCACTTTCCTAAGCTCTGACCCAAACTCCTCGCAAGATCTACCTACCCAGTAGGCCCATTCCCAGTCGTTGGTGAAGTTATCGCCCTGGCGCAGGTCCCACTCATTGGACCACCCCTTTTTCGAATCCTGAAAATCTACCTTCGGTATGGTGCGGTACATGGGAGGGAACATATCCGGTTGCAGTGTATTCTCATCGATTTTATTTAGCTAGTTGTACAGACAGTCAGCGGTGATGGCTGTGAAATCCTCCCACACATGACCATCGGCCACCCTGAACCATTGGCATTGGCATGGCATGCTTCTGAACCAGCAAGTTGGTTCATCCCTACTCGCCTCACGAATGAAACAATCATCCCTCAGCCCGAAACCATACAAGGGAAGCTTCTTGCATAGTGGATAGTTCTTTTGGATTTCTAATAGGAGTTCTGTCAAAGAATTATGGTCCGAGTGACTTCGGACCATCTCTCCAAGGCCCAGACAGTTGGACATCTCGTCCCTCTAGGCGGCGTCTGCAAGCACCCCCCGCACAGCTTCTTGATGGGCCATTAAGGTTTCAGAACTCAGAAAAAATTTCGGGTCGTGTCGTGAATACTGTTCGTGGAGATCGCTCGTGAAGCTCGTTTGCAAAGACAAGCCGCAAGTCCTGACCTCAGTTGCATGTAGAAGTTTTCTTGGCGCAGTCGCGGAGTCGGAGATTCGCGGTTCGCCGCGAAGCTTGATTCGCGGTGAGAAGACGCAGAGGATGTGGAGCTTCGCGAATCGAGAGCGCAAAAGGAAAAAGTCGCAAAGAAGGAAAAAGACAAGGGTTCAGCCCCTATTTATAGGCGGTGACCCCAGGAGCATCGCGGCGCATCCAGCCCGCACGGAGCTCCGCGGTGCGTCCAGAGCACGCGGCCCCTGCCTACCTCGCGTGCCGTCTCCGCGAGTCAGCACCGCGACCTACAGATAAATTTTGGCGATTTACCCCAGAATTCGACCCTTGGTCCCTCAGCGGCTCCAAGTCTGAGGGGGGGAATTTCTTGGCACCAAAATATTGGACGAAAAGAACAAAGAAAAAATAGGCCATGTGCCCGTCCTCGTGAAGCCTCGACGTGAAGTACCCTTAGCTTCACGACTGCCACGAAGCACCAGAGGCGGTAATGCTCCACGAACTTCCTGACCTTCGCGAGCCCGCCGCGAAGCACATAGGTGGTAATGCTCCGCGAATGTCCTGACATTCACGAACCCGCCGTGAATCACACGAGGCGGTACCCCTCCGCGAATCTGGTTGACGTTCGCGACCCACCGTGAAGCAACTGAAGGCCCCTTCACGCTGCGTGAGATCTGCTCCGCGACGCCCCTTGCCTATAAATACCGAGCTCCCCCTGAGCTCCACGGACGGACAGTCTGACCATTCGGCTTCTCAACTGCCAAATCGTGAATCACTCTTTGATCTGGGAATCATGAGCTCCGCGAGGTATTTTTGCTTCGCGAGAGGCCTTCGCCTTGTCTCATTTTGACCCCCTCTTCCGAGAGGGATGCCCTTCACGAAGCCTAAGGGCCTACGCGAAGGAAGAGGATTTTCAGGGGAAGTCGGGAATCCGTGGAGCATTTATGCTTCGTGAAACACCCATCCTGTACATGTGATCTACATTCCAAGGCAGGGTCACTGTACTTCACGAAGCACACTACTTCACATCACCTTGCTTCGCAAGGCAACTCTGCTTCGCAAGGCAGTGCTCCGCGAACACCCTTCCACTTCGCGAAGCACCTCCCACTCGCACCTCTGCCCCATGCTAAGGCCAAGGCACTCCACTTCGTGAATCACACCCCTTTGCAAGTGATCTCTACTATGGAAAGCAACCAAGCTCCGCAAGGTCCCTGCCAGTGGACCCCTTTTCTTGGAAATTCCTCTTTCTGTGCGACCCTCAAGGTTTTAACGATGTGATTTCAAAGTCCCAGGGACGACACCACCCGTAGCGTTGCTTCGCCTAATTCTTCTTCTCATAGGCATGCTAACAGTTATTGCTTCTTTTCATATCCACACTAACGTGCACCCCTCGATGGTTCGCTCTGCGACCCCCCTTTACCATGTCATTGTCGGTACCTTCCCTCCCCTAAGTGGAAGAGGGTACCGGTCATGTAAGTCCTAGGGGTGCAGAGTAAACCCATATCTTCTGAGCTACAGGATGTTAAACTGCCAAGCACCTCGTTATCAACACATGACGTTAAACTATGACCCGACCCCATGCCTCGCACGCAGGGTCCCCCCATCTCGGACATTATTTACACCGCTCGTCTCCATGGGAATGGAATCAACCTCACATGAGATGATATCCTCCTTATCAGAGTGGATTATGTCCATAGGAGAAGGGAAACCACCTTGGTGCAAGCCCCCTAGCCCCTCTTGCAGAAGTTAGTACCCATGCACCTTCGTACTTCCCCACTGCCAAGGCCAGTGGAGGGCGCAATAGGGAACGAGACACCTCACATATTTGGTCCCAAATCTCTCTCCCTATGTGCTTTTCCAAACTTTGGGCCTCCATCCTGGAGTAATTCCCAGCACCATGGGCTGCCTAACGCGTAATCCCCTCTTCGCTTCTCTAGGGAGCACCCTTCGCGACGTGATCATTAGGTCTCTGCTGCCTCTTGTTTCTCACACCGAGCATGACTCACGTGGGCTTACAGTAAGCATCGACTAGGGCATACCCCTCGTCCAGCATGACGTTAAACTGCATGCCCCCATCCAGCATGACGTTAAACTGCATGCCCCCATCCAGCATGACGTTAAACTGTACATCCATTTGAACTACGAGGTCTTTGATCCATGTCAAGGCGTGGTATGTAGGAAGCCTCCATCAGGTTCAATCCCACCGCTCATCGTTTATTCATGTCGGGGTTCACCCTCGTCCCGCACGATGTTAAACTGCATTCCGGTCCAGGGGTAAGCCGTTGTGACCATTCCGAACTACGAGGACTTTAATCCATGTCATGGCGTGGTACGTAGTAAGCCTCACGAGGTTCAAGCCCACCACCAGTGGACCCACGGGTTCACCTTCACGTTGGTTCACTGACGGAACCCTTCCCGAACTACGAGTACTTTGATCCATGTCAAGGCATGGTACGTAGGAAGCCTTCCTTAGGTTCAATACCATCACCCATCGGACCAAGGTCCTTTCTTCACGTTGGTTCGCTGACACCCACCATCGCCACTCAAACTACGAGGACTTTGATCCATGTCAAGGCATGGTACATAGGAAGCCTCCCTAAGGTTCAAGCCCTACAATCATTGGCCCAAACCATCTCCTTGTTGGTGTGCCAAGACCCCATTTTCACCTGAACTACGTGGACTTTGATCCATGTCAAGGCATGGTACGTAGGAAGCCTCCATGAGGTTCAAGCCCACCACCTGTTGGTCACCCCGACCCCCCTTCACATCAGTTCACCAACACCTGGGTAGCCTATAGTGTAAGCCCCAAACCATCTGTACCAAGGTCCTCACTCACATGGGTTCGCCGACACACCATTTTGAACTACATGGTCTTTGATCCTTGTCAAGGCAGGGTACGTAGGAAGCCTCACGAGGTTCAAGCCCACCACCCAGTCGTTTCGACCGCATTCACGTCGGTTCTTCCATCACCTTGGGCGGCCTAGAGTGTAATCCCCACACATTCATTCCAAACTACGTATACTTTGATTCCCTTCCACGGGGATACGTAGGAAGTCTCTTCGAGACTCAAGCCCATCATCACCATCATATCCATGACGCCCCCATTTAATTCCCCCTCTACTCCATGAAATTCTCCATCATCCACCCTAATTCTTACCCGGACTTCCATATCCCGGTGAGATCATGCCATCCCATTCCCCTCCACAGCATTCGGGAAGCCTCCCACGGGCTGGCTTCGATATCGGCATTCCCTCAAGGGGGATTCCTCAATCTGATCCACTTCAGCTAGTGTTCTAATCAGGCTGATCCATCTCCTCTAGACATTAAACTTGCGACATACCCTGTGTTAAACATGGGAAGCTGAGGAAAACCTCAGATACATGCCTATGGCATATGATTCCCCACGCTCGATGTGGGATGCCTCGGGACCCCGCGCCCTCGAGAAGCCCTATAATAAGGGAAAAAAGACAGACACTCCAATTCCCCATCATTCATACACGTTATTGATGCCTCGACGTGACTACTCCCATGACTAAAGGTTGCTGCCCTGACCGGACCCTTTGGAATTTCCTGACAGAAGAAGTGTAACTAACCGGCATCCATGGAAACATGGCACTGGGAAGAGTTTCATGAACAACGTATTAAATCTATGAGGGAGACCCGGACTAGGTGATGAGCTCCAAGGAGGAATCTACGAAAGTAAGAACCGACATCCCATCATCCCGGTTTCGATAAAGGATCACACGTCCCTGAATAAGGAACAGATGTTTTTCGCCTTTGGAAAGTGGGAATGCGGGGAAACACAAAATTTGCGCCTGTTGCGCCCAAGCATACAGACGTGCGCGCCCTGGTGAAAGCGTCAGAAAAAATTAAATTATATATTCACAAAAAAATAGATGAATATGTACTAAAATAGATGATTTGAATTGATTAAATATTATTACTACTCAATACACTATCACTCTACGAAGGTGAACAAGGTGGTTGATGCACTAAGTCAAAAGGACCACTCTAGTTTTTCCATTATGAGAGTTGAAAGAGATCCAATATTTATGAATTCATAGAAGATGAATCTTGAAATCATGAGGAAGGGGGATGAATCATATCATCTTGGAGATTAATGTCTAACCATCCATCCATGTGAGGATTAAATAGGCACATAAAGAGGATGTGTAACTATAGAAGGAGGTGAGAAATGCTCTTAAGTTCAACCATGATTGTGATGGAATGATAAGGTTTAGAAATAGATTATGTGTCCCATACCTACTAGACTTGAAGAATAATTTTTTGAATTAATCTCATAGTTCATCATTCTCTATTAATCCTAGAAGTACTATAGATCACAATATGTGCTGAGATGGTTTTTTGTGATATGTAAGGTTATAGAATTAGTAAATAAGATATAATTGAGTGTGTTGGATTTTTTTTCCAATACATAAATTGTATTCAATGATAAATTAAACTATTCCTTGTAGGATATTATTAATTGATATATATCATGATTGGTTGATAGTTATACATAAATTTTATAAAGTTGGAAGGAATTTATATAGTTGATAAAAGATTCATGAACTGGTGAAGGATCTTGGGATAAAGAAGTACCAAGCTAGGAAGACCACACCCATAGTGGAGGGCATTTTGGAGAATCCAAGAAAGGCCACACCCATGGTAGTGTTCATTTTTATGGTTTTTAGATTATAGTGAAACATGATCAGTAACATTCTCTTATAAAGTCATGTCAAATGTTATGGTGAATTAATAGTTTCCTTATATGAAACAGGAAACCCACTATAGTAGTGGTGGTGTCTATTGGTGATTTTTTTTATAATAGAAGTAACGTTTCAAAATGGTAAAAGGAGAAGGACCACACCTATGTTTTGATAAGACATCGTTGACAGGTGAATCTACATGAAGAAGCAATTAGATTTAGGAGAACACGCTCATGGTGCTCAGTGTTTTGGAGGCAAAACAGCTAGAAGTTTTGTACCAGGTCATAAAAAAAATGTTGATTTGTGATGGTTTCTAATAAGTAAAAAATATTTATACAAATATGGGTTCCAACACACAGTGGTACAAGCTATGTTTGATGATTAACCTCTGTTTTGAATAGATTTGGTGATGTGAATTCTTGGATGACTTAGTGGTTCAATAACTTGATCTATGAGATTTTTTTTTGAGTATCAATTATTTCCAATATATAAAACAAGATCTAAAGGCCCAAAATAAAGTGCGATTAGTTGATTTAGTTGATGTAAGTTAATGTTTTGATTTTAAATTTGAAAATTTCTAATTGGATGATATACTTTTTTACTATTTCTATGTAAAGTAAGAGTTTTTGAGAAGAAAATAAAAAATTAATTAAGAAGAAGTATATAGAGAAAGAATAATAAAAGAATATCAAGAAGAAAATTTTGTGAAAATTATCATAGAGTAAAGAGATCACATCTGAGTTTTTATAGGTTAAATATGTAGAGGGAATAAAACACTAAATCAATAAATGAATTCTATATTTGGAAGGATCTATTCTTTCTAATATCAAGTTATTTATCATTGTAACAATGTGGGAAGCAGTATCATGGTCATAAGACTTATTGTAACATGATTACAAGGATAAACTCTACTTGTTGTTCCAAAATGTCGAAACTAGTGGGTAGTATGGTTTTGGTGAAATCCAAATCATGCAAAGGACTAGAGGGTTCCTATCTTTGATAGATAAAATTATCATATCTATAGTGATAGGATATTTTCGTATATTTTTTCTATTATTTTGAATGTTCTTGAGGATTAAATCGATATATTTCCACCTCATGATGATAATATTTCTTTGAAAACAATGGATAGAAATAATCTCAATAATGATGTTCATTCTAGGAATAATTTACCATTATCATTATCTAAAAATTACTTTCTCAAAGTGAGAGGTACTAATAATTAAAAGGCATTTGGGATGAACTTGAAAATATCAATGAAGTAAATAATAAGGTGAAGCAAGTTAAGTTGTGTATTTGGATATTAAAATATGAAGATCTGAAAAATCAAGAAGTTAAAATTGTATACGACTTCTTCAAAAAAATTAAATGATATTGTTAGTATAATCAGAATCTATGGTGATAAAACGGATGATACTATGGTGTTTGAGAATATATTTTTTATCTGACTGGACAGTTTTGATGTTAAATTATTTCCTCTTTAATATAAGGACCCAAAAACACTTCCTCTAGATTATTTACATAGCATTCTAATTTTCTATGAGATAAATAAAGTATATTATCTTAATAAGAATTATAAGGCTTGAAAAAAAAGAAATCTATCTTAAGGCTTTAATGTAACATAATCATAAGAATAAGGATAATGAAAAATATATTGATTATTTTGTTTCTGATTCTGATTTGGATAAGAAGTTTGATAATATACTGCTTCTAATATCATGAAATGTTATAAGAGTCAAGGGAAAGTTTAAAGGTAAGTTTATTCTAAAATGATTTAGGTGGGGATTTTTTAAAAAAATTTATGAAAATTTTCCTATGTTAATTGAATATAGAGTTAGGGGTGGAGAATAAGAATCACCAAGTATATTCTTTAATAATAGATCATAAAATTTTGAAAACTAGGGGTTTCTTATAAAGGGAAGATAAAGAATTTCTCAAAATTTATGAAGTTAAATTTATTATCTAAGTGTTAAATTAGTGATAGTAGTGATTAATAATAGGAAATAGATATTTCATGAGAGTTTTATGAAAAAAATCTCATTTCTAAGGTGAATGAAGAGTAATTCACTTGTAAAAGGTTTTAGTGAATTCGATGACAATAAAAGAACTAATATGGGATTATTTCAAAAAATATAACTCAAGAAGCATCTCTCAAATATATCTAACTTGGAAAAGTGATAAAAATATGAATAATTAAAATAAATCTTCAAGGAGAAATGAGTCAATTCATATTTAATAAAAATCAAAGTTTCATAAATAAGTTGATAGATTGAATAAAATATTTGTTGAATAGAAGAACTCAATAATCAAGATGGAATAATTAGTTAAAGAGAAAGAAAAATGATTTTATATTTTAAAATAAAAATTAGTGAGCATGGAAAAATACCTCAAAAAATTTAAGTTGAATTTCCAAAACGCCATTCATGATGTTGGGGAAAGATCAAGTAAATATGAGTCTCATGGAAATTAAAAAAGATCAATAAAAAATAAGGATAAAAAACTAAAATAACATGTGATGGCTCTAAAAAAAATGATCAAATCGAGAAATTCGGTTTTATAGAAAAATCAAGTGATTCTCCAAATTCTGTAAATTCTAAGTAAATATAATTTAATTAAAAAATATGGTATAAATATTGAATGATAAAATACTTTAAGGAAGTTGGATGTAAATAATAAAGAGTTATAAGTTCACCAAAATTTTGGTTTGAAAAAATTATCCAAGATTAATGATCTTAAGAAGGTTAAAATATAGATTTAGAGTTCTAGATAGTATGATGGTTTTAAATGAAATTATAATTTTTATTGTTATTTTTTACACCATGGTAGTTTTTGTAACATGGAAAGCATGTGTTGTTTTAATTACCAATACAATTATGAGTTTAGATGATTTTGAAGATATAAACTGAGGGAGAGTCACCTCATTAAAAGGGGAACAATTTAGATACAACCTAAGAAATCTAGATTGCAAATTGAAAATAGATTTCAACCAAAGGAATATGTTTGTGAATGATGTGAGAAACCTAGTCATATTTTAAAAGGGTATGTTGTTATGTTACTAGCCCAAATGTTCTCAAGATATTGTATTTATAAGTCTCGAAAGAGGAATAAAAATGAAAAATAGAAAACTCTAGCTTGTGATGTTTCCTACAAAGAATCCAAAGGAAAATTCCCATGGATTTTGGATAGGGTTTGTTCCTCACATATGATATGTGATATGAATCTCCTTAAGGATTTAAAAAATATAAAGAAGAATTTATGGCATTTGGAAAAGATGGGTTACAAAAAATTAGATGTATTGGATTAGTATTAATTGTATAAGATCAATTTAAATCCAAGAGAACATTATTTGTTAAAGGACTAAAACTCAATATTCTTAGTGTGTCTCGATTATGTGTTGAATTAAATGAGGTTTTATTTTAGAAATATGGGTTTATTTTGAAGATATTTAAAGATTAATGTATTTTTATAAGAGAATAATGGACAAGAAGAAATTTGTTTCAAATTAGTGATGTAAGAAACTCTTGTTATTTGAGCATAATAGAATATAATAAATTATGGAATTGAAGACTTGGTTATATTTTCCATAAAAAATGTATAAACTTATTCATGGGGATAATTTTTGTGATGTTCCTAATTTTAAAAGAGAAATTCACTATATTTTTTACACTTTTCAAAAGGGGAAGATTAATAATGATCCAAAAAAGATGGTAGAAATACAATCTACTCATACTTTAGAGTTAATTAACTCTAACATTTATGGTCTTGTGAAAAAGAAATCAACAAATGGAGATAAGTATTTAATTTATTTTCCTGATGAATTATCTTTCATTACATGTATTATATTGATGTAATATAATTTAGAGGCTCTAAAAAGTTTCAAGTTTTTTAAGAGAAGTTTTGAGAAAGATTTTGGTTACTCTTTAAAGAGGATTCAAACGGATAATGGGTTTGAGTATACTGGTGGAACATTTAAATCCTATCTTTAAATTCATGAAATCTGACCTGAACTCAGTGCACCAGAAACAACTCAAAAAAATGTTATTTCCAAATGAAAGAATAGAATTCTTGTGGAGATGGCTCAAACTATGTTATTAGAGCACAATACATCTTGTTATATTTGGAGAAAATATTTTGGAGTAGTGGTTCATATTCAAAATCATTATCCTTATAGGAAAAAATATTATATGTCATAATATGATATTTATTACAATAAATCTACAATTTTTAAGTATATACGGTTGTTTGGTATTCCTTTCATTATCAAAGTTAAAGGTGAAAATCTATGAAAATTTTAAAAAAGAGGTGTTGATGTTATCTCCTTACTTTATAAACCAAATATAATAGGATTTAATTATTGCAACAAATATATAGGTATGATTGTAGATTATATTGATTGAAAGTGATGAAACACACAAATAAAGTGAGTTCACGTGAAGAATCAAGTTCCATAAGTGATGATGATGAATATATTTTCATGAAATAGCAAGGTAAAGTTTCTTAAAATAGTGATAATTCTAAAGAAGTTCAAGTTGAATAGGTTGATTCATAAAACTAAAGTGATTAAGTGAAATATTTTCACATAATATGAGGCTGAGAAGGAAAGTTTAGGTTCAAATATCATTGGTAATCATGTACAACATATTCAAACTATATGAACATTGAGGATAACCTCCCATATCTCAATGTTCTCTCAATTTGAGCCAAAATATTTTCAAGAAGCAATGAAACATCAATATTGGATTGATATTATAAATGATGAGTTAGATCATATATAAATGAACTAGACTTGGGAGTTGGTACCCAAGCCTAATGATAAAAACATTATTGGGACAAAGTGGGTTTTTTGAAATAAGATGAATGAAAAAAGATGAAGTAACGAGAAATAAAACAAGGTTGGTATGTAAAGTATATTCATAGGTTGAAGGATTTGACTTCGATGTGACATCTTCACCAATTATAATGCTTGAAACTATAAGAATTTTTCTTACCATTATAGCATAAAGGCAATACAAGATCTTTCAAATAGATGTTATGTCGACCTCCCCTAATGTATAATTTTAAGAGGAGCAAGCTTGTGTTTTCTTTCTTAGTAAAGATGATAATTATATTTTCAGGTTAAAAAGGATTTATGCAAGCTAGATCAAGAACAAAGATCTTGGAATTCTAATTTTTACACCTATTTAAAGAAGTTTCAATTTAGAAAAGGAAGAGTTTACCATAATCTATACATTAAAATTGATAATGAGTTATTTATCATTTTTATCATTTATGTAGGAAATATAATTTTTATTAGAGATGATGAAGATGTTTTTAAGGGTATTTCTAAAGAAATTAATAATATTTTTTAAATTTTTATACTCTCTGATATGAGATATATTATTGTATTAAAATTTTCTTAATAAAAGGATTATATTTTTCTATCTCAATGATATTATTCTAATGAAATGTTGATGAATTTCGGAATGGAGTTTTAAAATAATATTACTACACCAATTTCAATGGGAACAAAATTAATTAAATAATAATAGGTAATGGAATATTATCCAAGATAATTTTTTAAGCTAATTAGAAGTTCACTTTACTCGATATCTTCAACACTATATATATTGTATGCTATTAGACTTTTTTCTAAATATCAAAGTGTATAAAATGTGTCTCATTTAATGGATGGAAAAATAATATGTATATGCATCAAAGGAACATCAAAATATTGATTGAAATATGTTAGAAAAGGTAAAATTGATCTTCTTTGTTAATCAAGTAGAGACTGGGTGGGATGTATTGATGATAGGTGGTCTACATCTGGTGGATATTTTGACATTGGAGAAAGGTGTGGTTGTTGGAATTCAAGGAAGAAAAATCCAGTCACCTTGAGCACTGAATAGGATGATTATGTGGCTACCACCCATTCCTCAACACAACTAATTTGTATGAATACTCATTTAAAATATTTAAAATTTAAAGTGATGTTTCAACTACTATTTTGATGTGATGATAAAAGTGATATTAATATTTCAAAGAATCAAGTTCAACAATCAATATTTAAGAACATTGATGTTAAATATAACTTCATCAAAGTGATATTGGAGAATAATGAGTTAACGTTGTATTTTTTCCTATAAATGATCATATCACATATGTGTTCACTAATCCACTCTCAAAATAATCATTTTAGAATCTGAAGTTGAGATTAGGTGTTCAACCTTATTCATTACACGGCTAAGGTATGGTGTTTTTTTATATCTCATCATGTATTTGGATATTGTTGTCAAGAGGGGATACAAAATGAAAATTAAAACATATATATTTCCTTTATATTTATCTTTATATTGTTATTCTAAGAGGGAGTATATAATATAGGTGGTATCCATTGATATGTGTTACCCTTCTCTTGAAAGGAGGTTTATATTTAGAGAGAGAGTTTTCAGAGGGGTAGGTTGTAATTTCAGAATCTGTAAACTATTTTAATATTTTATTCTAAGTGGATATAGAAATATTTTCAAGTTTTAAATGTTGTTGATGTGATAATAAATTTTCAATTTAAGTCTTCAAATATTTTTTTACGGGAGATACATATAGATCACTATCTTATGTACATCATGATATTATTTATTCAATGTTCATGTTTCCTACACCAAGTTTACCCACATAGGATTAAAATTATTTTATGGTGGTTCATTTATTAATTTTCATAGTTTCACAGTGATTTATGTTCCTTTGTTGAAAAAAAACCCAAGGGGTATATTGTTGATCCCAAGAGGTGCTGAGATGGTTATTAAGATAAGTGGGGTTGAATAATTGTTAAAGTGGATATGATTGAGTGTATTGGATTTTTTCAATACATAAATCATATTCAATGCTAAATTGTATGGTGTCATGTGTAAGATATTATTTATTGATATATATCATGATTGGTAGATCATGACTCATGCCTTTTATGAAGTTGTAACTATATATGGTTGGTAAAAGATTCATGATGTGATGAAGGCACTTGGGAGAAAGGAGGGATAATCTAGGAAGATCGCACCAGTGGTGTAGGCCATATTAGAGAATCCAAGAAAGGTGACACCCATGGTAGAGGTAGTTTTGATGGTCTGTAGACTGTATTGTGACACAAGAAATAACACACCCTCATAAATCCATATCATATATCATGGTGAAGCAATGGTCTGCCTATGTGAAAAGGGAAACCCATTATGGTTGTGGTGGTGTCCATTGGTTGTCATGGTCAACAATAGAAGCAGCTTTTCAAAACAACAAAGGATAAGGACCGCACCCATGGTTGGATAATACATAGTCGGCATGTGAAGCTACATGACAAAAACATCATATATAGGAGACCACGCTCATGGTACTTGGTGTTTTGGAGGAAAATAGAAAAAAAATTATACCAGAATATAGTGCATGGTGTATTGATGTGTTATGGATTCTAAATAGTTCAGAATAGTTGGACTAATATGGGGTCTAACACCCCATGGTACATGTTGTGTTCAATTATTTACTTCTTTTTTGAAAAGATCTGGTGATAGGGATTCTTGGATGACTTAATGGCCCACTAACTCAATCTATAACACCATTTTGTAATTATCAAGGATGTCTCATCAGTAAAATAATATCTAAAGCCTTAAATGAAGTATTATTAGTTGATGTGGTTGATAGAAGTTTAAGGTTTGAATTTGAACTTGAAATTTTCAAATTAGATTATATACTTTTTTACTGCTTCTATACAAAGTGAGAGTTCCTGAGAAGAAAATAAAAATAAGTGAGAAGAATTAAAAAGATAAACAAAAAGAAAGTAAGAGGAATAATAAGTGGTTGTGTAAATTGACACAAAGTGAAGAGATCATACCTAAGTTTATATAGGTTGATGAAGTAAAGGAAGAGTTGCACTGCATCATCAAATGAAGGCTATGTTCAGAAGGATTTATTTATTTTTTATACTAGTTTATTTATCATTTTAATGGTTTAGGAAACACTAACACAATTGGGAGACTTGTTTTAATATGGGTACAAGGATAAACCCTTCCCATTTTACCTATATGATGAAAGTAGTGGGTACTATGGTCTTAGTGAAATACCAAACATACCAAGGACTAGATTTATCATTTTGAGATTCAAGCTTTGTAAATATATTTTACCCTTTATGTGTGTGTGTGTTGGATTGAAATCAAGATTCACTTTAATTTTTAATGAGGTTTGTTTCACTATAAAACCTAAAAAATAATTGAATAACATATTTCCCCCTAGTTATTCACTGATTCACCCCCAGTGATTGTTCACTGATGTTGGAGGTGTATTTTCAAGTATGAATATGTACATAGATATAAAAGGGTATTTATGGTGAAATTACATAAAAATATATATTGAAGAATATTTATCTCAATGTATAGTATGCTAGTATATTAATACTTAGAAACAGAAGTCTAAGGGGATGTTACAACCATTACCCATACTAGAATAGAAATTGGAAACATTATCATGGATTTTGTCTTTGGACTCCACAAAACATATAAAGGGTGAAATTATATCTGGTTTATAGTTCATCACCTTATAAATTCAATATGTTTCATTTTAACAAGATAAGATTTATCACTTGATAATATTTCCATGATATACATCAAGGAAGTGGTAAGACTTCATGGAGTGACACATTTTGTTGTATCTAATCAGGATTTCAAGTTTAACACAATATTCTGGAGATTTCTCAACAAGATTTGAATATAGAGTTCAAATTTATCACAACATATTATCCATAAACATATGGTATTTATAATTGAAAAATTCTAACCATATATGATATTTTGGGGTCTTGTTCTATGGATTTCAAAGGTGGTTAGGATCAATAATTTTCTTTGGTGTAATTTTCTTACAAAAACAGATTTCACTCAAGAATTCAGATGTCTCCTTATAAATCCCTATATGGAAGGAAGTGTATAACTCCAATGTGATAGGATAAATTTGTAAAAAAAAATTGGGACCTGATCTATCTGAGAAAATGGTAGAAAGGGTTAACTCTATTCCATAGAACATCAAGTCATTTTAGAGTCGATATAAAATTTATGTTGCCAATCATTGGTGAGATCTATAGTTTGAATTTGGTGATAAGGTGTTCCTATAAATATCTCCTTGGAATAATTTTATGAGCAACGGAAATAAGGGAAAGATGATATTTAGATATATAATTCCCTTTAAAATTCTTGATCTTATTGGGGTTGTTTCATATTGCTTGGTGCTTCCACCAAATATCTCTTAAGTTCATGATGTGTTCCATGTATTTCTACTGATGAAGTACATATTTGAACCTTCACATGTAATTAACTCATAGGTTATTCCATTTAAGAATTATCACCCTTATGAGGAAAAATTGGTGGAGATTCTGGATCAAAGATAGAAAGTATTGTGAAACAAGACCACATAATTGGTCAGAGTTTTATAGTGAAACTATAAATTTGAGAATATTATGTAGAAACCCAAGGATATGATCGTATAAAATTATCCTCAGTTATTAGTATCATAGTGATGTAAATTTTATGGATAAATACTTACAATAGAGGTTATAATATAACACCTTTATATTTTAAAATATATTCCTCTTTAAATAAATTTAATTTATTTGATAACTTTCCTTACACGCAACATCGAGTTTAAATGAACCACGATATAATATTGAGTTATTATTGTTTAATTTAATGTTTATCACCTAACCAATATATTAGAGGGTACGAATAATATTAAATAAATTAAAAAAGTGTTTTTTATAAAGGTATAAAATTAATTCATTGGTTTTCAATTAAAATAAAATCATTTAAAGGTAAAAAGTGTTATTTTTATAAAATTATTTTTCTGTGTATAATGTTTTTTATTAATATAAATTAAATAAATAAATATTTTATTAATATTTTCAATGAAATTTATTTATTATATTTTCAATTAAATATTTTAATGTTCATTTAATTATGGTTAATTGGAAAAGAATGAGAATAAGGTCATTCTAGGCTTCAAATTACATTTTCTTCAAAAGTGGTTTTTTATTTCTTTTTGTGTGTAGTTATTTTAATTAATTTCTTCCACATTTATAAATTTTATATTATAAAATTATATCATTTTTAAATCATCATATAAAAATTAACTTATTGTAAAATTTTGGGATAATTCTGAAAAGATTAATTTCTTAGTGAATAGTGAAAAAATACTGATTTTATAAGAAAAACTGCCTTTTCCATTTATGTATTCACAAAGTACCATTTTTATTTTTATTAATATTAAAATTTAATTATTTTCATTTGATTAAAAATAATCCAATAAAATTCATTAAAATCAATATTGTGCTTAATTTTGGTATAAAAACATTTTTATACTTAAAAATGCATTTTTATAGAAAACTGTTTTTTGTCGTGCTTTGTGGGTTTATTTTAAAATAAATTTATTATAATTATAGATATTGTATTTGATAAAATGTATTTTATTTTTATAATAATAATAATTAATATTATATTATAATATCAAATTAACTTTTGGTCATTATGAATAGTAACTAAGGTAAAAAATTCATTGTTGTGGTAAAGGTTAAAAGGGGTTGATGAGGAGTTAAACTAAAGAGAAAATAGTTAAAATGATTTAATAACTTTTAATAATCCTATTTAATGGTAATATTTTGATCCATTATTATTTAATATTCAAATATTAGTCGTTATTTATCCATTTTTATTAAGTACGACATTAATATATTTTAATCTTTCGAAAAGTTCCTAGTGTGTCCTCTCCCTCTAGTATATAAGGAAAACACATATCCTATATTCCTCACACATTATGATCCTTATATTTAGGATAATACCAACCCAAATAGTTTTCTAAAATACCTTATCATGTCTTAGAGTTCCTAGTTTGAACAGAATAACATCCTTTCAAGGCATAAGTTGTAATCCAATGGGGGTTTCTCAACAAAGATGTATAACTCTTAAACGAGTACTTTAAATTTTATTTCTTATTCCACATTCTATAAACCCATTTTATCCATAATAACATGATTAATCCAACATAATAAATTTCCAGGTATTTTATTATGTTTATATCATAATATTTATTTATCTTCTTCTCCATCAAATGGAAAATGAATGCATCGTATATGCGTGCATGTGGACTATCACCTCGTGAAGTGATGTATTTTATTTTTCATCACCATAATTCATGGTTAGTTATTATGATGGATTTAATGTCTATATATCGTATTTATTACATAATTATACATATATAATTATAATATCTTATCTAACTTCTTACATTTCCATCCTTTGAAAAATGATGATGTTACCTGTGCATATGTGTGGGTCACCACCTCCATGAAGAGATGTGATTTGTTCTTCATTAATTCTTTACATGGATGTTAATAAGGATATATTTAATTAATATATATATATATATTATTTATTATATAATATATTTTTTTACATGTTAATTATAATTGACCATTCTTTCATTATATCCATCGAAAAGTGGAAACATCACTCATGCGCACATACAGACTACAGTCTCCATGAAGTGATGTAGTTTATTTTTCATCACCTATTTATGTGAATGGTTATAAAAGTGTATATAATTAATAAATATGATACTTTTTTTATGATAAATATTTTTTAGATGATGAAATCATGACCATGGTGAAAGTACCAGAACCATCACACAGAATTATGCATGGAAAATGGAACAGCTTTCACCAGAATGTCCATTTTATGGAAGAATTGTTAATAATAGGATAATTGGAAAATATAGAGATAAAAAATATAATCATGAGACACAAAATGAATTTTTTCTGTTGGATGACCCTCCAAGTATACCACATGGATTACCATGCACTGTGTGTTTGGTATACTTGGGGTGCATGTTTCATATTGAATTCATACACCTAAGTTGGCACCATACCTAGGATGATAACTTTCATACATTGATACCTTTCTTATGTAAACCATGAGGATGAGAACATTAGGTAGTTTTTGGGTATTTTTTTGATCATTTTTTCAGTTTAGTATTAACCAAGATGGGATTTTTCCACTTGTTTGATGAGTATGACATATGAGCCCTTCATTGATATATATTGAGGATGTATAGAAATATACCTTGATATGGTACATGTAATGTGATTATTTATTTTTATGAGTGGAATGTTATATTCTCATCCACTTAGGTTAATTATTTAAGATGTTTACATCCATCAAGACAGTATAAACTTAGATAATTGAGAATATATAAGTAGGTTATGTCTGATTGACATAGTTTGTGTCCCATGGAGACTCGATGTCCTAGAAAAATAGATTATAATAGTATTCTTACTTGTATATGATATAGTGGGTGAGCATATGTATATAAATACATATGTTAGATATAGATCATATAGACCCCTCTATATTTTGAGTAGCATTGACGCTTTCTAGAGGCCTCCATTTTCTCACAATTATTGATTAGGTAATTTATAATTATTTTCAATGATATAAAGCCATGTCAAGTCAGAATCTATGGTTTTTTTAATGAGGATTAAGTTTTTTTGTAAATTTTTTGTACAGAACTCTAAGATATAACTCAAAAGTGTTTTAGTGGATATTCAAAAGAAGTTTTGGATGTATTTTTTACAAGTTATTACATATGATGTAACATGTGGTGAAAATGAAATATAGATTTCCCAAAAAAGCATTGGAATATATCCAAAATGATTTTTGGATATGGTTTATTGAGTTATTTCATATTACATGACATAAGGTGAAATTTATCTAGGACTATGATTATGTGGTGTAAGTGATATATTTATTAAAATATGTGCTAAATAGTGCACTATTAAATGGTTGTTTTTACCACATCAGGTTATGTGCTAATATGAACCATGAAATAATAAGTGTTCTTGTGTCGTGATGCAGTGCATGGTGGTGCATAGGTTATTTGATAACGCATGAGGTTTTTTTTTCTCCTACTATATGCTATAATTCTTTGTTTGATTATCATATAATGATGATTTGAGTAGTATTAATGTCTAGCATAGTTTTTTAAAATATAATCCATTAATTAAAAGTGATAAGATAAGATTTATAACCATTGTAGATCATGAAATGTTTATGAAATATTTCATTCAACAAAGCTAAAAATTTAGAAGCAAAGGGTCTTCTTGGATTCCTAAATAATTTGGTTTTTAGTTAATGTTGGGATTACAACTAAATATTATGAAACTCCTCAAACTGAAAACATTTTTTATCTCTCTTTATCTTTATAAACAAGGTTTTGGAAAAATATTATGAGGGGAAAATACTTTTCAAGAATTGGTAGATTCATCTAGTGTGTGGATATTATTAACCCTAAAATACAAGTTTCATAGGATATATTGAGTATGTGATGGTGGTTCAAATAAAATTCAAGATAAAACGAATAAAAATATACCTAATAGACTAGGTTCATGAAGGACCAGAGTTCACTAAAGTCACCAGATACACAGATCTCGAGGTGGTAACCTCTATGTAGAACAACTCTAATTTTTGGAAGTCACCAGCCACATAGATCTTGAGGTAGTAACCTCCATGTAGTGAAACTCCAGTTTCTTGGAGTTCCCTAATTGTGTCAATCTTGAGGTGGTAAACTCCATGTAGAATAAATTTTTTTCTTAGAACCCCATCACTTCACGATGCTTATAAACTTCCATGGAAGCCTCTATGTTTCAAAAAATCGATGCCCTTTCATTATATAGGATTATAAATACCTCCTGATGTCTAATATTTAAAATAAAACATGAAATTTTATATTCTAATAAAATATCTAAATTTAAAAAAATTATAATATTCATGAGAAAGAGAGGAGATGGATTTCCAAAAGTATCAATCCTTTATGAAACTAAATCCCATGGGTTTTTGAGAAACTCAACCAATGATGGATATGCCTTTTGTGAAGTTATATGGCCTTCCCATAAGAATAAAAATCTTTTTAACTCTTGGGGTTTCACAAGATAATTTTATTTTACAAAACCAACCATGCATGGAAACCAAGACTTCACTCTGAGGAAAGGTCACCCTATTTTGTGAAACATGATCCTTCATGGGACCCCTAGCCTTCATTAATCCCCTAACCTTCACAAATCCCATGTTTTCATGAAACCCATCCTTCAAACCTCTTTATGGAGCCTCTATTCAGCCAATACCATTTCTCAAAATTCAAGTGCTCAAGGCCTCTATACCAATCCAGAACTGGTTCAACCATACCCCAAATATCTATATGACTAGTACCACCAACCCTTGTTCCCACCCACTTTTCTTAAAGTGAAGCTTAGGACATTACCTTAGATTTATTTTCCTAATAATAGTTACCTTAATTATTCTTTCTCCTAAGCATAGGAATCCTAACATCAATACCCTTGATTAACACTCCTCCATCGTAGTGTCTATTTTATGTCTTGCCTAAAGGTGCATGAAAAGTAGATATGTAATCCCCAAAGGTGTCATCATATCGGGAACCCACCAATCATTCCTAGTAGAGAGTCTTTTTTTTATATTTTCCTCTCTTTCTTGGAAAATGCCTGCACTAGTTTAATCCCCATTCACATCTGATCTACATGACATAAAACTGCCTAACTTCACATCCTAATCATATGAAATTAAGCTATATGACAACGTCCTCAATGCATGATGTTAAACTATAGTCTTACCCTATGTTATGAGCACAAGATTCCCCATGTATTCTCATCATGGGATGACATCCCCAGGGATATCTACTCTATACATGAGCCCCTCACCCCTATATACTTCTAATTTGGGAATCCAATATGTGTAATCCCCGCTCCATTCCCCATTAATGCTCCTTCCATGAAACGAGTGTCCTTGCCACATGAAGTTTAAACTACATGGACTATTCCTATCACTTGACCTTGATCTATAACATAAAACTATGTGAATTTTGATCCTTGTTTCTTAACAGGGTATATAGGACACCTCCATGAGGTTCAATCCTGACATACCGACAAAGGTACCTCTCTGAGGTTCAGTCCTGATGCCCAGACACTCCACTGAATACTCAAGTGTGATCATATTACTCCTTAGGAATACACTTAGCCGCCCACTTGTCCCTGCATGACATTAAACCCATAACCCATAAATCCCTACAAGACATTAAACATGTGACCCACCTATCCCTGCAAGGCTTTAAACCTACGACCCAACTCTAAATCTCTACCACATATAGTAAACATAGGGTTCCTAAGGTAAAAAAACTCAGAAGACTTATGCTTTTGGAATCAACTACCTCATATCCAACATGGGGTGCCTTAGGTTCTTCCCCTAAGATACTCCAGACATGAGAATTCCCCATGAAAAAAATATAAGACTTTATAGATTCCCAAAACACCCAATTTCTAGAAATGAAAAAACATTTCCAACATTACTATCTACTCAAATTGAAGGTTTGTGCCCTCTTGAGATATAACCAGGGTAATTAACTATCATCCACCATGAGATGGAACTAGGAAGAAGTTTTATAAATATGACTTAAATTTATGAGGGAGACCCATACAAGAAGAAAATTTTCAAGGAGGAGTCCATGTAAGGAGGAACCAACATCTCATAATATTTTTTCAATCAAGGAGGTGACATCAATAATTAAAATGATGGAATCCATCCACATTTGGAAATCATGAAGGCGGGAAAACAAGCAGTATGTCACCACCATATGGAGAGATGGTGATCCGCCCCAGTGAAAAGAATAAGAAACAAAAATGGTGAACCCAATGTGAAACACTTATCCTTCAACTTTATGGACTAGTAACATTGGGTAACCATCATATTTATATGTCATCAGATCTAGATATTTGGGGCCATGTCCCACAAGACAAGAACTTGGAATAGCATGAAACTCTCCTATGACTTAGGGTAGATAATGTTTGGTATCCTTGGTCTACGACATAATCAATGTGAAATACTTATCTAATTCGGAAAGAATGGATGATGTATGGGAATTGGGAACTATATCTATATTTACAACTTATTCTAAATACCTTATAGGACTCAAGATATAGAAGATTAGAGACCTAGTTCCAATAGGTGTAGGTTCAGGGGAAATATTGGTGATGAAATCTCATGCTACAATATTCCTACCACAACAACCATTATGACTTTAGCTACTGGGAACTCACACCCCATATCACCCTTTGATCACATCTAGAGGAGGGTTTTCAATGTCATTGTTCATCGATATGAGTAGAAAGGGTTCATTCCCACCAGGGATATAGCCCTCCAAGATCTTGAGGCATTAGTGCCTCACCAACACCGCCTCCTCACTAAAACTGCAGCCCTTGAGGGTCGTGTAGGGACCCCCCACCCCCCATTCCAATGATAAATAAATTTAGGAACCTCTACCCAGAGCACTCTAACATCTCACTTCCATATGAAAAGGAGGTAGGGGATGTTCAAGTTGTAACTACAGTGACCTTTACTAAGGATCCGTCGAGGAGGACTCCAAACAGGCCACATCGATACCAATACTAACTGATTCCACAGGTCAATAAGTGGGTTGGATCAATCCTCGCTCTATTGGACCTGGTGTAGAACACATGTCATTAACACTAAGGTCAAAACCAAAACATTTCCTAACATGATTCATCCTCTATAGCTCCAGTGGACTTTTCCACTACCATCGTATCCCACCAAATCTCCAAAACTACTCAACGGGGATCCATCTTCTCTCTCCTGGGATCAATACCCCGACCATCTCTTACGAAGGTTGAGTTGACTTTATCAGACACTAGTGCCACCAAAATTCGTTATATTCCATCTCGTGATAAGGATTAGCAATACATAGATCCTCCCCACATTGCCACCAACCAGTGTAGAGGTTCTCCCCATTACAAAGACATTCCCTTCTCTAAAAAATCATCTCAAGGTAGGAGGAAGAACACTTATCATGGGGGTCGTTCTCATTGAACTGGTTGTGAAACACATGGAAGGAACCTAAGTGACTCTCAATATCTTTCACATGGAGAATTCATGCAATGATAAAGATAGGACCTTGGGAACTGTTGTGTCACCATCAACCTCTTGAACTCTAAAGAAACGAATGAATTGATAAGGTAACCTTCACCCCCACTGCTAGATATGGGGTAATAATCTCATCGATTGAGGATTATAATATCATAATTAAAAGTACACAAGGTCCCTAAATTCCTCAATATATACATGTAGGTGAAGTAAATTATTCCTCATTTTAAGGACTCATAATTAAACCATCTCTATCATTATTAGTTTCCCTCCCTTCTGCCTCCACACTAGTAGTTGGAGATATTTCAGGGTTCAGGGTGCTGCCCTCTGGTGATGGTGATCACTCTGCTGAGCCTCAAAGGGATTTTTCCACCCTCATGCATGAGGAAGTGTTAAACACCGCTTCCTATATGGATATAGTCTTGAATTTAGCTTCACAAATGAGAGACATTCCAACATGTAGTGGATATTTGACCCGTGCAGTGCCACCTCTCATGATAAATTAGTAGCAAAAAAATTGTGTTGATGTTTCTGCACTTATCTCAGCCCGCAATAATTAGGGATTGGGTTGACCAAGAGTAGGATCATCCTTTAGTAGTGAACAAGAGGATTTTTAGGAACTCCTGGACACCGACCAGCTATCAGTCATGTTTTGTCCACCTAAATCTCTAGATTTTTACATCCCATAGTACCTTATTAAGGTCCAAGAAGTTTTTTTCTACAAAAATATATGGGTGAAACTTCACTTCCTTTAGAACCATCAGCTAAAATACCCAAGGATATATGAGCACCTCAATGTCATTCACCAATAGTGAAAGAGAGTTGAGATCATAGTGCTCCTAGTGTCTCAATGTATTAAATTATATGGATACCACCATTATCTCCTAAAATATTATATTAAGAGCCTCACTATTCTCTATTGAGTCATGAGAGAAGCATATCAACATGTGTTGATCAGAGGTTTAGGGAGTATGTTGCCCTCCATTTCATTCTAATCCTATGGTAATGATGGGACCATCAATCTGGCCAGCCTATTGATAGTGAAGGTTTCCCCATGGATTCTACCATGATGAACATGGTCATTATTTACCCTCCAAAGTATCATAGAAATGGGATCTCCAACACTGGTCATGGTAAGGAAAAACCACTCCAAGGGACTACGTATCCCCAAGAATACCCCCCAAAAGGTGTTTAAACTCGTCAGTAGAGATTGGAACTGGGCCTCAAGAGTCCCCCCAATAATTTTTTAGCATATTATTTTCAATATATAAATAAAGGTAAGGGACAATCTAATCCCACTAACCCATCTGAGGTTGCCCTAGAATTTGATTCGGACCCCAAGATAGTTGTCTTGCTTCAGGGGCATGAGTAATATAAAAAGACTGATACTCAGCATATTACCAAGTAGTTATCGAACTGTGACAACATTATAAGGGACCCCATCTCTACTCCAATGGGGAACTTAGTCCTCCTCATCCAAGAACCCCAATTTTAACTTGGTGGCCTCATGTACTTGGTTAGGGAAGAAGCTGGGGGATACGAAAAATGACCAATATATGAGTCATCCAACCCACCTAAGCAGCATGATTATCCACCTTGTGATAAAGTTTTTACTTATACTTAAGTTAATGAGACTTTCAATAAATTGGCTGCCACAAATCCTCACCAAGATAACATGATTTCTGCTCTCATCGCCCATCTCATGGCTCTAGAAATGCGATAGGTTGAAATTAAAACTGAAGTAAAACAATACCCAAAATGGGTAGACCATGTTCAAGTGCCCCTAGAATTGGGAAATCCCATATTAATCCCATTTAATAGGATGGGAGATACCCTATATTATTTTTCTTATTTCTACTCAAGGTGAAATCTAATGTTGGGGACTCCGAAATAGAAGGAAGGCGCTAAGTTCCATGCTTTTTCTAGACATTGTATATACCTTCATTCATCTGGTACAGTTGTCTACTCACAGGTTCCATTTACATTTGGGAGGACCTCCATATATAGTTCCTCTACTAGTTTAGCTTCACATCACATAAGAAAATCATCACTGGCCTATTCAAATGAAAATAGAGGCCTGGTGAGTGAGTTGCTAACTTCATTACCTGATGAAATGGACTTGTGTCTTCACTTGACATGAAACTTTCCTAGAAATGGATACTTAAGATATAAAAAGAGAATTTCAGAGATGATATGGTCTCTACCCTCATCTCTCTAAACTACCCTGTTAGGTTTCAGGAGTTCTCTAAAAAAATCTCAATGCCTAGAAGAAGCCTTGCAGTGGGCCAAACAATGGCCACACCCATTGCCCCTTTTTAATCCTATATGAAGGCCTTTAAATGTAGATATAGTTTTCATTTTTATTGAAGAGGATCCTAAACCAGTACACCTATTGGACCCTTTTTCAAATGAGCCTCTCCAAGTGCATCCCCTCTAGGCATAGCCTCACCCAGTGCAGCCTTTCCAGGCATAGCCTCACCAAGCACAACCAACACATTGAGAGGATATGGTCCAATACCCCCATCAAGGTTAGGCTCCCATGATTCCTTTTGTAGAAATGAAAGGTAATAACTACTCCTTTAAGGATGTACATGTCTTGGGATACTTCATTTTCTCCCTAGAAGAGGGAATCTTGAATCTTCCAAAATGTAAGATACCCCATGCGGCTAAACTCACTGGTCATTCCAATCACATCTTGTATCACAAAATCTTTGGACACACCATCAAAGAATTCTTTGGCTTTACATATTGGCTCCAAAACCAAGTAGATTGTGTTTTAATGACAGACTCACATTTCATACACATTTTTAAACATATTTTAAAGGGTTAAAAATAATTTTAATAAATAATTTCCTTATATTTCAATGATTTATTAAAAATTGGGAATTTAGAAATACATTATTGAAAATGATTTATATAAATAGGTATTATTGATATTTTTGATATTAATTTTATTTAATAATTTTTTATTGATATTTTATTAAGTGTTTTTAAATTATGATAACGTATTTTTAGGTAAAAAATAAAGGCCAAGCTAGATAACCCTCAACCAATGGAAGTCAGCCACCTATCCAACCCAAAAGGTGCCAACCGACCAAGACACCACCAAGAGGGTCAGCTCGAGGTGACTATGGTGTGAGGCTACATGGGGGACTTGGATCATGTTTATCTTGGATCGTGGGGGGGATACCATGGAGAGTATAGGTGTTCTAAGGCCCACATGGGCCACACATGTGATTTGTGGCCTGTGTTTGTGTGTGATGTGTTATGGGAGTCTATCCCCATTATGAGGTTCTGATCATCTTATAGATCACATTTCATTATAAACAAGTATAGTGAATCCTAGAAATTCTAATGTTGGATAGACTCTAATGGTCATTGTTCATCATTTAACAAAACATTGTCATCTCAGTATAGCTCCACTTCCCAAACCTCTAAAACCCCCAATCCACCACTTGGTGCCACTACCACCACTCAAACATCATTAGGAAACACTATTTTTGGCCACTTGGAAGATCGGGCTCGATCTCTTTCTCTATGCCATAGATCAGGAACACATTTGATCATCTCTAAGACCCCATCCAACCACTGTGAAATAATGTTGACTTCATTCGGCCATGTGAAGGCTGGATGACTCAAAGGAGCCTTCATTAGCCACTAGCCTGCCCCATCAAATCAACTCCTCCACTACCACATCACCCAAACCTCATGAACAACATGTACATGAGAAGGAAGGTCATGCCTCTCAGCCATCAGTCCACACCACTGAAGATATCATGAGATCTATAAGAGTATTTTGAAATATTTAAATTTTAAAATATGATACAAGAAATAATGAAGAGATGGTGATACAGGGAAGAGGTGACTTGGGAGGTTACTTTTTTCCTATAAATGAAGGGCCTTTCCAACTGGCAAGAGGAGAGCTCGACACAACCAAAGTCTGCTTTTATGTTTCTTATTTTTAATTTTCATTCTATTTTATTTAATTTTTCTTCTTCTATAATTTTCTTTGACTTTTTTTATAAATATAATTCATACATATATATTTTTTTTAATAATTGTGTATTCCACCCTTCCCTTATTCTTCTCTTCTCACTACAAAAAAACTGTTATTTAGCGACATTTTTTAGTGATATTTTCCTAAAAACGTTGCTAATTTAGCGAATTTTGTTTGAAACACTGCTAATTTAGTGACTTATTTTAGAAAATTCCACAAATTTAATGACATTTAGAAGGAAATGTCATTATTTTAGTGATGAGATTAAGGAAACGTCGATAATTTAGTGATACATTTCATGAAACGTCGCTAATATAGAAAAACTTTTCACAAAACATCGCTAAATATATATATATATATATATATATATATATTTATATATCTCATTTTCCCACATTGATGTAAATATATATTTATACACACACACACACACACACACATATATATATATATAAACACATTCAAATATATATAAACACTCAAACACACTCACATATATACAAATATATAAATATATAAATATACATATATTTATATATAAAAGAACATATATATTTTAAATTTAGGAATGTTTTTAACAAATCATGGTTATTTTAGTATCAGTTTTACCAGTGTTTTAAAACATGGATAATTATATATGTGGGGGGGGGTAAACATATATATATATATATAATATAAACATATATACTAATATAAACATATGATATATATGAAATGTAAACATATAATATACAAAAATTATAAACATATGTATACATAAAATATAAACATATGATAAATATAAAATACAATGGGGCCTGGGGCGACGAGGTGGGATGGGTAGAGGGCAGAGTGGTGGGGCGGTGTAGGGGTGGGGTAGGGTGGTAATAACGGGAGGGGGGTAGGGCGGTTGGAACAATGTAGGAGTATTAGGGTGGGGCGGGGTAAGGCAGCAGGAACTAGGTGGAGGGCAGGGTAGATGAGAGTGGCGGGGTGGGGTAGGGCAGCAGAAACGAGAGGGGGAGGGCATGGCGGCAGGAACTGGAGGGGTATGGGGGGTGAGGATTGAGGGGGAATGGGAGTAGGAGATGTGGCAACAGGAGGGGCGGGGTGGGGGAGAGGGTGGATGGAATGTGATATGGGGGATGGGGATTCAGGAGAATGGGATGGGTGGTATGGAGTTGGGGTAAAAAATCAATTCAAAAATTCAAAATTTTAAAAACTCCAAATAAAAAAATTCCCCAATAAAAAAACAAACATTTCAAAAAAAATTAACAATGTTTTTAGGAAACATTAGAATATTACACTTTAGTGATGTTTAATTATCGACGTTTACAAAAAAACATTGGAAAATGAGGTGTATCTAATTTAATAATGTTTATTTACCGATGTTTCTCAAAAATATCAGTAAATGAGGTGTTTCTAAATAGCAACGTTTGTAAATTTCTCTAATTTAGAAATTTTTATAAGTATTGCTAATTATCAAAGTTTATAAGCATCGTTAAATTCATGAAATTTATAAACATCTCTAATCTAGTGACACCACATTTATCAACATTTTTTAGAAACATAATTAAATGAATTAGCGATGCTTATAAATGTCGCTAATTTAAAAAAAAGTCATTAATTGGAATTTTGTAGTGTTTTCCTATTATCTTATTTTTATTCTACTTCTATTTATCTTAATTTCTTAATTCTCTCGCTTTTATGTTTTTTATCTTATTTTATTTTATTTTATATTTTATTCCTCTCTTTTATTATTTTCTATTTTATTTTATTATTTCTATCTCTCTCTCCTTATCTTCTTCCCACTTCTATTTTTATTCCATTCTTCTTCTCAATCTCTCTCATCCTTCTTTTTTATTTTATTACTTTATTTATTTTCTCTTCTTCTCTTCATTTTATCCACCATGACCTCCTACCCTCGATAATGAGGGGCTAACTTGAGGCTTGTATGAAGGGTGGTAAGTGGTGTTTCTTGAATTCTATGCTTAAATTTTAATGTTTTATTTATGTTCGTACTAAAAAAGGGTGATGTTAATGGGTTTGGAAATTGTTTTTCTTTAAATAAAATCTTTTTTCGTGATTTCTTCAATTAATTATTTCTTTAATTCATGCAGAAATTACTTAGGGGTGCGAGATCAAAATAAAGTGCTACACAATACTGAGAAGATTCATCTAATAAGACTATATGAACTCACTAACATGGCCAAGCACATGTTAAATGGGAATGACATAGGACTTTCATTTATAGATCTACCAGATATGGTTGATGAAGTCAAAGTAGATTATGAAATATTAAAGGATAAAGAGGAATTTACAATTGAGCTACCAAATTTTACTGAATAAATCAAAGATGTTAACTCCCAACTTGAGGACCATCAACATCCTAACAATTTGAAGATCCATATCTAAGCTAATCATTATGAGATAAAGTGGATTCATGATGAGTAAGACTTTCCTCTCGAACCACATATGGGATATTAATAACATAAAGAGTAATTTTTGAACAAGTATGAGGTACGACATGATATCCCCATTTATTAAAAATTATAAGATCCATCACCATTTTATATCTATCTATCCATGGAAGAGGAGGAAGACACCCAAGTGGTGCAATTGGATGAAAATATTGACGATTTTGTCTACGCACTTCCATCCACTAAGATCCAAATTCAAGTGGCACTCACCCTTGAAGAATAGATTGAATTTGAACCAAACCAGGGAGTTAATATTATCTTTAACTCACTCTCATTTGAATTTATTAAATCAAAACTGAGTATTAAATCTAATTATTTTGATTTTTTATATTCTTCTGATCCATATTTTTCCTTAGAGGAAGATGAAGAAACAACACATTCACCTACTGAGGAACACATGGAAATTCAAATGATTGAACATTTATTAAATGGAGTCCTTTATGAAATACAAGTGGTTGAGCCCAAAGAGTATAATACATAGGTGTTTCATATTAAAAGGGATAATACTAATTTTTATTCTGAATGTTTAAATTATTTACAATTTAAAATACATTTTAAACTCCCCTTTTAAAATTAAATTTATGAAACCCATATTTAGAAAGAACTTAAAAAGAAAGAGGAGGTTTCAGAAGTAGCAACCAAGAAAGAGGATGATCCATACTTCATCCTACCCCCACCATGAAATCTACACCTAACTGTGAAGGTGGTTGATTTGGTATACTCTATCCATGGATCATTCTTCACCAATAAAGAATAAGTGTAAGTTGTGAAAATCCACATTCAGTGCTCCAAATCCAAGAAGATCCACCCACCATTATATTATAGATAAAATTTTGTAATTCCCCTCTAGAGACAGTAAAAAAATCCAGGGCCCACTTGGGGGATTAAACCAAGTCTTATCTTTCTATTCTCTTTCTAATAATTTTTATTTGAATTTTATTCATATAATTATTTTATCATGTATCCATTATCCCTCTATCATTTTTATCTTTAATGACATAGTCCTTTAGTTAAAATTATTTTTCATCTTTTGTAGGTCTATGATGGAACAAGGTATCCCCCAAAAAGTGGAGGAAGATTACTAAATCTTTATAATAGAAGGGAGTTCAGTTTTAATGTTTATCTCTTAAAATCACATAATTTTTATCTAAAAACATATTTTTAACTTTAAACTAGAATTTCTATTCCCATGATTTGAATTATTTCTTTACTTGACTTATCTAGGAGGAATTATTTTCTTATGAACCATATTACTACATGTTTTATACCTTAATAATAATGATATTGAATGATTAAAATGGATAATTTAATGATTATAGTGATGCATGGATATTAAAATGAGGACTTGTGATTTAATGGAATTAGTTGATTCATGTAAATGAAAATTCCCTACCATTTTCTATGCTTTGAATTTATGAAATTTATGTGAATTAGTTTTTTATTATTAGTCATTCCATTAGTTATTTCCCCAAATCATATGTCCCATTCCCAGGATAATTTCTAGACCAAATATTTTATATTTTATCTTAAGCACATTTCTTGAGTGGTATTAAGACATGCCAACTGCCAGAACTTTAATAGAAACTTTTCAAAGCTAATGACTATGAAAAAACACATTTAAAAAGATTTAGGACTCTTTTTATAATCCCTCATCCTTTATAACACCTTATACATTAATCCTTTTTTAGCTCATAGGGAACATGAAAACCCTTGTTATGGAGAATCCATATTTCAAGACATTATTTTCAATTACTACCCTCCTATTAGTATTATTCAAGATATTTTAAAATTTAAGTGTGTGGGTTAGGGAATTCATGATAAGATGGATCAAAATAATGTATGGAAAAATTTTGGGGGTGCTAATTTTGGGTATTAAGAATGTTTTTTCATTCATTCATTATAATTTATTGTTTTCCCATTTTGAAAAAAATGAAAAAAATAGAAATGGGTTATGACTTGGTGTAATAAAAAATCATCATTACTAGACTGATTATTGTTTTCATATTTGGTTAGGTGGTGGATGTTAGATTCATTCCAAGCATAACTTTTAAAAAAAATTAAAAAATGAATAAGTAGTTTGAGAAAAAAGTAAAAAAAATCAAGACGATGCACATCATTCATTATGATTTCATATGTCAGGACCTTTACTTTTAGATTGAGAAGTGGGTGTTGTCATAATTTTATGGGGAGGATTTTATTGAACTTTTACTTCTGATATCATTCTTTTTTTACTTTCATAGATAATACTCCTCCTTGAGCTTTAATATTTTAAACATAAATTCCTATCAAACTTAAGCCTCATATTCAGTTGAATATTTATTGAAATTCCTAGTGTTTTCATTTGGATTTTGTATTTACAAAGTTGAGAAATTAATTCCTTTTCAAGGCTATGGATAAGGATAATCTACTCATGAAAAGATCATAAATCTACTTGGATTATAACATGAGTGATGAGAGAAAATATTTTAGAGAGGTAGATTATGATTTGGAATATTAAATAATAATGAATTAAAGATCTTGAATGGATGAAATAATAAGTTCTATCATTTTCAATGGGAAAAAGTAAAATACTTGAGTTTATTGTTTCTTTGAAAATCAAGAAATTAAATTGATATTTTATGTAGATTTTTTAAATTTTGATTTAACATCGATAATCATTTTATATAATTGTTCTCATATTTGAATTATGGTAACATTGGTTCCCTCTAAATTTGATGTTGAGATTTTATGATTGAAGAAAATAATAGTTTAAGTATGGGGGTATTTGAAACACTAATCATTCATGGACATTTATAAATATAATTTAATAATTTTTGAATGATTTTAATGAATAATTCCCTTGTATTTCAATGATTTATTAGGAATTCATAATTTAAAAATGAAGTATTGAAATTTATTTATATGAATAAATAATGTTAAATTTTTTGATATTAAGTTTTTAAGAATTATTTATTGATACTTTATTATTTTTTTTGAACTTAATATAATATATTTTCAGGTAAAAAAATAAGGGCCAAGTTATACATCCCTCAACCAATTTGAGTCAACCACCTGGCCAGCCTATAAGGGGACAGATGGCAAAGCCACCACTAGGAGAGCTAGCTCAAGCCAACTAGGGTGTGAGGTTGCATGGGGGGACCATGTCCATGTAGAGCATGGCCTTCAGGGAGGATCCCATAGGGAGTAGATAGAGACCAAGTCCCATGAGGGTCGTTCATGTGAGGGGTTGCCCAAGTATGTTCATGATGTGTTTTGGGAGCTCATACATGTTGTGTGCTTCTATTCAGCTGATATAGCACCTTTAATTATAAAAAAAAGTGCATCGTATTCTAGAAATTTTTATGTGGGAAGATCTCTAGTTGTATCTATTAATCATTTAACAAAACACCATCATCCCATTCCAACTCCAATGCTTCATCATCGGACACCCCCACTCCACTTCTGAAACATCACTAGACACCATTTACATCACCAAGAACACCATTGTCGACCACCGATAATTTCAGGATTGAGCTATTTCTCCATGTTGAAGCCTGAAAATAAATTTGATTATCTTTGGGCCCCTATCTGACCACAATGAAATAAAGATCATATTTATCCATCCAATTGAAGGTTGAATGAATTAGATAAGACTTCATTTTCCACTACCGAGCACCACCGAAGCAACTCCTCCACTACCATGTCACCCAAATCCCATGCACATGATGCACACCTTGTTCATGAGAAGGAAGTTTTGTACACTTTACCATCATTCCATTCCATTGGTGATCTCCCGGGATCTATAGAATGATTTTGAAATATTAAAAAATTGAAAATATGAAACAATAAATAATGAAGACCTGGTGATAAAGGAAATTTATTACTAGGTGCCTTCCTTTTTGTCTATAAAATGAGTTCTTTAACCACCACTAAGAGGAGACATTGACACCACTAAATTCTGATGCAGTGTTTATTATTCTTATTTTTCATTCTGTTTTAGTTTATTTTTCTTCTTCTATAATTTTCTTCAATTTTTTTAAATATAACTCATGCATATTTGTTTTAATAATTGTGTGTTCCACCCTTCCACTTTCTATTCTCCTCTTATTCTTCTATTATGATTTTTCTACTTTTGTTTATCTTAATTTATTAATTCTCTCCCTTATGTTTTTTTTATTTTATGTGTTCTACCTCTCTTTTTATTCTCTTCTATGTTATTTTATTCTTTCTCACTCTCTCCTTCTTTTCTTCCCACGAATATTTTTATTTAATTATTCTTCTTCTTAATAAATCTGATTATTATTATTATTTTATTATTTTATTTCTTTTCTCTTCTTATCTTCATTCAATCCACGGTGACCTCTTACCCTCTATAATTAGCGGCTAACCTGAGGCTTTTCCCGAGGGAGGTAAGTGTTTTTTCATAAATTATATGATTAATTTAAATGTTTTATTTATTTTTTTGGTGATAAAGGTTGATTTTCATAGGTGTGTTGTTTTTACAAGATGACACTATGCTCAAATTCACTTCTATTGTTTTGTTTAAAACTTTTTCCACCCTTATAGTAAACAAAATATCTATGAAGTTGGGTTGTTTTGTGGATGAAACATCATACGATGGATCCGGGTTATGAAATGTTTCACATTCCTGATTGGGGTGGGTCATAAACCTTTATTATAGAAGGAGGTGGAATTTATATTTCTTAGGCATTTGATATTCCACAACCAATAAATTTAATAATAGTAATTCGTGCATGAGATCCCATGATTGGATTATCAAAATAAATTTAAACAAAAATAAGAATAATGATAGAACCTATAAACAATATCATAAATTCCAAGTTCTTTCTTCACTGAATTTCATTTCATATTAGTATATTTAATCATTTCATTTATTTCCTCAAATTCCATTTTCTTTTATAAAATAATAAAAACAACAAAAATAAGTATTTCCTAGGTGAATTAGAATTAGTAAGTGAACAAACTATAAAGCTCCTTAAGTGATATGACTCTGTTTAGCCACTATATTGTACTAGGAAATAAATAAAAAATTTCTTTTATGATTCCCTATGACAGGCATGTGTCATTTGGTAAAATTGGAAAACATCTTTACATAGCTGAAACATGTATTTGCTAGCCCCAATAGTGACAGTGACGGCTCTAGTGAATGGAAATGGTCTCTTGGCCATGGGAAAAAGAAATAAAATGATTGGTTGGATCATAAGGCACTTTCTAGTTCCCATGGTATCATTTATACCTACTTGATCAATCTAAAAGCTCATGTGATTATCATGCCTCCTATGAATTTTTCCTCTATATCTATGTCGTAGCTTCCCAAGTCTCAAAATAACATACATTAGTGGCATAAGGTAAATAAAATTCTCCCACTAGTGTCGCATCTAGCTCACACCCTTAACAACTTCATGCCTCATGAGTTGGGATATACACCCAGGGTACATCCATCCCTAGACTATTCCACTGATAGGGACCAAGAATACACCTCTACGAATTTTTCTAAACTAGTGGACCACTTAAAAATTCCAAAAAGGAATTCCATGTGGACCCCTTGGGTACCTTTGACCAACGTTATCAAAGGAGATGAAGAGGATGTGATAGAAAAAAATACTAATGTCAGCGCTTAAAACCAAGTTGTTCATGCTAGTGAAACCAACTAGTATACATCACATAGGGCTTAGTAAGTGTAGCCTTACAAAGTTTCTCTGTCGGGAACGCCTCTACAGGTGACTTTATTGGATGACCATGTGGTTCATCTATGAGTGCACTATGATCAGACACATCCATCCATGGCCCGACCTCAGTCTATAAGTACCCAGCTATTAGGTGTTCATAGTAGACCAATTAAACAATTGTAGAATATTTTTCATACTACCTATAGTGACCCAACCTTTTTTTACATTACTATTACATCATTTTAAAGATAAACAACATAATCTTATTACACATAAGGGATCCAAAGGTTTAGTGTCTTGGGAAAACTAGGACCATACATAACAATTACAACATCAAGCATAAACATTTATTTAATTTCTTCTTCCTTAGCTTCTTATTGGAACTTGTCCTCTCCTTAGTATATATAGACACCTGAGTATATACATCAAAAGGGGAGATATAGAATCCCAGTAAGAGGATAGATAAGAACAATATAGCATGTGGTGAGCAAAATCATAACTTGGGAAAAAGATCATGAACATGAGAGGAAGCATAAATATAAGACTTGAAATGTGGTAATGTATAAAAATGAAACATCAAGTATTAGTGGTTAACTATGAAACAAACTTGTGAACCAAGTTATCATATTATTTACACATAATTTCACATTTACTCATGAGATTCATCACTTTACGCAATTCATTTGAGCACTGTATAATTTCGGGCACACCCGTCACATTCAAACATTCGTATTGTGCTATATAATTTCAAGCACACCCGTCACATCATAAAATTATCATTATCATGCATGCCACATATAAAATAAATCAATGATAAACATAACTAACCCATGGAAATTAATCATTTTCATCTCATAAGAACACATTCATAAACTTTGGGATCCCAAAATAAAGAGGGAATAAAATACTTGATATAAGAACCATCAACCTTGAATGAGAAGTGAAAGGTGAGTTCTTAGAAGAAGAGTTCTTTTGGAAAACATTTAGTTTGACATAAAAAATATTGGTGAAAATTTATATCCTAGAAAAGGAAAGAAAAAGATGAAAAAATGATTTTTAAGGAGTAACCATATAAAAAATGGAGTGAAAGAGGGAGAACCCGAAGAAAGAAAATTGGGTTCGAGAATTTCCCCTTACCTTGTATCTGAATGCTTCCTTCTCTTTAATGTCCTGTATAATGACATTATATTAATTAATTAGAAATATAGAACCTTGTGTACATTAATATGGTTCATTATGTTTTTATTAAGTGATTTTATGTGCCTTTGGATGAGTTATAGAGTTTAAAAAACATTGTTCGAGAATGGTTTTTTTTATGGTTTTCTTGAGTGGTTCAATTGTATTCTTAAAATGAATTTCGGGTAGAACATTGGTAAACATCCAGAACTGATATTACATGTTATTAATGATTTTTTAGGATTTTTAATGATCTTATAATGAATTATATTAGATCCATGTGGATGAATCATTAGAAAATAATTAAATGATGATTGTTTGGGTTAATTTGAGTGATTTTTCTATCATAATGAACTTGTTTTATTTTATCACTAGAAATATGGTCTTAAGTTAGTTCCATAACATTAAATAGGAGTTAATACATATAAAATATTATGTTTCAACAATAAAAAATGGTTTCATGACCAGATATTAAGGTAGAAATAGAATAAGAAAACTTTTCGTTCTTGAAGGTGATAAATTAACACCTCACGAACAACGATCTCTTTAATAAAGTAAAAAGAAGAGGGAAAGAGGGTTGGATGATATAATTTCCCATTAGCATAATAAAATTATAATAAATGTATAATATTGGAGTTAAAATACCATTTTTATGAAGATATGTGGTGAGAGATCAAGAAATGAACTTGAACTTGAAAGGAAATTAAAGGAGAAGAGGGAGAGAAATTACCTCTTAAATCCTCCTCTTGAGATCCTCCTTAAGAAAGCTAGTATTGGTATTTTGATGAGAAAAGAAACTCTTGAACGTGAGAGAGGGGATAGGGAGGATTTTTTTTCAGATTCTGGAGAATTCTTGGAGCT
Source organism: Viscum album (assembly GCA_963277665.1). Classification (NCBI taxonomy): domain Eukaryota; kingdom Viridiplantae; phylum Streptophyta; class Magnoliopsida; order Santalales; family Viscaceae; genus Viscum; species Viscum album. The sequence continues at coordinate 1,663,159,616 of OY728135.1, read as the reverse complement.
TGAGAGGTGTGAGGAAATGATGGTGTGAAGGGTGGTTTTTATAGTGGAGGGGAGAGGGGTTTCCTTAATATAAAATTCATTAGTTTATTAATTTCCCCAAATACAAGGAATAATGATTCATCCATGACCAAGAATAGTAAATAAGGCATGTGAGTTAGATATTTTGGTGCTTAAATCACTTGTGATGTCAGGAATAGTGGGTTTTAATTATAATGTATTTATACGGTAAATTAATGTATTTTACTATTCACCAAAAATTCAAGTATTTTAGAAAAATCCCAAAAATTTACCCCAAACATTTTTTGACATGTAGAATCGAAAAATGAATTCCATTTTTCAAAAATAATTTTCAAAATATGATTAATTTTTTAACGTCCTGGCTCCGGGTGCCACTCAACGGGTGCCCCGAACCCGGTTCACCACATGACCTCAAGTGCATTTCCCCAAACGCCAGAGGATGCCGACTAGCAGTGAGGGCCCAGGTCTGATAGTGGGGAAACTATGCCATCATTTGTCGAAGTGTAGCGCATCAGAATAGAATAAAACATACAGCAACAGCGGAAGCAGTAAACCATACACAACTGAAATGAACAATTGCAGTAGATATAACCAACCAGTATATAAATAATTGTGAAACATGCCAAAAGTTCTATAAAAATAGCCAGAACATGTTACTCATCAGTACAATACAGTACAAGTACAGGAAGGAAAAATAGAACAAAACAGCTGGTAGCATCGCGAGCCTGAGCTCGGTCCCATGCTCCCCTACTCCTCAGCAAAAATCATGTACCTGTACAAGGACCCTTTTCCATTTCTACACCTACAGAAACGTAATCTGTTTGGGCTGAAAAGAATGACCCAAACAGGGTGTGAGAAATAATTCCCAGTAGGCACCCACCAAAGGCCCATGCTCAACAGTGTGTAGACATGAAACAATAGTGTAAATGAAATAAACTAAACAGTAATCAAAAGTAACTAACTTAACCAGTTATATTGCAATTTTAATTATTCATTTAACCACTTGATATTAAGAAAACACCATAGTGAATTTTCTGTATAACAGTCAGTGTCCTCATACACGCAAACCCTCACCCTTAGGTAATCAGAATACAACCCGCGGGTAATTTCCCTCAAGCATAACATAATCTCGACCTCAGGCATAAAAAAATCTCACACTCATGCATAACAGAATCTCGCCCTCAGGTATACGAAGTGTCTCCCTTAGGCACAGAAGTCACACCCTCAGGCACGAAAGGTTGCCCTCAGGAGAAATAGAATGTTTCCCTCAGGATAATACAGTCACACCCTCAGGATATAGTAAAACACTATCCTCTAGCATAAGTAATCGGGCCATGCCCAACATATAACATGTAATTTACATACTATTCCTCTCAAGGAAAAAGTAATGCACAATTTAAACATGGCATACCCTCGGGTATCCTGGACAAATGGCTAAATAGAGGAACGCACCCCTAGGGTGGTCCTGGATCCAAGCACTGATCCCAAACAACAGTTTTATTACTTAATTACCTATACAATTCTAGGTAGTTAAAATAGCCATGGCCTCAGCCACACAACACCCCAAATATGGGTTCGTAGCTCAAAAACACACAAAACGCACAACAGTTGTAAAATAAACACCAAGACACCTACCTTAAATGCCAAAGAACGATATACGCGAACGTTGATTCCAGAAATTCCCAAGAACGATGTAGATCTAACGTAGAATAAAACTTTCTTAAATGCAAATAACTTCCCTTAGAGGAAGAATTGGTAAGAACTACTCCAGGAGAAGGGAGATCTCACCCGTGCGGTTCCACAGAGATCTATGGTGTAGAAAACGGATTCCAGACGTGCACATGGCAGATCCTCAAATATTTGTCCGTCCCTCACGAGCTCTTGTCCGGTTCTAAGCCTTTCCTGTGAATAAGGGAGGCTACTGCCATTTTAAGCGAAAAAAACAAAGTACACGGTGTGTATTTCAAATCACACAGCGTGTACTTCCCATTTTTTAATTGTTCCTCTAGCGGCTTCCCACCAGCGTGGCACTGTTCATCTGCCAACATGATGACACGACATGTCTCCTTGAGTACACGGCGTGTTCTATTGCACTGCTGGCCACCACCTTACTATTCTCCTGCCGACTAACTACACGGCGTGTAAGGGACCACTACACAGCGTGTAGTCAGTCTTTACACCCTTCTTCTCCGACGTGGCTACACACCCTGTGTACTCATCCCACACGACCAAAAGTACACGGCGTGTGGAAAAGTACATGGATTGTACTTCCAAAATTTGGGATTTTTCCCCATTTTCCATATTTTCTCAAAAACACTTAAAGGGAAGAGAAAATAAGAAACACGTACCTCAAAAGTAAGAACCGGGTTCTTACAAACTTCCTCCATTAAAGAAATTTATCCCTGAATTTCCCTTCCAAGGGTGGAGAAGATAAATCTTAGAACAGCTCTGGACACTGAACACATATGTCGGTCTCCCGCTCCCAGGTTTCGTCCTGCACTTGTCCATGCTGCCAATGCACCCATACGAGAGGAACTGACCGACCTCATAGAACCTTCGTGGTCATATCAATGATACGAATAAGATGCTCCTCAAAGGATGCATCAACCTCAATCTCAACCTCCTCTGGTTGAAAGATGTGAGACGGTTCTGAATGATAGCGGCGCAACTGAGATACATGGAAGACGTCGTGCATGGCCCGGTACCTCTGTGGTAACTTCAACCGATAGGCAACTGGCCCGACTCTATCCAGAATCTCAAATGGCCCCACATTCCTCGGTGAAAGTTTACCCAGTCTTCTGATCCTCCTGTTTCCCATCCTCGAAAAAACAGGTAAGAAAACCTGATCCCCGACCACAAACTCAAAAGGTCGTCTGTGGCGATCAGCATAAGACTTCTGACGAGACTGCGCGGTAGCCATCTGCTTCTGAATCAACTGGACCTGCTCATAAGTGTCATGTACGAGACGTGGTCCCAGTAAAGCTGCCTCACCTGCCTCTAACCAGCACAAGGTTGGTTGGCATGGCCTACCATATAAATCCTCTTAAGGTTCCATCTCGATAGTTTCCTGAAAACTATTATTGTATGAAAACTTGACTAGGGGTATATGCTTCTCCCAAGAGCCCCCAAAGTCTAGGACGCATGCACGTAGCATGTCCTCTAGAACTTGTATCGTACACTCTGACTTTCCATCTGTCTGAGGGTGGTATGTTGTGCTCATAAGCACCTGTGTACCCAGTGCCCTCTGCAAACTCTGCTAGAAACGAGATGTAAAACGGGCGTCCCTATCTGAAACTATAGAACGAGGGACCCCATGAATACGTACGATCTCTCGGATATACAACTTTCCGAGATCGTAAACCCCGAAGGTCTCCTTGATTGGAAAAAAGTGAGATACCTTCGTGAGTTTGTCTACAACAACCCACATGGCATCATTGCCTCGAGATGACCTCAACAAACCAGTCACAAAATCCACCGCGACATCATTCCATTTCCACTCCGGGATGGGTAACTGTTGTAACAGTCTGGTTTGCCTCTAATGCTCCTCCTTCACCTACTGACAGGTGGAATATCTCGGTACAAAACCAACTACATCTCTCTTCATACCCGGCCACCAGTACTGACATCTCAAGTCTCAGTACATCTTGGTAACCCCGGGATGAAATGCCCATGCTAAAGCATGAAACTTTCACATCAACTCCTCGCGTATATCCCCTGGAACCCATACTCGTTCATGGAAACGCAAAACCTCATCGTTTCCTATCACCCAACCAGGAGGAGGGTCCTCACTTTCCACCGACTCCCATAGAACTAGGCCTTCTGAATCAGATAGTTATCTCATCCTCACTCTGTCTAGGAGATTAGAAGTCACAACTAAAGATGAAAGATAGGTCTTCCCCTAACTGTCGTGCACCTCCAAATGCATCTCAGAGAACAAATTCATAAGCTTCCACTCACCACTGTCCTCCTGCACTACCTGTATCTGAGTCTTCCTGTTCAGTGCATCAGCTACTACATTACCTTTACCAGGTGTATTGGTAAGCTCAAAATCGAAGGACTGTAGGTACTCGACCCACCTTCTCTGCCTCAGGTTCAAGTCACGTTGAGTAAAGATATACTTGAGGATTTTGTGGTTGGTGAAAACCACAAAATCCTCTCTCAATATATAATGTCTCCAACAGCGTAATGAATGAACAACTATAGCTAACTCGAGATCATGCGTCGGTTAATTCCTCTCATGTGGCCTCAACTGCTGAGACTCGTACGCAACAACTCGACCGCCCTGCATCAACACCGCTCCTAGACCAATGCCTGATGCATCACAGTAAACTGTATAGCTCTTCCCCTGCTCTGGGAGTATCAAAACTGGTGCTGATGTCAACCTTCCCTTCAGGTCCTAAAAGGATATCTCGCAAGATTCCGACCAAATGAACTTCACACCCTTCTTAGTCAAACCCATCAATGGAACTACTAAGCAGGAGAAGTCATGTATTAAGCATATATAGTAGCAAACCAACCCTAAGAAACTCTATATCTCAAACAAATTCTTAGGCTGATCCCAGGAAACTACTGCTCTCACCTTCTCCGGGTCCACGACAACTCCTGCCTCTGAGATGATATGACTCAGTAAGTGAATCTGGTCCTTCCAAAAGTGGCACTTTGAGAGCTTAGCATATAGTTGATGCTCTCTCAGGGTACTCAATATGATCTCAATATGGGTGTCATGGTCTTGTCGAGTGCGAGAGTACACTAATATTTCATCCATGAATACTACCACAAAAGAATCAAGATACGGATGGAACACACGATTCATCAGAGCCATGAAAATTGCTGGCACATTCGTGAGTCCGAAAAGCATAACCAAGTACTCATATAAACCATACCTACTCCTGAAGGATATAAGAGGTATATCTAATGATCTCACGCGCATCTGGTGATATCCTGATCTCAAGTAAATCTTTGAGAACACTCGTGCTCTTCAAAGTTGATCAAAAAGATCATCTATACTCGAAAAAGTATATCGGTTCTTGACCGTCAACTGGTTCAGCTTCTGACAATCCACACAAAGTCTGAGGGTATCGTCCGCCTTCTTCGCAAAAAGGACCGAAGAACCCCAAGGAGAAGTACTGGGTCAGATAAAACCATTTTCCTGTAACTCCTCTAACTGCCTCTTGAGCTCCTATAACTCAGGTGTGGCCATCCTATAAAGATGAATGGACACAGGCGCTGCTCCTAGAACAAGCTCAATAGAGAAATCTACCTCACGCTCTAGAGGTAGACCCAAAAAGTCATCCAAGAAAACATACCTGAAACAATCAACCACTGGAGGTAAATCAGTCTGACAAGTTCCCTGATCATCCAGATATAAACTCGTAATCTGGGTTGTGACTCCACCTCGCCCATGATGCTCTAGTCCAACTCGACTCACCTGAACGTCCCATTCGCCCTTGTATAGAAACTCTCCACCCTCTGGTGACATGAAACTCACCCTGCGACGATAGTATTCTACAAAGGATCGAAAGGGAACCAACAAGTCCATCCCGAGAATGATATCATAAGCTGTCATCTCCAAGACATTGAGGTCCCAAAGAAAGTGACACCCACCAACCTCAAGGAGGCACTCCTTGCACTGACACACACCAGTTGTTCTAGTCCCCAATGGTGTGTCTAGCGTCATGATATCAGAAGAAGTAGAAACACAGAGCCCGAGGCTCTCCACTATGGTTACAGATATGAAACTATGCATAGCACCCGTATCGAAAAGTAATGAAGATAAAACAGGAGCTACTAGAATAGTACCTCTAACTGTAGAAGGTCCGGGATCCTGATCCTGTTGGGTCTACTGCACTACATATGCCTGCCTAGTGTCGTGGCCCTACGACACAGCCTGACTACCCTGAGTTGTCCCGCCCTGCTGCCTCTGAGATCATGGTGTCTGGCTACCACGGCCACAACCACCATCTCTGCCTGCACGCGCTGACGTATTCCAGTTTCCCGAATGGTAAGAAGTTACTGGTCCTACTCCCGCACGCAGAGTCTGTATAGAACCCCTCTCACTAGACACTGGTAGAAACGCCCTGCAAAAGCGTTGCAGATGCCCCATCTTGCCGTAAGCTCGACACTCCACTGGATCACATGGACACTGCAGTCTCTTGTTCCCCCCTTTACCACACTGGTAGCACTTGATCGGGCCACCTGAAGAGACTGCCTAGCTAGTACTTCCACCCTGAGAGAAATCCATCTGTCTCTTCCTCTTTCCAGTATAAATAGTACTAGTAACTGGTGTTGAACCGCCCTGGCCCACACCACTAGCTTCTCGCAGGTTCCTCTCTGAAATCAGCACCTGGTTCACAATAGCATTTACTGAAGGCAACCTGAAAACATTCACCAGTGCTCAAATGTCATAACGAAGACCATCCTCAAAACGTCTGGTTCTCAACATCTCATCACCCACTAGTACGGGTTCAAAACATTGAAGCTCGGTGAAACGAGCAGAATAGTCCATCACCGACATAGCGCCCTGCTGTAGATTCATGAACTCTTGAGCTCTATCTGCCCTCAGCATCTCTGGAAAAAAGAAGTCATAGAATGCTGCCTAAAAATCTTCCCACGCCATGTACATGTGATGCTATGAATGGGTGGTAACATCCCACCACCTCTTGGCGGAATCACACAGCATATAAGTCACGAGCTTGACCCTCTACCCTGGAGGCATCTCAAGATGCTCGAAAATAATCTACATCGATTCTAACCAAGACTCCGCAACCTGTGGTCCACCATCCCTTGAAAACATAGGTGGATGCTACTACTGGAAGATACGTGTCAGCTCGTCCAAAGATGTGGCATCCCGCGGTGATCCCTGAAAGGTATGCATGAACCGCATAAAGCCTTTATGGAACTGCGCCTCCGTGCTTGTGTCCGGTATAACGGCTGGCGCCGTATCTGGCTCTGCTGGAGGATCCACTGGTAGCCCATGGCCCACCATCTATGGAGTATACTCGTTGCCACTCTCCTAGCAAACAACGCATGGTCATCTAGGCGGAATGACACTACAAGGTCAAAACACACCTTAGATTCGAGATTATAAAGACTGAAAGTGAAGGAACCATAAAGGGAACAGAGGAAGAATGCATTTCAAGATTTGCAGAACAAGACTACACGGCATGTATACTGACTACACGGTGTGTACCTGACTTCTATTACCCTGCCCAGGTCCTTCGATACGACTAAGTCACACGGCTCCCATTGAACAAAACTACACGGCGTGTATACTCTCTACACGACGTGTATGGTGTAATTTTCCAACTGCCTGTGTCATTTGTGACATGGCCGACTACTCGGCCTGATACTACACGGCATGTTGCACTAGAACACGGCGTGTACACCACCTCATTTTCCCATCCACATGGCTAGAACTACATGGTCTGTCCTCATACAAGACTACACGGCGTGTCCTATAAGTACACAGCATGTACTAGATGCGTTTTGCCGACCCGTGTTGTTAGTTACACAGCCGGACAAACGGATCACACTACACGGCATGTTCTATACACACTCGGTGTGTACACGAAAGGATTACATCGACCTGTGTTTGTTAGTTACACGGCTGAATCCCAGGTCGGACTACACGGCGTGTTCCACAGTGGACACGGCGTATATGTCTTAAGGTTTCCTCTGCCCGTGTTTTTAGTTACACGGACACTGGGTCCACACTACACGGCATGCACATAACCTACACGGCATGTTCTCCCCATGCTCTTCCCTTCCCCGTGTCGCCGCCCACACGGGTTTTGACACGGGAAGAGACTACACGGCGTGTACTCTGGGTACACAACGTGTACTCAAAAACTTTATTTTTTCTTCCCAAACAGAAGACCATACACGGCATGCTTAAGGTACTACACGGCGTGTATAATGGGAATTCCGGACAGTATGCCTTAGAAACTTCTCAAGAACCTAGAAAACACTGCAAAACAACACCTAAGTGTCGAATTCCGATCCGTGAGGTCCCATAATCCCCATGAATCAAAGTTTTACATCTTATTTGTGTTATAACATAATAAAAAGTCAATGATCCACCAAATTTCGGTCAATGGGGGCCCATACTCCCCAAAAACCAAAGTTTTGCGTCCATTATTTCAACAGACTCATACTAAATACCCTATCACATAGAAGGTATTTATCAAGAAACTATCACAACATCATGCTTTTCTAGAACAACAACTACCACAACAACATTCACTTTCTAATGCACCTACATGACATGGAAACTATGCATGGCATGTGATTTCTAGTATGTGCCTAAATGATGCATGAGATGACATACCCTCATCTCATCGGGTTGCAACTAAATGGAACCCATAGATAAAATATAACAGCACAATCACAAGTGTGTCACCCAACGGTGAAATCAAATTAACTGTAAAATTTGAAAAATCAAAAGAATTGAAAAAATACGAGGTAGATTGGCTTTTCCCTGTACATGGGTTAGCTATGCCCGGGCACAAATTATTAACAACTACTATTTCCGTCCTATCCCTGACTAAGGCTCTAAATAGTAAGTCAAAGAAAAGAACCACCTCAGATACCACTTTTTAACATCCTGGCTCCGGGTGCCACTCAACAGGTGCCCCAAACCCGGTTCTCCACATGACCTCAAGCGCATTTCCCCAAATGCCAGAGGCTTCCGACTAGCAGTGAGGTCCCAACTCTGATAATGGGGAAACTATGCCCTCATTTGTCAAAGTGTAGCGCAACGGAATGGAATAAAACATACAACAATAGCGGAATCAGTAAACCATACACAACTGAAATGAACAACTGCAGTAGATATAACCAACCAGTATATAAATAATGGTGCAACATGTCACAAGTTCTATGAAAATAGCCATAACATGTTACTCATCAGTACAATATAGTACAAGTACAGGAAGGAAAAATAGAACAAAATAGAAGGTAGCATCGCGAGCCTGAGCTCGGTCCCATGCTCCCCTACTCCTTAGCAACAATAATGTACCTGTATAAAGACCCTTTCCCTTATCTACAACTGCAGAAACGTAATCTGTTTCGGCCTAAAAGCATGACCCAAACAGGGTGTGAGAAATAATTCCCAGTGGGAACCCACCAAAGTCCCGTGCTCAACTATGTGTAGACATGCAACAATAGTGTAAATGAAATAAACTAAGCAGTACTAAAAAGGAACTAACTTAACCAGTTATATTACCATTTTAATTATTCATTTATCCAATTGATATTAAGAAAACACCACAGTGAATTTTCTATATAACATTTAGTGTCCTTAGACACGCAAACCCTCACCCTCAGGTAATCAGAATCCAAACCGCAGGTAATTTTTCTCAGGAATAACAGAATCTCACCCTCAGGCATAACAGAATCTCTCCCTCAGGCATAACAGAATCTCACCCTCATGCATACGAAGTGTCTCCCTCAGGCACAGAAGTCACTCCCTCAGGCACAAAAGGTTTCCCTCAGGTGAAATAGAATGTTTCCCTCAGGCTAATACAGTTACACCCTCAGGCTATAGTAAAACACCGCCCTCAGGCATAAGTAACCGGGTCATTCCCAACATATAACATGTAATTTACATACTATTCCTCTCAAGGCAGAAGTAATGCACAATTTAAACATGGAATACCCTCGGATATCCTGGGAAAACGGCTAAATAGAGGAACACACCCCTGGGGTGGTCTTGGATCCAAGCACTGATCCCAAACAACAGTTTTACAATTTTACTTAATTACCTATAAAATTCTAGGTAGTTAAAATAGCCATGTCCTCTGCCACATGACACCCCAAATATGGGTTTGTAGCTCAAAACACACAAAATACACAACAATTGGAAAATAAACACCAAGCCACCTACCTTAAACGCCAACGAACGATATATGCGAACATTGATTCCAGAAACTCCCAAGAATGACATAGATCTGACGTAGAAGAAAACTCGCTTAAACACAAATAACGTCCCTTAGAGGAATAATTGGTAATAACTAATCTAGGATAAGAGAAATCTCACTCGTGCGGTTCTAGGGAGATCGACGGTGCAGAAAACAGATTCCCGATGTGCGCTCAGTGGATCCTCGAAGATTTGGTTGTCCCTACCGAGCTCCCATCTGGTTCTAAGTCTTCCCTGTGAAAAAGGGAGGATACTACCCATTTTAAGGGAAAAAACAAAATGCACGGCGTGTATTTCCAAGTACACGGCGTGTACTTCCCATTTTTTAACTGTTCCTCTAGCGGCTTTTTGCCAGCGTGGCACTGTTCACCTACCGACATGACTACACAGCGTGTCTCTTTGAGTAAACTGCGTGTTCTATCGCACAAATGGCCACCGCCTTACTATTTTCCTACTGACTTACTACACGGTGTGTAAGGGACCACTACACGGCGTGTAGTTTGTCTTTACACCCTTCATTGCAGACATGGCTACACACCCTGTGTACTCATCCCACACGACCAAAAGTACACGGTGTGTACTTCCAAAATTTGGGATTTTTCCCCATTTTCCATATTTTCTCAAAAACACTTAAGGAAAAGAGAAAAGAATAAACCCATACCTCAAAAGTAAGAACCGGGTTCTTACAAATTTAATATTTAATTAAAATCATAATTTACTTAAAAAAAGTTTTTAAAATTAAAACTGATTTTATAGTGCTTTAAAAATTTAAGTAGGGTCTTATAAAATTATCTAAAAACTATAATACATTGATTTGATAATTAATTAACACATTTTAAGAAAATAAATTTTATTTTAAATTAATTAATTAATTATAATGAATTATTTATGACTTAAAAAATACCAAAACATTACTAAGGTCAAATTGTCACTTTCTAAGATGTCTAAATTTTATTTAGTTATTCATGGGTAAGGTTACTCTTATGTTGGATAATTTACTATTCATAAGGTTCATATTAATATTCATAAGAGTAGGTTTCTATTCACAAGGGTACGTTACTATTCACCAAAAATTATTTTTGTTTCATTACACTCCTAAAATCATCTTGAACACAACCGTGTATGTCGGATTTTCAAAATTCTCAATACAGAAGTGACAAAATTATGTTTAAAGGTCACTTAGCACTTAGTAGTTCATTATGTTGTGATTTCATGTGATTTTATGACATAATTTTAAGAAGGGAATTTCCTTTGAAAAACTTTGGGTCGTTACATTATTCCCCCCTTAATAAATTTCACCCCCGAAATTTCACTTTACACAAACAGGTGAGGGTACTTCTCCTTCATTGCCTCTTCGGGTTCCCAAGTTTCTTCCTCAAACTTATGGTTCCTCCACAACACTTTAATAAGATGGGTTTTCTTATTGCGTAGAACCATATCTCTCTGATCCATAATCTTTACCGGCTTCTCCCCATAAGAAAGATCATCTTCCAACTGTACCATCTCTGAGTTTAGTACATGTGAGGGATCAAGTATGTACTTCCTCAAGAGTGATACATGAAAAACATCATGAACCTGAGTCATATTTGGTGGAAGTGCAAGCTGATAGGCCATAGCTCCAATAAGTTCAAGGGTTTCAAAGGGGCCAATGTACCTTGGGATTAGCTTCCCTTTCTTCGCAAACCGCATTACTCTATTCCATGGTGATATTCGACGGAAGAATTTATCCCCAATGTCGAACTCCAAGTCCTTTAGACGATTGTCAACATAACTCTTTTGCCAACTTTGAGAAGCTTTGATGTGTTTCTGGATGACTTGAACCTTCTCTGTCATCTCTTTCACAAGATCAGGACCAAGTAGCTTTCTTTCTCCATCTTTATCCCAACAGGTTGGAGTTTTACATCACTTCCCAAAAAGAGCTTTATACGGAGCCATCTGAATACTCTAGTGGAAGCTATTGTTGTATGAGAACTCAACCAATGGGAGATGCTGATCTTGAATTCAAGATAGTAGGATCTTAACATATCTTCAAGTGTTTGAATATTATTTTTAGATTGGCCATCAGTTTGGGGGTGATAGGGCGTGCTGAAATTTAATTCAATACTCAAAGCATGTTGAAGACTCCTCCAGAATTTAGATTTGAACTTTGGATCATGGTCAGAGACAATCGAGAGTGGGACTCCATGCAGTCTCACCACTTCCTTCACATATATCTTTGCAAGTTGTTCAAGCGAGAGATCTTCTCGAATAGCGATAAAATGTTCAGTCTTTATGAGTCGTTCAAACACAACCCATATCGCATTATTTCCCTTCGACGTCTTTGGGATACCCATGAAAAAGTCCATAGTAACATTTTCCCATTTCCACATGGGTATAGGAAATTGCTGCATCATACCTTCGGACTTTTTTTGCTCAACTTTAACTTGCTGACATACCAAGCACCTTGATATACATTCTGCAATATCCTTCTTCATGTTATCCCACCAGAAGTGTTCTCGGAGATCACAGTACATCTTGGTACTCCCATGATGGATAGATAAAGTTGAGCTATGTGGATTTTCCAACAGCTCCTTCTTTATCCCAGGTGATGAAGGCACACAAAGCCGTGTTCCAAACTAAATCACACCACCATCATTGATATGGAACTCCTGCAGTTTCCCTTCCTTTACTACATTCACCATCTTTTGTATCTCCACATCATCCCTTTGTGCTTCCTTAATCTTTTCCTAGATGGATGGTTGCACAATAATTAGAGAAAGGTAGGATGTATCCCCTACCCTTATGATTTGAAAATACATTATTTGCATATCCAAGAAGATAGGGTCTTTCTCAATCTGCATCATGGATAGAGTAGCAGGTTCCTTTCTACATAGAGCATCAGCTACCTTGTTCACCTTTCCAGGATGATAGTGAATAAAGAAATCGTAATCCTTTATTAGCTCTAACCATCTCCTTTGACGCATGTTGATCTCCTTTTGTGTGAATATATACTTTAGTCTCTTTTGGTCGGTGTATATGTAACACTTCTCTCCATAAAGGTAGTGCTGCTAGATTTTCAAGGAAAAAATCACGGCTGCCAGCTCTATATCATGTGTTAGGTAGTTCTTCTCATGGATCTTCAACGGTCATGAGGCATAGGCTATCACATTATCATTTTGCATAAGTACGCAACCCAAGCCTTTCTTTGAAGCATCATTGTATATCACAAAACTTTATCCACTTTTCAGTAGTGTGAGTACAGGTGCAGTGATCAGCCTTCTATTTAGCATCTTGAAGCTTCCCTCACATTATTCTATCCAGATATACTTTACCCCTTTCCTTGTTATCTTAGTTAGTGGGCTTGACAATCGTGAGAAGTTTCTCACAAAACATCGATAGTACCCAGCTAATCCAATAAAACTACAGATTTTTGTGACACTAGAGGGCCTGGGTCATTCCTTAATCTCTATTGTTTTTGAAGGATCCACTGAAATTACCTCACTTGTGATCACATGTCCCAAGAACGTGAATTGTTTCATCCAAAGTCACACTTTCTGAACCTGGTGTACAACTTCTCCTCTCTCAATGTCGCCAACACAAGTCTTAGATGTTCTTCATGTTCCTCCTTGCTCTTAGAGTAGATGATAATATCATCGATAAACACTACCACAAATTTTTTGAGGTAATGTCTAAAGACTCTATTCATCAAATCCATGAAGATCTCAGGGTCATTAGTAAGTACAAATGGCATCACCAAAAACGCATAGTGACCATACCTTGTTTGGAAGGCAGTCTTCTGAATATATTCCTTCTTCACCTTTACCTGATGATATCCAAAATGAAGATCCACCTTTGAGAATTATTGAGCACCTATTAACTGATCAAACAAGTCATCAATACTTGGGAGAGGATACTTGTTCTTTATGGTGATCTTGTTGAGTTCCCAATAATCGATACACAACCGCATTGTTCCATCCTTCTTCTTCACAAAGAGAACTGGCGCACCCCAAGGTGATGCACTAGGGCATATGAACCCTTTGTCCATATTCTCTTGAAGATGCTTCTTTAACTCCTCCAGTTTGATAGGAGCCATCCTATAGGGACACTTTGAGATAGGAGTAGCTCTGGGTAAGAGTTCAATTGAGAACTCTACCTCATGATCTGGGGGAATTCTGGGTAACTCTTCAGGAAGTACATCGTCATATTCCCTAATGATGGGAATTTCCTCATGGTTGGAACTTTCCTTCGACTCAACCATTTGGTAAAGGTATGCTTCTTCATATAGAATCAACACCCACACCATTGCAGGATTTTTCAAAAGAGATTCATGGTCTTCATTGAATTTGTAGAGGAGCATGGGATGGTTTGGAATATGAAAGGATATTTCCTTTTCCAGACAGTTCATATGTGCTCTATATAACGAGAGCCAATCCATTCCCATTATAGAATCAAATTTCACCAAAGGAAGTATTACAAGATTCACTGGAAGAATCTTCCCACATAGTCCAACAAGAGAGGAGTCAAACACTTGGGTTGCAATTATTGCACCACTTGGTTTTTTATAGATATCTCTAATTCAAGGTTTTGAGGCTTCGATTCTATAGTTCTAGTAAACTTCCAAGATATAAAGGAATGCGTAGAACCAGAATCAAATAAGACTTTTTCCATTATTGAGTGAATAGTAAGTGTAACACCCAAGACTTTTATGTTATATAAATCATCAAAAGAATCTTTTTTTACACACAACACTTGCTTGGCTTGCTTTACACGAAATCGCAACCTTCCTCGATAGCTTGCGTCGTACGCAATACCGAGTTTCACTAAACAATGATATGCTAATAAAATATTATTAAAACTAGCCATTATGAATAGTAATAACCACTTTTTAAAATTTTATAAATTTTATTTTTCAAAATGGACTTCATTTTTGGATTCGGAATATCGAAATTATCCTACGGTTAAATTTTGGTATTTTTCTGAAAACATTCAATTTTTGATGAATAGTGAAACCACTAAGTGGTAGTTAAAAAACTGAATTTTTCATAAAACATAATTTTACCGCTTCTGTGAGTGAAATTTCGAAAATCCGAGAGACACAGTTGATGTCAATAAGTAAAATGTGGTTCAATGAGATGAAAATAATTTTTTGGTGAATAATAACTTTTTACTTTTTTTACCACGGTTAAAAGTAAATAGGGTCATTAAGGGTAAAAATGATATTATTATTACCATAACACATGTCCTAATTCTATTGGAAAAATTTAATTAGAACAAAAACAACCTGATGAATAAAATATGACCATTTAGGCCCACTTGGATTAGAGTAGGACATTTATTATTAATTTATTTAAAGAAGGGTTAAAATAGTTAAAATCAAAGTTTAATAAGTAAATAATTTTTAATATGGGGTTATACATAAGATAAATTAGACTATAAATATTAATTAGAAATATAAAACGATTTCATACATAATGGTATTTTATTTGTAATTTTTAGACATTAAATAATTTAATTTATTTATGACACAAAGATGATGCAGTAATTATCTTATTAATGAAATATTGACATAATTGATGTTATAAACACTGAAATAAATGTAATTTGACACTTTTTATGAATTACACTAATTTTCTAGATTAATATGACATGTTATTATTGATTTAATTAACTTTGTTTGAACTAATCATCCTGTTATTATTTTCACAAAAATTAATTACTAAATAGTGTCAAAATTGACATAAAATAGTTTAAAAAAAAATATTATATTAGTAATTGTTATTTTATTCCTAAAAATATAAGGTTCGGCCAAATGACTTAGATAAGGTTATATATATTAATAATAAACAACTTGGTGTTCGTTTGGCTGCTTATAGTAAGTTTATTAACCTTATAATATAAGAACACAAGAAGACACGGTAAAAGTAAAATTATTTAACTGAATGTTAAATCTAAATGATAAGGTTAAAATAGGAACCTAAACTTGTCTAAATTCTATTGGATGGGAGTATTTCGACCCCTAACCACCTTATCTTATAAATATATCAATTTTGAGCTATTAAAAACCGAATTTGACTTTATAATAAAATAATATATTTAGTTATTCCAAAGGTGCCCCTCTCCTCCCTTATAAAAGGGCACCTCCTCCCTCTCTTCCTCACACCACATTGATCCTTAAAGCTCGTCCAACCCCTGCCAATTTCTTATCTCCACTTCCCTAGAAACATCCTAGAGGTTCTGGTCTTCTTCAAAGACCTATTTTAGTGCCCTAAAAGGAGGTCTCAAATAAGCACTTCAAAGAAGAGGTAATGTCCGTTACCGATTCTTTCATCTTTATTTCTTATTCCACTTCTTCTTCTTTAGTTGTTTCATTATAAAGTAATAACATCAGTATTACTCATATACTTATATGTTATTATAATTATGAAACAACCCTATTTCACCATCTATCCATCCTACAGAAAAAGAAATCACCGCGCGTGCGTACGTACGGAATACCGTCTCCACACTGTGGTGTAATCTATTTTCCGCCACCACCTTACTTGGATGGGTATAATGGTGTAAATAATGACTATATATGACTATTATAAAGTGATACTGATTTTTAAATAGTATCCATACACTCCAATACAATTCCATGATCATAGGAACGATATCATCACTCGTGCGTACGTACGGAATACCGTCTCTATGACGTGATGGGACTCGTTCTACATGATCTTCATTTCATAATGATTATATAAATGAATTGAATGAATGAATATGATATATATTACACTAATACCATTCTGTAAATGAGGTATCTATAACCTAAAGAGAAGAATTAGAATTTATTCGACAACACACGCATAAGAACAAAAAGATATAAACACCCGAATAACAAGTAGCAATGAAATATTACTTCTAAGAAGATAAGAATATGACCATATATGATATCATAAAAATAAGTATGATTATGTAATAAGTCAATAAAATTATTTAAATCATTATAAAGGAGGTTCGGACACGTACAAGGCATATCGGACAGAAGGTAAGGGAAATATCACAATCTCATTTTTATCTGAGATTGTTTTTACTTTGGCATTTAATGGGGTGTATTTTATCATCCACATCCACGTTTCCTCAATATGTAATATTATTTCCATCCACCTACAATTTTTTAAATCCAATTTTACCCTTCAGTGAGTTTTTAGTAAAAGATATGAAAGGAATCTTTTGTCGTTTTTCGTACGAGGTACTTTTTGACTTTTCCGATAAAAGTACGAGAAGAATGTTTTTTTTAACTTATACGGCATGAATGGATTTTTAAAACATTATTTCCAAGAAGCTTACTTTACAAATTTTCAAGTTTATTTTTAATCAACTTCTTTTAGTTTAAAATTGTATGACATGTTAAGAAAGGAAAAAGGGTTTTAAAGTAGAAAGGATATTTTCGTCAAGAATGGAGTTCAAGTGTTTTATCAAAATTATTTTCCATCTAAGATAATATAGGGTTCTGTTTCTATCCCTATTATTACATTGATTTGATTATGTTGTGATGGAATTATTTTTATGAATTCCTTTATCTTATATGAATTGTTTTATGATGTCATGTTGTTTAAGAATCCCATTTTTATTACATGTGTTATGTAATGATGTATGATTTATGATTTTGTGGCACACATAAGAATGGTATCATTATGAGATGAGTGGGACCTATATCTACCTCCAATGCATTGGGTAAATATTTTATATCTCATGAGATATACATGGCTGGAACGATAGGTTATACCGGTTCAGTGAAATAGGACTGAAACGAGGGTGACTCGGTTCAGAAATGGACTTTGTCCACTAAGATAGTCTTGGAAATGAGTCTTGACTAATAAGAAATGATTCTCTATTATTATGTGTGTATGCCACAAAGTTTCATGTTTTAATTTATGATTATTGGGATTACATTTCAATTCTATGATTTATCCCATGTTATGATATTATGAACTCTTTTGCAGGTTAAGATTTCCAAAATTTATGTTCTTATGTATATGATGTGATTGATATTTCTTTTGTTTACCCTTACTGATCATTTGAGATCACCCTTTTGTATGTTTTATTTCCCCATGTTAGGAAGAAGGTTATTAATTAGAATATGCCAAAAAAGGGACTCTAGATAGGATGAAATAAATGGGAGGCAAATTAGATACTTTATGAACCAGTTGTTTATGTTTCTCGGTTTCTAAAGACACTATACCTATACGGTCCTTTCTTGGTTTTGTTATATGTTGTAATAAGTGTGCTCCAATTCTGAAGTAATAACAATCTATGTAAAGTATGGGTCGTTATAGTTTGTATCAGAGGAAAGGTATAGTCAACCTTTGGAAACTAGGATGTGAAAGCCTTAGTAAGAACCCTAAGGATAAGTCTAAGCATAGAACACAATCTTAGTGTTTTAGAAAGGGCCATGAATAACCTAGGATAAGACCTTAAGTGTGAAATTTTATTCTTGATTATGTGGTTTTCCTATTATAATTAGTGTTGCTCACACTATTCTTCTTGGTTTTAGTCAATGGCTGGAACCCGAAGGAACCGTGTTAATGAGGAATGCGACGGGAAATGCAATGATTGTCCCCCTGAGCAACCAAACGTTATTGGAGCTGGAATGAAAAATATTGTAGCCATGCTCACACAACTTTCTCAAGCTATGAATCATGCAGGACTTCCAAACGAGCAAAGGAAGGAGCAACATTCTGTTGAATCCTTCATGAGACAACATCCACCTTCATTCAGCGGGTCTACTGATCCATTAGTTTCTAAACAATGGATTAGTACTACTGAAAAGATATTTTCAGTTCTTCAATGTTCTTATCATGATAAAGTCATCTTAGCAGTGTATCGTTTGGAAGGTGAAGCTGATCAATGGTGGAATCTTATTAAGAATACGAGGCAAAGGGATGAAATTGAGTCCATGGAATGGGATGAGTTCAAGAACTTATTTTTCAATAAGTACTTCCCTCGTATTCTCTGAACAAAGATGGAGAAAGAGTTTCTTGAACTGAAGCAAAAGGATGATGAATCTGTTGGTACCTATGAAGCAAATTTTACAAGACTTGCAAGGTACGCTTCGGGTATTATTATCCAACCTGAGAGTAAGATCGATCGATTCTTTAGTGGATTAAAACCAAGTCTTCGAAGGGCCTTAGCCATAAGGGACTTAAATAGCTACGAGGAAATCGTTCGATGTGCTCTCAAAGTTGAGATGGAGATTGGAGTAACCCATCAGTCATATGGGTTTGATAAGAAGAGTAAAATGGAATTCAAAGCAAAATCTAAAGAGCACACTGAAAAGAAGATGATCTTTCCCTTATGCTCAAAGTGTGGAAAGAAACGTGGAGGGAGTTGTCTTAAAGGGACATGTAAATGTTTCAAATGTGTAAAGGAAGGTCATCGGGCATTTGAATGCCGCGATGATGGGAAGAAGATGTATAATGATGCAAACAAAGGAAGGGATACACATAATGAACCTACTACACATCAATGTTTCAAGTGCAAGGAGATGGGACATTATTCCAATAAATGCCTTAATCCAAGGGTTGATGATGATGGTCGACATCAACAAACTCTTAAGGCTAAAGACAAAGGAAAGTCACATGCAATTTCTATCAGCGATGTGGACTACGATAACGATGTGGTGAAAGTTACAATTACCGTCCACTCTAAAGTAGCAAATGTTTTATTTGATTCTGGATCCACACACTCCTTTATTTCTGAAGAATTTTCTAAGGGTATCACCGTATTACCTCAACAATTAGATGTTGAGTTAGCTGTGACAACACCTAATGGCACAACAGTCGCATCAAAAGTTTATAATTTTTCTCTGATTGAAGTTTGTGGGAAAGTGCTTCCTGTAAATCTTGTGATCCTTCCTATAGTGAAATTTGATGTGATTCTTGGCATGGATTGTCTTTCTCTACATGGAGCTCATATCAATTTCCAAAGAAGGGAAGTCACATTTCATATTCCAGATCAATCTATGATCGTCTATCGATGCAAGGATGAACATAACCTTCCAGTGGAAATTTCTTCCATTTTATGGGTATTGATTCCACTAAATGAAGGTTATTTATCTCAAATGGTTGGTGAGAAACTCACGATTAAGAATATGCCCATTGTACGGGAGTTTGATGATGTCTTTCCGGAGGAATTACCGGGCCTTCCACCGAATCGTGAAGTTGAGATTTCAATAGAACTCGTACCGGGTTCTTTGCCTCTTTCAAAGACACCTTATAGAATGGCCCCAATTGAGTTGCAGGAATTGAAGAAGCAACTCCAAGAGAATCTTGATAAGGGGTTCATACGCCCTAGTGCGTCACCTTGGGGAGCACCTGTTCTATTTTTTAAGAAGAAAAATGGATCAATGAGACTCTGCATTGATTATCGAGAACTTAACAAGATCACTATCAAGAACAAATATCCTCTCCCACGCATTGATGACCTATTTGACCAACTACGCAGAGCTCAATACTTTTCCAAGATTGATCTTCGTTCAGGGTATCATCAATTAAGGGTCAAAAGGGAGAATATACCAAAGACGACTTTCCATACAAGTATGGACACTATGAATTTATAGTGATTCCATTTGGTCTTACTAACTCCCCTGCTATCTTCATGGATCTAATGAATAGAGTCTTTAGAGACTATCTTGATCAGTTTGTGGTAGTCTTTATAGATGATATTCTTGTCTATTCAAAGAGAAAGGAATAACATGAAGACCACTTGAGAATTATATTGAATACCCTGAGAAAGGAGAAGCTTTATGCCAAATTTACCAAGTGTGAATTTTGGCTTCAAAAAGTTTCATTTTTGGGTCACATAATCTCAAAAGAGGGGATATTTGTGGATCCAGCAAAAACAGAGGTTATAAAAAGATGGTCGAGACCTACAACAGTAACTGAGATCCAAAGTTTTCTTGGTTTGGCTGGATATTATCGATGTTTTGTGAAATATTTTTCACGGTTATCTAATCCACTCACCAAGTTGACTTGGAAAGGAGTTAAGTTTGTTTGGACGGAGGAATGTGAAGAGAATTTCAAGGAGTTGAAAAGAAGGTTATCCAGTGAACCTGTGCTCACACTGCCTTGTAGTGGAGAAAGGTTTGTGATCTACAGTGATGCATCCAAGAAGGGATTGGGGTGTGTTCTTATTCAAAATGATATGGTGATAGCTTATGTCTCACGACAGTTGAAAATATATGAGCAAATTTACCCAACTCATGATTTGGAGTTAGATGCGGTAATCTTTGCATTAAAGATTTGGAGGAATTACCTTTATGGTGAAAGGTGTGATATTTATACTGATCATAAAAGTTTAAAGTATATTTTCACACAAAAGTAGCTGAATATGCGCCAAAGAAGATGGTTGGAGCTGATTAAGGATTACGACTGCTCAATCCATTACCACCCTGGGAAAGCAAACAAGGTGGCAGATGCAATAAGTCGACAAGACCATGCTAGTTTATCCATGATGAGGATCACAAAAGATCCAATATTTTTGGATTTACAAAGGATGGATCTTGGAATTATAATGAAAGCGGAAAAATCGTATCTTTCTCAAATGAATGTTCAACCATCTATACATGTGAAGATTAAAGAGGCACAGAAAGAAGATGTCGAGTTACAAAAGACGGTGAGAAATGTTCCTGAATTCATCCTTGATTGTGATAGGATAATGAAGTTCAGGAATCGGGTTTGTGTTCCTCCCATCCTGGAATTAAAGAAGGAGCTGCTGGATGAGGCTCATAGTTCTTCATTCTCTATTCATCCTGGAAGCACAGATATGTATAGGGACCTGAAAGAGTACTTTTGGTGGGATGGTATGAAAAGAGATGTTGCTGAATATGTCTCTCGATGCTTGGTTTGTCAGTAAGTTAAAGCTGAGAGACAGAAGTCTAAGGGGGTGTTACAACCATTACCCATACCCGAATAGAAATGGGAAAACATCACTATGGACTTTGTCACAGGACTTCCTAAAACATCCAAAGGCAATGATGCTATCTGGGTCATAGTTGATTGTCTTAAAAAGTCTGCACACTTCATTGCTATTAGAGAGGATTTCTCTCTGGATCAGCTTGCCAGTATATCTGTAAAGGAAGTGGTAAGATTGCATGGAGTACCACTTTCTATTATATCTGATTGGGATCCGAGATTTACCTCGATGTTCTGGAAAAGTCTTCAGCATACTCTGGATACAGAGTTTAGTTTCAGCACTGCTTATCATCCTCAGACAGACGGTCAGTCTGAGAGAACAATTCAAACTCTAGAAGATATGTTGAGAGCTTTCTCTATGGGTTTCAAAGGTGGTTGGGATCAACACCTACCTTTGGTGGAATTTTCTTATAATAATAGCTTTCACTCTAGTATTCAGATGGATCCATATGAAGATCTCTATAGAAAGAAATGCAGGACTCCAACTTGCTGGGATGAAGTTGGGGAAAGAAAGCTATTAGGACCCGATCTCGTTGATGAAATGGCAGAAAAGGTCAGATCTATTCAACAACACATAATACCAGCTTAGAGTCGACAGAAAAGTTATGCCGACAACCGAAAAAAAGACCTAGAGTTTGAAGTGGGTGATAAAGTGTTCTTACGAATATCTCCCTGGAAGAGGGTTATGAGATTTGGAAAGAAGGGGAAGTTGAGCCCTAGATATATCGGTCCTTTCAAAATATTGGATCGTGTTGGGAAAGTAGCTTAACGATTGGCGCTTCCACCGAATCTCTCTCAAGTTCACGATGTGTTCCATGTATCTCTCCTGATAAAGTACATACCTGATCCTTCACATGTACTCATCTCAGAAGTTGTACCGCTGGAGCAAGATCTTTCTTATGAAGAACAACCGATAGAGATTCTGGATCATAGCGAAAAATTCCTGCGAAACAAGACCACTCTATTGGTGAAAGTTTTATGGAGGAACCACCAATTAAAAGAAGCTACATGGGAGCTTGAGGATATGATGAGGGAAAGGTATCCTCATCTGTTTGTTACAAAGTGACGAATTTCGAGGGAGAAATTCATTTTAAGGGGGGTAGAATTTAACACCCGAGACTTTTATGTTATATAAATCATCAAAGGAATCTTTTTCTACACACAACACTTGCTTTTCTTGCTTTACAGGAAATCGTAACCTTCCTCGATAGCTTGCGTCGTACGCAATACCGAGTTTCACTAAACAATGATATGCTAATAAAATATTATTAAAACTAGCCGTTATGAATAGTAATAACTACTTTTTGAAATTTTATAAATTTTATTTTTCAAAATGGACTTCATTTTTGGATTCGGAATATCGAAATTATCCTAGGGTGAAATTTTGGTATTTTTCTGAAAACTTTCAATTTTTGATGAATAGTGAAACCACTGAGTGGTAGTTAAAAATGTGAATTTTTCATAAAACTTAATTTTACCGCTTCTGTGAGTGGAATTTCGAAAATCCGAGATACATGGTTGATGTCAGTAAGTAAAATGTGGTTCAATGAGATGAAAATAATTTTTTGGTGAATAGTAACATTTTACTTTTTTTACCACGGTTAAAAGTAAATAGGGTAATTAAGGGTAAAAATGATATTATTATTACCCTAACACATGTCCTAATTCTATTGGACAAGTGTAATTCGACCAAAAACAACCTTAGGAATAAAATATGACCATTTATGCCCACTTGGATTAGATTAGAACATTTATTATTAATTTATTTATATAAGGGCTAAAATAGTTAAAATCAAAGTTTAATAAGTAAATCATTTTTAATATGGGGTTATACATAAGATAAATTCGACTATAAAAATTCATTAGAAAGATAAAAATATTTCCTACATAATTGTATTTTATTTGTAATTTTTAGACATTAAATAATTTAATTTATTTATGACACAAAGATGATGCAGTAATTATCTTATTAATGAAATATTGACATAATTGATGTTATAAACACCAAAATAAATGTAATTTGACACTTTTTATGAATTACACTAATTTTATAGATTAATATGACATGTTAGTATTTATTTAATTAACTTTTTTAGAACTAATCATTCTGTTATGATTTTCACAAAAATTAATTACTAAATAGTGTCAAAATTGACATAAAATAGTTTTTAAAACAAATATTATATTAGTAATTGTTATTTTATTCCTAAAAATATAAGGTTCGGCCAAATGACTTAGATAAGGTTATATATATTAATAATAAACAACTTGGGGTTCGTTTGGCTGCTTATAGTATGTTTATTAACCTTATAATATAAGAACACAAGAAGACACGGTAAAAGTAAAATTATTTAACTTAATGTTAAATCTAAATGATAAGGTTAAAATAGGAACCTAAACTTGTATAAATTATATTTTATGAGCGTATTTTGACCCCTAACCACCTTATATTCGAAATATATCAATTTGGAGCTATTAAAAACCAAATTTGACTTTATAATAAAATAATATTTATAGTTATTCCAAAGGTTCCCCTCTCCTCCCTTATAAAAGGGAACCTCCTCCCCCTCTTCCTCACACCACTTTGAGCCTTCAATCTCGTCCAACCCCTGAAAATTTCTTCTCTCCACTTCCCTAGAAACATCCTAGAGGTTCTGGTCTTCTTAAAATACCTATTTTAGTGCCCTAAAAGGAGGTCTCAAAGAAGCACTTCAAAGAAGAGGTAATGTCCGTTACTGATTCTTTCATCTTTATTTATTCTTCCACTTATTCTTTAGTTGTTTCATTATGAAGTAATAACATCATTATCAATCATATACTGATATGTTATTATAAGTATGAAACAACCCTATTTCACCATCTATCCATCCTATGGAAAAAGAAATCACTATGCGTGCGTACGTACGGAATACCGTCTCCACGCCGTGGTGTAATCTATTTTCCACCACCACCTTACTTGGATGGGTATAATGGTGTAAATAATGACTATATATTACTATTATAAATTGATACTGATTCTGAAATATTATACATACACTCCAATACAATTCCATGATCATAGGAACGATATCATCACTCGTGCGTACGTACGGAATACCGTCTCCACGACGTGATGCGACTCGTTCTACATGATCTTCATTTCATAATGATTATATAAATTAATTTAATGAATTAATATGATATATATTACACTAATACCATTCTGGAAATGAGGTATCTATAACCTAAAGAGAAGAATAAGAATTTATTCGACAACACACGCATAAGAACAAAAAGTTATAAACACCCGAATAACAAGTAGCAATGAAATATTACAACTAAGAAGCTAAGAATATGACCATATATGATATCATAAAAATAATTATGATTCTGTAATAAGTCAATAACATTATTTAAATCATTATACAGGAGGTTCAGACACGTACAAGGCATATCGGACCTAAGGTAAGGGAAATATCACAATCTCATTTTTATCTGAGATTGTTTTTACTTTGGCATTTACTGGGGTGTATTTTATCATCCACATCCATGTTTCCTCAATATGTAATATTATTTCCATCCACCTACAATTGTTTAAATCCAATTTTACCCTTCGGTGAGTTTTTAGTAAAATATATGAAAGGAATCTTTTGTCGTTTTTCGTACGAGGTACTTTTTGACTTTTCCGACAAAAGTACGAGAAGAATGTTTTTTTAACTTATACGGCATGAATGGATTTTTAAAACATTATTTCCAAGAAGCTTCCTTTATAAGTTTTCAGGTTTATTTTTAATCAACTTCTTTTAGTTTAAAATTGTATGACATGTTAAGAAAGGAAAAAGGGTTTTAAAGTAGAAAGGATATTTTCCTCAAGAATGGATTTCAAGTGTTTTATCAAAATTATTTTCCATCTAAGATAATATAGGGTTCTGTTTCTATCCCTATTATTACATTGATTTGATTATGTTGTGATGGAATTATTTTTATGAATTACTTTATCTTATATGAATTGTTTTATGATGTCATGTTGTTTAAGAATCCCATTTTTATTACATGGGTTATGTAATGATGTATGATTTATGATTTTGTGGCACACATAAGAATGGTATCATTATGAGATGGGTGGGACCTATATATCCCTCCAATGCATTGGGTAAAGATTTTATATCTCATGAGATAGACATGGCTGGAATGGTAGGTTATACCAGTTCAGTGAAACAGGACTGAAATGAGGGTGACTCGGTTCAAAAATGGACTTTGTCCACTAAGATAGTCTTGGAAATGAGTCTTGACTAATAATAAATGATTCTCTATGATTATGTGTGTATGCCACAAAGTTTCAAGTTTTAAGTTATGATTATTGGGATTACATTTCACTTCTATGATTTATCCCATGTTATGATATTATGAACTCTTTTGCAGGTTAAGATTTCCATAAGTTATGTTCTTATGTATATGATGTGATTGATATTTCTTTTGTTTACCCTTACTGAGAATTTGAGCTCACCCTTTTGTATGTTTTATTTCCCCAGGTTAGGAAGAAGGTTATTAAGTAGAATATGCCAAAAAAGGGACTCTAGATATGATGAAATAAATGGGAGGCAAAGTAGATGCTTTATGAACCAGTTGTTTATGTTTCCTAGTTTCTAAAGACACTGTACCTATACGATCCTTTCTTGGTTTTGTTATATGTTGTAATAAGTGTGCTTCAATTCTGAAGTAATAACAATGTATGTAAAGTATGGGTCGTTATAGTAAGTGTACCTTGTACAACTTCATTATCATGCTCCACCTCCGCAGTAGTGATGTCATAAGCCTTCCCTTGTTCCTTTGGATTTGGTGGCTGCTGACACTGATTACCCTCGAGAACTCGAGGTTTAGTGCACTGGTTTTCATAGTGCCCTAGCTCCGTACAGTTGTAGCATTGAACCATGAGTGGTTCTCTCCTTTCATTAGATACATTCTCCTTCCTTTTCGTGTCTTTTCGACATTCTTGAGCATGTTTTCCTTCTTTACCACACTTGAAGCATTTCCCTATCCCTTTGAGGCAGTTCCCATGGTGTAACTTTCAACATTTTTGGCATGTGGGTCATTGAGTTTTCTTCCCACCCTTATCATTAGATCCACCAGAATGAAACTCCATATTTCATTTATTATCACCATAGCCATGGGACCATTCTCCAAACTCCATCTCCACTTTGAGAGCACATCGAACAACTACTTCATAACTCCCAAAGTCTCGAATTGCAAGAGCCTTTCGAAGGTTTGGTTTTAATCTACTAAAGAATCTATCAATTTTTCTATCATTATTGATAAAAAAAACCAAAGTGTACCTTGCAAGACTTTTGAAATTAGCTTCATAGGTTGTGAAATATTCTCCTTCTTTTTTCTTTAGCCCAATGGATTCTCTCTCCATCTTTGTGTGAAGAGTTCTTGGGAAATACTTGTTAAGAAACATTATCTTAATGTCTTCCCATTCGATCTCTTCAATTTCCTCCCTTGGCTTGGTGTTCTTAATCAAATCCCACCATTGATCAGCTTCTCCATTTAGACGATGAATGGCTAGGGTCACCTTCTCTGCCTCATAATAGTGAATCACTAAAAAAGATCTTCTCCATGGAGTTTACCCACTATTCCGAAACTAGTGGATCGGAGGATCCACTAAACGTCGGTGGTCGTTGCCGCATAAAACATTTGATAGCAAGTTTCTCCCTCTTTGGTTAAGAAGGATGTTCCCCATTATTATGGTTATTGTTCACAACCTGAGATAATTGGGTAAGTATCTCCATGAAGTTCTGAACTCCACCTCCCAAATCATTGGGGATGTCATTCGGGCAATCATTGCATTGACCCTCACATGATTTGTTGTCCTGGTTTCTCCTAGTTCCCACCATTTTCTAAAATAGAAAAGGTTAGAACAAAACATAAGTAAAAAAGTCATGAATACATAACTTATTCATTTGTACAATTTATACTAAAATCATAACATATAGGATCCCTATTTATAGATTCTTTTGTGCATATTTGTACATAGTCTCATGCTAGAGGTTTTCTCTAGGGTTCACTAATCCTAATTCCCAAATTAACTAAACCTTGCCTCTGATACCAACTATAGCGACCCAACCTTTTTTTAAATTACTATTAAATCATTTTAAAGATAAATAGAATAATAGTATTACACATAGAGGATCCAAAGGTTTAGTGTCTTGGGAAAACTAGGACTATACATAACAATTACAACATCAAGCATAAACATTTATTTAATTTCTTCTTCTCTAGCTTCTTATTGGCACTTGTCCTCTCCTTAGTACTTGTAGCCACCTGAGGATATACATAAAAAGGGGTGATCTATAAGCCCAGTAATAGGATAGATAAGAACAATATAGCATGGGGTGATCATAATCATAACATCGTAAAAATATCATGGACATGAGAGGAATAATAAATATAAGACTTGAAATGTGGCAATGTATAAAAATGAAACATCATGTCATAGTGGTTAACTACCAAACATACTTATGAACCAAGATAGAACCTTGTTCAAGCATCATTTCACATTCACTCATGAGACTCATCACTTTACCCAATGCATTGGAGCGTTGTATAATACCAGGCCCACCCATCACATTCAAACATTCATATTGCGCTATATAATTCTTGGTGCACCTGTCACATCATAATATTATCATTATCATGCATGCCACATAGAACATAAATCAATTATGAACATAACTAAACCATGTAAAGGATTTTTTTTCATCTCATAATAACACATTCATAAACTTTGGGTTCCCAAAACAAAGAGGGAATAACTTACTTGATACAAGAACCATCAACCTTGAATGAGAAGTAAAAGGTGAGTTCTTAGAAGAAGAGTTCTTTTGGAAAACATTTTGTTTGACATAAAAAATAGTGGTGAACATTTATATCCAAGAAAATTAAATAAAATT
Organism: Viscum album; assembly: GCA_963277665.1. Classification (NCBI taxonomy): domain Eukaryota; kingdom Viridiplantae; phylum Streptophyta; class Magnoliopsida; order Santalales; family Viscaceae; genus Viscum; species Viscum album. The sequence continues at coordinate 1,663,130,820 of OY728135.1, read as the reverse complement.
ATTAAAAAATGATTTTTAAGGAGTAACCATATAAAAAATGAAGTGAAAGAGGGAGAAACCGAAGAAAGAAAATTGGGTTCGACAACTTCCCCTTACCTTGTATCTGAATGCTTACTTCTCTTTAATGTCATGTATAATGAAATTATATTCATTAATTAGAAATAAAAAACCTTATGTACATTAATATGGTTCATTATGGTTTTATTAAGTGATTTTATGTGCCTTTTTATGAGTTATAGAGTTTAACAAACTTTGTTCGGGAATGTTTGTTTTTTTATTGTTTTCTTGAGTGGTTCAATTGTATTCTTAAATTGAAGTTTGGGTAGAACATTGGTAAACATACAGAACTGATATTAAAAGTAATTAATGATATTATAGAAGTTTGAATGATCTTATAATGAATTATATTATATCCATGTGGATGAATCATTAGATAAGAATTAAATGATGATTGTTTGGGTTAATTTGAGCGATTTTTGATCATAAAGAACTTGTTTTATTTTATCACTAGAAATATGGTCATGAGTTAGTTCCAGAACTTTAAATAGGAGATAATACATATAAAATATTCTGGTTCAACCATAAAAAATGATTTCATTATCATATCTGAATGTAGAAATGGAAGAAGAAAACCTGTCGTTCTTGAAGGTGATAAATTAACACCTCACGAACAACGTTCTCTTTAATAAAGTAAAAGGAAGAGGGAAAGGGGTTGGATGATATAATATCACATTATCATCATAAAATTCCAGTATATGTATAATACTGGTGTTAAAATACCGTTTTTATGAATATGGGTGGTAAGAGATCAAGAAATAAACTTGAACTTGAAAAAAAATTAAAGGAGAAGAGGGAGAGAAATTACCTCTTAAATCCTCCTCTTGAGATCCTCCATAAAGAAGCTAGGATTGGTATTTTGATGAGACCAGAAGCTCTTGAACGTGGGAGAGGGGCTAGGGATGATTTTTGGGTAGAGTTTAGAAAAGTCTTGGAGCTTGATAGGAGTGAGGAAATGAGGGTGTGAAGGGTGGTTTTTATAGTGGAGGGGAGAGGGGTTTCCTTAATATAAAATTCATTAGTTTATTAATTTCCCCTAAGACAAGGAATAGTGAGTCATCCATGACCAATAATATTAAATAAGGCATGTGAGTTAGAGATTTGGGTTCTTACATCACTTGTGATGTCAGGAATAGTGGGTTTTAATTATAATGTATTTATACGGTAAATTAATGTATTTTACTATTCACCAAAAATTCAAGTATTTTAGAAAAATACCAAAAATTTACCCCAACCTTTTTTCAACATGTGGAATCCAAAAATGAATTCCATTTTTCAAAAATAATTTTATAAATATTATTAATTTAATATTTAATTAAAATCATAATTTACTTAAAAAAACAGTTTTTAAAATTAAAACTGATTTTATAGTGCTTTAAAAAATTATGTAGGGTCTTGTAAATTATATAAAAACTAAAAGACATTTATTTTATAACTAATGAACACATTTTAAGAAAATAAATTTCTTTTAAATAAATTAATTAATTATAATTATTTATTTATGACTTACAAAATACCAAAACATTTACTAAGGTCAAATTGTCACTTTCTAAGATGTCTAAATTTTATTTAATTATTCATGGGTAAGGTTACTCTTATGTTGGATTATTTACTATTCATAAGGGTCATATTACTATTCATAAGGGTAGGTTACTATTCACAAGGGTATGTTACTATTCACCAAAAAATATTTTGGTTCCATTACACTCCAAAAATCATATTGAACACAATCATGTATGTCAGATTTTCAAAATTCCCAATACAGAAGTGACAAAATTATGTTTAAAGGTCACTTAACACTTATTAGTTCATTCTGTTGTGATTTTATGTGATTTTATGACATAATTTTAAGAAGGGAATTTCCATTGAAAAATTTGGGTCATTACATACCAGGCCCCAAGGATTTATCCAATGACATCTGTTGTGCCCATGCTAAAGAACGAATATCTATGGGAAAAAATATACCCCTATCACAAAAGTATGATGTGATGAAGAACCTTGATGGAGTACCCACAAGGATCTCAAACCTTGAGGTTCTATTCTTGTCAAAGGAAATTCATGAGGCCCTTTTTGAATCCTTGAAAACCCCCTTTAGTTTGAGGATGAGGTAATTGTTGTTGAGGCCTACTATGTAGAGGAGGCCTAGTAAGAGGAATGTTGATCCATTATCTTGTTTTCTAGAGAAGACAACATTGTCACTATTTAGGGGAACATACACCCACTATATATCACAGGTCGATTTAATGGTGTAAAAATCATACACTTCCTTGTGGATACTGGCTCTGGGATCAACCTTATTCCGACCCAGATACTCCATAAGCAAGAAATTACAAAAGTAGATCTGAATCCCTCCAACCTGAAAATTCAAGGGCATGATAAGAGTGAGTAGAATCCACATGGAAATCCTGATTGAAGTATTAATTTGATGTCTTGCTACCAAGCACTAAATTTTAAAGTCTCATAGGATACTACCTATAATGCACTACTGGTAAGTCCCTAACTTCATTTTCATGTAGAGGTCCCCTCTTTGTATCACCAATGCCTCAAATACTCCTTGTATGTTCAAGTAGGGGTACTCCAGGGTGATGTATCCAATCAATGGGTAGACTTGAAGGACATATTTTTTCTCCCAATTCATTAGTTAGATTGCATAATGTCAAACCCAGGGGTTGTTTTATTGTCTCCTAGTAAAAGGAGTTCTCACGGATTACCTCATACTCTTATAGTGAATAGGCCTGACTAACATCAGAAGAACCTACTCCTATGAAGTACCAAAAAGTTCACTCAATGGACGCCAATTCACAAAATTATTGCATGTTCCAAAAATAAGGGATGAATATAAGGAGGTCTACCCATCACCATTTCTTAAATATTATTAGTGAACCTCGCAATTAGAAATTGAACAAAATTGTCTCAACAGATTCTATTTCTATAGTCTCTTTTGAATAGTAACCCCTCATAGAGGATTTCAAATCCACTAGAGAAGTAACTAGTGTTACCCCTAGATCATCTAGATTGGAATAGGCTCATACTCCCTTTGATCCTCATGTCTCATATGATGAAGGGGATTTGGAAGTTTTCCCTCCTATATTCTAATAGGGTGTCTACATTATTGTTGATGAGTTAACCCATGTGAACCTTGATACAAAGGATGATCTGAGGTGGACACTAATCAGTGCAGCCATGTCCTTTTTTTAGTAGTAGTAATATGTGTCCTTCTTGAAACAAAACCATGATTTATTCACCTAGATCTATGATGTGATGTTTGGTATATACCCTTATATTGTCATCCATCACCTTGGACTCCTAGTTGGTCATTGTAGGTTCAAAAAACCCCCCAAAAAGATTCACCCCTCATGGTTCTATGGTTGAGGCTAAGGTTGAAAATATTATTAAAGCCAACTTTGATAGGTATTTCTAGTACCCTAGATGGATATCTAGCATTGTCCCATTCTAGAATAAGTATAGGAATATCAAAGTCTACATCGACTTCCAAGACCTCAATTGCCATTTTTTGAAGGATGGTTTTACCCTTCTAATGATAGATCTATGTATTGATACTACAGGAAGGTTCTAGGATCTCTGCTTTATGGAAAAACATTCTGAGTATAATTTGATCTAGATTTCCCCAGAGGATAAGGATTCAACCACCTTCAAGGTGACCCAAGGAACATTCTTCTATCAAGTGATGCCTTTCATCTTGAAAAATGCTAAATCCACTTACCAGTGGGCCATGCACCATATATTTAAGCCAATTATTATGGAATTGGTGGAGTGTTACATGGATGATCAAGTGGTAAAATCTTCATAATAGCAGTACCATATCAAGGATCTTAAGAAAGTTTTTAGCTTCCTCATCTCCATACATTTGAAGATGAACCCCCTGAAGTGAGCATTTGGGGTTACCTTTGGAAAATTTAACAACTTTGTCATAATATAAAGATGAATCAAGATTGACCTAGAGAAAATCAAGTCTATCAATCGAATGACCCCCCAAGTAATATATGGTAGTTTCAAGGTCTCTAAGGACACTTATCCTACATACGCTGATTTATTGGAAATATGGCTCGTAAGTGTAATCCTTTTTTGAGGCTCATGAAAAAAGGTGTCATTTACCAGTGGGATGAGAACTACTAGACTACTTTTTAGAATATTAAGAATTAACTACTACAGCCTCCAACACTGATGCCACCCATATCATGAAAGCCTTTGTTCCATTACATGAACTCTCTAGAATTGTCCCTTGATTCCCTTCTATCCTAGATTAATAATGAGGGTAGGGAAAAGAGTCTATATTATCCCAGCTGCATGCTCCTCAACACAATGTCCATATAATCCCCTATATAGAAGAGTTGTATCACAATGTTCTTTGCAGTGTAGAAGTTATGATATTATTTGATGCACCATGAGATATAGATGGTGTCCTGAGTATATCCACTAAAGTACATCCTCAATCACCCCATACTGACCAGATAATTAGCACGATAGTTTGTAATCCTTCATTAGTTCGACAATAGGTTTTTCCCACAAAAGGACATAAACGTCCATAAATGAATAAAATTCTTGGCAACACATCTATCCCTTGAAGAAATACCCCTGAATGTTTATTTTTTGGATGAATCTATCCTCTTAGTGGATCAGGCTGTATTGTTTTGGAAGATTCATTTTTATAGTTCCTCCCATATTCTAACTGGTAAAAATATCAATGAAACTAATCTCAATATCTTAGGCCTGGGGATCATCTTCATCACTCTGTAACAAGATATATTTCCAAACTTGTTCCTTCTATTAGAAGGTTTCACTAAAAACGAGGAAGAATACCAGGCTCTCATTACTAGTATCATTTTGTCCCTTGATATAGATGTCTCATATTCACACAAGAGGTATACTATAATATAGTTATAAAATATATCAAGGGTGGATATATAGTTAGAAATTAAGATCTTAATCCCCTACTAGAATGCACCCATTAGATGATGGCCTGGATCCCTTTCTAGCCAAAGGTGTCCCATATTACTTGGTCATAGAATGATCATGTTGATGCTTTGGAAAGACTAGTTGTGTCTCTTGCAAAACCTGGCTAGGATTACCTAGTCATTCATGTGAAGCATAGGAGAGTCATCTACCACACCACCTCAGATGATGGTGACCTAAAATTATATCACTTTTATGATGGTACTTCTGGGTTGGGGCCCTAAAATCCCCCCATAGTTGAGGAAACACATGATTAGACAACTCCCTTTTTTGAGTATCTTCAGCATGGCATTCTCCCATCAGACTGAGCCAACCATGAGAAAATATGTCAGCATGCAGTTCATTTTACCTTCAATATTGGTCCTAACCTTGAGAGAAACCTCTAAAATCATGGTTTCGATGGAATTATCCTCTATTTAGTCCAAGGAGATGAGATAAATCAATTCATACAGGAGGTACATACCAGATCCTATGGTGCCCATCTAGTAGGATTGAATATCTCCCACCAAATTTTGAGGTTGGTTTACTTTTGTACCACCATGGATTATGACTACATTAAGTTCACCAAGAAGTTTCATGAATTTCAGATCTATGATAACTTTTTTTATCAACTGAAATAGCTTCTCCACACTACAAAAAATTCTTATCCCTTTTTATTATGGGGACTCAACGTTGTGGGACCTTACCTTCCAGCAATAACTCGACAATTTAGGTTCATTTTCACCCCAAAAAACTTCTTTTCTAAATGGGAGGAAGTGGTACCCCTCGAATAATTCAAAACATGATCCATGAATGAGTTCATGGGATCCTAAATAATCCATCGGTTTGGGGTGCCTCACACTATTCTCAAAGACAAAATCACCAACTTATGGGCTTCCAAGCTAAGAAAACTGTATTCCAAGTACAACATCTAGTCCAACCATACTTCCCACTACCATGAACAGAAAAATGGGAATATTGAGGCATTAAATAAGACCCTCTATAACATCTTGTAGAAAATGGTGGGATGGAACAAAACGATTTGACATGATAAGCTCCATAATTCCCTTGGTAACTATCAGATGACAACTCTAAATTCCAACCAGGAGACCCCATACTCCCTGGTGTATGAAATAGATGTAGTCTTACCCATTTAGGTTCAATTTTCATCACTCAAAATGACTATTTATGACCATAAGATGCTATAAATAATGGAGGAAGTCCATATAGATGAGTGTTCCATCAAAGAAGATAGGCTTAAGTCCTTTTATAACTTAGAGAGGTTCCAAAACTTGATAGTGAGAGCGTTAAATAATAATGGTCACCTCCGCTCCTTCATCTATGGTGTCATAGTAATGGCTCTCATAACGTCGATGATACTCAAAAAGAAGTCTCCAAATATGGAACCCAAATGGTATTGGATTTACATTATCCACAAGGTCTATCTCAATAGGTAATACTCTTTAATAACCATAGATATAGATCGTAACGCACATCCTACTAATGACAAGTTTCTCAATCATTAATTTGTGTGAAAATTATGGTAAATTTTATATGGACTTTAACTACAGAAACTAGGTTCTAAGCTCTATGACCTTAAACTAACAGAAGCCCTTGTGGTCTAGGCATTATTACCTTAAACTATTTGAAATCCCTCTGGATCAAGAAGCATGACCCTAAATTATTTGAAATTCTCTATTGTGTAAGATCCAGAACCTTAAATAAGTAGTATAAATTGTGCAAGTTGTATGGAAATAAACTAAAAATCCCAACATCCTTAGTTCATGATGTTAAATTGTAGTATTTCCCTTTGAAATAAGCACATGATTCATCACATACCAAGTGTGATATGAATAAAAAACTTCCTTCATGTAAAATGTTGAACTGAAGTCATACCCTATGTAATAAACACAGGATGTATCACATAATAAGTGTGAGATGAGTAAAAAACAACGTCCTTAGTGTGCGACATTAAACTATAGTCTTACCCAATGCAATAAGAATAGGACACCTCACATACCAAGTGTGAGATGACCAAAAAAATAATGTACTTAGTTCACAGTGTTAAACTGCAGTCTTACCCTAAGTAATAAACATAAGATGTCTCACATACCAAATGTCAGATGACCAAAAAATAATACCCTCAGTGAACAATGCTAAACTGCAGTCTTAGCCTATGAAATAAACATAGGATACCTTACATATCAAGTGTGATATGACCAAAAAACAATGATCTCGGTGCATGGAATTAAACTGTGGTGTTACCCTGTACAATAAACATAGTATGCCTCACATACCAAGTGTGATATGACCAAAAAACAACATCATCAATACATGATTTTAGAATGTAGTATTAACCTATTCAAAAAACATAGGATGATTCGCATACCAAGTGTGAGATGATCAAAAAACAATAACATCCTTAGCACATGATGATAAACATTATCATTACTCCATGTCATAAACATGGGATTCCCCTGGAAACTGTGGGATGCCTCAATGACTTCTACAGAGAAGATATCCCCCCCACTTTCGACATCAGTCTTCTACTACTCTACATTCCAGAACTACGTGTGGATTTATTCCCATTCCCATGGGATATGCAGTGATTCCTAGAACCCCTATCTTCATGTTCATCCACCAATTCATCATAAACCATTACCTCAAGGGGGGAATTACATTCACCAATATTTATCCCTTGGGCCCCAGTTAATGTTCAATCATTATGAGCTTAAACTATGTGAAGTTTTTTTTTCAGGATATATATGTTTCACATGGGATTTAATTTCCCTTTTTTCACATTGGGTTTTATCTCTTTCTTTCCATGGAAAAAATCCTTAAATAAAACATTCCCCAGTCCTAGTATCACAATGTTAAATTATTTTCTAATTTCTTCTTAGTCCTAGTTGTATGACCTTAAACTGCATAGCCAGTGTCCTTATGTACAGAACTTAAACTACAAAACAGATATCCCACACTCATCCAAGAGGATATTCCCTCTTACTTTAAGTTTTATTCTTCCACCATGTTGTATCCCAGAACTATGTATGGCTTGATTCCTATTCCCATGAGATACATAGTAATTCCTATGCCTACTATCTTTATGCCCAGCTATAAATTCATCATACCCCCCCCCCATTACCTATAGCACTATCACCCTCAAAATTCCCTTCAGAGATTCTTCTATAGGTGCAAGACCCAGTCACATTTCTCATCTCACCAGAAAATAGAGATTACCTCATGACATGACATAAGGAAATAAAGAATGGGAAGCTCGATGTCTAACCTCCACACTTGTCCTTAGCATATGATGTTAAACTGTAATCCTTACCCTATATGAACATTGGATTCCTCATATGAAAAATATGAGATGAATAAAAATTAACATCCTCATCACACAACATTAAGATATAGATTTATCCTATGAAATGAACATAGGATGCCTCATATCATAAGTATGAGATGATTCAATATCCTCACCAGAGAGGACACCCCCACCCCAGTGTCATTCTTCTACCACATCGTGTTACAAAACTACATGTGGCTTGATTCCTATTCCCACGGGATATGTAGTGACGCCCGGATCACATATATTTTTTCCAACCACATTTTTGTCTCTTTAAGGGGTCTTTCCTCCCCCAACATCATGATGTCAACTTGTGTGCAGTTTATCTTGGAAGTTTATGTGGAAAAGGGTCTCCTTGGACCTCCTTTCATGTCATTTTATCAATATTCCTTTTCAGAAAAGCCTATTTAATAAACACACACCATCTAGTCCAATATCAATAACCCTGAACAAGTAAAAATCATAGTCTGAGTTGAATGACTTTAAACTACAAATCCTAATGTCCTCATCACATGAGGTTAAAACGTATCCTTACCCCATATAAAATTGGGATGCCTCAAATGAAAAGTATGGGATGGATAAATCCCAATGTCCTAGGCACATGATGTTAAACTGTAGCCTTACCCCATATAAAATTGAGATTCCACATATGATAATTATGGGATGAGCAAAAACCAACTTCCTCAGAACATGATGTTAAACTGTAGACTTACCCCGTATAAAACTAGAATTCATCATATGATAACTATGGGATGACCAGAACCAAAGTATTTAGTGCACGATGTTAAAATACAATCTTACCCAATTTAATGACCATATAATGCCCCATATGGCCAATATGATATGATTTTATGTCCTCACCAGAGAGAACACTTTCCCAACCAGCATTGGTTTTCTACCACATAGAGTTCCAAAAATATGTATGGAATGATTCATATTCCCATGGGATATATAGTGATGCTAGGATCTCATATCATAGGTCTAGCCCTACCATTAAATCATTTAGGGGTCTCCCCCTTTGGGATAGGGTTTATCCTCACCTTCCTACAAGATCATCTAGAACATTTGAGCGTGTGGTGGAGTAGCTCCCAGGGCACTAAACATTTCCTCTAAGACATTCCCCACTTCCACTTTCATGCTTCATGATTTCTTCAATTTGGATAATAATCATTATCTTTATATGAATGGGATCCTTAATCACAGTGGTTCCTATCAACACTGACCCACCTTTAATCCTGGGATCATGCCTAGAAGGGTCCTCATCAACAGATGGTGGCCCCAATGTTTTTAACTCACTCAAGGGTTTCTTCTGCACTTTTTATCCATATCATTGACCAGTGGGGGTGTAGAACCTATGTTTCGAACATGGTCAATAGTTTTCCCCAGCCTTTGTTCATTCCCCTTTTACTATCTAGGTCTTGGAAGTCACAAAATACCCTCATGGGACTTCCCTAACTCAATTAATTCTACCCCTTAATGTGTGAACCCCCTCAAACAATGTTAAATCTATAACACTTCTTATTTCTCACATCAATCATGGATGACATGGGATTAGTGGTAGGGAGGGAATCTAATTGAGATGCATGGGTTCCCCCCTTTGGTCCAAACTCTATGACATTAAACTATGAGCCCAAGTCCATGCATCACGACTTTATAGTGTGTCCAAGTCACCTTGGGAATGTTTCATGTGGTGATGGGCCTCATTGGCCCTCAATTCATGTAGGGTTACCACTATGATATACTACACATATTCTTTTTTGGATATTCACCTTCCAGCCCAAACTCTATGACCTTAAACTAGGATCCCAGGTCTAAGAATCATGACCTTAAACTATATGAAATTTGTCTCAAAGATGTTTTTTTAAGGTCCTCCAAGGATATTTATTCACATCTAGTTACCTATCCATATTCCACACACATTATTTTGATACATGGGACCCATGGTCCTAGAATCATGACCTTAAACTACGTACGACTTTCCCTAGATTCATTTTCTTGTTGTAGGGCCTCCTTATCACACCATTCATATCAGATTTGAACACTCCGGAATCATAAGAACCTTTATAGAACTATCCCCCTTAGGTCTAGGAATTATGTCCTTTAAAACAGTTTTAATCTATAGTACAAACTCTATACACTTAAACTATGAGTCTTAGTCAAAAAATTATGACCTTAAACTACTTGCACCACAATGGTCCAAACTCTATAACCTTAAACTTAGAGTCTTGGTTCAAGCATTATGACCATAAAATATTTACAGAACCATGGCCTAATAGATATAACCTTAAACTAGGATTCATGGTCTAAGTAATATGACTTTAAACAATTTTCAACCCCATGGTCCAAGAATCATGACCTTAAACTATTTTGAACTTCTTGTTCCAACTGGTATGACCTTAAAATGTCAAAAGAAAGAGGCACAAATGTCTATCAGGTTTAAAATCCTTCGAGGAAACTAGAGAAAGAGTCAGATTACCCCTACTAGGTCACCCCCATGACTTGAGAAAAAATAAGGGGATAAAAATAAAAAGGTACAAAGCTAATAGGGACCCACTGTGGACCTTAGTAAAAACCAAGATAATCTCATCGAACCCATTAGTTCAAGAAAAAATTAGAGCCAAATATTAAGATCCCTTTGCCTCATGATCTCTTATAGGGGGTAGCCCCATTTTTTTACCCTCTTATACACCCTGTCACCTTTGTTGGGTAGGTGTTATTCACATCGATTCACATGTCCTATCCACAAGATGCTAAAATGTGCTATGAACATCCTAATCACATGATGTTAAAATGTATGATACATCATCCTAATTGTATGATATTAAACTACATGTACATCATCCTCACTGAATCACATTAATATGTGTTTCCATCATCCTCATTGCATGATGTAAAACTGTGAAGCGACTTAGTCCCTTACCTAAGAATCCCTTTTCCCCCTTCGGTGCCAGTCACATACTGCATCATTCCTGTTCCTCGACTATCGCTCAACATTCGAGATGACTCTCCCATTATACGTTTATTATAACATTTTCTCAGAACGATATGCCAACCCAATGTGCTCAAATACATAGTGGTGTAATCCCTAGAGAGTTGAAATCCATTTGATCATTCCATTGTTTCATCCCCATGATTTATGTGTCCCTTGACTTGGATCCCTATCAACCTTTCATTTCTGAATGGGCCCCCTAATAGAAATGGTGTCTAGCCACACTGGCTCACCTATCATCCTAGTAACACACTCTAAGAGACTTTTAGAGAATGTTTGAGATAGGTCTCATGTTCAAACATGGTCAATGGTCTAACCTCATTTTTGTGTTCCCATCCCCAGCAAAATGATAGTGGAATATGTGTTTTGAAGATGGTCAGTAATCATTATTTATTTTCATGCTACCCTCCCCCCCCCCTCCACTATGTTCTAAATATTGGGCATATCGATTCACACTCTTCATCCCCCCCCCTATTTGGGTAGAACTCAATTCCCCTACAATTACCCCATTTTTTGTGTTAGCATGTGTTGGGAAAGTAATTTGGTTGTACTAATATCCCTGTCTTCCAGCCATATCTTTTTTGGTCAGGACATTCCTAATGGATGCTAAATGAGTTTGGGACCTAAGTGTTCAACATTAGTTTAGAAATATCATATAAACTAGAAATATTCTATCTGTCCCTTATTTACCACACCAAGAAAGACTCATGTTGTTTTAGGGATTACTTATTGGTTGTATTTTCAATATGATTGAGATGTAGAAAAAAGAATGCATTGAAGCATTTGAAAAGTTTAAAAAGTATATTCCAAAAGTTTGGGAGGGTCATACACATTTTGGATCCTATCCTTTATTTCGTAATAAGATAAATTTACCTAGGTATAAACCCTAGTGACTGAGAACTTGAGCTCAAAAATCCTACATTGAGTATCCTCTAGAGTATGCTGTCACTCTTCTAAATCAGTTTCCTCCTCCCTAGTAGAAGGGAAAATTTCTTCGACCCTAATTCTAACCTAATTATTTTTGTCTTGGAACTTGGACACCCTAGATTTATCCTCTTCTTCCCTAGCCTCAACCACTACCAACTAATCCATAAATTGGACAATGATCACTTATTGAGTTTTCATGACATCTACATGCTCCCATACCTTCCCTTCTAGGTGATTTATCTCCTATTCCGCCACCTAGAGAACCTAGTTGCCCACAGAATTCTTCTTGTGCTAGGTGATGTCAAACATCTACCACTCATCATGTTACCATTCAATGAGAAAGTTTTGAGATAGTGTATGGAGGTCGCTAGAATCCTCCCCACTAGTCCCTGGGATTACTAACTAATTGCATAGAGATCCTGTCCAGTTTAGAGGATAAGCTAGTGGGGCGCGAGTGATGAAATTCCACATGATTCTTTGTGCCTTTTTTTGGATGACTCAATTATCATTGGCAACGTCTAATCCAGAATAATTAAAATACTTAGGTGATACAATATCATACTAATGTATGACCACCAAAATGTTAGTGGTGGGTTCGTCTATAAGAAATTACTCAAGAAAACTAAGTCCTAGGTCTAGGTAAAATGAATCCTCATTGGATCACCAACAATGGGATCCCCATTCACCTCCTGTGGCACTCCCAAGGAAGGATAATCTACCACAACCACCTCAACTGACTCTTTTTGGGGCACAATCTCATCCACCTTTATTGAGATATCATCTCTATTATTCATCACTAATGTAACTTCTGAGATAGGTGTGGTCATCATAGCCTCCCCAATCATCTCAGCTACTGACATGATTTCCATCTCCTCCATTAAATATTTGGATATAGTATCCACCTCATGTGTCACTTTTATGGTAGGCCTAGCTTCCACATATTCCTCAACCACCTTCTTTGAATTCACAACCTCTTCCATTGTTATTACCTCAGAATCGAGCATCGCCATAGTTGGATCAGCTCCAAAAATGGTTTGAACTTTCATTTAAAGCATATTATTATCCAAGCATGACTTATAGGAGAAAAATAATTAAGGAAAATTTGAAAGTTGGAAAGCACTTCCAAGAGTGGTACAACCCAAAGAGAAACTCATAAAGGTTCACTAGCAGTCCTATGATTGTATTTTTTTCACCCTATCTAGAGGAAAACAAGTGAGTCAGCACAATTTTAGGCATTGAGAAAATCCATATCAGAGAACAAGGGTTACTAGGTAGTGTTTGATATTATTGAGTTATCTATTCAACCATAGGTTCTACTTAAATAATGGATGGTTCTCCACCAATGACAACATCATTGTGGGAAGGCCCTGTACCTACCACCCCTCCAAGATTTAAGGATACTTATTCATCCTCTTCTTGAGGTTCATTGAGGACCTCACCCTCCTATTTTCACACCGATTCCAACACAAGTTAAAGATAAGTTAGATGAAAATATTATAGGTTTGGTAATATCCAAGACATATAATTTAAAAAGATTTACCTTATAATTGGTAGGAATTTAATTCTCGTGGGAATCCTAATATGAATTTCTTCCCTAGGTCTCCTATAATCCTTCTCCCTTGGCTACTCCAAAAACCAATAAGTCCATATAAATACCTAGAGAAGATAGAATTTCCATAAGTACCTTAACTAATTCGGTTAAGAGTTTTTTGGTGCTACGATAGTAGATCAAGTCTTCCATCTCTATCATGTGTTCATTTCCTTGACTCAGGGAACATGTAAACATGTCCTTGTATAACCAAACTCGGTGAGTAATATTTCCTTTGAGTAGAGATACTTCCATATCCCATAAAGATAGGTTTTTTTGTGGATCCTCCAACTCTCCCAGGCATTAGGGAAAATAGAATCATTGCGAACATACGGATGATGAAGTAACTTCCACATACCTTGGACATGTAGCCTCAGAACTACTCTAGAGGGTCTATCTTCCTCTCTAAGATACTTACCCAGGATTCTAATTCCAGTTTTTGCTCCTATCTCTATGGTTTCAACCTGTGAAAGACCAGAAGTTGCTAATGTTGGCACCAAAATATTGGACGCAAAGGGAAGAAGGAAAAGAAGCCCGCGTGCTGCCTCGTGAAGCCCCAACGTGGAGTCCCCCGAGCAACGCGGCCGCCGCAAAGAAAAGGAGGTGGTAACGCTCCACGAACGCCCTAATGTTCGTGACCCGCCGCAAATCCCCAGAGGCAGTAACGCTCCACGAGCCCCCTAACCTTCACACCCCGCCGCGGAGCAGAGGAGGCGGTAACCCTCTGCAAACCTGGTTGACGTTCACGACCCGCCGCGAAGCAACCGCAGACCCTTCGTGTCGTGTGAGCTTTGCTTCATGGCACCCCTTGACTATAAATATCAGGCTCCCCATGAGCCCAAGGGAAGGAAAATCCGACCTTTCGGCTTCTCAACTCCCGAATCGCGAAGCACCCTTCGCCCCGAGAATCATGAGCTCCGCGAGGTATTTTTGCTTCGCGAGATGCCTTCGCTTTGTCTCGTTTTGATCCCATCTTCCGAGAGGGATTCCCTTAGAGAAGCCTAAGGGAATTTGAGAAGGAAGGGGATTCCCACGGGAACCCAGGTAGCCGTGGAGCATTTATGCTTCGCGAAACACCCATCCTACAAAAGTGATCCATATGCCAAGGCAGGGTCGCTGTACTTCGCGAAGCACACTGCTTCACAGCACCGTGCTTCGTTAGGCACCTCTACTTCATGAGGCAGTGCTCCATGAACACTATTCCACTTCGCGAAGAACCTCCCATTCACACCCTTTCCCCATGCTAAGGCCAAGGCTCTCCACTTCACAAAGCACACCCCTTTGCATGGAAATTCCTCTTCCCGTGCGACCCTCCAGGTTTGAACGATGTGATTTCAAAGTCCCATGGACAACACCACTCGTAGCGTTGCTTTGCATAATGCTTCTTCGCATAGGCACGCTAATGGATATTTCTTCTTCGCATGGCCACGCTAATGTGGACCCCTCGATGGTTCTCTCTGCGACCCCCCTTCACCATGGCCTTGCCGGTACCTTCCCTCCCCCAAGGGGCAGAGGGTACCGGTCATGTAAGTCATAGGGGTGTGGAGTAAACCCACCTCATCTGAGCTGCAGGACGTTAATCTTCCAAACACCCCGTCCTCAACACATGAAGTTAAACTATGACCCGAACTCGTGCCTCGCACGCAGGGTCCCCCCAGCTCGGACATTCTTTACGCCACTCGTCTCCACGTGAATGGAATCACCCTCACATGGGATGATATCCTCCTTCTCAGAGTAGCGTATGTCCACAGGGGAAGGGAAACCACCTTGGTGTAAGTCCCCAAGCCTCTCTTGCATAAGGTATCACCCATTCACCTCCGTACTTCCCCATTTCCAAGGCCAGTGGAGGGCGCGATAGGGAATGAGGCACCTTCCATCTTTGGTCCCAAATCCCTCTACCACTGTGATTTTCTACACTTTGGGCCTCCATCCTGGAGTAAGTCCCAGCACCATGGGCCGCCTAACGCATAAGCCCCTCTTCATTTCCCACAGACGCACCCTTCGCGACGTGATCGTCTGGTCTCTGCTGCCTCTTGTTTCTCACACCGAGCATGACTCACGTGGGCTTAGAGTAAGCATCGACCATGGCAATGCCCCCGTCCAGCATGACGTTAAACTACACATCCATTTGAACTATGAGGTTTTTGATCCATGTCAAGGCATGGTACGTAGGAATCCTCCACGAGGTTCAAGCCCACCGCCCATTATTTATTCACGTCAGGTTCCACCCTCGTCCAGCATGACGTTAAACTGCATTCCAGTCCGATGGTAAACTGTTGTGACTAACCCGAACTATGAAGACTTTGATCCATGTCAAGGCACGGTACGTAGGAATCCTCCCTAAGGTTAAATACCATAACCCATCGGGCCAAGGTCCTTTATCCACGTCGGTTATCCGACACCCACCATTTTCTCCCGAACTACGAGGACTTTGATCCATGTCAAGGCATGGTACGTAGGAAGCCTCCATGAGGTTCAAGCCCATCACCTGGTCATTCCGACTTCATTCACGTCGGTTCACCCATGTCCCGCATGACGTTAAACTGTATTCCATGTCTCATTTGAACTACGAGGTCTTTGATCCATGTCAAGGCATGGTACGTAGGAAGTCTCGACGAGGTTCAAGCCCAACAACCATTGGCCCAGACCGTCTCCTTGTCAGTGTGCCAAGCCCCTCCCCCCATTTTCACCTGAACTACATGAACTTTCATCCTTTCCAAGGAATGGTATGTAGGAAGCCTCATGAGGTTCAATCCAACCACCTGTTGGTCATTCCGACCCCCTTCACATCGGTTCTCCAACACCTGGGCAGCCTAGTGTGTAAGCCCCACACCATCTGGACCAAGGTCCTAACTCGTGTCGGTTCGCCGACACACCATTATTAACTACGAGGTATTTGATCTATGTCAAGGCATGGTACATAGGGGACCTCACGTGGTTCAAGCCCATCATCCATCCAGGCCAAGGTCCACCTCCACGTCGGTTCGCTGACGGCACCCGTCGGACCAAGGTGCACCTTCACGTCGGTTCACCGACACCATACCGAACTACACGGACTTTGATTCCCTTCCACGGGGATACGTAGGAGGTATCTTCAAGGCTCAAGACCACATTCACTGTCTCCCTTGAGATGGTCCCATTTCATTCCCCCTCAACTTCATTCATCCATCCATCATCTACCCTAATTCTTACCTGGGTCGCCACATCCTGGTGAGATCATGCCACTCCACTCCCCTCCACACCATCCGGGAAGCCTCCCATGGGCTGACCCCGATGTCGGCATCCCCTCAAGGGGGGGGGGGGGGTTCCTCAATCTGATCCACTCCAGCTAGTGTTCTGATCAGGATGATCCATCTCTGCTGGATGTTAAACTTGCGGCATACCCTGTGTTAAACATAGGAAGTTGAGGAAAACCACAGATACATGCCTATGGAATATGATTCCCCGCGCTCAATGTGGGATGAATCAGGCTTCCACGCCCTCAAGAATCCCTATAATAAGGGACAAAAGACAGACACGCCAATTCTCTAGCATTTAGACACGTTATTGATGCCTCGACATGACTACTCCCCCAACTGAAGGTTTCTGCCCTGACTGGACCCTTTGGAATGTCCTGACAGAAGCAGCGTAATTAACTGGCGTCCATGAAAAGATAGCATTGGTAAGAGTTTCACGAACAACGTATTAAATCTATGAGGGAGACCCGGACTACGTGATGAGCTCCGAGGAGGAATCCACGGAAGGAAGAACTGACATCCCATAATTCCGGTTTCGATCAAGGAGTAGACGTCCCTGAATAAGGAGAAGATGTCGCCCGCCTTTGGAAAGCGGGAATGTGGGGAAACAAGAAAGTCATGCCTGTCGCGCCCAGGCGGACGGGTGCGCTCGCCCCGACGAAAGCGTCGGAAACAGAAATGGTGAACCCGACATGAAATTATTCTCCTCAATATGGATATTAGTAGCGTTTGAGACATCTGTAGATTGACGTGTCTCCGGATCCAGATATCTGGTGTCGGGTCCCGCCAAGAAAATAGCGGGCCTGGCGTGAAACTCACTAGAATTTGGGGCAGTAGAACGTGGGGCATTCCGTTCTGCAATGTTGTCGGCGTGGATCCCTCTTACCGTCCACGGAAGATGGAATGACGTTGGGGCACTGGTTGTCATTTCTTTTCCTCGCAGTGCTGACGAGTTAATATCCCTACTTCCCAGGAACCAGGTTGCTGCTATGGAGACACGATAACCGCCCGCTCACCTATGCAAGTGCGGGGGAAATACCAGCACAACTACTCCATGTGGCTCCACTACCGTCACAATGGCCTCTACATCCGTGACTATGGGACGTCCACATCCCCTTTCTCCATTAGAAATCATCCAACGAAGGGTGATCAACAACCTTGTACTTAGGTACGAGGAGGAAGGGGTCATCCCAACTTGGGATATGGCCCGCCTGGACATAGAGGTGTCCTAGCCCCGCTGTCAACTCTACCCTCAAAGTCCGCGCAGGGAGCCCCTACTCCCCACCCCAACGTTCAATCGTTTTGAAAGCCTATCCCCGGAACACCTCGACGACTCCTCACCTTACGCTGATGAGGCGGGTGATGTCCGGCTCAGCCCGGTCAGAGTCCCAATCCAAGGACTCCAGGAAAGGCCCCTCATCCAGCCGCTTTAGCGCAGCCATCCGACTTTACCAGAGGAGCAGGTAGGCTATGCCCCTACATCACCTGCGCCAACTCATCTGACCCGACGCCAGTATCGGGCCCGAGCTGAGGATGCCCGTCAGGGGGCGTCGACGTCAACAGCTATTGTGGCCCGAGCCACTGCCGACGTGCATCATGGAGTCCCTGCATACACTGAGCAGGGGCACTCCTTCACCCAACCAGGACTGAGGCCCCAACTGCCCCATGGGCAGGTTGGGTTGGCTCTTGGGGTAGCAGGCTTGAGTGGTGATCATCGCGAACCAATTCGCGATGATGTTTCCCCGTACGGAGGGCCTCCCCGTACCACCATTCCACAGAGTGTGGGACTTCCCCGCTCCAAAGCCCGTCATGGAGGTATGCCTCGGGCTACCCCCATCCCGAATGAAGACCTGCCTCGTGGCAGTGATACTCGGCACGAAAGCCTCTCCCACGCCCACCACACAGGGAATGGAGTTCCTCCTCCTTTCCCTGGTCGTCGATGTGAAGGTACTTCCCATACGGTCCCTCTCCAATGTGGGGATCCTCCCTACATCCTCTCTGCAACTGGAAAAGGTCCTCCTCTCCCCGACAACCCAAGGGGTGACGGTCGACCTCACTCCACCCACACCAAGCATGGAGGTCCTCCCCATGCTCCTTCCAGTTCCAATAGAGGTTCCGCCCACATGGGTGTTGTCTATGGAGGTCATTCCCATGTACCCTTCGACATTTTCCCTAGTTCCCCTCGCACCCCAGTTGTCTCAAGTGGAATTCCTCTCTTCCATGGCGCCAGCGCCGCTCCGAGACTACATGTCGAGAATCAGCCTTGTCCTGAAGAGCCATCCAGGGGTAGGAGAGTGGGTCTTCGCCGCCACAAGAAGAGTCTTGGGAAGGCCCGAGTGGAGTTCAAACCAGCCCGCTTCTCGTATTCTGAAGCAGAATGCGACTCAGTGATGGAACCTTATCCCCGTTCCGCCGTGTCAAGGACTAGGGAAGGAATAAGGCACGTCAGTCTCAATCTCCCAGAATGTGAAGTCCACTGAATTCCTGCATCTCTCCTCAAGTACATCCAGGAGGAGGAAATTTTGGAAATCCCACAGGTTCCGACCGTGCAATCACCACCGTCATCACAAGAAGCACCCTCTACCTCTATCAGAGATCACAGGGAGCTATTTTGGGGACCAACGACGGTAGAGCAACGGCATGACCCATCGTTGGTGACCGCTGTTCCTGTTCCATAATCTATGGATATCATCCCATAGTATTGTGATATTGTGGTCAGGTCACCTCACTCTTCATAGGATGGCCCAGAATTCAGCGGTCAGTCAGCTCGTTCGTCGTATTCTCCGTCGCCCAGTTTACTGTCCCAGCGGTCTGCTTCAGTACCACTACCGGTCCCTCAGCCGCCCCCAGTTGACGAGTGGGGTAATACGGGGATAGACCTGGAATACGAGACCAAGATCTTCTGGAACATTCTCGCAGTAGAACACTTCCCAAAGAAGTTCTGGCCAGTGGCAGTGTAAAACTTTTGTGCACCGGAATCCCTCGCCCCAGAGGCAGTAGAGTGCTTTCACCAAACCCTATGGGCGAAACACTTTCGTCTTCTCTATTAGCAAGTGTTTTAACCTAGGATCCAAGTTCACTTCGAGCTAATCGGTGATCAATGTCGTCTGGTCGATTTGGCTGCACTCCCTATAGCCCAGCGCCCCGAGTCTCCAGGTCGCCAGAGCGCCCTCCAACAAAAATGCGTTCAGAGTTTCAAATTACTCCGCAAAATAATTAGGAAAGATACCTCCCATGTGAAAGTATGTGGCTGGGGATAGTATGTTGCCCTCCTCTTCAGTCCTATATGGTGGCAGCCCGATTCATTATGCGACATTGAGGACATGCCCCCAAGAGGGGTCGCGGTCCACATGGCTGACGTAGTGGACAAGGAGGATGAGCTTGAATTTCTAGATGGAGACTTACCCCCTGAGGGTGTACCACCACTGATGGAAACATCAGGGAGGATTACCCATCAGCAGAGGAACCTTCTAGGCCTCCCTGTACCCACCGAGTTGCTGGTACTCAGCCGAAACGTCGGTAAGGGTAAGGAGCATGTCGGAACCGTCAAGCACTCTGACCCGTCCGCCTCAGCACAGAAGACGTATGAAGATCCCAAAAAGGCCACATTGTGCCAGCAGCTCGATGAGCAGAAGAGGCTGGTCGACGAACTTCTGGCCGAGCGCGCTGCAGAGCGGCGACCCGACTATGGTAATCCCAAGATGGAGTAGCAGGGGCTAGAACAATTTCCCCCCCGACGAGATGCCTCCGAGCAACCCTAATCATGCTTCTCCTACAGACAGGGCAAAGGTCGGAACTCAAGGCAAGAGGGCGTGATATGTCTCACCAAACCCTCCTGAGCGATGAGGTAATCTGAGGAATCTAGCCCGTGTTCCCCCAACCGCCCCAAGGGCCGTTCCACCAGTCGCTCCACGAGGTGCTGAAGCCATCTACCATGTTGAATAACCCAACAATGCACTTGTGATTAGGGACCCCCGTCAAGATAGGTACCCCCACCCGAATGATCTTATAGCGGCACTCATCGCCCGCCTCGAAGCGTTGGAAATGCGGCAGGTGGCAGTCCCACCAGATGGCAAGCCATATCCCTCGTGGGTGGATGATATTCCCGCCCTCGGGTTTTGGGAACCCCACTTTCTTGCCCTTCAACGGGACAGGGGATCCGCCGTAGCACTTGGCCCACTTTTCTTCCAGGTGTGGCCCCATGCGAGGGACCTCGACCCAGCAAGAAGCTTCCAAACTCCGATGTTTCGTGCAGACATTGGAGGGCCTAACATTCGTCTGGTACAACCAGCTCCCTATAGGATCGGTGACCGGCTGGGAGGATCTCTGCCGGCAGTTCCTATACCAGTTCAGCTCCACCACGCGAAAGACTAGCATCGTCGACCTCTTCAAGTGCAAACAAAGGACTGATGAGCGAGTCGCGGACTTCATCCCCCGGTGGAAGGGGCTTACATACTCCCTCGACATTCCACTGACTTAGAATCAATTTCTGATGATGTGTGTATGGAACGTTAAAACAGAGATGGTTCCTTCCCTGATCACCCAGAACTACCCTGGAGGGTTCCGAGATTTCTCAGATAAGGCTCAGCACCTCGAGGAAGCTCTGCAACAGGCTAGTCAGGCACGTCTGGTGCCCCCTGTGATCCCAGCCAGGAGGGCTTCCAGAGATGAACCCGCCGCGGTTGCCCAAATAGAAGCCCCCAGGCAGCTAGAATTACTACCAGCAGCACCGCCCCCGCAACCCCGTAGAGGCCCTCCACCTCAAGCGCAGGATCCTTCCCAGTAGCGACCGCCTCAAAATCGACAGGTTACCCCGTGCAATGCGCCACCTCCACATAGGCCAGACAATCAGGCACCGCCTCCTCGGCAGGCCCCTCCGGCCCCTCATTAGGGCCAGGCTCCCAGGGCCCCCTATCTGGGAAGAAGGCACTAGAATTACTCATTCAATGAGAATCAGGTCCCTGGCTACATCTGAAGTGCTCTAGAGCAAGGGATTGTGTGCTTACCCAAGTGAAAAAAGCCGGCAGAGGTGAATCTCACCGATCACCCCAACTACTGCCCCTATCACCGGATTCTGGGGCACACCCTCAAGCAGTGATATGTGTTTAAAGAATGGCTTCAAGACCAGGTCGACAACAACATAGTCAGGTTGGGCCCAGCCCCGACACAAGTAGCGGGTGTCTTCATAGGGTCATAGATCGGTAACGACAGTAAAGGCGAGTGGCAGCAGGTTCCCAGCCGTGGGTCCCAGAAATACGATGACTCGATGGCTTGAAAAACTATCTCCCATGCCCATGGTATCATTCAGGCATGCCTGAGTCAGCCGGATCCTTCTAAGGAAGGACCCAGTACCTCTGCATCGTCATCACAGTCGCCCTCTTCCCAAAAGGGCAAGCAGCGATGGTGCAAGAAGAAGCAACACGCTCCACCATTGTCGTCGTCATCCCGCACTCTTGGCTACTTTATGCCCCATGAAATGTGGATTCCTCTCAGAATCTGCCCAGTGGTGGATGATTCGTCAAGCGACAGCCAGGGGTACGCTTCGATTAATACCGTGGAGCTGGTAAATCCCTATATGACTCCCGACGAGGGGGAATGCCAGGCGAACCTCCCCAACGTCACCAACCTACGTCAACTTCAGAGGAACCGCAACCACAAGGGTCGTCGAGGCATGTCAGCGGGCGCTTTCAGTCAGGACGTGCATGCTACTGAAACTAGACAACAGGTTCAGTGCAGAGCTCAGCAAGCGAAACCTCATATGATTTCCTCATATCTACCTCCACCGCCGTTTGTGCAACTAGATCAGGCAGAGTTGCCTCGTCTGTATCGCGGTCAGTCTTGCCCGGCTGCAGGCCAATCTCTATTTTCTGGTCCTAATATGGAGGCTACTCTTCAGGCCTCAACTAGTAGGTAGCGGGATATACCTAGTACTAGCCAGCCGCCGGTTCAACCGGCAGGACCCGCTATGCCTCCAACTGCAGAACGACCTCCTGTAAGCAGAGGTTCGTGTTTGGCATGAAATTATGATATCCTGAAGCACCTGGACGGCATTACAGCAAGTATTTCTATCATTGATGCTCTTCGCATGTCGTCCGAAATGAGCGAAGCACTTTCCGAGGCCCTAAGAATCCCCCTCCAGTTTGAGACAGAGGTAGTAGTTGCGGAAGCCTTCCACGCTGAGGCAATTGAGAACGCCGAATGCCAGGAAGTTATCTCATTCTACGAGGAAGATGAAGACCCTCCCATACATGGGCATATTCTCCCATTGTACGTCACTAGCCAGTTCAAGGGCATAGAAGTCCACCGCTGTCTTGTTGACACGGGTTCTGGGATTAACCTAATCCCGACTCAGACATTGCGAAATCTGGGTTTGTCTGAGGATTATTTAACTCCCTCTGACCTCAAAATCCAGGGATATGATAGGATCGAGAAATCCCCAGTCAGAAAGATCCTCTTGAAGACCGAGTTCGGTGGCCTAATTTCTAGCACCGAGTTCATGGTTGTCTCCCAGGACACCGCCTACAACAAATTGTTGGGCAGGCCATGGCTCCATCTGCATGCAGAAGTCCCTTCGTCGTATCACCAATGCCTCAAATACTCCCTCAATGGTCGAGTAGGCGTTCTCCAAGGAGATGCGTCTCTTTTCACCTCTTGTAAAGCCTGCTATCTGGACTCCGACTATTACAAGAGCAAGGATAAGAAAATCCTAGCAAGTGAAGATGAACCCACCCCGGTCACAAGTGATCCCTGGCCAGGCCTGGATGACGCCTACATCTTCCCGATCCGTCGATTGGAGGCCACGACCCCTGATATGGGGCAATGTTTTGTTGTTTCAGGTATGAAAGGAAGGCATGTTCCCATGTCCAAGAGACGGCATAAAATTACCTCATACTCCTACACCAACTAGGCTCAGGTGATCCTAGAACCTCCAACCCCTGTGCGGTATCGAAATGTCAGGCTTATGGAAATGGCAGTACGTCATTCGTGTCTCTTCCGTCGAGCTTGAATCAATATACTTAGGTCTTCGTGTCACCACTGCTTTGATGTCATCAAACGTGGCCCATTAGGCCGAAGGCCAGATGGGATAGGATCGACTGCTTTCATTACTATGGTCTCAGCGGTGCATGGGTCTCCTGATATGACGACCACTGCTTCCCAAGCCGGCACCAGCTTCCCGTCAGGGTTTGATAACTCAGAAGCATCTCCCCTTGCGGGAAATCCCTCCATGGGTAGAGAAGAAGATCTGGAGGATGCTCCCCCCGCCTTTGAAGAAGGCGTCTCTACCACAGTTGATGAACTGGTACAGGTGAACCTTGGTAGCGAGGCAGATCCGAGACCCACATTGATCAGTGCAACCATGTCCCCTGAGGAGTAGCAGTGGTACGTAGACTTTCTCAAAAAGCATCGTGATGTGTTTTCCTAGAGTTACGACAAGATGCCAGGACTAGACCCTCAGGTAGACGTTCACCGCCTGGGCCTCCTGAAAAACCATCATGGGTTTAAGCAGGCTCCCAGAAAGATGAACCCTTCTCACAGTGCCATGGTTGAGGCTGAAGTTGAAAAGATTATCAAATCCAGCTTCATCAAGGAAGTCCAGTACCCCAAGTGTATTTCCAACATTGTTCCGGTCAGGAAGAAGAACGGTCATATTAGAGTCTTCATCGACTTCCGCGATCTCAATCGCCACTACCCAAACGATTATTTTTCCCTTCTGGTGACCGAGTTATTGATTGATGCCAGGGCTAGGTTCCAAGACCTTTCTTTCATGGATGGGTATTCCGGGTACAACTAGATCCATATGTCCCCCGAGGACGAGGATTCCACTTCCTTCAGGGCTCCCCAAGGTACTTTTTATTACCAAGTTGTGCATTTCGGCCTGAAAAATGCAGGTGCTACTTATCAGCGGTCCATGCATCGCATATTCAAGCAGATTCTTGGGACGCTTGTGGAGTGATACATGGATGATCTAGTAGTCAAATCTCGCCAGTGCCAGGACCATCTCAAAGACCTTGATAAAGTGTTTGGTTTCCTCCGTTCCCGCCACCTGAAGATGAACCCATTAAAGTGTGCCTTCGGGGTCACCTTCGAGAAGTTTCTTGGATTTGTTGTTAGATATCGGGGCATTGAGATTGACCCAGAGATGATCAAGGTCATCATCCAAATTCCTCCCCCGAGAAATATATGGGAGCTTTGAGGTTTCCAAGGCCACTTAGCCTATATACGCCAATTCATTGCGAATCTGGCTGGCAAGTGTAAGCCCTTTTCTCAGATCATGAAGAAAGGCACCACCTATGAATGGGATGAAGAGTGTCGGACCGCCTTCGAGGAAATCAAGAAGTATCTGCTCCAATCTATGGTTTTGATGCCACCCATCTCTGGAAAGCCGCTGGTCCTTTACGTGACCGCCCTGGAACATTCCCTCAGCACGCTTCTCACCTAGAAGAACAATGAGGGGACAGAGAATAGCCTCTACTATCTCAGTCGCATGCTACTTGATACGGAGATCAGGTAATCACCTATCGGCTTCCTTACTCTCATTTCTTCCATTCAGAAGTTGCGACATTACCTACAACACCATGAGGTACAGTTGGTCTCTCAGGTAGACCCACTGAAGTAATCCTGAACTGCCCCATGTTGACTGGCTGACTAGCATGGTGGGCGGTGATCCTCCAGTAGTTCCACATCAGGTTCGTGCATCAGAAGGCCATCAAGGGACAGGCATTGGCATACTTCTTAGCTTTTCATCCAACCTCCGCGGATCAATCCCTGGACATGGATTTTCCTGATGAGGTGATCCTCTCAGTCAATCATGTCGTCTCATGTTAGAAAATGCACTTTGATGGTTCCTCCCGGAGCCCCACCGGTAGGAGGATCAATGATATTAAGCTCAACAGAGTGGGTCTGGGTATCATCTTCATCACCCCGGCGCAAGTTGTCCTGCCATACTCATTCCTGTTGTCAGAAGGCTACACCAACAATGAGGCAGAGTACCAGGCTCTCATCACCGGTCTTGAGCTATCCCTTGAGATCGGTGTGCCCCATCTACATGTGAAAGGGGATTCCAAGCTGGTCCCCACGAAGGTCAATGGTGACTATGTCGTCAGGAAGCCGGAACTTGTTCCATTGCTGGAGTGCACCCTCCGTCTAATGGCTCAGTTCTCTTCTCAACCAGAGGTTACCCATGTCCCTCGGTCACAGAACGGTCGACCAGACGCTTTGGTTGGCTTAGCTGCGTCGCTCGCAGAACCCGAGCAAGATGATTTGATCATACATGTGGCACACCGGAGAGTCATTGCCCCCGTCACCCCAGAGGACAACGACGACCTGTGGGTAAGTCATCTTACCACCGAACCTTCTACGTCAGGGGTCCCAGGTTCGTCAGACACAATGGCTGAGGCCACTCCCAACTGGACAAAACCTTTTTTCAAGTATCTCCAAAATGGTTGCCTCCCAGACGATCGGGCAGAGCGTGAGTGAATCTGATGCCGCGCACTATAATTTACCCTCCAGAGTGGTCCCAGTCTTGAGCGTATCCCCTATAAGTGGAGCTTCGATGGTGTTCTCCTCCATTGCATTAAAGGAGTCGAGATCTCTCAGGTCATGCAAGAGGTTCACGCTGGTTCCTGCGGTGCCCACCAGGCTGGGCCCAAGATGTCCCATCAGATCCGGAGGTTGGGGTACTTTTGGCCCTCTATGATCCATGATTGTATCGAGTTTTCCAAGAGATTCCATGCGTTCCAAGTTCACTCTAACTTCCTACATCGGTCACCAGAGCCTCTCCACTCCACCAAGTATTCTTGTCCATTTGCGGTGTGTGGAATCGATATCATGGGACCATATCCACCGGCGACAGCTCGCCAGTGTAGGTTCATCCTAACTACTATAGATTTCTTCTCCAAGTGGGTAGAGGCAGTTCCACTCAAAGAGGTCAAGGCCCGTTCCATCGTTGACTTTGTGAGCTCTAATATCATCCACTGGTTTAGAGTCCCTCACACTGTCCTCACCGATAACGGCACCAACTTTCGAGCAGCCAAGATGAAGAAATTGTATGCCAAGTACAGCATCTGTTCGAACCATACCTCTCGCTATCATGCGCAAGAAAATGGACAGATCGAGGCGTTCAACAAAACCCTCTCCAACATTTTGCAGAAAATGGTTGGTCAAAACAAGAATAGTTGGTCGGACAAGCTCCCCAACGCCCTCTGGTCCTATCAGATGACAACTCACAATTCCGCCCAGGTGACCCCATATTCCCTGGTGTATGGGGATGAGGCCGTCCTATCCATTAATATTCAGCTGCCATCGTTACGCACAGCAGTCTATGACCAGCAGGTGCCAGATAAGGTGGCCGAAATCCATCTAACTGAATTGGAAGCACTGTAAAAGAATGGGATTTGTGCCCTGCACAATCTGAAAAGACATCATAATAAGATATCCAGAGCCTTCAACAAGAAGTTTCGCCTTCGCTCTTTTCTTCAAGGTGACCTGGTGTTGGCCCTTCGAGCACCAATGATTCCCGGTAGGAAACCGCCCAAGCTAGAGCCCAAATGGGAAGGACCATACATCATACATAAAGTTTACCCCAATGGAGCATACTCCTTGGTGACCACAGATGGTGAGCACATAACTCCTCCCAACAATGCCAAGTTCCTCAAGCAGTACTTTGCCTGAGCCCCTTGGTCCTACCCGACCTTAAACTGTACAGTCCCGCACGACCCTAAACTGCACGTTATGATCCCGCATGACCCTAAACTGCACGTTACGGTCCCACACAATCCTAAACTGCACGTTACGGTCCTGCATGACCCTAAACTACACATTACGGTCCTACATGACCCGAAACTGTGATATCGTCCTGCAAGACGATAAACTGCAAAATGGTCCGAGCTCTATGACCTTAAACTAAGATCACCCCTCGTCCTCACTGCAAGACATTAAACTGCAAGCCAGTTAGGCCTTCCTGACCGTGGCTCAGCCTCAGGCCCCTTGGCCTCTTCGGACCCCTGGCCCCCATCCTTACTGCAAGACGTTAAACTGCAAGCTAGGTAGGCCTTCCTAACCGTGTCTTATCCTCAGGCCCCTTGGCCTCTTCGGGCCCCTGGACCCCATCCTCACTGCAAGACATTAAACTACAAGCCAGTCAGGCCTTCCTGACCGTGGATCAGCCTCAGGCCCCTTGGCCTCTTCGGGCCCCTGGCCCCCGTCCTTACTGCAAGACGTTAAACTACAAGCCAATCAGGCCTTCCTGACCATGGTTCAGCCTCAGGCCCCTTGGTCTCTTCGGGACCCTAGCCCCCGTCCTTACTGTAAGACGTTAAACTGAATGCCAGTCAAGCCTTCCTGACCATTTCTCAGCCTCAGGCCCCTTATCCTTCGTCAACTCAGGCTCTCTTATGGGATTGTATGGTGTGGTGTGGGATACGTCCTCATTCAAGTTGGGTTACCCGCCGTGTCGTACATATCCCCAAATGAGATGCATCTCTCGTCCATCACGACATTAATCTACACTTCAAGAACTACGTATGGCTTGATTCCCATCCTAATGGGATACGTAGGAATGCTCGGATGCCTCGTCTTGAGCCCAGCCCTGAGCTCTTCTCTTTCACTATCCCCCTAAGTATAGTTTCTTCGGAGGATCCTTGCATGAAGAGGAGTAGGCTTACTTAGCCCCGCTCATACAAGGATTATAAGGGTCGCACCATGTGCCCACTCCCATTCTTCTATCCTCACACGTCCTCAATGCATGACGTTAAACTGCATGGCCATCAAGAACTATGTATGGCTTGATTCCCATCCTAATGGGATACGTAGGAATGCCCATACATTTCATCTTTTGGCCCAGCCCAAAATCCAAAATCTTCCCCTCAGGATAATACATATGGCAGTATGCACACTTTTTCCCCAACTCACGTTGAGCAAGCCTCGACCCGACTGTACGTCCCCCTTGGAGATGTTCTCCTCTTTCTTGGATTGGTACAGCTATGCTTCACCCACTCCTTGACTAGGATTCCATCACTTTCCTCACCCAGAGGGACCCCCAAGAACGACCTGGATACCACGCCCAAGGGCTCTCCTACCGACACGGGCTAACACCCCTGAGGGTTTCCGAGCAACAAGCCGATACAAGTCTCACGTTAAAAATTTGGTCAACGGTCGATGCTCATTTGTTTCTCCCATATCAGGTCACCATAGGGACATTGTGTTTCGAACATGGTCAACAGTGTCCTGGATCTTCGGGTCCACCCTAAGATGTCCCAAACATCGAGTGCAGTGATTCGTTCTGCCCAATCCCAAAGTGACATACTTCCCTCCGAGTGGTGCCAGTAGTCGGGCCCACGACCCCGATTCTCTTATAAGGGATGTATGGTGTGGTGTAGGATTACGTCCTCTTTCACGTCGAGTTACTTTCCATGCCTTACACATCCCCGGATGAGATATAGTTATCTCTTCCCCCATCCTCATTGCAAGACGTTAAACTGCAAACTGGTCAGGCCTTCCTGACCAATGCCTAACCTCAGGCCCCTTGGCCTTTCTAGGCCCACGACCCCCGTCCTTGCTGCACGACGTTAAACTACAAGTTAGTCAGGCTGTCCTGACCAAGTCCAAGCCTCAGGCCTCCCTTACCGAGGCCTAGCCTCAGGCCCCTTGGCCTCTTTGGGCCCCCTGGCCCAGGTTCTTTCCTACAGGACTGTGCGGTGTGGTGCGGGATTACGTCCCCATTCGCGTCAGGCTACTCGCTGCATCGTACACATCCTCGTTAGGAGTATTCTGCCCCTAGGTATCTTCTAGAACTTCTTATGGCTTGATTCCCATCATTATGGGATACGTAGGACCACCTGAATGTCTAAGCTTCGGGTCTAGCCTCATCTCTCTAAAACCTCCATCCCACCTTGGCCCCTTGGCCTACCCTTCCTCAGCCACTTAGCCGACCCTTTGCGGCGGCCCACTGATATGCCTAAGTGTACTCTGGTTTAAGTTACCTGGAATGTCAGATCCTACTCGGACACATCCGTACCCACTTTTTAGGCTTCGTTTCTCCCTTCATCAGGGCTTTCATCACCTTTCACACCCAGAGGGACCCCCAAAAACGGCCTGGATACAACGCCCAAGGGCTCTCCTACTGTTACGGTCCAATGCCCCCGAGGGTTTCAGACAACAAATTGATACAAATCTCGTGTTGTGAACATGGTTAGCGGTCGATTCTCATTTGTTTGTCCCCATTTTAGGCTAATGTGACAAGATACTATGTTGCGAACATGGTTAGCAGTAATCCTTTGTCATCACATCAACCCTTCCCAGCCTCGAATGTTGGTCACATGATTCACATTATGTTCCACCCCACCATGTCCAGATAGAATCTCAACACTCTTGGTGCTACCCCTCAGTGCACCTTTGCATATCAGGGGAACAAAGCAGCAACACGACGTCCTTCTGGGCTCCCACGGTCCGAGCTCTAAGACCATAAACTAAGATCTCCTCATAACTACGTTCAACTTGATTCCCATCCTCATGGGATATGTAGGACTGCCCGAACGTCTCGTTTTCGGGTCCATATCATTTGGGATCTAATCTATTCCCCTTCACCTTTCACCTCTATGTGGGCCCCTCGGCCTGAGGTTCCTCTCTCAGGATTGCATACGGTATAATGTGGGATTATATCCCCATTCACGTCGGTTATGTCACACGACACTGTACACATCCCCCATCTAGCATCATCTCTGCTACGTCTGCACTGCATGACGTTAAAATCCATGCTTGGTCCTATCACACGACCCTAAACTGTGACATTATCATCCTGTCCGCATGACGGAAAACGGCACTGCATTGTGATGACCTCGTTGTAGAGAACATCACGTTGGGTATTGGTCAAGTTCCATGCCATTTGTCAACGCCTACCATGGCTTGATTCTTGTGGAGACACCAGGGCTTGATACCCTAGGCCTATTTCCTCACAAAAAACACTCACCTTAAAGGAAAAACAAGATTTACCAAATTCCGCTTCTTTTGGTGCAAGGTCCACGCCCGCACTTCCCTTTTTTCCCTAGAACTGGTATCTTACCATGCCCCCCTTCAGAACTACGTATGGCTTGATTCCCATCCTCATGGGATATGTAGGATCGTCCGCGCACTTCCCCATAGGCCCAGCCTAACTTTCATGTTCGTTCCCCCGACTTGAGCACTCCCCAGAGAGCGCATGGTAAGTAGGGCTTATGTCCTCATTCACGTCGGGTTTTGTAACCACCTTACTATGTGTCCCCTTCTCTCTTTACCCCTGCATGGTCCGAATTCTACGACCCTAAACTAAGATCTACCTATGGGAAAGGACTCTTCTCCCTCTATCTAATACGCCTCATTGTCTTATTTAGATGCATTTTGACAAAGATCCTGAAGTGTGGGATATTTATGGGGACATTCACCTCTTCCCATGAACAAGCTTTTTGTGCTCGCTGTTTGGATCCTCATCCTCTTCCACATCCAAAAGGTCCTTCGGACAACATGGATGCTAGGCTTAAGGGCTCTCCATGAATGCTGGACCTAAGGGCCCTCCAATCGTTTTGGGCCAACGTCCCTACAGATCTTTGAAAACATTTGTGACATGGTCCCGTGTTTCAAACATGGTCAACAGTCGACCCTCATTTGTCTGTCCCCATTCTAGGCTAACGCAACATGGATGCTGTGTTTCTACCATGGTTAACAGTTATCCTCTATCGTCATGCCACCATCATTATGATCCAAATCTTGAGCGTCATGATTCACACATTTCCACTTCCTCAAGTTCAAGTGGAATTCCAACACACTCGGCTCTATCTCTTCGTGCATCTAGGTGCGCGACATGATCGTGTTAGTATCATGGGGCCGGTATTCACCGAGCGTCCCTTAACCCTAACCTTCCTCTTTCTGTGTCGGGAAAGTCCCGCCACTACTTCTTGTTTACCACACTGAGCATGACTCACGTGGGCTTAGTAGTTTTGGCAGGATGTGTACCAACATGACCAGGCTTCTCATAAACCCCTCTAGAACTACGTGTGGCTTGATTCGCATCCTCATGAGATACATAGGGACACCCTGGTATTTTTCTTAGGGTCCAGCCCACAGGAATCATTGATCATGTTCTTCCCTTTTCTGGCCCCCTGGACGGACCCCTCGCCAGAGAGGCCCTGTCCACAAGAAGGAATGATCCATGATCAAAATGATGCGCCCATCTGGCGTACTCCCACCACGGTGGTGAAATTACATGAGTGTTGGATTCTGTTCAGACAAACCATCACTCCATATTCCACGCTTTGTGTGCCCCTTATTCGGATCCCCATCCTCTTTAATGTCTAAAAGAACCCCCTAACGGCCTGGTCTCATGCCGCATCAGCTCACCTACCATCCTGGGACAACGTTTCGGAAGACTGGTCATGTTTGGAAGGACCCCCTAACAGTATGGATGCTCGACCTAGGGTCCGCCTATTGTCCTGGGCCAACGTCCCAAAGGATTGATTGACAGCATTTGTGACATGGTCCTATGTTTCGAACTTGTTCAACGGTCAACCCTCATTTGTCTGTCCCCATTTTAGGCTAACACGATATGGATGCTGCGTTTCCACCATAATTAACGGTTATCCGTTATTGTCACACCATCCCCACAGTGTCCCGAATCTTGGGTCTTGTGATTCCCACTTCCCATTTCCATCTGTTCGGACCGATTTCAGCGCCCCTGGAGTCGCACCGTTCATGCATAAGAGCACGCTGAAGAAACGTTAATTCGGCTGTTTTGAGAACTTCCTTCTCTGGCCAGGTTTGTCCTATTTTTTCCGGAAATCCGGACTGGTTATCCAAACCCCGGATGCCTGAATCTTGGTTTCCACTCCTATGTTGGGTGGGACGATGAGGAAACCATCTCTTGTTTCTCACATCGGGCCTGACCCATGTGAGCTTTTGGAATTGTCATCGGACGTCCCGCAAAAATTGTAAGGATGTAATGAACCGATGCAAATGGTGGAAATCGTGCATGCTACTGCATTCAAAAAAAATAAGAAGAAAGTTGAAACACGGGAGTACCATTAAAAGTTTTGTAATTTTTATAGTACCCGGGGGTCGACTTCCCCCATAGACGGGTTGGCCCCGTCAAAAGAGCATTGCAGCTCCGCCACCCTTCAACTGGTGGCATCCAGGAATTGTTGTCATCGACTGAGCTCCCGCTCCTCTTCAACGGTGATGGGGCACTGTTCATCAGACCTAGCTTGGGCCCTCTCTATGTGAGCCTGAATGACAGCCATATCTCCAGAAGCCTGCCTCATATGCTCTTATGCCTCTGCCAGCTAGGCCTTTAACCGCGAGATCATCTCAGATTGTTTATTAAGAGAGGCTGAATGATCGTCCACCCAGATCTGTAGCTGCTAGACCTCGCTTTCAGCCTCCTGGAGCTTCTTGATGTTTTTCTCTTTCCTCCGATGCCAGCCCACGCTGAGCCTGCAATCACACTCCTGGATCTTCTCTACCATGAGATCTCGGATGATCATATGAGGATGTTGGGAATACACTCCCCCAGTGCACAGTTCGTGCAACTGCGAGCGAAGTCTGTCCATTTAATTCAGCCATAATGCTGGGGGGTGTCCTTGATGAAGTGCGTGATTAGCTTCCACGATCGGTGGTGAACTATGATGTTGTCTTCTTCATTGGAGGTGGGT
Source organism: Viscum album (assembly GCA_963277665.1). NCBI lineage: Eukaryota > Viridiplantae > Streptophyta > Magnoliopsida > Santalales > Viscaceae > Viscum > Viscum album. The sequence continues at coordinate 1,663,097,048 of OY728135.1, read as the reverse complement.
TCGTCCTAGTCTGTGTGATTGGAAGGCTCGTACATAGGATACGCCCACAGGAAGTCCTCGGAAGGACCTGCGTCTGGCGTTGAATCCGGCGCTACATCTGGCACCGGAGCAGGCGTGGTAGGACTTGGGTCGGCCGATTGATCCTCATCATCGGACTCTACCTCAATAACCTCAGGCATGACCCTGTTTTTGGTCCCGCCAATGATAGTGTGTGCTGCAGCTCGGGTAGGTGGGGGGACTATCTCCACCATCATCGACATGCCCCTAGGAGGGGTGCCACCAGACATCCCGACTAGCCTTGTCGTAGTAGCCCATTCCAGTCGTAGAACTGTACGACAGAGAGGGACATGAACGTTAGTTGGCATGATCTACATATGACAACAATGAATCCAGTGGAGAAAACTTATGGAGGTCAAACTCCTGGTGCTGCTCTGGAGTCGATGCGGACGCGGCCCCGAGGCGTCGCCCTCTGTATACTATTAGAAGGTCTATAGATTCCAGAGGAGCCACCTCGGGTGCCCTGACCCCACCAGACACAGAACTGGACGTAGCCGTAGGAGCGGGTTCTGAAGGTCCTACGTCATCACCCGCCAAAGGGTGAGAGTGAGGCCTGCATACAAGTTCCTCCTTCACGGTTCAAACGTTGGTAAGAAATCCATGATGTCCTGAGAGTGGACCCTGAGGAAACAAATTTGGAATACTACCTCGAGGACCTCTGCAAAATCATCGGAATCTGAGTCTTGATCTCCGACTTCGCCCTCCTCCAACGGGCTCCCTCCACTAGCCTCATCCTCCCGAGAGGATTCCTCTGATTCTTCCAGCAGGGGGAAGCGCTCCATCAGATCATCGTCTGACAGTTGTGAAGGAACTGTCTGATCCAGTAGTACCCTCACTCGATCTGTCATTGGGCATGGGACACCACTGGAGTGAACGTAGTCCTCCAGCTCAACCAAATATTGCTTCACCTCCGCTGGAGATGTCGTGAACCCATCCCGGAGTGGGCCTATACCCGGTAGAACCATCCCGCGACGGTTCAGGACTTCCCACATCTCGGGAAGACTGAGGTGTTGCCAGTTGACATCCCAAATGTCCCAGGCCTCCGGGAAGACGGCATCCTCTGGCATGTCGATATGACGCAGCCACTTCCCTAGAGCCTGAGAAGATATCCAGTGGAATCCCCTCGACGGCCACCCCTCTGGATGGCCCTGCTCTTCCAGAATCACCGGGTCCGCCACTGCCGCCGCATTCTCAGCTGGTGCAGGTCTCGCTGCCACGGCAGCCCTGCCACCGTGAAAGTCCCTTGCTTCCCTCCGACCCCGACCGCGGGATAGGGGAGGACCGCTGTCACCAGCCCGAACGGTTGGCTACTTCAACATTTCCCCAGGATAAGTTTCCTCCCACCTGATGGCATACTCCTTCACCATTCCAAAGGTAGCAGTCGGTGGAGGCAATGCCATTCGCATTTTCCCATCCTCCCATGTGAACATGAGCCACAACTGCCTCATTACACACGGTTTCTCCTCATGACGCACCTCCAAGTAGACCTGTGGTGTCAGCCGCTACAGGCATCAGAACTGACTCACAAACCAATATGGGGTGTACGGATCACAGAGTGGCTCACGATCCACTCGTGCCACCAAAACTCCACCTCGAAAGGCTAGGATATAAGCCCGATGCTCTTCTATTCCATGCCCATCGTCAGTAAGTACCCCCTTCGGCAATGGAAACAGGTGGAAGTTAAACTCATCCGCCCTCCATACCCAGTTCAGCACCATCGGTATGGTTAATTTGAATGGGAATCTCCCGACTGCGTTCAGAATGGAGGGGAAGAAGTTTGATCCCAGCGGCAAGATAGGGTTTGGATACTCATAAACCCCCCTGATGTGCGCCGTGATCCACCCATATAGAAGGTGGAAGGGCCTGCATATCCTTGGTGGCTTCTTTCCCTCACTAACATGCCGCAACATCCTGTACAGCTTGACGAGCATCGGAATCCCGATATTGACCCGCTATCCCATGGTCAGCATGGACGCCATGATGAACGAGTTGGGCCACACCCCCATGTTGGTATCCCTCACCGGTAGGATCCAACCGCAGATAAGAGCTGCGATGAACACCGCCAGCCTGACTATCGGCTGATGTTCAGTGCTGACACTGAAACCCCAAGTCTTCCATTGGATGTCCTCCAAGAGCCACCAATACGAGTGCTCCTTGCCCCGTTGATCCCCTTTCGGACAAGTTCGAGGCCTCATAGGGAACTATCGATTCCCCAGGATGTTCAAGTACCGCTCGAACCACTTCTTAAAGTGGACATCTCTCACCGCCTCCTTGTTCTCTCTAGGGACCAGTGCCATCAGTGCCGACGCCAGTCGTGACATCTGCTCTGGATCCTCCCACGTGCTCATGACGGGGAGGAACTCATCATACATGGCACCCAAGATCGGGACCCCCGAAATCTGATGGACATCCCACAAACTGATTCCCACCTCCCCATGGCGCAGGTGAAAAGTATTGGTCCTAGACAATCATCTACTCCGCAGCTCCGGCATCAGCTGTTTCGATTGGTAAATGTGGAACTGGGAGGCCCATGCCGCCTCATACAGGCCCACCCTCCTCAGATCGGCCCCAAACTCCTCGCATGAGGTGCCTACCCAGTAGGCCCATACACAATCATTGGTAAAGTTTCTGCCCTGACATAGGTCCCACTCATCGGATCACCCCTTCTTCGAATCCTGCAAAGTCGCCTTCAGCATGGTGCGGTACAGAGGATGGGACGTCTCCGGTTGTAGTGGGTTCCCGTCAATATTGTTCACATGGTTTTAGAGACATTCGGCGGTGACAGGTGTGAAGTCCTCCTGCGCATGACCACTAGCCACTCTGAACCATTGGCATTGGCATGGCGTGCTCCTGAACCAGCAAGAGGGTTCGTCCCTCCTTGCCTCAGGAATGAAGACATCATCCCTCAACCCGAAGCCATACAGGGGTAGCTTCTTGCACAACGGATAGTTCTTCTGACTCTCTGATTAAAATTAGGTCAAAGAATTATGGTCCGAGTGACTTCGTACCATCTCTCCAAGGCCCAGATAGTTCGCCATCTCATCCCTCCAGGTGGCATCTACAAGAACCCCCAACATAGCTTCTTGATGGGCCATTTAGGTTTCGGAACTCAAAAATTTTTTGGGTCGGGTCGCGAAGATCGCTTGTGAAGCTCGGGCGCAAAGCCAAGACATGGAGCCTAGCCTCTTCCTGCAAGAAGAAGTTCGCTTGGTGCAGTCGCGGAGTCAGAGACTCGCAGTTCACCGCAAAGCTCGATTCGCGGAGAGCAGACGCGGAGTACGCGGAGCTTCGCGAAGTCGAGAGTGCAAAAGGACAAAAGTCGCGATAGGAAAAAAGAGAGGTCATCCCCCCTATTTATAGGCGGTGACCCCGGAACTTCGCGGTGCATCCCACCCACGCAGAACATCATGGCGCATCTGGACTGCGTGGTCGCTGGCCGCCCCACACGCCCTCTTCGCGAGTCCGCATCGCGAAATGCCAATAATTTTTGCGCTTTTCCCTCAGACTTCGACCCTTGATCCCTCCATGGCTCTAAGTCTGAGGGGGGGGCATTTGTTGGCTCCAAAATATTGGACACAAAGGGAAGAAGGAAAAGAAGCCTGCGCACTGCCTCGCGAAGCCCCGACACGGAGCTCCCCCGAGCAACGCGGCTGCCGAAAAGCAAAGGAGGCGGTAATGCTTCGCGAACGCCCTGACATTTGCAACCCACCGCGAAGCCCCATAGGTGGTAACGCTCCGCGAGCCCCCTAACCTTCACGCCCCGCCACGGAGCAGAGGGGGCAGTAACCCTCTGCGAACCCGGTAGACGTTCACGACCCACCGCAAAGCAACCGCAACCCCTTCGCACCGCATGAGCTCTGCTTCGCGGCACCCCTTGCCTATAAATACCGGGCTCCCCCTAAGCCCAGGGGATGGACAATCCAACCTTTAGGCTTCTCAAATCCCGAATCGTGAAGCACCCTTCGCCCTGGGAATCATGAGCTCCGCGAGGTATTTTTGCTTCGCTAGATTCCTTCGCCTTGTCTCGTTTTGATCCCCTCTTCCGAGAGGGATTCCCTTCACGAAGCCTAAGGGAATTCGCAAAGGAAGGGGATTCCCAATGGAACCCGGGCAGCCGTGGAGCGTTTATGCTTTGAGAAACACCCATCCTATACAAGTGATCCATATACCAAGGCAGGGTCACTGTACTTCGCGAAGCACACTGCTTCACAACACCTTGATTCATGAGGCACCTCTTCTTCGCGAGGTAGTGCTCCAAAAACACTATTCCACTTTGCGAAGCACCTCCTATTCACACCCCTGGCCCATGATAAGGCCAAGGCACTCCACTTCTCAAAGCACACCCCTTTGCTTGGAAATTCCTCTTCCCGTGCGACCCTCCAGGTTTGCACGATGTGATTTGAAAGTCCCATGGACAACACCACTCGTAGTGTTGCTTCTCCTAATGCTTATTCGCATAGGCACGCTAACGGCTATTGCTTCTTTGCATGGCCACGCTAACGTGGACCCCTCGATGGTTCACTCTGTGACCCCCCTTCACCATGGCCTTGTCGGTACCTTCCCTCCCCTAAGGGGAAGAGGGTACCTGTGATGTAAGTCCTAGGGGTGTGGAGTAAACCCACCTAGTCCGAGCTGTAGGACGTTAAACTACCAAGCACCTCGTCCTCAACACATGATGTTAAACTGTGACCCGACCCCGTGCCTCGCACACAGGGTCCCCCCAGCTCGGATATTCTTTACTCCACTCATCTCCACGGGAATGGAATCACCCTCACATGGGATGATATTCTCCTTCTCAGAGTAGCGTATGTCCACAGGGGAAGGGAAACCACCTTGTTGTAAGTCCCCAAGCCTCTCTTGTGGAAGGTAGCACCCATGCACCTCCGTACTCCCCACTGCCAAGGCCAGTGGAGGGCGCGATAGGGAACGAGGCACCTTCCATCTTTAGTCCCAAATCCCTCTCCCACTGTGCTTTGCCGCACATTGGGCCACTATCCTGGAGTAAGTCCCTGCACCATGGGCTGCCTAACGCATAAGCCCCTCTTCATTTCCCATGGACGCACCCTTCACGACGTGATCGTCAGGTCTCTGCTGCCTCTTGTTTCTCACACCGAGCATGACTCACGTGGGCTTAGAGTAAGCATCGACCATGACAATGCCCTCGTCCAGCATGATGTTAAACTGTATTCCCCCATCTAACATGACGTTAAAATACACATATATTTGAATTATGGGGTCTTTGATCACTGTCAAGGCATGGTACGTAGTAAGACTCCATGAGGTTCAAGCCCACCACCCGTCATTTATTCACGTCAGGTTCCACCCTCATCTAGCATGACGTTAAACTGCATTCCAGTCCGATGGTAAGTCATTTTGACTAACCTGATCTAAGAGGACTTTTATCCATGTCAAGTCACGGTATGTAGGAAGCCTCCCTGAGGTTCAAGCCCAGCACCCATCGGGCCAAGGTCCTTTCTCCACGTCGGTTCGCCGACACCCACCATTTTCTCCCGAACTATGAGGACTTTGATCCATATCAAGGCATAGTACATAGGAAGCCTCCATGAGGTTGAAGTCCATCACCCAGTCATTCTAACTTCATTCACATCGGTTCACCCCCATCCCGCATGATGTTAAACTGTATTCCACATCTCATTTGAACTACGAGGTCTTTGATCCATGGCAAGGCATGGTACGTAGGAAGCCTCCACGAGGTTCAATCCCAACAACCATTAGCACAGACCATCTCCTTGTCGGTGTGCCAAGCCCCTCCCCCCATTTTCACCTAAACTACATGGAATTTGATCCTTTCCAAGGCATGATACATAGGAAGCCTCATGAAGTTCAAGCCCACCACCTTTTGGTCATTCTGAACCCCTTTACATCGGTTCGCCAACACCTGGGAAGCCTAGTGTGTAAGCCCCACACCATCTGGACCAAGGTCCTCACTCGTATCGGTTCGCTGAAACACCATTATGAACTACGAGGTATTTGATCTATGTCAAGGAATGGTACGTAGGGGACCTCACGAGGTTCAATCCCATCATCCACCTGGGCCAAGGTCCACCTCCACATCAGTCCGCTGACGACACCCGTCGGACCAAGGTCCACCTTCACGTAGGTTCACCGACACCATCCCGAACTACGCGGACTTTGATTCCATGCCACGGGGATACGTAGGAGGTCTCTTTGATGCTCAAGTCCATCTTCACTATCTCCCTTGAGATGGTACCATTTCATTCCCCCTCCACTTCATTCATCCATCCATCATCCACCCTGATTCTTACCCAGGCCACCACATCCCGGTGAGATCATGCCACTCCACTCCCCTCCACAGCATCCGAGAAGATGCCCACGGGCTGACCCCGATGTCGGCATCCCCTGAAGGGGGGATTCTCCAATCTGATCCACTCCAGCTAGTGTTCTGATCAGGCCGATCCATCTCCACTAGATGTTAAACTTGAGGCATACCCTGTGTTAAACATAGGAAGCTGAGGAAAACCTCAGATACATGCCTATGGAATATGATTCCCCACACTCGATGTGGGATGCATCGGGCTTCCACGCCCTCAAGAAGCCGTATAATAAGGGAAAAAAGACAGACACACCAATTCTCCGGCGTTCAGACATGTTATTGATGCCTCAACGTGACTACTCCGCCAACTGAAGGTTGCTTCCCTGACCGGACCCTTTGGAATGTCCTGACAGAAGCAGCATAATTAACTAGCATCCATGAAAAGATGGCACTGGGAAGAGTTTCATGAACAACGTATTAAATCTATGAGGGAGACCCGGACTAGGTGAAGAGCTCCGAGGAGGAATCCATGGAAGGAAGAACCGACATCCCATCATCCCGGTTTTGATCAAGGAGCAGACGTCCGTGAATAAGGAGAGGATGTCTCTTGCCTTTGGAAATCAGGAATGTGGGGCAACAAGAAAGTCACGCCTGTCATGCCCAGGCAGACGGGCGTGCGTGCCCTGTCGAAAGTGTCGGAAACAGCTATCTTTGTAGTCATTGTTCCAACCACTGAACCATTTCTACCTCCATAGTTGTGTAACCCCTCCTTCCTTTTCAACCCAATTGGTTCACCATATTAGTATATCCCCAAGGTATATGCTCTGCCAACTTATTTCATATTAATGTATGATCCTATACATAGCAGTGGTTAGAGAAAGCTCATTTCACCCCATTCCATATTCATACACAAACATGTTCCATATCTTCCTAAGAACCGAGAGGTGGTGTTCACTATGTACCCCCAATATATACCTTTGAGGTTAGCTATTGGATGCACTATAAAATCCATGAAAAGTGGTGTGGGTGTATGACTCACAAATCACTTTGTTGTCCACCCTCACCACTAATACCCCACCTCAAAAATCTAGGAATTATGACTGGTTTTTCTATGGTCCCCATGCCATAATTGGTCACCATTCCCATGAGAAGGGAAAATAGATAGAAGATAAAGTAATCTTATAGCCCAATCCTTAATAAGACATCCACTATGCCCAAGTTAAGAGGCTGAATCCTAATGATGTTAAGGATTGATGGCTGATAATTCATGTTGGGAGGGTAGATGTGGTTCAGATACTCATATCCCCTCATGTGTAAAATAATCCAACCATATAGAAAATATAAGGGACCACCCACATAGATAAGGTTTTTCCATTGGATGATGTACTACAACACCTTATACAACTTTTCTAATATTGGTAATACTAGGTTGATTTTCTATCTCATCACCAAAATCACTGCCATGATGAGGTTTCTCAACTACACCCCTATGTGTGTATCCAAAATTGGGAGAATCCACCCATAAATCAAATCATAAATAATTCCTAATATCCTGACCATGTGATCCTTAGGCCTCACATTATATCCCCATAGCTTTCATTCACTCACCTCTAGGATTATCCAATACAAGTTCTCTTTACATCATTGAGTTGCCTTTGGACACTCATGTAGCCTCTCATATAGTTTGTCTATTGGTTCATTCAAATAATACATGAACCATTTCATGAAAAGGATGTCCTTAATCCTTGGTTTTTGGTAACTCTCTCCTTGGACCAAGTATAGTAATGCCCTTTTGATTGCTAGAATCTACTCCTCATCATCCCAGACATTCTAATTCAGGATAAACTTATCATACATATCCCCCTAGATAGCGATCATTGTGATGTGGTAGAGGTGACATAAACTAATTCTGACCTCCCCATGATATAGGTGAAATGTGTTGGTCCTTAGTGACCACCTATTCAAAAACTCTAGCATGATGTCCAGGTGGCAGTAAAGATATAATTGTGGGGTCTATTCCACCTTATTAATCCTAGATCACTTCAGCTCCACCTAAAATTAATGATAGTAATGGAATACCCAACACACCCAGGACCATTAATCCATGAATTTACCACCTTGGAATTTATCCTGGCCTTCTTTCCACCCTATGATATTGTCCGTCAAGACCTCCTTGAGGATTCTCTCATATTGAGAAGATATTCTTATGCCCCTGACGATTCCTTGTTCAAATTTTTCACATGGTTCCATAGGTTATGAGAAATACTAAATGAATGGACCTTAATACTATTTCCTCCAATATCCCTATGGCACTGGTACTACCCAGGTGTGTGATATCTTTCTCAATCATGTCAAATTAAATGTTTAGTTTTTACTAGAATTTCTGCAGTATAGCAGGAACACTAGGTCATCTCTCGATGGAGCCATAGATCATTAATTTAAAAAGAAATTTTTTATTATGAAAAAGGGGAATTTTATTATATTAAATATCATTTTTGTTGATTTAATATGGAATAATATAAAAGAAAGTGATATAAGAAAGTAGAAACTGACAAATTCGATTAAGCGTGATCAACCCGGGGAATCTCATGATGCTCATCCTTAATCGCTTCAAGACACGGAATTATGATATTTTAATACCAGTGTTGTAATAGCTAGAACCAAAATTTTACTAATTTTAAACTAGGATACCTCTTGGGGTTCATTCTAAAATACACAATTATTCATCAGATACCACCGATGATTGAGTGATTTCTGTTCGACTTCATAACTGGAACTCACTGAGGCAACACACGAAGAACTCGATGTGTTGTATAGGATTGTATGTTATTTAAAATTTTTACTATGAAATTAAATTAAATTTACATGTCAGTGTTTATGTGAGTTCAATTGACCAATATGAACCACACAAACACCATAATTGAAAGGGGGAATAAAAAGGGATGAACGGTGTGTGAAACATCACATGAAAGGGTACCCCAAACATGATCATTTGAGTTTGAGTATGAAATACCAGTATATAACTAAATTAAATTAGAAGGTATTACGAATAAAAACAACATACAACTTGGAATTAAAAATATCATTCAAAATAATAGAAACATAAAGCTCGATATTACATCACGTTCCTCCCTAGGTGATCACAAGGAGTTTAGAAATCCATGGGAGGGGAGGAAGAAATAAATATTGATTTATAACTTCCCATAGCCTCCATAATTTCTAGGGATGATTATTGGACTCCTTTGGGAATCCAAAATGGAAGCACCTTTCCTCCTAGTCAAACTTCCAAATGGGGTTCCCAAGGTTCCAATTTATAGGTAAAGTGGGAGGTGGTTTTGGGCACCCTAATTTCTAGAATCCACTTGGTCCATGGTTTTGTGTATCTAGATAGTCTTAAATCACTTTTTACAAAACTAAATTTTTTTTGGAAGACACCTTTTCTATATCCATGTCAAAAATTTTGTCTATATAATGTATATAATAATAGATATCTTTAAAATACATAGGAAATCCTTTGACTCTATGTAGATTCATTCTTTTGGACATATCAGTTCATTTTGGCCTCTTAACGAACTAATTGAGCTTAGGTTACTGAATAAAAGTTGTAGACTATGGATCTTTAGATATGATCAAAAAAATCAGCAAATTTGGATTCATAGAATTCTCAAAACATGAAAAATATTAGACATGTGTTCATGGGCTTCCATGTAGTTTGGACCATTTTCCTTCCGCTTCATCGCGGGCTCACCAAATCACCTCTGCCTTCAATGAAATCATAAAAACAAGTGAAATTTACCTTTTTAATAGTGAAAATCACAAAAATTATTAAATCAAACATGAAGTGAAATTTGTTATAATAATTGTAATTTAAAATACATAATCATTTTAATACAATGGTATAAGGGTGGAATAAAACAGTGAATCATGGTGCGATCACACCCCCACACCTAAGCATATGCACTCTTGGGAAAAGTCTTATATCCTAATCAAGTCTCATTCCTAAATAAATGGTTGGAAAACTTCCATTATTATTTGAAATTAAATCCATCATGTCTCGTTTATGAAATCATTTTTCCTATCATTTTTCTTCTCTTGCATTTGAATTTTTTCACCTTTATTTGTTCACCCATGCAACATGTCGCAACCTACCACACATATAAATTTTCCCTCTTAACTCAAGTAACATCTAAAAGTGGATTCATTCTATTTTCCTAGAGTTCATATGATATTACCATATTATTTCCAAGATTATCAGTTCTCTATCAGTATAAACTAGTGTGCTACTCAAGAAGACTTCCAACATGTTGTTATGAGGTTCAAGGGTTGGTAAGATGTAATGTTTAAACAAATGAGGTAGAATATAAGTGTTTAATCTCTTACGTATAAAACATATAAAATTTAAAAAGTGATCAAAATTAATGTACACACTCAAACCCTCACAAATTGTGTCACCTTGAACTCACAATACCTATTGTCCATTTGTGTGGTTCATAACCAAGCAGTGAATAATAATGAGTAAACATCCTCTTTTCTCCATTTTTTTCTTTTGTTCTGTTTTTTTTTTCAATGTAGAGAACTATATTTTTTAATATACAGTTTTTTTAGATAAATAGGGAAACATGTGTAAAACAATGATGCAATATGTCTTGTGAACCCACTTCCCAAGGACAATGTAGGTACCCTTTATATCAACCTATAACAATGATTCTCTCCCCATAATTCCCATAGAAATACCCTCCCACCCACACTTGATAAAAATAAAACAAGAATATACATAAGAAATGGATAGGTAGGGATAAATTAGCTTGTAACGTGGATACCTAACATGAATTTCATGGTCTCTAAGGCTTAAGAAGGATAAAATGTCAAGGTGGCTAAAAATAGATTTTAATTGTGCAAAGGTATTTTCAATGAATGATTACCTCTATCATGAATGTAGAATACTCAAATCTGATGGTTTTAAACAAAATCAAAGAAATTTCTAGTTTCTCTACATGACCCCAGACTCTCAAGAAAGTGATTGAAAGGCATAATATACAAAAAAGGCTTATAATCTCTCTTAGGTAAGGAATTAAAATATTCGTTAGTGTTAATGAGGAATGGGTTTCAAAAATCCTTTAAACACCTAAGAAATATTTGAAAATAAAAATTCTAGAAAAATAATCCATATCAACATTCATTTGAAAAACATTTATCCAAAAAAAAATTAATTTTTCACATAATCGACTCAATAATGAAAAATTATTTTGGATATTCTTTTTATGCCCAATGTTTATCTAAAAACACAAAATAACGAAAAATAAATCAAAAATGAAAACACTTTTTTTTTTGTTTCTTTTGTTCATTTATTTATTTTTATTTATTTATTTTAATCCTAACTATGACATTTCACCCTCCACCATAACTAAAAATTACATTGTCCTCAATGAAAGTATTTTAAATAAATATATAATTAAATAAATGTAGGAAGAATGGATAGCATGATAAGTGGTGTCATATGTGGCATCTATCAGTTAGATTTCCTCAATAAGATGATTTAGAAAACCCTCATAGAAGTGTTTGGGCCTCTTCCAATTGACATAAATTCTATGTCCGCTCTTTTCATGAAAAAAATTTATTGCACCAAAAGGGTAGACATCAGTAATAGTATAAGGACCGATCTATCGGGAACAAAGCTTAACTGGGTGGATCTTTAGCCTGAAATTATACATGAGAACTATATCACCGATATGAAACTTATTCTAATGAATCATACCATCATGGATATCATTTTTCTTATCTTTATAGATTCGGGAGTTCTCATATGTATCACGGTGAATTTCTTCCAAGTCCCGAATCTACAACTTCTTATGCTCACCTGTATCTGAGAGATTAATATTACATTGTTTAACAGATCAATATGCATGGTTTTATACCTTTACAAGGAGGTTAAAACCCTTTCCAAACACAATCCTATATGGTGAAATTTCTATTGTGGTTTTAAAAGCTGTATGTTACGCCCAAAGTACATCATCCAAGCGCAAACTCCAATCTTTCCAATTGGGTTGTACTGTTTTTTCCAAGATTTCCTTAACTTCTAAATTTGAGGTTTCTACTTCTATGTTAGTTTGGGGATGATATGTAGTCGATACTTTATGAACAACCTCATTATTACAAATAAAATTTTTCATGTTTTGATTGCAAAAATGTGAACCCTCATCACTAATGATGAATCTCAGTAAACCAAACCTGCTGAAAATCTGGGACCTCACAAAATCAACAACCACTCAACACTCATCGGATCTGGTAGCCTTTTTCACCCATTTAGAGACATATTCCACAACCAATAAGATATAAACAAGTCCAAATGAATTAGGAAAAGTACCCATGAATTCGAAACCCCATGAATTGAATATGTCACAAAATAACATGGGCTATTGGGGAATTTCATTCCTCTTGGAGATATTCCCTATGAATATACATCGAGTACATTACTTAAAAAACCGATGGGAATCTCTATAAAGTGTTAGACAATAAATTCCTAAGTCCATGACTTTATAATCTTTACATTGAGATCCAAAGTGGCCCTCATAGGCCAAAGTGTAGAAAAAGGTAAAAACTGAGGCGAACTCATGGTCAAGGACACACCGATGAACAACTTGGTCACTAAAAATTCTCCAAAAATATGGGTCATCCAAAATGTACCATAATAAATCATTCCTAAGTATTTGGGTCTGTGAAGTACTGAAATATTTTCGGACCCAAGATGTTGCTAGAAAATTCACAATGTACGCATACCAAGGGGTAAGGTCAACAACATCACAATGGTACTCATGAGGGAAAAAATATCTAATGGGGAGGGACAAGTCAACATGGTGGTCCAATGGTAGGGAAATCCTACTGATGTGGTCAGCTACAAAATTTTCCACTCCTCTCTTATCTGTAATCTCAAGGCCAAACTCTTAGAGGAGGATCATCCACCGAATGCGGCGGGGGTTAACTTTAGGTTTCTTTAGGGGGGAAAAGGGCATCATGATCAGAAAAGACAATGATTTTTTACCCAATAAGATTTGAATAGAATTTTTCCAAGGAAAACACAATAAAAGGATTTATTTTTCAATGGTGGTGTAGTTTTCCTGGGGCAGAGTAAAGGGTATGCGAGGCATATGTAATTACATGAGGATACTTCTCAACCCTTTTTGATAAAACTACCCCAACTAAAAATTTGGATCCATCACACATAAGTTCGAAGGGAAGATCCCACCTAGGTGGTTGGATTATGGGAGGTTATGTGAGGCTCCATTTTAGTGAATTGAAAGAATCCTCACAATTTTTCTCAAATAAAAATTCAAAATATTTTTGAAATAATCAATATCGGGGAAGTACAATCTTATTGAAGTCTTTAATGAATCGTCGGTAAAAAGCATCATGACCCAAGAAATATCACACCTCACAGACAAATTTTGGATATGGAAGTGATGAAATTAATTCAATTTTTGATTTATCCACTTGAATTTACTCTTTTTAAATAACACTCCCAAGAACTATCCCCCACTCAACCATAAAATGACATTTCTCATAATTTAATATGAGATATTTTTCAATTAAAGGGAGGAGGAAAGAACCTAGGTATGCCAAACAATCATCAAAGTAAGTTCCATAAACCATGAAATCATCCATAAATACTTCCATAAAATTCTGAAGGTGCTCAAAAAATACTCAACATACATCATTGAAAAGTACTAGGAGCATTGCATAGACTAAAAGGAATCATTCTGTATGAAAATGTGTCGAATGGAAAGGTAAATGTTTTCTTTTCATGATCCTCATAGGCTATATGGATTTTAAAATAACCCGAATAGCCATCAAGGAAACAATAATGGGACTTACCAGCCATTCTTTCTAAAATTCATTCAATGAAATGTAAAGGAAAGTGCTCCTTTCATGTGTCTTGATTCATTCAATGGTAGTCAATATAGACTCACCAACTATTTTCCACACATTTTGGAACCAATTCATTCCTTTTATTTGACACAACCATTATTCTAGTTTTTTTAGGCACAATTTACACTAGGCTAACCCATTTACTATAAGATATAGGATAAATGATCCCAAAAACAAGTAATTTATTGACTTCAAATTTTAACACTTCAAGGAGAGTGGGATTTAATTGGCGTTGAGATTTCCTTATGAGATTATTCTCACCATATAAAAGTATATGGTGCATACAAATAGATGGTCTAATCCTGAGAATATTAGCCAATTTCCATCCAATTTCCTTTTTAAACTCTCTCAAAATGTTGATCAGTTTTGATTCCTACTATAGAGAGAGGTTATTGGAAATAATGAGGAGAAATTGGTCAATACCCTCAAGATAGGTGTATTTTAAATTAGATAGAAGTGGTTTTAATTCTAACACCAGTTTTTTTTGGATTTAGGGAGGGTATTTAGGGTGCGAGTTCCATGAGACTATATATCTACTTATGTTTATTCACTAAGGAAAGAGAATTTACGAAAATTAGATTTTCATAATCATCAACGATCATGGGTACCTCAAAATGAACACACTCGTAAATTAAATCATGAAATTTACACATTTATAAACCCACAAAACACTCAAAATATGAATCAAAACTCAAATAATCCAAGGGTTAAGAAGAGGAAAATGAATCAGAGTATGGGTTGAGGATAAAATTGTGTGTGTTTGTATCGTTTGAGAGCACTTCCATAAAATAGATAGGAAGAGTGGAGTGATCTTCAATGGGGTGTTTCATAGCCTCAAGGATGTTAAAACTTACCTTCTCACCACTAAACTCAATGGAAAGTGTACCATTATTAACATTGATAATCTTCCTTACTGTTTTAAGGAATGTCCTCCCATGTATAAGAGGATCATGTCCTTAAGTTCAAGTATCAAACATCTCAAGAATGTAGAAATCAGCGGTGAATATGAGATTCTTCACTCTTACAAGGACATCCTTAATTTCTCTTAATGGGTGTGTTTTCCTTCAGTTGGAAAGTTGAATGATGATTCCCATTGGTTGAAGCTCTCTAACCTATAGAGAAGTGTATACAGAGTAAGGCATTACATTAATTGACTAACCTAAATCTAGCATAGCATCTGAAAATAATGTCTCTATTATTGTGAAAGGTATTGTGAAAGTTCTTGGATCCTTGAATTTTGTTGGAATTCCAGGTTGAATTAAGGCAGAGACATTCCTTCCCAGGTTGACTCTCTCATTCCCCTTCAGCTTTATTCTATGGGTGTGAAGTCCTTTAAGAAATTTGGCATAACTGGGAATTTTCTTAATTACATCCAATAAAAGAATTTTAACATTATATTTTTTAAATGTATCCATTATTTAATTATCAATATCAATATCATAATTTTTCTTAGGTTTATAGAGTCTTTAGGGAAAAGGAATAGGAATGGATTGTTCAGTGGAATCCTCAGTGATAATTTTTTATCATTTTTGTTTAGTTTTTCATCATTAGAATATTTTGAGGGTAGGTAAAGAGAGTTTTCAAGAGGGTGAAATCCCTTTTTGTATAATCATTGGAAGAAGAAACATATTTACCACAACAAAGTGTGATTGCATATACATTACCTTTTTATTTTGTATTAGCAATAGGTTGGGTTGGTAGTTGTCCAGAACCTTTCATCTTTATCTCACTGATAGTGTTTTCCAATTGTCCCACTTGAGTTCGTAGGTCTTGAATATCCAATTGTATGGTCCGTTGGAACTGGAGGTTATATTTTAAAATTTTCTTCACTATGTCCTCGAGGATTGGTTCATATTTGGGAGGAGGAGGAGGATTGTTCCAAGAATTTGAGGGATAATAAGGTTACATACCTTGTCCTTACAGATACCAATTCTTCTTTGGGTAGCTCGGGATGCCTCCTTGTTGGTATTTTGGTTTTGATTTCCACCTAGGGTTTGGATTTAGCCAAAATGGTTCTTTATTGAAGGGTGGAGCTTTCTAAAAAGGATTCCCTAGGAATACTGCTACATAGGACTCAGATGAATCCTATAGTTGCAGGAACTGGTCAGAAAAATGAGTGTTATCAGAACAAATACCACAATATAATGGAATAGAAGAAGAGTGTGAGTTACCTTGTTATTGATATAATTTCCTTATAAGGGTATGAATCTCATAAATTTTATAATATACCTTTTTTCTAGGGATTAATGACTTGCCTCATGAACTCCTTGGGTTAGTGAAATTTCTCATGTACCACATTATTGTGCATTTTGAGCCAAGTCATCTATTAAGTCACAAGCAGTAGAAGGAGTTTTATCAACTAGGGAACCACTAGCTGCAGCATCTATCATTCCATGATCCATGGGTACAAGTCCCTCATGTAAGTATTGAATTATCAATTGTTCACTAATTTTGTAGTGGGGTGAACTTGAACAAAGTCTTTTGAATCTCTCCTAATATCCATGAAGGGTTTCTCCTTGTGATTGCCTAATTCCACAGATTTCTTTTCTAACTGATGCAGTTTGGGAGGTAGGGAAGAAATTATCTAGAAAGTCTTTTAAGGTCATTCTAGTACCTAGTTGTGGTAGGAAAATAGTATATTAAGTCTTTGGATACACCATCAAGGGAGAAATGGAAGACCCAAAACTTAATGAGGTCCTCATACACATTTTTGGGTTTCATGGTGGAGCACACTATGAGAAACTCCTTAAGATGTTTGTGAGGGTCCTCAGCGGGAAGACCATGGAATATAGGAAGTAAGTGTATGAGACCTGATCTCAGCTCAAAGTTGGTTGCTTCCTCATGATATTAGATGTATGTAGGTTGGTACTCCACATCTGTGGTTGTCAGTTCTTTTAAAGTTTGGTTATTTGAAGCCATGTTTTCTTGGGTTTGATTTGGTTAATTTTTTTATTAGTTTAGGACCAATTGAGGTTACATAAGGGGTTACTTAGTATTACTTTATTATCATACTCTATATTACCTAATTTTTTAGTGAAGTGTATTTTTAGTTTCTGGGTCAAATTCAATCAGTTTTTCAATTTCTGATTGGGTCGTTCAAGTAAGTTGTGAATTTTTTTTCTTTTTAAGATAGAGGATAGATAAAATAAAATTAAATAATAATAATTAAAGTAGAAAATAAAAGATAATTTTATACTATATAATTATATATAAATGGATAGAATAAGAATAAGAGATATAGGAATAAACATGAACACAAACAAACAAAAACAAAAACAAAAAAACCAAAAGAGAAGGGAAGACATTGAAAGGAGTAATGAATAAAAATAAAAATAAAGAAATAAAAGTAAATAAATAAAAACATGATTTTTGTACCTGAAAATGGAGCCAAATTTTGATTACATTGTCGAGCACATCAAATTAAATGTTTAGTTTTTACTATAATTTCTACAGTATAGTAGGAACCCTAGGTCATCTCTTGACGGAGCCTTAGATCATTAATTTAAAAATAAACTTTTGATTATGAAAAGGTGGAATTTAATTCTATGAAATATGTTTTTTTATTTAAGATGGAATCATATAAAGGAAATTGATATAAGAAAGCATAAATTTATAGATTCGATTAAGCGTGATCAACCTGAGGAATCTCATGATGCCCATCCTTCATCACTTCAAGAGATATGGTTATGATCTTTTAATACTAGGGTTATAACACCTATAACCATAATGTTACTAAGTTTAAACTTGGATACCTCCTAGGGTTCAGTTCAAAACACACAATGATTCATCGGATACATCCAATGATTGGATGATTTGTGTTTGACTTCATAATTGAAACTCACCAAGTCAACACATGAAGAACTTGATGCACTGTCCAGTTTTGTATGTTATTTAAATGTGTTACAAAGTAATTAAATTTCATGGAAATTTTATAATTTATTAGATTTCAATTAACCAATATGAACCACACTAACACCACAATTGAAAGGGGGAAGAAAAAGGGATGAACGGTGTGTGAAACATCACATGAAAGGGTACCCTCAAACATGATCATTTGAGTTTTAGTATGATGTAATAGTATATAAATCAATTAAATAAGAATATAGGATGAATAAAAACAACATAAAACCAAGAATTAAAAATATCATTCAAAATAATATAAACCTGAAGCTCGGGATTACATCACGTTCCTCCCTGGGTGATCACAAGGAGTTTAAAAATTCATGGGAGGGGAGGAAGAAAGAGATGTTGATGTAACACTTCTCATAGCCTCCAGAACTTCTAGGGATGATTATAGGAATCCTTTTGGAATCCAAAATGGTATCTCCTTTCCTCTTGGTCGAACTTCTAAATGGGGTTCCCAAGGTGCCAATTTATAGGCAAAGTGGGAGGTGGTTTTGGGCACCCTGATTTAGCAAATCCACTTGGTCCATGGTTTTGGGCAGCCATGAAGTCTTAAATCACATTATACAAAACTAAAAAGAATTTGACATTGTTTATATTTCCAAGTAAAATTTGGAATCCATATAATGTATACAATAAAAGATATTTCCATAATACCTAGAAGGACTTTTAACTCCATGAAGATTCATTCTATTGGACATATTGTTTTATTTGGGCCTCTTAATAGACTAATTAATCTTAGTTTCCTTCATAAAAGTTGTATAAAATGGAATTATGGATCTGTCTAAAAAAAATAGCTTATTTTTATACACTAAATTCTAGAAACATCAAAAATATTGGATATGTGTCCTTGGGCTTCTATGCAGTTTTCGCCATTTTTCTTCCACTTCATCATGGGCTCTCGGAATCACCTACACCTTCAATGAAATCATCAAAATAGGTGAAATTGACCTTTTTAACATTTAAAATCATAAAATAATTGAATCAAACAATAAGTTACATTTTTTATAATAATTGTAACTTACAATACATAATCAATTTAATAGAGTTGTGTAAGGGTGGAATAAAATAATGAATCACAGTTTGATCAGCGTGCTCCTGAACCAGTAGACGGGTTCATCCTAATTGGTACTGGGGATGAATAAATAATCTCTCAAATTGAAACCATATAGTGGTATCCTCTTTCACAATGGGTATTCATGTTGATCCTATTTCAATAATTCAATGAGTGTGTCATGATTTGACTAAGTTTTAAATCTCACCCTGATCATGAGATTTACCACCATCTATCTTCATCGATCAGTGAAATAATTATCACCTTCAATGGAATTTTTTATCCAAGACTTAGACAATTTATAGAACTATTTTAAAATTTTCAGTTCATGAAGGTCGAATTCATGAAATTTTCAATCTCATAGAGGTCTGTTCACAGAACTTTGGTTTGAAAAATAGGGTTGTTTACCAAACTGTGAGAATTGATATCACAAAACTCTCATGAAAGTATTGGGTTTTATGTAAATATATCACTATACTCTTTCTCATGAAAATATAATGTACCCTTCATGGATCCTAAAACCTATTTATAGGTATAATTTCAGGCTGAGTTTCATGAATAGGGCTTACAAATCACCCATTTTTTACAGTTTTCCATCAGAATCTGACCCACCTCTCCCTCATCGGATCCAATTCTAATGGTAGGGGGATTTTTTTATTCTAAAATAAACATTTCAAATTATATACTGAGGAAGTAATATTCTATTCAAGTCATATTTATGCTAAAATGACTAAAAATTCCACCTAAGTGACTAGGTTTGTGAAAGTCTAAACCTTCATGAATGGCCATAGTTCACAGAAGTCACCGGACTAATGCAGATTGATGTGATAATCTCCATGAATCATAAATCTAGTTCACAAAATTCATAAATTGGTTGGATATTGAGGATTTAACCTTCTCATAGTGTAACTCTATTTTGTAGAAGTTCCCCAGCTGTGTAGAGCTTGAGTCGATAACCTCCACATAGCGTAACTCCATTTCACAGAACCCCATCACTTCACGAAGCTCATAATATTCCGCATAAGCAACCATATTTCAAAAAATCAATTCCATTGACTCCGATATGCCTATAAATACCTCTCCATGTATGAAATTTAAAAGATAATGTGTTATTTTAGCTTCTGAGAAAATCTCTAAATTCACGAAATCCAAAAGATTCATGAGAAAGAGAGGAGATAAATTTACAAAGGTAGGAATCCTTCATAAAACCACCTATCATGTGTTTTTGAGAACCTCAACCCATGTTTTATATTCCTTTAATGAAGTTACATATCCTTTTCTTAATAATAAATCCCTTTGCAATTCTTAGTGTTTTTTGAGATAATTATCCTTCATGAAACCAACCACATGGGAACCAATATTTCACTCTGAAGCAAGGTCACCCTATTTCATGAAACATTATCCTTCGTAATACCCTTATCCTTCATGAATCACCTAACATTACTGAAGCCCCATATTTTTTGTAAAACCCCTCCTACAGGACACTCCATGGTGCCTCCTTTTATCCAATACCCTTTCATGAAATTCAAGTGTCTGGGGCCCCTATGCCAATATAGAACTGGTTAAACTAAAACCCAAATATTTGTGTGACTAGCACCACTAACCCTTGTGCTTACTCACTTTTCTTCAAGTGTATATTGGGCTATTACCTTAACTTTTTCTCATAAGAATTAGTACACTAATTCCTCTTGCACCTAAGAATAAGAACCCTAACATTAGGAACCCTGATTTTCACTCTTTTGTGGTAGTGTCTAGGCCATGCCTCACCCAGAGGTGCATGAGTAGTATACATGTAATCCCTAAAGGTAGAATCATCACAGGAAACTTCCAACCATTTCTGGTAGAGATTCCTTTTATGGATATTCATCTCCCACTTGGAAAAGGCCTCCCCTAGTGTAAGACCCATCCACACCCGAGCTTCATGATGTAAAACTTACCATCTCCATGTCCTAGTAGTACAATGTTAAACTGCATGAAAATATCCTCAAAGCATGACATTAAACTTTAGTCTTACCATATGTGATGAGAATGAAATTCCCCATGTATGATCATCATGGGATGAAACCCCCATGGGAATCTACTCTAGGCCTAAGCTCCTCACCCCCCATGAAATCCTACTCCAAGTAGCCTATATGCATAAACCCCACACCATCCCCCATTGACACACCTTCCATGATACAAGAACTCTTACCAAATGATGTTAAACTATGTGGATTGGTTCTGCCACTCAAACTTAAATTGTGAAATCAAACTATGTGGTTTTTTATCCCTATTTCTTAGTAGGGTACATAGGACACCTCTATAAGGTTCAATAACAACATTCCAACACATTTGGGGTACCTCCTTGAGGTTTAATCCCGATACCCTGACATCCACTAAATCCTAAAGTGTGATCATCTTCCCCCTAGGGACACACTTAACCACCCACCTATCCCCACAATATGTTAAACCTATAACCAATTAGTCCTCCAAGATATTAAACCTATAAACCACCTATCCCTACAAGAAATTAAACAAGTGACCCAACCCTGAATCTCTACCCCATATAATTAACATAGGTTGCTTTAGGTAAAGAGGCATCATAATACTTATTACCTTGAAATAAACTACCTTGTGGCTGACATGGTATGCCTTAGGTTCCTCGACTAAGATTCCTAACACATGAGATGCCCCCCCCCCCCCAAGGAGAAGACTTTATAGGTTCCCAACACACCTAATGTCTAGAAATTACCAGACATTCCCAATGTTACTATCTACTCTAACCAAAGTTTTCTACCCTATCGAGATAGAAGCATTGTAATTAACTAGTTTCCACCTCGAGATGGAATTTCCAAAATCTAATATATCTTTTTCAAGATATTTCCATTTTTCTTCTAGGAACTCTTATTTTTGAAAATGGGAATTATTTAAAATCAACACATTTCACAAATTTAAATCACCACAACTCATTCAAATAATTCATCTAAATATGTTAAACCTTAAAATAATTAAGGGGAATGGATCTCAACTCATGAAAAATAAAATAAATTAATTTTGATATAGTTATCATAGGTCGATCAACAAAAAACAATATAAACCCAAGTTAATGCAATAAGTAGTGTTACTCAGGTTGTCTCATAAAGAGGAGGACTCTTCAATGTTTTATAAATGTGTGTGTGGGTTTGAGTGGTAATGGAAACAGAGAACCAAATGAGTGTGTTTTTATTTTAATGAAAGTGAAATAGTGTTTAAAATTGGTTTTAAGATAGTGGTATCACCTCTGACATTCCCTCACCTAACCTCTTAAATCAAAATTCACTTAAAATGATTCTCCTTATCTCTCTTTAATCTATTAAAACATCAACTGAATACCCTCACTTGGTGTTTTTGAATTAAAAAAAGAAATTAAATGTCCATTATATCCTTTTTTAACATCCCAGCTTTTTATAGAGGTGTGAATACTTTTAAATTTGGTCAAACCCTCATAGAGATTTCTTTTTATCTTAGACCCTAGTGACCGGGCCTTTAGGCTAGTCAGTTTTATTTTGGGAAAAAAGTAGTAATATGGATGGAGGCTACATGGAGTCCAAATACATGATGTATATTTAAATACATAGTATGTATTTTAAATACATGATGTGTATTGATCTGAACATACCCTTTACACATTGTGAAATGGTTTTTCCTAGGAGGGGAAAAACCTTAACTTTACGTGATGTGTATTATATTTAAATGTCATGAAAAATACAGAACATATATATATATATATATATATATATATATATATATAATACACACTGTGTAAATATCTTGACATGTCTTTTTAAGGTTAAGGGCCTCTTATTTTTTATAGAACCCCTATCTTCTCGTATAGAAGCAGTGACATGTGAGAGCTTCTCCACACTTAACCTAATGTATTTTGGTTCTCCATTATTCAAGATATTTTCTCTTCACTATCAGTCATATTGGATCTGCAATGGTAAGTTCCTCATTCCTATTCCTTCCTTTATTGGTTTATATTTCCATATTTTTCATTATTTTGGTGTGAAAGCATATCCCAATTTTTAGGGATTTTGTATGTGTTGTTATTTTCTTCTTTTCTAGATCATTTAAAAGGTTGGTAATGGATGAGTGGTCATCTACCAACCTAAGGTAGGTTGCCTATTTATTTTCTCTAAAGTCACATTTCATTTTATCATGCATCGTTGTTCCATGTTCTAGACTCCTTGAGTGTCTCCTTTATAAATACTAATTAATTAAATTTAAAGTTACTCTCATGTGTAATTGAGCCTTAGCCACTTGTGAATAAAATTCGTGGGGTGGTTACCTTATCATGAGCCACCCCTATGCGTCTTCCCTTTCATAAATTCTTAATATCTTTATTCTTGGAAACTGAATTTAGTTTTTTTATCTTGGGTTTGTGTATTGGATTGTAATAAATGTAGCATAGTTGTGAATTAAGTTAAAAGATATGATATTCCATGTGTTTCAGACCTTGTGATTTATACCATATCTACTTTTACTTTAATTAAATGAATTTTCCAACTTGATTAAAGAGTATTATTTTATTTCCTTATTAAATAGTATAAGTTCTTGATAGCTAAACCATGCCTTTATATTAATCTGAGGGTGATACAAGGGCCCCTACTTAAGGACACCATGGATAGGCTTTTCATGCTTTATAGTTAGTTTGGTAAATTAATTTTAATTCCTTGGGAGAGATACTTGGATTATTTATAGGATGCCTTGGATGGTCTCACTAGGTGGACCACTTACTTACCTATGAGTGATACTGGTTCCCTATGGGAGTTACCTTGGATGAGCTCGGTGGGAAATATTGTTATACCGTGCCATGAGAAATACTTGGTCTTCAATGTGGTATACTTGGGATGGACTCATAGGGTCATGCTTTACACTATACCGAGAGTGATACTTGGGATTCTACTTGTGGGTCACCTTGGATGGACTATTATGGTGATTGGTATTTATAGTGCTTCTAGGAAGATACTTGGGTTACTTTTTAAGGATCACCATGGATGGGCTCTGGATTCTATTTATTAAATTCAAATTGTGTATTGTAATAAAATCTTGAATGCCAATTATAAATCCCATGATCCAACTACCAATCCAAATAACATGCTTGGTTTTGGCTCATATTTACACTTTACTTTTAGATAACCTAGTTATGTTTACAATAAAATTATCCCATAAAACTTATAATGTATCTATATACATTTAAATATAGACTATATATGTATAGGTTGACATTGTTTCAGAATTATGTATCTTAGGTTGAAGAAGCTAGTGTCGGTCAGGTATCCCATGAGGAACTCAGCCTGATATGTTTTATTTATTTACTGCATTACACTTGTTATTTACTTGCACACCACTCATTTTATATGCACAGAGTGGGTAGTTATAGACACTTTTGGTGGTGGCCTACTAATTATATCTCACACCCTATTCGGGCTGCCTATGGTACCTTAACAGAATTTATGATTATAGGTATAGACAAAGGGAAGCATCCAACTTATGATGTTTTATTTTCAGTACTATGGTGGAGTATGAGAGTAGAGGACCAAGCCTATTCTCATGATGGTATTGGGGGTAGTTTTGGTTATTTATTTATTTTTTTTAGAATTTTTTATATGAATGTGCCCTTGTATCCCATGTACTTAGCTTTTTTATATAGAATTAGGACATGATCATCATTTTTTATCTCTTATTGATTCAGCTTCTGCCTGTTTATTTTTCTAGATAATTTATTATTCTAGTGTTTGTAAATATTTATTATTTTTTATGTTTCTTAACATTATGGTTTATCGCTATACTACACTCTAGTTAAGAGGGAATATTCTCCCCATCGAAACACTCTACGACCTTGCTACTAGTCGTTAGCCTTTAGTGTAAGGGGAGACACACTTGAGGTCATGTGGCCAATTGGATCAGTGAACTACTTAGTGGCTTCTGGGTTAGGATGGTACAAATTTGTATGAGATATCCTTCTTCATTTTGTCTCACTGTTTGGTTTTTAGATAAGAGATTAAGAACTTTTCATAATTTGGTAATGAGCCTATACCTGGGAGTATCTAACCCATATATAGGAGAAACCTAAATTTCTTTAGATGGATTATTGATGTTTTGGTTTAAGCCTATTATAGTTGTACTAATTCCACCATTGGGTGATGGACATGTCTTGTGACATTATTATTACTGATAATATTATTATGGATTTCCTTTTTCTTGTCCTATTATGGACAAAAGGTATCATTTCATGCATCATTATAGGAACTTGAGGATTCACGTTTCATGAATTATGCCATGCCTTAAAGTTATTTCTTGTTACATGCTTTTCCTGCATTTCCTATTATTATTGTGAGTGCATGGATTATTATATATGTAAATGTAATAAATTTTATTGAAGGGATACCATAATTTGATTAATTAATGTTTCTTCATCAATATAAATGGGTTTTCCCTTATAGATTGATGATGGAACCTTAATTTACCAATTATTATATGTTTCAACCATGAACTACCAGTCCTATTGGCTGAAACATAATTTTTTATTACTTGAATACAAATTTTGATTTATAAATCTTGTAATTATATAAATTTTTAATGGTAGTTCATTCAATCAAATCATTTTATACGACCTGTTACATCCTGGTACTAGATGTAAAGGTCAAGTCGTAGTTACATGAAATACAAATTGAAATTAATAAAGAGTATGGTCATTTATAAATTAGGAATGGTAATTCATCTAACTAGAATGTAATACCTATATATACATAAATGAGTAAGAACCTAAGTAAAATTTAAACTTTTAAATTAAATGGTTTCCATTAAATGGAGTTGAAAATTGTAAAGTAAAGGGTGATTTCCTCTATACCTTGCAATTGACACTCCATATATCGAAACCTCTACTGTGTGATATGATATCCTAAACCTAAACCAACCTTAGTAGTGGAAATTATGTAGTGTCTCATGTGATCAGTTTTTATCTATATTATCACCTAGACCTAGATTTTGGGGCAGGCAGTGAGGTGTGACTCATTTAAAGGAAGGCTATATACATATCCTTTTCTGTTATCATGTATCTCATCTGCTGTTAAATATTATCTGAGGATTTTTTTTGGAAATTTTAGAGATATGCCACTACAACATCCTCATGTTGTGTTCTAGGAGGGTGGTAATGACCATGATCCAAAGGTGGTGGTCCCTAAGCCACCAGTATTATTGCTTGTAGTGCCACTAAAGGAAACTCCTATTCTTCCTCCACTAGGAATCTATGATTAGTTTTGATATAGCCTTTTGTGTTTAATGTAGTCTATGTAGACAGCTCAATGACCTACCTCTTCTATGGAAGAGCTGACATAGTAATTTTAGTAGTAGCATCATCCCACCTTCTCGAGTTATTGCAGACCTCAGTCTGCATAGTCTTGGCCAGAATATATTTTATCCATCTTCAAGAATTTATATATGCCTATAAGGTGGAGGTTCAATATTTCCATGTATATGCTCTATGAATCTACTAAACATTGGTGGGATGTCATCTCTCTGGTTGATCATCATCAGGCTATGGTTTGGGAAAACTTTCTGGTAGTCTTCTATGACTAATTATTTCCAAAAAAAAATGAGAAAATATAGTACTAGATAGTTTATACACCTAATGTATGGTGTTATGTCCATGATTTAGTATTTATCTCATTTTATGGAGCTTCATCATTACACACTGACACTTACTAGTGATGATTTAATGAATACGAGATGATTTAAGAGTGGGATTATGTATTCCATCTAATTGTAGAAGAATGTTTATAACTGACCACTATTTCAAAGATGATGAACCAGGACCTCATCACTAATCTCAACCCAAGTAAAGTTTATAATGTGATCTAGGGTAGTTCAGTATCAAGATAGGGAGATAGTTTGTCTAATAGCAGGAAACATCACTTCAAGTCTACTCACGCGGGAAGCACCATCTAAATGATGTGCACCAATAGTTATGTGGTGTTTCATCAGTGTGGAGGGACAATCCATAATAATCCCCAGTGTATGAGGAACCAAATAGAGTACAGAGTTTGTGGTGGGGTGTATCACCTTCAACGTTTCTGCTATATTTTCCTTTCAGTGCCTAGTGAGAAGGGATTTGTTCTAACACCACATTCAGGTACAGGATTAGTAGCTCCATCCCAGGTAGGGATCTAGAGAACCTTGTCCAATCAGGCTGAGGAGGAGGTCACAGTCGAGGTAGTTAGACTTTAGAGGTGCAACATCATTAAAGAATACTTGTTCAGTTTAGTCAGGTTACATATTAGGATCATGGATCTGACCATATCTATGAAGTGCAACCAACTCCTAGGGAGAAAAGTTTGGTACCTTTTACAGTTCAAGGTATTAATTTATTATCATCTACATTAATATCTTCCTTGTTTGATATATGTGCTTCACAGTCTTATATATATGGAGATTATGGAAATCATGGGCCTAAAGATAGAGTGTTTATGTGTCGTGATGACTCAAAAAACCATTAGGGATTTGGTCAGTGAGTTTTCACCAGTGTAGGGAGTGAACCATTGAGATAGATGGGTACTTATTCTTATATATTTTTCTTATCCTTGATATAATAGGTTTCAACATCATTCATGGAATGGAATGGTTGGTTCTATATCACCCCCATGTTGATTTCTATCATTAGAGGGTGTATTTTCCATCACCTGAGAGAAATGTCTTTGTTCAGAAGGGTTAGTGGGATGTACAAAAAAGTTGAGATAGGCCAGAGCATCAAGGGATAGGCAAAGTGATAACCCATATGGATATCCTCTTTTTGAGTGATCAAGTAACAATTAATATGGAATTACCTCCTATGGTGGATCATTTTAGGGATGTCTTCCCTGATGAATTTTTGGGGTTACCTTCTATGAGATAGGTGGAGTTCATCATTTATCTAGTTCTAGGATAATCACTAGTGTCCATTCTTACCTATAGGGTGGTACTGACATAGCTCCAAGAAATTAATAAGCAGTTGGAAGACTTATAAGAAAAGGTTTTTATACAAAAAAATACTTTTCCATGGGTTTCAC
The DNA here is from genome assembly GCA_963277665.1 of Viscum album. NCBI lineage: Eukaryota > Viridiplantae > Streptophyta > Magnoliopsida > Santalales > Viscaceae > Viscum > Viscum album. The sequence continues at coordinate 1,663,068,751 of OY728135.1, read as the reverse complement.
CCATCCTTTTCACCAAGAAGGTAGATAGTACCCTTAGTTTTTGCATAGGTTAACTTCGGTTGAACCATCTTATTATAAATAACTAGTATCCCCTGCCTTTTATAGATGACCTCTTTGACCAGCTTCAAGGAGCAATAGTTTTCTCTAAGATTGATTTGAGTTTGGGATACCATCAGGTGCATGTTAGATTGTCTAACATACCATGTACAGTGTTCCAAAGTAGATACATATTGTATGAGTATCTAGTTATGTCATTAATCCTTACAAATGAACTAGTAGTTTTAATGGCCATAATGAATCGGGTTTTCCACCCATATTTGTATTCATTTTTGCTGGTTTTAATGGATGATATTTTGGTGTATTATCACACATGACATAGCCATGAAAAATATCTTGAGATCATGCTGAATACATTGTGAGAGCACTAGCTATATGCTAAGCTCACCAAATTCCACTTCTAGATTGATAAGGTTCACTTCTTGGATCATATCATTTTAGAGGAAGGATTATCTATTTAACCAAAGAAGTTGAGAACCATAGTTTCTTTGTATTATCCCAATAACTTCTTTGAATTATGCAGTTTCTTGAGGATGGATGGCTATTATATGCATTTTATTCAAGACTTATCATGCCTATAAGTGCCTCTCATAGACTTGACTAAGATTTTGATGAAGTTCTTATGTTATAAAGCCTATGATGTATCCTTTTAGGAGTTGAAATGAGATTGAGTTTAGTGCTAATCCTGATTCTTCCAGAGCCGGGTAGAATCTATATAATTTATTATAAGTGATTGAAGCAGTTTTAATGTAGGGATATTGAGTTTTGGTGTATGAGTCCTACCAAATGAGACCTCATGAGTGGAATTACCCAAAGCATGATCTTGATATGGTAGTTTTAGTTAATGTTTTGCACTATTAGAGGCATTATTTATTGGGGGAGTGGTTTATTGTTTACATAGACCATAAATGTATCAAGTACATATCCACATAGCATGACTTGAATCTCATGAAATGTAGGTGGTTAGAATACCTATAGATTTTCAATCTTGATCTTTATTATAAACCTATAAAGGGGAACACAGTAGCTGATGATCTAAACTGAAAGACTCAGACATAGGCCATCCAAGAGGCTAGTAGTGTGTGGTAGCTGATGACTCTTTATTCTGAGATGCACCTTTATGTTCAGGAATTTTATGGGCTACCTATTTTAGAAATTATGGAAGTGGAATCCTCCCTTTCGCAAGGAGTAAGGATGAGACATATTTTTGATACCAAAGTCATGTTCCTAAGGGAGAGTGTCTCGGGAGGGGACCAACCTCCTAGTTGGATTATCGATGAGGAAAAGATTCTTCACATCCATGGATGTATCTAGGTACCTTCAAACATGAAGGAAGAGTTGATGTAGGAGTCTCATGCCTCTGTTTGGGAAGTTCACCCTAGGATTACCAATATGTACTAAGACATCCATTTTTAGTATTGGTGGTCGAATATGAATAAGTGGATTGTGGGTTTTATCACTTGGTGCTTCACCTATCAATGGGTGAAGGCTGATCACTAATGACCTACTAAACATTTACAAACTCTATCTATTTTTGAGTGAAAGTGGGATGATGTGACTATGGATTTTGTGATGGGTTTTCTAATATCCCTTCAAGTTAGTGACATAGTGTGGGTGATTATTGACAGGTTGAACAAGGTTTCACACTTCCTACCTATCTCATATACCTTTTCAATTGATGATCTTGGAAGGATTTATATTCAAGATATTTTACAACTTCATGGTGTTCCCAATTATATCATATTGGATCAAGATTCCCAGTTTACATAATGGTTCTAGAAAGGATTTAAAAAAGAATTGGGTTCATAGGTTCTCTTGAGTACAACATATCACCCTCAGACTTACGGGCAGTTAGAGAAGATGATATATTTTTTAAAGGACATTATCCAAGCATGTTTTCTTAATTTTGGAGGTACATGGAAGAAACACCTACCTATTTTTTAGTTTTCCTATAATATAATATTTCAGGAAATGATTTAGATGGCTCCTTATGAGGCCATTTATAGTAGGTCATTCTATTCAACCCTGTGTTGGTTATAGGAAGGTGAGTCAGTGCTATTGGGACCTCATCTCATTTAGAATACTTTAGAGTAAGTGAATATGACTAAGAAACATATGTCTATAACTCAATCCAAGCATAAGTATTATATCGATTGTCACCGCCGACCTCTGGAGCTCGAGGTGGGACATCGGGTGTTTCTACAAGTTTCAACTAGATTGGGTCATATATGGATTTGGAGACATGTTAATTTATTACCACATTATATTGGTCCTTTCTATATCGTGGAGTGATTATGGTCAGTATCCTATCAGTTGGATTTACCATATAGGTATCAGGCTATGCAAGACATATTCTACGTATCACGGCTTCACCGTAATTACTCTGGACCATCTCATTCATTTTATCCAAAGGATATTGAACTCAATATAGACGTTTCATTTGAGGATAATACTTTATGTATCATTGATTAGAGCATAAAGTATCTACTCTGATGTAGGTCAGTTCCTCTGGTTCGGGTGTTATGCCAGCATGGTCATGTGTATGAAGGTAACTAGAAGAGAGAGTCTGACATACATTCTCATTGCCCAGAGATTTTCTCAAATGAAATATTACCACACTCTAAATTGAATCTTGGGGATGATTTATTTTAAGGATGGGAGGTTGTAAAATCCTAGATTTTTATATAGTTTTGAAAAAAAATCTAGTCAAACCCTCATTTTAGTCTTCTAATTGTCTTATAACCTAGTGATCAGGCCTTTATAATGATTGATTTTATTCTAGGAAGAATGTAACAGGAAGGATGGAGGATGTTTGCAATCTAAATACAATATGTGTATTTGTCTAGATAGACCACTTTCATGTCGTGAATTGGTTTTTTATTGGGAGGGAAAAAACCTGAGCTTTACATAATGTATATCATATATACATGTCTTTAAAAATAAACAATGTGTGTATATAATACACTTTGTGTAAATATTGTGACTCATTTTTTAAGGGACAAGGCCTCTTATTTTTTATAGAACCCCCCTCTCTTCCTACGTAGAAGCAACGATGCATGAGAACCTCTCCACGCCTAGCCTTAGGTCCTTCTACTCTCCCTCATCTGAGCTCCATCCTCTTCACTATCGATCATGTTGGTTCCAAAATGGTAAGCCCCTCATTCCTATTATTTATTTTATTTCTTTGTATCTCCATATTTTAAACTATTTTGGTGCGAGCTCATATTCCCAATTTTATGGCCTTTTGTATATGTTTTCATTTTCTCCCATTCTATCTCATTTTTAAGGCCATAAATGGATGAGTGGTCATATACCAACCTAAGGTAGGTGGTCTAATTATTTTCCCTAAAGTATCATTTCATTTTATCATGTTTCATTATGCCTCATTCCAGACTCCTCCAATGTCACCTTCATAAAGACTAATTAATTAAATTTAAGGTTACTCTCATGTGTAATAAATATTTAGCTACCCATGAATCATTGTAATGGGGTGATTACCTCATCATAATCCACCCCTATGGGTGTTCCCTTTCTTGAAGTTCTAAAATCCTTATTCTTGGAAACCAAATTTAGTTGTTTTTACCTCAGGTGCATGAATAAGATTGTAATAAATGTAGAAAATTTGTGAATTGGGCTAAAAGAGAAGATAGTCCATGTGTTTTGTCCCTTTTTATTTATGAAATAACTTGTTTTACTTGAATTGAATTAATTTTTGAACTTGATTAAAGAGTATGATTACAATGCCTTGTAAAAGGTATGCATTCTTTATAGCTAAACCATATTTTTATATTAAGTTGATGGTGATACAAGGGTATTAACTTAAGGATGCATTGGATATGATAATGATTTATAATTAGTTTTGAAAATAAATTTTAATTCCCTATGATCAATACTTGGATTCTTTATAGGATTCCTTCAATGGGCTCATCAGCCAGACCACTTACTTACCCATGAGTGATATCAGTTCCCTAGGGGAGTTACCTTAGATGGGCTCGGTGAGAAATATGGTTCTACCAGGCCATGAGAGATACTTGGTCCCCTATGTGGAATACCTAGGATGGGATCATAGGGTAATTCTTTACATCATTTCAAGAGTGATACTTGGGATTCCTCTTATAGATCACCTTGGATGGACTCTTGTGGAGATGGTATTTATAATACTCTTAGGGTGATAATTAGGTTCCTTTTTAAGAATCTTTATGGATAGTATTAGGATTACACTTATTAAATTCTGAGGATGTCTTGCAATAATTACTTGATAGTTGGTTATAAATCCCAGGAGTCAACCGTCAATCCAAAGAACATGCTTGGTTTCAACCCATCTTTACACTTTCCTTTCAGATGGTCCAGTTTTGTTTAACATACATGTATCCCATAAAACTTACAATGTATCTCTATAAATTTATACATAGACTATATTTTTATATTTTGAAATTAGTTTAGAGTTATATGGATTAGGTCGAAGTAGGCAATGTTGGTTGTATATCCCATGAGGAACCTAGTATAATGTGTTTTATTTATTTACTACCTACCATTTATTATTTACCTGCACACTGCTCATTTTATATGCACAGACTAGATAGTTATAGACATCATTATTGTTGGCCTATTGAGTATATCTCACACCCTGTTTGATCCACCTATGGTACCTGAACAAACATCATGACTATTGGTGTAGACAAAGGGAAGTGTTGTTCTTCTGATATTTGATTTTTAGTACAAAGATGGAGTATAAGAGCATAGGACTGAGCTTATGATCGTAATTCTAGTGGAGATAGATTTTGGTATTTTTTATTTTTGTTTAGCATGTTGTTTATTCATGTACCCCTATTTCCTTTGAACTTACCTTTTTTTATAACATCATGACATGGTCATTATTTTTTATCTAATATTGATTATGCTTCCACATATTTATTTTTTAAATGATTTATTATTTTGATGTTTGTAATTATTTAATACCATTTCTGTTACTTACCATTATGGTTTACCGATATAATACACTTCGATCAAGAGGGAATAGTCTCCCCAATGATACACCTTAGGCCCTCACTACTAGTCAGCAGCCTTTGGAATATGGGTATGCCTGATTGAGGTCATGTGGCTAAATGGCTCGTGTCACCTCTTAGTGGCTTCTGGGTTGGGATGCTACACATTTTCTTTTTCCTAACAAAGTGATTAAAGACCTTTGGTCACTCCTAAACCAATCCTCACCCTTTCCACTATATGAGTGATAAATAAGATCTAGAGGTGATGTGTGTAAACTAAAAATAAGGAAGGAAAATAAATTAAAATACAATAAACAATAAAAATAGCATGCCTCCTATAATAAACAACCAACTCCATTAAGGTTGAACAAGAAAGAAATAAACAATTAGATTTAAAAATTAATTATTAGGGGTTGGTAAAATATCATCATCTCAACCCCAATATGCCTAGTGTGTTATCACTATAGATGGTATAGTAAGTAGTAAATAAAAAAGAAATGAATATCTAACCCCCATTACTGTCAGTTAAATTCCCTTTTATAAGGATGGATGAATTTTCAATAACACTCCTAAAGCTGTGATGATCTTCCCTAAAATATGAAAATATTCATCCCCATTATGTTGATGGCACAAAATTATTCTAAATTCTCAACTAAATGACGTGTTCCATTGATTCCACCAAATTCCTTATCTTTCTCTCAAATTGTGTGCCTTCTATGAGTTCACATTACATTTTCCTGATTTTACCAAGTAATGAGAGTGAAATAATATCCTAATCTATTTATGCCTAAAATGATATCTATGTGTACTAAAGATGATATTTATGGTCACAGTTATTTGAGATTCCTCAAAATTCATTTGATAAAAAACTCTTCCAATTGTCCAAACCTTATGCATTATCCTTTCTTGAGCATAGATTGATTTAAAAAATTAATTAACCTTTACATATTCAATACATATTGTAAGGAACCTTACATATAAACTAAAATACTTTCATGCATCACCATACTTCAACTATAATAAAAATTAAATGACTTTTATATATCTCTTTAGTCCACAAAAATAACTCTTGTGTATGGGGTGTTACATCCCCACGATAAAAGGTGTCACCTTTGCATATCACTTGGGTTGTGGGGATGACTCTTACAAATGGGGTGTTTCATCCTTGTGGAAAAGGGTATAACAATTATGTATCACTTAGTAAATGATGATAAATCTTATGTATAGGGTGTTATATCCTTGCTGAAAAGGGTATGACCTTTATGTATCACTCAGGTTTTGGGAAGTTACCTTTAAGAATGCCCACCCTTTATCAAATTCCACTCAAATGAAATCCTTATATATCAATTAGATTTAAAAATTCTTATCAATGGATAAGTATATAATATTTACTTATCATCTTTTTCCCATGTATAATGGTATTTTCCTTTAAAAAAACTCACTCTTTTACCTAATTTACTCAAATATCTTTCAGAAGCTAACTTTTTTATTTCTCCATGATTCCAGAAAAAATTCATTTCTAAATTATTTGAAATTCATAAAAAATATATATATATTCAATGTAGTATTGATTATAATTAATTCAAAAATAAAAATTCATTAAAATTAATTTGTATTTTATAAAGTTAAAAATTAGTAATAAATCTATTTATTTAGGATTAAAGTAAAATGGAGATTAAAATTCTATGAAATCATAAAAAAAATTAAAAAAATGTGGATTGATCACTATAACAGACATCAAATTTCAAGGTGATTTTTATTTAAATTTTTGTTGAACCTTTTATATGTTAGTGGTTTTAGGCTTCTTAGGGTCTTAGTAGTGGCATGGGATTGAGATTTTAGAAAATAAGCATGGTTTGGAGTTACAATATCATAGAAATAGGTCACCACATTGTGAGGACAAGGAGACATGACAAGGTCAATATCTGGCCTAGGGTCATGTCGTTGCCTTGAGGCCCCATGTCATGGTGGGTGGTTTGGAGGGGAGGTCATGGTGTGGCATAGGGGGACCATGACATGAGAATTGGAGTGATGAAAATGGTAAAGGGTTTTAACATTATATAATATTCTCATACGTAAGTATTTTCCATTATGTATGGTCATAGTGTGGTGAGGGTGCCATAGTGTAAAGGTTGAAATGAAGGCTCAAGTGAAGGTGAGGTGACACGACATAGTGGTAGATGTCACGTCATAATGATGATACATGGGGTGCCAAGATCACTACCTTTTGGATACTGGTTGGGTCATGACCCAAAGACCACACTATAATGTGGCCCTATTAGGGATAAATCATTGCATTACCATGATAGTCATGATGTGACCAATAATCTAGGAAGTTTTTTCAAAAGGGGTTGAATTGGAAATTCCTCTTGAACCCCTTTTTACCCCTCCTCTCCTTCTCCCTTGAGATCTACACAATACTAGCCATCTTTTTAAGCTCTTTCATGGAATTAAATGTTATTATCATCTCTCATATTGTCCATTTAGAGAATATTTTATTATGGAGGTTCTCTTTTGGTAAGTTTAATGTCTTATATTCGTCGGATGCATCCTCTTTTCTCTGTTTTCTTATTTCCCATATCAAAAACATAATTATTAGTATTTAAGGATTATTTTGGGGTTTTGGAGGATCAGAATTAAATCAAAGAGAGTGGTGTGGTAAGTTTGAATCTTAAAGATTGATTTAGGAAGTTCTTACCATGTTAGGGCATTTATATGTAGTTTTATGGATTTACTTTCATGTGTTTGTATAAGTTATCCCTGTAGTGTTCTGCTTTTGGTATCAAAATGACTGAGTGGGTCTATATTGATGTGGGTTCCCCCTTAGATGGGGAGTGAGGTTCAAATGGATCATAAGATATGAAACCCTAATTTGGTATGTAGATAGTGTTAGGGTTGTTAACTAGGGTAAATAGGGCCTAGAATGAGCTGTTTGGGCTTATTTAAGACCAAGGTAACCTAGTAGGTTGTAATTGGGTATGGGTGATGAGTCCATTCACTTGAAAAAGTGTTCGGTTCTTGTGAATGAATTTATGTTAAACCTTGATGGGTTAGTATAAAAAACCTTATGGATATCCTATTTTTTATTTATGTTTGAAATATCCCATTAGTCTAGTTTTGAATGATTATGATATTTTATTATATTATATCTACTACATACTATGTGATATGTTGAGGCTATTGATGTGAAACCTCCCTTGAGTGAGAGGTCGTGGTTTGGGACTTAGTGTGAATCCTCCTCTATGTAAGAGGGTATGTTTTTATATTTTTATGTGTGACCTCCCCTAAGTAAGAGGGGATGGAATGAAATTTTGATGTGTGGAATCCCCTAAGTAATAGGGGCTGGTTTGGGATTTTGATCTTCAACCTCCCATGACTGAGAGGGTATGGTTTTAGAATTTATGTGTGACCTAACTTAAGTAAGAAGGTATGGTTTAGAACATAATTTGGGACATTAATTGACACTAATTTGGTCTTATCCCATGAGAGAGAAGGTACTAGTCATGTTGTGGGGTGTAACTATAACTTGAGATGACTTTTCCTTTTGGCATGGAGCCGAAGCGGGTATGATCTGGGTTTTTACGGCCTATTTAGTGCATAAATACCTAAAATGGGTTGCATGATCATTAGGTTTTTATTTCTATCAACATATAAACCTTCATATAATTGATTCATTTATGCTAAGGATGTGTTGGTGGTTTCATACTAGGGTTTGTTACTCACACCCTTCACGGGCACCCTAGTGCACATGAAAAGTTTATTAGTAGGGATCCTACCAAGGGAAAGGGACTTATAATGGGTTGATAATCATGTATAGTTGGATAGGTATCTGAGGTGATGTCAATAAATACATTGGTATATTTTACTATTGTTCCCCATGCATTCTTTTTTTTGTATATATGTAGATTTGTTGAATATGGGGATGTTTTGGACTAGGATATACTAGTGATTGTATCTCATTTTGATATTTCATTTGATGATGTTATATTTTGAATCCTATTTTGTATCCCATATATTGGTTACCTATTCATTATTTATTTTATTGTGTTTATTATTGATGGTTACCTAATATAAAGGGAATAGTCTCCCCACTGTATGAATTAGGCCCTCTCTGTTAGTTGTTAGCATCTTACTTATGGGTAGGCATGCATGTGGTCATGTAACACATCAGATTGGTCCTAGTAAACTAGGTTAGTGTGTTAAAAAATGGTATCAAATCCCACTTTATTTTTTTTTGAGTTTGGTAGAAAGAAGGAAAGTTGGCCAAAAATAAAGTGGGAACCTATTCTTGTTCCTAGCCAACATTTGTATAGTAGACATCAGAGTTACATGGGCAGTGGTATTTATTTTACTAGTTTTGAAGTTATCATTTCATTTTATTATTTAAGTGTTATTATGATTTTATGGTTTATGATATTTCTTTCTTTCCCTAGGTGGTGAGAGGGTGAGTTCATGCGTCATGAATAGGAACAAAGGTTCACATGTCATCCATTTGTTTTCTTGTAGTTGATATAGGTTTAACTTAATTAAATTTCAATAATAATATATTTTATTTTTTCCCAAATGAATTATTGGATACATATAATTAATTTAACCTAAGAATTTTGATGATTTAGTTTTATATGATTGTGACTAAAATGAAGGTACTGACGGTATAGGCTTAGGCCTTGGGTGAGTATAAGGTAATTATACCTAGTAGTTGCAGGTATACCCTTAGATCATGTTACATAGGTTTATTTTGTGCATTTACACCTATTAATTACTTAAATTTTGATAAGATTTAAGATGTTCAAGGTTTTCTTGAGTTCCTATTTTTGGAATTTTAGAAAATTTCACCTCAACGACATCCCATAGTGCTACCCAAGGACCAGGCTAAGGACATTCCTGAGGTATGTAATGCTCCTATTGTACCTCCAAATATTAAAGAGGGATATTTTTAGCATGATCCTAAGTATGTTTCAATCATTAATGTTATAAAGATTCTTTAGTCGAGGTTTTTTCATCTAGTACCATTGGGAGGTGGGGGTTCTAATCAGAGCGGACTATACCTAAGATTTTTAGTTGAATAAACCTCCAAATTTCTATGGTATGGTATATCCTTATGATTTTAAGTATTTTATTGATATTATTGAGGGGATATTTGAGCTAGTGGAGACACCTGATGACAGGTGGGTGATTCTGGTAGCTTACATACTTTAGCGACCAGACAAGAGGTGGTGGGGTATCATGGTTTAGTCTAGGAGGCATGAGGGTTTATCATGGGAGGCCTTCAAGGAACCCTTTTTCAAATATTTATTCTTTGAGACAATAAATATAAGGCCCCGACCTTAAACATTACTTAATCTAGTGTTATTACAAGATTACACCTTGAGGATCTTTTCAGTTTTAGAGTTTTAGATAATTAGATCATAAAACATGCATTACATTCCACATTTAAACAAAGTGGTTACATAAAATATAGTATTAATTTCTCCCATCAATGGGAACATATTTAAAATAAAACATGGATTATTTCTTGAAACTTCCTTGACACTATCATCATATCATGTACCTTTCCCTTGACCTGTGAAAAACATTTCAAAAACTTGGGATGAGCATAAAAAGCTCAGTAAGGGATATAAAAATACGGAAAGGAAACATGGGTACATATATACATAATAATGAAATCATAATTTACCCATGAAACATAAGCACTTTAACATACCTCATCAAATCATGAATAAATCATATAAATCATAAGACATAAAGGTAACTTGAGGCATTCATAACATTCTTACGTAGGGAGTAACCCTCTTGGTTACGTTTGGAATACCCATCACAGTATATTCCCTAAATATCTTTGTAGAAACCTTAACGTTTCACTCCTTCGCATTACCCAATGCATTGGAGAGCTATATCGGGCTCACCCGCCCTTAGTTTATCACGGAACCACCCGTCTTCATAATAATTCCCAAGAACCACAACATAATCGTATCACATAAAACATGCATAAAGGAAACATAACATTTCCACCTTTCAATCACAAGATATCAATACAACACATTGATATAAAAACATTATGAAAAAAATTTTCAATACCAAAATAAAGGAAAAGTAAAACATGGTATTTATTTTTCTTTAAAAAGAATGTATGGCTTGTGGAGGAAGTCAAAACTCAAATAATGGTCATGGCGGCGGAGAATTCATTGTCGCCGCATACGTATGACAAAAAAATTACTTTTTGTCGTTTAGTAAACGCTTCATATAAAAAATATTCCTTTTCAATAAACTTAAAAGTCAAAGGGGTTTATACACCATATAAAAGAAGGTTGTGTATAAAACAAAATATGCCTCAATGAAAGGAGATTGAGACGAAGTCCCGTACCATGGGTCCGACTTGACTCAGTCGTTCTTTAATCTCCTGAATAATAAACTTGAGTTAATTTAGACTTGTTTAAGAACCTTTTTCAATTTCATTATTCCTTTTATATCACTTATTTCCATGTCATGAACACTATGTAATTATTTAAGTTAATAACGGTCGTTTTAACGATCATTGGTACTTGAGTCAAAAATAAACCCTTTATAATTACAAGTTGTTCATGTATCCATTTTATCCATAATGGTATTCATGATGTAGATATCATATATATCATATATATCCAGTACATTCATGCATTTATAATATTACATAACATTTAGAGGTAAGAAATGAAATGCACCGTTCATGGAGACGGTAAGCCGTACGTACGCATGAACGCTGCTTCCATTTATATTTCGTATTTTATGAAATGGAATCCTAATTATATAAAGTTATATTATAATTCCAGTGTAATATCATATATAATATCATAACTCCATCCTTTATACGTCCCACATATGGTATTAACGAATCAAATCACTTTGAGGGGGCGGTAGTCCCCACTTCCTTAAATGAAGATATCGCGTTTATCCATAATGGAAACCATAAATGTATGCCCAAAATAAAAAATACAGAAGCTTAAGGAAAACATAAACATATTATATATTATATATAAATATATTTTCATCTTAATAGAACCCTTTGAAGGTGTTAAAAGAATGTTGAACAATCATCATTTCGAGAGGCAGAAATTCGCCATCCACGGAAACAGAATGTTCTTTAACCATTAGATGTAGGTGTGTGTAATTGTAGCTCGAATCCTTCTTATAAAAACATCCTAGAATATGTAAGATACTGTTTTTGTTACAAAATAAATGAATAAAAAGAGTTTAGGGGGTTGTAGAATCAAAATAAAATAAAATAACACGAGTGAAGACATTACCTTAAAATCGGGTAACTCCCTTTGGTTTGAGCTCAAAGGCTTCCTTGGGAAGACTTCTGCCCAAAGTGAGGCTTCAAGGCGTAATAGAGGGAAGTGGAGAGACAAAATGGGTAGGGTTTGGCCGATCCAAAGGCTTTGGAAGTGTGGGTAAGGAGGTAGAGGTGGGGGCCTTTTATAAGAGGAGAGGAGGGGCACTCTTGGAAAGTAAAGAAATGTTACTTTATTTTAAAATGATTTTCGGATTCAAAAGGTCCCACATTGATATAATTCGAGGTTAAGGTGATACGGGTTCGAAATCCACCCATCCAATAGGTTTTGGACATGTGTAGGTCATATATTTTACATTATCTTTTCATTTTATTTAAATCCTTTATTAATGAGGTAATCGCTGCATCATCATGATGTCATAAATAATTTAATTTATTTAATGTCTAAAAATTATATAAAAAATATCATGATTTAGGAAATCTTTTTATCTTTATAATTAATATTTATATTCAAACATATGACTTGTATAACCCCATTTAAAAATTGTTTTAGTAAAACAACTCATGTTTGTGTCATTTTAATTTTAACATTAAATAAAAAGATATTAATGTCATTTTCCTACCAAAGTGGCTCCATGGGGTCCCCAAGTTGACCCATGGCTTGTCTTGTTCGGCCATGACACATCCAATAATGGTAGGACATGTTTCTAGGTATTTTCATTTTATTATAATATCATTTTTGCCTTAAATTACACTAATTACCTCTAATCGCGATTAAAAACTTAAAAGTTACTATTCACCAAAAAATTATTTTAATCTCATTGAACCACATTTTACTTCTTAATGACAACCATGTATGTCGGATTTTTGAAAATCAAATCACAGAAGTGGCAAAGATTCATTTAAACGAAAAATCAGTTTCTTTAACTACCACTTAGTGGTTTCACTATTCATCAAAAATTGAAGTTTTTTCAGAAAAATACCAAAACTTCACCCTAAGCTATATTTGATATTCTGAATTCAAAAATGATGTCTATTTTACAAAATTCAAATCATATAAGTTACATTAATTAATTTAATAATTAATTCTCGTTGTCATGACAAATAGCGTGTTTTTATGAAACAATAAGTATCAAAAGATTGACACCAGTTTAAGTCCAATTTCAAAGTGAAATTGATTCCAATGACCACCATTGGATTAAATGGTAAAAATATATTATAATTTCACTTCAAAACCAATTCAAAAGATAATCTAATCATATAAATAAATTAGATTAAAAAGAGGTTTTGAATTAAAATACAACATTTTTTACTATTCATTAAAAAATGAACTTTATCGGAAAAATACCAAAAATTCACACAAAGTAAATTTTGATGTCTCAATCATATAGAATAAGTTTATTTTGACAAACATAGCTTATAAAATTGTCAAAATATATATTTAAAAATGGTTTTTTATCAAAAGGCAGTAAAACAATCTTTTAAAAATATTAGTGTATTCCATGCTTAAGATTGGATTTATTCTCATTTTAAGCCTCTAAAACACTATCTAATTCACTAATAGACATAGATAAAAATATCTATTATTAATTACTTACTTGGGATGTTTCATCCTTCCCCCCTTTAGAAAATTTCATCCCCGCAATTTATTTACTTATCGAATAAATGGGGGTACTTATCCCTCATTGCATTTTCAGATTCCCATGTTGCCTATTCCATCATGTGGTTTTTATACAAAACCTTTACCTGATTAATCACCTTATTCCGTAACACTTGCTCCCTGTGGTCAAGAATCTGGACCAGTTGTTCCTCATAAGATAGGTTCTCTTCCAGCTGAACTACCTCTGGACTCAAAACATGAGATGGATCTGGCATGTACTTTCTCAGCATCGAAACATGAAAAACATTGTGTACCTGAGATAAACTCGGAGGTAAAGCCACTCGGTAAGAATCTAATCCAACTCTCTCCAGAATTTCATACGGTCCAATGAACCTTGGACTCAGCTTTCCTTTCTTACCAAATCGCATCACACTTTTCTATGGTGAGACTTTGAGAAAAACATGATCACCTACCTCAAAATATAGATCCTTCCTCCTGTTGTCCGCATAACTCTTCTGCCTGCTCTGAGTTGTTCTCATGTGTTTTTGTATCAGCTGAACTTTTTCTGCCAAATCTTCTACCAATTCTGGTCCCATCAGCTTTCTTTCACCCACTTCATCCCAAAAAAGTTGGAGTTCGACACCACTTCCCATATAACGCCTCAAATGGTGTCATCTGTATACTGGAATGAAAACTGTTATTATAAGAAAATTCAACTAAAGAAAGATGTTGGTCCCAACTTCCCTGATAATCCATATAACAAGCACGTAGCATATCCTCCAAATTCTTGATCGTTTATTCTGACTGTCCATCTGACTGAGGATGAAAAGCTGTACTAAAATTTAATTCAGTACCCAACGACTTCTGAAGGCCTTTCCAAAAGTTAGAAGTGAACCTGGGATCATGGTCAGATACAATGGAGAGGGGAACTCCATGCAACCTGACTATCTCTTTAAGATACAAATAGGAAAGTTGATCTGGGGAAAAAGTATCTCGTATAGCAAGGAAATGAGCAGATTTAGTCAAGCGATTAACAATAACCCAGATTGCATTATTATCTCGATATGTCTTCAGTAATCCCACAACAAAGTCCATGGATATATTCTCCCATTTCCACTCTGGCACTGGTAAAGGCTAAAGCATCCCTTTCAGTAACTTCCGCTCTGCTTTAACCTGTTGACAAGTCAAACACTTCACAGTAAAATCAGTAATATCTCTTTTCATTCCATCCCACCAGTAATACTCTCTCAGATCTCTGTACATCTTAGTACTGCCAGGATTAACTGAAAATGGAGAACTATGAGCTTCACATAACAAATCTCTCTTCAACTGTGAATCACAAGGCACACACAATCTATTCCCAAATCTCAAAACACAATCATTATCAATGCTGAATACAGACAACTTACCTTTCTGAACCAGCTTTACCTTTTTCTGCAACTCACTTTCTTGATTCTTTGCTTGCTTGATTCTGTCTGATAGAGAAGATTTCACTAATACCTGAAACAAAACAGAAGAACATCCTACACCAACAACTTCTATTCCAAAGTTCATCAAATCCTTAACCAAAGGATCATGTTCCAAATGCAACATTTCTAATGAAGCATTACTTTTTTGACTCAAAGCATCAGCCACTTTATTTGCTTTTCCCGGATGGTAATGAATTGTACAATCATAATCCTTGATTAATTCTAGCCATCTCCTCTGTCTCATGTTCAATTCTTTCTGAGTGAATATATACTTTAAACTTTTGTGATCGGTATATATTTCACACTTTACTCCATACAAATGATTCCTCCAAATTTTTAAAGCGAAAACAACAACAGCTAATTCCAAATCTTTTGTAGGGTAATTTACCTCATGAGTTTTCAACTGTCGTGAAGCATAAGAAATTACCTGATTATTCTGCATTAGTACACAACCAAGTCCTTTCAATGAAGCATCGCTATAGATAACAAACTCCCCATTCCTGGAAGGTAGTGCCAAAACTGGAGCATTCACCAATCTTCTTTTCAATTCCTGAAAATAATCATCACATTCTTTTGTCCAGATAAACTTAGCACCATTCCGAGTTAGCTTAGTCATTGGACTAGATAACCATGAAAAATTTCTAACAAACCTTCGGTAATATCCTATCAAACCAAGGAAACTACGAATCTCAGTTACATTTGTGGGTCTTGGCCATTCTTCAACAACCTTTGTTTTTGCAGGATCAACGGTTATCCCATCTTTAGAAACAATGTGACCAAGGAAAGAAATTTGTTGCAACCAAAACTCATACTTGCTGAATTTCCCATAAAATTTATTTTCTTTTAAGGTTTGCAAAATAACCCTTAAATGTCTTTCATGCTCCTCTTTACTTTTAGAAAACACCAAAATATCATCAATGAAAACCACCACAAAATTTTTCAAGAACTCATGAAAAATTCTATTCATTAAGTCCATGAATACAGAAGGTACATTGGTTAGCCCAAAAGGAATTACTACAAATTCATAATGGCCATATCTTGTACGAAACACATTCTTCAGAACATATACTTCCTTTACCTTCAGCTGATGGTACCCCGATCTTAGGTCAATCTTTGAAAAAAACTGAGCTACCTGGAGCTGATCAAATAAATCATCGATATGAGGAAAAGGATATTTGTTCTTAACAATGATGTTATTCAAGGCTCTATAATCAATGAAAAGTCTCATAGAACCATCTTTCTTTTTAACAAATAAAACAGGATCACCCCATGGTGATGTTCTAGGTCGAATGAAACATTTCTCTAATAAATCTTTCAATTTATCCTTCAACTCTAAAAGTTCAATTTGATCCATTCGATAAGGGGGTTTTGAAATTGGCTTAGAATCAGGAACTAAGTCAATAGTAAATTCAACTTCCCGATCTGATATTATTCCAGGCAACTCATCAGGAAAAACATCAGGATACTCATTTACCACTGGCACATCATTAATCTGAACAGTTCCCTTGTTTTCAACAATATGTGCAAGGTAACATTCATTTCCATCTTTTACAAGTTTCTCGGCCTCTTGATAAGTTATCAACAGTAAGGGTTCATTATTGTACACAAACTGAAAGTCTTTCTGAAAAGAAACTTCTTTAGCTCTACAGTCAATCTTAGCATGGTAAATAGAGAGCCAATCCATACCCAGGATAACATCAAAATCTACTAAAGGTAGAACAATAAGGTTTGCAAGTAGGTTCTTTCCATAGATAAGGATAGGATGATTATTATTAATTCTTTTTGCCTCAAAATTTCCCCCAGGTGTTTTTACCACAAGTTCAGGAGTCATTTATTGAGATGGTATTCCCATTTTACTAGAAAAGGTTTCAGAGATGAAAGAATGTGTGGACCCCGAATCAAAAAACACATTGGCATAATCTGAAAAAACAAACAATGTACCTGATACAACTTCATTTGATGGCCCGACATCTGCTGAAGTAGTTGCAAAGGATTTCACCACCCCTTTCTGCTTGTAGTCTAACTGCTTCCCATCACTCAAGCTCTTCGTCGGATAGTCATTTGCATAGTGACTCATCTCATTGCACTTAAAATATTTCACTAAATATAAATCAAATTTGGACTTACCATCACCTTGATCTTTTTCAGTGCAATCACGAGCCTTATGTACCATCTTACCACATCGGTAGCACTTTCCAGAATTCAGAAGACATTCCCCAGCATGCCTTTTACCACATTTATCACAAACTGGAAACTTAGTTTTCTTACCATCAGACTTTTCTGAAGAATTCTTTCCTTTCTCCTGCCACCTCGATCTCTTCTTCTGCTGGTTGTTATAGAACACTTGATCATTGGAAAACTCCATTTCCACCTTCTCAGCACATCAAACAAGCTTTTCATAACTTCTAAACTCACGAGAAGCTAATGACCTTCGATATTTTGGTTTTAATCCTGAGTAAAAACGATTGATTTTACTATCAAGGTCTCGGATAAAATTTGGAGCATACCTTGCCAATCGAGGGAACCTCTCTTCATAGGCAGCCACTGAGTCTTCCTCTTACCTCAATTCCAAGAATTTTTTTTCCATCCTAAGTCGAACAGCCTTAGGAAAATACTTCTCAAGAAACATACCTTTGAATTCATCCCAATCAAGAGCATCAATCTCATCAGCGTCCCTGATATTTTTAACCATCGACCACCACTGATCTGCCTCACCCTCCAAACGGTAAATAGAAAGACTAACCTTTTGATTGTCTGAACACCCCATGACATCGAAAATCTTCTCCAGTTCTTTAATCCACCCTTCAGATAACACAGGGTCAGATGATCCTCTGAATGATGGGGGATATTGCCTCATGAAATGTTCCACCACTAACATGTTTCTCTGCGGTTGATCTGGATGATCTCGTGCATGGATACCACCACCATTTATTGCTTGAGTCAACTGCGCCATTACTGCAACAAACTGTTCAGTTCCAATTCTGACCATCTCAGGATGCTGATTCGGAAGGTTATTTCCTTCTGTATGCCTTCCTAGCACTGCTTCCCTGTTTCCTCTGTGAAAAACCATTCTGAACAAACATGTCTTAGATAAAGCAACATGGTAATCTTCAAATGCTATATCACATCAATTTGACCATAAAAAAAATATATTTTTGGATAAACATTTAATATAATTCTAACTCCTAAAGTTATCTAAACCGACCTCTAATACCAACTATAAGGCCCCAACCTTAAAAATTACTTAATCTTGTGTTATTACAATATTACACCTTGAGAATCTTTTCAGGTTTAGAGTTTTAGCGAATTAGATCATAAAACATGCATTACATTCCACATTTAAACAAAGTGGTTACATAAAAAGATAGTATTCATTTTTCCCATCAATGGAAACATATTTAAAATAAAACATGGATTCTTTCTTGACAATTCCTTGACACTATCATCATATCATGTACATTTCCCTTGACCTGTGAAAAACATTTCAAAAACTTGGGATGAGCATAAAAAGATCAGTAAGGGATATAAAAATATGGAAAGGAAACATGGGTACATATATACATAAGAATGAAATCATACTTTACCCATAAAACATAAGCACTTTAACATACCTCATCAAATAATGAATAAATCATAGAAATCATAAGACATAAAGGTAACTTGAGGCATTCATAACATTCTTACATAGGGAGTAACCCTCTTGGTTATTTTTGGAATACCCATCACAGTATATTCCCTAAATCTCTTCAGAGAAACCTTAACATTTCACTCCTTCGCATTACCCAATGCATTGGAGAGCTATATTGGGCTCACATTCCCTTAGTTTATCACGGAACCACCCGTCTTCATAATAATGCCCAAGAACCACAACATAATCGTATCACATAAAACATGCATAAAGGAAACATAAAATTTCCACATTTCAATCATAAGATATCAATACAACACATTGATATAAAAACATTATGAAAACCATTTTCAATACCAAAATAAAAGAAAAGTAAAACATGGTATTTATTTTTCTTTAAAAAGAAGGTATGGCTTGTAGAGGAAGCTGAAACTCAAATAATGGTCACGGCGGCGGAGAAGTCATTGTCTCCGCATACGTCCAACAAAAACATTCCCTTTTTCGTTTAGTAAACGCTTCGTATAAAAAAGATTCCTTTTGAATAAAAATAAAAGTCAAAGGGTTTTATACACCGTATAAAAGAAGGTTGTGTGTAAAACAAAATATGCCTCAATGAAAGGAGATTGAGACGAAGTCCCATTACTCGGGTACGACTTGACTCGGTTGTTCTTTAATCTCCTGAATAATAAACTTGAATTAATTTCTACTTGTTTAAGAACATTTTTCAAGTTCATTATTCCTTTTATATCACTTATTTCCATGTCATGATCACTATGTAATTATTTAAGTTAATAACAGTCGTTTTAACGATCATTGGTACTTGAGTCAAAAATAAACCCTTTATAATTACAAGTTGTTCATGTGTCCATTATATCCAGAATGATATTCATGATGTAGATATCATATATATCATATATATCCATTACATTCATCCATTTATAATATTACATAACATTTAGAGGTAAGAAATGAAATGCACCATTCATGGAGACGGTAAGCCGTACGTATGCATGAACGCTGCTTCCATTTCTATTTCGTATTTTATGAAATGGAATCATAATGATATAAAGGTATATTATAATTCCAGTGTAATATCATATATAATATCATAACTCCATCCTTTATACGTCCCACATATGGTATTAACGAATCAAATCACTTTGAGGGGGCGGTAGTCCGCACTTCCTTAAATGAAGATATCGCGTTTACCCATAATGGAAACCATAAAGGTATTCCCAAAATGAAAAATACAGAAGCTTAAGGAAAACATAAAAATATTATATATAATATATAAATATATTGTCATCTTAATGGCCACCTTTTAAGGTGTTAAAATAAAGTTGAATAATCATCGTTTCGGGAGGCAGAAATTCTCCATCCACGGAAACAGTATGTTCTTTAACCATTATATGTAGGTGTGTGTAAGTGTAGCTCGAATACTTCTTATAAAAACATCCTAGTATATGTAAGATACTGGTGTTGTTACAAAAGAAATGAATAAAAATAGTTTAGGGGGTTGGAGAAGAAAAATAAAACAAAAGAAAACAAGTGAAGACATTACCTTAAAATCGGGTAACTTCCTTTGGTTTGAGCTCAAAGGCTTCCTTGGGAAGACTTCTCCCCAAAGTGAGGATTCAAGGAGTAATAGAGGGAAGTGGAGAGAAAATATTGGCAGGGGTTGGATGATCCAAAGTCTTTGGAAGTGTGGGTAAGGAGGTATAGGAGGGAGCCTTTTATAAGAGGAGAGGAGGGGCACTCTTGGAAAGTAAAGAAATGTTACTTTATTTTAAAATGAGTTTCGGATTAAAAAGGTCACACATTGATATAATTCGAGTTTAAGGTGATAATGGTTCGAAATACACCCATACAATAGGTTTTGGACATGTTTAGGTCATATATTTTACATTATATTTTCATTTTATTTAAATCCTTTATTAATGAGGTAATCGCTGCATCATCATGATGTCATAAATAATTTAATTTATTTAATGTCTAAAAATTATATAAAAAATATAATGATGTATGAAATCTTTTTAGATTTATAATTAATATTTATAGTCAAAAATATGACTTGTATAACCCCATTTAAAAATTGTTTTAGTAAAACAACTCATGTTTGTGCCATTTTAATTTTAACATTAAATAAAAAGATATTAATGTCATTTTCCTACCAAAGTGGCTCCCTGGGGTCCCCAAGTTGACCCATGGCTTGTCTTGGTCGGCCATGACATATAAAATAAGGTTAGGACATGTGTCTAGGAATTTCATTTTATTATAATATCATTTTTGCCTTAAATTGCACTAATTACCTCTAATCGTGATTAAAAACTTAAAAGTTACTATTCACCAAAAAATTATTTTAATCTCATTGAACCACATTTTACTTCTTAATTAAAACCATGTATGTAGGATTTTTGAAAATACAATCACATAAGTGGCACATTTTCATTTAAACGAAAAATCAGTTTCTTTAACTACCACTTAGTGGTTTCACTATTCATCAAAAATTGAAGTTTTTCAGAAAAATACCAAAACTTCACCCTAAGATATATTTGATATTATGAATTCAAAAATGATGTATATTTTACAAAATTCAAATCATATAAGTTACATTAATTAATTTAATAATTAATTCCCGTTGTCATGACAAATAGCGTGTTTTTATGAAACAATAAGTATCAAAAGATTGACACCAGTTTAAGTCCAATTTCAAAGTGAAATTGATTCCAATGACCACAATTGGATTAAATGGTAAAAATATATTATAATTTCACTTCAAAACCAATTCAAAATATAATCTAATCATATAAATAAATTAGATTAAAAAGAGGTTTTGAATTAAAATACAACATTTTTCACTATTCATTAAAAAATGAACTTTATCAGAAAAATACCAAAAATTCACACAAAGTAAATTTTGATGTCCCAATAATATAGAATAAGTTTATTTTGACAAAAATATCTTATAAAATTGTCAAAATATATATTTAAAAATGGTTTTCCGTCAAAAGGAAGTAAAACAATCTTTTAAAAATATTAGTGTATTCCATGCTTAAGATTGAATTTATTCTCACTTTAAGCCTCTAAAACACTATCTAATTCACTAATAGACGTAGATAAAAATATATATTATTCATTACTTACTTGTGATGTTACAATAAAGTTTGATCAATCATAGGATTTTATATAAATTTTATAGGGGATGAAGTTTGTGATGGATTGTACCATTTGGATCATTGAGTTGTTACTATTTGCACTATTTCTTGTAAGGAATAAGGCCTAGAATAGACATAGATTTGAGATTGGTCACTGATTAGAGGTGTGGATCTAGGTTAGGATGTTCAACCTAAATTATTACTCAGATAAGATGTTGATAAGAAGGCCATGAAAACTGGTACAAACATTGGACGGTTAAACATTAAGTTAACCGGATATTATTATCCAATGGTAGTTAAGAACAGTAGAAAATTCAACTATTGGTTCTTCCCTTATTGTCTTAGAGAACTAGAATTAGGAATTCATGTTTCACCCTAATCACTACTCAAAATATGAAAAACACACACACTCAAATGTACACAAAATAATTCAAAGAATATGAAAACAAATAAGGAACACTAGTTTTACATGGTTCAAACATTCATCCTACATCCATGGGATAACTCTACAAGTACTTTTGTATTATTAAAAAACAATAATTACAAACATTTCAGTTCATAATCAAGTGTTTCACCTTTTGTGTTTCAGTATAGTACACCCCAGAAGCTGGTACCACCTCTTTTTATAGAGGTTCATTGCTAGTCAAATAGGTTACACAAACATCTTACATTTAAAATCATACATCTATTAACTTATTTGTTCTGCAAAGGCTTCCATTGGCTTAATCGTCCCAGGTGGTACACTATTCACCATACCCAAAAGATAGTCTACACAACCATCAACCTTTGAGTTTTTTCCCTAGAACCAAATTTTGGGTACTTTATGATAACATGTATTCACAGTTTTAAATATTAATAAACTCCTTATCACATCATGATTTTTATTCTGTGTAACATAATATATGATAATGTCCTATGAGTAGTTATCTCACTAAAAGGTTATAGAAGTTCCCCACTATGATGAGAACCCATAAGTGTTACAACATTATTATCAAATATATTTTCTATTGTATAATGATATCATTTAAGGGATAGAAATGATACAAGCTATCAGTGGTGGAGACACATAGGACTTTGAGGTGTACTCTCATGGTGTATTCCCTTGGTAATATCCAGTGTAGGATTTTATGAGAATGAGACCTACTAGTAGAAAATACAACTTTATATGTGTCATTGTATGTTATTATCTGTGAACATGTGTATTGATCCTTATACTTTAATATTATTATTAATGAGTACTATGAGTCACCTACTTTAATGTATTGATGAAAACTATGACAACATATGTTCGCGGTGAGGTAGGATATGTTGGGTGTGTCATGAGTAATATTGCATTAATGAATAATATGAGAAAGGATTTTTCCCTTTTTTTCTTTCATAGAATTTGTTATATCAATCCCTTTTAGGGAAATAATATATCTTAAATAAATCCATAAACATGGTGTTCTATGGGAAATTTTTATTTACGAAAAGTAAAATAAAGAGACATTGAGCACATAGGATGATGGCACCAGTATGCAACCTTATTGATTAGAGATATCATGACAAAGGGATTATATTACATAGTGAACATCTGTATATGAGGTATTATGTCATTTCAGAAGTAAATTCTCTCTTTATGGGTGTCTTGGTGTATTTTTAGATGCTAAACATGTACTTTTGGAAGCTTTGCCTAATTCTATTGAGAAATAGGCCTATAGGGTCACACACTAAGTGTATCCGAAATATCATCTAAATAATATACTATTATTTATTATTTAACAAGTTGAATTAATATTATTCCTATGTTTGATTTAATAAATATTCATGTATGTTTTATCACATATATTTCATCACTAGTTATTTGAGAGAATATTATATGAGTGAAATTTTAATAAATATCTATTTTCTATTTAGTGAATATAATATTTATTTATTTATCAGAAAATAATGTAGTGATATTTATTTATTAAATAAATATTTATTTTTCAAGGCTCAATAAATATTATGAAGGAATGGAGGACTGATTTGTTAGGTCCTGTGAGAAGTAATATATACTGAATATTATTTTATTAAATAATATTTAATTTAATTCTCAAGTTAAGAACATGTCGAGGAAATATTATTATTATTATTATAATTTTATACATGGGGTTCCTCAAGGGATTAAATAAATAATAAAGGTAACTTGTGTAAATATTTATTTCTAAACCCTAGAGGTATTTAAACCTAATTATATTATATTTCCAAGCAAGACAATTCATTTTTGTTGTGAAAAATGATAGTCAAAGAGAATCCTCTCAAGCCCTAGAGAGATACCTCTCCAATAATTATCCTAAGAACAAAGAGTTGTCTTCCTCCACCATCTAATATCAAGTCTATAGAGATCAACAAGAACACTTTAGAAGTGATTCTTATGCAGATCAAAGGAAAATGATACAAACGATAACATCTTCCATGCTAGAACTCAAAGATTCCTACAGTGATGTTCAGATATTTGTGGAACATGTGTGGATCACCACTAGAGGGAATTTCCTTTTGATTCATATAATTCAATGATCGTACAACATAGATCTATTTTCATATCCATAAAAGAAGAAAGAATTCACATAAGGTAATTATTTAATTGATTAAATTAATTATAAATAATATGTGATGATCCTTTTCTTGGTTCTATAATTCTATCCCTTGTCTATTTCCTTTGATTCAATTCCACTAATTACGACATTTATCTTCATGTAAATTCCTTATTGATCATTGACCCTGAAAAAAAAAAAGCAAAGATGGGAATGCCCCATCACACACTTTTGCTATGCCTGAATCCTCGAAGTGGTATCAGAGCAGTGACATAATTATTTATAATTATTTAAAATATCGTTGATTTATTTAGGAATTTTTCATTTAGTTTTCAATTAAAGTTTAATCAGTCTTTAATCTGAATTGTGTGATCTTATTCTTCCTCTTTCATTTTTCATAGATCTAATCAAATTGATTAATTTTATAAATGAAATAAAATTGAAGATATCATCTAGAGGTACCGCGGATTCTGGATGGATAACATAAGATTACACATCATGTAACTAGATTTACACACCGTGTACTAGTGTTCAACGCACCAAAAATTAATTTGGAATTAATTCAAAACATGTGTATTGAAAACATGTGGTGAATTTAATTTCTTACACCACATGTTGACCAGGCTAGCCGAGCGCATGGTCAGCTAGAGTACATACTGTGTAGCCCACATACATGGCGTGTAGTCCTTTAAGTCAAAGATAGGCCCTATTTTTTCATACATGACCTACCTGAATAGTGACAATGTAACTCAGATACCACACACCGTGTAGCCCTTGTACACGCCATGTAATCCAATTTTTCTTAGGTATAGTTTACACATAAAGTCCCTAAGCATGTTCCTTGGATATACGATAAGAGTCGTACACATCATGAAGCTTTATTGTACACACTATGAACTCATACCAAATTATGCAGAATTAAAATTAATTTATTATACCATGTAAACCTTATTGACATGTGCTTATGTGTGGTCATTAAGTCGATAGAACACTCCATGTGATGGGTTTAAATAAATATATATATATATATATATATGCTTAATTAATTTTTTTGTAATGTTCAGATATTTATATCATGTATGAGTCGTATTACAGTTATTACTCTATGTGCATTGAAGCATAACACGTGACAGAAAAATCATGTAATTCATGTAATCATTAAGTTGATAGTACACATCATGAAAGTACGTGATAAGTCTTGTATTCCATATGTCGCAAGAGTAAATGGTATATGAGTATAATACATGTTGGGTAGATTCAGATGGGTAATCACTGGGTTGCCTCCAAGGTACATTTATGTACATTATTGATTTTAAATAAATTTATTTAATTTGTTTAAAATTATGATGGATGAGAATCTTAAGGAAATTAGGATGAGAATTAGTATAAAAGAATTGATTAATTAAATAAGATAGTTAATTGATTTATGCTCTATTTATCTTAAAAAAGAACAATTAATAATTTAATGCAAGTTTTATTAAAAGAATAATTATTTGCATGCATGTGGATGATCATGAGCATAGACTAGAACATTGTATGTAATTGGTTTCATTTAATTTATTATTAAATTAAATAGTTGGTTTTCATGCCTTTTATTCTCTTATTATGTAAGGGAATGTGTGCCCATGGTTTCTTTTATGAAAATCCTTTTCCCCTCACCTATGTGAGAGTAAAAGGATATGTAATTGATGGAGCTCCCAAGATAGTGGACGTGGTTCATGTTTGGAGCTGAGAAAAACCCAATCTAGGGGAGATACATAGGTGGATAGGTGGAAATATAAAATACGAACCTTAATTGGTTCAAGGTAATTTTCCCCTAGGTCGACTGTTAATTTATCATCTACTATATAAACTAACCATTAGTAAAATCTAATGATCATACCAATTTATTTTTTTATTTCTGTCAATTTCCATGGTAATTTCATTATGGATGTTTTTTCGTGATCACATAAATTAGTGAATTGAAAATCATGCAAGATAGAACTAAAATAAATTCTCTTATGCATTAATATTATCAAATACATGGTTAATAACTTAAGTTAATCCAATTAATATTTACAGTAATGTGATAAAGATATAAATTGTAAATTTACACATAAAAGTAAAAAATTCCTCAACAATATATATTAAGTCAGTATAGCCTTCCACTACTTTAGTTAAAATAAAATCATAGTTCAAATTGATTGACCAGCCAAAGTTGGGATGCTTTCAATTATCAGGTAATTCTAACATGCTGTTTTGGGTTGAATTAACTTAGTTCACATTAAGGGTTGACTACCAAAGAAGGACTTGGTGTAACAGAGAAGAAAGGGTTATGAAATCTAATTTAAGGATTTTGGGATTGGGGATTCCACTCAATGGATCAAGGAATTATGAGTTAATGCAGTTATAATTTGGAATTAATACCTAAAACCATTCAAGTTTCTAGACCCAAAAAAGTTAGGGTAATGATAATGGGAACATGGATCCTTTCCACTAGAATGTAAAAGAAATAGTATATTTTGAATCCAATGGTGAGGGATATTAGGTTTCGATAAAATAGTGGGAGATTAATAAATATAATAGTTATTTATTTGTCTAAATTTTATCAGATAAAGTACTAAATATTTTCTCATCTTACATGTATAAACAGAAATAAAACGACATAAAACATATCACTATAATTCATACTTCAGAAGGAAAACCTTCCCATTGGCACAAATTTCCAAGAGTGAAAAGGCGCTTATGTGTTATCCTTCACCATAAAAAGAAATTGTATGTACTAGAAGAACTTATTCATAAAGTTCCTGGAAATGAGGCTAGTAGGGAACAACTTTCTCTCTATTAAAAACATTTGAACAATGATTCAAATGTTCATTGTTTTATGATATCATCAAAGAACAATGAGATTTTGAAGCAGTATGAGGACATGGATGCATATATAATGATGTACCTATATCAAGAAAAGGTGAGACAAGAGAGATATGAGATCTTCAATGATTTATTTACATCTAATATGGGTGATTATATGCCACTTAGGCCTCATTTATTCAATCTTATTAGCTACATTGAATGCTTGGACATCTAAGGGATTAAATTCCTAAATGATTTTCATACAGATCTCATACTTTCCTCACTACCCAAGACCTTCTCTAGTTTTATTGTTATTTAAAATATGAGCAATTATGGGAAGAGTCTTTAAGAACTTCTTAATTTGATCCCCCAATTGGATTAGAACATGGGGTATTATAAAGATGTGGTCCTTATAGTGAATAAGAAAAGGATGAACAAGTATAAGGATTCCAAGACTCATAACAAGTCTAAAGTTCCTAAGCACTATCCTTCTAAGAAGAGGAAGATCCAGAGGTAGGGTAAGGAAAATGAGGCAGTATGTTTTTCATGTGGCAATAAAGTCCATAAGAAGAAAACTACACCTAAGATTAATGGGAAGCTAAAGGTGAATTCATTATCTAATGTAATATTTCAATATCTACACATTGGGTATTAGATACAGATTTTGGTTCTCACATCTATATCTAAATATAGGAACCAAGTTGATTTTGAAATATTTCTAGAGGAGAGGTGGGTCTGTGAGATGCCAATAGTGTGAGGGTGGCTACTCTATCCATTGGTGACTATCACCTTCCATTTCTAATGGGAATGATTTTGGTTTTAAATGATTTTTATTATGTACCAACGGTTACCAAGAACATAATTTTTGTATCATGCCTATATAAAAATGGGTTTATTTTCAAGTTTGGAAATAAAAGTTGTTTATTTTATAAAGAAAACTTATTTTATGGAATTACACATTTAAATAATGGTGTTTATGTATTAAATTAAAAAAGCAAAGTATTAGAAATTGATAATGAATCATTTTCACACAAATCATATAACACCCACTTGTGGCATCGCCATCTTGTTCATGTAAATGAGAAGTCTTTGAAACATCTCTATCAAAATGGTTATTTAGACTCTTCTAAGAAAAAACCACTTGAAAGATGTCATGCTTGTTTATAAGGAAAAATAACTAAACTACTATTCGGTGGATAAGTTGAAAGGGCCACATAGCTTCTAGGATTGGTACATGTTGATGTGTGTGGCCCATTTCTAGTAGAAGATAGAGGTGGGTATTCTTACTTCATAACTTTTACTGATGACTTGAGTAGGTATTGTTATGTCTACTTGATTTGTTATAAATTTGAATCTTTTGAAAAAATTCAAGGAATTCAAGAATGAAGTAGAGAATCAACTTGGAAAGAAGAGAAATAATCTTCAATCAAATCAAGGTGGTTAATATCTTAACCCATGTTTATCAAATTTTTATGGGATTTTTCAATTCTATATCAAATCACTCTTACTTGTACACCATGGTGGAATGGTGTTAGTGAAAGGAAGAACCATAACTTGTTAGACATAGTAAGGTCAATGATGAGTCAAGAAAATAATCCATTATCCTTTTGATTATATGCATTAAAAATCAAGGAATACACATTAAATTGAGTACCAATTAAATCAGAAAATGTAATCCCCTTTGAGATATGGAGTTTAAAGAAATTTCTTTGTTTCATAAACATAAATGGGGTTGTGATGAATTTGTTAAGGAATTCTCAGGAAACAAACTATCACCCCATGGAATAAAGTGTTTCTTTATAAGGTATCTTAAGTAAATAAAGGGATACTACCTATATGACCCCTTATACAAGAAAGTGATTTTCACCATAAAATACATCTTTCTTGAGAGGTAGAATATCCTAAAAAATGATAGTGGAAGAAAAATTGACTTTGATGAAGTTGATGCTCAAGATACACAAGAGTTGGTACAGGAACAAATTCCACAGTTCCCCATAGAATAATTAGTTCCTAAAACACAAGTACTATGTAGGAGAATAAGATAGGTAAGAGAACCAGAGATATATAGTTTTACAATCACTGAATATGGTGAATCAT
Organism: Viscum album; assembly: GCA_963277665.1. Taxonomy (NCBI): domain Eukaryota; kingdom Viridiplantae; phylum Streptophyta; class Magnoliopsida; order Santalales; family Viscaceae; genus Viscum; species Viscum album. The sequence goes on along the minus strand of OY728135.1, from coordinate 1,663,039,103 downwards.
TATTTGTTGACAATGATAAACCTATCTCTTACAAATAGGTACTAGAGAGCTTAGAAGTTTCATGATGGTAAAAAGCCATGAATTCTGAAATCAATTCCATATATCATAACCAAGTTTGGGTTCTAGTTGATGCACCAGTTGATGTAAATCCCGTAGGGTAAAAATATGTATTCAAGAGAAAACTGGACATGGAAGGTAAAGTAAATACCTATAAAGTAAGGATAGTAGCTAAAGGGTTTAAAAAACATCAAGGAATTGACTATAATGAAACCTTTTCACCAGTTTCCATGTTTAAATCGATCAAAATTATACTTTCTATGATAGCTTACCATGACTATGAGATTTGGTAAATGGATATCAAAACTACTTTCTTTAATGGGAACCTTTATGAATATGTCTATATGACACAACCAGAAGGGTTTGTGACTCTAGGTGATGCCAAAAAGATTTGAAAGTTATATAGATCCATTTATGGTTTGAAGTCAGCATTTAGGTCATGGAACATTTGTTCTGATGAAGCTTTAAAAGAATTTGGTTTTATTAAGAATTAATGTGATCCATGTGTTTACAAGAGGTTTAGTGAGAATGTAGTCATTATCATAGTAGTATGTGTTAATGGAATATTACTTATTGGAAATGATATACCAATCTTACAGTCTATTAAGGACTAGTTAAACAAGTGTTTCTCCATGAAGTAATTAGATGAAGAAGCCTATATTCTTGGGATCAAGATCATTTGTGTTAGATCCATGAGGATTATTGGACTAAGTCAAAGAATATACATTAACTAGATACTAAACTGATTTAGTATGGAAAAACCAAGAGGGGATTTGTTCTAGTGTCACATGGTTTTCATCTTTCTAAGAAAATGTGTTCTTAGACACAATAGAAGAAATATAGAATGATTAAGATCTCATATGATTTAGTTATAGGATCAATAATATATTTCATTTTGTGTACTATATTTGATGTCACCTATGCATTAAGACTGGTAGGAAGATATCAACCATATTTGGGAGAATATAATTGGTATGTTGTTAAGGATATCCTCAAGTATCGTATAAGAACTAAGGATATGAACCTGGTGTATGGAGGAGATAAGGATTTGGTCAGTAGGGGTTATACTGATGTTATTTTTCAAATAGATCATAATGATCTAAAGTCAAAGTTATGATATGTTTTCTATCTCAATGGAAGAGTTGTGATCTGGAAGATTTCAAAGAAGCCATTTGTCACTGATTATACAGCAGAGTCTGAGTACATAACAGATTTTGATGTAGCCAAGGAAGTCATTTGAATATGAAAGTTTTTTCAGGATATTGATGTGGTACCTAGCATTAAAGATCATATCCCATTGTATTATGATAATACTTAAATGTTGGATCTTGAAAAATAGCCAATGTCACACTAATAGAAAAAGAATAAACTCTAAAAGCATCACCTTTTGAGGTATTTTTATCAAAGGGTTTAATTTTTAGTAAGCAGAGTACCCATGAAAGAGAATATGGAAGACCCATTGACTAAATTCATATCTTACCATAAGCATGAGTATAATTTGAGAGCTATAAGATTGAACGTTGTTAGTAGTTGGATTTAGTGAAAGTGGGGTTCTATTGGAGTTGGTACCCTAGAACCAACTATTGTGTATTTTATGATAACTTGTATTCATATTTTTTAATATTAACAGACTCCTTATCATATTATGATTATTATTATATGTAACATAGTATGTGATAATGTCCTAAGAGTATCTGTGCACTAAAAGGTCATAACAGTTCCCCACTAAGATGAGAACCCAAAAGTGTTATGACACTATTCTTAAATATATGTTCTACATCTGGATGATATAATTTGAGGGACAAAAATGATACTAGATATCAGGGGTGGATACTCATAGGACTTTGAGTAATCTTCTCATGGTGTACGTTCTTGGTAATATCGAGTGTTGGATATTATGAGAATGAGACCCGCCAGTAGGAAATTCACATTTATGTGTGTCATTGGATGTTCCTTTCTAAGGACATGTGTATTAATCCCTAGAATTTAATATTATTATTAATGAGTATTATGAGATGTGTACTTTGATTTATTGATGAAAACTTTGATTCCATATGTTCATAGTGAGGTAGGATATGTTGGGTGCTTCATGAGTAATATTTCATTAATGAATAATGGAAGAAAGGATTTTTCCCTTATATTATTAAAAATAAGTTGATATCTCAGGCCCTTTGATGGAAATGATATATCCTAAATAAATCCATTTCCATGGTGTTTTATGGTCAAGTTAGGTTTCCAAAAAATCAAAGAAAGAGATATCCATCACATGGGTTTATAGAACCATCATACAACCTTCTAGATTAGAGATATCACAATAAAGGGATTATATTTCACAGTGATAATCCGTATTATGAGATGTGTACTTTGATTAGAGATATCACAATAAAGGCACCCCTTTATCAGCGCTTTTTTTAGCACTGATAAAGGGCCCCCCTTTATCAGCGCTTTTGTTAGCGCTGATAAAGGGCCCCCCCTTTATCAGCGCTTGTTTAGTAGCACTGATAAAGGGAGGGGCCTTTATCAGCGCTTTTTTTAAAAGCGCTGATAAAGGGTCGACTTCAAAAAAAAATTTAAAAATATATTAATATATTAATATATAAATATAGTTATATTGTTATATAAATATAATATATAATTTTTAAATATATTTTAGATAAGTATAAATGTACATTTACACTTATTATACTTAATATATAAGATATTTAGTGAAAATGACTTCTTAAAAAATTAAAAAAATATTTTTAATTAATAATTTGATAATCATTATGGAGTAATAGTCATTTAATAACAATTTGAGGACTAAAAAAATTAAAAAAATTAAAAAAAGATCCAAAATATGTTGAAAACGCAACTCAAACTTCAAACGGCCATAACTTTTGATCCGGGCGTCTGTTTGAGCTCTACCACATATAAAATTGAAGCCTGCGACGAGATCTACATCGCTATGACCAGTGGGGACCTTGTTCAAGCGTTTTTCAAGGCCAAGAGAGGCCCAGAAGGCCTCCAAAACTGAGTTTTTTGTCGGGGTACCCAGATTTTTTAACATTTTGTGGATTTTCAAACTCGTTTAAGGGGGTATTATTGGCTTTTTTTGGCGGGTACTGAATTTATTCCAAGGTATTACATTCATATCGATATTATTTCTTTGAAATTTCATCATTTTTTATAATAAACTACTATTTATAATCAAATATATAACTATATGTACATATTTTTTATATATTCGCACCTAAAAATTAAATTTTTTAAATAAATAATTAAACATATTTACATATAAAATATATTAGCTTTATATAAATAATAACTAATATCCATTTTATTTAAAATACCAATATATGAATATTTATATACCTATATATTAATCTAACTATATATATATATTAATCTAACTATATATATATATATATATATTAATCTAACTATATATATATTAATCTAATAATTATATATATATTAATATAACTACATATATATATATTAGTATTACTATAAATATATATATTAATATAACTATATATATATATTCATATAACTATATATATGTTAATATAACTATATATATATATTAATATAAATATATATTACTATACGAATAAATATAAATAAATATATATATAGATATAGATATAGATATATATTAATATCACTATATATATATTAATATTACTATATATATATTATAATATAACTATATATATATTATAATATAACTATATATATATATATATTATAATCTAATAAATATATATATATTAATATAAATATATATTACTATACGAATAAATATAACTAAATATATATATATAGAGAGAGATATCATGAATTGGAAGACAAATCAAAATAGAGTAGTGGTAAAGGCTTAGGCGCGCAGGGGGGAGGTCTCGAGTTCAAATCCTATGGGAGGCAGGGGCGCGCGCGCATGGGGGAATATAGCAGCAAGCGCTGTTAAAGGGTGAAGGTGGTGCATGGGGTGCGTGGGGTGTTGTATAGGGGCAGAAAAGCACTGTAAAATGGGGGGCTCAAGCTCTATAAAATCCCACCCGATTCGCAGTATTTTTTAAATTTTTTTAATTTTTTTTTAATTTTTTTAACTTTTATCAGCGCTTTTTCAAAAGCGCTGATAAAATGGTCCTTTATCAGCGCTAAAACGAAAGCGCTGATAAAGGAAGCGCTGATATAGGACCCCTTTATCAGCGCTAAAAAAATCGCTGATAAAGCCCCCCCCCCCTTTATCTACACTGGCTTTATCAGCGCTTTTCTAGCGCTGATAAAGGCCGTGTTTGTAGTAGTGTGTGTCTTGTCATATTGTTAGATGTTAACCTTGGACTTTAGGATATTTTGCATAATTCCACTGAGAAAGAGGCCTAGAGGGTCATACACTAAGTTTATCTTGAATATAAATTAAATAATATATTATTATTTATTATTTAACAAGTTGAATAAATATTATTCCTACATGTGGTTTATTAATTATCCATGTATGCTTGATCACATATATGTTTTCACCAGTTATTCGAGAGAATATTATGTGAGTGGAATATTTGATAAATACTCATTTTCAATTTAGTGAATATAATGTTTATTTATTTATTGAAAAATAATGAAATGATATTTATTTATTAAATAAATAGTCATTTTGTAAGCCCTGATAAGTATTGTGTAGGAATAGAAGACCATGTTTTTAGGTCCGGTGAGGAATAATATATAATGAATATTATTTGATTAAATGATATTTAATTTAATTCTCAAGTTAAGCGCATGTTGAGGAAATCATATCATTATTATTATTTTAGACATGGGGTTCCACAAGGGATTAAATAAATATTGAAGGGCACTTGTGCAAATATTTTTCTCTAATCCATAATAACATTTAAACCCAATTATATTATTTTTACAATCAATCCAATTCATTTGTGTTTTTCACAACAACAATCGAGGAGAATCCCATCAAGCCCTAGAGAGATCCCTCTCCAAGAAATATCCCAAGAATGGAGAGTGATATTCCTCCACCATCCACTCTCAAGTATAGAGATATCAAGGAGAATTATTTGGAAGTGATTATCATGGAGATCAATGAAGAATGATTCAAATGATATGATCTATCATGCTAGCACCCAGAGATTCCTATGGCGAAGTTTGTAGAATTGTGGAACACGTGTGGATCACCATTAGAGAGAATCTACTCTTGATTCCTATAAAACAACAACCGTACAACATAGATATGTTGTTAGATACATCAATGAATAAATAATTACAACAAGGTAATTATTTAATTTATTAAATTAATTATAAATAATATGTGATGATCCTATGCTTGGTTCCGGTGTTCTATCCCTTATCTGTTTTATTTGATTCAATTCCTTTGGTTACGAAATTTATCATCATGTAGATCATAGATTGATCATCAATCATAAAAAAAAGTTGTCCATGACCCATCACATGCTTTGATAAACCCAAATCCTTCAATAAAAAGTTAAGAAAAATTCTGGTAGTCTGACCCATATGTTGAAGGTTCATATTTCCACTATTCTAATTAGGCTGATGCAAACTACAAGAGTGTGAACACCTGATGAATGAACATTTGAATAATTGAATAAAACGTCATGATGCTAACAATAATAAAATTGAATATTGATTCAAGGAACCTCATTGGTATCCTCCAACACTTTGGTAAAATCAAATCCTCCATCTACATTCATTGCAATGTTCTTCATCTCCCTTTTATTCAGTTAAGTCCAACTAAGGCACAATGCTACCTCGGGCTCTCTTGGACTAACACTTTTGTGAATGTGTGGTTATATTTTTCTTACATATAAGATTTTTTTGATCAAACACCTTATACTACAGCATATTCTAGATGAAATTGAATTTTAGTTCATTTTTTTCATTCTTTTATGAAATAAAAAATTCTTGGCAAGGTGGATGGCACTCTGATTGACATGGAATGATTTTTATCCTTCTATTTATTTTCTGAGTTCCTTAAATGGGTGTATTAATGAGATCAACTCCTTTATAACCTTTTTATCTATTATATACTCTTATTCAGTTGTATATAAAGTCACCATTGGTTATAGGCATGACATCTGGTTAATATTCATTCCACTAAATGTATATATAAAACAAGTTTTTCTTTTCCAAGTGTTGGAATCACCAACGAATTATTCATCAAAAAATCCTTATAAAAATTCATCTTACAAGAAAAAAATCTTGTATCAACTAATCCATTAATGTATCAAATTATCTATTTTATATCGTCTTAGTGCTCCTTCTAAGGGTTAAACATGAAATGAATTACCACTCCCACTATAAAGGCAATGTTTAAATGAACACAAACCATCGCATACATTAATGTTTCAACCATTGAAGCATATGATACTTTTTCCATGTATCAGACCTCATCTTCCATTGAAGGTGAATGTGCCTTGAATAACATTAAGTGTAAAATGAGGGTATTTATGAAAAATTTACATTGGTTCATACCAAATTTTTTAATGATCTTCCAGATGTACTCCTTTTGGAATAACACCAAAGTTCCAAATTTTGGATCTCACTCTATCTACAACCCTAATATTTTCTTGGATTGACCAAGGATACTTCATTATAAATATTCTAGATGGATTACTCTTTAAATCATTAATCTTCTGAATTTTTTTTCCAGAAAACAACATGTCATCCATGTAGAAGAGGATAATTATATATTTTCCAACATTCTAGGACCTATGATAGTAATAGTGATCAGAGTCACACCTTATGAAATCTTCATCATTCATTAAAGAATTAGACTTTTCGTTCCACTATTGAGGTACCTATTTCAATCAATATATAATTTGATTTAGTTTCAAAATAAGTCCATCCTTCTAACGATATTCAAACCCCTTGGGTAGCTTCATGTAGATCTCCTCCTCCTGGTCACCATCAAGAAAATAAGTCTTCACATCCATATTCTGTAAACTTAAACCATCAGATGCAATAATGATTAGCATGTTTTGTATTGGTGTATACTTTACTACGAGTGAAAATATTTATGAGAAATTAATTCCTTCCTTTTTGTGAAATAATTTCACCACACACCATGATTTATATATTTTTTCTATCATCATATCCTTTCAAATGGTAGACCCATTTTTTCTTCTATGATCATTTCCCCTTTGGCAGTTCATTTAGCTCCCAACTTCCATTGAGATTTAAGGAATTCATTTCTTCCTCCATGGATGACTCCCATTTCTTTGATTCACTGAGAGTTATTTCATCTAATAGACATTTGGGATCCCTAATATCTATTATAAGTAAAAATTTCATATCAACCACATACTGCAAGATTGGTCATGACTCTATAATATCTTCTCAGAGAAGTTTCTAAATTATCCAGAACTTTGGTTTATAGTGCTTAAACTTCTAGTTCTCATGTATTTAATTCCTATTCTACCAGATATTTTCCTCTAACTTTTTTAGTTTTTAAGAATTATAGAATATCTGTTATTGGTTGAAATTTTTATAAATTCTTTCTGAATTCTTGTATCATCCGTATTTTTTCATATCTAGTGTTTTCATCCAAGCTAAATTGTACTTAAGTAGTTGACCTATATTCCTCAACTTCTTATTTATCCAAGGTTTTATCCTTCCATAGGATCTTCTCATTAAATATTACATATCAACTTTTTATGATATTCTATTGATCATCACTCCACATTTGGTAGCTAAATTCTCCAGTTCCATAGCCTATAAGGAAATAGGATTTAGAATTTGTATCTAGTTTATCCATGTTCTTATCATCAACAAGAGTATAAGAAACCTAATTGAAGATTTTAATGTGGGAGATTTTTGGTAGATTATCAAACCAAATTTATTTAGGTATACTTTCTCTCACTTCAAAGGTTAGACTTCTTTTTTACAAATAAGTTATCGTGTTGATTGTTACTGGATAGATGATCTTGGGCATACCAAATTGAACATGTATGCATCTATCCTTCTCTATCGAAGTCTGATTCTTCCTCTCCATAAATACATTCTATTGTGCATTTTTGCGTGTTATTATCTCAACACTGATCCCATTATTCTAATAGAATTTATAGAAGTTTCTACCTTTGTATTCACCACTATTATTAGATCTTAACCACTTCAATTTCTAACCAATTTCCAACTCCACTATGGTTTTCCACTGTACAAATTCATAAAACACATTATATGTATTTTTAATAAAATAAACCCATACCTTCCTCATGGAATTTTCAATTAATGTGATAATGTATCATGATCCTCAATGATATTGAACTGAAGGAGTTCCCTAGACATCAGTGTGAATAAGATCCATCTTTCAGAATCTGAGCATTATCTATTCATATTGAATGATACCCTATGTTTCTTTCCAAGCATACTTCTCTCACAAATTTTGATAGTGGAATTATTGAGATTCAGAATGCACTTCCCTACTAAAACCTCCATGTTCTTCTCACAAAGGTAACCTAGTCTATAATAAAAAAACCTCTATATTTTTAAATGATGAAATTTTTTCCATTTAAATCCCATATGAACTTCCAGTGAGATAAAGAGTCTTGTACTTAACTCCTAGTTCCACAACTATGGATCCTTGTGTCACTTTACTGACTCTATTATTGAAAGTAGTATCGAAACCTTTATCATCCAACTTCCCAACTTAAATGATATTTCTATTGAGACCTGTAATGTGTATCACACCTTTAAATAGAATAATACTCATATTATACATCTAGAGACTCACATATTATTTTCCAACAACTTATAATGATTTATTATCTACTCTATGAACTTTCCCAAATCATTTAGATACATATATTTTCATGAATCCATGGTCATCTATTGAGTGTAAGGATACACTAGAGTCAACCACCCATGACTCCAATGGATTATAAATAGTGAACAGTATATCTTTACCATCTTCCATTGAATTAACGAATTTTGAAATTTCATTGGTTTTTATTCTAGTGCATTCATTTCATTTCCTACAATTTTTATAAATATTTAATTTCTTTCCAAAATACCAATATGTAATCCCTAGACCAGTCAACTTTCCATGAATATTCTCCCTATATTTTTCTTTTGATTTTTTATAATTCTTCTAATGAGGTGAGTGTCCCCTTTTGTTAGTATTAAGTGCACTACCATAAGGTACATGGACTTCCCTTTTCCTGATCTCTACATTAAGGATCAAATTCCAGATGCCCACAAACACAAGATTAGACTTACCTTGGTAATTACTTACCATTGTAACCATGTCATCCCAAAATTTTGGTAAATATGAAATTAGTAATATATCCCACACATCATTTTTAAAATTCACTTACTAACTCTAGAATACTTCTGATCATGTTAAAATCATTCATATAATATTTCATTGATCATACTTCTTATGGTCTTAAGCTAAACAAATGCCTCATCATGAACACTTTATTTAAGGCTATTAGTTTTTTGTATATCTCTCTAAGGGCCTCCATAAGTGAAATTGTTGTCTTCTTCTCTTAGATGTTGAAGTCCACATTCAATATCATAATTACTAATCAAAGTGTTTCTATATACAAGTTTTCCTATTACCCCTTCTCTATATTGTCCGTTTTCTTTCCCCAAAAAAATTTAAGATCCTTTTAGATGAGATAGTCCTCTATCCACATCTTCCAGAAACCAATATTGATTATGCTTAACTAACAGATACGAACCTTTCCTTTATCTATTTTCATATCTTTTGATGATATTACAACCAACTAAAATTAATATGACTCTGAGGAAAGTGATAAAGTTACCATAATTATCGAGTGTGTTCAAACTGAGTTCCCTTTGATAGAATTTATTGGGAAGAAGGATGTGAAAACTGATAAAAACCCTGAATGGTTTAACATTAAGTTAACTGTAAATTTATATCCACTAGTGGTTCAGAATTGTAGAGAATTTAACTATTAGTCCTTTCATTTGTCTTATAACACTAAAATTATAAAGTCATGTTGAACCCAAATAATACCTAAAAAGAAAAAACATATACATTGAAACATAAACACAATAATTCAAATAAAGGGAAAATATAAAAGGAACAATGGTTTTGTATGGTTTAGACTTATATCCTATGTCCATGGTAGAACACTATAAAAACTTTATTATTACTAAAAAAATAAGAATTAAAAATATTGTAGCTCATAAGATAACGTTTCACTTTTTTTTAATTCAATTATTATACCTCAAAAATTGGTCTCACTTTCTTTTATAGAGGTTCATTATCATTTAAATAGGTTTCACCACCATATGAAATTTACATTCAACCATCCGCTGAATTCTTCATTCAACTGAGGCTTCCACTAACTCAACAGTCCCAACTAGTACACTATTCACAATGTCTAAAGACAATTCTTCACAACCATTGTAATTTAAGAGAACTTTTGATAGTCTAACCCATATTTTGAAAGTTCATGTTTCATCTATTCTAATAAGGATGAACCGAACTACTATAGTGTGGACATCTGATGAGAAAACTTTTAGTGACATGAAGAAAACTTCAAAATTCCAACATGTGGTTCAAAAGGCCCTAACAATTGATAAGAGAGTAGTAGAGGATGTTGTAGTGGTATTTATCCCTGTCTTGAGTGGGTCGGGTGGTGTCCTTTCTAGAAAATTTTCTGGTGACTCTTGAAGTGGTGAGAAGAGGAGTTCTGGTGAGATGTGATAGGGTGGAAAAAGATAGTCTGAGAAGAGTAGGGGTATGTCACTCCCTCCCATGGGAGTATTTTTCTTGATATGTAATCAGTTCAAGTAGACTAATCATTTCCACAACACATGTTTAAATATGATAAAGTAGTTATATATATGTTATAGGTTGGGGAATATCTAGCAGTTTTGAATAAGGATGTCTCAATAAAGTATAGATAGAGGTTTAGGGTAAATATTATCATTGAGAGCTTGGTCTAGGCGGACTCAAACTGATGGTAGGGCCTCATCTTGGAGGTCATTTTATAGATTTGATCAAGGGTCTCAGGAGAAGTAGCAATCACGGGCGCCTAAATGGTTAGTTTAGAAAGTAATCCATGAATTAAGGGTTCAATGTTGTGGATTTGATATAGGCTACATATAAACATTGGAGTAGGTTTTAACTGATATATTAGAGGGTCCTTTTACCATCACAGTTGTAATTTTGATTAATTCAGTGATCTAGGTTGTTTTATTTAATATAGGGGGTCTCATTATTTTATTAATGTCTATGTTTTGTTTGGTTTTGTGTTAATTATGGATTTTTCCATTAGAATGTTAGCTCTTGATACACTCTTGGAAGGAGGTTGGATCGTGTCCAAAGGTTCCTAGTATGTGTTTTAGTGATTGGGGGTTATGGACATCTGTGTTTTTTTTTGTTTTAGATATAACAAGTTTTGACGTCATCATAGGGATGGATTAGTTGACATGATTTTGGGATCACATAGATTTTTACTAGATTTGGGTGTCTTTTACCACCCTTAGGGTAGAGGAGTGTGTTCTTATGGGTGAGTGGGATATGGAGGATGGTAGATATGGACCTAACTTTAGATAGATGGATCTATTACAATTTAGGTGGTGGGTGTGGTTCTTGTCATGGATCAGATGATGGTTCCATCTACTTTTCCTCCAGTGGTAGACCATTTCTTAGATGTTTTATTAGATAAATTATTTGGACACCCTCACAAATTATAGATCAAGTTTACAATTGATCTTGTTCTAAGTGTAGATCCTATAACTATTCATCCTTATCTTATAACACCAAATGAATTTAGATGAATAAATGTGAATCTCAAGGACCCTAATTTGAAGGTATTTATTTTCTAGATTACCTATCCTCGAGGTGCTCCAATTTTATTTTCCAATAAGCCGGATGGTAGCCTCAGGTCATGCATGGATTATCAAAGGATAAATCAAGTTATGATAAAAAATAGGTATCTATTACCAAGGATATATAACATGTTTGGTCAGTTGAGAGGATCTCGATGGTTCTCTAATATTGACTTGTGAATGGGCTACCATCAATTGTGGGTCAGGGTAGATGATATATCAAATATGATATTTAGGAGTATGTATGAGTTATATGAGTATCATGTGATTACAACAATATTAATTAATGTACTAATAGTGTTCATGGATCTCATGAACTAGATTCTATATACCTATCTAAACTCCTTCATCATGGTGTTTTTTCTGATGCTTTCTCTAGGGGGCGCTCGCAACATCCACACATGGTGTGCATGTGATGGTGTTTCTTTCCTACATTCCCACTTTCCAAATGTGGGTATCTTTCATCACTTTCAATGGCAATGTAAAATCCTTAATCAAAATGGGGTGATGGGATGTTGGTTCCTTCTTCCATGGATTCCTCCTTAGAACTTATTTCCTAGTTCAAATCTCCCTCATAGAGTCAATTCATGTTCATGGAACTCATTTCTAGTGTTATATCTTTGTAGATGATGGTTAATTACATAAATTTTATCTATACAATCTAATTTCATATTGACAGGGAAGAAACCTTCGGTTAAGAGATTAGTCACGTTGGGCATTATTGGACATGTCAGGATATTGGGCGCATTGGCCACCTATATTATTCCTCTTGGGAGGGAATATCATGTGAGTCATCTAAAGCATGTAACCCATGTCATCATGTGTCAATAACGCGGTAGTAATTCTAGGGGAATAAACCTTACCAGGATTTCACCTTAGGCATTGAATGTTTTACATGAGGTAGTCGATGTCAGGGGCATATGTCTTCCAAGACTTTCAACTTAGGCATCCCATGCTTATTCATAGGATATTTAATTTAGGTTATGTCATGAGTTCTAAATCATGTGGAGATAGATCATAACATCTGGTTGATATGGATTGGGGAATGGGTTTAACGTCTTGTGGAGACAAGATGAGATTGATCAGAACACCCCACGAAGGTATATCAGGGAGGTATATCCCTATGAAAGAACACCAAAATTTTTACCAATGGATCATATCAAAGAAGATCAAGGAGATGTGTCCTATAAAGGAAAGATGTCACACCATGAAGGTTTACTGATGGATGGATCCCAACTCTCCATGTAGGTGGATCCAGGAGGTGTGTCCTATAAAGGGAATATGTCAGACCTATAAGGTTTACCATTTTTGGTTCAGAACGCCCTATGGAGGCTGATTTGGGAGGTGTGTCCTATAAAGGGAATATTTCACACCTGTAATGTTTACCATTGATCGGGATTGAACCTTATGGAGGCGTCCTACATACTATGTTTATAATACAGGGACCAGAATCCATGTAGTTTGATGTTGTGGTTTAAGGTTTTGTGATAGGCTTCATCCATGGGGTTTATCATCATGCGATGAGGATGCTCATGTCATGGAAGGAGTGTTGATGAGAGTTGGTATGGGGTTTACATGTGGAAGATTCCCATCGCAATAGGATTTTTCATGGGTAGAGTTGGTGTGGGGATTACGCATTGAGCTACCCAAGGGACCTGGAGGAGATGTGGTATCCCAAGTGAGGGGCATGGTCTTATTGGGGATTTGGTTGGAGAACATTAGGGTGGATTTGGATGATGGGTTTGGTCCTCAAGGAGGATTCCTACATATACCATTTAGTTGGGAATCAAATCCCATGTAGTTTATATTGGGTTGGGGCTTACACCTATGGAGGATCCCCATTTGAGTGGATTTTGGGGATTACATCTTAGATAAGGCCCATTTTAGTGGATTTGATATGGTCTTATACCATATAGGAGGCCCATTTGAATGGTGGTTGGGTCTTTAATCTTATAGAAGACTCATTTGAAAGGTTTGGGATCGTGCGGAAGTCATAATTGCCACTAACCAATCAACCCACAAGATTCATGATCGGTGTGAGAAATAAGATGAAAAAGTAGATATGAAGATCACACAATCCAGTTTTTCCACAGGTGGACAGATTTTGGGGTCCTTCTAGCATCAACAAAAATGTGTGTTGGGATTACATGTGGAAGCTTCTCGAGGTAGATCTAATTCCATTTCCAATTATGTGGGTAGGGATTACATGTGGAAGATACCCATGGAGGATCTCATTCCCTATGACTCAAAATTGGTGTATCCTATGCTTGTGGAATAGGTTAAGAGGAAGGGTCATCCCATGTCAATTGTACATGGGGAATCTTGTTCTTGATGCATTGGGTAAGACTATAGTTTAACATCATGTGTTGAGGACGTTGTCATGAAGTTTAATGTCATTTGACTAGGATGTGGAGCTAGGAAGTTTTACATCATGAATCTTGTACATGGGTGGACTCACACCCCACCCCATGGTCTTATGTGGCCATAGCTAATGAACCTTAGGGTGGGGCATGGAATTGGCACTACTAGGGTAAAATGAAGAGAGGAGTAGCTAGTAATGAGTTCCACATTAGGGTGTCTATGATTAGAAGAAATCAACATTAGGGAACCTATTATTAGAAGCAAAAGGTGGTTGTAAGGCTCAGTCCACTATTGGTATGGAGTGGTTGGATATAAGAGTGTGTGGAATGGGTCACATGGGAACTAAAGGTGTGGATGAACAGGTCTTGGATGGGTGTGGGGGACTTGGTCACTCAACTATTTCAAATCAGGGTTAACATAAGGGAGGAACCATGAAGAGACCCAATAAAGGGTTTTTGAAAATCCTAGGTCCTTTTATAGAGGTGATTTATGAAGATCATGTGATTTTCGGAGGTTAGGGATTCACAAAGAAGGGTGAACCTGCCTCTGAGGGAATTCCTTTTTCAAGAATGGAGTTTTTCGCAAAGGCTGAATGCTTCGTGAGGCCTCAAGTACCAAAATAGACCTTTTTCATTCAATAAGGGCATAGGACTTCACAAAAAGAATCCCCACCTTGGTGGAGTATTTCAATAACACATAGGATGTTGTTTTGCAAAGCTATAATACCTAGGATGATCCATATTATCTTTGGATCATGATGCCCGGGAGGTTTGTGGGTTGGGAGAAATTAGGAATCCAAAAGGATGGGTAACCATCCCTAAAATGGTGGACTAAGGGGATATTTATAGGAAATGGGTTTCATGAAGATTGGAGGCATTTTGTAAAGGATTGGTGGGATTCAAAAATAGATGTGGATCTGTTGGACTCGCAAAGACACTACCACTACCTCACAAGTTTGTGAAGTGCTCTCTGACTCTGAAACTCCCTATTTTGAGTTTTATCATCAAACCTTCATGTATTCATGAAGGAAATATGCAACCAGGGAGCTTCACAAGTTCTGACCATTCATGAAGGATTGGAGATTTTCAAAACATACTCCTTAAAGGTATTTTTGGGTCATTTTGGCTTGAATTTGCTCCAAACTAGTTGTTCCTTCCTCAAATATTTCCATGAAATGCATATTTAGACATCAATAGATTCACCCACCCACCCACCACTCAAAATAGGAGCTAATAGGGAAATGTAGGATCAAATTATGAGATAGAATCACCTAAAATTATCAATCAACTGCCTTTCATGAAGCTCACTCATGAAGTACATTCATGAAGCGCACTTGAGGAGACCGAGTGCGATGGTCATTGGAATGAAGTCCATCACAAATCCTGGGAGATTATATGCCTATAAATAGTATAGGGGGGCCATTAAATACACCAAAATTTCATGTGAAGAAAATATTTTTTTCTCTATTTTTACACAACTCTTCATCACTTTGAACTTACTCCGTGAACGATACCTTACAAACCAAACTTCTTTACCTTTTCTCCATGAATATTGTTAGCGAACTGAACACCATGGACCACATCTTCACAAAATGAGCCCTATAAAACATAGATACATGAAAAAGATCTATAAATGACCTATGAAAACTCCTTTCATGAACTATTCTCAAAGAATCAACTAAGTCTTGAATCCAATGGATGCTCAAGGAGTCAACGTTGATGCTGCTCGGAGGGAAGACATGAATAACAACATCATGATTGGAGAGTGTGTCCAAAGTGACTTAGACCATGAATAATTTATCTAACTACTAATAGAGGCTCATAAGTAATAGAATATGTGTAAGAGGATACTGATTTATGGCTTTAGACTAAGAGCAGAAGTTATCATTCTAGCATTGAGCAGGGACGAACCAGACTACTAGTTTAGGGGTATACTAATTCAACAAAAGTGGAATAGGGATGATGCAGACCACATATTGAAAGACCATGTGCCACTTATAGTGGACCTTATCTGAAACCACATAAACAATATTTATGGGGATAAGTTGTAAGATGAGGCATCCCTACTACAGTATCAAATGTTCATCAAGGTGATTCTGGGGGATCCACTCAAGGGATGGAATGACAACTGGTATTTTCAATAGGGTGGAAACTTCACAGATGATTAGGCCTAGACTTACTTGGATTTCATTTCATGCACTGAATTTGAAGGTTGGTTGAAGAAATTAGGGCTCTATAAAGTATCATGGGCTTCAAAATTTCAAATATACTACCCACAAGAGATCATGACCGAACTTTTGAGCATATGTTCATTAGGGACCAACATGCTTCATTTGCGCCATGGAGAGGTCAGCATCAACATATGGAATCTTCATCATATCACTGGAATCCCAATTCTAGGGTTGATGTACAATAATTTCATCCCCATAGAGAATGTTTTGGATGATTAGGAGCAGTTCCTAGCCTTAGTAAAGGTGTTTCTAGATCTGTTGCAGGGAACTAACAAGGATAAGTTAGAGATGAGGGATATCCCTTTTAAATAGTGGTTTGGATAATTTTTGAATGAACTATTAGTAGATCCAGTTGAAGGAGAGGATCCTATAGATAATTTGACGACTAATCCTTGTACATGTCTAATGGGATACCAATGGGACAAGGAGGGATCTTACTAGTGGATTATGGAGGCAAGATAGTGGCAGTTTTGGGGATACAGTGTCAAGATTTAGGCTCAAACTATATTTAGGCTGGTGAGATTCATTTCATCACTCATTTTTTTTGGATTCTCCCAGTTAGGGATGCAAACATGGGGGTTTGGTCGAGAACCTTTATAATGGAGATGATGTTGATGATGGGAAGTACATGAATTTGGTTGTCCCGGTACTAGTGAAATTATACAAAGTACTCTTCCATATTAGTAAAGGGAGGACATATATTCATGAGTGTGGGCCTCTGAATTTATTGTACAGTTAGGTGGTTACACACATGGGGGGTTATGAGTATCCAAACACTATTTATTCTTCTACAATAACTTTTTGGCCAGCGATCCTGAACATCATAGGAAGTCATCCATTCAAGATGAGTTTGATGGATTTGTTGGATAAGGTTAGGATGGCAGATCATTTCATATTTCATGCATTACATCTTCCAACAAGAGTGGTTACTAAAGAAAATAGAGGGACCATGCCTCTTGGCCTTTATAGGTGGGGTATTGGTGTCCAAAGTCAACTATGAGCTGATTTGAGAACCATACCATCCACACTGGTTTTTGAGACAGTTCTGGTGTCTGTAGAGGCTAACACCAAAGGTATACTCATAGGTGAAGAATGAATTCCATTTTTCAATGTTTATGAAAATCTATCATCTGTTTACATGTGAATATAGGAATACATGAAATGAGTTGCTTCCACCTACCACTACGCATTGGCTTACCCATGAATATGAACAAATATGGGTGAGCACATATCCTGGGGATATGCTGAGATGGTGGTCCATTCAAGATAATGTAGGGGTGTCCCTTCAACCACAAGGATGCAGTTAGGTGGTGGTTAGAAGGTTTCATGGTGACATATCTAGTCTAGTGGGTAGGGAAGTAGTGGTTGGTTCAGTAGTTCCTAGGCCTGGATAGGAAAGAGGTGTAGGGAGAGGAACAATAATACCAAACTCAAAACTCTTAGGAAGGTAGACATAGGAAGAATGTAATCCATCTGGAAAAGTCCCAAGTATATTCTTCCAAGATCCCGGGAAGTAGTTGTTTCGCATGGACATTCCTAGTGATGTTGTGTTTCTCAAATCCTGGGATAATTGGGATGTCTACATGTAGTTATCTGATGGTCATAGGTTTTGGAAGCATATAAATAGGTATGAGATGTGAATTTCTGGTATTTTTCATTCCAAGGCGAGCTTCCACATATCCTAGGATGAGGTATAGTGATATTTCATAGATCTAGGGAACCTAGTCCATTCCCAGGTCACTGCATTCTCACAAACTAACCTAGTGAAGGTGTTTCTAATCATGACTACTCCCCTATAACTGTCAGAGCTAGATATAAATTCTCCTTTTTCTAAGGATTCAAATGATTATTGGGGGAGTGATTCTTACCAAGGCTCTCCTTTGGGAGAAATTGATTCCATAGACCAGTTAAATATCCAGATCTCATGTGCCCCAAATATAACCTCTTCTTAGAACTATTTCCTGACTCTTATTCTACTTGCACAGAATTCAAGCACGGAGGAGGGGGAGGTCTGTAACAGACATGAAAAGGAAGTTGATAGGACCTCAACCCTTCAAGGAAAAAATGTGGGGTCCATTTCTTCCTATCATGGTTCTACGGCCATGGGTGACTAATCATCAGTCAAGATGGTGTTTGTAACTGAGGTGACTATTACTGGGGGAACTCCCTCACTAGGGGAATTTCCTTTGAATCTCTTGAAACACATCACTGGGCTACAATATGCACATTAGTATAGTCACTTTACATGTCATCTTCCCTTTTCCTTGTATTCCTATGCTTGACTGATGCATTTTGGAATGATGGTTTGGATGGCACTCGGGGCTCAGCCACCAGCACCAACACTTGCATTAACCATGCCTGGGGCTGAAACATCAATGGAAGATATTTCTCTCCCAACGAAGATGGCCAAGGAGGTCATGGTGGTTAGACCAACCACAAAGGTTCCATTAGAGGGGACTATTGAGACTGTGCCCTTAGTGATGGAGGGGGTTGAGTTAATTCCCATGAAAGAGCTAGATGAAGGAGTTGTGATGGTTGAACCGGTCATAGAGGCACCACCTAAGGTGTCCACAGGATATGAAGTTGTGATGGAGGATGCGGAAATTATGCTGATGGTTGGAGTGTTTGTGAGGTTGTATCAGATGCTCCTATCCCATAATTTCCATTGGTGGTAGTTTTCGGACCTAAAACTGAGGTTTCCCTATCAGTAGGCTCGGCTAAAGAAGATGGGGCAATGGAATCCACCTCTGTAGTTCCACAAGGTATAGTGGAGGTTTATATCATGTGTGGAGATCCTAACGAGCAGTTACTTTCGAGAGTATGTCTTTATCTAATTTCTCTTGAACACCTACACCTAGATGATCTTAGTGATGACATACTAACAATATTTCCCACCTTTAAGCTCATGATGGTAGAATATTTCAAAGATCATGGCCCAAATATCATCTAATATAATTGAATTATCCACCATAAGGAATGGTGATGTGTACAAAACTTCATCACCCACACCTAGATAGGTGATTCTCCAAACCAGTTGGTATCTCTCCTTCATTGGCGTATTATCCTAAGGACTGATGGGGTAGATTCCAAAATTCTACATGCATTGTAACATTACTTTATCATGAAAATGATGCATGAAAAATAGAAGGCACTCAACCTATCCTGGAATAGGCATAAGGATGAGGGATCTCAGGTGCTTTAGGAGGCTGAGGAAGAGATTTCCCTCCTAGAGGGGGCAGTATAAGAGCATGTTGTGGTCGTTTCTACCTATACCGAGGTTTTCAACAACCTAAAGGCCCAGTTGGCAACGACTGAGGCTAAGATATCAGAGGTTATTTCCTTGGTTTTTGAGTGGTAAGTTGAATAGAACCGACAGAGGATCAGATCCAAAGATGTCTATTCTGGGGTTAATGAGGAGAAATAATACACGGTGGTTCAATATAAGGTCCTAGAGGCCACCAAGAAAATGATGGCTAAGCTCTAGCGCTCAATCGCTAGGGATGATCCATAAAGAGAAATTTTGAAAAGAAGGGACTCCAATATGTGGATGACCCTATGAAACTTTTTTTTTAATTTTCTTTCTCAAACATAATTTCCATCACATTAAATCATCGCACTTCAATTGTATTTCTGCTATAATGAACAATCAATCCCTAAACTCATGTGAGTCATGATTGGTGTGATACAAAAGGGACTAATATGTGATCATTATTTCATATGAGAGTGTTAGGGCTAAGAGATAGGTTGTGAAAGGAGAACAGGGCTCTTGGAATAGCCGACTTTCTCTTCCAATGTGCTCTAGCGCACAAATGGGTCAGCGCTAGGGGCATTGAATTCAACCCAAACAAATAGAAATGGGGAGTGTGAACCACAATTCCCAGAACCTATAAAACAATGAGGGTGGCATGTCAATACAGGATAAATATTGACCATGTTCAAAATAAGACATATGTACCATTAGCCTGGAATAGGGACAAACAAATAAGGGTCAACTGCTAAATGGAGCCTGTCTCATAATGTCGTCCAAATTCATCCAAGGAATTGAACCAGGATGGTATGTGAACCTTGTCTAGACACAATTCCATTAGGGGGTCCCTTAAGATATGGAGGATAATGAGGATCCAAGTGAGGGGCACTCAAAGCATAGAGATTGTGTGATGGAAAGTTCAAATGGATTCCAATACTCTAGGAATTATTCCACCATGGATTAAAGCACATTGGTGTGTCCATATCAGTTTAAACATAATTAAACTTGTATTCTAGGGGAAGCATCATCTCATAGGCCAAGTGATGTTTGATGATACAGATGATGTGGAAGATGAATGGAATCAGAGGAAAGGACCTCCTATGTGAGGGTCTAAGATGCCTTATAGTTTCACATCGTGCAATGGAGATATTAGACACATAGTTTAACATTGAATGATGAGGGTGGTGTATTGTATATTTTAATGACATATGATCAGGATAAATCCCACAATTTAATGTCATGTGACCGGGACATGGAGTGTATCAGACTTATGCACCGAGATACCCACCATTTCTTCCTCATGTAATTTCAAGAGGGAATCTTATGGTTATTACATAAGGTAAGGTCGTAGTTCAATGGAATGAAAAAAAAGGATGTAGAGAACAAACGTGACTGATACCCTCCTAGTAGTAGGAGTGAGGTTGAATGAGGGTAACAAAACAAGATACCCTGCACCAGGGAATAGAATCTGGGGTGGGTCACATGCAGTTTAGGTTCATGTGGCATGGACCGTACTCTTAATTTAAGTTCATTGAGTTTGGAACTGATAAAAATAGTTTAAGTTTATGTTTTATAGACCATGAAAAGGGTATCTTGAAAGAATTTATATGAATTTTTAGGAAAGTTACCTGATGTGAAGGAGCTAGGGAGGTTATTTGATGCCTCATAAAACATCCCTGGGAAAAACCACACATTGTTTAAAGTCATGATTTTTGGACTATAGATCTTGTCTTAGTTTAAGGTCATAGATTTTAGACCATGGGGTTCCCTAAAGGATTCTATGTGGTATGAGAGAGTATTAACCCAATGTGAATGAGTGCTAAGAAGGCCCATGTTCCTTTAAAAATGTAGAGGGTGGGTTGTAAATAGTTTAAGTTCATCTCGATTGGACCATGAAGTGCGATGTGGTAGAAGACCGCTGTCAGTAAAGGGGATACCCTCTCGAACAAGAGTACTGAATATTCTCATACCAAGATATGATTCATCTCGAATTCTTATGGGGTAAGACTATAGTTTAACATCATACACATAGGATTTTTGTTCATCCTGTACTTTTCATATGGGGCATCCTAGTTTGACATAGGGTAAAACTATATTCGAGGCAGAGGTATCCCAAACTTTTCCTTGGTAAGATTGTAGTTTAACCTCATGCTCTAAGGACGTTCCTTCATCTCATCAGTTCATGAGGGAATCCTGGGCCACTGATAGTTCAAGGTAATTAAATGGGGATTATACCTGGAAGGAGGTCTATGGGACATTTAGAGGTGACTACACTACATACAATGAATAGTTTTTCATTGAATCTATAGGTGGACCTAGAGAAAGAGTCTAGGAATCACTACATATCCCATGAGTATGGGAATCAAGATACACATAGCTTTGTAAGTTAATACACATAGTTTAAGGTCATAAGGTTTTGACTATGGGAAGAGGGAAATTCAAGGTTGTTCATATAGTGTAAGAGTTAAAATCTTACATGAATGAGCCAGAGAGGCTCTGTACCAAATGAGGCGGTCCTAAATTCGGTTTCACATAATTTAAGTTCATACGATCTGGACCATAGAAAATAGTTTAGAGTCATGTTGCATGGACTAGGATAAATCGGTTTAAAGTTGTGATGTATGGACCATAAAAGGTGTTTGCTACAAGAATGTTTGTGAGGAACGAAAGAGTTAAAACTTGATGTCAATGGACCAAAGAGGCCATGTAATGCACAAGTATCAGGATGAAAATAGAAATTGGTTTAGGGTCATGATTCTTGGACCAAATTTAGGTCCAAGGCGGTGAAGAGTTAATGAATTTGCAGCTAGTCCTAAAGATGAGAAGATCAGGCATCCCTATGTAACCCATGAGGATGGGAATCAAGGCATACATTGTTATTAGAGCATAACATGGTAAGAGACCAACACTGGTGGGGGAAATACTCTTTGAAGTGGTAATGAGGCACCCCATGATTATCATGAGGAATCCCATGTTTAGGGAATGAGGCAATTCTCATCTCTTATTCAGAGGCATACCAATTTAAAACAGGTTAAATCTATAGTTAAACATCATGTGCTAAGTACATTAAAGTTCATTCATCCCACGTTTTTTACACCAGGTATCCAAATTTGATTTGAGGTAAAATAATCTCTTGTTAAGATCCATCCCAAACTTGTTCGAGGTAAGACCACAGTTTAACATCATGTACTGAGGACGTTGAATTTCCTAAACGGACATCTGTGGTATAATGAGATGAAAACCCCAATTTAAATGAGCACCAATGGGGACCAACACCACACAACATAGTCCTATAAGTATTTTAATATAGTTTAAAGTCATGATGCTTGGATTGTAGGGTTTCTTATAGTTTAAGTTCATAGAGCTCAGACCATAGGGGAGGTATTCCAAAAGGGATGTACATGGCGTGATAGGTATACCCAGATGTGAAAGAGGATCAAGGAAGCCCACATTTCCCAACAAACTCACAAAGAAGACTTGCACACAATTTAAAGTTTTTATTATTGGACTTAGACTCCTTGTTTAAGGTCATAGATTTTGGACTAATCACACATTTTAACATCATGTGATCAGGATGTGGGCAAATAGTTTAATATCATATGATGAGGATGATGGTTTTTGTACAGTTTAACATCGTGAAACTAGGATGTTGGTTATACAGTTTATCATCATTAAAATAGGAAATTGTAGGATCCCAGTTTAAGGTCATAGATTTTTAACCATATGGGTCTTAAAATAGATATATTTAATGTGGTTAAGTGAAAAACACGACATGAATGAGGGCCAAAGAGGCCCAATGCCACACACATATTCTTGAGGATACTTTCATATATTTTAACGTCATGATGCTTGGACTTGGACTCCTTACACAAATTATTTCTTGAGAAACTTGGAATTTGTGGGGGGATTGATACACTTCCATCCATGGTGATCAAAGATTATGCACCATTTGAATATACCTTGTGAATGATATAAAGTCTTTTCCACTTAGTCTCCAACATTGGAGGCATCTTGCTATGTATCATTGGTGTTTAGAGAGCCAGTATTGTATCAACCTAAAGGAAAGAGTAGAGGTGAACCTTCTTGTTGAACACTCTCGCTATCCTATTCTGGTGTCTCTCTCAATTATGTAAGGCCTAGAGTCTGTTCTCTTCAAGGGATTCCAACTCATCAAGATGAAATTATGCTATTATGTCTACTATATTCTAGTTATAAACAGCTATTCAGAGTGATGAAAATTGGACCTCAGTGGGTCGGACTTCCTCTATTTCATACACCATGGAGTATAGAGTCACTTGGGTCGAATTTAGGTTCATCTTCTGATAGGCCCATAGGGTGTTGTGGAGATTTTCTGGTCAACTTTTCTCATTCTATCCCACAATATTTGGTGGAATACTAGAGAGGGTTTTTTTTGAATGCCCCAATCTATTCATTTTCTTACACATTATAGTGATAGGTATGGTTTGACAAGATATTTTATTTTTCATACAATATCTTTAACTCATTATCCCAGAATTTAGTGCCATTGTCAATGAGAATAGAATAAGAAACTTAGAATTAAAGGATGATGTAGGATCTCATGAATTCAGTCAAAATTGTTCCTTGAATTTATTGAGGGGAATCACTTCTACCCACTTGGAGAAGAATTATGTCAAAATAAGAATGAAACTGACCTAGCGAGCTATTGTTGGTAGTTAGGGACCCAAAACATCGAGGCCCCATACTGAAAATTACCAAGAATACCTAGTGGTGTGGACGAGCTATGGCGGTCGATGCTAAAAATTGGCATGGATATGAAACGTATGACACCTCTTGGTGAACTCGATATAGTTATGGAACATAGTGGGATACAAGTATCCCGGTCTCTAAATATAGTGGGATATCTTCAATAATGCTTGATTAAATCCATAGGACTCGGTATGAACTTCCTTCATACACTATAGAATCTCATCTCCTTGGATACAGTAGAGGAGAACACCATCAAACCCTTATTTGTAGAGAGTCTAATCAAGGTTAGGCATGCTATGGAGGGTAAATTGCATTGTAGGCCAACACATTCACTCATTCTCAGCTCGATCCAATGGTAGAATGACACACTAGAGATACTCAATGAAAGGAGTTTTCTAATAAAGAATTTCCTCTATTGTGGGGGAACCTGTGGGTCCTGACATGGAAGCACTAGTAACCAACTGGTTTACCTAATACCTATTTTCATTATCTAGAATTATGGGATAAATGAATCTCCAATGTGCCACATGAATAAATAGTTCATCTTGGTTAGGATCTACAATAGAGGAGGTGAAAGTGTCCAAGGCGTCAAATTGACCATTCTGTGACCGAGAAACGTGAGTCACTTCCGACTGAAAATGGAACTAGACCATTAACTAGAGAGTGTGCTCTAGCAGGGGCATGATATCTGAATTTCTGATGATATAGTCACCATTAATCTATTTTATGACTAATTTAGAGTCTCTTTTTATATATAAGTGGTCTAAATCAATATCGAGGGAAATCTCGAGACTAGTAATGTGTGTCTGATACTTGGCCTCATTGTTGGTGCAACCTTCCGATAGTAGGAACGAGTATGGTGGGACAACCTATGCTTGGGTGATTAAGATGAGCCTTAGGCCTCCTCTATTGAGATTAATATTATTGATATTTCTACCTATTGGTCTTTAGGAAGCACTATCAAAGTGCATCTTCCAAAACAACATATCCTAGTCTACTGAGAGAATGACCTCATCTAAGAAATCAACGTCTAAGTTTAGTTCTTCAGGGTCCATATGGGAATCTAAGAACTCTTCCAATGCCTGGCCTTTGACATATTTATGTAGAATGAACTTGATGTTAAACTGCTGAAGGATCACTACCTAGTGTTCTAGTCATCCCGTCAACATGGGGTGATTTAGGATATACTTTAGTGGGTCTACTTGGGACACCATTTGTATCTCATGGTGTTATAGATAATTTCAAAACTTCTATACTTAAAAACCCAATGCAAGGCATATTTTCTCAATGGGAGAATATATAGTCTCTATATCAAGGAGCATGCGACTGAGATAGTATAAACTATTCTCTCTTCCCTCATGGTTCTTCTGGGAAATAAGGGCATCTAAGGACCATTCTAGGTTATACTTGTAGAGAAACAAAGGCTTTGTAGAGATGAGAGGCATCAGAACCAGAGGTTTCATTGGATATTTCTTTATTTCCTCGAAGGAGTTCTGGAGCTCTTCATCCCACTGGTAGGTGATACCTTTCTTCATGAGATTTTGAAATGGATTACACTTTCTGGAAAAATTAACAATGAATCAGTGTATATAGGATAATTTCTTTTGAATACCCCATAGATCCTGGAGGTTTCTTAGGGGAGGAATTTGTCTAATGTCCTTGATCTTCTCTGGATTATCATGATGCCTCTGTATTAAACGATGAAGTTGAGAAATTTACCAAAGGTAACCTTGAAGGCACATTTTAAGGGGTTTATATTCAAATTTCAAGAGTGGAGGATTCTGAAAACCATCTAATGGTCTTTAATATGGTCTTGAAACTAGAAATATTTGACCACCAAGTCATCCACATAGCATTCCACTAGAGTTTTGAGGATCGGTTTAAATATATGGTGTATAGACAGTTGGTAAGTGGATCATACATTTTTTAGGATGAAGGGAATTAATTGATAGAAAAATGTCCCTTACAGTGTCCTGAATGTGGTAGACTCATCATCCTAAAGGGCTATCTAGAGATAATTATAGCCAGAGTATCCATCCATAATAGAGAGGGATTGGAACCTGTCTATGGCATCATTAAATAGCTCGGTCATCGGAAGGGGAAAATCATCCTTTGGAAAGTGGCGGTTGAGGTCCCATAAGTCAATACATACCATAATATGATTATTCTTCTTCCTGGAGGAAATAATGTTGGCTATCCACTTAGGGTACTAAAATTCCCTAGTGAAGTTGGATTTTATAATCTTACCATCCTCAGCCTCGACCATACCACCATGATAAGGGTTCATTTTTCTAAGAGGTTGCTTGAATTTGAAAAAAAATCACTGGGAGACCAAGATGATGTACAAAAACCTAAGGATATAGTCCTAGAATCTGATAATAAATCCATACAAACACATCATGGTGTTTCTTTAGGAAATCCACATACTATGGTTGCTCTTCTAGGGGCATAGTTGCACTTATCAACATCGGCCTCATACCTACCTCTGTAACGAGGTTCACCTATACCAACTCATCAATGGTGGTGGAGAAACCCTCATTGAACATAGGATGAGAATATTAAAAATCCTATTCATTATCTGAGGTAGAAGAATTAGTGATAGGAAGTTCATCCAAGCTAATTAATTCTAGGGGAACACTACTGCATGCTTGGCCGGATACAGAATCTCCTCTAAGGGGTTGCTTCTCTCTTGAAAGCTTGGTGAAAGAGGTTTTCGTTCCAATTATATCAAACCTTCAACCATAGGGTTCATGATTGATGTCAAAGAAATGGTTTGGAGTTATCTTTTGGTGATTTAATCCTACCATGCATAACAAGTGGTAATTTCATGAAATGGTGGTCATAGAGTGAACTTATCAGTACCTTATAGGGGTAGGGGATTCTGTTATCACCCAGACTTGTCCTGTGTATGAGTATGAGGTAATATTTAGATGTTCCTCCCTTTTATGTATGTAACATCCCTTTTTCCCTAGAGATAACAAAAACTCACCAGATTCGGCATTATGGGTTCTAGCCGATGAATCATGAGGATGAAAGAATCATTCATGTCTACCCATGGACTAGTTGTGATAGTCACATACTCAACCTAATTGGTATAAACTTTCTTTATATCCCTCTTGTAATAGTTATCATCTAGATAGTAGGCTTCACAAGAGTTGAAGTGAGATTCATCACCTTGCAGTACCCGTACTCGAACATTGAGGGAGTACTTGAGGCACTGATGATACGAGGAGGGGACCTCCATATGCAGATGAAGCCAGAGCCTAACCATAAGTGCATTTATGTTCCATATTGTGAGATAAACATGAACCTAGTGATTTATATAAAGCCACTAAATTGGGTCTTCAATTGAATCCTTCCACATAGTCTCTGTTCAGTTCTGTCATAACCCTGAATCTTTAGATCAGAAGGAGTTAGATCCACTTCAGTCAGTCCCAACTTGTAGAGCATCCGGGTTGGGATGAGATTAATCCTAGTACTTTTATACATTATGAATTATTGAATCTCCATTCCATTGAATTGGCATGTGATATACAGTGATAGAATTTACCCCTACAAGAGTGTGCCTTCATCCTCTCTAGAGAACAAGATGATGGATTGGAATTTTAGTTTCTCGACCACCCCTGCATAATATGCTTCTATGGAAGATACTTAAACTTAAAATTAGAGTGGTATCTTCAAGTATTTTTCAAGGGCCTCGAGGATCGAGATCCGTGCGGGTATAGTGAAGAGGTACTTTATCACATCATAATTCCACACCAAATGCATATTTATGATCACGGGGGGTTTCTCTTTGACAGGACTCACAATGGGTGATGATGGTTGTACCACCTGGTCCCTGATTGTGATGATGATATCCTGCTACTGACCAACTAGATCACCTAGAATAACTACCATTTGACTGTTGGTTGACTGCATCCTAGCTTCATCTGGACACATCTGATCATGGTGTGGTCATGGATGGTCTGTCCAATCAGTTAACATGGTCAACTATGGTGGCATGTTAGACAGAATGGGCTGAGAGGACTATTCCTACTGAGCTCTATACAGAACTTAATTCTAGGTCTTGGTATCATGCATGAATCAATTTGAAGTGTCAACCTAAGTGTTATGGTAGCTTGTATGTCTTTGACTATTCCTTCAATGGTGTTGGCCAAAGGCATTATGAGTATTTTCCTAGTATCTCTCATTATCATTGAGTCTAAATCAGTCTACCAACTTAATGACATTCACATAGGCATACTCCTACTCATTGTCAGTGAAATCATATGGCGTTGGGAAAGCCATGGAAACTACTCTCAACTCTATATTCATGAATTCACTGAGGGTGTGGGATGGATTTGGCACTGGTGAGATACATTAGTTTCCCTTGCATCATCGATACCTTATCTTCTGAGATTTAGAGGGATAAAACATAGATACATAAGCGATCAAAAAGTTGTGGTGACTTCAGGAAGTTTGGGCCAGCCTAAGAGGGAACCGATGGAACCATGGGTGTGAGTGACTACTCTGAGGACCAACCAATCATCATATTTCTAAATCCCATGTTTGGAAACATATTTTCATTCACTATAACCCTCACTATCCCCATCGATATCAATGGAGATATCTTATTCTTGTGCTGGGATGTTTCCCAACTTGAACAAACCTTTATCCACTTGGTCCTAGAGACAATACTTGAATAAATAGCAGTCCTTGATGGTATTTACAAGGATCTTGTGGTAAGGTAAATGAACAGGGTGGTCAATGCATCTGGATTCATGTGGCCTCTTTCACTCTAGAATCTTTAGAATCCCCTTATCTAGGGTACTAAGGAAATAACTAGGAACTTGTGCATCTTTGAAAGAATAGTTTCAGTTCCCTTTGTTTAGGAAGGGTACTCTAGGGGCCTGGCCCTAAAGAGGGGTCAGATCCTGATGAGGGGATGAATCCACATTCACTTGTCAAAGTTTCTGTGCTTGGCGAGGAGGTACCTTTTAATTTTGTGCTTAATAAGTCTTTTCTTGATAAGGTTGATTCACTCAGTTAGGATCTTTTGGAAGTGGGGACAATAACTCCAATAGATCGAGGTCCACTACCTATATTGATGTGGAAAACTCTACTTTATAAATCCTTATCACATGATCTAGATGAAGAAGTGGGTTCACTTTATTATCTTTTTGTAAGTCTTCCTCCAGGCACTGGACCTTGTGATAAAAATCATGAAACCCATCTAGGAAATTATAAGTGATGAGGGTAGGGACCAGATCAGTCTTAACATTCTCCACTCACATCATTATCAGCTTATCATGAGTTAGCAGCATATTGAGAGGATATGTGATGTCGTTCCACCTTAAAATAAATTCTATAACACACTCATCGAGGGTTTTCTTGCACTTTAAGATGTTAGTAATTCTTTTCTTGCATGTGGAGAAGTGAAAATGTTAGAGGAATTGTCTGCGGAGATCTTCCCAACCAGTGATGGACCTAATAGGCAACTGGTTGTACCAAACAAACGCAGGCCCTTCCAATGTTTGGATGAAAAAACAGAGGTTGGAAGCTTAATATTTCTTTGGGGTTCCCAACATGGGAATACTCTTTGAAATGAAGTGGTTCAGATGCTACAGTGGATCAACCATCATGTTGAATGGGAAAAATCTAGGGTTCCCAAAATTTGGGGGAACTCGCATGTCATCCAATCATATTGGGTATGGATTTTATTTATATGGGATCACCACCTATTATGTCTTCAGGGATTCAAGGTGAGTAGTGAGAGAATTTATCAAATCATCCTGGTTAGTGTCCCTATCTTTACAAGGATTTATGACCACCAATGTGTTGATTGGCTCATCAACTCCATATGCAGGCTCAGTGGGTCATGGAGTGACGCAACCTAGACCTCGAGAAGGGTGATCACACTTCTTGGTAGGGTTTGATGACTCATATCTCAATCGCTTACCATGAAATCCTACTTTTTCTCTATCTGGATATGTAGGATTACTGAGATCAATTGGGGGGGAAGTGGTTAAGGAGGATTTTTTGTCTTCCCTACTAGGGGAGAAATGGGATCTTGTCAGGTGGCATTATAATCCGAGCATTGATTAGTAATGATCTCATCGATGATCCTTTTCTTCTTCAAAACCTACTGAAGTAAGGAAATAATTGTTGGATCGGCCTCTGTCTTCGGTGAAATATTTGTTGGGTCTAGGATATTAAAGAATCTAACATGATCTTTACCCTTGTTGAGATGTTGTTCGGCAAGTAATGTCTCAAAGGTATCTTCGAGACTGACTAACTACCTTTATTGGTGGGTGGGAGCACCTATATGAGGGTCTAACTAGTATTGTGTGGCCCCATGGGTGGGTTTTCATCATCAAAACTTATGATAACATTCTTTTCCATGGAAAAATCGAGAACAATCATGTTCAATATAACTATACCAGTAGTAGATATGTATTCATTGATGGGTAATTCATGTTGTCGCGGTATTAGGTTGAAGTGGAGAGCAGCATACTGTCCCCACCCCTTGATCTTCACAAGTGAATATGCCTCTTCTATAATACGATGGAGCACTATAGGGGTCTTGATTTTTTTTAAAGGGTCTTATAGTAGTTAGTATATTCAGGGTATTGAGATGCTGGGAGCACAACCAACTCAACCATTCATCACTACTGATTAATTTCATTGAAGTGCACTTGGATTCCTAGGTAAGCCAAATGGTGAGCATAGATATGGTGAAGCGTTGCCCAGATGGTTAGGTGGAAACACATTGCCTGAAACTCAGTGAGGGATTTTGGGATATCAAAGTTTAAAGTTTCATATATCCAAAACACCACTGAAAACCGATTAATATCCAGAGTCTCCTATAGGATTTATTTCTCGAAGGTAGGGCCCTACTCTTGGTCATCCCAAACTTCGATCGGCACAAGTTGAGAGATAGGTGGAATCACTAATGTGGATCAGTTCGGCTGTTGGCTGGATGATATTGGATCCAATACTTGAGGTATTTTTTCATAGAATTTTGGGTCATCCCTTGGAGGTAGTACCAATATCATCATCATGTCCTTATAGTATTGATTTTTCACCACTACCTCATATGTAGGGGAAGAGACACTCATCAAAGACCCTTCAGGTAGGTCACCGTCTGAAAGAGTCAACCCATACTATAATATCTCTACAATATCATGGGTAGTGGTAGAGTAGGAGATTAGAGATGATAGAGATGGCTTCACCATGAGCTCATGGAAGGGAGCCAGAACATCCTCCACTTGAATGTACCTATGGAGGGATCTGGGTATTTTGTGGAACTCTCATTTTGGGATGGTGAGTCTCACCTATCGGGCTCCTACCCCAGACTCTGACAGGTGGGTTAGAGATGCATTTATCAAGTTTTCAATATCCTCAAAATCTAACAGATTAACAAGGTCGATGATGACTTGGCACTTCCCTAGATTTTACTGGCAGCATAAAGTTTTCTCCCTTATTCCCTGGGATGGTTCTTCAGGGTAGGGTACCTATTTAGAATTAGGAACACCTCTATGATTATGGGTGGTAATTTGAGGAGGACCTCCACTTTGGTGAGTTTAGATATAGGGAGGGCCTCAGTATTGGTTATTGTTAGAGTAAGGAGGATATTTGCATTGACTGGTAAAGTAGAGGGTAGGACCTCCACTTTGGTTGTCAATGAAGTTGGGAGGACCTCCACTCGGGTTTATGGGAACATGGGGAAGACCTCCATGTTGATTTTTTAAGAAGTTGAGAGGACCTCCACTTTGATTGGATGTGACATGAGTAGGACCTCTGTATTGGGATGTGTGAGTATGGTGAGGAACTCCATACTAACTATCGAAAAAGAGGGAAGGACCTCTACCTTGGTTGGTGTTGGAGAAGGGAGGACCTATTCCTAAGCTGGGAATGACATGAGGATGACCTTCATGATGCTAGAAATGGAAACAGGGAGGACCTTCATGTTGATGAGTGGGAATACATAGAATACCTCCATACTGGTTACTAAAATAATGGGGAGGGCCTCCTCTTTGATTGATGGTAATATGGGTAGTACCTCCATGTTGATTGTTGAAGGAGTGGAGAGGACCTCCACTCTAATTGTTTGTGACACATGGAGGACCTCCGTGTTGGATAGGGGTTATATCATGGTGAGTACCTCTGTACTAGGTTTCGATGAAGTAGGGAGGACCTCTGCTTTGATCAGTTCTAGAGTGGGGAGGACCTATACTTGATCTAGGAATGGCACGAGGGCCTTCATGATAATTATGAGAGTGTGGAGGACCTCCACTAGGGTTGGTGATGGTGTGGGTAGGAAATCCACACTGAAAATCATTGTCATGGTTTAGACCATAATGGATTTTGATGGTGTCAGTGATTAATAGAGTCGACCCATCCTACCTATGGGGTGGTCGAGGTCTCGATTCCAATCAGGGAAAGATGTATCCATGATTTTCTATCATAGGGATCTGGTGGATTGTTTCGGTGGTGGTGAGGGACACTAGATCTGTGGAAGATTATTCCAATTTTTGGGAATTCTCCTAGTACTTCCCTCAATGTTGGCATTGGGTTGTTCAGACCTGGGTCAATAAAGTAGGGGTAAAGAAAACTTGTTCTTCGGCCTAAAGTACTGGTCTCTTCTCACACTGATAGGGTCTGGTGGGAGCCCTCCTTGAAGGCTCCTGGGAATTATTCACAGCTGGGGTGACTCAAGAATCCACCACCTTATCAAAATAGGGGAATCAGTTATAGGATCTCTCGAGGGAGAGGGTCCCAAAATGGTTTACTATTGGAATGGGGGTGAGTTCCCCTAGAGAAGCCTTTGGGGGAAGTAGTGTTGGTGAGTCATTGAAGCCTCTAGGTACTAGAAGGACATTTCCCTTGTGGGAATGACCCCTCCTGAAGTTCCCAATCAGGATCTAAGTATCACTAAGAGGGGGAGAGGGTAAATTAGTGATGTATTTTTCTTTTTATGTTTCCTTATTTTTGAAACAACATTCACCTCCTGTGAAAGATTGTCTTTTGTGCTGAACACACACAACCATAAGAACATAAGATTTAAAAGGTTCACTACTCAACAAGAGTAGATACATCCTTGGTATGGTATGGAAATAATCTAATACCACACAATCTACTAGAAAAAAATCCTTTGATGTGGAATTCAACGATTAATCTATACCCTTACACTCTTGTAGCACTTGGAAAACAATATGAAAGTGTGTGTGAACCCTCTTAGAACAAATAGGGAATTACAGTATTTTAGTGCTTCTTTAAAATTGAACAGGTGTATTCTTTGAAGTATAAATCTTCACTTTTTTACCCAGAAGCCAGTAAGAACTATCTTATGCACAACCAAATATGTGGAAAGACCCCAAATCCTTTATGAACCCTTTTAGGTGTCTTATGCGTAACTTTTATGCCATGCGTGAAAGATTCAAATTTTGTTGCAAAACACATGTTGTGCACAACTTCAATCTTGCGCGCAACTCTCTTCTTGCGTGTAACTTTTTCTTCTTGCACGCAACTCTATTTCTTTGTCACACTCTCCTTTTCTAAATATTTTTCTACACCTCAGAGCTCGGGATTTCTCTAAGTGTTGAGCTTTACAAATGTGATGGGGTCACCTCTTATTTATAGACCTCATTGACTGTTTCATGCAAAAACCCCGAAGTGTCACTCAAGATCCTGACGGGACGTGCAAAACCCCATTTGATGTCGTATTGGGCATGTAAGTCACGCGTCATGCAAAACCACTTTTGAAATCACATTGGGAACGTAAGTCTCTTTCGTGCCAACCTCATATTTCGTGCACTTCGTTGAATCTTTCGTGAACTTCATGTCTTTGCCATTTTTCAAAGTTTGGACAAAAAATCAGGCCTTGCGCGCAAGATTCCAAACTCCCTTCAATATTGCACGCAGAAACCAATCTTGCGTATAAAACCCAATATTTCACAAAAGCCTCTCCTTTGCTAGATTTTGATGTCAGGATCATGGAACTCCACTTACAGGAAACATACCAGGCCATCTTCAAACTTGCGCACAACATCCTTTTCCAAAAACACATTTCTTCATCTCCCGATTTTCAGGCCCTAAAATTTGGAAAACTCTGGAAAACAGAACCACATTAAAACGTTCTTTTTTGTCACCTCCAGATTGTATGTTCCTTGTTTATTTCTCTCTTCACTACATTACATAAAAATTCTTAAACTTTAATCACAAAATCCACTATCGTGATATGTATCCTTTGATCGAATAGCTTTAGCATCATCAGATTTTTAACAGGAAGTACTGTAACTTCACTATCTTCCAGCAGCATCATTATTTCCAATAAAAACTACAAATTACTAGCATCACCTTTACTCCCCATTTCCTTCATAAGGCTTGCATCACAAGTTCTCCTAGATTATGATATTGTGAAATACAAATCATCAGGGCATCATCTGATTTTCATGTCTTTACAAAGTGAATTGATTTATCTTCTTTGACAACAAAAGACAACACTCTGTAACAGAAAACTCTTCTTACTTACTTATCTATCCAACTTGGTCCCAACACCTCCTGATCATACCTACGTATGAGGGTGTCCATAACCCTCCTATAGATAAATTTTGGTGGTGAGACAGGTTGTGGGCACACATTTTATAAATTCGTAGTGAAATTCATGGAGGAGGTGGTGTCATGTGAGATTTTTTCATTAACTTCTCTCCTACCCCTGTGCCTACAGGCATTGGGTAATTGATTTCCTATGGTTCAGATACTAAAAGGAATGTGGATTAAACTTTCAATACATGTATAAGGAAATCGATTTCTAATTCACAAAAATCATCCAGTCTTTTAAGGTAGGAGAGGTATCCACACTGAAAATGTCGTAGATGGAGGATTCCCAATTGCTAACTGCCCTAATTTCTAGTGAGTTCTATATTGGGCCCACCATTTTCTTAGTGGGACCTGGAACTGGATATTTGAATCCAGTGACATTATAATCTACTGATGTATCTAATGCTACTATCCCTCATATTGAGGATAAGAGCTTCAAAATAATTTCATCATTTCTTCTTCTTATGCTTTCATCAGGGTGTTCCCACGACGTTGGTTCATGGTGTGTGCGCGCAGGCATTCGATTGCCCCACATTCCCATTTTCCAAATTTGGGCGATGTAAGAACCCTGGTTTTAATATGAGGTAAATATCCTTTTTATTTTTGTTGAAATTCTTGTTTAAAGCCTAATGTGGATTCCCTTTGAGTTCATGGAGGTATTGGGGGTGTCTGAGGCTTGTTTAGAGCCCAAAACCCATCATTTTGGAGAGAAATGGGAAAGTCGCACGGTTAGTAGAAAATTTGTGGTGTATGCACATGGTTACTACTAACCATGTGAGACCTAGTTATAGATAAAGAGAATCGCACATGATCAGATGAAGCCATTCAATTTGAGGTGCACACCTGTGTGAGAGATCTGAAATTTTTGACAGAGGTGATTTTCACGGTTTTCACACAATTAGTCAAACTGTGCACACTAACCGCACAGGGTACCCCTTTCTACAATAGATGATGCACGGTTGGTGTACGGTTTGTCCAAACATGTGGCCAAACCATGAATCCCAATAACATGGGTGAAATTACAAATTTACCCTTATTTAATCATATATTTCAAACCTATTTCTCTTCTCTCTCTATAGACAATAGCTTGACATTGGGAGATCTTTTTGAAGCCTATTCTAGGATTTGACACCGAATATCCATCTATTGTCCAATTCAAGAACTATTTGTCTCATTGGATCCACATTGGTAAGATCTTATTTCCTTTTGTTTCATTCCTCGTTCTTCTTAGTATCAGTTGTTCAATTTAGGTCCAAGCTATTTTTCTTTATTTTTGGGTTCTTCATCCTTTCTTAGTTTTTCTTCTGATTTAAGCCGAATCATGAGTTAATACTAGATGAACACTATACTAAGGACCTATGGTAGGTATTATATGATTTTTCCATTTGTTTTGGTGCTTTATTAATCTTTTTTTCATTATGTCTTCTGCCGAACTTTCTGGCGTAGCTTCAAAAATTAATTTAACAATTGAATTAAATGAAATAGAACCTAATAGGGATTTCCTTTAGTTCCATTGAGACTTATTGGAGGTTTTTTACCCAACCAAGGAAACCCATGGGGTGTTCCATTTGAATTTTATTTACCCATTCCTGGTTAAACCACCCAAGGTTTGAGTTAGTGATTTCTTAGTTAGAGGAATCCTATTAATGTTTTGAATTGAATTGAATTTAATTGAATTGAATTGGATGAATATGATATTGTTTTCCTCCCTTTTCATGTGTTAAAATGATGTTGTTTACTTAAATTACTTGATTTACTTATTTTTAAATTATGGAAATGAGATGGTATACTCATGTTATGAAGTTTTAATTATTATTGAATGATGAATGAATTAAATGTGATGCGATTAATGGTAGTGGATGCCTTGTTTGATATACCTTGGATATTGATTCCATTAGACACCATAGACATTTATCCTATGGGTCTTGAATGCGGTAGTGGATACCTTGGATAGAGATTTCTCCTTGGGTCTTGATTATGTGGGATGCCTTGGGCCTTGCTTCCCCTTGGGTATGGTTGGTCTTGTGATCACAGTGGACATGGTTGGTAGACATGCTCATTGGACCCCAACTCAAGCCTAATTGAGTTTCCATTGAGATTCTCTTGGGACTCAATGAGGATTCCTTGGTCTTCAACACCTAGGATCTGACCCTTCATTGTCTAACACTTTGATTATATGGCATGGTCATGGTTGTGAGGAAACTTTTGGTTTTATGGAAAGGCCGTGATTATTTTGATAGTCATATTATATGGAAAGTATATGGTTGAAATGATATGTATGGATGTATGAAGAGGTAATGTTAATTATTTTTGTATTATTTGTAACTATCTTGTTATAGGATCTTGACCCATGTTTTACAAAGAGCCTTATTCGGCTATATTGGATCACTCATTTTGTAATAAATATTCCATGAGAACTTTGCTTTATTTTTTATTACCTATTACATGTATTGAACATTATTTAGCTTGGTATATTGCATATCCAGGACTTGTTATATAATTTTAGGTGGTTACCTATAGAGATTGTATCTCAAACCCTGTTCAATCCATTGTTGGGTACACAAAAAGACTATTTAAATGCAAGTAGGGACCAAGGAAAGCTTCTATAGTTCGATGATTGATTTTGTACCACGCTTAGGAGTAGGGGAGCATAGGACCGAGCTAAGGATCATGATGCTATTGGGAGATAGTTCTTTTTGGTATTTTTGGTTTTTTTTATATTTATTGCAATGTAATGTTGTGTACCTATTTTGGATGTTTTTTAAAACATGACATGTATCATAATTTTTTGTATATGAGATTCATTTTTGGCATTGTTATCTATTCCTGTTGTGTATCTATTGTCTAATTGGTGTATCTAATTATGCTATTTGATCTGTATATTTTCTACCATTGTGTTACATTATAGTATGAGGGAATAGTCTCCCCCATAGACACACCCTAGTCCCTTACTCTAGTTGGAAACCTCTGTTGTTTGGGGAGATTCTCTTGAGGCCATGAGGCCAACCGGACCTAGGGAACTGTTGAGTGGAATCCAGGTTCAGGATGTTAAAGGTGGATTTCTTCACTTTCAATGGTGATGTATTCTCCTTGATTGAAACAGGATGATATGGTGTTAGTTAATCCTTCTATGGATTTATCCTTGGAACTCGTTCCCTATTATGTGTCTCCCTCATAGAGTTAAGTCATATTTGTGGAACTCATTCCTGGTTCCATCTCTTTGGGGACATCAGTTAATTAAACTGCTTCTATCTAGAAATTCGGATTCCATCTTGATAGGGAATCAACCTTTGATTAAGAGAGTAGTCAAATCAGGCATCATTGGGCATGTATGGATGTTGGGTGCATTGGTCACCAGTATTCTTACTATTGGGATGGAATCTCATGTGAGGCATATCAGGCATGTAATCCAAGGAATCTCATGTCAATCATGAGGTAGAAACGACAGAGGCATAAGTCTTTTGAGGATTTAAACTTAGTAATATCATATTTTTCATGAGGTAGCTGACACCAAGGGGAATATTTATTCCAAGTATTTTACCTTAGGCATACCATGATTATTCATGGGTATGTACTTTTGGTTATATCACAAGTTCTACAACCTATGGAGATGGATCAAAATTTTTGGTTGAGATGGATCAGGGAACGGTTTTAACATCTTCTAAAGATCGTATGAGATTGATTAGATTACCCCATAGAGTCGGATCAAGGAGGTGTATCCCTATAAGAGATCACCAAAAATTTTACTGATGGATTAGATCAGAATTCTCCATGGAGGCAAATCTGAGAGATGTGTCCCATAGAGGGAATATATCACACCATGAAGGTTTACTAATGGATGGATCAGAATTCTCCATGGAGGTGGACCTGGGAGGTGTGTCCCATAAAGAAAATATGTCACACCTATAAGATTTACCATTCATGGATTAGAAAACCCCATGGAGGTGGATCTGGGAGGTGCATCTCATAAAGGGAAGATATCACACCTGTAAGGTTTACTATTGATTGGGATTGAACCTCATGAAGGTGTCATGTGTACCTTATTTAGAATATAATAATCAAAACCCATGTAGTTCGATGCCAAAGTTTAAGGTCATGTGATAGGACTGATCCATGCATTTTAACATCATTTTGTAAGGGTGATCATGTTGTGGAAGGAGTGTTCACAAGAGATGGTATGGGGATTACACTTGGAAGTTGACCATCGTAAGAGGATTTCTCTTGGTTGGAGTTGGTGTGGGGATTACAAATTGAGCTACGTGATGGGCCTAGAGGAGATGTGGTCTCCTAGGTCAGAGGATCAAGGTCTTACTGATGATGTGTCCTAGATAACATTAGAGTGGATTTGGATATTGGGTTTGGACCTCAGTAAGAATTTATACGTATCTCAGTTAGTTGGGAATCAAATCCCACATAGTTTGTAATGGGTTGGGGCTTATACTTATAGAGGAGGAACATTTGAGTGGAGGTTAGGGAATACATCTTAGAGAAGGCTCATTTGAGTGGATATGATTGGGTCTTATACTGTAAATGAGGCCCATTTGAATGGTGGTAGGGGCTTACATATTAGAGAATTCTCATTTGAATGGTTTGGTATCATGTGGATATAATAATCACTACTAACCTATAAACCCATGTGAGTCATGATCGGTGTGAGAAACAAGAGGAATTAGTAGATCTGAAGATCATATGATCCACTTTGTTAGCTAGTGGATGGATGTCAGGGTGCTTCTAGGAGCAACAATGATGTGGGTGGGGCTTATGTGCGGAATCTACTCGAGGAGGATCTCATTCCATGTCCAACGATGTGGGTGGGGATTACGCATGAAAGATACCTATGGAGGATATCATTCCATGTGAGTCATACATGGAGCATTTTGTTCTTATGGAATAGGGTAAGATTTAGGGTCATCCCATGTTAATATTACATGCGACATTGTGTTTGATGCATAGGGTAAGGCTATAGTTTAATGTATTTTGCTGAGGACATTATTGTGCAGTTTCACATCGTATGACTAGGTCACAAAACTATAAATTTTTATTTCATGCATCTCATATGTGGGTGGAATCATTCCTCACCACATGGGATTACGTGGCCATAGATCATACACCTTTGGGTAAGGAATGAATTTGGCACTACAAAGGTACAATGATGGGAGGAGTGGCCAGTCATGAGGTTCATGTTAGGGTACCTATTCTTAGAAGAAATTGGCATTAAGGTACATATTCTTATAAGTAAAAAAGGTAGGTGGAAGGCTTGGTCCACACTTAGTATGGAGTGGACAGACATAGGAGTGGGTGGCACATGTCACATGGGGACTTGAGGTATAACTAAACCAATCTTGGATGGGTGTGGGTTCCCTAGCCACTCAACCTTCACGAAGCATGGTCAGCATAAGGGAGGAACCATGAAGATACCCAAGAAAGGGGTTTTGTGAATCCCAAGGCCTTATATAGAGGTTCTTTGTAGATGTATGGGGCTTCATGAATGAGTAGGCTTCACAAAGTAGGGTGACCTTCCTCTGTAGGAAGTCCTTGTTTGGAAAAAGAGTGCTTCATGAAGGATGAATGCATCACAAAGACTCAAGTACCATAGAAGGCCTTCTTCCTTCAAAAAGGTAATAGGACTTCGTGAAAGGAATTTTCACCTTATTGGAGGATTTTAATAACACATAGTAGGTGTTTTCATGAATCTATGATACCTCAGATGATCCATATTCTCTTTGGTTCATGATGCTCATGAGGTTTGTAAATTTGGAGCAATTCAGTATCCAAAAGATTGGGTAACCATACCTAAAATGGAGGACTTATGAGGTATTTATAGGAAATGGGTTTGAAAAGATTGGAGGCATTTTTCAAAGGATTTTTGTTATTTTAAAATGTATGTAGCTCTATTAGACTCACAAATACGCCATCAGTACCTCATAGGTTTGCAAATCTCTTCGTGACTCTAAAACTTATTGTGTGGAGTTTTACTATCAAACCTTCACAAGTTCACGAAGGAAATGTTTGTATAGGGAGCTTCATGAGCTTTGGTCATTCATGAAGGATCAGATCTTCACGAAAGAGAATACTTAGAGGGATTTTGGGTCATTTTGGCTCAAATTCACTCCAAATCAGTTATGCCTTCCTCGACTATTCCCATGAAACGTATATTTTGGTGTCAACAGTGTTCATGTATGACATATTAATATATTATTAAACCTAATAGTTGTATTTAGAGAACCATGACACTATATTAAGTATAATTCAATCACATTGACTTTATTCCAAGTACCCGAAGTGATACTTTTGGATTTATGAGTTGTATTTTTTAGGGACATGATCTCATAGGTTGGGATTTCAATTGATCCAAAGAAAGTGGAGGTGGCGATTCCTTGTCTATGACCTAACAATTTGATCATGATCTGAAATTTTCTTGGGTTTTATGGGTATTATAAATGGTTAATCTAGAAATTATCTCTATTGGAATTGTCCATGAAAGAGATGACTAAGAAGTGAAGAAAGTTTGAGTTGAATAGTCGGTGAGAAAAGGCCTTCCAAGAGTTAAATATGAGGATAACATTTGCATTAATTCTGATTTTTCTATATCTAGGGATTAGTTATGCCATCTATTGTGATTCCATGTGGTCCAAACTAGGATTTTTTCTGATGTAGAGGGATCAGGTGGTCACTTATGGGTCTTGTCAGTTATAACCCCATGAGTAGAATTACCCTACCCATGATTTAGAGGTAGTTATTGTGGTACATTCCTTGAAGCGTTGGAATCATTATATCTT
The DNA here is from genome assembly GCA_963277665.1 of Viscum album. Taxonomy (NCBI): domain Eukaryota; kingdom Viridiplantae; phylum Streptophyta; class Magnoliopsida; order Santalales; family Viscaceae; genus Viscum; species Viscum album. The sequence goes on along the minus strand of OY728135.1, from coordinate 1,662,997,306 downwards.
TGGTGATAGGTTATCTATCTACAAAGATAATAAGATCTCGTGATATATATTATCCTAATGGTACTTGAGCCAGAGGAAAAGGTATTGGGTCTCCTACCTCCAGAACTTTGAATTTGAGATGTAATATACCCCAGGAAAGGGGAACATCATTGTAGATTATCTCAGTAGGAATACACGAGAGTAGGGAGTTTGGGCATCTAGTGAATATTTAAAGTTGATAAGCTTGGTCACTAATTGGAATAATATTGTGTTAAAGTACTGAGAGGCTATGAAATATACTCTTTTATTCATTACCTCTTCATTGGTGGATCAACTTAATTCTATATAAGAACCTATTTCTAATTATGTTGTAATGTAGGAATGGATCATAGGAGATTATCTGATTTTGGGATAGTCTCAAGATGAGTATGAGGTGTTTTACGTCCATGGTAGATTGGTGGTACCCACCTCTATGTGAGAGTAGGTGATGAGAGACACTCATGCCTCATGATGGGTTGTACATCAAGGGTTGAACAAGATGTATCATGATACCAGGAATCATTTATGGTGGTCAGGTATGATAAAGGATATTTTGGGGGTTTTCACTCATTTTCATACCTATTAGAGGATAAAGGAGGATCACCAATGATCATTTGGGTTACTTTTACACCTATAGTTCTAGTATATAAGTGGGATGAGGTGACTGTGTAATTCTTCATGGGACTACCTAGAACCTAGAGGGGGTGTGATGTAGTATGGGTGGTGGTTGGTTGGATGATAAAATTCACTTTCTTCTTACCTATTTGGGAGACTCCATTAGTGGATGAGCTAAGAAAGATCTATGTATAGGAGATAGTACATTTTTATTAGGTACCTATTAGAATAGTATCAGATTGATATATTCATTTTACATCAAGATTATGGTAGGTCATATAGAATTCCATGGGGTCTTAGCTAGAGTTGAGTATGGTGTATCAACCAGAAATATATGGTTAGTTAGAGAGGAAAATATATATATTAGAGGATATACTTAGGAATTGTGTGCTGGATTTTGGTGGAACATGTGATGACCATATAGCCTTGTTATATCTTCCATACAATAATAGATTTTTGGCTTTGATCTAGATGACTCCCTTAAAGGATCATTATGATAGTTCTTGCCGCTCACTGTTGTGCTGGGTAGAGGTATGTGAGTCAAAAATTATTGGGCCAAGATTGGTATAGGAGACCACTTAGTGGGTTCATTTGATCTGGAATTGGTTGAATACCACTTAGAATAGGAAATGATCATTTTTCAACCAAAGAATAATTCTCTCAAAGTTCATCATTGGTGACCAATTATTCTTGCAAGTATCACCTTGGTTGGGGCATCAATATTTGAGGAGGTGGGGAAACCTCTTGTTGTATTTTGTCATTATGTTCAAGAATATAGAGAATATTAGTAGTATCTTATGAAATTCACAATGGATAGGGTGCATACATATTTGAAGGGGGTGAATCGGGTGTTACCTATTTTTTAACAAATTCCAATTTATCTTTTAATCTTTTACCCCCTTGGTACTTAAAGAATTGTTACCTGTTAGGGTATGGATGTTTTTTTAACTCTTATCCAACATGAAACAATAATATGAAATGACTAACATAATTAAAGTGTAGCATGTAGTATTTTTATAAGGTTCAACCCCATTGCGGGAAACATACTCATTACTGTGATTGGTTGTTTTCCCCAATCATGGATTCTCTATTATAATCAATATCATATTATAATGGTTGTGTTGAATCTCACAGCTACATAGAGTCTCATGGTTCATACAGTTTATAGTATCTAACTGGACTTCTCACAATCAATATCTCACTAGAGTCACAGCATCGCATCGTGATTTCCTTATATACCTAAAGTTTCATTGGTTCCATAGCTTCTCACCATATATATACAAGTGTTTTATTTCAACCCCTTCTAAAAAAATATGTCAATTCAACCTAGGAATGGAACTTATTTAACTCAATATAGAGTCTTTGAATGTTAGTAGATATTTAAGAGAAGACCATGCAACTCGGTCCCTATTTCCATCTCATCTTCATAGATATTCTACAAAAACAATTCACTTCATTTTCTCAAATCAAAACTGGTCTATTTTGATCTTCATATATTCAATATCTACTAAATATATAAAATTATTAACACCCAAATGATAAAAAAGATTAGAAATTTCAGTCTCTCCTATGTTCTTCTTCTTCTCAACCTTTTACAATATTGGATGTTACATGATCTTCTTCTTCCAATTTCTTTAATATGTAGATAGTCAATCTTCTTATAATGTGAATATAATATTATATATTATTATATAATATAAATATAAATTTATATAATTTAAATATAACACAAATATAATATAAATAAAATGTTATATTTAAGTTTTATCTATATTATATAACCTTATTATTTATTTTTAATTATTATTAATCATTGGTAGTTAATATTTACTATTTAGTATAAATTATTATTAATTATTTTCAATTATTATAAATTATTTATAATTATTTATCAATTATTGTAAATTTTTAGCTATTATTTATTATTTATATACATATGGTTGGGTTGGTTGAGTCTGGTTGGCTTAGAATTTTTCCAACCCATGACCCAACCCAACCCGACCCAAACTAATCCAACATGATCATACCTCATGTGTAACCCAACCCAAACCAATCGGATCGGGTCGGGTCGGTTTGGTCAGGTCGGGTTTGGACACGCCTAACTTTGGGATTCTAAAACTCTTCAAATTAAATCAAAACACATAGGGAATTTATCAAGATTTCTCAAACCACTTCAACACCATCTCTAAAGTATTTTAGTATATAAACTCAACTTTGAGTATTATCATGAGCCTTCACTTCCTTTTTTACTTTTAAGTTTACTTCAGCCACTTAAAATTCTTTCATCCAAATAAGTTCTTCACAACAATAATTATCTATCATTCTAGAAAATATTTGGATGGTTTTTGTATAAAGTCAGCACTTAAATCCTCTATTCAACTAGATTTTAACAATATAAATAATTGCATATTCAAGTTGTGCACCCGTCTCACTTCTTCACTTCTCCAAACTATTTTTTAAAGAACCATAATATTTTCATTACATGTATTTCACATGTGGACTAACACAATCAATTGTATGGTATATGGGCATGTTCACCAAGTAGCCAGAGCATCCAAATTCCTTTTCCAATATAAGAATATTTCTTATTTACATGATCAATGGTAGTTATCTCTAATATATTTTACCCATAGACCTGGTTATCCTTCATGTATTTGTTTGGTTGGGTGGTTACTTACCCCATCACCCATGATATTCAAGACATATATTGACATGCTCGTCTACAAATAATATAAACACAATTCAATGAGTACTTTAGTCTCCTCCTTTGGATTTATTTTCAATTCTTTAATTTTAAAAATACATAATAAACATTTCAATATTCCATTAAAATTATACTTTTCCTCTCCTAATTTATGAAAATAAATATAAATAAGGAAAATATATTTCTCTCCCCCTTGTTCATACCATATATGAAAGGGAAGGTCTTATAATGGAAAATTTTTCTCCACCTTAATCTTCTAAATTTAAGAACCTTATTCTCCCATTTTGGCCTTATATTTTCATTTTGCTCAGGTAATTGCATAAGATAAAGGTGTAACCACAAGTTTCTTAGTAATGAGCCTAAGGTAAGTCAAGTCTATGTTTAAAAAGGTTAAATCGGTGTAGAAAATAAGAGTGATTTTACCAAATCATCAAGGTTGTTTATATTCATTCCTTGATGTGTTACCAACTAAGATTCATTTCATTTGGGGTTTTCCAACAGATTTTGAAGAATGTTTACAAACCTCTACTCTACTTGAACAAAAAAATCAAAAATATTCAAGTGAAAATATGTTCTCCCCCATTTTTTTAGATAGTAACTCCCCCTTGGAAAATAGAAAAGGCACAAACCATGGGACTAATGAGAGTAAAAATCATACCTCAAACTTCAAAAAGTATTGGGTTTGTATAAAATTCCATATTTAAGGAATGGGATAATTCTTTCATTGTTTTCTCCATTTTATAGACCACCCTTAAAATATTCTCATCGTACTTCACTTTTAATTCACTTTTTCAAGATACATAGCTAACAGTGTGTGTGAATAAAGTGGATCTCTGTAAGTTCTTTAGTTTTAGTGGTAGGGATGAGACTCCTTCCTCAAACCAAAAACACCATTCTTAGGATCTCTAAAATGTCTAGAGCTATTTATGATTTTACCTCTCTTAATTTTTCAAATTTTTCCATCTTTGGGAAGTATGGGTTTCTCATATTTTTAATCTTTGTTCTTAGATGGAATGATCTTTGAAACTTTATCATATAGATCTCATTCATTATTTTTATCTTTCTCTATTCTCCTAGACTCTTACAACTCAGTTGGAAATATTGTTAAGCATTCATTTCCAATATATCCAACCTTCTTATTTTGTGTGGCCTCCCTCTTTATAACAAATTTCTTAGAACTTGGAGTCATTGATGCTTTACCTTTGTCTCTAATAATCTAATTTTGACCAAGAAGTCATGTCATACATCTAATAGTACTATAAACAAACTATTTACACATTAGAAGAACTTTTTATTTAACATCCTTGGAGTTACCCTTTTTATGAAACCTATCAACTTCTTCATAAGGTGTTTCAATAACTAATACAATATTATTGATTATTTCTTGAATGTATTCAATTTTTAGTTAAAACTTTCTCCCTTAATTCTTGGTATTCATGTCCATTTTATATTAGTCCATGATGTGGCATCTTTTACCATATTAAAAATATCTTCTTCCCATTCGTTTGAAACCCTTCACATATTTCTTCACTGAATTCTTAGAACTAACATGCTAAATAACTTTATTATTTGATTTAAATTCTAAGTTAGAATTGTTTTTATTTTTTCTACTCACCTAATATTGAGGTATTTTTCATTTACCATCATAATAATTGTGCTTGGTATTACATATTGGAACTCTTCAATGTTGTGACTGCCTTTGTTGCAATAATCATGAAAGTTCACTAGACAATCAAATATATTCTTACATGAAAGATTTTTCTTCTTATGTGTATTAATTAATATCCCAACCAGTGGGTTTTTTTATATTTTCATTTATACTCCCATATCTTTAGGAATTATATGACTTACACATGTTGACATATTATGACAACATTCTATGGACTTGTGCCAAAAATTCCAACAACACTATCATATGCCAACTAACATTCTTTTTTTTTGTATTTTATAGTAGTCTATACAAATTTTCTAGGTTTTGAACCTTGATATTTTTTAGTGGAAACCCAAACTTTTAGGATACATTTAGGGACCTATTTTTCTCACACTTTCATATATCTGACCTTAACACATTTATGGGTTCACCAAAAAAATCATCCAAATTTTCTTAAAATATAACCATTTCTAGAATTATTTCTCAAAATAGATTCGGTACAAACGAATTATTTGGGATATTGGGATACATTTATCCATGATCTTGAGTTATATGCCTCTCCATATGATCTCAAGAACTCTTTACCACTATCATGAGTCCCTTTTTATGGAAAACGTCTCAAAAAATAAAGTAGAAACACTTATATTCTCATATCTTTGGGAAGGTACAGCTTGTATTGAACCCATATTTTTCGGTTTTACTTCAAACTATATACACTTAATATTGGGAGAATTTTTCTCTAACTCAACTTATTTCAATATCTCTTCCCAGTTTCTCTTCATCTTTTGAATTTTTTCATTGTGTATTCTTTTTCTTACCTTTAATGAAATATGAAGCTATTTAATTATTTTTTCTTTGAAATATTGTTGTGTATCTTTGAAATTCACTATGAATTTATGAATATTCTCAAATTAATGAATTAATTCAATTACAGTAACTTTAAACAAATCCTTCTCAAAGATTGATCTTTGAAATTCATTATCAAACATTGAATATTTTTTATTACAAAGTTTAACAGTTTCTCCCTTAGCTTACCCATCCTAAGAGAGTGTTGGATCTACCAACCTATTAAGCCAATGAATCTTATATGGAATAAGGTACCTGTTCAATCCGTAACTTTTCATATTATATACCCTTAACATGTGAAATAGCATATATGAAATTTTTCAAGGAAAACATGTTATGATAATATTTTTCTTAAGAGAAAAAATGTATAAGTGATTTTTCATTAATATACACTTGATATTCTTCACAGGAAAAACTTAATTTACTAGAGGAACCATAATTAATAGTTTTTTCTTTAACACTCTGACAACCTTAATCTAATGGTTGTTCTTCTTTTGTCTTCGCATTCTTCCTTAGTTTCTTTGTATCTCTTATCTTCTTGTTTTTTTAATATCTGGGCTAAGACTTCTGATTCTATATTAACAGTAATAAAAAATAGTTCTTCCATATGAGGATCCTTTTTAAAAAACTCAAATCTTAACTTTATCAACTTCTAATAAAAATACCAAGGAAAGTAAAATTTATATCCAATTAGAGTGAACTGACTCTTATACAAATTGAAAATTTTAATGGATAGAGTGCAGATACCTGAGAAGGGGGTGACTTTGGTGTTTAATATTTTTTTTAACAATTTCTAATTTATCCTTTAAGATTTCACACCTTTGTTACTTGAAAATAAATTACATTTTAGGGTATGAATGAATCTGTTTTAACTCTTACCCAAAATGCAACAACCACATGCTATGAAGAATATAAAGTAAAGAGAATCACACAGTATTTTTACAAGGTCTGGCCCTATAGCAAGAAACCTACTCCTTGATGTGATTGGTTATTCACCCTAATCGTGATTTATTAACTATAATCAATATTATATTATAAATTTTTAAATGCATCTTACACATACATAGAGTATCATTATACATACAATTTTCAACATCTCAATGGAATTCTCATAAAAAATATCTCACTAGAATCACAACATTAAATTATGATTTCCTTGTATACCTAGATTATGACTGGTTCTATAGCTTCTCACCATTTATATAAAAGTAATTTATTCCATCACTTTTTTAATTAAATCTCTGGTTAGTATAAGATTTTCACTTCATCCTATGAATATATCATCTTTTACTCAGCATAGATTCTTCGAATTCAGCTGATGTTCAAGAGAATAACATGCAACCTGGCCCTTGTTTCTAGATTAACTTCACAAAAAATCTATATGAATTTCTCACCTTAATTTCTCCACTCAAACTTGAGAGCCTCTGATCTTCAAAAATATAGAAACTCCTAAATCTATAAAATTACCTATACTTAAATGATAAAAAATATCATAAATGTCGACCTCTCACATTTTCTTCTTATTCTCAACCTTCTACAATAATATATATTGAAAGATATTATTCTTTGTTTTTTCTTTGATACTTAGATAATTAATCTTCTCAACATAGTATTGACATATTCTACTACTTATTCAAGAGTTCTAAGTTCTTCACACTCAACTGAATCACTTGACATACATGAACACCATAAATCTATCTCTCCTTATATTTATCTTTTATACATAGGTAACCAAAAAATATAATTTCTATATATTTCATATAAAAAATCATCAATCAAATTATATAGCTCGGCTCACATTTTATTTTTATCTCACTTTTCCTCAACCATTATATGTGGGTTTGTCACATGATCTCGATATTCGTTTTGTATCCAATGTTCATCTTCTATAAAATGAAAAGAGTACCCTTATTCCTATTATTTATCATTTTATTATTGCCCAATAAATATTTAAAATATTTTTCTATAAGATTATAGACTCTTCTTTTATTTCTCATATTCCCACAAAATTCCACAAATTTTTTTTTTCATATTTGTATAAAAATAACACTGCAATTCAGATTTGTGGCTTGGATAATTTCATTATGGAATGAAATATTTTGAAAATTCAATAGACTCTAGCTTTTAAGAATATTTCTAGAACACTTTACTACACTTATCTCCTCATTTAATTCAGTGAGAATCAAAAATATTTTATGCTATTTAGAACCATTCAGCACAACACATGCATCATCAAATTTTTTTCATTATATTCATGAATATATCGATTGAAGATTTTAGTTTCTTCATCCATAATTTCCTCACCTTTTATTTTTCTTCCTATATATTAAATATAATTGTCTCATAATTTTGGTTCTTGAATCACAGACCCTTTTTTATGTTGTGATGTTTAGAACCATAAATATCAGTGTTAGTATCATCTTAATTGATTTACTATTTGGAATAAAAATTATGGAAAACACATTTTTTATTCTGATAAAATTCTTAAAATTATATAATCCTGAAGTTTTACACAACATAGAAGTCATACATGGCTCAAAAAAATCATAAACACTACAACTTAGCATTGTACACCCAAAAGAATCATAATTTCATATGACATGGAAAGTTATATGAAGTCCATGAAGTCTTGCACTGGGAGTCTCAAAGACATACACCAGCTCCCTAAAGTCTTATGTGCCTAATTTGAAATTCTTACCCATGAACTTAATTTCTAGAAGAATTCATACGCACCTCAAGAAAATTCATACAAGATTCCAGAAGTTTTACGGTATATCATCCAAATTCATATTCCTACTTTAAAGTCGCAAGTTAAGTGTCATCAAAGCCATATAAAAAATCATGACAGTAATACATGGATGACTTAAAGTCTAAAAATTTTTAGAATTAGGAGAAATTTTGTTTTGGTATATAATTTCATGAACTTAATCAATTTAATTCTTGGTTTTTCCCATTCAACTCAGGTCTTCAAAAACTATTCAAATCAACTCAAAACATATAGGAATTTTTCAAAATTCCTCAAACCACTTTAGCGCCATTCCTAAAGTCTTACATCTTATAAACTCAACTTTGAGTATTATTATGGGCCTTCACTACCTCTTTACTTTCAATTTTACTTAGACCTCTTCAAAATCCTTCAATCAAGTGATTTATTCACTAAACTTAGTATCCATCATGCTAGAAACTCAGTGGAAGGTTCCTGTATAAATTTAATACTTCAATCATCCATTTAGTTATCTTTTAATATTATAAATAACAACTTATTCAATCTATGCACACAGCCATCTTATTCACTTCTTTAAACTATTGTTGACAACACCATAAACTTTTTAGTACATTCCTTTTATATGAGGACCAACACAATCAATCATCAGATGTATAGGGTTTCTCTCATAGTACAAATTGTTAGGTCGGAGAGGGTAATGGAAGATGGTCTAGAGGGGGTGAATATACCAGATTGAAAATTTTAATCAAATTAATTGATTAATTAAATTAATTATCAAAGTTAATTATTAAAGTTAATTAGCAGCAGAAAAAGTAAATAATCTAAGGATGTTTTTTACAGTAGTTCAGTCCAAATTCGGCCTACTCTACTCTTATAAATCTCTACTCACTGAGAGATACATGTGCACTAAAAAAATATTTTTAAAGGGGAATCATAACCCAATTAAAAAATCATTTTCTAGTGGAGGGATAACCATGACACTGACATTTGTGTGGGGAGTCACAACCCTTACAAACTGACTTTAGACACTGGGAGTCACAACCCAAAGATCCAAACTCTAGAATTCGGGAGTCACAACCCGAGGAAAAAAAATAACAAATAATGCTTTTGTGTGAAAAACCATAAACAGAGAAAATAGAGTGCATGTGAGAAATGAGAAGTAGTGTTACAGACTCAGAACCAAATGAAAGAGAAGATAAAAATTAAAGCACGTATACTGGTTTTTTAAGGTTTAGATCATCACGTCTCGTCAAAGAAATAGTAGTCGAAGCAGATTTAATTTGGCATTTGAGGGAATGAGTATGTTGTAAAGCAAAGTGTCACAAGACGTTTCAAATGCATAGCAGATTCAAAGTTCATAGCACTTTATCTTTTTTATTGTAATTTTCCTTATTTACTTATAAGAGAGAATGATATATATAGAGAAAAAAATATATAGTAGGTGCAACAACTCCTCTTCCTTTGTATATTCAAAATTAATTGATTTAAGAGCTCCCATAAATATCTCCATGAAAATAGAATCACCTTTGCTTATTTATTCATGTAGAATAAATATCTAATAAAGGAATTAAAAATATTTTGAATAAGTATTACAATAAAATATCCAGAATAATAAAAGCATTGAATGATTTAAAATATCATTTTAAATCCATAGTCAAAACAGTTCCAGAAAACTAGTAGCATATTCTGAAATTAAATTCAAACATTTGAATTTAAGCAGATTTGAAACGTCCAAATTTATTTATAAAAGACGTTGAGATAATTTATTAATTTTTCTCTCTAAATATAGCACCAAAAATATTAAAAACAATTTGATTATGATCCTTATATTTAATGAGAATTTTTTACAAAAAAGATAATTAAAAAATAATCCATATATTTGCAGAAAATCAATTTTTTAAAAAAATTGCACAGAATAAACAGTAACTTCGGAATGAATAGTAACTTCAGAGTAAACAGTAACTTCGGAGTAAACAGTAACTTCAGAGTGAACTATAAATTTGGAATGAACAGTAACTTTGGAGTGAACATTAACTTTGGAGTGAATAGTAACATAAGTTTGCCAAACCATACTGTATAAAATAGACAGTAAAGTAACATAGGGATGATGAAGAGTAAAGTAACGTAGGGATGATGAACAGTAAAGTAACGTAGGGATAATGAACAGTAACGTAATTTAGGGATTATGAACAGTAAAGTAATATAGGGATGATGAATATTAAATTAACGTAGGGATGATGAATAGTAAATTAATGTAGGGATGATGAACAGTAAAGTAATGTAGGGTATGAACAGTAACTTATGGTTGCCAAACCATACTTTGCGGAATAAACAGTAACATAACGTAGGGTATGAACAATAAAGTAACGTAGGGTATGAACAATAAACCATACTTTCCTGAAATAATTAGTAAACCACACTTTTGTGAAATAAATATTAAACCATACTTTCGTGAAATAAACAGTAAACCACACTTTCATGAAATAAATAGTAAACCATACTTTTGTGAAAAATCTGGATAGAATATTTTGACAAACTTCAACAAATTTTTAAGGGATCTTAACAAAATATTCAGACTTCGGTAAAAACTAATGATTTATAGAAAAAATTATTATCTTTCCAAAAAATAATCAATTAAAACCCACATCTATAGATCATAAAATCATCAAAAAACAAAATCAAAACAATTATGGAAAACCTGCTACTAAAAAACCGCATAACATAACTTCAAGTAATTAAAAGTCCACACAAAAGATATTTTTATACTTTTATGTAAACTAATGAAATCAAGATAAACATGTTAGATTTCCATAGAATCTGGTTTCATGAAAATCTGATAAATTTAGAAGTTAAAGTAAAATAAATACAGAAATGTTTTAAAAAAGTGAAATGTAGAGTTTCTAAAACCATAGTAGCAACTTCATTGAGATTTTAGAGAAATAGATAAGCATTTTCAAACTTCCTCATTAACTAATAATGTATAGATAAATATCTTATCTTTAAAACGTGATAAGAATCAAAAAAATCCAAATAACATAAATTAAGATATTATTAAAATATAGAGGAAAATTAATCAAAAAAATCATATGAAATCAAATTAAAGGAAACATGCACATGCACAAACAATATCCCACTTTTTATTTGATTACAAAACCAAAACATTTAAACCATAAATGAATTTTTAAAATTATTAAAACCAATTTATTTCTCCCTAAAAATTTTCTCTAAAACTTCTCCCACTTTTTGTAAATAAACAAAAAATGAAAACATGCTCCCCCCCTAAACAAATGCAGTGAAGAAAATTTAAAATTCCAACATACCAAGAGAAAATTTAATTTTCTCAAACTGAGAAGAGTCTAAAGGCTTTGTAAAAAATTTTGAAAGCTTATTTTTAGAAGGGATAGATTCTAAAAAAATATCACCCTTTTTCACATGATCTCGAATAAAATGAAATCTAAGATCAATATGTTTTGTTCTAGAATGTTGTAAGGGTTTTTAGAATTAGAAATTTCAGATGTATTATCACAATAAATAGGTAGTTTATCAAGATAAACACCAAAATCATACAAGGTTTGATTAATCCATAAACTTTGAGCACAACTAATGGTAGCAGAGATATACTCAGCTTCTGCAATAGATAAAGCAACAGATAATTGTTTCTTAGATGACCAGGAAATTGAACATTTTCCTAGAAAATGACACATACCTGATGTGCTTTTTCGGTCAATTCTACAGCCTCTAAAATCAGAATTAGAATAAGATGTTAAATAAAAACAGTTATATTTTGGATAAAATAAACTAGAATCAACAATTCCTTTAACATATCTAATTATTCTTTTAACATATTTAATATGACTTTCTTTAGGATCAGTTTGAAATATAGCACATAAACAAACACTAAAAATGATGTCAGGTCTAGATGTAGTTAAATATAGCAAGCTACCTATTATACCTCTATAAACTATAAAATCAATTGATTTACCAGATGTATCACTATCGAATTTACAATTATTACCCATAATAGTTTTCATAGATTTAGAGGAATCAAGACCAAATCGTTTAAATAAATCTTTAGAATACTTAGATTGATTAAGAAAAATTCCATCTTTCCTTTGAGAAATTTGAAGTCCAAGAAAGAACTTTAATTCTCCCATTAAACTCATGTAAAATTCAGAAGACATAAATAAAGAGAAATCATTACAAATTATTTCACTAGATGATCCAAAAACTATATCATCAACATAGATCTAAACAATTAAAATATCATCAGAAGATCTTTTAATAAAAAGAGTTGGATCAACATTGCCTTTCTTGAAACCATTTTTTAATAGAAATAAATAAAGTCTTTCATACCAAGCACGAGGTGCTTGTTTAAGACTATATAAAGTTTTAGATAATTTAAAAACATGGTTGGGGAATTTTTCATTTTCAAAACCAGGGGGTTGAGAAACATAAACTTATTTTGTAATAAAACCATTTAAGAAAGCACTTTTTACATCCATTTGATATAATTTAAAACCTTGAAAATATTCAAAAGCCAAAAAAATTATAATTTACTCTAACCTGGCAACAGGTATAAATGAATCTTAAAAATCTATACCTTCTTCTTGAGAGTATCCTTGAGCAACAAGTATGGCTTTGTTTTTGACAATCTTTCTAGATTCATCCATATTTTTTCTAAAGATCCACTTAGTTATAATTACTTGCTTATCTTCGGAAAATTATACTAAAGTCTAAACATTATTTCTAACAAACTGATTTAATTCATCTTTCATAGCAACAATACAATTTTCATCTTTTAAAGTTTCATTAAAATTAACAGGAACAAAATCAAAAATAAAAGCAGAATTGACACAATAATTTAAAAAATAATTTCTAGTTTTGACATCATAATCAACATTGTCAATTACATTTTAAAAAGGATGATCTTTGTGAATCTTATATGATCTTGGATTGGGTGTAGAAGGAGTATGCTACCCTTCAATTAATTCATTCTTATCTTGAGGAATATCTTCATCAAAATTAAAATCTCTAAACTCATCATTAATAGCATTATAATCAGAATTTATTTTAACATTATTTTCATCAAACATAACATGAACAGATTCTTCAATAACCATCGTTCTTTTATTATAAACTCTATAAGAATTTCTATTATTAGAATAACCAATAAAAATACCTTCATCACTTTTAGAATCAAATTTATCTAAATTATCCTTTGAATTTAAAATAAACACTCTACAGCCAAAAACTCTAAAATAACCAACTTTAGGCTTTTTATTTTTGAATAATTCATAAAGAGTTTTATTTAGAAAATGTCTAATAAGAATTATATTTTAAATATAACATGCATCAAAAATAGCCTCATCCCAAAAATATCTAGGAAAATTATACTCACTTAACATAGTTCGATCCATTTTAATAAGAGTTCTATTTTTCTGTTCAACAACACCATTTTGTTGTGGTGTTCTAGGAGCAGAGAAATTATAAAAATATCCATTATTTTCAAAGAATTTTTCAAAATATAAATTAATAAATTCACCTCCTTTATCACTATGAATAAAAATAATCATACAACCCTTTTCATTTTGAACTAATTTACAAAAAAAAGAATTTAGATAATGTATCATTTTTATGAGCTAGAAAATATACCCAAGTAATCTACTATAATCATAAACAATAACTAAAGTATATTTCTTTCCACAAAGACTATAAATTTTAATTGGACCAAATAAATCAAGATGTACAAACTATAAGGGCTTATTAGTACTTACCTAATTGATAGGTCTAAAAGAAATTTTTTGTTACTTACCTTTCATGCATGCGTCACAAATATGAAGTTGTTCTTTATTAAAATAAGGAAGTTGTAAAACATTCTCATGCTTTGAGAGTTTATGAAACATTCTGAAATTAACATGACCAAAAAATCAGTGCTAAATGATGTTGTCATTTTGTACAGCATTCAAACACTTTACATGTTGAACAGTTAGTTCAGAAAAATCAAGTGTATAAATATTATATTTTCGATTAGAATAAAATAATAAAGAATCATTTTTAAAAACTAAACATTTATCATTTTGAAATTTAACTTCCATTCCATCATCACATAATTGTGATATACTAATTAAATTATGTTTTAAACCTTCAATATATAAAACTTTTGAAATAAATGTAGAATTTGAAATACCAACTTTACTAAAAAAAATTACTTTGCCTTTGGAATTGTCTCCAAAAGTAACAGTGCCTCCATCACATGTGTTGTATAATGTAAACTTTGATGTGTCTCTATTTATATGCCTAGATCATCCACTGTCCATGTACCATATGTTGTTCTTGAGACATCCAAAGCATTTTTCCAACAATAATCAATTAATTGACAATTTTGATACCCAAGCTACTTTGGGTCCAATAGGATTAGTAATAAAAAATTTAGGTACCCATATAGAATTTAAATATGTATTGTAAGGTACTCTCAATAACAAGGATTTAAAAATATTAGTTTTTGTAAATCCCAAATATTTTTTAAATCTAAGTGAGCGGTCATTGGCATAATGATCATTCACGCCACATTTAAAACAAGTAACAGTTAAAGAATAACAATTTTAATTTTAACAAAATGGGTTTTATACATTTAAGCTAATTTTTTATCATAAAAAACCATATTTATTTTTATCAGTTTTAGTCAAATACATTATCTCATGATATTTTTCGCAACCTTGAATAAAAGTAGATAAATTTTGTTTAAAACATTCAACTTCCTTTTTCAATTTCTCATTCAAATCTTGAGCAGTTTTTAAATTATCATAAACTATTGAATGAGAAGCAGAAGTAGTTTTTGTTAACTTTTTATTTTCTTGCAAAATTAATTTATTTTCATAAATAAGTTTTTTATTATATTCTTTAAGTTTATTATATAAATAAATAGCTTTTAAAACATCTTTTCTTAATCTTTCAATTTATTTATTTAATTAAAAAACTTTGGGGTTTTCAGATTCATATTCAGAATCAAAACATTCAGAATAATAACTAGAATTACTAACCTTATCCATTGATGCCATGAAACACAAGTTATCACATTATTTGTTATTTCTATATTATTCACTAGAATCAGATTCTTCAGTACAACTCTATATGGTTTCCAATGCCTTTCTATCCTTATTTTTTTATTTGTCTTGATTCTTTAGTTTAGGGCAATCGGGTTTGATATGGCCTTTATTCCTACACTCATAAAAAGCTACATTTAAAGCATTGTAATTTGTATCACCTTTCTTATCTCCCTTATATTTTTATTTTTGTGGTTTTCTACTAAACTTGTTTTTGAATCCTTTCTTTTTCATTCTTTTTTAGACTCTAGTTACAATCTGAGCCATGTCTTCCTTTTCAGTATCATATAGATCAGAATTAGAAGAATCATTAGAAATAATATTTATAGACTTAAAAGCTACACCTTTTCTTTTTGTTGTCTCCTCGTCAACTATGTTCTTCAGTTCCAGTTCATATTGGAGTTGTGATCCAATCAAATCATAAAGTGTGTACTCTTTGAAGTTCTTACTTTCATCAATGGAAACCTTCTTTTCATGCCATTTCTTTGGTAATACTCGTAGGACTCTTTCAACAAGTATAGGATTTTCCAGAGCTTCTCCAATTGAATTCATTCCATTCACAATGCTTTTGAATCTATGGAATATTTGGTTTACAGTTTCATCTTCACCCATATTAAAGTCTTGATACTCAGCACGAAGCATTCCAAGCTTGGTTCGGATCAATTTTTCAAAGCCAAGGTGATTTACTTGCAGAATCTTCCAAATATCACAAGTTGTCTTGCATGCCGACACATGACTAAAAACACTTCTATTAATAGAACAATATAAAATATTAAAAACTTTGTAATTTAAGACATATCTAGTAGCATTAATTCTTGTAAGAGTATCTGGGTCAGCTTCAGGCAGTGTGTATTGTTTGGACATGATAGACCAATGCTCAATGCTCAACTGTTTGAGGAATTCCTTCATTAGGGATCTCCAGTATCCATAATCATTGCCATCAAAATATGGTGGCTTCTAAGGAATCCAAGCATCATTCGAGTTAAATCCTTCCATATTTTAAGATCTTTATCATTATACTGTGAGGTCTAGGAATAGGTTAGCACAATAAAATATAAAAGAAGACAAAAAAATGGTTGGATAAATTCCTGAAGGAACAACCAATGATACCAATTTTTGGTATAATGAATATAATGATAGAGAAAAAATATTCTTAAGAAGGCTAGCCTCTGATACCAATTGTTAGGTCAGATAGGATAATGGCATATGGTCTAGAGGGGGGTGAATGGACAAGATTGAAAATTTTAATCAAATGAATTGATTAATTAAATTAATTATCAAAGTTAATTATTATGGTTAATTACTAGCGGAAAACGTAAATAACGTAAGGTTGTTTTTTATAGTAGTTAAATCCAAAGTGGGTCTACTCTACTCTTATACCTCTCTACTCAACGAGAGATACGTGTGCACTAAAAATGATTTTTAAAGGGGAATCATAACCCAATTAAAAAATCCTTTTCTATTGGATGGATAACCACGACACTGACTTTTGTGTGGGGAGTCACAACCCTTAAAACCTGACTTTAGACACTGGGAGTCACAACCCAAGGATCCTGAATTTAGAATCTGGGAATCACAACCCGAAAAAAATAACAAATAATTATTTTGTGTGAAAAATCATAAATAGAAAAAATAGAGTGCGTGTGAGAGATGAGAAGTAGTGTTATAGACTCAGAACCAAATGAAAGAGAAGATAAAAATTAAAGCGCATATACTGGTGTTTTAAGGTTTAGATCAGTATGTCTCATCAATGCAATAGTAGTCAAAGTAGATTTAATTTGGCACTTGAGGGAACGAGCAGGTTGTGAAGAAAAGTGTCATAGAACATTGCAAATTCACAGCAGGTTCAAAGTTCATAGCACTTTATCTTTTTTTGTAGTTGTCCTTGTTTACTTGTAAGAGAGAATGATATATATAGAGAATAAAATATATAGTATGTTCAACAACTCCACTTCCTTTGCATATTCAAAATTAATTGAGTTAAGAGCTCCCATAAATATCTCCATGAAAATAGCAGCACTGTTGCTTCTTTATTTCTGTAGAATTAATATCTAATAAAGGAATTAAAAATATTTTGAATAAGTCTTCCAATAAAATATCCAGAATAATAAAAGCATTGAATGATTTAAAACAACATTTTAAATCTATAGTCAAAATAGTTCCGGAAAACTAGCAGCAAATTCTGAAATTAAATTCAAACATTTGAATTTAAATAGATTTGAAACGTCCAAATTTATTTGTAAAAGATGTTGAGAAAAATTATTAATTTTTCTATCTAAATATAACACCAAAAATATTAAAAATTCTTTGATTATGATCCTTATATTTAATGAGAATTTTTCACAAAAAAATCGTTAAAAAATAATCCATATATTTGTAGAAAATCAATTTTAAAAAAACAATTGCACTGAATGAACAGTAACTTCGGAATGAATAGTAACTTAGTGTATTCTTTTGGTTGGGTGGATACTTACTCCACCACCCATGAAAATCAATACATATTAATGAGAGGTAATTTTTACCAATTTTTAGCTAACCTGAATTGATAATTAACCCCTAATTGATTCAGAACTTGAGTAATTAATTAATCTGTGTTACTTTTTATAATCTAGAATTAATTTTTTAAATGAATCATAACTTGGTTTTTAACTATTTTACTCACTTTTTGGTTTAAATATGAATTCACGCGTTGATATTTGATTCTAGAAAATTATTGGTTTAAAGGTTTTTAATTCCGAGTTTCACTGTTTTAATTCATTTTGAATTTAGTTTAAAAAATTATACATTAAATGTTGTTTTTTCATGGGTTTTATGTTTTAAAATTGAAAAAATCATGATCCAATCATTTGAATTTGTCGGTCATCACATGACTTTCCCATCATATTATAGGTTTTAAGAGTATATCAATGGCTATAAGAGGGGAGTGAATTGTAGTTTAAAATTTTAAACTAACTAAAAGTCCAAACCTATTTATTGTGTTTTATCGGACTGGGATATCATATGATGATTAGATTTTCTATAATAAACACACAGTGCATCAGAAAAATCGGTGTTTAGTAAAGTTTATTAAAATAAAAGTTCTATACAAATGCATAGTAGAAATAATAAACTTGTAGAAACAAGTAAAAGAATATCTTAAAACAAAAGTAAGAATGGATTATAAAAATATTTATAAAATGATTTCCACTCTTTAAACTTAAGAGTTAAGGAATTCAAAAACCCTGAATTTGGGTATCCCCTATTTTTAACCTAACCAAAAGGTATTTATCTCTACAATAAGAAATCTCTCTATTATAATGATTAGAATCAGTTATGTCTTCTGATCCATAGAAGCCCTCAATCCTCTTGATCAGAATCAAAGGTATTCCAATCCCTATAATCCCTTGATCTAAACCCAGATCGAACACAATGAATAAAAATTCAAAAGTTTTTAATTAATTTAAAATCCTCACTTAGATTCCATAGAATAAATACTCTATAAAGATTCACAAAGTAAAAGTAACAAGATATTAAAACAGAGAAATATTCATACGGGTTGAGTTGAAAAGGCATCATCTCTCAGCCCTAGAATACACCTCAATTTATTAGGGGTGTCCAAACCTGACCCAACCCGACCAACCCAACCCGACCCGGTCGGGTTGGGTCGGGTTGGGTCTAGTTCATGATTTAATATGCAAGGATTGGGTCATTTCGGGTTGACCTGTGGTCGGGTTGGGTTGGGTCATGGGTTGGGAAAAAATGACTGAACCCGACCCAACCAACCCGATACTACCCCTGTGTTGCACCTCCTATTGATCCGCACGCTACCTCTGCCTTTGTCGTCTCATGACCCCTTCATATCTACCAGACCGCCCCTTCCCCTTCAACTGCGCCTCCATCGCGACCCCACCATATCCACCACCAGAGACTACCCTTCCACCTTCCCCTCTATCTCGTATCCATGAAGACTTCCATGACCCCTGATTTATCACAGAATACCTAGAGGAGAGAAAAATGGGGGCATCTGCATCCCACACCTTCGGTTGAAATCCCAAATAGAACATTGGCATCTGTCAGAGCTCATTGGAGAAGAAAATAGAGCATCTCCTATATATGATCCAATTTATCTCCACCCATTTTCACCGATACGTGCCTCCTCCTTGATGAATCTGCCAGAACCAGCACTGGTGATGAAGAATAGAAGCTCGCCAGGTTCAATACATGCCATTGCTAGCCAAGGAGGACTCGAGAACCCGCATTCCCCAAATCAAACTCACACTATACCAGTCGCCCGTTTCTACCGAAGAGGAAGGATACTGGGAGATGAAGCCAGAAAATCGAGATACAACATACCTGTGAGTGAGGAGAATGAGGAGACTGCAAACCGAAGAAGATGATGTTTTGGGAGGATTGCGGGATATTTTAACCTGGGGCAGTATTTTTTTACGCAAATGATCAACCTGATCAACCCGATCGACCCAACCCGATGTTAGATGGGTAGGGTCGGGTCAGGTTTGAAGGAAAAACACATGCAACCCGACCCAACCCGACCCGACATATTTTAGGTCGGGTCGGGTCTAAAAAACCCTCAAACCCAACCCAACCCGACCCATGGACACCCCTACAATTTATAGGCCCACCTCCAATGGTCATGTTTCATGATTCTTGGAGTTGGTTACAATGGCCTTGAATAAGCTCCATCTTGAAATCTCAGTATATTATGTATTGATAACACTATTACAATTTTTTTAAAAGTCATCCATCTAGAAGAAATGATTCTGACCAACTGATTATAAATATTATTATTCTAATGGAATAAATTATTTTTATCCCAATGGATCAAAACATGGTTAGTTCGATGGATAAAACTTCTTAAGTCCGATGGACTAAACTTTGTTACTCCAATGGAAAGGAATTAGTTAATCTGATGGAATGGAATTTGTTAATCTGATGGAATGGACATGGTTAATCCGATGGAATGTACTTGGATAATCTAATGGAATGGATTTCTCTATTCCTATATAATAAACTAGGTCACTATAATGGACTAACCCAGTTACTCTGATGGATTAAACTCAGTTAATCCGATGGATTAAAAAATTTCAATCTAATGGTCTAAACTTTTTCAATCTGATGGACTAGACTTAGTCATTCCGATGGACTAGTCAGTGTGGAAAGATTACATTCTTCATTTTATAAATATTTCTCCAACTGGTATAATAAAAGGTTATCTACAAAAATAGTCTAAAAAACTTCGTAAATATAAAGTTAATAAAACAAATATTTTAAGAAAGTGTATTGTAATTTTCAAAACTAAGGATAAAAAGTATAGAAAGTATAACTTTCGACTCAATAATCTCACCCTGTTTGAAAATAATAAAACACAACACTTAAATAGAAATATTAAAAACTTTGAAAAACTTACAATCCCTTAATTTGTTTAAGAACTTCATTTTATACTTATAATCAGAAACACTACCTCCCATTTCTTTCATATCTCCCCCTATCCTTGTAACTCCCTTTTTTTAAAAATATTTTTCTAAAATATTTTGCTAGGAATAATTTAAGATAAAAACTTCTTAAAAAAATCTCCCCCAATAAAATCTTTTAATAAATTCTCCCCCTTTTTGATTTTCAAAAAGAATAAGGGAGGTTTAAAGTACCTGAAATGTTAGAGAAACAAAACAATGAAAATGTTTAGTTTAAATAAAAATTCATCCATAAATATAGAAAGAAAATTCAACCAAATATGATTGGAAAAATTTTCAAATAGATAATATATAGGAAATTTTTCAATCAAAAAATATACACTCAAAAGTATTATTTTTACAAAATTAAGAATTCAGATAAAAAATCAATCCTTATTTTGAAATTTCTTTATAAAAACTTTCATCTTCCTAAATTCATCTTGATTCTTCTCTTCCTCTATAGTTGATGATTCCAACTTAGAGGTCTTCTCTTATAAAACTTGAAACCTTTTAACTTATTACTTCAAACTATAATCAATTCTTCAAGAATTTATAATTTATATTTTTTCTTTCAACTTAATAACTTCTTATTCAAGAAACAAATTATTATTCTTCATATATAAAATTTATTGAACTTTAGAGCCCAAAAATTCATTTAACTAATCAAAAACATTGAACGTTTTTGAAACATTAGAAGACAATTTTATAAAATAATAATAAATGTCTAAGGATGAATTCTTATCATCTTAAATTTTTTTATCTTGGAACTTTAAGTCTCTTTTAGTATCTTTCAACTATCTTAAAATATTCTTTACTCTTCTTCTTTATTCCTTATAATGAACTTTGAAGGATTTAAATTACGCTTCATTTTGTAGAATGGTTTCAACTAGCTGATTCAACGCATCAGAGTTTTCTAAAACGTTTATCCTTCTTTGAATATTCTTACACTGAGATTATTACTTAGTAGAAATAGAATTTCATAAATAAGTTTATTCAAGGATTCATTAAAATAATTAAGCCTCACTTAAATCCTTTTATCTAATTAACTTACTATATAAATAGTTGAATCTGATGAGACATTTGAAACATGATGGCTAGAAGGGCCAGTAATTACTTTCTCTTTTTTCTTTCTCTTTTTCTTTCCCAATATCTGATACTTCAATAATATCAATATTATTATTAGATTCATCCTTGTCCGGTAACATTTTATGAGATTTTTGGTTCTCTACTTCCTTCTCATAAATTTTCTCCTTCTCAGAAACTTCTAATTCATCATATTTTTCAAATTTAGTGGTAAAATAATAAGTCTCCAAAGAAATATATTCTTATTAATAATCTAATTCTTATTATTATTCTAAATATTCTTTTTTATATTCTTCTAATTCTTTTTTTTAAATGTCTTTTTAACTTCTCGTCACTTCTAAAATTCACTTTCCTAGTCTTCTTAACACTTTCTTGAACTTGTTCTTTTACACATTATGAAACATATTTTTGAACTTCAAAAACATTACCTTTCCCTTTTTCAATAGATAAAGGAACTTTGGAAGTTATAACTTGTTCTTTTTCTGGTATATTAGGTTTAGTAACAATATTTGGAGTATATAATAGTTAAACAACCAACAAAAGATAAATCAAATTGCTCCTTTGTGATCAATAGCATAAAAAATCTTCATATGATCATTACACTCCTTTCATTATACTTTAAAAAAATAAAACCTATTTTTTATTCTTATTATTTTATTCAGCCTTTAAAACTTCATAATTATTCTCTTTTAAAGATAATTCCTCTTCCTTATCAAGACCAAACTCTGGATTACCAAGTTTCTTCTCAACTTTTTATTTTATTAATTCTTTATATACTTTATTAGACATAGATTTTACTTTCTTTTTTAGAGTAGGAGGAGAAGAATCGGCTTTCCTTTTCTCTTGAACATTTTTCGTTAATTGAAGGACTCATGTATTGGATGAATCTTTGTCTAATTTGTCAATACATATTTTCATCTATAACACAAAAAAACAAATTTAATCATGAAATAGCTTCTTAACAAATCAAAGATACCTTCTCTCTTATAGAAAATACTTGACTTTTAATTTTCATCATAATCATAAAATTTATCAAAAAAAATTATGAAATAAGGAAAAAAATACTCAACTTCATAGAAATATTATTAATATCTTTAATTGAAAACAAAAAAAAAATCACTAGATTAAACTTCCTTATATTCACCAGAAAATCTAAAAAATATATCCAAATAATTCAAAGTATCTCTATCCCATTTCCTTGTGATAAGATACCCTTTCATCAACAGAGTTACAACTCTTGTATATGGTTTTAGATGAAAAACTTTCATCATCTTCTCATAAGTAGAAAATAAAGAAGTATCATCCTTAGACTTTTCAAAATAATCAATATTATTTAGAAGCTTGTGAGTAACTAAAAAAGTTTCCCCTTCTAAAGGAACTTCTACCAAATCAGCTACTTTTTGAATATTAAAATTATAACATTCCTCAAAAATATTGAAAGTTATTACCTCCAAATCATCTTCAACATAAATTTATAATAAATTATAAAACTCCTTCACTATTGCAGGATAGTGAAGATTAAAATATTCATTTTCAAAGAAATTTTTTTCCTATCCTTAAAACCTGATAACTTCTTTCAAAAAAAATGGTCTTATCAAACCACTAATTTTCAATAAATATTTCCTTTACAACTTCCCTACTCTAAATTTATTCAAAAAAAGTCATTTTTTTAGTCTGATCAGATGAGGGAAAACTGGTCAGATGGATGTTAAATGATCGGATGCACCAATGATTTGAGGGCTGAGATTCTAGATCGATCTGAGAGTTCGATGTGGGATTTTGTGACCCACACTTATATTTATATAATCATAGGTGACCTTTTGACTTCTAGAATTCTAACAACTCAAAATAAATCTCATATCTAATCTGATGGTTGAAATTTATCCTCAAAAGATTTAAATATAAATTTTAAACTCCGAATACTTTTAATAAAATTATCAAACGAAATGTTAGTATGAAAATATTTTGTAAAAAACTTTTATAAAACTTAATATATGTAAACAACAACAAAAAAATAAAACAAAAAATAATAATGACTAAAGATTAGAAATTACCTTTCTGAGTAAAAATACAAATTTTTTTGAGAAAGTTTGTCTAGTAATTATTCTTCTTATATTTCAAAACAAATATGTGTCTGGTAAAACAAATATTTTAGAATAATATTTTTTAGAAAAACTAAAATATTTAGAAAAACCAAATATTTTATAAAAAATAAAAAAAAATAGAAAAACAATGACATGTTTACTCCCCGTTGAAAGGGAGTTTATTACTATAAGGATATTGGTAAATAAGAAGAATATATGAACGATCATCTTATATTCACCATCCCTAGGTTATATTTAATATATTCAAAACTATCTGAATTTAGGGTTTTTTTAAATATATCAATAAATTTTTCTTGTATTCTGATTAATTGTAAAAATATATATTATTTTTTAGTGTGGTGTTGAAGGAAATGGTGTCTTATATCTATGTTCTTAGCTCATGAGTGATGTGATAAGTTTTTACTTAAATTTATAGAACTTTTTTTATTACACAAAAATATAGTTTTACTAAAAATCAAGTTAAAGTCAGTGAGTGTGTGCTGCATCCACAACACTTGAGCATAATAATTTCCAACTGCCACATATTTAGCTTCAGTGATGGAAAGTTATATAGAATATTATTTATTACAAAACTAAGAAACTAAATCTTCTCCTAAGAAATGAAAGGTTATACATATACTTTTTCTATCCATTTTACATATACTAAAATCAGCATCTGAAAAAAATTAAGTTCAAAGTTATTTCCAAACAAGAAAAATAAGCCTAGATATATAGTTACCTTAAGATAATGAAAAAATCATTTTAAATCCTTAAGATGGGACTCTTTTGGATTAGATTGATATTTTTCACACAAGAATAGATAGAATATTAAATCATAATGACTAGCTATTAAGTATAGTAAACTAACAAGCATTCCTCTAAAGTTATTTTGATCATCTAGTTTCTCATATTCATCAATGTATAAAGTATTTAAGGTTCTGATAGGAGTACTAATACTTTTAGTATTATCGTATCCAAATTTATTAAGAAGATATTTTATATAATTATGTTGATATATAAAAGTTCCTTCTGGTTTTTGTGAAATATGAAAACCAATAAAATAAGTAAGTTCAATCATTATACTCATTTCAAACTCATATTTCATAGGATTCAAAAAGGAATCTATAAGAGATTTTTTAATTGATCTAAATATAATTTCATTTCCATAAATTTAAAAAATTATTGTATTATTAGAAACCTTTTTAATAAAAAAGTTTTTGATCTGTATCTCCCTTAACAAAAAAAATTTGCAACAAAAATTCAGTCAATCTATTATACTAGGATCAAGAGGCTTATTTAAGTCCATAAAGTGCCTTAGATATATGGTCTATATATTTCATATTTTCAAAACTAGGGTGTTTTTCTATATAAAAATCCTTCTATTCATATTCATCA
This sequence comes from Viscum album, assembly GCA_963277665.1. Taxonomy (NCBI): domain Eukaryota; kingdom Viridiplantae; phylum Streptophyta; class Magnoliopsida; order Santalales; family Viscaceae; genus Viscum; species Viscum album. Next base: position 1,662,971,635 of record OY728135.1, on the reverse strand, counting down.
ATAAAATAACACTTCACATACATTTGAAAAAGTTTTAAATTAAGAAATGTTTCATATGCTAGAAGAATACAAATAACTTTAAGTATAACTACTATAGAATAATTTTCTTCATAGATTATGACCTATTATTGATTGTAACCATTTTTAACAAGTCTAGATTTATTTATAACAATAATTCCATTTCCATTACACTTATATTGAAAACCCCATTTTACTCCAATTACAGAGGTATCTTTAGGTCATTCAACCAAAGTCTGAAATTAATTCCTTTCAAATTCATTGAGTTTATCTTGAATGTCTTTTATCCAATCTTTATCAACTAAAGCCTCATAAGGGGTCCTAGGTTCAAATTGTGATAAATATGCACAATTTTCAACTTTATATAAGAAGGAAATTCTAATTCTAATAGGTTTATTTGCATCACCAATGATGTTATCACTATGATAATTCTAAAGGATTAATTGATTCCTTGGGTTTATAAAAATCTATTCTTCAGCAACATGTTGAGATTCTTCTTGAGGTAAAACTTTAGAAATATTTCTTTAATTGTTCTCTAATAAGAAGAACTTTTCAGCATGGGTTGAAAATCTATTTTTGAAATAACATCCATAGATGTGAATTGAGGTTGTTTGAAAACAAAATGATTAGTTTCATAAAATTTAACATGAACTATTTCCTCAATATTAATTGTATTTTTATTAAAGATTCTATGGGACTTACCAGTTATATAATAGCCTAGAAATATCCATTCATCAAATTTTGGAGAAAATTTATATAGATTATCATTAGTATTTAGAATGAACACTTTGCATCCAAATACTTTAAAGTAATAAAGTTTTTTATTTCTTCTAATCCACAACTCATAAGGTGTTTTATTAGTAAAAGGTCTTATTAAAACACAATTTATAATATAATAGGAAATACCAACTACTTAATCCCAATAATATTTTGAAACTGAGTATTCACTTGGAATAGTTCTTGTAATTTCATGGAAAATTATATTTATTCTTTCAGCTCTACAATTTTTCAGTACAGTTATAAGTGTCGAAAAGTTATGTATTATACCATTTTTACTAAAAAAATATTTCAAAATCATAATTTACCAACTCTCCACCATGATCACTAAGAATGGTTATCAAGGATAGATTTTCTCATTTTTAACATGGTCTACAAATTTTTTAAAATATAAAAAACTTTTAACATTTTTTCTAGAAAATAGACCCATTCATATCTAGGGTAATAATAAATTGAAACATATACATAGTATTTTCCATTGATAATTCTAGTTTCAATTGGAATAAATAAATCTATGTATATTAATTTTAAGTCATCAAATGTTGAGACTTTTCTAATAGATTTAATACTTCACTTATGTTGTTTTCCAAATTGACAATGATCACAAACAATAGAAGAATCAAACTTAAGCTCTAGTAGATCTATAACTATTACTTTATCAGATAGTTTAGCTAAAGTTATAACATTATAGTGTCCTAATATTTTATATCATAACCCATATTGGTCTTCCATTACACTAAGGCAAGGTAGATCTTGTCTCCTAATGTCTTTTAAGTTGAGTGTGTAAATATTCTAATGCCTATCGGCAGAAAGAATAAATTCATTTTTAAACTATGAAAAGTATATTTATCATTCTTAAAGTTTACAATATATCTCTCCCCACATAATTTACCTATGATAATAATGTTATTATTAATACCTACAAAAAATAAAATATTTTAAAACAAAGCTTTTCCAAAAATAATAATACTACCTATTCCAAAAATTTCTCCTTGATTATTTTCACTAAAGGTAACTTTTCCACGTTTCATTTTAATAATATTATTGAATAAATCCTTATTCCCATTCATATGAATATAAAAAACACTATCCATCTACCATATACTATTATTGGTACCCATATTATTTTCCTCAAATTAAAAATATTGGCATTTTGGAACACAAACCTTCCTGGGTCCAGAATTATTATAAAATAATATTTTTAGAATTTATATTTTTTCAACATTACTATGTTGAGAAGTTGTTAATTATTTAGAAAATAATATTTGTGAAAGATTAAATATTGAACTTTTTTAAAAGAATATATATTATTCCAATTTCCTCTACTTTGATATTTTTTACAGAATGGGGCACTCTTTGAAACCAAATAGTTGTTTTGAAAAATTGGTTTTTTATTATTAAAACCTATTCTAAAATCATACTAATGTGGTTTGATATATTTGTACATTTTATCAAAATTTTCTTTACCAGTAGTAAATTTTTATAGTAATTTTTTCAAACTTTAAATTTCAGAATTTAGTTTTACAATTAAATTTTTATCCCCAATAGAAGTTATACAAGAATTAAGTTTTTTTAAATCTCTTGAAAAATTATTTTTCTCAAAATCAGATTTATATAACTCTTTTGAAAGATTATAGATTTAAGTAATAAGAATAGATATTTTTGAATTTTCTTTATCATGTTTTTCCTCAGGATAATCATGTTTTTTAGAAACTTTGCAATTTTGGTTTTCTAAAAGTTTATAAAACCTTGAAACTTCCTCAAAACTAGGTAAAGAATTATTTTATTCTAATAAATTATATTCATCATCTAAAGGTATATAATTATTATCATTTTCAATATCAAAATAATTATCATTTAATTTAAGATTATTCAAGATTTCCAAAAATACATTAGCTATAAAGAAATTATTTTTCTTTGGAATCTCATCAAATAAACCAATATTCATCTTATCTTCACTTTCACTATATGATGAATTTTATGAATAAATACCACATATACTATCACTCCAAGTATCTGATACTTTCATACTTTTATTACCCTTATTTCAATAAAATTTATTATAATTCATCTTATAATTTATATCCTTCTCATATTTTCTATTATTCTTAGCTTAATCAAGTCTTATATGTCCAGCCTTCTTTAACTCATAAAAAATCACTTCAAAAGAATATTTATTATCATTTTTATCCTTATAAATATTCTTAAAATTATATGAAAATTATTTATTCCCAAAAATATTGGCCATTATCTTAGCAAGATTATCTAATTCTTTCTTATACTATTTAGAAGAACTAAACTTTTTTTAACTTGAATCTTCTTTTTATTTGACAACTTAGAAACTTTCTCAGCTAAATGAACTTTTTTTTAATATTTGAAGTAATGTAAAAAGAAACTCCCCCATTTTTTCTTTATATTCTTATTAGTTATCTTTATTATACCCTCATATTTCATTAGAGTATCAATAAAATCATCCAAGTTCAAATTTTGTATCCTCCTCATATCATCTAAATCAATTCTTTTTCTCTCTCATTCTATAGACATAATTTTTATTTTCACCAATTTTTTTTAAACTATTTACAATTTTCATAAATCTATAATTCATATTAGAAAAATATTCACTAGGAATAAAATAAAAGGCATGATAATATTCCCTTAGTATAGAAATTATGGTTTCAATCACTTTAGAAGTACCAAAATGAGTATCTTCCAAAAAATTCAAATAAAATTCCCAGATTCACAAAATATTTTACTATAGATATTTCTTATAATATAACAAAAAAAGTAATTCTTACATGATAATTAAGTTTATATTCAATATCCTATTGATTAGTAAATGTAGAAACTTATTTCTCAAGGATTTTATAATTTCCATTCAGCATAACAAAGTTATATACTCTATCATTAATAAAAAAGGTTTTCATTTAGTCTCTCCAATACTCATAATCATCCCCATCAAAAATAGTTGGTCTAATTATTAATATTTTCAAGAGTTCTGATATTTAAACATGTCATCATTATAAATAAGAAAAATACTCTTTCTACAAAATACATGTTAGTGTAAAACAATTTATACAAAACCTATAAACAACAGTTTTTAACAAAAGTTATAAAACTTTAAAAACTTGATTAAAATGGTAAAAGTAAAAAATCATGAATTTATTTAGTAGAACTTCCTCTAATACCAATTATATAATTGAATAGTATATCAATGTCTACAAGTGGGGGTGAATTTTAGTTTAAAAACTTAAACTAACTGAAACCCTAAACCTCTTTATTATGTTTTATCAGACTCATATATCATCTGATGATAAGAGTTTCTATAACGGACACACAATGCATCCATAAAATCAAATTTTAGTAAATTTTAGTAAAATAAATTTTATATAGAAAATGCACAGTGGAAATAATAAACTTTTAGAAACAAGTAAAAAATATTAAAACAAAAGTAATTTGTCTTACAAAAATAATTATAAAATATTTTTTAATCTTTAACCTAAAGAGTTAAGGAAGTTATAAACCCTGAATTTGGGTATCCTTAGTTTTCAACCCAACTATAAGCTCTGTATTTCTATAGTAATAAATCCCTCAATAATAAATATCATAATCAGATCTACCTTCCTATCCTCAGAATCCCTAGATTGGTCTTATCAGAATCAATAGTCTTTTTATCCCTAGAATACCTTGATATAAAACTAGATTATAAATAAAATAATACAAATGAAAAAGGTTCTAAGGAATTTAATGTCCTCACTTATATTTCATAGATAAAAACTCTCTGAAGATTCTCAAAGAATAGGTAACAAGTTATTATAGTAGAGAAATATTCATATGGGTTGAGTCACAAAAGCATTATCTCCTAGATCCTTGAACAATCCTCTATTTATAAGCACACCTCTAATGGTCATATTTCATGATTCTCAGAGTTGGTTTCAATGGGGTAATATGATCTCCATCTTGACATCTTAGCATGTTATATACATCTCTATCCAATTTTGTTTTGATAGCACCATTACAATGATGTTAACAGTATTATGTCCAGTAGAAATGATTCTGACCACTCAATTATAAACTTTATTATTCCAATGGAATAAATTATTTTTATTCCAATGGATCAAAACTTGGTTAGTCCAATGGATAAAACTTCATCAGTCTAATGGACTGAACTTCATTACACTAATGGAATGGAATTCTTTAATCTGATGGAATAGACTTCATTGATCCAATGTAATGGTCTTGGTTAATTCTATGGAATGGAATTGGTTAATCTAATTGAATGGATTTCATCAGTCTGATAGACTAAACTAGGTCACTCCAATAGACTAAAATTAGTCACTTCGATGGATTAAACCCGGTCACTCTGATGGATTAAACTTTTTCAATCCAATGGACTAAACTTTTTCAACCCGATGGACTAGACTTAGTTAGTCTAATGGGATAGTTAGTGTGGGAATTTTATATTCATCAGTTTATAAATATTTCTTCATCTGATAGAATAAAAGTTTTTCTACAAAAACATTCTAAAATAATTTGGAAATATAAATTTAGTAAAAAATAGTTTTTAAGACATTGTGTTGTGATTTTCAAAACTAAGGATAGAAATTATACAAATTATAACCTTCGACTCAACACATATGACTTTTTATACCATACATATGTGATTTCCAATATGTGTATGTCTTTTTTAGTAATAACATATGATATTTCTCCCCAAATAGAATATTTATAAGTATTCATAAGACATTTAAACTTAGCAAAAATTTTAAATGCACCTTTATGATTTTTCTACCCATGTAGGATATTTCAAAACTCATACGAAATCTTACTCTATGTGTGACATTTATAAGTAGTTTCATATATTTCCAGCTTATATGATATTTCCTCCAGTCAAATAAACATAATAAATTTCACTACTCATGGAAAATTTCCTCCTCATATAGGGGATTTTAATTCCATATGATATTTCACCTATGTTATAAGATATTTTTATCCTATAACTATCCCATATGAATTTTCCTCTATATTAGGATTTTTCTCCAACTCTTATGAATTCAACTTGAGGGTCCTCATTTCCATGAAATAAGGGTAACATTTGAGAGTGAGTGCTACATCAAGGTATCTAAAAGGTTATAAAGGCTATGGAAGGTTAATCCCACCTACATAGTCACTATGTTATAGTATCACCATGGCTTCCAAATCATGTTAGAGTCACCTAGAAATCATGTCAAGGTATAATTCACAGTACCTTGGCTGTGTAAAGGTAATAACTTAATAACATTGGAGATAAAACTCTAAATTTGTCAAGATCGTAATTCCTTCAAAATCCTTCAAATAATTAGTGTCATTTATGGGTAGGATTGGTACCTCATTTTGTGTTTTTCACATCTTGTATATTCTTTTCCTCCTTGTTTATCTTCCACTTATATTTTATATTTTCTTTTTGATTAATTGGTTGATAAACATGAGTAGTCTGTTAATATCATAATGTATTACTATTTTGATTCCTAGTTAGAATAAGGAGATGATCTTAAATTGGCCAAAAACTCACTTAATAACATCTATTCTAAATGATATTTCCATTCATAAGTATACGAAGAAAAATATGAACAACCACTCAATATGGATGAACTGGAGAATTTTCTCAACCAAGTCATGTTCACATTTCAAAATCCAATAAAATAAGAAGAATACCAAAATTTGGTAGAAAATAATAATCCAAAACTATAACCTCTATTTTTCACAACAATGAAGGTGGAAGAGGATTTTGAAGAAGATAAACCACCATTGTTTTCTCTTGAAAATATTTTACTGGTGGCCTTTCACTTTGAAGAGGAATTAAAAGGTGGATATCATTGAGTTAAACTCATTTACTTTTAAATTTTCTTTCTTAAAATTTACTGAAACTCAACTATTCACTGATCTCTCTTATGTTGAAAATGAAAAATCAGAAAGATGCTTGTAAGCCTTGGATGATGAAGGTAGAGATAGAATAAATATGATTTGTTTTGAAGAGAATATAGAATACCCATTAATATACACCTCTATACTAGAAAACTTAATAGATGTGGTGCACTTAGAAAATGAACTGTATGTTGAGACCTTAGATGGGGTACCACTAAACTAAACTCATTTTATTTTAATATTTTATAAACTAAAGTATCTATTAATATTCCTAGTTATAATTTTATAGACTCAACTCAGATAGTTATTGTTTAATATGATGATGAAGAAATGTTATATGGATCTTATTTTGAAGATATATTATAGGACATATAAGCCATTATTATTGTAAATGACTTTTCAACGGTGTTTCATGGACAAAAAAAAATCTTCAAAATGGAGTGCATGAAGAAGATGATCAAACCTTTATCTCATTCCCTATTGATTTTACACATTATATTTTACATATTTACCCGTTTATTTTAATTACATGAACCAATAATATTAATTATTTCCCTCAATAAATAATAATAGGTTGTGGGAGATGAAATGGAAGAACTATTTTGGATACACATATAGATTGAAGAGGAAGTTGGCACAAACATGAACCTGTACACTAAATGATCCTTTCAAGATAAACCATATTAAAATACACTCCAAGGAGTAGTTTTTATATACTCAGTGGGTTTACCATGTGTGTTAGTATATTAAGGGGATCTAAATGAAGAGAACTTTGATAATCTTATGAAACCCTCTCTTGAAGATTTTAGGGAAGATACCACAAGAGAGGTGGATAATGTAGAAGAAGTGGTAGAAATAGAGGTAAAATTGTAGTATCTCTATGAATATCCTTATAAAAACTACCAAGATGTCTCTGTGGAGGAAGGAAAATTAGTGGAGGAATTCCCAATGGGAAATCATGAATTGAAGTACAAGCTGCAACATATGAAGGGGAATATTTTAACATTAGGGGTGTCCATGGGTCAGGTCGGGTCAGGTTTGAGGGTTTTTTAGACCTAACCCGACCTAAAATATGTCGGGTCGGGTTGGGTCGGGTTGCATGTGTTTTTCCTTCAAACCCGACCCAACCCAACCCATCTAACATTGGGTTGGGTCGATCGGGTTGATAGGGTTGATCATTTGTGTAAAAAAAATACTACCCCAGGTTAAAATATCCCATAAGCCGCCCACAGCGTCATCTTCTTCAGTTCGCAGTCTCCTTCTCATTCTCCCCACTCACAGGTATGTTGTATCTCGATTTTTTGGCTTCATCTACCAATATCCTTCCTCTTCAGTAGAAACGACCGACTGGTATAGTGTGGGTTCGATTTGGGGAATACGGGTTCTCGAGTCCTCCTTGGCTAGCAATGGCATGGATTGTACCTGGCGAGCTACTATTCTTCATCACCAGTGCTGGTTCGGGCAGATTCATCAAGGAAGAGGCACGCATTGGTGAAAATGGGTGGAGATCAATTGGATCATGTATAGGCGATGCTCGATTTTCTTCTCCGATGAGCTCCTACAGATGCCAATGTTCTATTTGGGATTTCAACCGAAGGCATAGAAGTTCACATGATTCAGCGCTTCATCTTCCTCACCATGCCAGGAGGGCTTCGACGACGAATCGACCCCAAAAGACAGTGGTTTGCGGCATTAATAGGGGGAGTGTGGGATGCGAATGCCCCCATTTTTCTCTCCTCTAGGTATTCTATGATAAATCAGGGGTCATGGAAGTCTTTGTGGATACGAGACATAGGGGAAGGTGGAAGGGTAGTCTATGGTGGTGGATATGGTGGGGTTACGATGGAGGCGCAGTCGAAGGTGAAGGGGCGGTCTGGTAGATATGGCAGGGTCGCGATGGAGACGAAAAAGGTGGAGGTAGCATTCAGATCAATAGGAGGTGCAGCGTAGGGGTAGTATCGGGTTGGTTGGGGTCAGGTTGGGTCATTTTTTCCCAACCCGTAACCCAACCCGACCCGACCACGGGTCAACCCGAAATGAACCGACCCGTGCATATTAAATCATGAACCTGACCCAACCCGACCCCACCTGACTGGGTCGGGTCGGGTTAGTCGGGTTTGGACACCCCTATTTAACATGAATTCAAACTGTTTTAATTCTATTCAATTTTAATTGTTTACTGACACTTCCTTCATTGAACATGTTCAAACTACATCATTAGAGCATCCACCAGAAGAGGAATCCATAAGAGTTTTGGATGAGGAGGTCCCATACACCATCCTTAATCCTGTACTTTACATGATACAAAACACAAATCAGGGAGTGGATATGAATCAATTTGTCAAAGGGGACCTCCAAGTAGAAGTAAATATGGGTAGCTACATATGTAATAGGATGATGTGGTTTTCATAATAAAAATTACATCCCACTAATATTAGGGATAATTTCAAGGTTTTCTAGTTTTGGATAGTCAAAACATGACCCTTATTGGGAGGGATAACCCAAGACTCTATCCCATATCTCTTTATTTTTCTATTTTCTTAGATTTTAATAAAATTATCATGTTTTTTTATAAGTTCCAATTGTGTAAAGTGTTTGTGTATTTCATTTAATATCATTTGTAAAAACAAATAAGTGGCCCATCAAACAAACTAGGTTGTCTCTTCCCTTATCATTAGTTTTTGACACTGCTAAATATTATTTTAGTTTTCATTGATATTAGTTTTTTTAATCACTAAGGGGAGTTTCAAAAGTAAGTGTAGGGTAGGAAACCTACTAGTTTAGGTTATACATTCTATTTTACTATTTTTCATTGATTTTTATGTGTTTGTCACCTTTTAAATAAGAATGAAAATCTAAATCATTTTTTCATTTCCCTCATTATAAAATAGGAAAGTCACACTAAAATCAAGTAAAGTCTTATTTTGAATTTGGGAAAAATTTGATAATGAAAGAAACTTTAATGGAATCATATTTTAAACATGTGGAAATTGGATTTTTGAACTTGAACCTAGGAAACTTATCCTTTTTGAAAAGGAACACATCAGATATCTAACTCAAAAGATAGTTAAATAAGAACTTTGAAACTATCATAAAATTGGAAATTGGGATCCCACAATGAATTTATGATATAATTAGGTATTGGGTGTGTGAGTAATAAATTCCATTATATATCCAATAAGTTATTTTCACAACACATGGCTGTAAAAAAATCAATAAGATCTTAATTAAAAAAATGAATGGATTTAGGTGAGAGGAATATTTAACCCAAATGAATAAGGGAAAATTGACTTATAAGAATATCATTTTAGTTTAATCATAAAAGTGGAAAATGGATCTTGGGTATAAGAAACCTAGGGGATAATGATAATTAAAATTTTCCCTTATTCAAGTTTTAATTCCAATGAAATAAATTTTTTTCACTCATATAACTGGAACTTAGACTTGGTTTAAAGTAAATAAATGATATTAATTCACATAGAAGGTATGAAATTTTTAGTAGGGGTGTCCAAACCTGACCCAACCCAACCAAATCGACCCGACCCGGTTGGGTTGGGTCAAGTTGGGTTGGGTTCAATTTAATATGCACAGGTCGGGTCATTTCGGGTTGACCCGTGGTCGAGTCGGGTTGGGTCACGGGTTGGGAAAAAATGACCCAACTCAACCCAACCAACCCGATACTACCCTTGCGCTGCACCTCTTATTGATCCGCAAGCTGCCTCCGCCTTTGTCGTCTCTATCGCGACCCCGCCATATCTACCAGACCGCCCCTTCACCTTCGACTGCGCCTCCATTGCGACCCCACCATATCCACCACCGGAGACTACCCTTCCACCTTCCCCTCCATATCGTATCCACGAAGACTGCCATGACCCCTGATTTATCGCATAATACCTAGAGGAGAGAAAAATGGGGGCATCTTCATCCCAAACTCCCCCTATTGACGCCACAGACCACTGTCTTTTGGGGTCGATTCATCGTTGAATTCCTCCTAGCGTGGTGAGGAAGATGAAGCGCTGAATCGTGTGAACTTCTGTGCCTTCGGTTGAAATCCCAAATAGAACATTGGCATCTGTCGGAGCTCATCGGAGAAGAAAATAGAGCATCACCCATACATGATCCAATTGATCTCCACCCATTTTCACCGATTCGTGCCTCGTCCTTGATGAATCTGCCCGAACCAACACTGATGATGAAGAATAGAAGCTCGCCAGGTTCAATCCATGCAATTTCTAGCCAAGGAGGACTTGAGAACCTACATTCCCCAAATCGAACCCTATAAGAACCCAGTTCTTATTTTTGAGTTACGGGCTTCTTATTTTTCCTTTTCCTTAAGTGTTTTTTAGAAAATATGGAAAATGGGGAAAATCCTAAATTTTGGAACTACATGTCGTGTACTTTTGGCCATGTGAGATGGGTATACGGGGCGTGTAGCCATGTCGGTGATGAGGGGTGTAGGAACCAACTACACGCCGTGTAGTGGTACCTTACACGATGTGTAGTTAGTCGGCATGCCTAAACAGTAAGGCGGTGGAGTAGCTGCCAGTTGGGCGACAGTACACACCGTGTACTCGGGAGTACATGTCGTGTACTCATGTCGACGGATGAACAGTGTGGCGATGCTACCAGAGGAACAGTTAAATGAAGGAAGTACACGCCGTGTACTCAAAAGTACATGCCACGTACTTTGTTTTTTCTGCTTAAAACAGGCAATAGCCTCCTTATTTGGAAGAGGAGGCATTTGTGCCGTTTTGGAGCCAAGGAGGACGACCGAACCTTTGAAGATCCACCAGGTGTTCGTCTGGAATCCGTTTCGGCTTCGAACGAACTTGTTGGAACCGCACGGGTAGTCCCTTTCTCCTCCTTAAGCCGTTCTTGCCAATTCTTTCCCGAGGGAAAGTGATTTATGTTCGAATGGGTTTTGTTCTTCGTCAAATCTACGCCATTCTTGGGCGTTTCTTGGATTGGAGTTCATGTATATTGCTCGTTGGCGTATAAGGTAGGTGTCTTGGTGTAAATTTCCAATTGTCGTGTATTTTTGTGCATTTTCGTGCCACGAACCCATGTTGGGGTGTCGTGTGGCTGAGGTTGTTGTTATATTTAATGCCTAGAATTGCATAGGTGATTAAATTGTGATAATAGAATGCTGGTTGGGATCGTTTCTTGGATCCGGAACCACCCCGGGGGTGTGTTTCACTGTTTAGCCATTTGGCTAGGATATCTGAGGGTATGCCTTTAAAGTAGTAATCGTAGAATTGCCTTGAGATGAATTGCTTGTTTACTGCATTTGACATATTGGGCATGGCCCGGTTACCTTTTTAGACTGAGGACGTTGTTGTGATTAGCCTGTGGGCACTGCACTATTTAGCCTGTGGGTTGTAGTTATTTCGGCCTGAGGGCAACTTCTTCCATGCCTGTGGGCAGCTGATTCTGTGCCTATGGGCGACACTACCTACGCCTGAGGGAAAAATCTGTTATGCCTGAGGGCAGATTCTTGTGTTGGATACTCGTTACCCGAGGGTAGGAGTTTATGTGTCTGAGGACACTAGTTATTTACTTAGAAATGCACTGTGGTGATTTCTTATATAAAATGGATTAAATGAATAACTAAATGGAAATTTAACTGTTAAGTTAGTTACTTTGTAGTACTGCTTACTTTATTGCATTTTACCACTGCACACTATTGTTTCATGTTAGCAAGCAGTTGGGTACGGGCCTTTGGTGGGTGCCTACTGAGATATATTTCTCACACCCTGTTTGGGTCACGCTTTTCGGCCCAAACAGATTACGTTTCTACAGGTGTAGATAGGGGAAAGAGCCCCTATACAGGTATTTGACTGTTGCTGTGGAGTAGGAGGGCATGGGACTGAGCCTAGGCCCGCGATGCCGCTGCCAGCTATTTTCTTTTCTTTGTTGTACTCTGCTTTTTGCTGTACTGTATTGATGTATAACGTGTTCTGGCTGTTTTCTTAGAACCTGAGACATGTAGAATCATTATTTATACACTGTTGGTTATATCCACTGTTGTTGATTATTTTAGTTGTGTATGGTTTATTGCTTCCGTTGTTTGTTGTAGGTTTTATTTAAATACCTCTACACTACACTTTTACAAATGAGGGAATAGTTTCCCCACTATCAGACCTGGGCTCTCGCTGCTAGTCGGAAGCCTCTGGCGTTTCGGGAAATGTGCTTGAGGTCATGTGGCGAACCGGGTTCGGGGCACCCGTTGAGTGGCACCCGGGTCCGGGACGTTACAAAGTGGTATCAAAGGAAGTTCTTTTCTTTGAATTACTATTTGGAGCTGTAGTCAGGGATAGGACGAATGGTAGTTGGTAATAAGATGTGCCCAGGCATAGCTAACCCGTGTACATAGAAAAGCCAGTCTACCTCGTATTTTTGCAATTCTTATGATTTTTCAAATTTTACAGTTGATATGATTTCACCGTTGGGTGAAGCACTTGGATTGTGCTGTTTATATTTTATCTGTGGGTTCTATTTAGTTGAAACCCGATGAGATGAGGGTATGCCCTCTCATGCATTATATAGGCACATGTTAGAAATCACATGACATGCATAGTTTCCATTCCATGTCAGTGCATTAGAATTCTCATATTGTTGTGATAGTTTTTGTGCTAGAAAAGCATGTTGTTGTGATAGCTACTTGATAAATACCTGCTCTGTGATAGGGTAATTTTATGTGAGCTTGTTTATAGAATGAACGCCAAACTTTGGTTTTTGGGGAGTATGGGCCCCCATTGACCGGAATTTGGTGCATCATTGACTGTTTATTGACTGTTTATTGGTTTTTGGGGAGTATAGGCCCCCACAGGTCAGAATTTGACACTTAGGTGTTGTTTTACGGTATTTTCTGTGTTCTGGAGAAGTTTCTGAGGCATACTGTCCGGAAACCCAGTATACACGCCGTGTATTATTTTTATACACATTGTGTATGTTCTTATGTTCGGGAAGAAAAATAAAATTTTTGGGTACACGACGTGTACCCTAAATACACACCGTGTAGTCTCTTCCCGTGTCACAAACTGTGTGGTCGGCGACATGGGGTAGGGAAAGGCTTGTGTAAAACACGTCGTGTAGCTTTTGTACACGCCGTGTAGTGTTGACCCAAAGTCTGGCCGTGTAACTAACAACACGGGTCGGTGAACTCCTATACAGAACACGCCGTGTCAATGATGCACACGCCGTGTAGTGTGACCTAGGGACTCGGCCGTGTAACTAACAACATGGGTCGGTGTAACCCCTCCTCGAACACACCGTGTACCTTTAGGACACACCGTGTAGTCTTGTCCAAGGACAGACCGTGTGGACTTATCCATGTGGCAGGGAAATAGGGTGGATTACACACCGTGTACGGGTGTAACACGCCATGTAGTTTCAAGCTGAGTAGTCAGTCGTGTCACAGATGACACGGGAAGTTGGAAAATAACACCATATAGGCCGTGTAGATATTATACACGCCGTGTAGTTTTTCTTGAACAGAAGCCGTGTGGCTTAGCTGTGTGTAAGGACCCGGGCAGGGGAAGGGAAGTCAAGTACACACCGTGTAGACAGTATACACACCGTGTAGTCTTGTTTTGCAATTTTGAAATGCCTCCTTCCTCTTGTTTCATTTGTGGTTCCTTCACTTTTCAGTCTTAATAATCTTGAATCTGAGGCGTGCTTTTGACCTTGTAGTGTCATGCCGCCTAGACGACCGCACGTTGTTCGCCAAGAGAGCGGTGAAAACTATACTCTGGAGATGGTGGGACATGGGCTACCAGTTGATCCTCCAGCAGATCAAGATGCAGCACCATCTGTAATACCGGACACAGGCACATAGGCGCAGTTCTGTGAAGGCTTTATATGGTTCATGTAGACCTTTCAGGGAGCATCGCAGGCTGCTATATCTATGACTGAGCTAACTCATATATTCCAGCAGCAGCATCCGCCTACGTTTTCAAGGGATGGCAGACCACAGGCTGCGAAGTCTTGGCTAGGATCGATGCAGACTATTTTCGAGCATCTTGAGACGCCTCCAAGGCGGAGGGTCAAGCTCGCGATGTATATGCTGTGTGATTCCACCAAGATGTGGTGGGATGTTACCACCCAGTCAGAGCATCATAGAGACATGGCGTGGGAAGATTTTCAAGCAGTCTTCTATGACTTCTTCTTTCCCAAGATGCTGAGGGAAGATAGATCTCGAGAGTTCATGAATTTGCAGTAGGGCGCTATGTCGGTGATGGACTATTCTGCTCATTTTATGGAGCTTCAGCATTTTTCACCCGTGTTGGTGGGTGATGAGACGTTGAGAGCCAGGCGTTTTGAGGATGGTCTTCGTTATGACATCCAAGTGTTGGTGAATGTTTTTAGGTTTCCTTCAGTACACGCTATTGTGAACCAGGCGCTGATTACTGAGAGGAACCTGTGGGAATCAAGTGGTGTGGTCCAGGGCAGTTCAGCACCAGTTACTGGTAATATTTCTGTTGTCAAGAGGAAGAGACAGATGGAATTCTCTCAGGGCGGCAGTACCAGTCAGAAGAATGCTTCAGGTGGCCAGGTTATGTGCTACCAGTGTGGTAGAGAGGGGCACAAGAGGCCACAGTTTCCACGAGACCCAGTGTAGTGCCGAGCTTGCGGAAAGTTGGGTCATTTGCAGCACTTTTGTAGGGCGTTTTCACCAGCTAGTGAGAGGGGTTTTGTGCAGACTCCACGTGCAGGAGCAGGCCCAGTGGCTTCTTACCAGTCGGGAAACTGGAATACGTCAGGGTGTTCAGGAAGAGATGTTGGTCATGGACGTGGTATCCAGACACCAGGATCTCAGAGGCAACAAGGTGGGACAGCTCAGGGTAGTCAGGCTGTGTCACAGGGCCGCAGCACTGGGCAGGCATATACAGTGCAATAGACCCAGCAGGAGCAGGATCCCATACCTTCTATAGTCATAAGTACTATTCTAGTATCTTCTATCTTATCTTCATTACTTTTTGATACGGGTTCTATGCATAGTTTCATATCTGTGACCATTGTGGAGAGCCTTGGGCTCGTTGTTTCTTCTTCTTCTGATATCATGATGCTAGACACTATTTTGGGGACTAGGACGGCTGGTGTGTGTCAGTGTAAGGAGTGCCCCCTTGAGGTTGGAGGGTGTCACTTCCTTTGGGACCTCTATGTCTTGGAGATGACGAGCTATGATTTCATTCTCGGGATGGACTGGTTGGTTCACTTTCGATCCTTTGTAGACTGGTATCGTTGCAGGGTGCGTTTTACGTCACTAGAGGGTGGAGATTTTCTATACAAGGGCGAATGGGATGCTCAGCCGAGTCGAGCTGGACCAGAGCATCCTGGGAGAGGTGGAGTCACATCCCAGATTCCGAGTTTATATCTGGATGATCAGGGGACTTGTCAGACTGATTTCCTTCCAGTTGTTGATCGTTTCAGGGATGTCTTCCCGGATGACTTTTCAGGTCTACCTCTGGTGCGTGAGGTGGATTTCTCTATTGAGCTTGTGCCAGGAGCATCACCGGTGTCCATTCCTCCTTGTAGGATGGCCACGCCTGAGTTTCAGGAGCTCAAGAGGCAGTTAGAGGAGTTACAGGCAAAGGGATTTATCCGACCTAGTACTTCTCCTTGGGGTTCTCCGGTCCTTTTTGCGAAGAAGGCGGACGGTACCCTCAGACTCTGCGTGGATTATCGGAAACTGAACCAGTTGACGGTTAAGAACCGATATCCTTTTCCAAGGATTGATGATCTTTTTGATCAACTTCGTGGAGCACGCGTGTTCTCGAAGATTGACTTGAGGTCAGGATATCATCAGCTGTGCGTGAGACCATCGGATATATCGCTTATAGCTTTTTAGAGCAGATATGGTCTGTATGAGTACTTGGTTATGCCATTCGGACTCACGAACGCGCCAGCAGTTTTCATGGCTCTGATGAATCGTGTGTTCCATCCGTATATTGATTCTTTTTTTGTAGTATTCGTGGACAACATCTTGGTGTACTCTCGCACTCGACACGACCATGCCACCCATCTTGAGATCATATTGAGTACACTGAGAGAGCATCGGCTATATGCTAATCTCTCGAAGTGCCACTTTTGGATGGACCAGATTCACTTCATGGGTCATATCATCTCAAAGGCAGGAGTTGCAGAAGACCCAGAGAAGGTGAGAGAGGTAGCAACCTGGGAGTAGCCTAAGAATGTGTTTGAGATAAGGAGTTTCTTAGGGCTGGCTGGTTACTAAAAACACTTCATACAGGACTTCTCCCGCTTACCAGCACCATTGACAGGTCTGACTAAGTAGGGTGTGAATTTCGTTTGGTCAGAAGCTTGCGAGACAGCTTTTTAGGACCTGAAGGGAAGGTTGACATCAGCACCAATCTTGATACTCCCAGAGTAGGGGAAGAGCTATACAGTTTACTATTATGCATTAGGGATTGGGCTGGGAGTAGTTTTAATGTAGGGTGACTGATTTGTTGTGTACGGGTCTCGGTAGTTGAGGCCACATGAGCGGAATTACCCGACGCATGATCTCAAGTTGGCCGCAGTTGTACATGTGTTGCGTTGTTGGATACATTATCTATTGGGAGAGCATTTTGTGGTTTTCACCAACCACAAAAGCCTCAAGTATATCTTTACTCAGCGTGACCTGAATCTGAGGTAGAGAAGGTGGGTCGAGTACCTACAGTCCTTCGATTTTGAGCTTGCATGTACACCTAGTAAAGGTAATGCAGTAGCCGATGCACTGAGCAGTAAGACTCATATACAGGCGGTGCAGGAGGCTAGTAGTGAGTGGGAGCTCATGGACTTGTTCTCTGAGATGCATCTAGAGGTGCAAAACATTCAGGGACAGACTTATCTTTCCTCGTTTTTTGTGACTTCTACCCTCCTGGATAGAGTGAGGATGAGGCAGTTATCGGATCTAGAAGGCCTAGTTCTACGGGATTCGGTGGCAAGTGAGGACCCTCCTCCTGGTTGGACGATCGGCTGTGATGAGGTTTTGCATTTCCATGGATGAGTGTGGGTTTCAGGGGATATACGCGAGGAGCTGATGTGGGAGTTTCATGCTTCGGCTTGGGCAGTTCATCCCAGGGTTACCAATATGTACCCTGACTTGAGGCGCCAGTACTGGTGGCCGGGTATGAAGAAATATGTAGCTGGTTTTGTTACGAGATGTTTCACTTGTCAGCAGGTGAAGGAAGAGCATCAGAGAACAGCTAGGCTGTTACAGTAGTTACCCATTCTAGAGTGGAAATGGGATGATGTCGCGATGGATTTCATGACAGGATTGTCGAGGTCACCTCGTGGCAATGACTCCATGTGGGTTGTTGTGGATAGACTCACGAAGGTAGCTCAATTCTTTCCGATCAAGGAGACCTTCGAGGTGGACGAGCTCGGAAGACTGTATATCCGAGAGATCGTACATCTTCATGGGGTCCCTCGTTCTATTGTTTCTAATAGAGATGCCCGCTTTACGTCTCGTTTCTGGCAGAGTTTTCAGAGGGCACTGGGAACGCAGGTGCTTCTGAGCACAGCATACCACCCTAGACTGATGTCCAGTCGGAGCATACGATACAGGTTCTTGAAGACATGCTGCGTTCATGCTTCCTAGACTTTGGGGGCTCTTGGGAGAAGCATATACCCTTATTTGAGTTTTCCTATAACAATAGTTTTCAGGAAACTATTGAGATGGCACCATACGAGGCCTTATATAGTAGGTCATTCCAATCTCCTTTGTGCTGGTTAAAGGCAGGTGAGGAATCTTTATTGGGACCACATCTCGTGCAGGAGACATCTGAGCAGGTCCAGTTGATTCGGAAGCGGATGTCTACTGCGTAGTCTCATCATAAGTCTTATGCTAATCGTTGTAGACGACCTTTGGAGTTTGTGGTTGGGGATCAGGTTTTCTTATGTGTTTCGCCGAGGCTGGGACACAAGAGGATCAGGAGACAGGGTAAGCCTTCACCGAGGTATGTGGGGCCATTCGAGATTCTGGAGAGAGTCAAACTGGTTTCCTATCGGTTGAAGTTACCGCAGCGGTACTGAGCCATGCACGACGTCTTCCACGTGTCTCAGTTGTGTCTCTATCAATCAGACTAATCTCATGTCTTTCAGCCTGAGGAGGTTGAGCTAAAGTCAGATGCATCCTTTGAGGAGCATCCAATTCATATCGTTTACAGGAGCACAAAGGTACTCTGAGACCGGTCAGTTCCTCTCGTATGAGTGCTATGGCAGCATCGTCGAGTGCAGGATGAGACCTGGGAGCGGGAGGCTGACGTACGTGCTCAGTGGCCAGAGCTGTTCTGAGCTTTATCTTCACCACCCTGGGAAGGGAAATTCGGGGACGAATTGCTATAAGGGGGAAGTTTATAAGAACTTGGTTCTTATTTTTGAGGTATAGGATTCTTCTTTTTTATTTTCCTTAAGTGTTTTTGAGAAAATATGGAAAATGGGGGAAAATCATAAATTTTTGGAACTACACGCTGTGTACTTTTTCACACGCCATGTACTTTTGTCCATGTGGGATGGGTACACGGGGCGTGTAGCCATGTCGGCGATGAGGGGTGTATGAATCGACTACACACCGTGTAGTGGTACCTTACACGCCATGTAGTCAGTTGGCATGCCTAAATAGTAAGGTGGTGGAGTAGCTGCCAGTTGGGTGATAGTACACGCCATGTACTCGGGAGTATATGTCATGTACTCATATCGACGGATGAACAGTGTGGTGGTGCCGCCAGAGGAACAATTAAATGAAGGAAGTACACACCGTGTACTCAGAAGTACATGTTGTGTACTTTGTTTTTTCGGCTTAAAACAGGCAGAAGCCTCCTCATTTGGCATAGGAGGAATTTGATCCGTTTTGGAGCTAAGGAGGATGGCCGAACCTTTGAAGATCCACCGGGTGTTCGTCTGGAATCCGTTTCAGCTTCGGACGAACTCGTTGGAACCGCATGGGTAAGCCCTTTCTCTTCCTTAATCCTTTCTTACCAATTATTTCCCAAGGGAAAGTTATTTACATTTGAATGGGTTTTGTTCTTCATCAGATCTATGCTGTTCTTGGGTGTTTCTTGGATCAGCGTTCGTTTATAACGCTCGTTGGCATATAAGGTAGGTGGCTTGGTGTAAATTTCCAACTGTCGTACGTTTTTTTTGTGTTTTCATGCCACAAACCCATGTTGGGGTGTCGTGTGGATGAGGTTGTTGCTATATTTAATGCCTATAATTGCATAGGTGATTAAATTGTGATAATAAAATGCTGGTTGGGATCTTTGCTTGGATCCGGAACCACCCCGGGGGTGTGTTTCACTGTTTATCCGTTTGACCAGGATACCTAGGGGTATGCCTTTAAAGTAGTAATCGTAGAATTTCCTTGAGAGGAATTTCTTATTTACTGCATTTGACATGTTGGGCATGGCCTGGTTACCTGTTTAGCCTGAGGGCGTTGTTGTGATTAGCCTGTGGGCACTGTACTATTTATCCTATGGGATGTAGTTATTTCGGCCTGAGGGAAACTTATTTCGTGCCTATGGGAAGCTGATTTTGTGCCTGTGGGCGATACTACCTATGCCTGAGGGCAAACTCTATTATGCCTGAGCGCAAATTCTTGTGTTGGATACTCGTTACCCGAGGGTAGGAGTTTACGTGTCTGAGGACACTAGTTGTTTACTTAGAAATGAATTGTAGTGATTTCTTATATAAAATGGATTAAATGAATAATTAAATGGAAATTTAACTGTTACGTTAGTTAATTTGTAGTACTGCTTACTTTATTTCATTTTACCGCTGCACACTATTGTTGCATGTAAGCACGCGGTTGGGCACGGGCCTTTGGTGGGTGCCTACTGGGATATATTTCTCACACCCTGTTTGGGTCATGCTTTTCAACCCAAACAGATTACATTTCTGCAGGTGTAGATAGGGGAAATAATCCCTATACATGTATTTGATTGTTGCTATGGAGTAGGAGGGCATGGGACCGAGCCTAGGCTCATGATGCCGCTGCTAGCTGTTTGCTTTGCTTTGTTGTACTCTGCTTTTTGTTGTACTGTATTGATGTATAACATGTTCTGGCTATTTTCTTAGAACCTGAGACATGTAGCATCATTATTTATACACTGTTGGTTATATCCACTGCTGTTGATTATTTCAGTTGTGTATGGTTTACTGCTTCCACTGTTTGTTGTAGGTTTTTTTTAAATTCTGTTGCGCTACACTTTGACAAATGAGGGCATAGTTTCCCCACTATCAGACCTGGGCCCTCCCTGCTAGTCGGCAGCCTCTGGCGTTTGGGGAAATGCGCTTGAGGTCATGTGGCGAACCGGGTTTGGGGCACGCGTTGAGTGGCACCTGGGTCCAGGACGTTACAAAGTGGTATCAAAGGAATTTCTTTTCTTTGAATTACTCTTCGGAGCCGTAGTCAGGGATAGGACGAATGGTAGATGGTAATAAGCTGTGCCCAGGCGTAGCTAACCGGTTTACAGAGAAATTCCAGTCTACCTCGTATTTTGCAATTCTTCTGATTTTTCAAATTTTACAGTTGATATGATTTCACCGTCGGGTGACACACTGGGATTGTGTTGTTTATATTTTATTTGTGGGTTCTATTTAGTTGTAACCCGATGAGATGAGGGTGTTCCATCTCATGCATCATATAGGCACATGCTAGAAATCACATTCCATGCATAGTTTCCATGCCATGTGGGTGCATTAGAATTCGCATGTTGTTGTGATATTTGTTGTGCCAGAAAATCATGTTGTTGTGATAGCTGCTTGATAAATAACTGCTCTGTGATAGGGTAATTTTATGTGATCTTGTTTATAGAATGGACGCCAAACTTTGGTTTTTGGGGAGTATGGGCCCCCATTGACCGGAATTTGGTGGATCAGGGTGTGTTTATTGTCTGTTTATTGGTTTTTGGGGAGTATGGTCCCCCAAGGGTCGGAATTTGACACTTAGGTGTTTTTTTACGGTTTTTCTGGGTTCTGGAGAAGTTTCTGAGGCAGACTGTCTGGAAACCCAGTATACACGCCATGTAGTATTTTTATACACGCTGTGTATGTTCTTCTGTTCAGGAAGAAAATTAAACTTTTTGGGTACACGCCATGTACCCTAAATACATGATGTGTAGTCTCTTCCCGTGTCACAAACCATGTAGGCGGTGACACGGGGTAGGGAAAGGCTTGGGTAAAACACGTCGTGTAGCTTTTGTACACGCCGTGTAGTGTTGACTCGGAGTCTGATCGTGTAACTAACAACACGGGTCGGTGAACTCCTGTACAGAACACGCCGTGTCAATGATGCACACGCCGTGTATTGTGACCTGGGGACTCAGCTGTGTAACTAACAACATGGGTCAGTGTCACCCCTCCTCGAACACACCGTGTACCTTTGGGACATGCCGTGTAGTCTTGTCTGAGAACAGACCGTGTTGACTTAGCCGTGTGGCGAGAAAACATGGTGGAGTACACGTTGTGTGCGGGTGTAACTCACTGTGTAGTTTCAAGCCGAGTAGTCAGTCGTGTAACAGACGAAATGGGCAGTTGGAAAATAACATCATACACGCCGTGTAGATATTATACACGCCATGTATTTTTTGTTGAACGGAAGCCGTGTGTAAGGACCCGGGCAGGGGAAGGGAAGTCAAGTACACTCCGTGTAGACAGTATACACGCCATGTAGTCTTGTTTTTAAATTTTGAAACGCCTCCTTCCTCTTGTTTCCTTTTTGGTTCCTTCGCCTTTCGGTCTTAATAATCTTGAATCTAAGGCATGCTTTTGACCTTGTAGTGTCATGCCACCTAGACGACCGCGCATTGTTCACCAGGAGAGCGGTGACGACTATACTTCAGAGATGGTGGGCCATGGGCTACCAGTTAATCCTCCAGTAGTGCGAGATGCAGCGCCAGCTGTAATACCGGACACTAGCGCGGAGGCACAGTTCCGTGAAGGCTTTATGCGGTTCATGAAGACCTTTCAAGGAGCACCGCAGGCTGCTACATCTATGGCTGAGCTAACTCATATCTTCCAGTAGCAGCATTCGCCTACATTTTTAGGGGATGGCGGACCACAGGCTATGGAGTCTTGGCTAGGATCGATGCAGAATATTTTCGAGCATCTTGAGATGCCTCCAGGGCGGAGGGTCAAGCTCGCGACGTATATGCTATGTGATTCCTCCAAGAGGTGGTGGGATCTTACCACCCAGTCAGAGCATCACAGAGACATGGCATGGGAAGATTTTCAGGCAGTCTTCTATGACTTCTTATTTCCCGAGATGCTGAGGGCAGATAGAGCTCGAGAGTTCATGAATCTGCAGTAGGGAGCTATGTAGGTGATGGAATATTCTGCTCGTTTTACGGAGCTTCAGCATTTTGCACCTGTGCTAGTGGGTGATGAGACATTGAGAGCCAGGCGTTTTGAGGATGGTCTTCGTTATGACATCTGAGCACTGGTTAATGTTTTCAGGTTGCCTTAAGTACATGCTATTGTGAAACAGGCACTGATTACTGAGAGGAACCTGTGGGAATCGAGTGGTGTGGGCCAGGGCGGTTTAGCACCAGTTACTGGTACTATTTCTGTTGGCAAGAGGAAGAGACAGATGGAATTCTCTCAGGATGGCAGTACTAGCCAGAAGAATGCTTCAGGTGGCCAGGTTATGTGCTACTAGTGTGGTATAGAGGGGCACAGGAGGCCATAGTGTCCACGAGACCCAGTGGAGTTTCGAGCTTGCGGCAAATTGGGTCATCTACAGTGCTTTTGCAGGGCGTTTCCACCAGCTAGTGAGAGTGGTTCTATGCAGACTCCACGTGCGGGAGCAGGACCAATGGCTTCTTACCAGTCGGGAAACTGGAATACTTCAGGGCGTGCAGGAAGAGATGGTAGTCGTGGCCATGGTAGCCAGACACCAGGATCTCAGAGGTAACAGGTCAAGATAGCTCAGGGTATCCAGGTTGTATCGTAGGGCCGCGGCACTGAGCAGGCATATGTAGTGCAACAGACCCAGCAGGAGCAGGATCTCGGACCTTCTATAGTCATAGGTACTATTCTAGTAGCTTCTGTCTTATCTTCAGTACTTTTTGATATGGTTATTATGCATAGTTTCATATTTGTACCCATTGTGGAGAGCCTTGGGATCATTGTTTCTTCTTCTTCTGATATCATGACGCTAGACACTCCGTTGGGGACTAGGACGGCGGAAGGGGTCAGTGTAAGGAGTTCCCCCTTGTGGTTGTAGGGTGTCACTTCCTTTGGGACCTCTATGTCTTGGAGATGACAAGCTATGATGTCATTCTCAGGATGGACTGGTTGGTTCCCTTTCGAGCCTTTGTAGACTTCTATCATCGCAGGGTGCATTTCACATCACCAGAGGGTGGAGAGTTTCTATACAAGGGCGAATGGGATGCTCAGGCGAGTCGAGCTGGACTAGAGAATCATGGGCGAGGTGGATTCATAGCCCAGATTGCGAGTTTTTATCTGGATGACCAGGAGACTTTTCAGATGGATTTCCCTCCAGTTGTTGATCGTTTTAGGGATGTCTTCCCAGACGACTTTTCAGGTCTACCTTCGGTGTGTGAGGTGGATTTCCCTATCGAGCTTGTGCCAGGAGCAGCACCGGTGTCCATTCCTCCTTATAGGATGGCCATGTCTGAGTTGCAGAAGCTCAAGAGGCAGTTAGAGGAGTTACAGGTAAAGAGATTTATCCGACCTAGTACTTCTCCTTGGGGTTCTTCGGTCCTTTTTGCGAATAAGGTGGACAGTACCCTCATACTCTGCGTGGATTATCAGAAACTGAACCAGTTGACGGTTAAGAACCGATATCCTTTTCCAAGGATTGATGATATTTTTGATCAGCTTTATGGAGAATGCGTGTTCTCGAAGACTGACTTGAGGTCGGGATATCATCAGCTGCGTGTGAGACCATCGGATATACCGCTTACAGCTTTTCAGAGAAGATATGGTCTGTACGAGTACTTGGTTATGCCGTTCAGACTCTCGAACGCGCCAGCCGTTTTCATGGCTCTGATGAATCGTGTGTTCCATCCGTATCTTGATTATTTTGTGGTAGTATTCATGTATGAAATCTTAGTGTACTCTCACAATTGACACAACCATTCCACCCATCTTGATATCGTATTGAGTACCCTGATATATCATCGGCTATATGCTAAGCTCTCTAAGTGCCACTTTTGGATGGGCCAGATTCACTTCCTGGGTCATATCATCTCAGAGGCAGGAGTTGCAGTAGACCCAGATAATGTGAGAGCAGTAGTTTTCTGGGAGCATCCTAAGAACGTGTTTGAGATACAGAGTTTCTTATGGCTAGCTAGTTACTATAGATTCTTCATACATGACTTATCCCGCTTAGCAGCACCGTTGACAGGTCTGACTAAGAAGGGTGTGAAGTTCGTTTGGTCAGAAGCTTGCGAGACATCTTTTCAGAACCTGAAGGGAAGGTTGACATCAGCACCGATCCTGATACTCCCAGAGCAGGGGAAGAGCTATACAGTTTACTGTGATGCATCAGGGATTGGGATGGGAGCAGTTTTGATGCAGGGCGACCGAGTTGTTGCGTACGAGTCTCGGCAGTTGAGGCCACATGAGCGGAATTACCTGACGCATGATCTCGAGTTGGCCGTAATTGTACATGTGTTGTGCTGTTGGAGACATTATCTGTTGGGAGAGCATTTTGTGGTCTTCACCGACCACAAAAGCCTCAAGTATATCTTTACTCAGCGTGACCTGAATCTGAGGCAAAGAAGGTGGGTCGAGTACCTACAGTACTTCAATTTTGAGCTTGCCTATACACCTGGTAAAGGTAATGCCGTAGCCGATTAACTGAGCAGGAAGACGCGGATACAGGCGGTGCAGGAGGCCAGTAGTGAGTGGGAGCTCATGGCCTTGTTCTCTGAGATGCATCTGGAGGTGCATGACAGTCAGGGCCAGACTTATCTTTCCTTGTTAGCTGTGACTTCTCCCCTCCTGGATAGAGTGAGTATGAGGCAGCTATAGGATCCAGAAGGCCTAGTTCTACGGGAGTCGATGGTAAGTGAGGACCCTCCTCCTAGTTGGACGATCGGTGGTGATGAGGTTTTGCGTTTCCATGAACGAGTGTGGGTTCCAAGGGATATACGCGAGGAGATAATGTGGGAGTTTCATGCTTCAACTTGGGCAGTTCATCCCGGGGTTACCAAGATGTATCGTGACTTGAGGCGTCAGTACTGGTGGCCGGGTATAAAGAAAGATATAGCTGGTTTTGTTACGAGATGTTCCACATGTCAGCAAGTGAAGGCAGAGCATCAGAGACCAGCTGGGCTGTTATAACAGTTACCCATTCTAGAGTGGAAATGGGATGATGTCGCAATGGATTTCATGACGGGATTGTCGATGTCACCTCATGGCAATGACGTCGTGTGGGTTGTTGTGGACAGACTCATGAAGGTAGCTCACTTCTTACCGATCAAGGAGACCTTCGGTGTGGACGAGCTCAGAAGACTGTATATCCGAGAGATCGTACGTCTTCATGGGGTCCCTCGTTCTATCATTTCTGATAGGGACGCCCGTTTTACGTCTCGTTTCTGACAGAGTTTTCAAAGGGCACTGGGAACACAGGTGCTTCTGAGAACAGCATACCACCCTCAGACTGATGGCCAGTCGGAGCGTACGATATAGGTGCTTGAGGACATGTTGCGTGCTTGCTTCCTAGACTTTGGGGGCTCTTGGGAGAAGCATATACCCTTAGTCGAGTTTGCCTATAAAAATATTTTTCAGGCAACTATTGAGATGGCACCATACGAGGCCTTATATGGTAGGCCATGCAGATCACCTTTGTGTTGGTTAGAGGCAGGTGAGGCAGCTTTACTGGGACCACAGCTCATGCAGGAGACATCTGAGCAGGTCCAGTTGATTCGGAAGCGGATGGCTACCGCGCAGTCTCTTCAGAAGTCTTATGTTGATTGTCGTAGATGACCTTTGGAGTTCATGGTCGGGGATCAGGTTTTCCTGCGTGTTTCGCCGAGGCTGGGACACAAGCAGATCAGGAGACAGGGTAAGCTTTCACTGAGGTATGTGGGGCCATTCGAGATTCTGGAGAGAGTCGGGCTGGTTTCCTATCGGTTGCAGTTACCTCCGCGATATCGAGCCATGCACGACGTCTTCCATGTGTCTCAGTTGCATCGTTATCAATTAGACCCATCTCACATCTTTCAGCCTGAGGAGGTTGAGCTAGAGGCAGATGCGTCCTTTGAGGAGCATCTGATTCGTATCATTTATAGGAGCACGAAGGTACTCTGAGGCCGGTCAGTTCCTCTCGTACGGGTGTTATGGCAGCATGGCCCAGTGTAGGACGAGACCTGGGAGCGGGAGGCCGACGTATGTGCTCAGTGGCCAGAGCTGTTTTGAGCTTTATCTTCGCCACCCTGGGAAGAGAAATTTGGGGATGAATTGGTATAAGGGGGTAATTTTGTAAGAACCCGGTTCTTATTTTTGAGGTATGGGATTCTTCTTTTTCCTTTTTCTTAAGTGTTTTTGAGAAAATATGGAAAATGGGGAAAAATTATAAATTTTGGAACTACACGCCGTTTACTTTTCCACACACCGTGTACTTTTGTCTGTGTGGGATGGGTACATGGGGCATGTAGCCATGTCGGTGATGAGGGGTGTAGGAACCGACTACACACCATGTAGTGGTACCTTACACATCGTGTAGTCAGTCGGTAGGCCTAAACAGTAAGGTGGTGGAGTAGCCTCCAATTGGGTGACAGTACATGCCATGTACTCGGGAGTACATGTCATTTACTCATGTTTACAGATGAGAAGTGTGTCGGTGCCGCCAGAGGAATAGTTAAATGAAGGAAGTACACATCGTGTACTCAGAAGTACACGTTGTGTACTTTTTTTCGGCTTAAAATAGGTAGTAGCCTCCTCATTTGACATAGGAGGCATTTGAGCCATTTTGGAGCCAAGGAGGATGACCGAACCTTTGAAGATCCACCGGGTGTTCGTCTGGAATCCGTTTTGGCTTCAGACGAACTCGTTGGAACCGCACGGGTAATCCCTTTCTCCTCCTTAAGTTGTTCTTACCAATTCTTTCCTGAGGGAAAGTTATTTACGTTTGAATGGGTTTTGTTCTTCGTTAGATCTACGTCGTTTTTGGGTGTTTCTTGGATCGGCATTCGTGTATAACACTCGTTAGCGTATAAGGTAGGTGGCTTGGTGTGAATTTCTAACTGTTGTGCATTTTTGTGCCTTTTCGTGCCATGAACCCATGTTGGGGTGTCGTGTGGATGAGGTTGTTGCTATATTTAATGCCTATAATTTCATAGGTGATTAAATTGTGATAATAAAATGCTGGTTGGGATCGTTTCTTGGATCTGGAACCACCCCAGGGGTGTGTTTCACTATTTAGCCATTTGGCCAGGATACCCAAGGGTATGCCTTTAAAGTAGTAATCGTAGAATTTCCTTGAGAGGATTTGCTTGTTTACTGCATTTGACATGTTGGGCATGGCCCGGTTACCTGTTTAGCCTGAGGGCATTGTTGTGATTAACCTGTGGGCACTGCACTATTTAGCCTGTGGGCTGTAGTTATTTCGGCCTGAGAGAAAATTCTTTCATGCCTGTGGGCAGCTGATTCTGTGCCTGTGGGTAACACTACCTATGCCTGAGGGAAAAATTTGTTATGCCTGAGGGCAGATTCTTGTGTTGGATACTCGTTACCCTAGGGTAGGAGTTTACGTGTCTGAGGACACTAGTTGTTTACTTAGAAATGCATTGTGGTGATTTCTTATATAAAATGGATTAAATGAATAATTAAATGGAAATTTAACTGTTAAGTTAGTTACTTTGTAGTAATGCTTACTTTATTTCATTTTACCACTGCACACTATTGTTGCATGTTAGCACGCAGTTGGGCATGGGCCTTTGGTGGGTGCCTACTGAGATATATTTCTCACACCCTGTTTGGGTCACACTTTTCCACCCAAACAGATTTCATTTCTACAGGTGTAGATTTTGGAAAGAGTCCCTATACAGGTATTTGACTGTTGATGTGAAGTAGGAGGCCATGGGACCGAGCCTAGGCTCGTGATGTTGCTGCCAGCTGTTTGCTTTGCTTTTTTGTACTCTACTTTTTGTTATACTGTATTGATGTATAACATGTTCTAGCTATTTTCTTAGAAACTGAGACATGTAGCATCATTATTTATACACTGTTGGTTATATCCACTGCTATTGATTATTTCAGTTGTGTATGGTTTACTGCTTCTGCTGTTTGTTGTAGGTTTTATTTAAATTCTGTTGCGCTACACTTTGACAAATAATGGAATAGTTTCCCCACTATCAAACCTGGTCCCTCGCTGCTAGTCGGCAGCCTCTGGTGTTTGGGGAAATGCACTTGAGGTCACGTGGCGAACCGGGTTCGGGGCGCCCGTTGAGTGGCACCTGGGTCCGGGACGTTACAAACCCACACTATACCAGTCACCTGTTTCTACCGAAGAGGAAGGATACTGGGAGATGAAGCCAGAAAATCGAGATACAACATACCTGTGAGTGAGGATAATGAGAAGGAGACTACGAACCGAAGAAGATGACGATGTGGGCAGCTTGCGGGATATTTTAACCTAGGGCAGTATTTTTTTTACGCAAATGATCAACCCGATCGACCCAACCCGATGTTAGATGGGTCGGGTCGGGTCGAGTTTGAAGTAAAAACACATGCAGCCCGACCCAACTCGACCTGACATATTTTAGGTCGGGTCGGGTTTAAAAAACCCTCAAACCCGACCCGACCCGACCCATGGACACCCCTAATTTTTAGCAATGGATGACTCTTTGATTTCTTTTATTACCGGTGTGTGTGTTTCAACTATGGTAGTATAATCTTTTTAATATATTTAATTCTTTGTATTTCTTGGGAGTGTAATAGTGTAAGTGTGGGGGTGATTGAGAACAAATTTACCCAATTTTTGACTACTTTCCATCGATAATTAACCACTAAATTGGTTTATAACTTGGGTGATTAAATTATTTTTATTACTTTTGATAATTTTGAATTAATTTATTAATTGGATTAAATCATGTTTTTTAATTATTTTACTCAATTCTTGGATTAATTGTAAAGCTATACATCGATCTTTGATGCTGTACTTTCATTATCTTAATGATTTTAATAATGATTTTCATTATTTTATTTCATTTTTAATTTAGTTTAGAAAATACTACACTTATTATTGTGTTTTTATGAATTTTGGATTTAAAAATGAAAAGGGTATGAGCTGATCATATGACTTTTCTGTCCATCATATGATTTTACCATCTTATATCTTTTTAGATTTATTATATGTGACTTCCAAACAACATATGCATTTTCTAGTCATCTTATAATAGATTCCTCTCTATGTAATATATTTCCAATTGTGTGTAAAACATTTGGACTTGTGAAAATTATGGATACACCCATATGAGATTTCAACCTATGTAAAATATTTCAAAACCCATATGATATTTTTCTTTATGTTCTAAATTTATAAAAGATGTAAGAGATTTTCAGCCTCTATTATGTTTCCTATAGCTAGATTCCTATATTCCATTTCACCACTCATAAAATAATTTCTCCCCATATAGTAGATTTCATGGTCGTAAGATATTTTCTTTAGAGACCCACTCGTATGGATTTCCCTCCATATAGGACATTTTCTTTAGATCGTACAACTTTAACCTGAGGGTCCTCATTTCCAAAGAATAAGAGTAACATATGTAGGTGCATTCTATATCAAGGTACCCCCACAATTCTGAAGGTTGTGAAAGGGTAATCCTGCATTCATAGTTTCTATGTTAGGGCACCACCAAATATTCTATTTTATGTCAGATTCATACAATACTTTCATCATACTATAATTTTTGGTCTCTTAGTTGCGTAGAGGTTATTACATTACTATGAGAAGATAAAACTCTAAATTTTACAAGATTTAAAGTCCCATGTCAACCTTCATATTAGATATATTGACATAATCATTGAAAACAAATACATTCATAACCCGGTGTTCACTTTATATTATTATATGGATCTTCCTATATGATATTGAGTTATTATTGATGTGTTTCATGTCTCATAACTCTAGGAGTATGAGTCAGTCCCCAAACATGTGGTCGATGGGGATGATTTTGAGTTGGATGCAGACACATCATTTGAGGAGCTCCTAGTGTGGATAGTTAACTAGAATGAGAAGGTGTTTTGTGGAAATATTATGCCTCCCATCTGAGTATTATAGAAACATGTCCATATCTAGGAGGATACATAGTAGCCTGAATTGGATATGTGGGCCCAGTAGCTGAATTTTTTCAGAGAGGGCTCCTGGTGATTCTTCTTAAGGATGAGAATCCCTTAGAGGGGAGGTTTGTAACACCCCTAGAATTTAACGGTCCATTTTATTTAAACTTTTCATTGAATATTATATACCTTAAGGGTTTTTTGTTGTTTAGGGTCTTGGTGGTGGCCCAAGATTGATATTTTTTTAAGTCATGTGTGGTTTCAACCTATAGTTTTGTAGTGGTGTCTCACTGCTTCGTGATTACTATGAGTCACAGCGTGAGGGGAAGCTAACCCAGGGCCACTTCGTGGCCATGAGGCACCACAACATGACGGTTGGTTTGAATGGGGGTCATGATGTGGTATAGAGGCACCATGACATGAGGCTTGGAGTGGTGAAAATGGTAAATGGGTTTACCCTTACGTAAGATTCAGTAACGCCTCATCCCCAAAAAGCATTTGAAATTCAAAAAGAATTTTAATTTTGAATTAATAGATAGGATGAATTTTTAATTGGGGTTTATAATTAAAATGTAAAGTTTAATACCCCTAAATGGAGGTATTTTGGATGGGTAATGCGGTTTAATTAGTGTCTAGGGTCGGGTTGGAGTCAAGATAGGCCCACGGTGACTGGGTTGTAGCATGAATATAGCCTGTAGCTACCGAATTGTCTGTGTCTAGACAGTGGAACCCTTATATATGGGTGCCACCGGTAAGATGATGGAAGTGTACTAGATTTTAGGTTCTGATTGCAATGGAATCATGCGATTGGTGGTGCCCAACTCTAATTTTTTTCATGATCAATGATTAATCCAAGATTTAACACAATGTTGAACATTGTGATCAAAAAAATTAAATCAAAGAATCATATAATAGAAATTATGCCAGAACTGGAGGTAGGATCATCACATATTATTTATAATTAATTTAATTAATTAAGAATTAACTTTGTAGTAATTATTTCTTCATTGATAAATCTGGTTACAGATCTATGTTGTTACATAGTTCCTTTATAGGAATCAAGTGTGTATTCCCTATACTGATGATCCACATGTGTTCTATGATTCTCTAAACATTGCCAAAGGAATTTATGGGTGACAGAATGACAGATCCTTTCTCTTACGTTGTCCGACTTTGATTTCTTTGAGAACTAATTCCAAAGTGTTCTCCTTGATCTGATAGAGGAAGATTGCTCTCCATTCTTAGGAGCATTCTTGGATAAGGGAGATCTCTAGTCCTAAGAGGATTATCCAAATCCATTGTGCACAACCAAGACAAATGAATTGGCTCATTTAAAAAATAATATAAATGGGTTTATATATTATTTGGGTTAAAATAAAATAATTTCACAAGTTTCCTTAATTATTTATTTAATCCTAGTGAAACCCCATGTAAAATAATAACAATGATATCATTATTTCTTGACATGCACTTAACTTGTGAATTATAATTAAATATTAATTATTCAAATAATATAAAATATTTATTATTTCTAAATAGAACTAAAATCCATGTCTTCCATTCCTCCATAATATTAATCAGACCTTGAATAATGTCTATTTATTTATTAAATGAATATCACTGCATTATTCACTAATAAATAAATAAATATTATATATACTAAATAGAAAATAAATATTTATATGTGATCAAACATACATGAATAATTATTAAAAAATGTTTGGGAATAATATTTATTCAACCTATTAAATAATAAATAATAATATATATTATTTAACTGTGATTCTGGATACACTTAGTGTGTGACCCTCTAGGCCTCTTTCTTAGTGGCATGTGGAGAAGTAGCCTAAAGTCCAAGGTTAGCATCTCATAACACACCAAGTCACCCATAGAGAAAGAAGTTAATGTTATAATGCCATGATACCTCATACGAATGCTTAATATGTAATATAATCCCTTCATCACAATATCTCAAATAAAACAGGATGCATGTCGGTGACATCAACCTATGTGCTCGATGTCTCTTTATTTGACTATCTAAAAATAGAAATTTCATATAGAAGACCATGGATATGGATTTATTTAGGCTATATCATTTCCATCAAAGGACCTAAGATATAAAATTCTATTAAAAATTGAATGGATAAATGCATTCTCATATTATTCATTAATGCAACATTACTCATGATGCACCCAATGTATCCTACCTCACCACAAACATATATCATCAATTTTTTCATCAATACATCAAATTACACAACTCATAATATTCATTAATAATAATATTAAAGTCTAAGGACCAATACACACATATGAAAATAGGAACATCAAATGACATATAAATGCGGATTTCCTACTAGCAGGTCTCGTTCTAATAATATCCTACTGGATATTACCAAGGGAATACACCATGATAAGGTTCCTCAAATTCCTATGATTCTCCACCCCTGATAGCCTGTATCATTTGTGTCCCTAAAATGATGCCATGCATTTATAGAACATATATTAAGAATAGTGTCATAGCACTTTAGACTTCTCATCATAGTGGGGAACTTCTATGACCATTTAGTGAGACAACTATCTTGGGACATTATCGCATTCAATTTTACACAGAAGAATAATCATGATGTGATAATAAGTTTATTAATATTCAAAAACTATGAATACATGTTATCATTAGGTACACAGAAGTTGGTTCTAGGGAACCAACTCCAACAGACTCCCACTTTCACTAGAGACAACTACTAACAACCTTCAGCCCGCTAGCTCTCACATGATACTCATGCTTCATCTGAGATAGGTATTTAGTCAATGGATCTACAAATTTCTCTTCTTGGGTTACTCCAATCACTAAAACTTCACCCCTTTGATAAAAATCCCTCAAGAGGTGATACTTTTAGAGTATGTTCTTTGTCTGTTGGTGTAACCTTGGATCTTTTTCATGATCTACCGTTGTAGTATTATCATAATACAATGTGATAGGTTCTTTAATTATAGGTAGCACATCAAGATCCTAGACAAAGTTCTGAATCCAAATGGATTCCTTGGATACATCATAAGTCACTATATACTCATACTCCACTATAGAATCAGTGACAACTATCTTCTTTGAACTATTCTAGGTCACAACTCACCCATTGAGACAGAAATCATATTCTAATTGTGACTTTAGATCATTCTGATCTATTTAAAAACTAGCATTAGTATAACTTCTTATGAATAGCTCCTCGTCTCTTTTATACACCAGGAACATATCCCTATTTTTTCTCAGATACTTAAGGATAGCCTTAACAGTAGTCCAATGTTGTTCTCCTAGATCTTCTTGATATCTACCTACCATGATCAGTTAATAAGTGAAACCAATTATAGTACATAACATGGAATACATGATTGATACTATCTCTGAAACATATGAGATATTACTCATTCTCTTTGTCTCATGTTGTTTCTAAGGACACATTTTCTTAGAAAGATGTAAAATATGTGACACTAGAACCAATACCCTCTTGGATTGTTCCATACTAAATCTCTTTAGTATCTAGTCAACATATATAATTTTAATTAGTCTAAGAATCCTCATGGATCTATCATGAATGATCTTGATCCTTAGAATATAGGTTACTTCACCTAATTCCTTCATGGAGAAAGACTTGTTTAACCTTTTCTTGACAGACTGTAGGACTGGTATATCATTTCCAATAAGTAATATTTTATCAAAATATACTACTAGGATAATGGCTGTATTTACATTAAATCTCTTGTAAACACATGGCTCACATTATATCTTAATGAAACCAAATTCTTTTATGTATTCATCAAATAAAATGATCCATGACCTGAATGATTACTTTAATCCATAAATGGATCTCTGCAACTTGAAAATCCTTATGGAATCACCTGGATTCACAAACCCTTCTAGTTGTTTCATATATACATTTTCCTGAAGGTCCCCATTAAGGAATGAAGTTTTTAAATACATTTTCTAAATATCATAGTCATGGTAAGATTCTATAGAAATTAGGGTTGTGATGGATTTAAATATGGAAAATGGTGAAAATGTTTCATCTTAGTTAATTCCTTGATGATGTTTAAACCCTTTATCTACTAGTCTTTCTCTATAGGTATTTATTTTACCTTCCATGTCTAGTTTCCTTTCGAATACCCATTTTCATCCAACGGGCTTTACATTAACTGGCACATTGACAGAACATCAAATTAGTTCTGATACATGGAGTCCATTTCATAATTCATGGATCCTTTCCATCTTATATCTTCTAAGCTCTCTACTACCTCTTTATAGGAGATAGGTTCATCACTGTCAACAAATAATGAATCACCATCTTCAGTGACTAGAAAACCATATCTCTCTGGTTCTCTTACCTCTCTTACACTCCTATGTAATAATTTTGTTCATGAACTACTTCCTCCAAGGGGGCCTATGGAATCTGTTCCTATACCAACTCTTGTGTATCTTGAGCATCAGCTTCATCGAAGTCAATCTTGATCCCACTATCATTGTTAAGGATGTGATCCCTCTCAAGAAATATGACTTGTCTAGTGATAGTCACTTTATTATCTAAGGGGTTGTATAGGTAGTATCCCTTTTTTTCTTTAGGATACCCTATAAAGATACACTTCATGCCCCAGGGTGCAATTTTGTTTCCTGAGAAGGCCTTAACAAACACCTCTCAACCCCATACATGTGTACATGATAAAATAGGTTTCTTTCCACTCCATAGCTTGAATGGAATTCCATTTTTCGATTTAGCTGGTACTTGGTTTAATGTGTATTCTGTAGTTTTTAATTAGTATCCCCAAAAGGATAATAGAAGATCTATATGAATCGTTATCTAACTTACCATGTCTAACAAAGTATGGTTTCTCCTTTCACTAACACCATTACACTGTGGTGTATAATTTGGAGTGAGTTGATATAGAATCCCAAACTTCTGTAAGAAGTTTATAAACTCTTGGTTAAGATATTTAACACCTTGATCTGATTGAAGATTATTTATCTTCTTACTAAGTTGATTCTCTACTTCATTCTTGAATTCCTTTAATTTCTCAAAGGAATTGGACTTATACCTCATCAAGTAGATATAACCATATCTACTCAATTAAATAGTAAAATTTATGAAGTAATAATATCCGCCTATAGATTCTGCTAGAAATGATCCAAAGACATCAGTGTGTACTAATCCTAAAATCTCTATGGACCTTTCACCCTATCCACCAAATGGTGGTTTGGCCATTTTTTTATATAAACAAACATGAAATATTTCAAGTAGTTTTAACTTGGAAGAGTCTAAATAACCATCTTGATATATCTCTATCAAACTCTTCTTGTTTACATGACCAAGATGGTGATGTTATAGCTGGGTGTTATATGAGTCATGTGAACATGATATTTTTGACAATTTCCAATACTTTGTTTCATAATTTAATACATAAAGATCATTATTTAAATATTTCATACCATAACATATGTTGTTCTTATAAAAGAAACAATTTTTATTTCCAAATTTGAATATAAACCCATCTGTATCTAGGTGTGATACATAAATTATGTTTTTGGTAACCATAGGTACATAATAACAATATTTTAAAACCAAAATCAATCTTGTTTTCAATGAAAGGTGGTAGTCCCCAATGGCTAGGGCATCCAGCCTCGCTCCATTAGCATCTCTCAGATCCACCTCTCCTCTGGAAATCTTTTGGAATATACTTGGTTACTGTATTCGGATATACATATGAGGACCATAAGATGTATCTAATACACAATGTGTATAAATGGAAAGATTACATTTGACAACAAATGAACGTTTATCTTCCCCTTGCTTCTGGGTGCAGTTCCTCTTCCAGTGTCCTAACTTTCCACATAAAAAATATACTGCCTCCTTTCATTTTCCTTACCTATAGATCTTCTTCTTCTTGGAAGGATGATGCTTAAGAACATTAGATTGTTTATATGTCTTGGACCCATTTTACTTGTTCTTCCTTTTCTTTTTCACCATAATGAACACGGGTTTGTCATGCCCCATGTCCTTATCCACTTATTGAATCAAGGTCATAAGTTTCAAAATAATCTTCTTATTATTACTTATATTGTAATTAACAAGAAAACTAGATAAGGTCTTGGGTAGTTAAGAAAGTAAGAAATTTGTATGCAACTCATCTGGGAATTTAATCCCTAAGATGTCTAATCATTCAATTTATCCAATAATCTTGACTACATTAGTCCCATATGGTGCATAATCTCTAAGCTTAGTTGTGAACAAATCATTGGAGATTTCATACCTCTCTTATCTTGACTTCTCTTTATAGATATCCCAAAGGTGAGAAATCATTCTATATGCATCCATGTCCTCATGTTGCTTAAAAATATCATTGGACATGGATGATAACATGAAGTAGTGAACATATGTACCATCATTCAGATGTTTCTCATAGAGATATAGCCTTCATCACTTGCCTCATTACCAGGCACAACTAGAAAAGGTTCTTCCAGCATATACAAGTTTCTTTCATGGAGAAGGATGGCATATAGGTGCCTTTTCCATTCTTGGAAATTTTTGCCAGTGAGAAGGTTTTCCTTATCAAGTATGGATCATAATGATATGTTTGATCTCATTTTATTTTTTCTTCTACAAAATAAGATGATAATAATTTTAGTACTTTTTCAGATAAAATTTATACAAATAAATAAATATTATATTTATTAGGCGCGTTCTATTTTATTGAAACCCAATAGCCCTCACCATTGGCTTTGGAATATCCTGTTTCTTGTATATTCTAGTGGAAAGGATCCATATTCCCCTTATCATTACCCCAAATTTGGTTGGACAAGAAACTTTAATGGTTTTAGGTAGGCATTCCAAATTCCAACTGTATTAACTCATAATTCTTTAATCTATTGAGTGGACTCCCTAATCCTGAAATCATTAAATTATATTTCCTCAACCCTTGCCTATTAGTTACAATAAGTCCTACTTTGTAATTCAACCCTTGATGTAAACTAAGTTAAGTCAACTCAAAACTTCAAGTTAGAATTCCTCGATAATTGAAAGCACCCCAAATTTTTTTGGTCAGGCATTTTGAACTATGGTTCAATTTTAACTAAATTAGTGCTAGGATATACTAACTTAATATATTTAATTGAGGTATTTTATCCTTTATGCATAAATTTCCAATTATTATATTTATCACATTCTTGTTAATATTAAGTGAATATACTTAAGTGATTAATGATGTATTAGATAATATTTATGCATAAGACAATTTATTTTAGTTCTACCTTGCATGCTCGTTAATTTTATTAAGTTATGTGATTGTGAAAAAATATATATAATGACATAACCATGAAACTTGATGGAAATAAAATAATAAAGTAGTATGATCCTAAGCTTATACTAATGGTTAGTTTATCTAGTGATTGATAAAATAACCACTGACCTAGGGTAAAACGCCTTGAACCAATTAAGGTTTGTGGTACAGCTTTCCACATGTCCACCTATATATCTCCTTAGATTGGTTTCACCTCAACTTTGAACTTGAAATGCCTCCACTAGCTAAGGTGATCCATACTTTACATATGCATTTTACTCACACTCAAGTGAGGGGGAAAGGGATTTACATAAAATAAAACATGGGCACGCAAGACCTGCATAATATTAGGAGAGAAATCATGTATTCCAACAATTTAATTTAATAATAAATTGAATGAAACCAATCATATACAAAGGTCCAGTCTAGATCATGATCATCCATATGCATGAAATGAATTATGCGTTTAATAAAACTAGCATTCAATTCTTAATTGATCTTATTTAAAATAAATTGTTCTTGAATCAATTAATTACCATATTTAATTAATAAATTATTTTATATTAATTATCATCTGGATTTACTTGAGATTCTCATCCATTATAATTTTAAACAAATTAAATAAACTCATTTAAAATTAACTATGTACATAGACTTACCTTGAAGGAAACACAGTGAATACCAATCCAAATCTACCCAACATGTATTATACTCGTATACAGTTTATTATTTGTAACATATAGCATACACGACTTATCATGTACTTTAATGACTTGTAGTATCAACTTAATGATTACACAAATTTTATGAATTTTATGTAATGTTTCATGCTTTAATGTATGTAGAGTAAAAACTATAATAAAACTCATACATGACATAAAGATCTTGAACATTAAGAAGATATTAAATAAACATTTATATATAAAAATAGTAAAAACCCATCACATGGTGTGTCTTATAAACTTAATTACCACATTCAAGAACATGTATCAAGGTTTACATAATATAATAAATAAATTTTAAATCTGCACAACTTGGTATAAGTACACGACATGTGCATCCGTTCTACACAACATGTACATCTATCACCGTCTATATGAGGTACACGCTTAGGGACTCGGCGTGTAAATCATACCTCATAAAATGGAGTACACAATGTGTCTAGTGGGATTCACACTATGTGATCTATGAACTACACAGTCCCTAGTTAGGTAGGTTGGGTATGGTAATACATGGCCCATCTATGAGTCAAAGGGGCTACATGCCATGTATATGGGCTACACGGCATGTAATCTGGTTAATTGTGTGCCAGTATGTCCTAGTAAACACACAATGTAAGAATTAACTATACCATGTGTCATTAATGCACACATTTTGAGTAATTTCCAAATTAACTCCTGGTGCATTGACCACGAGTACACAGCGTGTAAATCTGGTTACACGGTGTGTACTCCTATGTTTTATGACCAAAAACCTTGGTACCTTCGAATGAGTCCCTTGATTTTATTTTAATCATAAAATTAATAATTTCAATTAGATCAATGAGAAATTAAGGACTAAGAATCATATCTCACAATATAGATTAAAAGAACAATTAAACTTGAATTGAAAAACTAAATTACAAATGATTAAATCACCAAAGATATTTAAATATTTATAAACAATTATGTGACCCCTCAGATACCACTTATATGTTCTGAGCGCAGTGGAAGTGTGCTATGGATGGTTCCCAACTCTTCTTTTTTCCTTGATCGATGATTAATTTGATATTTAAAACAACATTGAACTTCGTGATCAACGGAATTAAATCAAATAATTAGACAATAAAATTTATTTCAGAACCAAAGGGAGGATCATCACACATTATTTATAATTAATTTAATTAATTAAGAATTACCTTTGTCAGAATTCTTTCTTCATTGGTGAATCTGGAAACAGATCTTCATTACTGCATCGTTACTTTGTAGGAATCAAGTGTATATTTCCTCTAACGGGGATCCACATGTGATCCATGAATCTTTAGACATCATTGAAGGAATCTTCTGGTGCTAGCATGGAAGATCCTTGCACTTGCGTTATCCACCTTTGATCACTTCAAGAACCACTTCCAAATCATTCTCCTTGATCTAGTGGAGGAATATTGCTCTCTATTATTGGGAGTATTCTTGGGGAAGGGATTTTTCTAGGCTTTAGAGAATTCTCCAAATCTGTTGTGCACAACCAAGACAAATTAATTGTCTCATTGAGAAAATAATATAAATGGGTTTATATATTTCTAGGGTTAAAATAAAATAATTGCACAAGTGTTGTTAATTATTTATTTAATCCTAGAGAAACACCATGTCAAATAATAATAATAATATCATTATTTCTTGACATGCACTTAACTTGAAAATTATAATTAAATATTATTTAATCAAATAGTATCCAATATTTATTATTTCTCACTAGACCTAAAATCTCAGTCTTCCATTCCTCCATAATGTTTATCAGACCTTAAATAATGTCAATTTATTTATTATATAAATATCACTGCATTATTCACTAATAAATAAATAAATATTACATTTACTAAATAGAAAATAGATATTTATATGTGATCAATAATACATGAATAATTATTAAACCACATTTGAGAATAATATTTATTTGACTTGTTAAATAGTAAATAATAATATATATTATTTAACTAAGATTCTGGATACACTTAGTGTGTAGACCTCTAGGACTCTTTCTCAGTGGAATTAGGTGAAGTAGCCTAAAGTCTAAGGTTAGCATCTAGAAACACACCAAGGAACCCATAGAGAAAAAAGTTAATGCCATAATGACATGATACCTCATATGGATGCTTACTATGTAATGTAATCCCTTTATCATAATATCTCAAATCAAGCAGGTTTCATGCCGGTACTACCAACCTATGTACACGATGTCTCTTTATTTGACTTTCCTAAAATAGAACTTGCCTATATAACACCATGGATATGTATTTATTTAGGCTTTATAATTTCCATAAAATGTCTTGAGATATCAAGTTATATTAAAAACAAAAGGGATAAACCTTTTCTCTCATTATTAATTATTTCAATATTACTCGTGATGCACCCAACATATCCTACCTCACTGTGAACATATGTCATAATATTTTTCATCAATACATCAAAGTATGTGACTCATAATATTTGTTAATAATAATATTAAAGTATAAGGACCAATACACATGTTCGCAGATAGGAACATCCAATGACATGTTTAAATATGTATTTCCTACTGGAGAATCATGTTCTCATAATATTCTAATGGATATTACCAAGGGAGTACACCATGATAAGGTTCCTCAAAGTCCTATGAGTCACCGCCCCTGATATCTTGTATCATTTGTGTCCCTCAAATGATATCATTCAGCTATAGAACATATATTAAGAATATTTTCATAGCACTTCTGAATTCTCATCATAACGAGGAACTAATATGACCTTGTAGTGCGACAACTACTCTTGGGACATTATCACATACAATGTTATGTGAAAGAACAATCATGATGCGATAAGAAGTTTATTAATATTAAAAAACTATGAATACGGGTTATCATAAAGTAAAGATAAGTTGGTTCTAGGGAACCAACTCCAACACAACTATCTAGTGGGGTTAAAATAGGGAAAATCTTCATTTTCCCCCTTGAGTTTTTAGATGGGCCAACCCCATTCCTCCCCTCCTCTTGGTTCACATGGCTAGGACACTCCCTCCCCTTCTCTCCTTATTCCTAACTTCATCCAAGAAGGGTTTCATGTCATTTTCATGGTGATTTTAGGCAAGCCTCACCCTCTAGTGATATATTCTTTTCTCCTCCTCTCATCTCTAATTTTTATATCTCTAGTTTGGGGTTTTTTATTCTAATTTCACTAGATCATAGTGGAATCAGATGTTAATGATGGGGATTTTTTTATGCCCATTTAGAGGATGTACTAAGATGACATCTAGGTTCCATTATTTGTATAATCATTGAAGGTATGCCACACCATGGATTTTTCTTCAATTTTTGTTTAAAATTATATTTTAAAATAATGTAATTGGTGGTATAGGTTGAGGCTTTGGTTCAGTTTGGTTTCAGGGGTGGTCAGCACCCCATTTCTCAAAGAACCAAGGATCATTATATGCCCAATGAGTTTTTGGAATTTATCCCACCTTTGAAAAAATTTTATAATTAATTTTACTTGGTTTTAATTAATTAGTTTTTATGGATTGGCATGAGATAGGTGCCCTGAGGTGCATGTGGTGACTGTCAGTGCCGAGATGATCTTGTTTAAGGATGGATAGCGAGTTGTTGGGCTGTGAAAAATAGAAAGGGGTTCAAAATGAGGTAGGTGGTCTCATGTACACACCCTATGGTTTATTAATTTGATTATATGCATGGTGAAATGTGGCTTCACCATCTCAAGGTGATTGGACTCTAAATTAAATCAATTGGTAAATTTATATTTAATTAGATTGTTAATCCAATTAAGTGAAATTGACTAATTAAATGAACTATGCCCCATGAACTGAATGATCACTAGGGGTCGCGAACAACCCTTATGCACTATTTTATTATCTCAGTGCTGATGGTTGAGGCCGAAACTATTGAGATAAGGAATGGGATTTAGACTTTTTGGGAGGTGAGGAAAAAAAAAATAAGATTTATTAGCACATTAATAGGGTATTTAGACACCCCCAATCCAAAGGTTAGGG
This sequence comes from Viscum album, assembly GCA_963277665.1. Taxonomy (NCBI): domain Eukaryota; kingdom Viridiplantae; phylum Streptophyta; class Magnoliopsida; order Santalales; family Viscaceae; genus Viscum; species Viscum album. The sequence goes on along the minus strand of OY728135.1, from coordinate 1,662,928,630 downwards.
TGAACCTAGAGATCATAGGACATGTTGGACTTAGGGGACCCCCCCCCCCCAACCCCCACCCCAAGTTTTCAAGCAATTTGGGATCATCGAGATGTGTGTGGGGTGAGTGATCCTCCTCCATCCATTATGGCTAGGACTGTGTGGATAGAGATTGAAATGACTAGGACCAATTTGGGTGAGAGGGATGACTGAGGGTGACCTTGATAACCAATATGGGCCATGTTCCATCTCTTTGATTGTCTCCTGTATGGAAAATCTCATGTGGTTGATGAGGCCATGCTGCCCTATAGATGATGTTGTGGGATGCAGGATCCCTAGGGCATTGGATGTTGACTCAAGGCATAAATGAGACTGAGGACCCATGTGAGGGCGCCTCTACTATACTACAAACTAGGGGATGCTCAAGGGTGCCCCACTGATAGACTGACTTTGATTAGGTATATACAGTTATGGGTAGATATGGTTACAGGTGTTTCCATATAACCTGAACCAACATGGAAACCCGACGGGGTAGAGATATTTATTATGGGCATGGTAATTCATCCAACCCTTGTTACTTATTTTTTTATGAAAAATTTACAAGGGTTCATGATTTTTTATCAAATACAAGGTTGGGATACCATGATTTGGGTCCAGATTCATGGTTGGAGCTACCATGAAGTTGAAGCTCGATGTTAGAGCTACTATGGATTTGGATCTCATATGTTGGATTATTATGGGATGTTTCCCTAGAGTTGTGAGGATACCTTAAGGATTCCATGGATTTAGAGCTAGAAATCTAGGTAGGCTACCATGGATTTGGGGTAGGTATACCATTGGAGATGTCGTGAAGTTGGAGATTAGTATTGGAGCTACCATGGATTTGGATATCAAATGTCTAGAATATCATGGGATGGGTCCCCATATTTGTGAGGATATGTTTGGGGATATCATTGATTTAGAGCCTGTGTGTTACTAGGATAACACAGTTAATGCGGTGTGCCAAGAGATACCTTGAAACTGGCCAAAGTAATTATGATCGATCATATCATAGACCTGATGATCAACAGTGGTTGTTATTTTATTTCTTTCTAATAATTATTTATTTATCAGAGCATATAACATGCATATATCATTGAATATGCTAGTTAGTATGGGACTGTGTTGGTGTTTCCCTACTGAGTTATGTACCCACACCCTACTCGGGCCACCACTATACATGGGTACTCGAGTAGCTCTCACATGGTTGTTGTAGGCATGGGTAGGGCTGAGGCCCAGGATCAAGTTTAACATAATCGAGCGGGATAGCTCAGATAATATCCAGAGATCAGGTCATGATATGGATCATAGTTGTAGTAGATACCAAAATATTTTATTATTTTCTTTTCATTTTATATATATAACCGGACCACAGGTGTTTGGTTATATGTATGGCATGGATGCTTGGGGTTTTACTTCATTTCATGTATTATATCTAGATGTTTATTTATTCCTATATACTCTAATTATTTCCTTATATTGTTAATTTTTGGTTATTTATTTATGATTTCTCACTCTGAAATAGGGGTATATCCTCCCCATGGTACCTCCTTATACCCCCACTACTAGTCAGTGGCCTCTAGTGTTTGGTGAGGTTCTCTTGAGGTTGAATGGTGAACTGGTTTAGTTATTATTCATAGAGTGAGTTGGGTCGGTATGTTACAAAGTTGTATCAAATGATTTATTTTATCTTTGTCTTAATATTTTGAGATTTGAAAGACTTGAGACATGGTAATGTGTTAAATCTTGTGATGGAACCCAAATTGGTGTGTCAAGAACACATTCTCTAATGGAAGTCCAAGTTACTAGGGATAGTATTTATTCTTTGAATTTCATTTTTATAGTTTTTTTGATTTTCACCTATTGTGATGTACATGAGGTTTGAGATTTATGATTTATGAGTTATTGAATTTTGGATCTTGGTCCGTTGGCAAGAATACAGTGATTGTATTGACTTTTGGACTATAGAGGCAAGATGCATCTCTTGCATCATATCAGGAACATAGGATTCACATGACATATAGTGCTGCTAGTCTGGAATTTCACTGATGATTAAGGATCAGCTGTTTAATGTGTTAAAAACAACTCATATGGAATTTCTCCATATAAGTACTTGGTTCCATCCTACTTAGCTGGGATGAATTGCATATGCATTTCATTTTTATGGCTATTCATGTTAATCTATGATGAGATGCTCAATGATGAGAATGATGACATGGACCATGTACACAGGAGGTGTAGTGACCCTAGTGGGTTGATAAAGGCACATGGTGTCTTAGAATTTGACCCCTTGTGGGTTTTCATCATTTAGGTTTAGTTACTTAAAGTTATATTAACAACCTATATGGTGTTTTCCCATATATCTTGGAATGAAATTCTACCTAACTAAATCTATCAACCTTGGTCCTTGATATGGATCATCTTAGATAATTTCATAGGGGAGTCAGCCTGAGTTGTTATCCTTAAGGGAGCAGTCCAGTGTATGGATGCTTGATAAGAATCAGAATTTAGTATATTTTAGCTAGGCATGTAATGTTTATTGTGTGTTTGATACTCTTTAGAGGGTATTGGCATGTGAGGTTCCATATGGTTTGTAGATGGGAACATGATATATTTCTAGTGAGCTTGGACTCTAGTAAGACCTTAGGTTATAGACAAGGTGGGGGATCCTAGTGACCTTTTTGGAATGTGACTTAGGATTTAGTTAGTTAGATTCTATTTTTTTTAAGGGTGAATCATCATAGGGGTTATCCCAATTTTTTTCCTTATAGATGAAAGAATAGGTTGGTACTTAAGAGATGAGATCAGTGCACATGAGGTGCTACTGAGTATGTGGCATAGGCATGATAATGCCTTTGGGTTTTGTGGTGATGAGCACCTTGGGTGTTGGTGCCTTAGGTATCAAAGTGTGTATTTGAGGTCAGGACCAGGGTGATGTATGGACCCATGTATTTTTGGATTTTATTTTAACAGTGTGGTGAGAGAATGAGTGGAATCTCATTATAAGAACAACACCAGGTGGAAGTTAAGCATGTGGTTGACTTAACAAAATGACATGTCGCATATCATGGTTAGTGATTATGGAATTTAATCCTAGTTCTATGGTATAAAAATTGTGGGAGAATGATTCAGGTGATGTGATCACATGGTACAGGATCATACACCTATTATATGGGATTATATGGGAATTGTACACTCTATTTAAACATGGTAACCATTCTAAAAAGTGAATCGTTCAGCGTTTGGGTGTGAGCTGAGGATCGAAGGGATTGAGAAAATAATTATGAGAATGGAATCCCAGAGATTTGATGAAATTATATATTTTCCTCTGATGTGGAAGAAACATCAGAAATTTGATCAAGTGTGGTGGAAAAACCAATCCAAGTGATTCCTGCTCAGGTATTAGAAGATGGAATGAGCGTGGATCTGGGGGAGCGACATGTGTGTGCTGATAAAACCTACTGAGGTTATGCTTAAGGTGAGATTTATGTAAATCCATATGTTGGGAATCTAACCAATGGATGATTAAGTATTTTGGACCTCATTATGGTTTGATTTTTAGATAATATCATGGGTCATTTCCTCGTGAACCAAGGACAAATAGAATTGAAATTTCGAATGGAACTCGGGTGTGAGTGATTTTAGTTGTGTCTGACCATTTTGATTGCTGATATTTTAGATATGAGCCATGGTGATTAGGAATTTTAACTAGTGAGATGACGATAATGACACTCCTATGGTGGATAGCGTCTGATCAGTTGTGAGTGATATGACCCCATGTGGGTGAGGTCGTGGTTTTGGGAGACTGGTTGTTAGATGAATCTAATAGAAATTGGATGATAATGAATCTAAGAGTACCTTATATAAATTTTATTTTATTTATGGATGGTGCATGAGTATGGTAATTGGGATCATAATGGATTTTGATGATCCAAACATGTTAGATCAAAGATGAGTCAGTGCTTGTAGAAGAGGTGATATCGATTTTCATAGGGATTTTGACGGCCTTATTTGGAAAATCACGGGATGCCTCTAGGTATGAGGGAAATTTGATCTAGGAATTCGGTGATGTATAAGTGGTTGGAGTTAATAATTTTTTAGATGGGTCGGTCAAAGGAGGGTTGATTGGTATTTTTATATGTATTTGGATACAATGAGATTGAAACTAAATCAGGAACATCATATTGGATATGATGGGTTTGTTTCATGGATCATTTAGGGGTTTTTAGGGAAAGGGTTAGCTTGATGGAATAGTTCTTAGACAACAGAGGCTCATCTGTTTATTTTGGAAATTGAGAATAAAGAGGGGTATGATTGTTGGAATGATGTTTTCACGTGTGCTTAGGTGAGTTCTGTTGGAAAATACACCGAGATCATCTTTGGAATGTGGGTATGTAGTTTCGGTAGAAAATTCCAAGGATAGAAACGCCAAGGCTTGGAAATTGGTAGTTGTAAGTTAAATTTTTTGGTGTGGAGAACTTTAGGTTGGGTGATCAATTGGGTGATGATGTGCTCATTTTTCGAGGTGGATGGGATTGGGAAATCGTAGTCTTGCATTTTCAATAATGGTCCTAAATGTTGTCTCGGTTTTTTCTAGTTTGAGAACCTTGAATTGGAGGTGGTGCCTTGGGTGTGCTTCAATCGTGAGGGAATGGAGCATGGTTGTTGAAATTTTTTTGGTGACCATAGGTAAGGTGGTATGGTAGGATGACCACTGGGTCTTCTTAAGGATATAAAGTGTTATGGTGGGGAGTTTGTAATGAATTGTGTTCGTATAGTCATTTAAGACTCAAGAAGGATTTGAATTTTAAATTAATGGATGCTCTAAATTTTAAACCATGATTCACTATTGAATTAGGAAGGTTGGGATGCCTAAAATGAGATATTATTATAAGGGGAATTGGGTCCAATTGGTGTCTATATGGTTTGGGTTCGATTTGGGATAGGCCCAAGGTGTCCAGGATGTAGTCACCAGCTAGTCTATGGGGTTAGATGGGTAAAAACATAATTTTTCTCCCTTAGGTTTTTAGAGGGGCTATCCCCCTTCCTCCTCTCTAGTTGGTGTGTGTGGCCAAGTCACCCCCCCCCTTCCCTTATTCTTCCTCCCTTGATATGGGATGGGTTTCATGATGTTTTTTTTTGGGTGATTCAAATTAAAACTCTCCCTATGTTGATATCTAATCATCTCTTTCTATCATCTCTTTCTATCATCTCTAATTTTGAGATCTCTAGTTAGGTTTTTTATTCTAATTACACAATATCATGGTTGAATTAGACATTGATGATGGTACTTTCATTTTTCCCATATATAGGACATCCTAAGATAATGTTTGGGTGTATTCATTTATCAAATCATCAAAGTTATGTCATGTTATGAATTTTTATTTAGTTTTTATTTAAAATTAGAATTTTTTAACGATGTAATTTTAAACGTAGCTTGAGACTTTGGCTTTGTTTGGGTTTGAGGATGGACAGAACCCCATTTTTCAAAGAACCGATGATCGTTGGATGCCTGGTTAGTTTTCATTATTTATTTTACCATTGAATAAATGGTATAATTAATTATAGTCGGTTATAATTAATTAGTTGTGATGGTTTGGTGTAAGATAGGTGCCCCAGAGTGCGGGAAGTTACTGAAGAAGCTTAGACAAGATTAAGCGTGGCTGAATAGTGAGTTTTTAGGATGTGAAAAAAATAAAGGGATTCAGAATGAGGTAAGTGTTCTTGCATACACACCCTATGGTTTATACATTTGATTATATACTTAGTGGCATCTGGTTTGACCATATCAGGTAAATCAACCTATAAATTAAATCAATTGGTAAATTTATATTTAATTATATTGATAATCCAATTAAGTGAAATTAAATAATTAAATGAACCATGACCCGTGAACTGAATAAGTGTCAAGGGTTATGAATTTTTCTTGTGTGTTAGCTTGTTTCCTCGACCATCGATGGTCAGGGCCGGGACTATTGAGTTACCAAGTGGCCTCCAAACCACTTGAGAGGTGAGGAAGGAACAAATGAGACTTATTATCCTATGAATAGGATATTGAGACACCCCTAAGATAGAGGCGATGGTGGAACTAGATATCATAGGTTGTATATGCCTTAAGAGACGCCCCCTATATTTTCAATCTATTTTCACTAGTTTTGATGTGTGTGGGGTGAGTAATCCTCTACTGTTTATTGTGACTAGGACTATTTGGATAAACCTTGGGAAAACCAAGATTGGGTTGGGTGAGAAGATTGGTCGAGAGTGACCTTGATGATCAATATGGGCCATGGACCATCTCTTCGACTATTACCTGTGTGGAAAATCATGTGTGGTTGATGAGGTTATGATACCCTGTTAATGATGTTATGGGATTTATCATCCCTAGGTAATCAGGTATTTACCCAAAATATAGTTGATACTGAGGACCCATGTGAGGGTGTCTCCATTATACTATGACCTAGGGGACCCTCGAGGATTCCCCATTGACAGATTGAATTTGAGTGGGTATATATGGATATGGGTAGAGATGGTTGTGGTTGTCATGCTGGAACCTATACCAACATAAAAGCCTAATAGGTCTAAGATGTTGATGAAGGGTTTGGACGTTCATCCAACCATTATTCATTTTATATTTAAAACCCAAGGGGTGATTATTTTTTATAAGATATATAATTGGGATGTAATGATTTACAACCAAATTCACGGTTAGAGTTTCCATGAAGTTGGAGCACAGGGTTGAAGCTACCATGGATTTGGAGATAAGATATTTTATTATCATGGGATGGGTCCCTAGAGTCATTAGGATATTTTATTACTCCCATGGATTTAGAGACAGACATATAGTTGGGATACCACAAGTTTGGAGCTGGTATACCATTAGAACTTCCACAAATTTGGGTCTTGGTGTTGTAGTTATCATGGATTTAGAGATCAGATGTTTATAATATCATGGAATAGGTCCTCAAAGGCAAGAGGATATAGTTGTAACTACCATAAATTTTTATCCTTTATGTTATTAGGTTGGCATGGTCCACACAATGTGCTTAGAGACACCCCAACATTGGCTAAAGTAGGTGAATTCAATCAGGATCATAGACCTGAGGATCGATAGTGGTTATTATTTTATTTCTTTTCTGTAATGAATCTGGTTTTGTTGGATTATTCCTTTGAATATTTCCATTTATATCTCTAAATTTTTCGGTAGAGTCAGTAATGTGTTTTGGTATCTTGGTGCCCCATAATTCATATTTAAAAATATTTATTATATTTTAAAGAACGTTCATACATCATTTCAATGTAAATGTAATTCTCATTGTTTGGGACCTCATATGGGAAATATGAGACTATAATTTATTCTGTAATATGGGGTTTACCTTAGTCATGACATAAGGTTGGTCAACATCAGACATTCCATGAGAGGTGATTGTTTGCGGGTGTGTATAATAAAATAAATAATTTATTTTATTCATTTTAATTAAATGACCTAACCTAGCCTAATCCCTCTATATATAGGCTTCTATAGTAAATATATAGGGTTATCCACATAACCATGGGAGATTAGAGATTAGGAGTGTAACACCCGAGACTTTTATGTTATATAAATCATCAAAGGAATCTTTTTCTACACAACACTTTCTTGGCTTGCTTTATATGAAATCGCGAACTTCCTCGATAGCTTGCGTCGTACGCAATACCGAGTTTCACTAAACAATGATATGCTATTAAAATATTATTAAAACTAGCCGTTATGAATAGTAATAACCACTTTTTGAAATTTTATAAATTTTATTTTTCAAAATGTACTTCATTTTTGGATTCGGAATATCGAAATTAGCCTAGGGTGAAATTTTGGTATTTTTCTGAAAACTTTCAATTTTTGATGAATAGTGAAACCACTAAGTGGTAGTTAAAAAACTGAATTTTTCATAAAACTTAATTTTACTGCTTCTGTGAGTGGAATTTCGAAAATCCGAGAGACACAGTTGATGTCAGTAAGTAAAATGTGGTTCAATAAGATGAAAATAATTTTTTGGTGAATAGTAACTTTTTTCTTTTTTTACCACGGTTAAAAGTAAATAGGGTAGTTAAGGGTAAAAATGATATTATTATTACCCTAAAACATGTCCTAATTCTATTGGACAAGTTTAATTCGACCAAAAACAACCTTAGGAATAAAATATGACCATTTAGGCCCACTTGGATTAGATTAGGACATTTATTATTAATTTATTTAAAGAAGGGTTAAAATAGTTAAAATCAGAGTTTAATAAGTAAACCATTTTTAATATGGGGTTATACATAAGATAAATTCGACTATAAATATTCATTAGAAATCTAAAACGATTTCCTACATAATGGTATTTTATTTGTAATTTTTAGACATTAAATAATTTAATTTATTTATGACACAATGATGATGCAATAATTATCTTATTAATGAAATATTGACATAATGGATGTTATAAATACCCAAATAAATATAATTTGAGACTTTTTATTAATTACACTAATTTTCTAGATTAATATGACATGTTATTATTGATTTAATTAACTTTTTTTGAACTAATCATTCTGTTATGATTTTCAAAAAAATCAATTACTAAATAGTGTCAAAATTAACATAAAATAGTTTTTAAAACAAATATTATATTACTAATTGTTATTTTATTCCTAAAAATCTAAGGTTCGGCCAAATGACTTATATAAGGTTATATATATTAATAATAAACAACTTGGGGTTCATTTGGCTACTTATAGTAAGTTTATTAACCTTATAGTATAAGAACACAAGAAGACACGGTAAAAGTAAAATTACTTAACTTAATGTTAAATCTAAATGATGAGGTTAAAATAGGAACCTAAACTTGTCTAAATTCTATTGGATGAGATTATTTCGACCCATCCCCACCTTATCTTCTAAATAAATCAATTTGGATCTATTTAAAACCGAACTTGACTTTATAATAAAATAATATTTTTAGTTTTTCCAAAGGAGCCCCTCTCCTCCCTTATAAAAGGGCACCTCCTCCCCCTCTTCCTCACACCAATTTGAGCCTTCAATCTCGGCCAACCCCTGCCAATTTCTTCTCTCCACTTCCCTAGAAACATCCTAGAGGTTCTGGTCTTCTTCAAAGACCTATTTTAGTGCCCTAAAAGGAGGTCTCAAAGAAGCACTTCAAATAAGAGGTAATGTCCGTTACCGATTCTTTCATCTTTATTTCTTCTTCCACTTCTTATTCTTTAGTTGTTTCATTATGAAGTAATAACATCAGTATAACTCATATACTGATATGTTATTATAAGTATTAAACAACCCTATTTCACCATCTATTCATCCTATGAAAAAAGAAATCATTGCGCGTGCGTACGTACGGAATACCGTCTCCACGCCGTGGTGTAATCTATTTTCCACCACCACATTACTTGGATGGGTATAATGGTGTAAATAATGACTATATATGACTATTATAAAGTGATAGTTATTCTGAAATAGTATAGATACACTCCAATACAATTCCATGATCATAGGAACGATATCATCACTCATGCGTACGTACGGAATACCGTCTCCACGACGTGATGCGACTCGTTCTACATGATCTTCATTTCATAATGATTATATAAATGAATTGAATGAATTAATATGATATATATTACACTAATACCATTCTGGAAATGAGGTATCTATAACCTAAAGAGAAGAATAAGAATTTATTCGACAACACACGCATAAGAACAAAAAGTTATAAAGACCCGAATAACAAGTAGCAATGAAATATTACTACTAAGAAGCTAAGAATATGACCATATATGATATCATAAAAATAATTATGATTATTTAATAAGTCAATAACATTATTTAAATCATTATACAGGAGGTTCGGACACGTACAAGGCATATCGGACCTAAGGTAATGGAAATATCACAATCTCATTTTTATCCGAGATTGTTTATTCTTTGGTATTTACTGGGGTGTATTTTATCATCCACATCCATGTTTCATCAATATGTAATATTATTTCAATCCACCTACAATTGTTTAAATCCAATTTTACCCTTCGGTGAGTTTTTAGTAAAAGATATGAAAGGAATCTTTTGTCGTTTTTCATACGAGGTACTTTATGACTTTTCCGACAAAAGTACGAGAAGAATGTTTTTTTTAACTTATACGGCATGAATGGATTTTTAAAACATTATTTACAAGAAGCTTCCTTTACAAGTTTTCAAGTTTATTTTTAATCAACTTCTTTTAGTTTAAAATTGTATGACATGTTAAGAAAGGAAAAGGGGTTTTAAAGTAGAAAGGATATTTTCCTCAAGAATGGAGTTCAAGTGTTTTATCAAAACTATTTTCCATCTAAGATAATATAGGGTTCTATTTCTATCCCTATTATTACATTGATTTTATTATGTTGTAATGTAATTATTTTTATGAATTCCTTTATCTTATATTAATTGTTTTATGATGTCATGTTGTTTAAGAATCCCATTTTTATTACATGGGTTATGTAATGATGTATGATTTATGATTTTGTGGCACACATAAGAATGGTATCATTATGAGATGGGTGGGACCTATATCTCCCTCCAATGCATTGGGTAAAGATTTTATATCTCATGAGATAGACATGGCTGGAACGGTAGGTTATACTGGTTCAGTGAAACAGGACTAAAACGAGGAGTGAACTCGGTTCAGAAATGGAATTTTTCCGCTAAGATAGTCTTGGCAATGAGTCTTGACTTATAAGAAATGATTCTCTATGATTATGTGTTTATTCCACAAAGTTTCATTTTTTAAGTTATGATTATTGGGATTACATTTCACTACTATGATTTATCCCATGTTATGAAATTATGATCTCTTTTGCAGGTTAAGATTTCCAAAAGTTATGTTCTTATGTATATGATGTGATTGATATTTCTTTTGTTTACCCTTACTGATCATTTGAGCTCACCCTTTTGTATGTTTTATTTCCCCAGGTCAGGAAGAAGGTTATTAAGTAGAATATGCCAAAAAAGGGACTCTAGATATGATGAAATAAATGGGAGGCAAAGTAGATGCTTTATGAACCAGTTGTTTATGTTTCCCAGTTTCTAAAGACACTATACCTATATGGTCCTTTCTTGGTTTTGTTATATGTTTTAATAAGTGTGCTTCAATTCTGAATTAATAACAATGTATGTAAAGTATGGGTCGTTATAGTTGGTATCAGAGGAAAGGTATAGTCAACCTTTGGAAACTAGGATGTGAAATCCTTAGTAAGAACGCTAAGGATAAGTCTAATCATAGAACACAGTCTTAGTGTTTTAGAAATGGCCACGAATAACCTAGGATAAGACCTTAAGTGTGAAATTTTATTCTTGATTATGTGACTTTCCTATTATAATTAGTGTTTCTCACACTATTCTTCTTGGTTTTAGTCAATGGCTGGAACCCGAAGGAACCGTGTTAATGTGGAATGCGATGGGAAATGCAATGATTATCCCCCTGAGCAACCAAACGTTATGGGAGCTGGAATGAAAAATCTTGTAGCCATGCTCACACAACTTTCTCAAGCTATGAATCATGCATGACTTCCAAACGAGCAAAGGAATGAGCAACATTCTGTTGAATCCTTCATGAGACAGCATCCACCTTCATTCAGCGGGTCTACTGATCCATTAGTTGTTGAACAATGGATTAGTACTACTGAAAAGATATTTTCAGTTCTTCAATGTTCTGAGTGTGATAAAGTCATCTTAGCAGTGTATCATTTGGAAGGTGATGCTGATCAATGGTGGAATCTTATTAAGAATACGAGGCAAAGGTATGAAATTGAGTCCATGGAATGGGACGAGTTCAAGAACTTATTTTTCAATAAGTACTTCCCTCGTATTCTCCGAACAAATATGGAGAAAGAGTTTCTTGAACTGAAGCAAAAGGATGATGAATCTGTTGGTACCTATGAAGCAAATTTTACAAGACTTGCAAGGTACACTTCTGGTATTATTATCCAACCTGAGAGTAAGATCGATCTATTCTTTAGTGGCTTAAAACCAAGTCTTCGAAGGGCCTTACCCATAAGGGACTTCAATAGCTACGAGGAAATCGTTCGATGTGCTCTCAAAGTTGAGATGGAGATTGGAGTAACCCATCAGTCATATGGGTTTGATAAGAAGAGGAAAATGGAATTCAAAGGAAAATCTAAATAGCACACTGAAAAGAATATGAGCTTTCCATTATGCTCAAAGTGTGGAAAGAAACATGGAGGGAGTTGTCTTAAAGGGACAAGTAAATGTTTCAAATGTGGAAAGGAAGGTCATTGGGCATTTGAATTCCGTAATGATGGGAAGAATATGTCTAATGATGCAAAAAAAGTAAGGGATGCACAAAATGAACCTACTACACTTCAATGTTTCAAGTGCAAGGAGATGGGGCATTATGCCAATCAATGCCCAAATCCAAGGGTTGATGATGATGGTCGATGTCAACAAAATCTTAAGGCTAAAGACAAAGGAAAGTCACATGCAATTTCTATCAGCGATGTGGAGTACGATAATGATGTGGTGAAAGGTACACTTACCATCCACTCTAAAGTAGCAAATGTTTTATTTGATTCTGGATCCACCCACTCCTTTATTTCTGAAGAATTTTCTAAGGGTATCACCATATTACCTCAACAATTAGATGTTGAGTTAGCTGTGACAACACCTAATGGCACAACAGTCGCATCAAAAGTTTATAATTCTTCTCTGATTGAAGTTTGTGGGAAAGTGCTTCCTGCAAATCTTGTGATCCTTCCTATAGTGGAATTTGATGTGATTCTTGGCATGGATTAGCTTTCTCTACATGGATCTCATATCAATTTCCAAAGAAGGGAAGTCAAATTTCATATTCCAGATCAATCTATGATCATCTATCGATGCAAGGATGAACATAACCTTCCAGTGGAAATTCCTTCCATATTATGGGTCTTGATTCCACTAAATGAAGGTTATTTATCTCCAATGGTTGGTGAGAAACTCACAATTAAGAATATTCCCATCGTACGGGAGTTTGATGATGTCTTTCTGGATGAATTACCGGGTCTTCCACCGAATCGTGAAGTTGAGTTTTCAATAGAACTCGTACCGGGTTCTTTGCCTATTTCAAATACACCTTATAGAATGGCCCCAATTGAGTTGCAGGAATTGAAGAAGCAACTCCAAGAGAATCTTGATAAGGGGTTCATACGCCCTAGTTCTTCACCTTGGGGAGCACCTGTTCTATTTATTAAGAAGAAAGATGGATCAATGAGACTCTACATTGATTATTGAGAACTTAACAATATCACTATCAAGAACAAATATCCTCTCCCGCGCATTGATGACCTATTTGACCAACTACGCGGAGCTCAATACTTTTCCAAGATTGATCTTCATTCAGGGTATCATCAATTAAGGGTCAAAAGGTAGGATATACCAAAGACAGCTTTCCGTACAAGGTATGGACACTATGAATTTATAGTGATGCCATTTGGTCTTACTAATTCCCTTGTTATCTTCATGGATCTGATGAATAGAGTCTTTAGAGACTATCTTGATCAGTTTGTGGTAGTCTTTATAGACGATATTCTTGTATATTCAAAGAGCAAGGAATAACATGAATATCACTTGAGAATTATATTGAAGACCCTAAGAAAGGAGAAGCTTTATGCCAAATTTACCAAGTGTGAATTTTGGCTTCAAAAAGTTGCATTTTTGGGTCACATAATCTCAAAAGAGGGGATATCTGTGGATCCAGAAAAAACAGAGGTTATCGAAAGATGGTCGAGACCAACAACAGTGACTAAGATCCGAAGTTTTCTTGGTTTGGCTAGATATTATCGACGTTTTATGAAAGATTTTTCACGATTATCTAATCCACTCACCAAGTTGACTCAGAAAGGAGTTAAGTTTGTTTGGACGGAGGAATGTGAAGAGAATTTCAAGGAGTTGAAAAGAAGATTATCCAGTGCACCTATGCTCACACTGCCTTGTAGTGGAGAAAGGTTTGTGATCTACAGTGATGCATCCAAGAAGGGATTGGGGTGTGTTCTTATGAAAAATGATATGGTGATAGCTTATGCCTCACGACAGTTGAAAATACATGAGCAAAATTACCCAACTCATGATTTGGAGTTAGCTGCGGTAATCTTTGCATTAAAGATTTGGAGGCATTACCTTTATGGAGAAAGGTGTGACATTTATACTGATCATAAAAGTTTAAAGTATATTTTCACACAAAAGGAGCTGAATATGCGCCAAAGAAGATGGTTGGAGCTGATTAAGGATTACAACTGCTCAATCCATTACCACCCTGGGAAAGCAAACAAGGTGGCAGATGCATTAAGTCGACAAGACCATTCTAGTTTATCCATTATGAGGATCACAAAAGATCCAATATTTATGGATTTACAAAGGATGGATCTTGGAATTATAATGAAAGGGGAAAAATATTATCTTTCTCAAATGAATGTTCAACCATATATACATGTGAAGATTAAAGAGGCACAGAAAGAAGATGTCTAGTTACAAAAGAAGGTGAGAAATGTTCCTGAATTCAACCTTGATTGTGATGGGATAATAAAGTTTAGGAATCGGGTTTGTGTTCCTCCCATCCACGAATTAAAGAAGGAGCTGCTGGATGAGGCTCATAGTTCTTCATTCTCTATTCATCCTGGAAGCACAAAGATGTATAGGGACCTGAAAGAATACTTCTGGTGGGATGGCATAAAAAGAGATGTTGTTGAATATGTCTCTCGATGCTTGGTTTGTCAACATGTTAAAGCTGAGAGACAGAAGTCTAAGGGGATGTTACAACCATTACTCATACCCGAATGAAAATGGGAAAAGATCACTATGGACTTTGTCATAGGACTTCCTAAAACATCCAAAGGCAATAATGCTATCTGGGTCATAGTTTATCGTCTTACAAAGTCTGCACACTTCATTGCTATTAGAGAGGATTTCTCTCTAGATCATCTTGCCAGGATATATGTAAAGGAAGTGGTAAGATTTCATGGAGTACCACTTTCTATTATATCTGATCGGGATCCGAGGTTTACCTCAAAGTTCTGGCGAAGTCTTCAGCATACTTTGGATACAGAGTTATGTTTCAGCACTACTTATCATCCTCAGACAGACGGTCAGTCTGAGAGAACAATTCAAACTCTAGAAGATATATTGAGATCTTTCTCTATGGATTTAAAAGGTGGTTGGGATCAACACCTACCTTTGGTGGAATTTTCTTATAATAATAGATTTCACTCCAGTATTCAGATGGATCCTTATGAAGCTCTCTATGGAAAGAAATGCAGGAATCCAACTTGCTAGGATGAAGTTGGGGAAAGAAATCTATTAGGACCCGATCTCGTTGATGAAATGGCAGAAAAGTTCAGATCTATTCAACAACACATAAGAGCAGCTCAGAGTCGACAGAAAATTTATGCTGACAACCGAAGAAAAGACCTAGAGTTTGAAGTGGGTGATAAAGTGTTCTTACGAATATCTCCCTGGAAGAGGGTTATGAGATTTGGAAAGAAGGGGAAGTTGAGCCCTAGATATATCGGTCCTTTCGAAATACTGGATCGTGTTGGGAAGGTAGCTTATCGATTGGCGCTTCCACCTAATCTCTCTCAAGTTCACGATGTGTTCCATGTATCTCTCCTGAGAAAGTACATACCTGATCCTTCACATGTACTCAGCTCAGAAGTTGTACCACTAGAGCAAGATCTTTCTTATGAAGAACAACCAATAGAGATTCTGGATCGTAGCGAAAAAGTCCTACGAAACAAGACCACTCGATTGGTGAAAGTTTTATGGAGGAACCACCAATTAGAAGAAGCTACATGGGAGCTTGAGGATATGATGAGGTAGAGGTATCCTCATCTGTTTGTTACAAAGTGACGAATTTCGAGGGCAAAATTCATTTTAAGGGGGGTAGAATGTAACACCCGAGACTTTTATGTTATATAAATCATCAAAGGAATCTTTTTCTACACAACACTTGCTTGGCTTGCTTTACACGAAATCGCGACCTTCCTTGATAGCTTGCGTCGTACGCAATACCGATTTTCACTAAACAATGATATGTTATTAAAATATTATTAAAACTAGCCGTTATGAATAGTAATAACCACTTTTTGAAATTTTATAAATTTTATTTTTCAAAATGGACTTCATTTTTGGATTTGGAATATCGAAATTATCCTAGGGTGAAATTTTGGTATTTTTCTGAAAACTTTCAATTTTTGATGAATAGTGAAACCACTAAGTGGTAGTTAAAAAACTGAATTTTTCATAAAACTTAATTTTACCGCTTCTATGAGTGGAATTTCGAAAATTCGAGAGACACGGTTGATGTCAGTAAGTAAAATGTGGTTCAATAAGATGAAAATAATTTTTTGGTGAATAGTAACTTTTTACTTTTTTTACCACGGTTAAAAGTAAATAGGGTAGTTAAGGGTAAAAATGATATTATTATTACCCTAACACATGTCCTAATTCTATTGGAAAAGTGTAATTCGACCAAAAACAACCTTAGGAATAAAATGTGACCATTTAGGACCACTTGGATTAGATTAGCACATTTATTATAAATTTATTTAAAGAAGGGTTAAAATAGTTAAAATCAAAGTTTAATAAGTAAATCATTTTTAATATGGGGATATACATAAGCTAAATTCAACTATAAATATTCATTAGAAATCTAAAACGATTTCATACATAATGGTATTTTATTTGTAATTTTTAGACATTAAATAATTTAATTTATTTATGACACAACGATGATGCAGTAATTATCTTATTAATAAAATATTGACATAATTGATGTTATAAATACCCAAATAAATATAATTTGAGACTTTTTATGAATTCCACTAATTTTATAGATTAATATGACATTTTAGTATTGATTTAATTAACTTTGTTCGAACTAATCATTCTGTTATGATTTTCACAAAAATCAATTACTAAATAGTGTCAAAATTGACATAAAATAGTTTTTAAAACAAATATTATATTAGTAATTGTTATTTTATTCCTAAAAATCTAAGGTTCGTCAAAATGACTTAGATAAGGTTATATATATTAATAATAAACAACTTGTGGTTCGTTTGGCTGCTTATAGTAATTTTATTAACCTTATAGTATAAGAACACAAGAAGACACAGTAAAAGTAAAATTATTTAACTTAATGTTAAATCTAAATGATAAGGTTAAAATTGGAACCTAAACTTGTCTAAATTCTATTGGATGAGAGTATTTCGACCCATACTCACCTAAGCTTTGAAATAAATCAATTTGGAGCTATTTAAAACCGAACTTGACTTTATAATAAAATAATATTTTTAGTTTTTCCAAAGGAGCCCCTCTCCTCCCTTATAAAAGGGCACCTCCCCCCCCCCCTCTTCCTCACACCACTTTGAGCCTTCAAGCTCGGCAAACCCCAGCCAATTTCTTCTCTCCACTTCCCTAGAAACATCCTAGAGGTTCTGGTCTTCTTCAAAGACCTATTTTAGTGCCCTAAAAGGAGGTCTCAAAGAAGCACTTCAAAGAAGAGGTAATGTCCGTTACCGATTCTTTCATCTTTATTTCTTCTTCAACTTCTTCTTCTTTAGTTGTTTCATTATGAAGTAATAACATCAGTATCACTTATATACTGATATGTTATTATAAGTATGAAACAACCCTATTTCATCATCTATCCATCCTACGGAAAAAGAAATCACTACACGTGCGTACGTACGGAATACCGTCTCCACGCCGTGGTGTAATCTATTTTCCGCCACCACCTTACCTGGATGGGTATAATGGTGTAAATAATGACTATATATGACTATTATAAATTGATACGGATTCTGAAATAGTATACATACACTTCAATACAATTCCATGATCATAGTAACGATGTCATCACTCGTGCGTACGTACGGAATACCGTCTCCACGATGTGATGCGACTCGTTCTACATGATCTTCATTTTATAATGATTATATAAATGAATTTAATGAATTAATATGATATATATTACACTAATACCATTCTGGAAATGAGGTATCTATAACCTAAAGATAAGAATAATAATTTATTCGACAACACACGCATAAGAACAAAAAGTTATAAACACCCGAATAACAAGTAGCAATGAAATATTACTACTAAGAAGCTAAGAATATGACCATATATGATATCATAAAAATAAGTATGATTTTGTAATAAGTCAATAACATTATTTAAATCATTATACAGGAGGTTCGGACACGTACAAGGCATATCGTACCTAAGGTAAGGGAAATATCACAATCTCATTTTTATCCGAGATTGTTTATTCTTTGGTATTTACTGGGGTGTATTTTATCATCCAAATCCATGTTTCCTCAATATGTAATATTATTTCCATCCACCTACAATTTTTTAAATCCAATTTTACCCTTCGGTGAGTTTTTAGTAAAAGATATGAAAGGAATCTTTTGTCGTTTTTCGTACGAGGTACTTTTTGAATTTTCCGACAAAAGTACGAGAAGAATGTTTTTTTTAACTTATACGGAATGAATGTATTTTTAAAACATTATTTCCAAGAATATTCCTTTACAAGTTTTCAAGTTTATTTTTAATCAACTTCTTTTAGTTTAAAATTGTATGACATGTTAAGAAAGGAAAAAGGGTTTTAAAGTAGAAAGGATATTTTCCTCAAGAATGGAGTTCAAGTGTTTTATCAAAATTATTTTCCATCTAAGATAATATAGGGTTATGTTTCTATCCATATTATTACATTGATTTGATTATGTTGTGATGGAATTATTTTTATGAATTCCTTTATCTTATATGAATTGTTTTATGATGTCATGTTGTTTAAGAATCCCATTTTTATTACATGGGTTATGTAATGATGTATGATTTATGATTTTGTGGCACACATAAGAATGGTATCATTATGAGATGGGTGGGACCTATATCTCCCTCCAATTCATTGGGTAAAGATTTTATATCTCATGAGATAGACATGTCTGGAATGGTAGGTTATACCGGTTCAGTGAAATAGGACTGAAACGAGGAGTGAAATCGGTTCAGAAATGGACTTTGTCCACTAAGATAGTCTTGGAAATGAGTCTTGACTTATAAGAAATGATTCTCTATGATTATGTGTTTATGCCACAAAGTTTCATGTTTTATGTTATGATTATTGGGATTACATTTCACTACTATGATTTATCCCATGTTATGAAATTATGATCTCTTTTGCAGGTTAAGATTTCCAAAAGTTATGTGCTTATGTATATGATGTGATTGATATTTATTTTTTTTTACCCTTACTGAGCATTTGAGCTCACCCTTTTGTATGTTTTATTTCCCCAGCTCAGGAAGAAGGTTATTAAGTAGAATATGCCAAAAAAAGGACTCTAGATATGATGAAATAAATGGGAGGCAAAGTAGATGCTTTATGAACCAGTTGTTTATGTTTCCTAGTTTCTAAAGACACTATACCTATATGGTCCTTTCTTGGTTTTGTTATATGTTGTAATAAGTGTGCTTCAATTCTGAAGTAATAAAAATGTATGTAAAGTATTGGTCGTTATAAGGAGGGATTATTATTTATTGAAGGAATGAGACCAGAGAAAGATGATAAATGGATTAAGGTGAATCGAGTGGCAGGTAGAAAATGCAGCAAACCTTATTCATCACTAAAAATGTGATCTTCACCAATGTTCAATCCCTAATTAAGTTAGAGATATTTATTTTTGGTTTATTCCCTATTTTATTGATGATCATGGATTTTTTTATCTATTTTATCTTGATTTGTGATTACTCTCCCTTCTCATGATCCTTTTTTAATAAATTGAATTTTTTAATCTAGTTTATTTTTTTATGCCATGATATCACCCTTGATCCCACAGTTATCAATCTTTTTTCGATATCACATTGGCCAAACAACACTCATCACCTTTTTTTATGTGAATTTCACACACCTGTTCTTCATGTTCTTCATCATTGACCTATGCCATTTTTTTCAACATTGATGGGGTAATTTCGAGCACAATCAAAACCACAGATTCATGTTGTTTGTATGAATGATGAAAGGATCGATGATTTGTAGATGGATCATGATGGGATCATGAGTTATGGATAATTTTTATGGGCTTAGAGACCCAAAACAACAGTGAATGTGTGATGGACTCCCACAAGAGTAATTGGATTCCGATTTTCAACCATCGGAGGCTAGGAATCAACAGTCGAAGATGGTTTCCTCTAATTGTGGGCATTATAATGGAAGAATCCATGATGTTGATAGCTTATCTAGGGTAAATTTTAAGGAACATGGTTTCTATAAATTTTCTAACTGAATGTCGTGTATCCCGGAGGAACACACGATGTGTAATTTGGCTTCTCACATGGACTAGGGTTTTTGGCCAAGTTAAGGATTGCACACTTTGTGGCCAGGACCACATGTCATATGAACCTACCTAGGTGTCTAAGCCCTATTCCATTTGTATACACCTGAGTATCCTAGGTGGTTAAACACATCATGTCACCTTGGGTAAGTGTCTTATGGTTGTGTGTGGAAATCCATTTTATTTTCTAGGTGTACATGCCCATGACCCTAGGTAGGCATACACATTGTGTGACCATGTGGACATGTTGTGTAGTGTGACATGGATTCTCAAGATATTTTCATGGAAGAACACATCCAGTCTATGAGGCACGGTTACATTTTGTGTGACCCCCTATACACATCATGTACTTCTCCTAGGAACTTTTAACTTTTATATCTCCTTCTTCATGACTCATATTTTGGCCAGTGATTAGCATATCCTATGTTTTTTTCCACATAAAACATGATAGTGGAATTTTTTGTGGTATAAAAGATATGATTTAATGTGTTCCAATCATGATGATTCTTTAAACTATGCTTAAGAATTGGTAGTGATTAGGCAAGATTGTGAGAGATATGCTGAGGTCAGTTCTCCCCTATCACACGAAGGCTTGGGTCCCCCATATTATTTATATAGGTAGATTCAGTACTTCCCCACAATACCATAGGATATAGGTCCTCTATATATGGAGGTTTACTCCCCCATCTTTGACTTATGGTGCGGAGTAGGTCTTTCATAAGAGTTATAGCTCCCTCGGCTATAGAGCACAGTGGAGAGGTGCAGGTCCCTCCATACATAGATTCTTGTGAGGTTGTGCATGATGTTGGGAATTAGATATAGACTTTTAGAGATTTAGGTAAACTCATTGTACTTAGATGATATATGGATATGGATATTACCTTTACATATATATTGGGTTTATTTATGAGCATTTATATATATTGGGTTTTGTTTCCATCTTACTATGGGTTGAGCAAACTATTATTGTATCTTTCTATTTATTCATTTTTTATTTTTAGGGTTTCCTACTAGGTATGTTTATACTCACCCCTATATGTTGTTTTCCTATATTTTCCATGCCTTATGTAGATAAAGGATAGATCATAGGTGACATCAGTAGAGCTTAGTGATACTTGGGTGCATTGACCAAGTTCGGTGGTCGAACTTGGAGATCAGGAGTTGAGCTCTCTTCGGTTTTCCTTTTACCAGTAGTAGTGAGGTTGGGACTTTATTTTTGGTTGGGCATGTATTTTTCCCCTTTACGCTTTGGTTTATTTTTATTATATTGTGATGTATTCTCTAGAGGTTTTTTCATGCATTTTTATGCTCTAGATGTTGCAGTATTTATTTATTTGTATGCACTTTTTCATGGAGATGGATTTGTGTGTGAGTAAAGTTATATTAGAATAAGGCCTCCCATTTTAGTTTATATATTCTCAACACTTTTCACCAGCCCTTGTCCTATTGTATGTGGGGTTGGGGTTTTCATGATTGGATTTTCACTAACCAAGAGGTCCCTGGTGGGTCAGGTCGTGACATTTTCGACAGTTATTTATTTATCATAGCATGTCACATTCACATATCACTTTATATGTTGGTTAGTATGAGATCACATTGGTGGTTACCTACTAAGTTTTTTACTCACTCCCTTCTCAGGTCACCACTACACATGGGTACTTGAGTAGATCTCACATTATTATTATAGTAACAGGTAGTTTTGAGCCCTAGAATCAGGTTTATCATGGTCAAGTGGGACCGCTCATATGATATTAAGAGACTAGGTCATGGTATGTCTTTTAGTAGCAGTATATCCCAACATATTTTATTATTTTCTATTGGTTTTGTATATGTAACTCGCCTAGGGATGTTCAGTTGTATATATGGTGTGATTTTTTGGTCCTTTAGTGTATTTCTTGTATTATCATTGGATGTTTATTTATTACTACGTACTGTGATTATTTTCATCTGTGGTTGATGTTTGGTTATTTATTTATGATTGAGAACTCTTATACAGGGGGTATTTCCACCTCATAGTACCTCCTTAGACCCCAACCACTATTCAGTGGCCTTTGGAATTTAGAAAGGTATGCCTGAGGTCAAATGGGGAACTAGTCTAGCTATTGTTCATAGAATGAGACATTTCATGACATTACAGTGTCCCATACGTAAGGATTTACCATAATGTATGGTCATAGAGTGGTGAGGGTGACATGGTGTGATGGTATGAATGTATTTAGGGGTGAAAGTGGGGATCAAGTCATGGAGGAGGATGTCATATTTTGGTGATGATCTATGGAGTGTTAGGTTATCTTCCTTTTAGAAAGTATATGCACCATGACCCAAAGTTCATATTGTAATGTGGCCCTGGAAGGTATACATCATGATGTGACCATGATGGCCATGTCATGACCAATATTATGGGCATTTTTTCTAAAGGGGTGGAATTGGAAATTCCCTTATACCCCTTTTAACCCCTTCTTTCATTCACCCTAAATCTTCATGTGGAATTAGCTAATTTTTTAGCTCCTCTATGGCATCTTAATTTCTTCCCTCTTCTCCTTTTATTTTTTTGAAGTTTCATTCATTATGGTGGATCTATATTGATAATTAGAACATTTAATATGACTCAGATGCCTCAAAATTTCTATGTTTTCTTATTTACCATCTCAAAACCCTAATTTTGAGGGGTTTTGGCTAAGTTTAGGTTTTCATAGGATCGATCTTGAATCAGATAGCATGACTTGGAAAGTGTGATCCTTCAATGTTTAGGTAGGAGGTTATTACCATGTTAAAAAATTTATATAAATTTGTTGATAAACAATGTTTTTTCTAATATTATTTTGATAATAATTGATATAATTTCCCAATATTAATCGTTATTTTAAGATTTAATAGAAATTGGTAATTTGATATTGAATTTAGAAAATCAATTAAAATTCTATTTTTTCCCTTTAAAATTTTGTTTTTATTATAATTTTTTTTTGGGTAAATTTTGACTTGAAATTTTATAGAAAACCTCTAAGATAATTAGGGTACATTTTTCATTTAGACCATGATATCTAGATTACACGTTTTAATGGATAAAAGTTTCTTTAAATGTAATTTTGGACTATATTCTACATATTGGACCACATCTCACCATTTCGGCTATAAATTTTTCATCCTTTATTATAATGGGATGTGATTTTTCTAGATATTAAATAAATCAATTTCAATAATTTCATTAAACCATAGTGATATATGGTTCATGTGGTAACTCATTCAAAAATGTGGCTCAATGTGGATTAAATATTGGAGGCATACTTCTATATATACCCTTGTTGACATTTCAAACCCTATCCCTCCATTACTCTATTTAATTGAGCTTTTCACACTTGGGGAGGGTTTTTCATGTATTTATGATGTTTGGGATGAATATATTGGTTTGTTTACACCTCTTTAACCATTTATAAGAAGTAAGGATTATGGAAAGGATCTCTTCCAAAAAGGCTCTCATCATCCTCTTTTACTTCTTGTTTCTTTTCTATTATGCTTATAATATCACTTTTTATTTAATAAAAATTATTTATTCCTCTCATTACCCATTTTATTTTGATTAATGGGGATGTAATATAATAGTGTATATGATATTGGGTTATACCATTTCAAACCTTTTCTTATAAAAATCATCTCCATGATGAAAAATCCATCCACGGGAGAGTCATTTTTTCAGTTTATCTAATATTTACCTTTTTTACTAATTGTTTTGAATCCATTTACACACTATAATTTAGAAAAATATATTTAATTAAAATATGTTGTAAATTTTCAATCACTATAATGATTCACATATTGTATGTGAGGTCGAGCATGTGTGATTTGTGAGAGAAACACTTTCATCATCAAATGTTATCAACTTGGGATTGATTCATAAAGTTCAAATCTAATCCTCATACTCAAGGCATTATTATTTACATAGTGGAGGTTCAAAAATAATTGTATACTTATCATGATTTGGATGTTGGTCTATTATAAAATAAGGGTATAATGATTGAAAATCCTAAATTCAGTTTAGGGTTCATTTGTTCCAATAATTAGTTTAGGGTTCATTTGTTTGTTTGGATAATCATGTGGTTGACTTAACAAAATAGCATGTCATAGATCATGGTTAGTGATTATGGAATGTGAGCCTAGTTTCATGGTGTAAAAATTTCAAGAGAATGATTCATGTGATGTTATCATGTGGTGTGGGATCATACACGTGTTATATGGGATGATATGGGAATCATACACTCTTTTTATGCATGGTACCCATTCTAAATAGTGAATCATTGAGAGGTTAGGTGTGAGATGAGGATTGAAGGTATTTATGAAATAATTTCATAAATGAAATTCCAATGATTTGATGAAATTAGATATGTCCCTATATGATGGAAGATACATCAGAAATTGGATTAGTTGTGGTGACATGACCAATCTAGGTGATTCCTACTCCAGTATTGGAAGATGGAATGAGCATGGCTTTGGGGGAGTGAAACATGTGTGATGATGGAACCTACTGAGGTTATTGAGGATAGATTTAAGTAAATTCATATGGTGGGAAGTGAACCAATGGATGATTAAGGATTTTTTACCTCATTATGGTTTGATTTTTAGATAATGTCATGGGTTATTCCCTCATGAACTAAGGGCAAGAAGCATTGACATTTTGAATGGTGCTCAGGTGTGAGTGATTTTAGTTGTGTCTGAACATTTTAATTGGTTATGATATAAAGATGAACCATGATGATTAGAAATTTTACCTAGTGAAATGATGATAATGACACTCTTATGGTGGGAAGCATCCTATCAGTTGCGAGTGATATGACCCCATGTGGGTGAGGTTGTAGTTTTGGGAGACTGGTTAGTAGATGAATCTGATGGCAATTGGATAACCACGAATTAAAGAGTGCCTTTTGTAAAATCAATTTTATTGATGTATGGTTTCTGAGTATGGGAATTGGGATCATAATGGATTGTGATGATCCAAACATGTTAGATCAAATATGTGTCAGTGCTTATGGAAGAGGTGATATTTATTTTCAAATGGATTTTGACGGTTGTGTTTGGAAGATCATGGGATACCTCTAAGTATGAGAGAAATGTGATCTAGGAATTCAGTTATACATAAGCGGTTGGAGCTAATAATTTTTTAGATGGGTCAGTCAAAGGAGGGTTGACCAGTAGTTTTACAAGTATTTGGCTGCAATGAGATTGAAACTAAATCAGGAACATCATATTGGATATAATGGGTTTGTTTCATGGATAATTTAGGGCTTTTTAGGTATAGGTATGGCTTGTTGGAATGGTTTTTGGACAACAGAGGCTCATCTATTTATTTGTGAAATTGAGAATAAATAGGGGTATGATTGTTAGATTGATGTTTTCTCATGTTCTTAGGTGTATTCAGTTACAAAATACATCGATATCATATTTGGAATGCGGGTATGGAGTTTTGATAGGAAATTACAAGGATAAAAATGCCAAGGCATGGAAATTGGTAGTTATAAGTTAAAGTTTATGGTGTGGAGAACTGTGGGTCGGGTGATCAATTAGGTGATGATGTGCTCATGTTTCAGGGTGGATAGGCTTGGGAAATCACCATCTTGGTGTTTCAATAATGGTCACGAATGTTGTCTCGTTTTTTTGTGGTTTGAGAACCTTGAATTGGAGGTGGTTCCTCGAGTGTGCTTCAAGCGTTCGGGAATGGAGCATGGTTGTTAACATTTTTTCAATGACCAGGATAGGTAAGGTGGTATGGTTGGATGACCAGTAGGTCTTATTAGGGATATAAAGTGTTGTGGTGGGGATTTTTTAATTCCTTGTGTCCTTATAGGCATTTAATACACAAGAAGGATTTGAATTTTAAATTGGTGGATGATACAAATTTTAAACCATGATTCAGTACTAAATTAGGAAGTTTGGGATCCCTTAAATGGGGTATTATTGGATGGGGAATTAGGTCTAATTGGTTTCTAGAGGGTTTGGGTTTGGTTTGGGATAGTCCTATGGTGTCCAGGCTATAATCACCAGCTACCCAATGGGGTTAAATGGAAAAAACCTACATTTTATCCCTTGGGTTTTTAGAGGGTCAAGCCCCCTTCCTTCACTATAGCTGGTGTGTGTGGCCATTTCACTCCCTTCCCTTCCCTCCTTCTTCCTCCCTTGATATGGGATGGGTTTCATAACCTTTTTTTGGTGATTCAAGGTAAGCATCTCCCTCTATTGATATCTATTTATCTCTTTCTATCATCACTAATTTTGATATATCTAGTTATGGTTATTTATTATATTTTCAATAGTGCATGGTTGAATTAGACATTTATGATGTGAATTTCATTTTTCCTATATAGAGGACATCTTAAGATAATTTTTGGGTGTCTTCATTTGTAAACCCATCAAATTTATGTCTTGTTATGGATTTTTCTTAAGTTTTTCTTTAAAATTAGAATTTTTTAATGATGTAATTGGAATCATCGCTTGAGGATTTGGCTTGGTTTGGGTTCGAGGGTGGATAGAACCCCATTGTTTAAAGAACCAATGATCCTTGGATGCATGATTAGTTTTCATCATTAATTTCACCATTAAATAAATGAAATAATTAATTATATTTGGTTATAATTAATTAGTTGTGATGGTTTGTGGTAGGATAGGTTCCCCAGAGTGTGGGAAGTGACTGTATAAGACAAGAAAAGATTAATTTTGGATGAATAGTGAGTTTTCAGGTTATGAAAATGGAAAGGGATTCTAAATGAGGTAGGTGTTCTTGCATACACACCCTATGGTTTATGCATTTGATTATATACTTAGTGGCATGTGGTTTCACCATATCAGGGTGATCAACCTATAAATTAAATAAATTGGTAAATTTATATTTAATTATATTTCTAATACAATTAAGTGAAATTGAATAATTGAATCAACCTTGGCTCATGAACTGAATTAGTGTCAGGGGTTACGAATAACCCTTGTGTGTTAGCTTATTGCCTCAACCAGCGATGGTCGATGTCGGGACTACTGAATTACTGAGGGGTCTCCAAACCACTTGAGAGGTGAGGAATGACCAAATGAAACTTATTAGCCCATGAATAGGAGATTGAGACACCCCCAAGCTAGAGGAAAGGGTGGACCTAGATATCATACGTTTTATATGCCTTAAGAGACCCCCCTGTATTTTTGATCTATTTTCACTCGTAGTGATGTGTGTGGGGTGAGTGATCCTATACCATCTATTATGAATAATCCTAAGGTAATATACCTTGGTAAAAATGAGATTAGGTTGGGTGAGAATAGCATCCTAGAGTGACCTTGATGGTCAAGATGGGTCATGAGCCATCTCTTAGACTATTACCTATGTGTTAAATCATGTGTGGTCAATGAGGTCATGATACCCTGTTGATGATGTCATGGGATATAGCATCCCTAGGGAATCAAGTATTTACCCAAAATATAATTGATACTGAGGACCCATGTGAGGGTGTCTCTATTATACAATGACTTAGGGGACCCTCAGGGATGCACCATTGACAGATCGACTTTGAGAAGGTACATATGGATATCGGTGGAGATGGTTGTAGTTGTCACCTTAGAACCTATACCAACATAAAAGCCCAGTAGGGATAAGATGTTGATGAAGGGTGTGGACGTTCATCCAACCATTAGTCATTATTTTTTTATATGTAAAATCCAAGAGGTGATGATTTTTTATTAGATACACAGTTGGGCTGCTATGATTTAGATCCAGATTCACAGTTGGAGTTTCCATGAAGTTGGAGCTTAGTGTTGGATCTACCATGGATTTGGAGATAAAAAATGTTATTATCATAGGATGGGTTCTGGGATTCATGAGGATACATTATTTCTTACAAGGATTTAGATCTATACATATGGTTGGGCTACCACTGATTTGGATCTGGTATACCGTTAGAGCTACTACAATGTTGGGCCTCGGTGTTGGATTTATCAAGTATTTGGAGATCAGATGTTTATAATATCATGGGATAGGTCCCCATATGCAAGATTATATGGTTGTCACTTCCATAGATTTTGATCCTGAATGTTATTGGGTTGGTATGGTCCACACAACATGCTTAGAGACACCCTAATATTGGTCGTAGTGGGTGCATTCAATCAGGGTTGCAGACCTGAGGATTGATAGTGGTTGTTATTTTATTGATTTTCTATAATGAATCTGATTTTTTTGGATTAGTCCATTGAAAATTTCCACTTATATCTCTAAATTTTTTGGTAGAGTCGATACTGTGTTCAGGTGTCTTGAGACCCCTAGAATTAATATATTAAAAATATTGATTATATTTTAAATAATGTGAAAACATTATTTCAATGTAAATGGAATTTAAATTTTTGGGACCTCATATGGGAAATATGATACTATAGTTTATTTTTGGAACATGGGGTTTACCCTAGGTGTGAAATAAGGTTGGTCGGTGTCGGACGTTCCATGAGAGGTGACTGTTTGCGGGTGTGTTTAATAAAATAAATAATTTATTTTATTCAATTTAATTAAATGACCTAACCTAGCCTAATCCCTCTATAAATAGGTTTATATAGTAAATATAAAAGGTTATCCACATAACCTTGGGATATTATATATTATAAGGGATTGTTTTTTGTTGAAATATTGAGACCAAATAATGAAAAAAATGGATTGAGGTTAATCGAGTGGCAAGTAGCGAACACAGCAAACCTTATTCATCACTAGAAAATGTGCTCTTCACCAATGATCAATCCCTAATCAAGGTAGGGATTGTTATTTGTGATTTCTACCCTATTTTATTAATGAGCATGTATTTTTTATCAATTTTATCTTGATATATTATTACTCTCCCTTCTCATGAGCCTTTTTTAATAAATTGAATTGTTGAATCTAATTTATTTTTCTATTCCATGATATCACCCTTGATCCCACACTTATTGACC
Source organism: Viscum album (assembly GCA_963277665.1). Lineage (NCBI taxonomy): Eukaryota > Viridiplantae > Streptophyta > Magnoliopsida > Santalales > Viscaceae > Viscum > Viscum album. The sequence continues at coordinate 1,662,899,278 of OY728135.1, read as the reverse complement.
ATTGTCCAAGATCACATTGTCCAAACAACACTCATAACCTCTGTTTATGTGAATTTATCCCACTTTTTCTTCATGTTCTTCATCATTGACATATGGGGTTTGATTTTCAACATTGATGGGGAAGTATCAAGCATAATCAAACCCCCAGATTCATGGTGTTTATATGAATGATAGAAGTATTGATGATTTGGGTATGGATCGTGATGGGATCATGGGTTATGGATAATGGTTATGGGTTTTAGGACCCCAAATTGTAATGACCCAATGTTTTATCAATGGAAAATCCTTTCTTATAATTATTTCATATAATCACATGAAATCACAACACAATGAACTAATAAGTACTATGTGACCTTTAAACATAATATTTTTACTTCTATGTTTTTATTTTCGAAAAATGGTAATCTACAATTATTATTAGTAGGTTATTTAGAGTCTAATAAGACAAACTTAGTTTTTGATGAATAGTAACATACCCTTATGAATAGTAACATACCTTTATGAATATTAATGAATAGAAAATTGACCAAAAAATATAAACTTTACCCACGAATGTATAAATACAACTTAGACATCTTAAAAGTGAAAAAAAATCATAGTATAAGTATTGGTATTTTTGTACATCTTAAATATTTTATTTTAAATTTCATGATTAATTTAATAATTTAAAATTGAAATGTATTTTCCTAAAATGTAATCATAAATTTTTACTTTATTTTCTTATGGTTATAATATAATTTTATGGGACCTTGATTAATTTTTCAATGTGTTATAAGATGACTTATAGTTTTAATGTTGTTTTTTTTAATAAATTATGATTTTATTTAAAAATTAAATTAAAATTTATTTTAAAAATTATTTTCAAAAAATGGATTTTTTTTAATTCTAAATTTCAAAAAATTGTTAGGGTGAATTTTTGGGATTTTTCTAAAATACTTGAATTTTTTGTGAATAGTAAAAATACAATTTTTGAGTTTTCAGTATGTTTAATGACATCATAAGGTTGTAATAATTAATATAAAATTATTTTTAACTTTTTTACAGTAAAATATGATATTAGGTGTCCCAATTAGCTAATACCATGAGAAAATACCATGGTAAAGCCCATGGTTTTTCAAAAAACACTAATGAGGTGTCCTTTGAAATTAATAAAAAACTATCTCTCTCTGTTACTATAAATTCCCACTCATTGCTTCATTTTCCTTCAATACAAATCCATAATCCTAGAATCTATAGAAGTTTTACCTCCATAGGAGTCCTTACAAGGTTTTATAAATCCCCCAAGGTCCCAACCTTCAAGTTTTAAGAGTTACTTCACAAGGTAAGGGAATCAACCTCCCTTCTCCTTTTCAAGCTTTCATTTTATGTTAATATTTTTAATTTTCAATTGGATTATGTTGGGATATATCATTTAATATCCACATTAATTTATGTATTATGTAATAATTATGATATACCCCTCTTTTCTATCATCAAAGTATTTTAGGAAATTTTAAGTGACGCCATTAGGCTGCCGAATTTTCATAAGGGATCTCTCAACTTTTCTTTTGTTTTCAAGTTCATCTCTTTTATTTTTCTTTCCTCACCTCATTTCATCCAAATGTTGTGATGACTCCAGTACCTTATATGTAATGGAATTTTTTAATGATAAAGTAGTAATTCTTCATCATCTCTCTTTTCCCTTTCTTTTATATTGAAAATGAAAACACCATCTAAGATGTGATAATTTACCACATTCAAGGATGATGGGTTTTCAATTTCTGTTACCATATTCAATTATAGTAATGAAATCATTTTAATGGTTGAAATAGACCATAAAATATGTATGATGTCTCATATATGGTTCTGGAACCCTTTTTTACACATGGTTTTGATTTATAAAACAAAACATGTTCCTTGTGGTCAAAAACCGCCAATTAACCCAAAAGGTTATCACTAAAGTATTACATAATGATTAATATTCACTCCAAGTAACCAAATGAAATTTAAAACCATGTAACCTTATGGATATTAAATAATAAAATATAACTCTAATTCTGGACAACCATCCCCATTTTACATGATTCTTGGAACATGAATATAAATGGAGTGATCATTAAACCCAAGGAAACAAACAGACTCAAACAATGAAATTGAACCTCAAAACCAATCAAAAATGTTATGAATGAAATAAAAAAGGTTGTAATAAATCATTTAAATATAGAATAGGTTCTGTAATTATTATTTTATGAACCTAATTTTATTACTCATTTCATTAATATCAAGTGGAGAACACCATCGGACTTAAGGTAAGGGATCCTCTCTATTTCACTTTTATTCAAGAATGTCCTCTATGTTATGCCCTTTTACGTATAATTACTAATGATGGGGTATGATTTTAAAAATTCCCCATAATTCCATCATGATTTATAAAATATGATAAATCCCTGTATATCTCATTAATCCCTCCTAAGTACACCCAATACCTTGTCGATATTTCATAAGGGATTCTACCCGAGCCGCCTTTATTCCATCGGGTTGCTCTATCATTATTTTTAACCAAATTAAGTTGTCCTTTATTTTTATGTACAATTTAAACATACTATTTATATTATCCAAACTTATGTTTCAAGATCCATCCCTCATTCTCTTTTAGGTATATACATGATTTTAAGTGATTCCATCCTCGATACTTCCCAATAAGCAAACTCATTTTAAGGGAACTTCCCAAAATTTTACCCAATTTCAAGTGCACTCTAACATTTGTTTTAAGCCACCATTGTTTTTATAAAATCATTATTTTATTATTAAAACCTTCTTGTTTTACTTCTGGTTTTATATAAAATATTATTCCCTTTTCAATTTTAAATGACCTTAATTATTTTCCTTAAAACCGCAATAAAATTTTTTAAGGATAAGAATTTTCTAAATACTATTCTTATATGTTGTAACTTATATTTGAAATCACTTAACATGCTATATTTTTATTTTACATTATTAATGTCCATGTATTTTTTAATTCCTTTATCTCATGAACACTTTTATGATAAGCCCATTCATTAATCTTTTTAACATGAATGTGATACCCATTTCTCTCTATGGGTTACCTTATGTTTATGTATGATTAATTATGTATTATTATTTATGTGGAAAGAATATTCATGAACATGTTAAGATGGGTTCACCTATATATTGATCCAATTCATTGGGTAAATTTTAGTCTCATAAGACTTTTTGTGCAACGGTCTTGGCGGTTATCCTTGACTCGTGCTACCACGTGAAACGGTCTTGGTGGTTAACCTTGACTTATGATTCTCTATGTGAAACGAGCCTTGAATTGTGCTAAATTCATGATTTATATTGTTTCCACATTACTATGAATTCATTTTTACATGATCCCATATTTATATGTTATAAATCTATATGCCATTTTATATCATTATATCGTGATCTCTAACCCTTATGATAAAGACTTATTATTATCTTTAATCCCTTACTGGGCTTTTAACTCATACATTTGTTCATGTGATCCCCAGGGTACCCTATGAAGATGTAAGGGATCAAAATAAGTTAGTATCTCTTTATGAAGATTAAATAAATAAGTGTTTCTATTTGTTCCACATTTTCAGTTTTATGTACCTAGTCTTCCAAGGCACTAGACTTTACGATATTTGGCTCATACTCTGATGTATAATTATGATTAAAATCATGTAATGTTATGTTTAAAAGTCTAGGGTCGTTATAAAAATAGTAGTGGATGTGTGACTTACTCCTGATAGCGAGTGATTGGATTTCGATTTTCAGCCATTGGAAGCCAGTAATCGATGGTCATAGATGGTTTCATCTGATTTTGGGGAGTATAATGGAAGAATTCATGGTGGTGATAGCAGATCAATGGTCTATGTGAAGGAATGTAGTTTCTAAAAATTTTCTAACTGCATGTAGAGTATCCCAGAGGAACACAGGATGTGTAATATGGGTTCTCATGAGTCTTAAGGTTTCTGGTCAAGTTAAGGATCACACACTACATGGTCATGCCCACATGCCATGTCTCCCTACCTAGGTGGCCAAGCCATGTGCTAGTTGTAGACACCCTAGGGCCCTAGGTGGTAAAACACATCATGTCACCTTGGGGACATGCCATATGGATGTGCATGGCCATCCATTCTATTTTCTAAGTGTACATGCTCAGGACCCTAGGTAGACATACATATTGTGTGACCATGTGGATAAGTTGTGTAGTGTGACATTTATTACCAAGAAATTTACATGGAATAACATTTCTATTCTATGTGGAAGGGTTACATGTTGTGTGACCCCCTGTACACATCATGTACTTCTCCCAGGAACTTCTAACTTCTATATGTCCTTCTTCATGAATCATATTTTGTCTAGTGAGTAGCATTTCCAAAGTTTTTTCCACATCAAACATGATGGTGGACTTTGTTGTGGTATACAAGATACGATTTAAGGTGTTCTAATTATGAAGATTCTTCAAGCGACACTTAAGCATTGGTAGTGATCAAGAAATATTTTTAGAGATATGTCGAGGTCGGTACTCCCCTATCACACCAAGGCGTGGGTCCCCCATATTATTTATATAGGTAGGTTCAGTACTCCCCCACACTATAGTAGGTTGTAGGTCCTTTATCTATGGAGAGTTACTAACCCATCTTCGTCTTATGGTGGGGAGTATGTATTTCACAATATTTATAGATCCCTCGGATATGGAGCACAGTGGAGAGGTATGGGCCCCTATATATATATATATTCTTGTGAGGTTGTGCATGATGTTGGGTATTAGAGATAGAATTTTAGAGATATAGGTATAATCTTTGTACTTAACTGGTCTATGGAGATGGATGTCCCATTTACATATCTTCTATGTTTCTTTATGTGAATTTATATACATTGGGTTTCAATTCCATCTTAATATGGGTTGAGCATACTATTATTGTATCTTTTTATTTCTACCTTTTTTTATTTTCAGGGTGTCCTACTAGGTATGTATATACTCACCCCTCTATGGGATTTTCCCGCACGTGTCATGTCTTATTTAGACAAGAGACATATTAAAGGTGACATCAGTAGATCTTAGTGATACTTGGGTGCATTGACCATGTTTAGTGGTCGAACATGGAGATCATGAGTCGGGCACTCTTCAGTTTTCCTTTTACTAGTAGTAGTGAGGTTGGGAATTTATTTCTGGTTGGGAATGTATTTTTTCCCTTTACACTTTTGTTTATTTTTATCATATTATGATGTATTCTCTAGAGGTTTTTACATGCATGGTTATGCTCTAGATGTTGCAATATTTATTTATTTGTATGAACTTTTTCATGGATATAGATGTGTGTGTGAGTAAAGTTATATTATAATAAGGCCTTCCATTTTAGTTTATATGTTCTCAATACTTTTCCTTAGCCCCTGGCCAGTTTGAGGTGGGGTTGGGGTCATTATTCTCGACTTCCCACCCACCAGGAGGGCCCCAGTGGGTCAGGTCATGACATTTTCAACAATTATTTATTTTTCAGAGAATGTCACATTCACATATCACTTCATATGTTTGTTAGTATGAGATCACATTGATCATTCCCTACTTAGTTTTTTACTCACACACAACTCGAGCCACCACTACACATGGGTATCTGAGTAGCTCTCACATGGTTATTGTAGGAAAATGTAATGTTGATCCCTGGAATTGGATTTAGCATGGTCAAGTGGGACTGCTTGGATGATATTAGGAGACTAGGCTATGGTATGTCTTGGAGTAGTAGTAGATCCCAAAATATTTTATTATTTCCTTTTGTTCTGTATATGTAACCAACCTAGGGATAGTCATTTGTATATATGGTATGGTTGTTTGGTCTAAGTGGAATTTCCAATTCCCCCCCTTCAGACCCATTTTAACCCCTTCTTTCATTCTCCCTAAAGCTCCATATGGCGCTAGATATTTTTTTATATCCTCCATGGAATCTTAAGTTCTTCCCTCTTCTCCTTCAATATTTAGGTAGTACGTTCTTACTATGTTACAAAATTTATATGCATTTTTTGATAAACCATTTTTTTCTGAATATTTTTTTGATAATAATTGATATAATTTTCCAAATTAAGCATTATTTTAATATTTAATGGAAATTTTTAATTTGAGATTCAATTTAGAAACTCTTAAAATTCTATTTTTTCCCTTTAAAATTTTATTTTTAATATAATTTTTTTTGGGATAAATTTTTACTTGAAATTTTATGGAAAATTATAAGATAATTGGGGTATATTTTTCATTTAGACCATGATAGATAGATCACACATTTGAATGGATAAAATTTTCCTTGAATGTAATGTTTGACTAAATTCTACAGATTGGACCACATATCACCATTTAGGCTATAAATTTTTCATCCTTTCTTATAATGGGATGAGATTTTCTATATATTAAAGAACTCAATTTCAATAATCTCATTAAACCATAGTGGTAGATGGTTCATGTGGGAACTCATTCAAAAATGTGGCTCTATATGGAGTAAATATTGGAGGCAAACTTCTATATATACCCTTGTTGACATTTCAAACCCTATCCATCCCCTACTCCATTTAATTGATTTCTTCACACTTGGGGAGGGTTTTTCATGGATTTATGATGGTGGGTCTGAATATATTGGTTCTTTTCCACCACTTTAACCATTTAGAATAAGGAAGGATTGTGGAAAGTATCTCTTCCAAAAAGGCTCTCATCCTATTATTTTACTTTTCTTCTTTTCTTTTATGCTTGTAATCTCACTTCTTATTTAATAAAACTTCTTTATTCCACTAATTACCCCTTTTATTTTTATTATTGTTTTTGGAATCTAATAATTGAGATGATATTAGGTTATACCCTTTTAAACCTTTTCTTATGAAAATTATCTCCGTGATGAAAAATCCACCCATAGGAGACTAGTTTTTTTTGCGATAAATCTAATTTTTACCTCCTTCAATAGTTGTTTTTGAATCTATTTACACACTATAATTTAGAAAAATATATTTAATTAAAATATTTTTTAAAATTTCAATCACTTGAATGATTCTCATATTTTATGTGAGGCCAAGCATGTTTGATTTGTGAGAGAAACACTTTCATCATCAAATATTATCAACTTGGAATTGATTCATATAGTTCAAATCTAATCCTCATACTCAAAACATTATTATTTACAGAGTGGAGGTTTAAAAATAATTGTATACTTATCATGAGTTGGATTTTTTACTACAATCAAATAAGGGTATCATGATTGAAAATCCTAAAGTTAGTTTAGTGTTCATTTATTCCAATAATTATGGTTGTATTTTCTTTTATAGGTTTTTAGGGTTAAAAAATTATAGAAGCATAATTGAATTAATTTTATTGTAAGGTAAAATTATTAATAAATAATGAATGGGTGGATTAGATCAATCATAATTAATTATATTTATTATTTTTAAAGTAACTATTTTCTTTCTCAATTCATTTCATCCAGAAATCGTTTCCTTACTCCCTTTTGTTTTGAAATCACTCAATAAACCCCCACTATTCAGTATTAATTTTATAGTATATTATAATAATAATAATAAAAAAACAACAATTGGAGAATCATGTGAGTAATTGGACTCCTCAATAGATCGACCATGGGTGTGCACTTTACTACATTTCTATGTAAATAAAAAATTTATTAAAATATATTCATGACAAATCCCTCTTTCGGTTGTATAGATTAACTTGCATGTGTTTGTGTGAGTTTTCCTCGTAGAGTTCTTATTTTGGTATAAAAGTGATAGGGTAGGTTCATATTGATGTGGTTTACCCTTTAAATGGGTAGTGGGGGTTAAATGTCTTGGAAAAGATAAACCCTTGCCTTGTTCTGTGTAGTGGGGGTTAAATGTCTTGGTATCAAAGTTAATCCCCATGGTTCATTGGAGGTGATTTAAATACTATTTTAGTCACTTCATAAAAACAAGTAGGATTGGGTTTTTCTAAAAAATCTATGAAGGAATTCCCCGAGTTCATTTCCACAAAGGGCCTTATGAATCTAGGATTATCAGGAAGAAAATACACATGGTAAAACAACATGAAAGTTAGTTTAATAATTTTGAGTAGAATTGATTGGTGTCTCGCTGATCTACAAGGGTTGGATTATTTCATGTTTTGTTATGTAACCCACCTCACCAAGTCTTTATCTGATCATTCCCCTCTGCTAATAAACCTAAAGAAAGAGAACATGAGGTTTAGAAATTTCTAGTACTCTAGAAACTGGCATCGAATGGATGGCTTCATATAGATGGTTAGAAGGTTATGGGAACAATCGGTGTGGGGTACTACTTGGGTTGGGTTAGTTAAGTGGTTGTAGAGTTTTAAAAATGATGTAAAAACTTGGTGTAATAATAGAAATGATGGGGATTTTAGACTAGAAAGGCTTAGAGAAGACATCTAAGGGACAGAGGAGAGTCTTCTAGATAGGTAGAATGAGGACTTATTTATTTCTTTATTGAAGAAAAAAAACTTTTCTTGCTGAAAAACTTATGGATATGGAGAGGTCCTGTAGGGAAAAATCAAGATATCTATGGTTTAAAGAGGGATATTGTAATACTGTTTATTTCTAGATGTGTATGAAGGAGATTAGAGTGCATAAAAATCCAATCTACAGATAGCGAATGGTTCTTTTACTTTTGATGTAGAAGTGGAAGGGGAAAAAGTCTTGGAACACTTTGAGAGTCTTCCAACTAGACATAATAGAGGAATGGGTGTTGGTCTTAACAGGTCTGATGAAGAAGATAATTTCATGATTTTCATTATGAGGCTAGTGGAAGATTAATAGAATGAGGTGTTAGAATCTCCTCTATAGGAAGAAGAAATAAAAGACAATGTATTTAGAATACAACAAGAATGTGCATCGGGTCTTGGTGGATTCTCTAGTGCTTTCCATGTGGCAATATGGGGCTTTGTAATGACCCAGGTGACGGAGGTAGTGCAAGATTATTTTAGAGGTGGATTACTTATCAGAGTCGTTTGTGCTTCAAGGGTGGTTATGATCCCCAAAGTGAAATACCCTACTTCTTTGAACTAATATAGACCAATCTATTTATGCAATTTTATCTATAAGATACTTGTGAACCTTATCAATAGGATAATTAGTGGTGTTATCTCAAGGATTATATTGGATGAACAATATGGTTTTGTGAAAGGTATTAGAATCCAAGGGGCCATTGGAATTTCAAAATAAATGGTGGATGATATGAATAAATGGAAAATTGGATCAAATTTCATGATCAAGGTAAATATAGAAAAAAATTATGATATATTGGAATGGAGTTTTATTTTAAGGCTCATGAGAAAGTTTGGATTTAATGAATGGTTTTTTTATTTATGATTTAGATGTTATGGCTCTTCATGGCTTGAGATATCCTTGATGGTGAGAGGCTTTGTCTTCTTCAAATCTATACATGGTGCAAGATAAGGATATTCATTATCCCATATTCTTTTTATCTTGGCCCAGAAATCTCTTATAAGGAATATCAATCAAGGTCTAGTGGACAAAAGGATTATGCCTTTCAAAAACGGGTTTGTAAGTTGAATGGTATACCACTTAATTTATGGTGATGATATTCTATTTTTTCTTAATGGAAGGAAAATTTTAGTTAACTGTTTCAATAAAATCATAGAAAGCTATGGTATTTTGAGTGATCAGTGTATCAATTAAAGGAAGGGTAGTGTGTTTATTTCTAAAAAATGGTTGAGGTGGCATGAAAACATAATTCAAGATAATGGTATGCAGAGGTGGAATCTCCCAATGAAGTATCTCTAAGCTTCGATATCCAATGGAAGAATAAAAAAAAGCATTATTTGATGGAATTATAAATCAGATCACATGGAGTTTTTTAAATTGGAAAAATAAACTCCTCTCGTTTGGAGGATAAACTACACTCATTATTAGGGTTCTTTACTTTATTCCAATACACATTCTCTCTATTTTAAAACCACTAAATTGGACAATCATAAGGATAGAGATGCTCATGAACACATTCCTATGGGAATAAAATCAATCTTGGAAGTTCCACCGGGCTTCTTGGAAACATTTGGAAAGGACAATTGATGAAATTGGGATTGATTTAAGTAATTTAGAGGAAGACATACATACCATTCAAGTGAAATCTACATGGGATATTATTTCAGGGAATTCATTGAGGGCCAAATTCATAAGGAAAATGCATGGAGAAAAATTGGAATATTGGATAATTCATTCGAAAAAGATTACCAACCTTGATTTTTTCATGTTATATCACCTATAGGTTTTGGATTACAAGGCTCTATGTGTTATCATCCATGGTGATATCAATTTTTGGAAGGAAAACTAGGTGGGTGAAGAGTTTTTTTTTTTTCAGGATGCCCAATCCTAAACCAATATTTCTGGGAGTCCACCAGGTATCCAACATTTATTGATGTTATTTTAAACCAAGAACAAAACAACTTCTATGATTATATTTTCTTGATTGAGGAGTCATACTACTACATTTTTATGGGATTAGCTTTAGGGAATTTTAATATCAAAGAATTTAGGAAATTAGTGCATGATAGAAGTGGGATGGACAACTGGGAATCAAAATTATGGTGAAAATAGATATCGAGAAAGATAAATTTCTTAGTTTGGAGATTGAGAAATAAGGATCTCCCTATATATGAGAACATGCATAAAATGGGCATGTTTTTGGTGACCAAATTCCATTGTTGTACATTTCCTTAATAATAATAATAACACAAATTGTTTTTTAAGAGTGATTGGGTGAAGGGGATCTAGATTTTTTTAGACCATAGCATAAATATACATGTTGATGGATACACAATTCAAGAGGTCGTCAATGCCCAGTTTCAAAGAGCTGGTGTGCAGGGGCGGAGGTGAAGGCCCATGCAATTGTTTTTTTAGTAGTGTATTGGATACTCTAGGAGGTTCAGAAAAAGGCAAGAGAAATTAAATGTTTGTTGCATATTTTATTTTAGGTTTGAGTTAAGGTTTTGGTGGTGTATATGGGTTCCCTTACTCACAGTGGGTTATTAGCTCCTTCTTTTAAAAGGTTGTTTGCATGAATTTGTTCTTATTTGGAAAATAAAAGAAATAATCAAGGTAGATGAATTCAATGGAAAGATCCTACCATAGGTATGAATCTAAATGTGGATGGCTCATGTATTTTAGGGTGTATGAGAGGTGGATTCCTAGTGAGATACAGTAGGGGTTTAGTTTTCTTGGATTTTAGTTTCTTTTAGGGGATAGAGAATTATATTGAAGTGGAAGCAAGGGCTTTATAAACTGGAATTATGCTGTGTAGTTTGTATAATATTCAAATCACTGAAGTTGAAACTAATTCTAAAATGCTGGTGGGGTTTCTTAAGGTGAAATACAGGTACCCTTGGATGTTGTCTTAGCTTGTTAGGAATTATAGAATGTTTGTCAGCCATGGAATCCAGGTCAGTCACACTTGGAGAGAAGGGAATTTCATGGCCGATGTGTTAGCTAGAAAAGGGAGTATAGTGGAGAAAATTATCTTATATGATGGGGTAGGTACATTACCAGAGGATTTTAAGCTCATGGTTAAGGGAGATTACCTTAGTCTTCATCATTTCTAGGACTCGTGAGAGGTGGGTGCACATTTTTATATTTTAAAATAATAAAAAGTTAATTTTCATTCAGTTTATGTGTGAACTCTCTTATGTGAGAGGGGATGGTTTGGTACTATGTGTACAAGCTCTCATGAGTGAGAGATTATGGTTCGGGACTTGGTGTGCGACCTCCCTAGAGTGAGAGGGGATGGTTTTATATTTTCATGTGTGATCTCCCTAGAGTAATAGGGGTATTTGTAACATATATTGGTTATTTTATTCAATTGGTGTCTATATTGGTGGTTGTTACATGGCCTCAGGTGTGTGTCCCCATACACCAGAGGCTACCAATTAGCAGTGAGGGTCTAGGTTGTTACTATGGAGAGACTATACCCTCATATCAGAGAAACAACATAGTAGAAATAACCAAATGGAATCAATAATTAAAAACATTCGAGTACAATGAAGTAGAAAAACATGTCCATCAATAATAAATGAATGTGGAAACACACAATCCTATAGACACACTCTCATAAAAGCATACATTAATTATCACCCATCAGGTAGATCACATATATAAATGAAATAAAATAAATAAAATATAAGGAATTCTACTACCATACTTGATCCACATATTATCCCAATATCTAGTCCATCCAAGATACCTCACTTAATCATCTATAACTGGCCTCTTCCCAACCTAAACTTATGATCAGTGAATTGTGTTTGGGTACCCAAGTACCATGGCCACCTGAGTATAGTGTGAGTATAACTCAGTAGGGAACCACCAATGGGGTTCCAAACATAACTAGTAAACACAGTGTATGAACATGTGATATACTCAGGATAAATAAATAAATAATTGTGGAAGTGTAAATAAATGACAATTATCGATCCTTGGGTTCTAACATGAAACCTGAGATCAATTATACCTGTTTCGACTAGTTTTAGAGTGTCTATGAGCATGTGGTATACCATGCCAACCAATATTAGGACCATGGCTGATTCCCAAGAGAAATTCTAAGGCAATCTGGTAGTATCGGGCCCATGACTTATTATTTGAAGCATGTCCTAGGAAATCTAGTATTATTAGGACCATGACCAATTCCTAGGAGAACATCTTAGGAAATCCAGAAGCATCAGGCTTAGTAGACAATTTCTTGGAGCATGTTCTAGTTAATCCAATAGAATTTGGATCAATAGATGATTCATGGGAGCATTTTCTAGATAATATAGTAGCATCAGGCTCAATGGCTGGATCCTAAGAAGCATCTTAGGCATCTCAATCATGCATACTCACCAAATGTTAAGTAATCATGTCACGACCCGTCCTCGGGGCCCGTGCCGTGACTACCCCAAGCCCGCCTTCCATAGGACAGGGGCTAGCGACTAGCACCAAGGCATAAATCCCGGTAAAAGGGAAGGCATTGCCTTTGTAAAGTAAACAAGAACCACAGGGTAAGCAAGTAGAAAAGTAAACACTAAGTAAAAACAGAGTACAATTGTAAGTGCGGAAAGTAAAAGGGGCCGGAAATACAAGCCCAACTGTAAAGTACAACTCGAAAGGGAAAACAGCAACTATAAAGTAAAGCCGCTACGCCGAGCTGTCCACTGGAAATCCCACCTGAAGGGTGGGTATAGATAGCTCCACTGCTCATCGGGTCCCGCCGTCCGCTCTGAGTACGTCCCGCCCAGTGGTCCACCTCCAGGTACCGTTCTGCTCTGCAAGCCTCAACCACGATCAATGTTGTCCGTCGTCTGCAACCAACACAATGTAGTGCGGGCATAGCATGTGCAGGGGTGAGTATAAGCTACTCAGTAGGGACCCCGAGACCCCCGAAGGTCTCCCAAAATCCACAAAGGATAAACCACAAAGGAAAGATACAAACACGAAGTAACAACCGACACTGCTTAGGTATATGCCCATACATATACCTAAGTCATCATTTCAATACGCTCCAACCTCCGAGCCCAAGTACAACTCAGTCCACACAGGAAAGTATACGTATTCCACACAGGAAAACAAAACGTAATCCACACAGGATAGCACAACACAATCCACAAAGGAAGGTAAACAGGATTCAGCTCACATAGGTATACATCTTCAAAGATGATAGAGATGATCACTGATCCATCTAAGTCGTCGGACCCACAAAGGATCGATAGGTACTAACCCCCGCAAAGACCCACACAGGATCGGACCCACACAGGATCTGTAGGCGCTGGTTCACACAGGACCGCTGAGCACTGACCCACACAGGATCGGACCCACACAGAATCGGTAGCACTGATCCACACAGGATCACTGAGTGTTGTATTCGTCATCGTTGAATCCACTGAGGATCTCTGCACAGTCGTCGTCGCAGTCACAGTAGAAGTCGCAGCCAGCTCTAGGGTTCCCGCACACAGCAAGCTCGTTCCGGAGGGTCCGCTCCACGAGCCGAGAGGCTGATACATCAACTATCACATAGTCCAGAGTTGATGTATCCAAAAGTTCTATATTGTCAACAGAAACTCAACGCAACAGACGGCGCGTCAATCGGACGCCCGGTCTGAGAGTTATTGGCTTTTTCGTTCCAGGGGCCCGGTTGGTTTTTAAGGCAAACCAACCCGACCGTACTCCACCTGCGTCCAAACCTTGGGTGGAGTATTCCAAAATATCTGTCTCACTAAGATGAACTCAACAAAGCTGACGGCACGTCAATCGGACGTCCGTAGCTCAAGATATGAGTGTTTCTGCTCCGAGGGCCCGGTTGGTTTTGTTTACGAACAAACCCGGACGAACTCAAAGTATCCTAAAACCTTGAGTGCGATATACCTAAATGACCTTATCGATCCAAGGATCGCATCGCCACTGACGGCGCGTCGTTTGGAGGTCCGTAGCCCGAGTTATGGGCATTTGAACCTAAACAGTACGAAAACGGGGGTTTCGGGCCCGGACCGACCCGGCCCGAGACCCCCCGATTGGCCCGAACCGGGTCGACCTGCCCCGGACAGGGTCGGCCCGGCCCGGCACGGCCCAGCCCGGCGGCCCGGTGGTCCGGCGACCCGCGCGCTGGGCGCGCTGGCCGGTCGCTCAGCCAAAACGGCTGAGCCGTTTTGGCGGCATGCGAACGGGGGGGCGATGCCCCCTCGTTTTGTTCGAAATCGTGGCCCCTTCATGGGGCCGCTTGCTGCTGCCAGCCGGGGGAATTTAATTCCCCCGGTTCTCCACGTCCGGCCGGCCCGCCATGGCCGGACGGTTCCTGCACCATGGGACCGGCGACGGCCGGTCCCCCTTCCTGCACCGACGTCGGCGGCCCGATGCCGGCCGCCGGTCACCCTGCTCCGCCGCGGCCCGGAACCGGCCGGTCGCTTGTCGTCTGGCGCGGTGCGACGGCACCTCGCCCCTCCATCGCGGCTCCGCTCCGGCCGCGGCGCCTTCGACTTCCATCGACGCGGCGCGACGGCGTCGCGTTCTTGTTCGACTTCTCGGCGTGGCGCGAAGGCGTCGCGTAAAACTTGCCGAGCAATTTCTCGCGTGGTGCGACGGCACCACGCCATCCCGTTCCATTCACAAAGAAACAATCATGAACATAGGAGGGGGGTTAATCCGTGTTTGTGCGGTCCACCCCCCTCTCGTTAAACGATAACATTTAGTCGATTAACCACGAAGTTCGACATGCTAGAATCAAGAACGGAAATAATTAATAAAATAACAATAAACCCCTACCTCGGTTCAGGAACGGAGTTCGTCAACGACCCGCGGAAGACGAGCGTCGCGAAGGTCGGGCGTCGCGGGGAAAGAACGTCGAAATCACGAAGCGAGGATTCGAAGTTCTTTGACGGCGATTTCGTCGCGGAAAACCGTCGCGGAAGAGACGACGTGGAAGAAGAACGTCGCGTCGCGGATACGGTGTCGCGGAAGAACTGTGTTCTTCAGCGGAGAAGTTCTTCATTGAAGAACGGTGTTCTTCGCGTTCTTCGTCGAGGTTGAAGAAGATGAAGAATGCTTCTCAATCCTCTCAAGGTGGCAAAAGAAACTAACCAAAATAAAATAAGTCCCGGCCTTATTTTATTTACACATTCTCACCTCTTTGAATTTCAAAAGTTTGAAATTAATCAACTCATCTCAATTAATAACTCAAGTTGTCAAATTAATTAGAGTGGAGTTATTGGGGAGTTTAAGGGAAGTTGAAGAGTCAGGGCTCGTGTGGGCCCCACCACACTTAATCCTCTCAAGGCAGGTTATGTGGATGTGGGCCCCATCTCTAACTCCCTTTGGGAGGAAATAACCAACAAAGTTAAAAATAAATTGTGTTCCACAATTTATTTAACTTCTTCTAATTTCCCCCAAAACTAACTCTCAACCCGCATAAAACGCAACCTCGGAAAAGGTCTCCTTAAGCGAAAATCGGTGCTGCGAGTTCATTGGTGTCCTCGGATTTCAATTCTAAGCACCGGTTCAAAAGTTAGAAATTCCCGCTCATTCGTTCACTGAACGTACCCAAGCCAAACTTCGGAAATTGATTCCGGGCACACCGGGCCTCAGAATCAGGTGCCGTCAGAAACCGCGCTCTTGTAAAATTACAAAGAAAATTAAGACAAAATTTACCTTGAATTTTACGGGTCTTTACATTACTCTCACCTCAGGGCTTTACATCCCTGTAAAGATACATCAAAACTAGGGAAACAAATGAGGGTACTGAGCACGCATATGAGCCTCCTGCTCCCAGGTGCTCTCCTGGAGATTCCCGTGCTACCATCTGATGCGCACTAGAGGAATCGACTGTCCACGTAGGACCCGCTCCTGTCGATCCTCTATCTCCACCGGGACCTCCGTAAAAGTCGCCTCATCGTGAACGTCGAGCTCCCCATGGTCAATGATGTGTGCCGGGTCGTGCACGTATCTCCTCAGCTGAGATACGTGGAAGACGTCGTGCACCCGGTGCAACTGAGGTGGTAGAGCCAGGCGATAAGCCACCTCGCCTATCCCGCTGAGGAACTGGAATGGTCCGATGAAGCGTGGAGACAACTTGTCACCTCGGCCAAATCTCTGTATACCACGTCGAGGTGAGACCCGCAAGAAGATGCGGTCGCCATCCTCAAACTCCAGTGGCCTCCGCCTCCTGTCAGCATAAGACTTCTGCCGGCTCTGAGTTGTCCTCATCCACTCCTGGATGACTTGGACCTTCTCTGTCGTGGCCTGGACCATCTCTGGTCCCACAAATGCTGACTCCCCAGGGTCTGTCCAGCACAGCGGTGATCTGCAAGGTCGGTCGTACAACGCCTCGTACGGTGCCATCCCGATGGTGGAGTGGTAGCTGTTGTTGTACGCAAACTCCACCAAGGGTAAGTGGTCCTCCCAGCTACGACCAAAGTCGAGGACACATGCGCGGAGCATGTCCTTGAGAGTCTGAATGGTCCTCTTCGTATGACCATCCGTCTAAGGGTGAAAGGAGGTGCTCAAACGTAGCTGCGTCCCGAACGCCTCCTGCAACCCCTTACAAAGCCGGGAAGTAAAGAGAGCATCTCGATCAGAGACGATAGATGATGGAACACCGTGAAGCCGAAAAATCTCCTGAACGTAAAGTCATCCCAAGATCTCCACTGAGCCCTGCTCTCTGATGGGTAAGAAGTGATCCGACTTGGTGAGTCGGTCGACAATCACCCAGATGGAGTCGTGACCTCTGGAACTGCATGGAATTCCAGTCACGAAGTCCATAGATATCCTGTCTCACTTCCACTCCGGGACCTCCAAGGGTTGTACCAAGCCTACTGGTACCTGGTGCTCAGCCTTCACCTGCTGGCAGGTGAGGCATCGAGAAACGAACTCTACTACAGCCTTCTTCATGCCTGGACACCAGTGCTGTCGTCTGAGATCCTGGTACATCTTTTCCACTCCAGGATGTACCGCCAAAGGAGAAGTGTGAAACTCTCTCAGCACCTCCTCCCGTAAAGCGACTGGTACCATGGTACGTCCTCTGAAAAGGATGTCGTGCTCTGGTCCAAGGTAGAAACCATCAGGTTCCGGTCCTGAGGATACCTGTGCACGCCGCGTCTCACAGTCAGCGTCCCCACGCTGCGCCTCTCTGACCTGCTGTATAAGTGGAGGAGTGACTGTGAGAGACTGAAGGAAGGCTGCTCCATATCTATCCACGAAGGATATCTGCAAAGAGGCTAGCTGCTCTGTCGCCTCCTCAAGTAGTTGAATGCCTGCCCTCCTGCTAAGGGCATCGGCTACTACGTTCCCCTTCCCGGGAGTATAGACTATCTCAAAGTCATAGTCCTGGAGGAACTCGAGCCATCGCCGCTGTCTTAGGTTCAGGTCCTTCTGCGAGAAGATGTACCTGAGACTCTGATGATCAGAAAAGACTGTAAAGCGCTCGCCCATCTGGTAGTGTTTCCATGTCTTCAGAGCGAAGACCACTGCTGCTAACTCCAGATCATGGGTAGCATAGTTATGCTCATGCAGCCTCAACTGACGTGATCCATAGGCGATCACTGCCCGCTCCTGCATCAGGACACAACCGAGTCCGGTCCCTGATGCATCGCAGTAAACTACGTACCATACTCCCTCCTCAGGCAACCTCAAGATAGGTGCACTGGTCAATCTCTGTCTTAGCTCCTGGAAGCTCTGCTGACATCTGTTTGACCACACGAAGGGTTTCCCCTTCTTCGTCAAAGCTGAGAGTGGTTCCGCAACTTTGGAGAAGTCTAGCACGAATCTCTGGTAGTATCCAGCTAATCCCAAGAAACTTCGCACCTCCGTTACGCTCCTGGGTGGCTCCCAAGATAACACTACCTCGATCTTCGCAGGATCCACTACAACTCCTGCCTCAGAGATGACGTGTCCCAAGAAGTGAACCTCACGTATCCAGAACTGGCACTTCAAGAGTTTACCATAAAGCTGGTGCTCTCAGAGTGTGTCTAGTACAACCCGTAAGTGGTAGGCGTGCTCCTCCTCAGTCGTCGAGTAAATCAGAATTTCGTCGATGAAGACCATGACAAACCGATCAAGGTATGGCTGAAAGATCCTATTCATGAGGTCCATGAACACTGCTGGAGCATTGGTTACACTGAAATGCATAACCAAGAACTCATAGTGGCCATACCGACATCTGAAGGTCGTCTTTGCACGTCCTCGTCTCTAACTCTGAGCTGATGATAGCCTGACCTGAGGTCTATCTTCAAGAACCACTGTGCTCCCTTGAGCTGATCAAAGAGGTCATCAATCCTCGGTAGCGGATACTTGTTCCTCACTGTCACCTGGTTCAGGCGATGATAGTCGACACACAGTCGCAAGCTCTCGTCCGCCTTCTTGGCGAACAATATCGGGGAAGCCCAGGGTGAAACACTGGGTCGGATGAACCCCTTGCCCTGCAAGTCCTCCAACTGTACCCGTAGATCTCGAAGCTCAGCGGGGGCCATCCAATATGCTGGAGTCGATATCAGAGCTGTCCCGGGGTACAGGTCAATATAAAATTCTACCTCTCTGCGAGGAGGTAGCCCTGGAACATTGTCGGGGAAGACGTCCGCAAACTGATCCACCACAGCAGGAAAATCAGGACTCCGCACGTCAACTGCTCCTAGGATGAGACTAGCCAACTGATGAGTGATGGGTTGTCCTCTCCTCCTCATAAATCCATCATGTGCTGCAAAGGCTCCCTTCTCTCCGGTGAAGGTGAACATGCTCCCGTCAGTGCGTACACATCGCACCTTGTGCCTAAAATAGTCAATCTGTGCATGGACCGTAGATAACCAATCCATGCCCAAGATGACATTGTAAGGCCTCAATGCTGCTACAAGAAGATAACAGCCGAAGCTCTCGCCTCCTAGAGTAAGCTCACACTGCCGGCACCAGTGCGTAATAAATCAAGTTGTCAAATTAATTAGAGTGGAGTTATTGGGGAGTTTAAGGGAAGTTGAAGAGTCAGGGCTCGTGTGGGCCCCACCAAACTTAATCCTCTCAAGGCAGGTTATGTGGATGTGGGCCCCATCTCTAACTCCCTTTGGGAGGAAATAACCAACAAAGTTAAAAATAAATTGTGTTCCACAATTTATTTAACTTCTTCTAATTTCCCCCAAAACTGACTCTCAACCCGCATAAAACGCAACCTCGGAAAAGGTCTCCTTAAGAGAAAATTGGCGCTGCGAGTTCATTGGTGTCCTCGGATTTCAATTCTGAGCACCGGTTCAAAAGTTAGAAATTCCCGCTCATTCGTTCGCTGAACGTACCCGAGCCAAACTTCGGAAATTGATTCCGGGCACACCGGGCCTCGGAATCAGGTGCCGTCAGAAACCGCGCTCTTGTAAAATTACAAAGAAAATTAAGACAAAATTTCCCTTGAATTTTACGGGTCTTTAAAAATCACATGGATATCCTATAGTCATAAGGCATACTCATTAGTTCTTAGGTATCATCCTAGGCATCCCATATATATCAGGTGTGTCCATTGGATCCTAAGGATTATCCTAGGTATCGCAAAATTTTAATCTCGAGGTTGGATCCTAGGGAATATCCTAGGAATCCTATATAAACAACCATTTAATCCTAGGTAGCATGAATTAAGAATTACATATGGACTCAAATACTTAATTTGATGTATCAACCTAAGAATTCCACTCATGAGGTGCATCCACCAGGTCCTATAAGTGTCTCAATAATCCCATCTATCAAACTTAAATTCTATATCCTGAGGAGTATCCTAAGAATCATAATATTCATTAGGTATAATCTGAATCCTGGGAGATAAGACCCGAGAATTATCTACCATAGGACTCAAGGGCAGCGTGTCCCTCTCATAGAAATTTGTTTTTCTATTATAGCCACATTAGGATCACATTAATGATTCGGGTTCTAATGTGGAACCCAAACCCAACACTATCTATATTTTTACACTACCCCTCTCTAGGATCAATGTCATATTGGGGTTCCCACTAATATCCCCTAGGTCACGCCATAGCATAGACGCCCTACATGGGCTCCCTAAACACAGTCTCATCTCTCGAGCCAACACCCCCACATGGAGGGTATAATGTCCCTCGATGTCACTATAGTTATATCATGACTTCATTAGCCTCATAGCCAAGTCATGCAAGGTTAATTACCTCAATCTCATTCCCTTCCCAAGTCATCCTAGGTTAGTTATCTCACCCAACCAATATGCAATCTACCTAGGGTATTCCCTCACAGGTACTCATAAGACAAGGGAAGAGAAACACTCACCCCATTATCATATCAACTATCCATGGGTTATAATGGCATCTAAAGGGTCCCTAAAGGCCTACTACATCCAATCACTCCAACCCATATTATTCCTCTACTCGGAGGTCACCAAAGAACCTATACCAAAGGCCACTACACTTTCATAACTCATTTAGGTTCTCACCCCTCTAGGTTCATGTATCACAAGACATATATTTATAATCATAACCAAGGGAATTTATGTTTGAGGCATCAAGTTAGTGCATAAGTTCCCATCATGACCCTTGGAACTTTGTTCATTCCATAGGCATTTTACTTTAATAAAAACAATTCGTTTAAATAAAAGGGTCAATCGCCCTTGGTGGAAAGACTTCATATCACATGAATACATAAAAAATCATATAACAAAGGGGTGTGATCAAGGGGATACCTACCTCAATCTAGGCCATTTACTTTTAAGAATGGACAGATAATTCTTGCCCAAGATCATTCAAGTCCCATCCATGCTTGTATCCTCACCCCAATTATTGAGTTATCTCATCCCACAGAAACCATGACCAACCACCCATAGAAGGTCAATGGAATACTCCTAACACTATCTTGGGAAAAATAACCAACAAAAGACAATGATTAAATAATAAATTACATTTTATTTAAGCTAAAATCCCTATAAAACTTTATACAGTGTCATACCTCAACCAAAACGGCATGGATAAATCATCTCAGGATGTCCTTTAGCAAAACTGCATGAAAACCCCATCATTTTGAATGATTCCCACCATGATTCAGTGGAAATCATCAACAAATCCTAATATAGGTCACACCAAATTAGATAAGTAAAAATAAGGAACCAATGAGGAATAAGAGGGGAAGAATCACCTTAAACGTCAAGAAATCACTACTAAAAACCCTCCCCTAGACAAGATAATTGAATGAGAAGATGGGGATATGTCCCCTAGTTTGGTCATACATGGGAGGGAGAGGATAAGGGGATGTTTATTTAAAATACTACAGAACACTTTGGTAAAATTTCCATTTTAATGAAAATTGATTGTTCACACAATTTTTAAATTGTAAACTAACCATATAGCCTTCACTACCCAAGGTGACACACCTTTCATGGTTTAGCTGCATGGTTAGAAAAACCATGCACCAACCGTGTGTCCCACACTATCTAAACCATACCACCTAACATGGTTTGGCTGTATGGTTTACCATAACATACACCAGCCATGAAAAACTCATCTAAAACTGAATTATAGGTTTTTCATGATTATTCTTACAATTGTTCACTAACCATGTTCCAAACCCCCGAATAAATCCAATCTTCATGGTTTACCCACATAGTTTCTATTAATCATTTTTTAACCATACATAGTACAAAAAACATTAAAAACTTTTTATTTTTAAGCTTGAACCTCCCAATACTCCCCCAAGGCACCTCTTGGGCCTCAAACAACATCCAAAAGCATATATTTTGGATGTTGAAACTATCATAATTCTAATATGAACATCAATTCTCATAATGACCTAGGATTTGGAAACCAAAAATTTAAATTCCACCTAAAATTAATGACTCATAAAATATTAGGGTTTTATATGATGATTTGGGGTTTTAATGAGATACCTCTCTTGAGTGATAGGGTATAGATTAAGACTTGATGTGTGAACTCCCATTAGTAATAATGGATGGTTTGGGACTTTGTGTGGGATATGAATTTGTGGGGTTTTACTTGAGAGAGAAGGTATCATGCATGCTTTGGAATGTAACTATAACTCAAGATGACTCTTCCTTCCAGCATGGAGTCGAAGTGGGTATGGTTAGGGTTTGTGGAAAATTTTTTAGAACATTAAGACTTTACATGGGTTATATTATTGTTATATTTTTATTTTTATCAATGCGTATAACTTTATATATCTAATACACTTATGCTAAGGACATGTTAGTGGAATTTTATTAGATTTTATTGCTCAATTATTGTATGGTCACCCAAGTGAACATGTAGATTTTTTTTCAAGGATCAATCCAAGGGAAAGGGTCCTATGATAGACTATTGATCATGTGAATTTGGGTAGGGAATTGAGGAAATGTTAGTACATACACTAGGACCCTATGTTGTCATGCCTCATACATTCTTTTGTTCTTTTGTTCTTTTATTTATTATGAGTGTGTGTGTGTTTCAAATGTGTGGATATTTTTGACTTTTATGTATTAGTGATTGTATATCATTTTGATATTTCATGTGATGATGTTATATTTTGGATTCTATCATGTCTCCCTTCTCTTGTTACCTATTTATTATGACTTCCACAATGTTTATTATTGATGAATACCTTATATAAAGGGAATAGTCTCCCCACCATATAACTTAGTCCCCCTCTACTATTTGAAAACCTATTTCATATAGGGAGGAATTCATAAGGTCATGTAACACATCAGCTTAGTCCCGATGAACCAATTTGGGTCATTACAATCACATTTTATCAATGAATACTTTGACATTAATTTAATTGTTATATTAGTTTCCATAAAACCAAACAATATTCACAAGTTCATGAATTTCAAGTATGAACATTTCCAATGACCTAAAATGAATAAAAAAAAGTTACATTATAAAAAAAATAACTTTTCATACTCATAGAATTATCCCCAAAAATTAAAAAATATGATGTGTGATAGTTTCTTAAATTTTAAATAACAACTTTATCACACAATATTCAAATAGTCTTATAAGACCATCCCTGAATAGTTAATATTATTAACCAAGGTGTTTCCTTTAATTGGGGAAACTCTATAAAGGGGAATATTTTAACCTGAACTCAACTTGTTTTAATTCTATTTAGTTTGAATTTTTTGATGAAACTTACTTGGTTGAACATGTTAAAACTGCATCATTGTAGCATCCACTAGAATAAGAATCCATAAGATTTTTGTATGAGGAGGACCCATACACCATCCTTCCATGTGCACTTTATATGATACACAATACAAATCAGGGATTGGATATGAATCGCTTTATCAAAGGGGACCTCCAAGTATAATTAAATATGAGTAGATGAATATTTAATAGGATGTGGTGGTTTTTATTATAAAAATTACATCCCCCTTAGATTAGGGATAATTTCAAGGTTGTCTAGTTGTGGACAGTCAAAACATGGCCCTTCTTGGGAGGGATAACCCAAGACTCTTTCCCTTATCTCTTTATTTTTCTATTTTTTATCTTTTAATAAAATTTTCAGGTTTTGTTTGTAGGTTACATTGTTGGATAGTGGTTTTTGATTGTATTTAATATCATTTTTGAAAACAAATAAGTTTCCCATCAAATAAAACAGGTTGTCTCTGCCCTTATCATTTTTTTACACTGCTAAATATTATTTCATTTTTCATTAATATTAGTTTTTTTAATCACTAAGGGTAGTTTCATAAGTAATCGTGGGGTAGGAAACCTATTAGTTTAGGTAATACATTCTATTTTACTATTTTTCTTTGATTTTTATGTGTTTTTCACCTTTTAAATAAGAATAAAAATATAAATCATTTTTTTATTTCCCTCATTATAAAATAGGAATGTCACACTAGAATCAAGGAAAATATTATTTTTAAATTGGGATAAATTTTATAATGAAATAAACTTTAATGGACTCATATTTTAAACATGTGGAAATTTGATTTTTGAACTTGATCCTATGAAACTTATCCTTTTTGAAAAGGAACACATCAGGTATCTAACTCAAAAGATATTAATATAATTCCTTTGAAACTATTTTAAAATTAGAAATCGGGATCCCAAACAATGAAGTTATGATATAATTAGGTATTGGGTGTGTTATTCATAAATTCCATTGTATATCCAATAGTTCTTTTCACAACACATGGTCATAAAAATTTCAATAAGATCTTAATTAATAAAAATGAATGGATGTAGGTGAGAGGAATATTGAACCCAAATGAAGGAGGGGAAAATTGACTTATAAGAATATCATTTGAGTTGATCATAGAAGTGGAAAATGGATCTTGGTTATAAGGAACCCTGGGGAGAATAATAATTAAAATTTCCTCTTATTAAAGTTTTAATTCTGCTGAAATCTATTTTTTTTCACTCCTAGAACTAGAACTTTGACTTGGTTTAAAGTAAATAAGTGAGATTAATTCACATAGGAGGCATGACAGTTTCAGTAATGGATGACTCTTTGATTTATTTAATTAATAGTGTGTGTGTTTAAACTGAGGCAGGATAATATTTTTAATAGATTTAATTCTTTTTATTTCTTGGGAGTGTAATAGTGTAAGTGTGGGGTGACTGAGAACCAATTAACCAAATTTTTAACTACTTTCAATTGATAATTAACCACTAAATTGGTCTATAACTTGGGTGATAAATTTATTTTTATTACTTTTGAGAATTTTGAATTAATTTATTAATTGGATTAAATCATGTTTTTTAATTATTTTACTCAATTTTTGGATTAATTGTGAAGTAATACATTGATATTTGATTATATAATTTCATTGTATTGAGGGTTTTAATCCTGATTTTCATTATTTTAATTCATTTTGAATTTAGTTCAGACAAGACTACATTGATTTTTGTGTTTTCATGGGTTATGGATTTAAAAAATGACAATGTTATGACTAGATAATATGAATTTTCTATCCATCATATGAATTTCCCATAGTATAACTTTTTAGATTGCTTGTGTGTGATTTCCAAACCACGTATGCCTTTTCTAGTCATCTTATAATATATTTCTCCCTATGTAATATATTTCTAGGTGTGTGTAAAACATTTGGACTTAGTGAAAATTATGGCTACACCCATATGAGATTTCTCCCTATGTAAAAGATTTCAAAAACCATATGATATTTTCCTCTATGTTCTAAATTTCTAAGATATGTAGGATATTTTCAGCCTGTATGATGTTTCCTCTAGCTAGAGTCACATATTCTATTTCATCACTCATAAAACAATTTCTCCCTCCATAGGATATTTCAAGGTCATAAAATATTTTATTCAGAGGCCTGCTCGTATGACTTTCCCTCCACATAGGACATTTTATTTAGATCATACTATTTCAATCTGAGGGTCCTCATTTCCAAAGAATAAGAGTAACATCTGTAGGTTCATGTTATATCAAGATACCCTCACAATTCTGAAGGTTGTGAAAGGGTAATCCTGCATTCAGAGTTTTTATGTTAGGGTACCACCAAGGATGCCAACTCATGTTAGAGTCATACAAGACTTGTGTCATGGTAGCAGTTGTGGAATATTAGTTGTGTAAGGGTTATTACATCACTGTGAGGATATCAAACTCTAAATTTTACAAGATTTAAAGGCCCATGACAACCTTTGCATCACATATATTGACATGATCATTGACAAAAAATACAAACATAACCCAATGGTCACTTTAGCTTATAGATAGATCTTCTTAAATGATATTGAGGTATGCATGATGTGTTTCATGTCTTATAACTCAAAAGTATGATTCAGACCCCAAACATGTGATCTATGGGGATGATTTTGATTTGGATGTAGATGCATCATTCGAGGAGCTCCCAGTGTGGATAGTTAACTGGAAAGAGGAGGTGTTGCATGGAAATATTAGGCCTATCATTTTAGTATTATAGAAACATGGCCATATCTAACAGGATACATGGTATCATGACTTGGATATGTGGGCCTAGTAGCCGAAGATATTCAGAGAGGACTCCTAGTGATGCTTCTCAGGGATGAGAATCCCTTGGAGGAGGTTTGTAACACCCCTAAAATTTCAAGGTCCATTTTATTTAAATTTTTCATTGAATATTATATACCTTAAAAGGTTTGTGTTGTTTAGGGCCTTGGTGGTGGCCCATGATTGAGATTTTGTAAGTCATGTGTGGTTTCAAGCTATAATTTTGTAGTGGCATCTCACCACTCCATGATTACTATGAGTCATAGTAGGGGGAAGCTAACCTAGGGTCGCTTTGTGGCCAAGAGGCACCAAAACATGATGGTTAGTTTGAACGGGAGCTCACTATGTGGCATAGAGTCACCATGACATGAGGCTTGGAGTGGTGAAAATGGTAAAGGGGTTTACCCTTACGTAATATTTTTTAATGCCTCATGCCCATACAAGAATTTGAAATTCAAGAAGAATTTTAATTTTGAATTAGTGGATAGGATGGATTTTGAACTAGGATTTTTAATTGGAATATAAATGTTAATACCCCTCAATGGAGGTGTTTTGGATGGGGAGTGAGGTCCAATTAGTGTTTAGGGGTTGGGTTGGATTCAAGATAGGCCTAGAGTGACTAGGTTGTATCGTGGTTATAGACTACAGCTACCAGATTATCTATGGCTAGATAGTGGAACCCTTGTATAGGGGTACCACTGGAAAGATGATGGAAGTGTACCATCTTATAGGTTCTGGGCATAATGGAAGTGTGTGATGGGTGGTTCCCAACTCTACTTTTTTCCATAATTGATGATTAATCAAAGATTTAACATAATGTTGAACATCGTGATCAACAGAATTAAACCAAATAATCAAACAATAGAAATTAAGCTGAAACTAGAGGTTGGATCATCACATATTATTCATAATTAATTTAATTAATTAGGAATTATCTTTGTTAATTCTTTCTTCATTGATAAATCTGGCTACAGATATGCATTACTGCATCATTCCTTTGTAGGAATCAAGTACAAATTCCCTCTAGCGGTGATCCACACGTGTTCTATGAATCTCCTGACATTGCCTAAGGAATATCTGGGTGATGTCATGATAGATCCTTTCTCTTTCATCATCCACCTTTGATCGCTTGGAGAATCGCTTCCAAAGCATTCTCCTTGATCCGGTGGAGGAAGATTCCTCACCGTTCTTGGGAGAATTCTTGGATAAAAGAGCTCTCTAGGCTTGAGAGGATTCTCCAAATCCATTGTGCACAACCAAGACAAATGAATTAGATCATTTAGAAAATAATATAAATGGGTTTATATATTTCTTAGGTTAAAATAAAATAATTTCACAAGTTCCCTTAATTATTTTTTTAATCCTAGCAAAACCCCAAGTAAAATAATAATAATAATATCATTGTTTTCTAACATGCTCTTAACTTATGAATTATAATTAAATATTATTTAATAAAATAATATAAAATATTTATTATTACTCACCAGAACTAAAATCATTGCCCATGATTCCTCCATAATAGTTATCAGAGCTTGAATAATGTCTATTTATTTATTAAATAAATACCACTACATTATTATCCAATAAATAAATAAATATTATATTTACTAAATAGAAAATAAATATTTATATGCGATCAAGAATACATAAATAATTATTAAACCACATTTGGTAATAATATTTATTCAGCCTATTAAATAATAAATAATAATATATATATTATTTAACTGAGATTATGGATACACTTAGTGTGTGGCCCACTAGGCCTCTTTCTTAGTGGCATTAGGTGAAGTAGTCTAAAGTCCAAGATTAGCATCTCGCAACACACCAAGGCACCCATAGAGAATGAAGTTAATGCCACAATTTCATGATACCTTGTATGGATGCTTACTGTGTGATATAATACCTTGATCAAAATATCTCAAATCAAGCAGATTTCATGTCGGTGCCATCAACCTATGTGTTTGATGTCTCTTTATTTTACTTTTAAGAAATAGAACTTGCCTATAGAACACTATATAAATGGATTTATTTATGCTATATCATTTACATAAAAGGGACTAAGATATCAACTTCTGTTAAAAACAGAAGGGATAAATACCTTCTCACATTATTCATTAATGCAATATTACTCATGATGCACCCAACGTATCCTACCTCGCTATGAACATCTATCATCACAGTTTTCATTAATACATCAAAGTACACAACTCAAAATATTCATTAATAATAATATTAAATTCGAAGTACCAATACACACATTCATAGATAGGAACATCCAATTACACATATAAATGTGGATTTCCTACTAGCGGGTCTCATTATCATAATATCCTACTAGATATTACCAGGGGCGTACACCATGAGAAGGTGCCTCAAAGTCCTATGATTCTCCACCTTCGATAGCATGTATCATTTGTGTCCCTCGAATGATATCATCCAGTTATATGACATATATAAAGAATAGTGTCATACCACTTCTGAGTTCTCATCATAGCAGGGAACTACTATAACCTTTTAGTGCGACAACTACTCTTGGTACATTATCACATAAAATTTTACATAGAAGAACAATCATGATGTGATAATAAGTTTATTAATATTCAAAAACTATGAATACATGTTATCATAAGGTACACAAAATTTGGTTCTAGGGCACCAACTCCAACAGAATCCCACTTGAACTAGAGCCAACTGCTAACAACCTTCAGTCTAATTGTAACGCCCCAAACCCAGTTACCTAGAGTCGGTGCATTATTACATAACATTGGCATGATCACAAGAAGGATCAAATCTTGAAATACCGATTGGTTTAGTAGCCTTGGAAACACTAGATATATTCATAAGTCTTACATTACATCATAAAAATGAAAACTACAACAACATCTTTTCTTCATATTCCACACTCATATTCCCACATACTATCCCTGCAGGTCATTCATAATTTACTTCTTCACTTCCTAGGAAAAATAAAACATAGAAAATGGGTGAGCTCAAATTCCCAGTAAGGATAACAATATAGAGGAAACTTTCATAAATAAGAATAAACATTTAAGGCAATGTATAACTAAAACAAAAGCCTTTTAAACTTGAACTTCAACATAGTATGGCAAAAGTAAAATTAAATAATGCCATTTACTTATTCACATGGATATTCTACTAATCAATAATCACATACAATATCAATAACCACTTTCATAATGATGGAATGCATAATGCCAGACTATCATAACCACATAGCCAAGGCCTCGTTCCAAGACTACAAATAAGATTTTGCCAAGGCCTTGTGCCAAGACACTAGTTTGTCTCATGAGACCTACCGATTCATCGAGGAGCTATAGCGGGCTCCACCCGTCACATATTAAGTCCAATTCATTCCCATATGAAAAGGTTTAAACATAACATAAACATTCATATTAAAACTAGCATACGAAATGTCAATACTTTCACCATAAACTATGAACGGTATAAAAATAGCATATCCACAGTCAAACATATCACAAAACCTTCAATACAATATAGAAGTTTTGTATCATAATAAATCAACTTCAAATAAGCGTAAAATCTATCAAAGGATGTTGACATAGATGAAATCAAAACTCTTTTTAGAGAAATATCTCTTTCTATTTTGAAATAATTTAAGAGTCATATATTTATGAAATAAAAAATTTTCTTTGAAAATATTCTTATAATATTGTAAGGTAAGATTCGACGATTTTATAATGGTGGAAAATAATCGCACATGCCGTATAAGTTAAAAAAACATTCTTACCTTAATTCTGTCGAAAAGGTTAAAAAGCACCTTGTTTGGAAAACGACGGAAATATTCCTTTATAAACCACTTATAAAAATTCAAACAAGGGTATAAATGACTTTAACCCATATTCTTGTAAATATTAAAAATGTTTTGAAATACATTTTTAAGAAACATGGATGTGGATGATAAAGAGATCCCAGTAGATTATTACGTATAAACAACCTCGGATAATGAAGAGATTGTGAAATAAACCCTTACCTTGTACTTTTCCTTGGTTGGGGTAGGTTAACCTCCTATATAATAGTGAAATAATTGTTATTAAATTATACAAGAATCATATACATTCATATGATATCATATATTATCTTTTAACATTGCTTTGTTAATAATATCTTAGTATTATCGTCATTTCGGGTGTTAACTTACTCATTTTATTTTATATGTTTTGTTACATAAGCCATATTTTTATTGGATAGGTTGTATATTATTCATATACATAATGATATCAAGTCCTTAAACATTATTTTTAAATCATCAAATGATAATTATACTTGAATGGATACGATGGAGAATGAATCTCATCGCGTTCATGGAGACGGTAGTCCGTACGTACGCACGAGCGACAATATCATTCTTTTGATATTAAAATAATATATAAATGAATGGTATATCATATATACAGAATCATTAAAATTTTATATTTATTATTTACATGAGTTACACATCATTATTATACCCATCCAAATAATAATATATTGAATAACAATTACACCACGACGTGGAGACGGTAAGCCGTACGTACGCACGTATGGTGACATGTTATTCAAAGGGTGGATAGAATACTGAATATGGTTGTAAAATATTTATAATAACATCACAGTATATATATGATACTGGAGTTATTATTTTAGAATGGTAATAACAAAGGAAGAAGAAGTGGAAGAAGAAAGGAACTTGGAAAAGGGTGGTGAAATCATTACCTCTTCTTCGGGTTCTTCTTTTTGATTTGATCAAAAGGGCTCCTTAGGTTGGCTTTCTGATCAAACTAAGGCCTCTAGGTTGTAGTGAGGAAAGTTGGGAGAGTATTTGGGCAGATTTTGGCCGAACAAAAAGGCTTTTAAGGTGCGAATAAATGATAAGGAGGAGTGCCCTTTTATAAGAGGGGTGAGGGGCACCTTTGAAAAAGTTAGAAATATTAATTTATAATAAATTCATATTCGGTTTCTAATGGATCCAAAGTGGATTATTTAAATTTTAAGGTGGGTATAGGTCTAAAAACATTCAAACAATAGAATTTAGACAGGTTTGGGTTACTATATTAACCTTATCATTAAGTATTAACTCTAAGTTAATTAGTTTCACTTTTACAATGTCTCTTTGTATTTTTATATTATATGGTTAATAAACTTACCATATACATCCAAGAGACCCCCAAGTGGTCCATTAATGATAAAAATATCATGATATAAGTCTCTTGGACGAACCTTAGATTTTTAGGAATTTAATATCAATTAATAATATAATATTTTTTTAAAAAACTCTTTTATGTCAATTTTGACATTATTCAATAGTTGATTTTTGTGAAACTCATAACAGAATTATTACTTAGAAAAAAGTTAATTAAATCAATCCTAATATGTAATATTATCCTAGAAAATTAGTTTAATTCATTAAAATTCTCAAATTATATTTATTTGGGTATTTATAATATCAATTATTTTAACTTTTCACTATTATGTTAATTACTGCATCATCATTGTGTGATAAATAAATTAAATTATGTAATCTCTAAAAATTATAAATAAAATATCATTATGTAGGAAATCTTTTTATATTTCTAATTAATATTTATATTCGAAAATACAACATATATAACCCTATGTAAAAATTATTTTTCTAAAAGATATATGCTTGTGTCATTTTTGTATTCATTTTAACATAATTAAAATAAAGTGTCCCTATCATCTACAAGTGGCTCCATGGGGTCCCAAAATCGACCCAAAGATGCCTATGGTCGAACATGTATCAACCAATAAGGCTAGGACATGTTTTAGGGTAATTTAGTATTATTATAATATTATTTTTTAACCCTTATTTACCGGATTTACCCTTAACCATGGTAAATAAAATATTTATCGAAGTAATTATTCAAAATGTCTAAAAATAAAAGTTACCTATTTACACAATTTGAACATCCTAATTACAAATATGGAATCCATTTTTCCAAATTCAAAACACAGAAGTGGCAGAAATTAATTTAAAATTAATTCACGTTGTTAAAACAAAAAGCGTGTTTTTAAGAGATAATAACTATCAAAAGATTGACACTTGTTTATGTCCGGTTTAATTGTAAAATTATGTACAATGACCAACATTATATTAAATGGTAAAAATATATTCTAAATATAATTTAAAACCACTCAAATTCATAATTTATCACTATTAATTATTTTGATTAAAAAAGTTGTTTTTAATTAAAATTTAGTAATTTTCACTATTCATCAAAATATTAAAGTTATCCAAAAAGTACCAAAATTTCACCTTAGACTAAATTCAATATTCCGAATCCAAAAATGAAGTCCATTTTAAAAAATAAAATATATATAATTTTAAAAAGTAGGTATTACTATTCATAACGGCTAGTTTGATTGGTTATGGTGTGTTAAAACTCAGTGTTGCGTATAACACACGCTATCACATTATTCAAAGAGAAGCGTACCGTGGAAGATTGGGGTGTTACATTCTCCCCTCCTTCAAATAATTTTTTCCTCGAAATTTCTAGAATATTATCGCATGAAAAGACTCGGGTGGTTCTTCATCATAAGTTCCTCGGGTTCCCACGTTGCCTCTTCCATCTTATGGTTTCTCCACAAAACTTTTACCAGACGCATCGTCCGGTTTCTAAGTACTTGTTCTCTCGTATCAAGAATCCTAACAGGCTCTTCACAATAAGACAGATCGGGTTCCAGTTCTAACTCCTCATAGTTGAGTACATGCGTTGGGTCAGGCATGTATTTCTTCAACAGAGATACGTGGAACACATCATGAACTTTGGAGAGACTTGGCGGTATTTCCAATCGGTAAGCTACAACCCCAATTCGTTATAGAATTTCGAAAGGTCCGATGTACCTGGGACTCAATTTACCTTTCTTACCAAAACGTATGACTCCCTTCCATGGAGATACCTTCAGAAAAACATGATCACCGACTTGAAATTCCAAATCCTTCCTTTGATTATCGGCATAGCTCTTCTGCCTAATTTGAGCTGCTTTGATGTGATTTTGGATTACCTTCACCTTTTCTATCATTTCCTCCACCAGTTCTAGACCTACAAGTTTTCTTTCATCAACATCATCCCAACAGGTTGGTGTGCGACATCTCTTTCCGTATAACACTTCATATGGTGCCATCTGAATACTCGAATGGAAGCTATTGTTATAGGAAAATTATAACAGAGGTAAATACTGATCCCACATACCCTGAAAGTCAAGTGATCAGGATCTCAACATGTCTTCTAAGGTTTGAATAGTCCGTTCTGATTGTCCGTCTGTCAGAGGGTGGTAGGCAGTGCTCAAATGAAGTTCAGTATCCAGGGATTTCTGAAGACTCTTCCAGAATCTAGAAGTAAAACGAGGATCACGATCAGAAACAATCGATAGGGGTACTCCATGAAGTCTCACAACTTCATTAATATATAGTCTTGCTAGACGTTCCAGTGGTAGATCTTCTCTTATAGCAAGAAAATGTGCTGACTTGGTAAGACGATCAACAATAGCCCATATTGCATCGTTCCTTCTAGGAGTTTTTGGTAGCCCCATGACAAAGTCCATCGTAATATTGTCCCATTTCCACTCCGGTATGGTAAGAGGTTGCATGACTCCTCCAGGGTGTTGCCTTCCAGCTTTCACTTGTTGACAAACCATACATCTTGACACAAAATCAGTAATCTCCCTCTTCATATTGTCCCACCAAAAATGTTCCTTCAAATCTCTATACATTTTGGTGCTCCCAGGGTGTATAGAGAAATTGGAACTATGAGCATCATCCAACAATTCCCTTTTTATATCAGGTATATCGGGAACACAAAGCCTCTTCCCGAATTTCAAAATTCCATTTTCATACACAAAATATCTCAATCTCCCATCATTCACAGCTTTAATCTTCTTTTGAAATTCTCCATCATTAGTCTGAGAACTCTTAATCCTTTCTAGTAAAGATGGTTTGGAAACCATTTGAAAAAGCATTGATGTTTCTCCTTACCTGGTTATTCCCATGTCCATCTTCACTAGATCCATGAAAATTGGATCCCTTTCAATTCTCATATTATTCAAAACTCCATGATCTTTTCTGCTCAAAGCATCTGCCACCTTGTTTGCCTTCCCCGGGTGGTAGTGTATCATGCAATCATAATCCTTTAGTAATTCAAGCCATCTCCTTTGCCTCATGTTGAGTTCTTTTTGTGAGAAAATATACTTCAAACTCTTGTGATCAGTATAAATCTCACATTTTTCACCATAGAGGTAGTGCCTCCATATCTTCAAAGAAAAGATCACAGCTGCTAACTCGAGATCATGAGTAGGATAGTTTTATTCATGAATTTTCAACTGTCGTGATGCATAGGCAATAACCCTATCATTCTGCATAAGGACACAACCAAGTCCTTTCTTCGATGCATCACTATAAATAACAAACCCATCATTCCCCGATGGTAGAGTCAATATATGATCATTGACTAATCTTCTCTTCAGTTCTTCAAAACATTCTTCACACTCTTTTGTCCAAACAAATTTAACCCCTTTACGTGTGATCTTCATTAATGGGTTATCCAATCAGGAAAAATTCTAGACGAAATGTCGATAATAACCTGCTAAACCAATAAAACTACGTACCTCAGTTATACTCGTCGGTGCTGGCCATTCTTGAATTGCCTTGGTCTTAGAAGGATCAACAGATATTCCATCTTTAGAGGCAATATGGCCAAGAAAAGAAATCTCCTAAAGCCAGAATTCACACTTACTAAACTTCCCATATAATTCATGTCTTCTCAGAGTCTTCAAGATAATGCGCAAGTGATTTTCATGATCTTCGTAGATTTTTTAGTATACCAAGATATCATCAATAAATACCACCAAAAATTCATCGAGATATTTCTTGAAAACTCTATTCATAAGATCCATGAATACAGAGGGTGCATTAGTCAATACAAAAGGCATTACTGTAAACTCGTAATGCCCATACCTGGTTCGAAATGCTGTCTTCGGAATGTCTTCCTTCTTCACACACAACTAATGGTATCCAGATTGAAGGTCAATCTTTGAAAAGTATTGATCTCCATGCAGTTGGTCAAATAAATCATCAATGTGAGGTAGGGGATACTTGTTCTTTATCGTTATAGCATTGATCTCCCTGTAGTCAATACATAACCTCATAGATCCATCTTTCTTTTTAACAAAAAGAACAGGGGCTCCCCATGGAGAAACACTAGGGAGAATAAATCCTTTATTACTCAATTCCTCTAGTTTTTTCTTTAGTTAGACTAATTCTACAATGGCCATTCTATAAGGGGTCTTCGATATAGGCCTTGATACAGGAATTAAATCAATGGAAAACTCAACTTCTCGTTCTGGATGAT
This sequence comes from Viscum album, assembly GCA_963277665.1. NCBI lineage: Eukaryota > Viridiplantae > Streptophyta > Magnoliopsida > Santalales > Viscaceae > Viscum > Viscum album. The sequence continues at coordinate 1,662,863,445 of OY728135.1, read as the reverse complement.
GTCCAGGTAAATCTTCTGGAAATACATCTATAAATTCTTTCACAACAGGTACATCCTCTATTTGAACATTCCTTTCCTCACCCATAGTTATTTCATTCTATTCCTCCCCAATAATTGAATTTAGTTGAGCTTCTGGGGGTGGATCTAGATAAGAATTAGGTGGTGACGATTCTGCTCTAAAGATAAGGCGTTCCTTATCATTATCATCAAGAATCGTAACCTATTTCTTCTTACAATAAATCTTCACATCATAGTCCGAAATCTAGTCCATACCGAGGATTATATCAAACTCAATCATAGGTATGACGACGATATCAGCAGATAAAGAACATTTATGTGCTCTAATGAGGATTGATTCACAAAACTTTGTTGCAATGATACTTCCCTTAGGAGTTTTAACTGAAAACTCCCTTGTTAAATCAAATTGGAAATATCTAATTTTCTTAGCAAATTGGGAAGATATGAAACAATGCAATGATCCAGAAACAAATAATGCATTTGCTAAACTTGAGAAAACCATTAAATTACCTGCCACCACGTCTTTCGGAGCTTCTACCTCAGTAGTAGTGATAGCATAAGCTTGGCCTTGATCCCTTGGCCTTTTCTGAGGTAAGTTTTTCTGATGCTTAGGAAATTCATTTGCATAATGCCCCATCTCCCTGCAATTTTAGCACTGAACATTGGTAGCTTCCTTCTTCCCCTTGCAATCACGAGCTTGGTGGCCTTTTTCACCACACTTGTAACAAACTCTTGTCCCCTTCAAGCAAGTACTGGGGTGTTTCTTACCACATTTACCATAGGATGGATATTCAACCTTTCACTTCTTCCCCTTATTTCCATTCCCAGATTGATCAGTAGGTCTCTTATTCTCTTTCTTTGCTTTAAATTTATAAGACTTAGAGAATTCCTTTTCGGTCTTGATAGCACATGAGACAATGTCTTCGTACGATGAAAAGGATTGTGAGACTAATGCTCGATGGAGAAATGGTTTTAACCCATCAAAGAAACGATCAATATTACTTATTGGGTTACATATATAATCTCCAGCATACCTTGCTAACCTTGTAAAGTTAGTCTCATACTTTGCGACATTCTCATCCTCCTTCTGTCTGAGACTCAGAAATTGCCTTTCCATATCTGCTCGATGGTCGCGAGGAAATTATTTTTCTAAAAACAGATCTTTGAACTCCCTCCAGTCCATATTTGATACTTCATCATCTTCCTTCGTGTTTTGAATCAATGACCACCACTGATCAGCATCTCTAGTGAGTCGGTAAACTTCCATGATAAATTTTTCCCTTTCACTACTCCCCAAAGCCTGAAATATTTTATCTAGGGAATTTATCCATTGCTCAGCTACTAAGGGATTTTTACTCCCATTGAACGTTGGTGGTTGTTGCCTCATGAATCGATCTAACATTGATCCTCCATGCTGCGGATCAGGGTGCTCCATACGGGTAAGGTTATTATTCATAATCTGAGTGAGTTGTCCCAGTATGGTGATTAGCTGATCGGCACCAGTTGCATCACCAGCTCCACTATAATTATCTTGATTAGGAGGGAAATCCCTACATGGAGTGCGTGCATTGATACGGTTTCCATTTCTTCCACTAGGGTCCATTTCTAAACAATGGCATAAACTAGATCAGTTTATGAATCAAAATACATAATCCCATACTTATAAAACACTTAACATAAATTGAACTATTTATGGATATAATCCATAACTATAAGAATGTTTTCTTTGAGGAAGTATATACTCATAAACCCTTCATAATGATTTGTAAATAAAATGAGAGTTATCCTAAGCATATCCCTCGGGAGTGTCGTAACCAATAGTGCAGCAAGGCCCGTTGTCGTGCACCAGTTCCCGTTCGAGTCTAGCTCAAAACGGTGTTTTCGGGTTTTACCCCTAGGTATATCTGTGCCAGAGCCGCCTCTACCTGCTCGTATCAAAACAGGGAAGTATTGCTTGGAAAACTCACAAAATCTCTACAATACCAAAATTTTAGGAAGTTCTTCTATACTAATCCTCAAAGTTCATCTTAGGTCTACGTGCACTAATCAGAGTTTATCAAAATCTAGCTTCCAAGATTTATACTAAACTTCCTCTGATACCAACTGTAACGCCTCGACCCCAGTTACCTAGAGTCGGTGCATTATTACATAACATTGGAATGATCACAAGAAGGATCAAATCTCTAAAGACCGATTGGTTTAGTAGCCTTGGAAACACTAGATATATTCATAAGTCTTACATTACATCATAAAAATGAAAACTACAACAACATATTTTCTTCATATTCCACACTCATATTCCCACATACTATCCCTGCAGGTCATTCATAATTTACTTCTTCACTTCCTGGGAAAAATAAAACATAGAAAAGGGGTGAGCTCAAATGCCCAGTAAGGATAAAAATATAGCAGAAACTTTCATAAATAAGAATAAACATTTAAGGAAATGTATAACTAAAAAAAGCCTTTTAAAATTTAACTTCAACATAGTATGGCAAAAGTAAAATGAAATAATTCCATTTACTTATTCAAATGGATATTCTACTAATCGAATAATCACATGCAATATCAATAACCACTTTCATAATGATGGAATGCATAATGCCAGACTATCATAACCACATAGCCAAGGCCTCGTGCCAAGACTACAAATAAGATTTTTCCAAGGCCTTGTGCCAAGACACTATTTTGTCTCATGAGACCTACCGATTCATTTAGGAGCTATAGCGGGCTCCACCCGTCACATATTAAGTCCAATGCATTCCCATATTAAAAGGTTTAAACATAACATAAACATTCGTATTAAAACTAGCATACGAAATGTCAATACTTTCACCATAAACTATGAACGGTATAAAAATAGCACATACACAGTCAAACATATCAAAAAACCTTCAATACAATATAGAAGTTTTGTATCATAATAAATCAACTTCAAATAAGCGTAAAATCCATCAAAGGATGTTGACATAGATGAAATCAAAACTCTTTTTAGAGAAATATCTCTTTCTATTTTAAAATCATTTAAGAGTCATATATTTATGAAATAAAACATTTTCTTTGAAAATATTCTTATAAGATTGTAAGTAAATCTTCGACGATTTTATAACGGCGGAAAATAATCGCACCTGCCGTATAAGTTAAAAAAACATTCTTACCTAATTCTGTCGAAAAGGTTAAAAAGCACCTTGTTTGGAAAACGACGGAAAGATTCCTTTATAAAACACTTATAAAAAGTCAAACAAGGGTATAAATGACTTTAAACCATATTCTTGTAAATAGTAAAAATGTTTTGAAATACATTTTTAAGAAACATGGATGTGGATGATAAAGAGATCCCAGTAGATTATTACGTATAAACAACCTCGGATAATGAAGAGATTGTGAAATAAACCCTTACCTTGTACTTTTCCTTGGTTGGGGTAGGTTAACCTCCTGTATAATAGTGAAATAATTGTTATTAAATTATACAAGAATCATATACATTCATATGATATCATATATGATCTTTTAACATTGCTTTGTTAATAATATCTTAGTATTATCGTCGTTCGGGTGTTAACTTACTCATTTTCTTTTATATGTTTTGTTACATAAGCCATGTTTTTCATGGATAGGTTGTATATTATTCATATAAAGAATGATATCAAGTCCTTAAACATTATTTTTAAATCATCAAATGATAATTATACTTGAATGGATACGATGGAGAATGAATCTCATCGCGTTCGTGGAGACGGTAGTCCGTACGTACGCACGAGCGACAATATCATTCTTTTGATATTAAAATAATATATAAATGGATGGTATATCATATATACAGAATAATTAAAATGTTATATTTATTATTTACATGAGTTACACATCATTATTATACCCATCCAAATAATAATATATTGAATAACAATTACACCACGACGTGGAGACGGTAAGCCGTATGTACGCACGTATGGTGACATGTTATTCAAAGGGTGGATAGAATACTGAATATGGTTGTACAATATTTATAATAACATCACATTATATATATGATACTGGATTTATTATTTTATAATGGTAATAACAAAGGAAAAAGAAGTGGAAGAAGAAAGGAACTTGGAAAAGGGTGGTGAAATCATTACCTCTTCTTCAGGTTCTTCCTTTTGATTTGATCAAAAGGGCTCCTTAGGTTGGATTTCTGATCAAACTAATGCCTCTAGGTTGTAGTGAGGGAAGTTGGGAGAGTATGTGGGTAGAGTTTGGCCGAACCAAAAGGCTTTTAAGGTGCGAAGAAATGAGAAGGAGGAGTGCCCTTTTATAAGAGGGGTGAGGGGCACCTTTGGAAAAGCTAGAAATATTAATTTATAATAAATTCATATTCGGTTTATAATGGCTAAAAAGTGTATTATTTAAATTTTAAGGTGGGGATAGGTCTAAAACCATTCTTCCAATAGAATTTAGATAGGTTTGGGTTACTATATTAACCTTATCTTTAAGTATTAACTCTAAGTTAATTAGTTTCACTTTTACAATGTCTCTTTGTATCTTTATATTATATGGTTAATAAACTTACCATATACATCCAAGAGACCCCCAAGTGGTCCATTAATGATAAAAATATCATTATGTATGTTTCTTGGCCGAACCTTAGATTTTTAGAAATTTAATATCAATTAATAATATAATATTTTTTTTAAAAACTCTTTTATGTCAATTTTGACACTATTCAATAGTTGATTTTTGTGAAACTCATAACAGAATGATTACTTCGAAAAAAGTTAAATAAATAAATCCTAATATGTAATATTATCCTAGAAAATTATTTTAATTCATTAAAAGTCTCAAATTATATTTATTTGGGTATTTATAAAATCAATTATTTTAAATTTTCACTATTTTGTTAATTACTGCATCATCATTGTGTCATAAATAAATTAAATTAAGTAATCTCTAAAAATTATAAATAAAATATCATTATGTAGGAAATATGTTTATATTTCTAATGAATATTTATAGTCTAAAATTAAACATATATAACCCTATGTAAAAATTATTTTTCTAAAAGATATATGCTTGTGTCATTTTTGTATTCATTTTAACTTAATTAAAATAAAGTGTCCTTATCACCTACAAGTGGCTCCATGGGGTCCCAAAATCGACCCAAAGATGCCTATGGTCGAACATGTATCAACCAATAAGTCTAGGACACATTTTAGGGTAATTTAGTATTATTATAATATTATTTGTTAACCCTTATTTACCGGATTTACCCTTAACCATGGTAAATAAAATATTTACCGAAGTAATTATTCAAAATGTCTAAAAATAAAAGTTACCTATTTCCACAATTTGAACATCCTGATTCCAAATATGGAATCCATTTTTCCAAATTCAAATCACAGAAGTGGCATAAATTAATTTAAAATTAATTCTCATTGTTAAAACAAAAAGTGTGTTTTTAAGAGATAATAACTATCAAAAGATTGACACTTATTTATGTCCGGTTTAATTGTAAAATTATGTACAATGACCAACATTATATTAAATGGTAAAAATATATTCTACATATACTTTAAAACCACTCAAATTCATAATTTATCACTATTAATTATTTTGATTAAAAAAGTAGTTTTTAATTAAAATTTAGTAATTTTCACTATTCATCAAAATATTAAAGTTATCTGAAAAGTACCAAAATTTCACCTTAGGATAAATTAGATATTTTGAATCCAAAAATGAATTCCATTTTAAAAAATAAAATATATATAATTTCAAAAAGTAGGTATTACTATTCATAACGGCTAGTTTGATTGGTTATGGTGTGTTAGAACTCGGTGTTGCGTACAACACACGCTATCACATTATTCAAAGAGAAGCGTACTGTGAAAGCTTGGGGTGTTACACTAATAGATCTCATATAATACTCATGATTTTGTTAAGATAGGAATTTAGTCAATGGGTATTCCACTTTCTCTTCCATGGGTACTATTCTCACTATAGCTTAACCCTTTTGATAAAAATTTCTCAAGAGGTGATACTTCTAGAGTATGTGTTTTGTCCGTTGGTGTGATCTTAGATCTTTTGCATGAACCACCATTGTAGTATTATCACAATAAAATATGATAGGATCTTTATTGATAGGTACTAAATCAATATCTTGGAAAAAAATTCTGAATCCAAATGGATTCTTTGGATGCATCATAAGTCTCTATATACTCAGACTTTGCTACAGAATCAGCGAAAATTGGATGCTTTGAACTATTCCAGATCATTGCTCCTCCATAGAGATAGAAAACATATCCTGATTGTGAATTCAGATCATTATTATCTTTCTGAAATCTATCATTAGTATAACCTCTAACAAACATCTCCTCATCTCTTCTATACACTAGGAACATATCCTTAGTTCTTCTCAGATACTTAAGGATATCCTTAACAGTAGTCCAATGTTATTCTCCTGAATATTTTTAATATATTCCTAACATGCTCAATGCATAGGCGACATCAAGTCTAGTACATAACATGTAATAAATTATTAATACTATCTTTGAAACATATGAGATCTTACTCATTATTTCTTTATCATGTTGTGTCTGAGGACACGTTTTCTTAAAAATATGTAAAATATGCTACACTAGAACCAATCCCCTCTTGGATTGTTCCATACTAAATCTCTTTAGTATCTAGTCAACATATATACTGTGACTTAGTCCAATCAGCCTCTTGGATCAATCATGAATGATCTTGATCCATAGAATATAGGCTACTTCACCTAAGTCCTTCATAGAGAAACACTTGTTTAACCTGTCCTTGAAAGACTGTAATACCATTATTTCATTTCCAATAAGTAATATTTCATCAACACATACTACTAGGATAATTACCACATTTCCACTAAACCACTTTTAAACACACAGCTCACATTCATTCTTAATGAAACCAAATTATTTTATAGATTCATCGAATTGAATTCTCCATGAACTGGATGCTTGATTCAATACATAAATGGATCTCTACAACTTTAAAATCCTTCTAACATCACTAATAGTCACAAACCCTTCTATTTGTTTCATATATACATCTTATTGAAGGTTCCCATTAAGTAATGTAGTTTTGAAATCCATCTTCCAAATCTCATAGTCATGGTAATCTGTTATATCAAGTAGAATTTTGATGGATTTAAATATGTAAATTGGTGAAAATATTTCATTATAGTTAATTTATTGATGTTGTTTGAACCCTTTAGACAGTATCTTTTCTTTATTGGTATTTACTTTACCTTCCATGTCTAGTTTTATTTTGAATACCCATTTGCATCCAGTAGGATTTACATTAACTGAAGCATCAACCAGAACCCAAACTTGGTTCTGATACATGGAATCCATTTCAGAATTCATGGATTCTTTCTATCATACAGCTTTTGAGCTCTCTATTGCCTCCTTGTAGGAGAGAGGTTCATTATTTTCAACCAATAATGAATCACCATCTTCAATGACTAGAAAACCACATCTCTCTTGTTCTCTTACCTCTATTACACTCCTATATTGTACTTGTGTTTCAAGAAATACTTATTCCATGCAGACCTATAGAATTTGTTCCTATACCAACTCTTATGTATCTTGAGCATCAAATTCATCGAATTCAGTATTGCTCCCATTATACTTTTTAAGGATGTGCTCCCTCTCAAGAAAGATGACTTTCCTGGATACAGTCACTTTCTTATCTGAGGGGTTGTATAGGTAGTATCCCTTTGTTTCCTTAGGATGCCCTATAAAGATACACTTCAAGTCCCAGGGTGCTAGTCTGTTTCCTGATAAGGCCTTAACAAAATCCTTGCAACCCCATACACATGTATGTGATAAAATGGGTTTCTTTCCACTCCATAGATTGAAGAGAATTCCATTTTCCACTTTAGTTGGTACTCTGTTTAATGTGTATGTCATAGTTTGAAATTAATATCCCCAAAAGGATAATGGAAGATCTGTATGACTCATTATCGAACTTACCATGTCTAACAAGGTATATTTCTTCATTTCATTAACACCATTCCACTATGGTGTATAAGGTTGAGTGAGTTGAGATAGAATCCCAAACTCCCATTATAAGTTGATAAACTCTTGGTTAAGATATTCACCACCTTGATTTGATCTAAGATTCTTTATCTCCTTACCAAGTTGATTCTCTACTTCATTCTTGAATTCCTTGAATTTCTAAAAGGACTAGGACTTATACCTCATCAAGTAGATATATCCATATCTACTCAATTCATTAGTAAAATTTATGAAGTAAGAATATATGCCTCTAGATTCTACTGAAAATGGTCTATAGACATCAGTGTATACCAATCCTAAAATCTTTGTGTCCCTTTCACCCTGTCCACCAAATGGTGGTTTGGTCATTTTTCCTTGTAAGAAAGCATGAATTTTTTCAAGTGGTTTTAGCTTAGAAGATTCTAAATAACTATCTTTATAGAGCTTTTTAAAATGATTCTCATTTACATGACCAAGACGGTGATGCCATAGTTTGGAGTTACATGATTTTTATGAACATGATCCATTATCAATTTCCAATACTTGTTTTCCCTAATTTAATAAATAAATACTATTATTTAAATGTTTAATACTATAACATATGTTTTCCTTATAAAAGAAACAATTTTTTTCCAAATTTGAAAATAAACCCATTAGTATCTAGGCATGATACATAAATTTTGTTTTTGGTAGTTGTAGGTACATGATAGTAATATTTTAAAACCAAAATCATTATTTTTGTAAATTAAATGTGGTAGTCACAAATGGATAGGGAATTCAGCCTCACTCTATTGGAAGCTCTCAGATCCACCTCTCCTTTGGAAATATTTCGGAATCTACTTGGTTCCTAAATTTGGATATAGATGTGAGCACCACAAGTTGTATCTAATACCCAATGTGTATAAATGGAAATATTTCATTTGAAAACAAATGTACCTTTAGCTTCCCCTTACTTCTAGATGTATTTCCTCTTCTAGTGGCCTGACTTTCCACATGAAAAACATACTGCCTCCTTTTCTTTTCCCTATATCTAGATATTCCTCTTCTTGGAAGGATTATGCTTAAGAACTTTAGATTATTTATAGTTCTTGGACCCATTTGCCTTGTTCTTCCTTTTCTTATTCACTATAAGGAACATGGGTTTTTCACACCCCATGTCCTTATCCACTTGGAGAATCAAGGTTATAAGTTATAAAATAATCTTCTCATTATTACTCATATTGTAATTAACAATAAAACTGGAGAAGGTCTTAGGTAGTGAAGAAATTATGAAATCTGTATGAAACTCATCCAAGAATTTAATCCATACAATGTATAAGCATTCAATGTATCCAATAATCTTGAATACATGAGACCCAAACGGTACAGACTCTCCAATATTAGTTGTGAATAAATCATTGGAGATCTCATACCTCTCTTGTCTCACCTTCTCTTGATAGTGATCCCAAAGGTGAGACGTCATTCTATATGCATCCATGTCCTCATGTCGATTCAAAATATCATTGGACATGGATGATAACATGAATCACTTAACATGTGTAGCATCATTATGATGTTTGTCATAGAGATATAGCTCTTCATCACTTTCCTCATTACCAGGCTCAACTGGAAAAGGTTCTTCCAACACATAATTTCTTTTCATGGAGAAGGATGACATGTAGGTGCCTTTTCTATTCTTGAAAATTTTATGTCGGTGAGAAGGTTTTCTTTCTCAAGTATAGATCACAATGATATGTTTGATTTCATTTTATATTGATTCTAAAAAATAATATGTGCAAAATTTTAGTTCTTTATCTCATAAAATTTATACAAATAAATAAATGTTATATTTATTAGTCTCCTAATATTTTATCAAAACCCCATATCCCTTGCCATTGGATTTAGAATATCATGTTTCTTGGACATTCTAGTGGAAAGGATCCATATTCCCCATCTAATTACCTAAAATTTGGTTGTTCAAGAAACTTGAATTGTTTTAGGTAGGCATTCCAAATGAAAACTGTATTAACTCACAGTTCCTTGATCAGTTGAGTGGACTCCCTAATATTGAAATCATTTATTTAGATTTACTCAACCCTTGATTCTTAGTTACACCAAGTCCTAATTTGGAAGTAAACCCTTGATATAAACTAAGTTAAGTCAACCCACAAATTAAATTTATAATTCCTTGATAATTGAAAGCACCCCATCTTTGGTTGATCAGGTACTTTGAACTATGGTTCAATTTTAATTGAAGTAGTGTAAGGTTATATCAACTTAATATATTTAATTGAGGGATTTGATCCTTTATTCATAAATTTGAAATTATTATTTTTATCATGTTCTTGTTGATATTAAGTGGATATACTTAAGTGGTTTACCATGTCTTACATAATATTTATGTATAAACCAATTTATTTTAGTTTTATCTTGCATGATCGTTAATTTCATTAAATTATGTGATCACAAAAAAAACATCCATAATGAAAAAACCATGAAACTTGACATAAATAAAATAATAAAGAGGTATGATCATGAGATTATACTAATGATTAGTTTATCTGGCGGTTGATACACTAATCACTGACCTAGGGGAAAATACCATGAACCAATTATGGTTTGTGTTACAGCTTTCCACCTGTCCACCTATGTATCTCCTTGGATTAGTTTCACCTTAGCTCTGAACTTGAACCACCTCCACTATCTTGGGATATCCATCCTTTACATCTGCCTCTTACTCACACTCAAGTGAGGAGAAAAGGGGTTTATATAAAAGAAACCATGGTAATGCACACCCTACATAATAATAGTAGATAAGGCACATGGGCCAATAATTTGATTTAATAATAAATTAAATGAAACCAATCATATACAAAGGTCTGGTCTAGCTCATGATCATCCACATGAAAGTAATGAATTACGCATTTAATAAAACTAGCATTCAATTCTTAATTGTTCTTATTTAATATAAATCATTATTAAATCAATTAATTGTCATCTTTAATTAATCAATTATTTTATCTTAATTCACAACTGAATTTCCTTGAGATTCTCATCCATTATAATATTAAAAAAATTAAATAAATTAATTTAAAATTAACTGTGTACATAAATGTACCTTATATGAAACACGATTAATACCCATCCAAATCTACCCAACATGTATTATACTCATATATAATTTATTTTTTGTGACATATAGCATACATGACTTATCACGTACTTTCATGACATGTGGTATCAACTTAATGATTACATTAATTATATGAATTTTTTGTAATGTGTCATTCTTTAATGTACATAGAGTAACAACTATAATACAACTCATACATGACATGTAGCTCTTGAAAATTATGTAGATATTAAATAAAAATTTATATATAGAAATATTAAAAACACATCACATAGTTTTTCCTGTCAACTTAATGACCATACGTAAGAACATGTCTCAAGGTTTACATAATATAATAAATAAATTTTAAATCTACATAACTTTCTCTAAGTACACGATGTGTGCATCTTCACTACACAACATGTACATCTCTCACCATCTATCTGAGGTACATGCCTAGGGACTCATCATGTAAATCCTACCTTGGAAAATGGATTACACATCATGTCCAATGGGATACATGTTGTGTGATCTCTGAATTACACGGTCACCAATAAGGTAGGTTGTGTACGCTAATACCTGGTCCATCTACGACTCAAAGGGACTACACACCGTGTACATGGGTTACACGGTATGTACTTAGATTAATCATGATCCAATATATCCAGGTAAACATATGGTGTAAGAATTAAATATATCACATGTCATCAATGCACACAGTTTGAGTAATTTCTAAATTAACTCCTAATGTATTGATCGTGAGTACACAATGTGTAACTCTGGTTACACAATGTGTACTTCTGTGTTTTATGACTAGAAACCTCAGCACCTCCAAATGAGTTCCTCGGTTTTATTTTAATCATAAAATTAATCATTTCTATTATATTTCTGAGAAACAAATTTGGAAGAAGTGGATCTCCCAATCCATATTAAAAGAACGATTAAACTTTAATTGAAAAAATAAATTACAAATTCCTAAATCACCAAAAATATTTAAATAATTATAAAAAATTATGTGACCCTTCAGATACCACTTGTAGGTTCTAGGTATAGTGGAAGTGTGTGATGGTCGATGCCCAATTCTAGTTTTTTTCCATCATTGATGATTAATCTGAGATTTAACACAATGTTGGACATTGTGATCAATGGAATTAAATCAAATAATTGGACAATAGAAATTATGTCAGAACCAAAGGTAGGATAATCACATATTATTTATAATTAATTTAATTAATTAATAATTACATTTGTTGGAATTATTTCTTCATTGGTGAATCTGGAAACAGACCTGTGTTGCTACATTATTTCTTTGTAGGAATAAAGTGTAAATTCCCTCTAGTGGTGATCCACACGTTTTCCAAGAATCTTCAGATGTTGCTAAAGAAATCTCTATGTGCTAGCATAGTAGATCCTTGTGTTTGCATCATCCACCTTGGATCACTTCGAGTACCACTTCCAAAGATTTCTCCTTGATCTGGTGGAGGAAGATTACTCTCCGTTATTGGGAGCATTCTTAGAGAAGGGAGCTCTCTAGGCTTGAGAGGGTTCCCCAAATCTGTTGGCACAACCAAGAAAAATGAATTGGATCATTAAGAAAATAATATAAATGGATTTATATATTTCTAGGGTTAAAATAAAATAATTACACAAGTGTCCTTAATTATTTATTTAATCCTATTAAAACCCCAATGAGTTTTTGGCATTTATCCCACCTTTGAATAAATGGTATAATTAATTTTATTTCATTATAATTAATTATTTTTTATGGATTGGCATGATATAGGTGCATGTGGTGACTTTCGATGATGATATGATCTTGGGTAACGTCGGATAGCGAGTTTTCGGGCTGTGAAAAATGGAAAGGGGTTCAAAATGAGGTAGGTGGTCTCATGTACACACCCTATGGTTTATGCATTTGATTATATGCATGGTGGCATGTGGTTTCACCATCTTAGGGTGATTGGCATCTAAATTCAATCAATTGGTAAATTGATATTTAAGTAGATTGTTAATCTAATTAATTAAAATTGAATAATTAAATAAACTATGCCCCATGAACTAAATGATCATTAGGGGTCATGAACAACCCTTATTCACTAGTTTACTATCTCAAATCTGATGGTTGAGTCTGAATCTATTGAGATACCAAGTGGACTTCAGACTTCTTTAGAGGTGATTCCAACCCAAATAAGATTTATTATCCCATTCATAGGGGCTTGAGACACCCTCAAGCTAGAGGTGAGGTTGGACCTAGAGATCACAGTCCATGATGGAATTAAGGGACCCCCCCCCCCCACCACCACCACCACCACATGTTTTCAAGTTTTTTGATCTCACCGAGTTGTGGGTGGGGTGAGTGATCCTCTCCCATACATTATGGGTAAGACTGGGTGGATAGATATTGGGAAGACTTGGACCAAGTAGGGTGAGAGTTCTGACTAAGGGTGACCTTGATAATCAATATGGGTCATGGGTCATCTCTTTGATTGTTTCCTATAAGTAAAATATCATTTGGTTGATGAGGTCATGCTACCTTATAGATGATGTTGTGGGATGAAGAATACCTAGGTAATTAGGTGTTGACCCAAGACATAGCTGAGACTTAGAACCCATTTCAGGGTGGCTCTATTATACTACAACCTATGGGATGCTCAAGGGTTCCCCACTGATAGATTGAATTCAAGAGGGTATATATGGTTCTGGTTAGAGATGGCTGCATGTGTTTCCATAGAACCTGAACCAATGTGGAAGCCCGATGGGGTTGAGATATTGATGATGGGAATGGGTATTCATCCAAACCTTTTTCCTAATTTTTTTTATGGAAGCTTTACAAGGGGTAGTGATTTGTTATAAAATACACGGTTAGAATGCCATGATTTGGAGCCAGATTCACGGTTGGAGATACCATGAATTAAGATATTGATGATAGATATACTATGGATTTGGATCTCATATGTTGGACTATTGTGGGATGGTTCCATAGATTCGTGAGGATACCTTAAGGATTCCATGAATTTAGATCTAGAAATCTAGTTGGGCTACCATAGATTTAGAGCGGGCATACCATTGGAGCTATTGTGAAGTTGTATCTTAGTATTGGATCTACCATGGATTTGGCTATCAAATGTCTAGACTATCATGGGATGGGTCCCCAGAGTTGTGAGGATATGGTTGGGGATATCATGGATTTAGATCCCTTGTTTTACTGGGATGAAAATGGCAATGAGATTTGCCCAGAGATACATAGACATTGGCCAAAGTAGTTATGGTCAATCAGAGTCACATACTTGATGATTGATAGTGGTTTTTATTTTATTTCTTTCCAATAGTTATTTATTTATTATAGCATGTCACAAGCATATATCATTGCATATGCTAGTTAGTATGGGACTGCGTTGATGTTTCTCTACTGAGTTTTGTACCCACACCCTACATGGGCCACCACTGTACATGGGTACCCGAGTAGCTCTAAAATGATTATTTCATTCATGGGTAGGGCTAAGGTCCATGATAAAGTTTAATATAATCAAGTGGTATAGCTCAGATAATATCTAGAGATCATGTCATGATATGGATCAGATTCATAGTAGATCCCAAAATATTTTATTCTTTTCTTTTGGTTTTGTATATATAATCGGACCAGGGGGTGATTTGTATGTATGGAATGGATGTTTGGGATTTTACATCATTTCATGTATTATCACTAGATATTTATTTATTTTTATATATTCTAATTGTTTCCTTAAATTTTTATTTTTGGTTATTTATTTATGATTGTTCCATCTTAAATAGGGGGTATATCCTCCACATGGTACCTCCTTAGACCCCCACTACTGGTTGATGGCCTCTGGTATTTGGGGAGGCAAGCCTAAGGTCAAATGGTGAATTGGTTCAGTTATTGTTCATAGAGTGAGTTGGGTTGGTATGTTACAAATTGTAATTAAAGGATTTATTTTATCTTTGTCTGCCCATTTTGGTATTTGGTAGACTAGAGACATGGGAATGTGTCGGAGCTTGTGATGGAACCCAAACGGGTGTGTCAAGAACACCTTCTCTGATGGAATTCCAAGTTACTAGGGATGGTATTGATGTTTTGACTTTCATTTTTATGGTTTTTGGGATTTTTACCTATCGTGATGCACATGAGGTTTGAGATTTATAATTTATGAGTTATCAAATTTTGGATCTTAGACCGTTAGAAAGAAACCAGTGATTGGATTGAATTTTGGACTGTATAGGCAAGAAGCATATCTTGCATCATATCAGACACACAGTATTCACATGACATATAGCACTACTAGTATAAGATTTCACTGATTACTAAGGATCAGTTGTTTAAAGTTTTAAAAAAAACTCATATGGAATTTTCCCATATAAGTACTTGGTGTAATTATACTTATCTAGGATGAATATAATATGTATTTCCTTTTTATGGATAGTCAGGTAAATCTATGATGAGATTCTAAATGGTGAGGATAATGACACGGACCATGTACATAGGAGGTGCAGTGACCCTAGTGGGTTGATATAGGCACATGATGTCTTGGAATTTGACCCCTTGTTGGTTTTCATCACTTAGGTTTAGCTACTTAAAGTTTTAGTAACAACATATATGGTGTTTTACCAAATATCTTGGAATGGAATTCTACCTAAATGAATCTATCAACCTTGGTCCTTTACATGGATCATCTTAGACAATGTCATTGGGGAGTCAGCTTGAGTTGTGATCCTTAAGGGAGGAGTCCAGTTTATGGATGCTTGATAAGAATCAATATTTAGTATATTGTGGATTTTCGTGTAATGTAGATTGTTTGTGTGAGACCCTTCAGAGGGTATTTTCATATGATGTTTCGTATGGTTTGTAGATGAGAACATGAGATGCTTCCAATGATATTGTCCTCTAGTAAGACCTTAGGTTAGGGATTATGTGGGGGATCCCAGTGACCTTTTTGGAATGTGAATTAGGATTTAGTGATTTGGTTTATGTTTTGGTTTGAGGGTGAATCATCATAGGGGTTATCCCAATTTCGTGGTTTCCTTAGAGATGGAATTATATGTTATTGCTTCAGATATGAGATTAGTGTACATGAGTTGCTACCGAGTATGTGACGTAGGCATGGTAATGCCTTTGGGTTTTGTGGTGATGAGCACCTTGGGTGTTGGTGCCTTAGGTATCAATGTATGGTTTTCAGGTCATGACCAGGGTGATGTATGGACCCTTGTGTTTTTGGATTTTCTTTTAGCAGTGTGGTGAGAGCATGAGTGGACTCTCATGATAGGAATAACACCAGGTGGTGTATAAGCATGTGGTTGACTTAAAAAACTGACATGTCACAGATCATGATTAGTGATTATGGAATGTCATCCTAGTTTCATGGTTTATGACTTGCAGGAGAATGATTTAGGTGATGTGATCACATATTGTGTGATCATAAACCTATTATATGGGATGATATGGTAATCGTGCACTTTTTTTATGCATGGTACCCATTTTAAATAGTGAATCGTTGATAGGATGGGTGTGAGATAAGGATTCAAGGGATTGAGGAAATAATTGTGGGAATGGAATACTAGAGATTTGGTGAAATTAGATATGTTCCTATTTTGTGGAAGAGACATCAAAAATTGGATCAGTTTTGGTGTCATTAACAATCTAGGTGATTCCTGCTCAGGTATTGGAAGATAGAATGAGTGTGGCTCTGGGGGAGTGACACACATGTGCTGATGGAACCTACCGAGGTTATGCTTCAGGATAGATTCATGTAAATCCATATGGTGGGAAGTGAACCAATGGATGATTAAGTATTATGGACCTCATTATGGTTTGAGTTTTAGATAATGTCATGGGTGATTCCCTTGTGAACCAGGGGCAAGTAGCATTGAAATTTTGAATGGTGCTCAGGTGTGAGTGATTTTAATTGTGTCTGACCATTGTGATTGGTGATAATCTAGAGATGAGTCGTGATTATTAGGAATTTGAACCAGTGAGGCATTGATAATGATACTCCTATGGTGGGGAGCGTCTTATCAGTTGTGAGTGATATGAACCCATGTGGGTGAGGTTGTGTTTTTGGGTGACTGGTTGGTAGATTACTTTAATGGAAATTGGATTCCAAAAAATCAAAGAGTGCCTTATGTAAATTAAATTTTATTGATGGATGGTATCTGAGTATGAGAATTGGGATCATAATGAATTATGATTATCCAAACATGTTAGATCAAAGATTTTTCAATACTTATGGAAGAGGTGATATCGATTTTCAAATGAATTTCGATGGCCATGTTTGGAAGATCATGGGATGCCTCTAGGTATGAGGGAAATGTGATCTGGGAATTCAGTGATGCATATGTGGATAGAGATGAGAATTTCTTAGATGGGTCAATTAAAGAAGGTTTTGCCGATATCTTTATAGGTATTTGGATGAAATGATATTGAAACTGAATTAGGCAAAACATATTGGATATGATGGGTTTGTCTTATGGGTCATTTAGGGTTTTTTAGGGAAAGGGGTGGCTTATTAGAATGGTTCTTGGAAAATGGAGGATACTCTTGTTATTTGTGAAATAAATAGGGGTATGATTATTGGAATGATGTTTTCACATGTGCTTAGGTGTGTTCAGTTGGAAAATACACTGATATCATCTTTGGAATGTGGGTATGGAGTTTCAGTAGGAAATACCAAGGATAGAAACGATGAGGCATGGAAATTGGTAGTTGTGAGTTAAATTTTATAGTGTGGAGAACTATGGGTCTGGTGATCAATTGGGTGATGATACAATCATGTTTTAGGGTGGATGGGCCTGAGAAATCACCATCTTAGTATTTCAATAATGGTCATGAATATTGTCTTAGTTTTTGTTGGTTTGAGAACCCTAAATTGGAGGTGGTGCCTTGGGTGTGCTTCAAGCGTTCGGGAATGGAGCATGGATTTTGACTTTTTTATGACCAGGATAGGTAAGTTGGTATGGTTGGATGACCATTGGGTCTTATTAGGGATATAATGTGTTATGGTGGGGAGTTTGTAATGCCCTATGTCTGTTTAGGCATTTAAGACTCAAGAAGGATTTGAATTTTAAATTAGTGGATGGTCCAATGAATTGGGAAGTTTGGGACCCCTCAAAAGAGGTATTATTGGATGGGGAATTGGGTCCA
Source organism: Viscum album (assembly GCA_963277665.1). Classification (NCBI taxonomy): domain Eukaryota; kingdom Viridiplantae; phylum Streptophyta; class Magnoliopsida; order Santalales; family Viscaceae; genus Viscum; species Viscum album. The sequence goes on along the minus strand of OY728135.1, from coordinate 1,662,845,174 downwards.
ATTGGTGTCTAGAGGGTTTGGGTTTGATTTGGGATAGGCCCAGGGTGTCCAGGCTACAGTCACTAGCTAGCTGGTGGGGTTAAATGGGGAAAACCTCATTTTTCTCCCTCAAGTTTTTAGAGGGGTTATCACTCTTCCTCATCTATAGCTAGTGTGTGTGGCCAAGTCTCACCCTCCCCTTCCCTCCTTCCTTCCTTGATATGGGATGGGTTTCATGAAGTTTTTTTGGTGATTCAAGGTAAGTCTCTCCCTCTATTGATATATGTTTATATATTTTTATCACCTCTAATTTTGAGATCTCTAGTTAGGGTTTTTATTCTAATTCCACCAAATCATGGTTGAATCAAACATTAATGAAGGTAATTTCATTTTTCCTATATATAGGACATCCTAATATAATATTTGGGTGTCTTTATTTGTCAAATCATCAAAGTTATGTCATGTTATGGATTTTCCTTCGGTTTTTCTTTCAAAATAGAATTGTTTAATGATGTAATTGGCAACATAGCTTAAGGATTTAGTTCAGTTTGGGTTTGAGGGTGGACAGAACCCCATTTTTCAAAGAACCAATGATAATTGGATGCCTGATTAGTTTCCATCATTTATTTCACCATTGAATAAATGGTATAATTAATTATATTTGGTTATAATTAATTAGTTATGATGGTTTAGTGTAATATAGGTTCCCCAGATTGTGGGAAGTGATTGTATAAGCTGAGACAAGATTAGGGTTGGTTGAATAGTGAGTTTTTAGGTTGTGAAAATGGAAAGGGATTCAGAATGAGGTAGGTGTTCTTGCATACACACCCTACAGTTTATGCATTTGATTATATACTTAGTGGCATGTGGTTTCACTATATCAGGGTGGTCGAACTATAAATTAAATCAATTGTTAAATTTATATTTAATTATATTGCTAATAAAATTAAGTGAGATTGAATAATTAAATTAACCTTAGACCATGAACTGAATTAGTGTCAGGGGTTACGAATAACCCTTGTGTGTTTTCTTATTTCCTTGACCACCGATGGTTGAGACTGGGACTATTGAGTTACCAAGTGACCTAAAAACCACTTTAGAGGTGAGTAAGGACCAAATGAGACTTATTGGACCATGAATAGAGGATTGAGACAACTCTAAGCTGGAGGAAAGGGTGGACCTAGAGATCATAGGTTTTATATGCCTTAAAAGACTCCCCCTATATTTTTTGATCTATTTTCACTCATTGTGATGTGTGTAGGGTGATTGATCCTACACCTTCTATTGTGATTAGGATTAGGTGGATAGACCTTGGGAAAACCAAGATTGGTTTGGGTGAGCAGATCAACCAAGAGTGACCTTGATGGTCAAGATGGGTCATGGACCATCTCTTCAAATATTACCTATATGGAAAATCATGTGTGGTCAATGAGGTCTTGATACACTGTTGACGATGTCATGGGATGTAGCATCCCTAGGGAATCAAGTATTTACCCAAAATATAGCTGAGACTGAGGACCCATGTGAGGGTGTCTCTATTATACTATGACCTAGGGGGGCCTTGGGGATTCCCCATTGACAGATCGACTTTGAGCGGGTATATACGAATATGGGTAGAGATGGTTGTGGTTGTCACCCTATAACCTATACCAAAATAAAATCCCAGTAGGGATAATATGTTGATCAAGGGTGTGGAAGTTCATCCAACCATTATTCATTCTTTTTTTTATATGTAAAACCCAAGGGGTGATGATTTTTTATTAGATACACGGTTGGGTTTCCATGATTTAGAGCTATATTCACAGTTGGAGTTGCCATGAAGTTGGAGCTCAGTGTTGGAGCTACCATGTATTTGGAGGTCAAATATTTTATTATCATGGGATGGGTCCCTAGAGTCATTAGGATGCGTTATTGCTTCCATGTATTTAGATATGGATATATGGTTGGGAAATAGTGATTTGGATCTGGTATACCATTAGAGCTGCCACAAAGTTGGGTCTCAGTGTTGGAGTTATCATGGATTTTGAGATAAGATGTTTATAATATCATGGTAAAAGTCCCCAAAGGAAAGTGGATATGGTTTTCAATACCATATATTTTGATCCTGAATGTTATTGGGTTTTCATGGTCCACATGACATGCTTAGAGACACCCCGAAATTGGCCAAAGCAGGTGTATTCAATCAGGGTTACAGAACTAAGGATTGGCATTGGTTATTATTTTATTTATTTTATATAATGAATAAAATTTTATTTGATTAGTCCTTTGAATATTTCCATTTATATCTCTAAATTTTTCAGCAGAGTCAGTATTGTGTTTAGGTGTCTTGGGACCCCAGAATTAATATATTAAAAATATTTATTATATTTTAAAGAACGTGAAAACATCATTTCAATGTAAATGGAATTCTCATTGTTTGGGACCTCATATGGGAAATATGAGACTATATTTTATTTTGGAACATGGATTTTACCCTAGGCACGACATAAATTTGGTCAGCGTTAGACATTCCATGAGAGGTTACTATTTGTGGGTGTGTTTAATAAAATAAATAATTTATTTTATTCATTTTAATTAAATGACCTAACCTAGACTAATCCCTCTATAAATAGGTTTATATAGTAAATCTACAAGGCTATCCACATAACCTTGTGAGATTAGATATTAGGAGGGATCATTCTTTGTTGACACATCGAGACCAAATAATGAAAAAAAACAGATTGAGGTTAATCGAGTGGAAGGTAGCGAACACAACAGACCTTATTCATCACTATAAAATGTTCTCTTCACCAATGATCAATCCCTAATCAATGTAGGGATTTTTATTTGTGGTTTCTACCATATTTTATTGATGAGCATGGATTTTTTATCTATTTTATCTTAATTTGTGATTACTCTCCCTTCTCATGAGCCTTTTTTAATAAATTGAATTGTTGAATCAAATTTATTTTGTTATTCCATGATATCACCCTTGATCCCACACTCATTGATCATTTTCCTGGATCACATTGTCTAAACAACACTCATAAACTTTGTTTATGTAAATTTCTCCCACTTGTTCTTCATGTTCTTCATGTTCTTCATCGTTGACCTATGGGCTTTAATTTTTAACATTGATGGGGCAGTTTCGAGCACAATCAAACCCCCAGATTCATGGTGTTTGTATAAAAAATGGAAGCATCAATGATTTGGGGATGGATCATGATGGGATCATGGGTTATGGATAATGGTTATGGATTTTGGGACCCCAAACAATAGTGTATGCGTGACAGACTCCAACATGAGTGATTGGATTCCGATTTTCAGCCATCGCAGGCCAATAATTGACGGTTAGAGATGGTTTCCTCTGATTTTGGTGAGTATAATGTAAGAATTCATGGTGGTGATAGTGGATATAGGGTCTATGTAAAGGAATGTAGTTTCTGAAAATTTTCTAACTGCATGTCATATATCCTGGAGGAACACATGATGTGTAATCTAGGTTCTCATGGGGCCTAGGGTTTTCAACCAAGTTAAGGATCACATATTATGCAGCCATACCCACATGTCGTGTAACACTACTTGTGTAAAGACCCGTAAATTTCAAGGAAATTTTTTTCTTAAATTTCTTTGGAATTTTACAAGAGCGCAGTTTCTGACGGCACCTGATTCCGAGGCCCGGTGTGCCCGGAATCATTTTCCGAAGTTTGGCTCGGGTACGTTCAGTGAACGGACGAGCGGGTTTTTCTAACTTTTGAACCGGTGCCCAGAATCGAATTCTGAGGGCACCGATGAAATCGCAGCGCCGGTATTCGCTTATAAACGGCTCTTCCGGAGTTGCGTTTGCTCGGGCGTGGTTTTTAATTTTCGGGCTTAAAGTTAAGAAATAAAATAATTTTGCGACAACTTTATTTTATTTCACTTAAGCCACTTGGAAGCCACTTGAAGCCACTTAAAGGCGGCTTGAACTGAGTTGAACTGGATAGGATGCTATCCAGAAATATCCTACCCCCTTGGTAGGATATTTGTGAGGTGGGGCCCTCACGAGCCTCGCCGTTTCTTTCCGCTAAGAAACGCACCCGTGAAAACCCGTCTTAATGAAAGTCAACCGACGCGTTTTCTAAATTCTTAACAGATCATTTAAATGGGATGTTTCTTTCGTGAATTAAATGGGCTGTTTCTTTCGTGAATTAAATGGGCTGTTTCTTTCGTGAATTAAATGGCCTGTTTCTTTCGTTGAATTAATTCAACGAATTAATTCAATCGTTTCTTAACCTGTTTTCGTGTGTTGGCATGTTAATAAAATAAGACCAACCCAAAATCTTTTGAAAAGATTTGAGAGGATCCCTGTTTCTTCAGCTCCCTCGTGAAGAACGCGAAGAACGCGAAGAACGCGAAGAACGCGAAGAACGCCGAACCCGGAAATCGACGACGCCTTCGTCCGAGACGTTCTTCCGATCTCCGATCACCGACCATTTGAGGTGAGTGATTTCGGATTTCTGCTCAAGGTTCTTTTCTTTGGGTTTAAACACAGATTTAATTAATTATAATTTAAATCTGTTATTCTTGGTACGTTGATCTCGCCGACTCAACGCCGGATTCCGCGACGACGCGACGCCTCCCCGCGACGACGCGACGATCCCTCTCTTCCGCGACGATCCTTTCCGTGAAGAACGCCCGCGCGCGACGAACGACGAGGTAGGGATTTTTATATTATGGGATTTACCCCCTTTTTAATTAAATCCCGTCAATGTTTCTTTAAAGAAATTAAAGAACCATTTTGTGAACAATTTTTAATCATATTAAAAATTGTTGTTTCCTGTGTGGAATAAATTTTCTCCCGGTTAATTATCTCTAACGCGGAGGGTGCGGGCCAAACGAACACGGCCCGACAACCCTCCTCCGTTCTTCGTTTTGTGCAAATTTGACGGTCGATGATGGAACGTGCCGCAGCGGACGTTTGACGATCCCGCGGTAAAGAACGGATCCCGGGAGGAGCAACGGCGCAGACGGGAAGGAAAACGGGCCACCGGAGCGACGTCGGCGGCCCGCGGAAGTTGCCGGAGGCAGCGGCGCCCCGGCGCGGCGCCGGACAAGGCCGCCGCGGCTGAAGCCGCGGCGGCGGCGGCCAACGGACCCGCGGCCGCGCGGGTCCGGTTCGTCCAGGCGGGACGCGGCAGAGCCGCGTCCGCGGTTCACCAGCGCGGCCCGCACGCGGGCCGCGGTTCTTCCTCAGGCCGCGGGTCGACGCCCGCGGCTTCCACCCGCGCCGCTCGGCCGAGCCGGACCGGCCCTGGCCGGGCCGGGCTGGGCCAACCGGGTCGGACCCGGTTCGGGCCGACCCAGGGGGGGCGGGCCGGGTCGGCCCGGGCCCGTACCCCCCATCTTCGGACGTTTTCATTCAAACGCCCGTAACTTGAGCTTCGTGGCTCCAAACGACTCGCCGTCAGCGGCAACGCGATCCTTGGATCGAGACGGTCGTTTCGGTATATCGCACTCAAGTTTCGGAATACTTTGAGTTCGGCCGGGTTGGTTCGTACACGAGACCAACCGGGCCCTCGGAGCGGAAACGCTCATATCTTGAGCTACGGACGTCCGATTGACGTGCCGTCAGCTTTGTTGAATTCCTCTAAGTGAGACGGGTCTTTTGGCATACTCCGCCCGAGGTTTGGACGCAGGTGGAGTGCGGTCGGGTTGGTTTTGCCTTAAAAACCAACCGGGCCCCTGGGACGAAAATGCCAATATCTCTCAGACCGGGCGTCCGATTGACGCGCCGTCTGCGACGTTGAGTTCCTGTTGACGATACGGAACTTTTGGATACATCAACTTCGGACTTCGTGTCAGTTGATGTATCAGCCTCTCGGCTCGTGGAGCGGACCCTCCCGAACGAGCTTGCTGTGTGCGGGAACCCTAGTGCTGGCTGCGACTGCTACTTCGACAGCGACGACCGTGCAGAGATCCTCAGTGGACTGCAGCGACGACTGTGCAGAGATCCTCCGTGGACTCCGACGACGACCGTGTAGAGATCCTTAGTGGACTGCGGCGACGACTGTGCAGAGATCCTCAGCGGACTGCGACGACTCCTACACTCAGCGATCCTACGTGGATCAGTGCTTCAGGTCCTGCGTGGGCCCGGTCCTGTGTGGGCCCGATCCTGTGTGGGTCCGATCCTGCGTGGGTCAGCGCTCAGCGGTTCTGTGTGAGCCAGCGCCTACAGGTCCTGCGTGGGCCCGGTCCTGTGTGGGCCCGATCCTGTGTGGGTCCGATCCTGTGTGGGTCATCTCTCAGCGGTTCTGTGTGAGCCAACTCCTACAGGTCCTGCGTGGGCCCGATCCTATGTGGGTCACTGCAAGGTTAGTACCTATCGATCATTCATGGGTCCGATGACTTAGATGGTTCAATGATCATCTTTATCGTCATCCGAAAAAGTATACCTATTTGAGCTGAATCTTGTGTTGCTCTCCTTTGTGGATTGTGTTGAGCTATCCTGTGTGGATTTACTGTTTACTCTCCTTTGTGGATTGTGTTGTTCTATCCTGCGTGGGTATGCATTTTGCTTTCCTGTGTGGACTGGGTTGTGCTAGGGCTCGGACGTTGGAGCTGATCAGGGAATTGACGGCTTAGGTATATGTATGGGCATATACCTAAGCTGTGTCAGATGTTACTTCGTGATTGTACCTCTTCTTCGTGATTTATCCTTTGTGGATTTCGGGAGACCTACGGGGGTCTCGGGGTCCCTACTGAGTAGCTTATACTCACCCTTGCACGGGCTATGCCCGCACTTCGTGGTGTTGGTTGCAGACGACGGACAGCGCTGATCGTGGAGGAGGCGTGCGGAGCAGGACAGTACCTGGAGGTGGACCACTGGGCGGGATGTACTCGGAGCGGTTAGGTTGACCCGAGGAGCAGTGGAGGCTATCTATACCCACCCTTCAGGTGGGACTTCCGGAGGACGGCTCGACGCTGCAGTTTTCCCTTTTCAGTTGTTGTTTTTCCTTTCAGTTGTACTTTACAGTTGGGCTTGTATTTCCGGCCCCTTTTACTTTCAGCACAGCCTGTACAGTTTTTACTTAGTGTTTACTTTTCTGCTTGCTTACTCTGTGGTGCTTGTTTACTTTTCAAAGGCAATGCCTTCCCTTTTCGTAGGGATTTACGCCTTGGTGCTAGTCGCCAGCCTCTGGCCTATGGAAGGCGGGCTTGGGGTAGTCACGGCACGGGCCCCGAGGACGGGTCGTGACAAATTGGTATCAGAGGTGGTCGGTTCTACCGCAGAATCTGATCTTTCTTCTATGTGAAGCAATAGTGTTTAGCGTATTGAGTGTGGTTATTAGTCCAGGGAGTCCAGTGTTGGTGTGGCGGTCGACGTATCCATACACCAGGACCCTGACTTCTGATTTCCGACTTAATGCACGAAAACATTGATTGCATGTGTGTTTCAAGTTTTCTTTGTGATTACTTGTGTCAGCTCACCAGGTATACTGTTCTGACCATGGTGCACTTGTTTCCTTTTCAGGATGGCGCGACGACATCAGCCAGCTAGGGTTCCTAGAGTAGGGCGCGACGACAGCCCGCCGAGCGACGAGGCCTCGGTACAGGGCCCGTTGACAGCAGAGGCATCGGCGGTACCTTTACCCGCCGAGCCCCTGATGCTTCCAGCACTGGCAGCTGACGACGCACGACGCCTTGGAGCTCTGCACGAGTTCCAGCGCCAGCGAACACCCAGGTTCCGTGGGGAGTCGGACCCCCAGGCAGACGAGGACTGGCTGGAGTCGGTCGTCCGAGTTTTCAGGCTAGTGAGGACACCAGCAGACCTCATGGTGATCCTCGCGGCGAGCCTACTGCACGCAGCAGCCGGACGCTGGTGGAGCCTGATGCTCCAGGTACACTATGAGGCCACCCTCATCTGGACGGACTTCGAGAGCCTCTTCCGCTCAGAGTTCGTCCCGGCCACCCTCTGAGCGGTGCGCATCCAGGAGCTTCTTCAGCTGCGGCAGGGCAGCTTGACGGTCGCTCAGTACGCGGTGAGGTTCACCGACCTTTCTCGGTACTCGACAAACATGGTACGGGACCCCTTCTTCCGGGCCCGGACCTTCGAGCAGGGATTGAGACACGAGATCAGGGCATCGCTGATATCCCTCAGCATCCCGACCCAGGCAGGAGTACTGAAGCGAGCCCTCCTGATCGAGAGCTTCCTGGCTGAGTCCACAGCGAGACCTACCGCAGGGCGGCAGATAGCGGAGTCTTCGGCAGCTGGTAGCCGGCAGATGACTCAGGGTTCCAGGCGGACCAGACCTTCCGGCAGACGACCCCGGGACACTGGCTCAGCGGTGCGAGGCACACAGCGCGGAGCCAGCCTTCCGAGAGGCAGACAGTGCTACGAGTGCGGCGGGCAGGGCCACATGGCTCGTGACTGCCCGACCCGTCGTACCGAGGGGCAGCAGACGGTGGAGGGACCACCCAGGCAGAGGCAGAGGGTCGACCGTGGCGGTCCGCAGGGAGGAGGCGGACGAGGCAGAGGAGATGGCCGAGCAGCAGGTGGTGGGCGACGCTTTGAGGCTCTGCTACCACCACCACCAGGAGGCCCGCCCCGACCACAGGGAGCTGGCGGGCAGAGACAGGCTCAGCTCCAGGCAGCGGAGGCCTACGGCCACGGTGCGCCAGAGATGATTCGAGGTACGATCTGTGTCTATTCTACCCTTGCTGCAGTTCTGATAGACACAGGAGCGAGTCACTCTTTCATAGACACTGCCCTTGTTCGGAGCTCGGAGATTCCGACAGAGCCGTTGGCTCGATCCTTACGGCTAGAGACTCCTACGGGAGCAGACTCGACGATTACGCACTGGTGCCGGCAGTGTGAGCTTACTCTAGGAGGCGAGAGCTTCGGCTGGGATCTTCTTGTAACGGCGTCGAGGCCTTACGACGTCATCTTGGGCATTGATTGGTTATCTACGGTCCATGCTCAGATTGACTGCATTAGGCGCAAGGTGCGATGTGTGCGCACCGACGGGAGCAGGTTCACCTTCACCGGCGAGAAGGGAGCCTTAGCAGCACAGGATGGACTCACGCAGAGGAGAGGTCAGCCCATCACTCATCAGTTGGCTAGCCTCATCCTGGGAGCAGTTGACGTGCGGAGTCCCAGTTTTCCTGCAGTGGTGGATCAGTACGCGGACGTCTTTCCCGACGACGTTCCAGGACTACCTCCTCATAGAGAGGTAGACTTTTATATTGACCTGTATCCCGGGACATCCCCGATATCCACTCCAGCATATCGGATGGCCCCCGCTGAGCTTCAAGAGCTGCGGGTACAGTTGGAGGACTTGTGGGGCAAGGGGTTCATCCGACCCAGTGTTTCGCCCTGGGCTTCCCCGATTTTGTTCGCCAAGAAGTCGGACGGGAGCTTGCGACTGTGTGTCGATTATCGTCGCCTGAATCAGGTGACAGTGAGGAACAAGTATCCGCTACCCAGGATTGATGATCTCTTCGACCAGCTCAAGGGAGCACGGTGGTTCTCGAAGATAGACCTCAGGTCAGGCTATCATCAGCTTAGAGTTCGAGACGAGGATGTGCAGAAGACGGCCTTCAGGTGTCGATATGGCCACTATGAGTTCTTGGTTATGCCTTTTGGCGTGACCAACTCTCCAGCAGTGTTCATGAGCCTCATGAACAGGATCTTCCAGCCATACCTCGATCGATTTGTCGTGGTCTTCATCGACGACATTTTGGTGTACTCGACGACGGAGGAGGAGCACGCCTACCACCTGCGTGTTGTACTAGACACACTCCGAGAGCACCAGCTTTATGGAAAGCTCTCGAAGTGTCAGTTCTGGTTACGTGAGGTCCACTTCTTGGGGCACGTCATTTCTGAGGCGGGAGTTGCAGTGGATCCCGCAAAGATCGAGGTAGTGCTAGCTTGGGAGCCACCCAAGAGCGTGACAGAGGTGCGGAGTTTCTTGGGCCTAGCCGGATACTATCGGAGATTTGTGCCGGACTTCTCCAGAGTTGCGGCCCCAGTCTCAGCGTTGACGAAGAAGGGGAAACCCTTCGTGTGGTCAGACAGATGTCAGCAGAGCTTCCAGGAGCTGAGGCAGAGGTTGACCAGCGCACCTATCTTGAGGTTGCCTAAGGAGGGAGTTGGATACGTAGTCTACTGTGATGCATCATGGACCGGACTCGGGTGTGTCCTGATGCAGGAGTGGGTCGTGATTGCCTATGGATCACGTCAGTTGAGGCCTCATGAGCAGAACTACGCTACCCATGACTTGGAGTTGGCAGCAGTAGTCTTTGCCCTGAATACATGGCGACACTATCTGATGGGCGAGCGCTTCACAGTCTTTTCTGACCACCAGAGTCTCAGGTACATCTTCTCTCAGAAGGACCTGAACCTGAGATAGCGGCGATGGCTCGAGTTCCTCCAGGACTATGACTTTGAGATAGTCTATACTCCTGGGAAGGGGAACGTGGTGGCTGATGCCCTCAGCAGGAGGACGGGCATCCAGCTACTTGAGGAGGCGACAGAGCAGCTAGCCGCTTTGCAGATATCCTTCGTGGATAGAGACGGAGCAGCCTTCCTTCAGTCTCTCACAGTCTCTCCTCCACTTCTTCAGTGGGTCAGAGAGGCACAGCGTGGGGACGTTGACTGTGAGACACGGCGTGCACAGATATCCTCGGGACAGGCACCTGATGGTTTCTCCCTTGGAGCAGAGCACGATGTCCTTTTCAGAGGACGTACCTTGGTACCAGTCGCTTTACGAGAGGAGGTGCTGAGAGAGTATCACACTTCTCCTTTGGCGGTACATCCTGGAGTGGCGAAGATGTACCAGGATCTCAGACGACAGCACTGGTGGCCGGGCATGAAGAAGGTTGTGGCAGAGTTCGTTTCACGGTGCCTCACCTTCCAGTAGGTGAAGGCAGAGCATCAGGTACCAGCAGGCTTGGTACAGACCTTGGAGGTCCCGGAGTGGAAGTGGGACGGGATATCTATGGACTTCGTGACTGGACTTCCACGCACTTCCAGAGGTCACGATTCCATTTGGGTGATTGTTGACCGACTCACCAAGTCGGCACACTTCTTACCCATCCGAGAGCAGGGCTCAGTGGAGAGCTTGGGGCGTCTCTACGTTCAGGAGATTATACGACTTCAAGGTGTGCCATCGACTATCGTCTCCGATCGGGACACTCGTTTTACTTCCCGGCTTTGGAAGGGGTTGCAGGAGGCGTTCGGGACGCGACTACGTCTGAGCACCGCCTTTCACCCTCAGACGGATGGTCAGACGGAGAGGACCATTCAGACTCTCGAGGACATGCTCCGCGTATGTGTCCTCGACTTTGGTCACAGCTGGGAGGACCACCTAACCTTGGTAGAGTTTGCGTACAACAACAGCTACCACTCCACCATCGGGATGGCACCCTACGAGGCGTTGTACGGCAGGCCTTGCAGATATCCTTTGTGCTGGACAGACCCTGGAGAGTCAGCACTTGTGGGACCGGAGATGGTCCGGGCCACGACAGAGAAGGTCCAGGTCATCCAGGAGCAGATGAGGACAGCACAGTGCCGGCAGAAGTCATATGCTGACAGGAGGCGGAGGCCACTAGAGTTCGAGGATGGCGACCACGTCTTCTTGCGGGTCTCACCTTGACGTGGTTTGAGGAGATTTGGCTGAGGCGGCAAGTTGTCTCCACGCTTCATCGGACCCTTCCAGGTCCTCAGCAGGGTTGGCGAGGTGACTTATCGTCTGGCTCTGCCACCTCAGTTGCACCGGGTGCACGACGTCTTCCACGTATCCCAGCTGAGGAGATACGTGCACGACCCGACACACATCATCGACTATGGGGAGCTAGACGTGGATGATGGAGCGACTTTTGCGGAGGTCCCAGTGGAGATAGAGGATCGATAGGAGCGGGTCCTACGTGGGCGATCGATTCCTCTTGTGCGCATTAGATGGCAGCACGGGAACCTCCAGGAGAGCACTTGGGAGCGGGAGGCTCAGATGCGTGCTCAGTACCCACATTTGTTTCCCTAGTTTTTTATGTATCTTTACGGGGACGTAAAGTCCTGAGGTGGGAGTAATGTAAAGACCCGTAAATTTCAAGGAAATTTTTTTCTTAAATTTATTTGGAATTTTACAAGAGCGCAGTTTTTGACGGCACCTGATTCCGAGGCCCGGCGTGCCCGGAATCATTTTCCGAAGTTTGGCTCGGGTACGTTCAGTGAACGGACGAGCGGGTTTTTCTAACTTTTGAACCGGTGCCCGGAATCGAATTCTGAGGGCACCGATGAAATCGCAGCGCCGGTATTCGCTTAGAAACGCCTCTTCCGGAGTTGCGTTTGCTCGGGCGTGGTTTTTAATTTTCGGGCTTAAAGTTAAGAAATAAAATAATTTTGCGACAACTTTATTTTATTTCACTTAAGCCACTTGGAAGCCACTTGAAGCCACTTAAAGGCGGCTTGAACTGAGTTGAACTGGATAGGATGCTATCTAGAAATATCCTACCCCCTTGGTAGGATATTTGTGAGGTGGGGCCCGCACGAGCCCCGTCGTTTCTTTCCGCTAAGAAACGCACCCGTGAAAACCCGTCTTAATGAAAGTCAACCGACGCGTTTTCTAAATTCTTAACAGACCATTTAAATGGGCTGTTTCTTTCGTGAATTAAATGGGCTGTTTCTTTCGTGAATTAAATGGGTTGTTTCTTTCGTGAATTAAATGGCCTGTTTCTTTCGTTGAATTAATTCAACGAATTAATTCAATCGTTTCTTAACCTGTTTTCATGTGTTGGCATGTTAATAAAATAAGACCAACCCAAAATCTTTTGAAAAGATTTGAGAGGATCCCTGTTTCTTCAGCTCCCTCGCGAAGAACGCGAAGAACGCGAAGAACGCGAAGAACGTGAAGAACGCGAAGAACGCCGAACCCGGAAATCGACGACGCCTTCGTCCGAGACGTTCTTCCGATCTCCGATCACCGACCATTTGAGGTGAGTGATTTCGGATTTCCGCTCAAGGTTATTTTCTTTGGGTTTAAACACAGATTTAATTAATTATAATTTAAATCTGTTATTCTTGGTACGTTGAGCTCGCCGACTCAACGCCGGATTCCGCGACAACGCGACGCCTCCCCGCGACGACGCGACGATCCCTCTCTTCTGCGACGATCCTTTCCGCGAAGAACGCCCGCGCACGACGAACGACGAGGTAGGGATTTTTATATTATGGGATTTACCCCCTTTTTAATTAAATCCCGTCAATGTTTCTTTAAAGAAATTAAAGAACCGTTTTGTGAACAATTTTTAATCTTATTAAAAATTGTTGTTTCCTGTGTGGAATAAATTTTCTCCCGGTTATTTATCTCTAACGCGGAGGGTGCGGGCCAAACGAACACGGCCCGACGACCCTCCGCCGTTCTTCGTTTTGTGCGAATTTGACGGTCGACGATGGAACGTGCCGCAGCGGACGTTTGACGATCCCGTAGTAAAGAACGGATCCCGGGAGGAGCAACGGCGCAGACGGGAAGGAAAACGGGCCACCGGAGCGACGCCGGCGGCCCGCGGAAGTTGCCGGCGGCGCCCCGGCACGCCGCCGGATGAGGCCGCCGCGGCTGAAGCCGCGGCGGCGGCGGCCAACGGACCCGCGGCCGCGCGGGTCCGGTTCGTCCAGGCGGGACGCGGCAGAGCCGCGTCTGCGGTTCACCAGCGCGGCCCGCACGCGGGCCGCGGTTCTTCCTCAGGCCGCGGGTCGGCGCCCGCGGCTTCCACCCGCGCCGCTCGGCCGAGCCGAGCCGGCCGAGCCGGACCGGCCCTGGCCGGGCCGAGCTGGGCCAACCGGGTCGGACCCGGTTCGGGCCGGGTCGGCCCGGGCCCGTACCCCCCCATCTTCGGACGTTTTTGTTCAAACGCCCGTAACTTGATCTTCGTGCCTCCAAACGACTCGCCGTCAGCGGAAACGTGATCCTTGGATCGAGACGGTCGTTTCGGTATATCGCACTCAAGGTTTCGGAATACTTTGAGTTCGGCCGGGTTGGTTCGTACACGAGACCAACCGGGCCCTCGGAGCGGAAACGCTCATATCTTGAGCTACGGACGTCTGATTGACGTGCCGTCAGCTTTGTTGAATTCCTCTAAGTGAGACGGATCTTTTGGCATACTCCGCCCGAGGTTTGGACGCAGGTGGAGTGCGGTCGGGTTGGTTTTGCCTTAAAAACCAACCGGGCCCCTGGGACGAAAATGTCAATATCTCTCAGACCGGGCGTCCGATTGACGCGCCGTCTGCGACGTTGAGTTCCTGTTGACGATACGGAACTTTTGGATACATCAACTTCGGACTTCGTGTCAGTTGATGTATCAGCCTCTCGGCTCGTGGAGCGGACCCTCCCGAACGAGCTTGCTGTGTGCGGGAACCCTAGTGCTGGCTGCGACTGCTACTTCGACAGCGACGACCGTGCAGAGATCCTCAGTGGACTGCAGCGACGAGTGTGCAGAGATCCTCCGTGGACTCCGACGACGACCGTGCAGAGATCCTCAGTGGACTGCGGCGACGACTGTGCAGAGATCCTCAGCGGACTGCGATGACTCCTGCACTCAGCGATCCTACGTGGATCAGTGCTTCAGGTCCTGCGTGGGCCCGGTCCTGTGTGGGCCCGATCCTGTGTGGGTCCGATCCTGCGTGGGTCAGCGCTCAGCGGTTCTGTGTGAGCCAGCGCCTACAGGTCATGCGTGGGCCCGGTTCTGTGTGGGCCCGATCCTGTGTGAGTCTGATCCTGTGTGGGTCATCTCTCAGCGGTTCTGTGTGAGCCAACTCCTACAGGTCCTGCGTGGGCCCGATCCTGTGTGGGTCACTGCAAGGTTAGTACCTATCGATCTTTCATGGGTCCGATGACTTAGATGGTTCAATGATCATCTTTATCGTCATCCGAAGAAGTATACCTATGTGAGCTGAATCTTGTGTTACTCTCCTTTGTGGATTGTGTTGAGCTATCCTGTGTGGATTTACTGTTTACTCTCCTTTGTGGATTGTGTTGTTCTATCCTGCGTGGGTATGCATTTTGCTTTCCTGTGTGGACTGGGTTGTGCTAGGGCTCGGACGTTGGAGCCGATCAGGGAATTGACGGCTTAGGTATATGTATGGGCATATACCTAAGCTGTGTCAGATGTTACTTCGTGATTGTACCTCTTCTTCGTGATTTATCCTTTGTGGATTTCGGGAGACCTTCGGGGGTCTCGGGGTCCCTACTGAGTAGATTATACTCACCCGTGCACGGGCTATGCCCGCACTTCGTGGTGTTGGTTGCAGACGACGGACAGCGCTGATCGTGGAGGAGGCGTGCGGAGCCGGACAGTACCTGGTGGTGGACCACTGGGCGGGACGTACTCGGAGCGGTTAGGTGGACCCGAGGAGCAGTGGAGGCTATCTATACCCACCCTTCAGGTGGGACTTCCGGAGGACGGCTCGACGCTGCAGTTTTCCCTTTTCAGTTGATGTTTTTCCTTTCAGTTGTACTTTACAGTTGGGCTTGTATTTCTGGCCCCTTTTACTTTCAGCACAGCTTGTACAGTTTTTACTTAGTGTTTACTTTTCCGCTTGCTTACTCTGTGGTGCTTGTTTACTTTTCAAAGGCAATGCCTTCCCTTTTCGTAGGGATTTACGCCTTGGTGCTAGTCGCCAGCCCCTGGCCTATGGAAGGCGGGCTTGGGGTAGTCACGGCACGGGCCCCGAGGACGGGTCGTGACAACTTGGGTGGCCAAGCCCTATTCCAATTTTAGACACCCTAGGACCCTAGGTGGTTCAACATGTTGTGTCACCTTGGGGACACGTCGTATGGATATTAATGGACATCCATTCTATTTTCCAAATGTACACGCCTAGGTCCCTAGGTAGACATACATGTTGTGTAACCATGTGGACATGTTATGTAGTGTGTCATGGATTCCCAATCCATTTCCATGGGAGAACATGTCCTATCTATGAGGAAAGGTTATGTTATGTGTGACCCCCTGTACACATCATGTATTTCTCCTAGGAACTTCTAACTTCTATATATCCTTCTTCATGACTCATATTTTGGCTAGTGAGTATCCTATACTGATTTTTTTCCACATAAAACATGATGGTGGACTTTTGTGGTATACAAGATATGATTTTAGGGGTTCCAAGCATGAATATTCTTCAAGAAACACTTAAGCATTGGCAGTGTCCAGGCAATATTATTAGAGATATGCCAAGATCGGTACTCCCCTATCACACCATGGAATGGGTCCCCTATATTATTTATATAGGTATATTCAGTAATCCCACACACTATAGTAGGTTATAGGTGCTTTATCTATGGAGGGGTACTCCCTCAACTTCAACTTACGATGGGGAGTAGGTCTTCCGCTAGAGTTATAGATCCCTCGGCTATGGAGTATAGAAGAGAGGTGTGGGCCCCTCCATACATAGATTCTTGTGAGGTTGTGCATGATGTTGGGCATTAGAGATGGACTTTTAGATATGTAGGTTACTTAACTGTTCTATGGAGATGGATATCCCATTTACATCACTTCTGGATTTCTTTATGATCATTTATATATGTTGGGTTTTGTTTTAATCTTATTATGGGTTGAGCATACTATTAGTGTATCTTTCTATTTCTCCCTTTTTTATTTTTAGGGCATCCTAATAGGTATTTATATACTCACCCCTTGTTGGGATTTTCCCACACATGTCATGTCTTATATAGATGACAGACAGATCAAAGGTGACATCAGTGGAGCTTAGTGATACTTGGGTGCATTGACCATGTTCGGTAGTCGAACTTGGAGATCAAGAGTCAGGATCTCTTCAGTTTTCCTTTTACCAGTAGTAGTGAGGTTGGGAATTTATTTATAGTTGGGAATGTATTTTTCTCCTTTACACTTTGGTTTATTTTTATCATACTATGATTTATTCTCTAGAGGTTTTTGTATGCATGGTTATTCTCTAGATGTTACAATCTTTATTTATTTGTATGCACTTTTTCATAGAGATAGATGTGTGTGAGAGTAAACTTATATTAGACTAAGGCCTCCCATTTTAGTTTATATATTCTAAACACTTTTCTCTATCCCCTGGTCTATTGGAGGCAGGGTTGGGGTTGTCATTCTCGGCTTTTCACCAACCAGGAGGGCCCCAGTGGGTCAGGTCATGACATTTTCAATAGTTATTTATTTATCAGTGTATGTCACATTCACATATCACTTCATATGTTAGTTAGTATTAGATCACATTGGTGGTTCCATACTGAGTTTTTTACTCACACCCTGCTCAGGAAACCACTATACATGGGTACCTAAGTAGTTCTCACATGGTTATTGTAGGAACATGTAGTGTTGAGACCTAAAATTGGATTTAGCATGGTCAAGTGGGACTACTTGGATGATATTAGGAGACTGGGTTATGGTATGTCTTGGAGTAGCAGTAGATCCCAAAATATTTTATTCTTTCCTTTTGTTTTGTATATGTAACCAACCTAGGGGTGGTCAGTTGTATATATGGCATGGTTGTTTGGTCCTTTAGTGTATTTCTTGTATTATAATTGGATTTTTATTTATTTCTATATACTCTATTTATTTTCATTTTTGGTTGATGTTTGTTTATTTATTTATGATTGAGAACTTTTATACAAGGGGTATGTCCACCTCATGGTAACTCCTTAGACCCAAACTGCTAGCCAGCAGCCTCTGGCATTTGGGAAGGTTCACTTGAGGTCAAATGGAGAACCAATATAGCTATTTTTTATAGAGTGATCCATTTCATGACATTGCAGTGTCTCGTACGTAAGGATTTACAATTATATGTGTTCATAGAGCAGTGAGGGTGACATGGCCTAATGGTTGGAATAAATGTAGGGGTGAAAGTGGGGATCAAGGTGCGTCGGAGGATGTCACGTTTTGATGATGATCTATAGAGTGTTAGGTTATCTTTCTTTTAGAAAGTAGTTGCACCATGACCCAAAGGCCATTCCACAATGTGGCCCTAGCAGGGATACATCATGATGTGACCATGATGGCTATGTCGTGACTGAGATGCTCGTTAGTTTTTTTAAAGGGCTGGAATTGTAAATTCCCATTAGACCCCTTTTAACCCCTTATTTAATTCACCCTAAATATTCATGTCGTGTTAGCTATTTTTTAGATCCTCCATGGAATCTTAAGTAATTACCTCTTATTATCTTGTTTGTTTGAAGTTTCATTCATTATATAGGGTCTCTATTGGTAATTATAACATCATATATGCCTTAGATGCCTCCAACTTTATATGTTTTCTTGTTTTCCATCTCAAAACCATAATTTTTAGGTGTTTTGAATAATTTTAGGGTTTCATAGGATCGATCTTGAATCAGATATCATGACTTGTTGAGTGTGATCCTTCAATATTTTGGTAGGAATTTCTTACCATGTTATAAAATTTATATTTATTTATTGATAAACCATGTTTTTATTGAATATTTTTTTGATAATAATTGATATAATTTCCCCACATTTAGATTTATTTTAAGATTTATTGTAAATTTTTAATTTGATATTGAATTTATAAACTCTATTAAAATTATATTTCTTCCCTTTAAAATTGTGCTTTTATTATAATTTTTTTTGGATAAATTTTTACTCATAATTTTATGGAAAACTTATAAGAAAATTTGGATATATTTTCATTTAGACCATGCTAGCTGGGTCACACATTTGAATGGATAAAATTTTCCTTGAATGTAATGTTCGACTAGATTCTATAGATTGAACCACATCTCACCACTTAGGCTATAAATTTTTCATCCTTTATTAGAATGGGATACGGTTTTTCTAGATATTAAAGATATGAATTTCAAGAATTTCATTAAACTGTAGAGATAGATGGTTCATGTGGGTACTCATTAAAAAATGTGGCTCAATATGAAGTAAATATTGGAGGCAGACTTCTGTATATACCCTTATTGACATTTTAAACCCCACCCCTCCCCTACTCTATTTAATTGAGTCTTTCACACTTGGGGAGGGGTTTTCATGGATTTGGTGGGGCTAAATATATTGATTCTTTTCCCTCACTTTAACCATTTAGAAGAAGGAAGGATTGTGAAAAGGATCACCTCCAAAAAAGATATCATCCTCTTCTTTTAATTCTTGTTTATTTTATTTTATGCTTGTATTATTGATTTTTATTTAATAAAACTTATTTATTCCTCTCATTACCCCTTTTATTTTTCTTCTTGGGGGTGAATATAATAGTGTATTCAATATTGGGTTATAACCTTTCAAACCTTTTCTTATTAAAATCATCTCTATGATGAAAAATCCACCCGTGGGAGAGTATTTGTTTTTTTTTATTGATATAATTTTTACCTCCTTCACTAGTTGTTTTGAATCCATTTAAACACTATAATGTAGAAAAAAAATATTTAATTAAAAGATTTTGTAAAGTTTTAATCACTCAAATGATTTATATATTGTATGTGAGGTCGAGTATGTATGATTTGTGAGAGAAACACTTTCATCATAAAATATTGTCAACTTAGGATTGATTCATATAGTTCAAATATAATCCTCATACTCAAGACATTATTATTTACAGATTGGAGGTTCCAAAATAATTTTATACTTATCAGGAGTTGGAATTTTTACTACAATCAACTAAGGGTATCATGATTGAAAATCATAAAGTTAGTTTAGGGTTTATTTGTTCTAATAATTATGGTTTTATTTTCTTTTATAGGGTTAGAGGGTTAAAAAATTATAGAACCATAATTGAAAAAAAATTATAATAAGGTAAAATTATTAATAAATAATGAATGGGTAGATTAGATCAATCATAATTATTTGTATTGATGATTTTTAAAGTAACTATTTTCCTTCTCAATTCATTTAGTCTAGAAATATTTTCCTTTCTCCCTTTTGTTTTGATATCACTCAATAAACCCCCACTGTTTAGTATTAATTTTATAGTATATTATAATAATAATAATAATAATAATAACAATAATAATAGGATAATGGTGTGTGTAATTGGACTCCTTAAGATATTGACTATGGGTGTTCACATTGCTGCAATCCTATGTAAATAAGAAATTTATTGAAAGATATTCATGAAAATACCTCTTTCAGTTGTATGGATTAACTTGCATGTGGTTTTGTGAGTTAACCCCATAGAGTTCTTCATTTAGTATCAAAGTGATAGGGTGGTTTTATGTTGATGTGTTTTACCCTTTCAAGGGGGAGTGGGGGTTAAATGTCTTATAAAAGATAAAACCTTTCCTTGTTCTATAAATAGCGGTAGAGATGTATGTCTGGGTGAATGGGGCTTGGAATGATTTTTTCAGTATTGATTAATGTCAGGGTGACCTGGTATGGTGGTAATTAGGTATGGGTGATAATTCCCTTCACTTGTGAAAGTTTTTGGTTCATGATTATGCCTTTTTGAGAAACCTTAAGGTGTTGGTATGGGAAAAGACTTAGGGATATACTTACAATACTTTATGTTGGAAATATGCTGCTAGGATAGTATTAAATGTTTATTAAGATTTATTAAATTTTTATTGCTATATAATATGTGATATATTGAGACTTTTGATGTGTGAGATGAAAAATTGAATTCACGCTGCTCGAGATTGGAAATTATCTTTCTTATACAGTGTCCCCTTCTGCTTCCCCTAATGCAAAGAATCCTTTTCTGGTGGTTTTGGGAAGTTATACCTTAACTTTGAAAACCTTGTGGTTTTCATATAAATATTTAATTGAGGGTCTGTCATATTCAGTTTCTAGTGTGGGATTACCCTCCATTCTAGTGATTCAAATTCTTCCTAGATGATTTGATATGGTCGGTGTCTACCCTATAGTGTATTTATTAGTGGGTGATCTCATTGATTCATTGGATTATCATAAACTGTCGTTGGTGGAATGATTTGGTCATGAAAATTCATCCCTCATGTTTTTTATATCATTTTTGAACTCATGGGGACCCAATAAGCCAGTGGAAGTCTCGTCCCTCTCTTGAACTTCCTTCTTTATCCATATGTTTTCAAGGGATGACTTCATGAATGTGTATTCTAGACTGGACTGGTGATGTGGTTCTTAGATTTTCTATTTTTCTAGGTGGACTTGGGATTCCCATTATAGTAATTAATTAAGAATAGAAATAGACTAGGTCGGGATACTAGGTATCCCCATCTCTCTTCATAACTCGACTATTCTCCAATAAATGGGTAATGTGTTAGGGTATTTCTTCTACTCAGATGAAGATACTCGGTGCTTATAGTCTGCAACAAACCCTGACATTTGTGTTGAACTGGATCTGGCCTCAAATCTTCCTTCTAGAGTTCTAATCATGGAAGGTGAAAGATTTTCATGGTGGAAATGTGTATTCTATCAGGCCTTACCCAATTTCTACATGGAATGTCTTCATTAGTGTCATTATTTGGATGTTTGTAGAAGAAGAAGGATGGGGTCCAAGGTAAAGGACCCAGTGATTGGTTTAGTTTCGAGTGATCTGATGTTGATGATGGGTTTTCTACCATAGGGGATTCTTTTCATGATGCTATAAAGATGAAAAAAATGGCTCTAGAGGCACCCATATCCTCACCAGGATTCAGTAATAATATTCAAAAAGAGGTGATATTTTTAAATGGGGAAATTTTTTAAATGCGCCTATCATTAACTTTGACACCCTGACTACTGATTTGTCAAGGTTCCTTGTCCCATCTGTTGTGTCTCCCTATGTGGATCCAAATTCCATTTCTGATCATGATTTAGTGTCTCATGACATCATGTCACCTTAATGTTAGTTGTCTCTAATGTTCTCTCATCTTGGCCTCAATGACCCTGGTTTTCTACCCTAGTCTAATTTGATGGAGTTTATTCTCAACAAAAAAAATGTCAGAGGGGGTGATATAGGAGATTCGCTCTTCTCGGAACTCAGTGTAGAGACTTCTAATTATCCTAATTTTTCTGAAGGGGGTTCCAGCTGTGACTCTATTATAGAATTATCAATTTCCCAATATATTTATAGTGTTAGAAGTGGAAGAAGATACAATTAATGGATAGGATTCTATGGGTGGCAGGAACAAAGGTAAATCGAAAATTATTTCTCCAACAAGAAACAGTGGCTGCATCACTTGATCCATGGAAAGAGAAGTTTCAGTCAGCTTGGATTTTAAGGAAATTTCTATAGGCCCTATGACCATTTAATATATTTTTTAATGGTTTCCATTATAATATGGAATGCTTAGGGTTTGGGAGTGCGGTTGAAGTCTACTTTCCTCACCAATGAGTCTCATCATCAAAATGCATCCTTAGTTGTGGTTTTAGAACCCAAAAATGTACTGATCATTTATCATCATTTGATAGAAGTATGGGTTTTCTGGAGTATCTACATTTAGTTCCTTTAAATATTCATATTTGTATTTTCTTGATACATCATTGGATATGGTCGAGAATTCATCACAACATATCACCAACAAATCATTGATAGGGGTAATTAGTTCATTTTATTCTCCTTTATTTATTCAAGATGTGATGTATATAATAGAATGGATTTATCATAGTAGTTAATTTTGTTTCATCTAGATTTCTTCCCATGGTTAAATGGGGGTGATTTCAATACTATATTAGTTTCCTTGGAAAAATTAGGAGGAATGGTTTTTTCTAACAAATCCAAATAGAACTTCATTGAGTTCATGTCCACAAAGGGCCTTGTCAATATGGGCTTCTAAGGAAGAAAATACATATGGTGAAACAAAACGAAAGTTATTTGAATAATTTGGAGCATAATTGATTGGTGTCTCACTGATCTACAAGGGTTTAATTCTTTCATGTTGGATTCAGTAACCCACCTCACTGGGTCTTTATCTGATCATGCCCCTCTACTAATAATCCTAAATAAATAGAAGGTGAGGTTTAAAATTTTCTAGTACTCTAGCAATTGGAATAAAATTGATGGATTCATATAGATGGTTATAAGGTCTTGGGAACAACCGGCATGGGGTACTACTTGGTTGGGGTTGGTTAAGTAGTTGTAGCATTTGAAAAATGATGTACATACTTGGTGTAATAATATAAATGATGGGGATTTTATCCTAGAAAGACATATGGAAGACATATAAGGGATAAAGGAGAGTCTTCTATATAGGTATAACAAGTACTTTTTTACTTATTTATTGAAGAAACAAACTTTTATTGATGAAAAACTTATGAATATAGAGAAGGATTTTAGGGGAAAATCAATAGCTCTATGGATCAAAGAGGTATATCGTAATACTGTTTATTTCTAGGAATATATGAAGGATATTAGAGTGCATAAACAATAAATCTATAGATAGAGGATGGTTTCTTTACTTAGGATGTGGATTTGGTAGGTAAAAAGTCTTGGAACACTTTTAGAGTCTTCTGAATAGACAGAATAGGGGCATGGGTATTGGTCTTAACAAGTCTGATGAAAAAGATAATTTCTTGATTTTCATTATGAGGCTAGTGGAAGATAAAGATAATGAGGTGTTAGAATATCCTATAGAGGAATAAGAAATAAAATACACCATGTTTATCATATAATATAAAAGTGCACCAGGTTCTGATGGATTCCCTGGTGCTTTTCATGTGGCAGCATGGGGCTTTGTAATGACCCAGGTGAGGGAGGCAGTGCAGGACTATTTTAGATGTGGAGCAATTATCATAGTTTTTTGTGATTTAAGGGTAGTTATGATCCCCAAAGTGAAATACCCTACTTATTTGAACCAATATAGACCAATATTTTTATGAAATTTTAGCTAAAAGAAACTTGTGAAACTTATCAACAGGAGACTTAGTGGTGTTATCCCAAGGCTTATATTGGATAAACAACATGGTTTTGTGAAATGGAGGAGCATCCAAGGGGCCATTGGAATTTTAAAAGAAATGGTGGATGATTTGAATAAATATAAAATTGGATAAAATGTCGTTATCAAGTTCGATATGTACAAAGATTATGATAGATTAGAATGGAGTTTTATTTTAAGGGTCATGAGAAATTTTGGATTTAATGAATGGTTTTGTGATTTATTATTTAGATGTCATTCCTCTTCATGGTTCGATATATCCTTTATGTGGAGAGGATTTGGCTTCTTCAAATATGTACATGGTGTGATATAAGGAGATTCTTTATCCCCTAGTCTTTTTATCTTGGCCCAGGAATCTCTTGTAAAGAATATAAATCGGGGTCTGGAGGACAGGAGGATTATGCCTTTCACAAACAGGTTTGGAAGTTGAATGATATCCTACTTAATTTATGGTGATGATATGTTATTTTTTATTAATGGAAGGAAAATTTTAGTTAACGGTTTAAATAAATCATGGAAACCTATGGTAGTTTGAGTGATTAGTGTATCAATTAAAGGAAGGGTAGTGTGTTTATTTCTAACAAATTCTAGAGGTGGAATGGAAATATAATTTAAAACAAACTTGGCATGTAGAGGTAGAATCTCCCAATGGAGTATCTCATAGCTCTGATATAAAATGGAATAATCCAAAATTCATTATTTTATGGAATTATCAATCATATCACATGGATTATTTTCAATTGGAAAAATAAAATCCTCTCATTTAGAGGATGAATTACACTCATTAGTAGTGTTATTTCCTTTATGCCAATGAACACTCTCTATATCATAAAACCACCAAAGCAGACAATCATAAGGATGGAGATGCTCATGAACACATTCCTATGGGATTAAAATCAGGCTGTTATATTCCATTGGACTTCTTGGAAACATTTATAAAGTAAAATTGATGAAATTGGAATTGATTTACGTAATGTAGATGAAGTCATACATGCCATGCAAGTG
Organism: Viscum album; assembly: GCA_963277665.1. Lineage (NCBI taxonomy): Eukaryota > Viridiplantae > Streptophyta > Magnoliopsida > Santalales > Viscaceae > Viscum > Viscum album. The sequence continues at coordinate 1,662,820,407 of OY728135.1, read as the reverse complement.
AAAGCTACATGGGATGATATTTTAGGGAACTTGTTATGGGAGAAATTCATGGGGAAAAGGTATGGAGAAAATGAGGATATTGTCTTGGTCAATCCAAAAATATTACCATCCTTTATTGTTTCATGTTATATCACCTAGAGGTTTTGGATGAAAATTCTCTATGTGTTATCAGCCATGGTGATATCAATTTTTAGAAGGAAAACTAGGTGGGTGAACAGTTGATTTTTCAAGGAGGCTCAGTCTTGAACCTATCCTTCATGGAGGCCACAAGGTATCCAAAATTTATTGATGTTATTTTAAACCAAGAAAAAAATAACTTCAATGATAATATTTTCTTACTTGAAGATCCAAAATGCTAAGTTTTTATGGGATCAACATTAGGGAATTTTAATATCAAAGAATTCAAGAAATTAGTGCATGATAGAAGTGGTATAGACAACTGGGAATCAAAATTATGGTGAAAATAGATACCAAGAAAGATTAATTTCTTGGTTTTTATATTGATAAATAAGGATCTCCCTACGTATGAGAACATGCAGAAAAAGGGCGTGCTTTTTTTGTGACCAAATGCCACTGTTGTACATTTAATTAATAAGAATAATAACATCAATTATATTTTAATAGTGACTGGGTGAAGGTTTTATGGAGTTTTTTAGACCATAGCCTGAATATACATGTTTATGGGGACACAATTCAGGAGGTCATCAATGCCTGGTTTCAAATTTTCAGTGTGAAAGGGCGGAGGTGAAGGCCCGTGCAATTGTTTTTTCAACAGTGTGTTGGATACTCTGGGAGGATCAAAACAAGGAAATAGAAATTAATTTTTTTTCATATGTTTTATTTAGGTTTGAGTTAAGTTTCTAGTGATGGATCTAGGTTCCCTTACTCACAGTGTGTTATTAACTCCTTTTAGAAGGTTGTTCCCACGAATCTGTTCTTATTTGGAAAATAAAAGAATCAATAAAGGTAGATGAATTCAATGGAAAGATCCTACCATGTGGATGAATCTAAATGTGGATGGATCATGTCTTTTAGGGAGGATGATAGGTGGTGACCTAGTAAGATACAATAGGGGTTCAGTGTTGTTGGGTTTTATTTCCTTTTATGGGATAGGGAATTCTATTGAAGAGGAGGAAAGGGATTCGTCAACTGGAATTATGTTGTGTAGGTAGTATAATATTCATATCACTAAATTTTAAACTGATTCTGCAATGCTGGTGGGGTTTCTTCAGGGAAAAGATAGGTACCCTTGGAAGTTGGCTTACCTTGTTAGGAATTGTAGAATGTTTGTCAGCTATGGAATCCAGGTTAGTCACACTTAGAGATAATGGAATTTCATGGCTGATGTGTTACCTAGAAAAGGGAGCACAATGTAGAATATTATCTTATATGATGGGGTAGGTACATTACCAGATGATTTTAAGATCATGGTTAATGGATATTCCCTTGGTCTTCATCATTTCAAGGCCCCGTGAGAGGTGGGTTCTCCTTTGTATATTTTAAAATAATAAAAAGTTAATTTTCTTTCAATTGATGTGTGACCTCCCTTAAGTGAGAGAGGATGGTTTGTTACTATGTGTACAACCTCTCATGAGTGAGAGAGGATGGTTTGGGACTTGGTGTGTGACGTCCACAAAGTGAGAGGGGCTGATTTGATATTTTGATGTGTGACCTCCCTAAAGTAATAGGGGTATTTTTAACATCCATTGGTCAGGCCATTAAATTGGTGTCCAGATTGGTGGTCACTACATGGCCTCAGGTGCATGCCCCCATATGCCAGAGGCTACCAACTAGAAGTGAGGGTCTAGGGCGTTACCATGTGGAGACTATACCCTCATATTAGAGCAAAAAAAATAGTATAAATAACCAAATGGAATCTATAATTAGAAACATCGGAGTATGCTGAAGAAACAAAACATATCCATTGATAATAAATGAATTTTGAAACACAAAATCATACAGACACACTATCATACAAGAATACATTAATTGATCACCCATTATTCCAATAACATATACAAATGAAATAAAATAAATAAAATATAAGGGGGGTATACTACAATCCTTAATTCACATCTTATCCCAATATCCAGTCCATCCAAGACACCCCACTCAATCAGCTACATCAAGCCTCTTCCCAACCTAAACTTATGATCAATGAATTATTTTTGGGTACCCAAGTATCATGGCCTCCTGAGTAAAGTGTGAATAAAACTCAGTAGGGAACCACTAATGGCATTCCAAACAAAACTAGTAAACACAATTTATGCACATGTGATATACTCATGATAAATAAATAAATAATTGTGGAAGTGTAAATAAATGAACAATGTCAATCCTTGGGTTATAATATGACACCTGAGATTATTTATACCAATTTAGGATAGTTTCATAGCATCTATGATCATGTGGCATACCATGCCAACCAGTATTGGGACCATAGTAGATTCCAAAGAGAGATTCTTAGGCAATCTGGTAGTATCAAACCCATGACTGATTCTTAGAAGCATGTCCTAGGAAATCCAATATGATTAGGCCCATGACCAATTCCTAGGAGAACGTATTAGGAAATCCAATAGCATCAGGCTTATTAAAAAATTTCTAGGAGCATGTTTTGGGTAATAAAATAGAATTTGGATCAATAGATGATTCCTAAGATAATTTCTTAGATGATCAAGTAGCATCAAGCTCAATGGTTGGAACCTGAGAAGAATCTCAAGCATCTCAGTCAAGCATACTTTCTATATGTGAAGAAATCACATGGATAACCCATAGTCATAATGCATACTCATTGGTTCCAAGTTATAATCCTAGGCATCCCATATAAATCAGGTGTGTCCATCAGATCCTAAGGATTATCCTAGCTATCTTAAAATGTTAAGCCCGAGGTTGGATCCTAGGGAATATCCTAGGAAACCCATATAAACAACCATTGTAACCCAAGTAGCATGACTTGGAAACTTTATATGGACCCAAACCCTTAATCATATGTATCAAGCTAAGAATTTCACTCATGAGGTGCATCCAACAAATCCTAAGAAGTTTCCCAAGCATCCCATATATCAAAATTAAATTCTAGATCTAGGGGAGTATCCCAAGAATCATAATATTCATCAAGTGTAATCTGAATCCTGGGTTATAAGACCCAATAATTATCTATCGTAGGACTCAAGGGTAGTGTGTCCCCCTCATAGAACCTTGTTTTTTTATTATATCCACATCGGGCTCACATTAATGGTTCAGGTTCTGAGGTGTCACCCAAACCCAACACCATCTATCTATTGACACTACCCCTATCTAGGGTTAATGCCATATTGGGGTGCCCACTAAGATCCCCTAGGTCACACAATAGAATAGATTCCCTACATGGGCTCCCCAAAAACAATCTCATATCTCGAGCCAACACATGCCACTTGGAGGGCATAATAACCCTTGACATCAGTATAGTCATATCATGACCTCATTGGCCTCATAGACAAGTCATTCAAGGGAGATGACCTTAAGGTCATTTCCTTACCAAGTCAGACTAGGTCAGTTATCTCACCCAACCTATATGTAATATACCTAGGGTATTCCCTACTAGGTACTCATAAGACAAGGTAAGAGAAATACTCACCCCGTTATCATCTCAACTAGACATGGGTTATAATAGAATCTCAAGGGTCCCTAAAGTCTTGCTATATCCAATCACTCCAACCCATATTATTCCTCTACTCAGAGGTCACCAAATAACCTATAGTAAAGGACACTACACTTTCATAAATTGTTTAGGTTATCACCCCTCTAGGTCCATATATCACAAGACATATATTTATAATCATAACCTAAGGCATCAATGGTTGAGGCATCAAGTCAGTGCATAAGTTTCCATCATAACCCTTGGAACGTTTTTCATTCCATAGGCATTTTACTTTAATAAAAACAATTCATTTAAATAAAAGGGTCAATCACCCTTGGTGGAAAGACCTCATATCACATGAATACATAAGAAAAATCATGTAAAAAAGGGGTTTGATCAAGGGTACACCTACCACAATCAAAGCCATTTACTTTTAAGAATATCCTAATAACTCTTGACTAAGATCATTCAAGTCCCATCCATGCTTGTATCATCACCCTAAGTATCGAGTTATCTCATCCCATTGAAACCACCACCAACCACCCATGGAAGGTCCATGGCATACTCCTGAAATTATCCTAGGAAAAATACCTTACACATGAAACTGATTCAATAATAAATTACATTTAATTTAAGACAAAAAACCTATAAAATTCATAAAATATCATACCTCAACCAAAATGTCATGGATAAATCATCTTGGTATGTTCTTTAGAAAATTCGCATGAAAACCCCATAATTTTGAATGATTTCCACCATGATTCAGTGGAAATAATCACCAAACCCAAATCCAGATCACACCAAATTAGATAAGTGAGAATAAGTAACTAATGAGGAAGAAGAGGGGAATACTCACCTTAAACATCAAGAAATATCTACTAAAAACACTCCCCTGGACAAGATAATCGAATGAGTAGAAGGATAGATTCCCCCTGGTTTTTTCATGAATGGGAGGGAGAGGATAAGGGGATGTGTATTAAAAATCCTATAGATAATTTTGGTAAAATCACAATTTTAATGAAAATTGATGGGTCACACAGTTTGAAAACTGTACACTAATAGTACATCCTTTTCAACCCAAGGCCACACACCTTGCATGGTTTAGCTACATGGTTAGCCAAACCATGCACCAACCATTTGTCCCACACTATCTGAGCCATACCACCTAACATGTGTTGGCCGTACAGTTTACCAAAACAAGAACCAACCATGAAAAAATCCTCTAAAACCAAATTATAGGTTTTTCATTATTGTTCTTACAATTGTTCACTAACCATATTCCAAACCCCTGAATAAATCCAATCTGCATGGTTTACCCACATAGTTTCTATTAATCATGTCGTAACCATACATAGTACAAAAAAATTAAAAATTTATTATTTCTGAGCCTGAACCTCCAAAGACTCACCCAAGGAACCTATTAGGCCGTAAAACACATCCAAAAACATATCTTTTGGATGATGAAACTCTCATAATTCCAATATGAACCTCAATTCTCAGAATGACCTTAGATTTGGAAACCGATAATTTGAATTCCATCCAAAATTCATGACTAATAAAAGACCAGGGTTTAATAGGATGATTTAGGGTTTTAATGAGATACCTATCTCTAGTGAGAGGGTATAGATTAATACTTGATGTGTGACCTCCCATTAGTAAGAAGGGGTGGTTTGGGACTTTGTGTGGGATATGAATTTGTGGGGTTTTCCTTGTGAGAGAAGGTACCAGACATGGTTTGGGATGTAATTGTAACTCAAGATGAATCTTCCTTCCAACATGGAGTCTAAGTGGGTATTTTTAGGGTTTATGGCAACTTGTTTAGCACATTAAGACTCTATATGGGTTGTATACTTGTTATATTTTTATTTTTATTAGTGCATATACCTTTATATATATGATACACTTATGCTAAGGACATGTTGGTGGAGTTTTATTGGGTTTTATTGCTCAAATATTCTATGGTCACCATAGTTCACATGTATATTTTTTTTCAAGGATAAATCCAAGGGAAAGGGACCTATGATAGATTGTTGATCATGTGTAGTTGGGCAGGGAATTGAGGCAATGTCAGGACATGCACTGGGGTCCTATGATGTCATGCCTAATACATTAATTTTTTTTATTTTGTTCTTTTGTTCTTTTGTTTATTGTGTGTGTGTGTGTTTCAAATTTGTGGATATTTTTGACTTGGATATATTAGTTATTGTCTATAATTTTTATATTTCATTTGATGATGTTATCTTTTGTCTTCTATCATGTCTCTCTTCTCTTAGTTACTTATTTGTTACTACTTTCATAATGTTTATTATTGATGATTACCATATATAAAGGGAATAGTCTCCCCACCATATAACTTAGGGCCCCTACACTATTTGAAAACCTATTTCATATAGGTAGGAATGCATAAGGTCATGTAACACACCAGCTTGGTCACGATGAACCAATTAGGGGCATTACAATCACATTTTATCAATGAATACCTCGACATTAATTTAATTATTATATTATTTTCCATAAAACCAAACAATATTCATAGGTTCATTAATCTCGAGTATGAAAATTTCTAAGTGACCCAAAATGAATAAAAGAAAACAAAGTGACATTATAAAAAACTTGACTTTGCATACTCATAGAATTATCCCCAACAATTAAAAAATATGATGTGATATAGTTTCTTAAATTTTAAATAAAAAATTTATCACAAAATATTCAAATAGTCTTATGAGACCATACCTGAATAGTTAATATTATTAACCAAGGTGTGTCCTTTACAATATATAATGGATTTTTTCCCTTTTTTAATCAATTAAAATTACAAAACATGACTTTTCTTTAATTAGGAAAACTCTGTAACGACTCATAATTTTAAAAAGTATTTTACTTAAATAAATATTATTTTAATATCTTATTCTACATGAAACATAAAAATAAAATGAAACCATAATATGTTTTTACAATCATAATATAGCTATTAAATTAGAAAGTATGAAAGGAAGTAACTGCATTGCAAAATCTACAAAGGAATGAAATGGCATCGAGTAACAAAAGTCTATCTTATGAAGCTCATTTATCCAAGATTGGTAAGGATTTATATTCTCTAGGGTTTTAACTAAACCAATACCAATTTGAACTCAATCAATTATGTTATGAGAAAAATTGTATGTAAGAGAAATTCACGCTTGTGGAATTTTTCATGAGATCTATGCTAGCGGAATCACCACCCTCGACTGCCGCCAGAGTGTACCTTATGCTTGGATCATACACATATATCTTTAGGGAATATATAACTAGAAATTAGGGTGATATAAACATTTAATTATTAATTTAATAATTTATTTATCAAATTTATTTTACATATTTATCATTTTGGACTTTTAAAGAAAAAGATGTTTATTTTTATATAAAAATAGTTTTTATATTTCATTTTTTAAAAATAAATTGATAAATTTTATAATATTAATTAGTTAAAACTAATTTAATTTTCGGATTTAGAATTTTAAAATTAGCTTAGAATCAATTTTTGGTATTTTTTCTAGAAAGATTGATTTTTAGGTGAATAATAAAAAACATCGTTTATGAATACGGCATTTTTTATGAAATTTTCATAATATAAATGTATCTTAAATACTTATAAAACCTATTTAATGAACAATTATGTATGTAATATGTAAAATTATACATTTTAAAATACAATTATGAATCTCTAAAAACCATTTTTAGCATTTTGGAACTTAAGTAATATTTTTATTCAAATAAAAATTTCTTTTGATATTTTCTTATAATTAAGTATTAAAAAGGTATAATTCGGTTTTTTATTCATTTTAAATCCATATAAATTTTATTTTATTTAATAATAAACTAATTAATTCCATATAAATTAATAAAATTGATAATTTTATTCAAAACATAATTTTTATGCTTAAAAATACAATTTCTCCAAAAGGAGATTTTTATGTGTATGTATGCTAATTTTAAAATTAAATTTTTTCACCATTATAATTTTTATTTGATAAAATAATATTATTTTGTAAAATAATAATTTAAAAAAAATAAGTATAATTTAAATTTTGGTCATTAAAATTAGTTTCTAAGGGTAAAAATGGAGATATTGTGATAAGGGTAAATAGGGGTTAAAAGAGTTTAACCTAGTGAAGAAGGATAAAACATGTTAAAATAATGTTTGATAATGGATGGTAGAGGTATTTTAGACCTTATCCCATTCCCCAATCCATTTTTTTCATTTTTTGAGCCTTTATACTTGAATTTTGTAATGAAAGTATTGTAAAGTAAAGGGTATTTACAAAAAAAGTCATTCTCACCACTTATAAAAGGGGACTTCCACCACCCATTCAAGGCACTAAAAAATTTTGATTTCCTCTTTAAACCATACCCTTTTACATTATCCTAGAATACTAATTCACTTTCATAATATTCTAGTCACAAAGTATTTTACTAAGCCCTCTATTTTAATGGAGTCTCCCAAGGAAAACTCAAAGTTATCAATGTGAGTACTCATTTTTTCTAAACTTTCTTCCTTTATATCTTACTTTTTCGATTATAATTATCTTAGTAATATATAATTACACCATTATTTTTTGTATACATAATTTTATTATTCTAATGGGATAAAATTAATCACATTTCCCTTTTATATTAAGAAAAAATGAAACTTTTATTTGTGCATTGTGTGGATTATCGCCTCCACAAAGCGAAAACTTTTGTTTTTCACCACCGCCTCTCTTCACTGATTATAAGGGTGAAATTGAAGAATAAATATTACATATTTATATATATAATATAATTATTATTATAAATATAAAAAACATAAAACACCTTCTTTACCACCCATTCTTTGAGAAACGAAAATGTTAATGGTGCATTGTGCGGACTACCGCCTCCACAGAGTAATGTATTTCATTTTACATATAATTTATTTATTATTTATTTAATTATATTAAAATATAATTAATAACATTAAAATTATATAAATAATATCATTATTCTTCTGTAATAATGATATTATACCAAAATAAACCACTTTCCTAATAATAATCATCCATTAATTACGGTATGTTCATGTTTGGGTCGGCCAAACAACTTATTTGAAAAACACTATAAAATAGTATCATAGATGAATATGAAAACTCAATTAATAATAAATTATGATATAAATAATTAAATAAATATTTTATTTTGGTTCTTTAATTGTAATACTAAAATTAATCGCATTCACTAAGATACCACCACTTGTTTCTTAAAAATCACTGAAACATACTTGTCATCAATTTCACCTTCAAGGATCATAAACAAACTACCATAGAATAAAATTATAACCTTATAAATAGTTATAAATAATAAATTATAGTACCTTTAATATCCTATGGATTATGAAATTTTGTATAAGTACAAGTAACAACATTGTAATTATGAAACTAGTTCAAAATGATCAATATTACTCACACTCAATATTGAAAACAGGTAAAAACTAACTAATATACACATAGAGAATAAATATAAATAAAGAGTTTGAATGGTTATAGTTATGGATAATATTATAAAATAATTAATTAAGATATTTATGTTTTTTATACAAGAGGTTAGAGTGCATTCTACTAAGTTGGAATATAAGGTAATGGTTTTCTTGGTCTCAATTTTTATTCTTCGAGACATGTTACATTTTATGCACCATATTTCCTTTTGTATAGTGTTTTATTGATTTATAATCCCATAAATGTTTTATAATTTATTTCTCTGTTATTCATGGGATATACTAAGACAAATAAAGTACTTTTCTTAAAATGGCCTTCGACTCAAGTGTTAACCCAATTGTAAGGGTTTTCATCTCTATCAACCTTCATTGAGGCATATTTTGATATTATAAATAAATATTATTTTGTATAGTGTAACTAATGACCACTTGAATTATAATATCATAAATAATTTTTTCTCTTTTAAACTTTACTCTCATTCATTCTCTTACTATATTTGGTCTATGATCGATATCTCCCTTAAAATATAAGGGTTTTTCATAATTCAATTTGCTTTCTTGAGTTACAATGTTTCTCCTTAATCTTATCAGTTCATTTCATATGGTATAACCTATTTCTATATTAAGAGATCACTTTTGATTAAAATCATCCTTATTTATTAATTTCATTCCTTCTCAAAAATGAAACTATGTTAAGAATAATGTATCCTCTTAAATGACATTTTATCATCCATGTCCATGTTTTCCTCTTCCGGCCAATATTTTCCCTTAATATTTATAATAAAAAACATGTTTTATTTTCTACTTCATTAATACTTCTCTTTAAACCACTTCAAAAATTATGTTTTTTATTTTTTTCATGATGCAGGTATTAAAAAAAATTCTTCTATTTCATAATCAAAGGTTTGTATTTCACTCTACACTTCTTTAAGATAAACCTTTATGTCACATTAAAACCCCTATTATTGAATTTTCTTTTTAAAATTAGTTTTTTCAAAAGATATAACTCTACCTTTTTTAAAAATAATTTTTAAAATGACCTATAATATTGTATTTTATGATAATATTAAAAGTGTTTTCTAAAAAATATTTTACATTTTCTGCATCCATTTTCATTTTTCATTTTCAAAAGTAATTAACATAATGGGATGTATGTTTCATTATTTACCCTCTAATTTACAATATAATATTTTTATTTTTTGGAATTGAACTCATGGTATTATATAACTCTAATTCTTAATATCTTCTTATGTAGTATTGTTTGAAGAAACATTTTTATAAGGGTGTTTTTTCATATATATCAACATACTTCTAAGTTTCTTTTTTTAATTGGTGATATATTATTTTGAAATAATTAAATCTATTTCTTTATATGTTTTATGGTAATTTTTTATGGAAAAAATCATGGAATCCATTTCTTTCTCAGGTTAATATTTATTTGATGAAATTATGTATGTTTTTTCTATGTGTAACACTTATGCATGTACATAATATGATATTATAGGGGGTATAATTATATATCCCTCTAATGCATTGGTAAATATTTTCATCTCATGATATACCATGTATGGTTCATGATAGGTTATCCTAATCACACTATGTTATATAATGAGTGGACCCGGAATTATATAGACCTCCAATTAATTGGGTAAAAATTCATATCTCATGAGATGTTATGTATGGTGTTAAGGATTAAACCTAATCCGTAATGAGACTTTATATACTATGTGATGATGGTATTGCAGGTGAATCTTAACTTATGTTAACGATGTCATGAATTGTGTTGTGGTTACAATCTTATGATGTCAAGATACTTTGATATCATTTTATTTAAGCTAAATCATAATTCTATCATTCTTGGATTATTATCCATATTTTATTGGGTATGAATTCTATATATTATGTTCATTTTCCTCGTTTAAATTATCAAACTCATATATTCATATTATTCTCACTTATAACCTTTTATTATTATCACTTATGAATACCCTTACTAAGAACTTTATCTCACGTCTTCCTATGTTTCTATTTCCCCAGGTAATGAAGGGAAGTAATACGTATGGTATGTATATAAGACTGTATTTTATAGAAAAATTATAGGATATGTTGAAGACTAAATATTGTTTAACCAAATATTATTATAGTGAAAAAAATGAATTAGGGATAAGAAATACATAGGGTTTTTTTAGTTAAAGGTTCTTGTTTTTTCTAATTATTCCAAATACACTAGACCACTCAATAAATGGTTTATATTTATCAAGTAATTTTATGTGTAAAATTTTGGTTGGAGTATATATGGTAAGATGGAGGGTGAATTTCCTTTTAAAAACTTTTTATAGATTAAAAACTAAACTAGACGAAATTAAAACAATTAAAGAAATAAATAAAAACAAAAGAGTTTAGTGTAAGATAAAGAATTATAAGTGAAATCAATTAAACAAATGGGTTATCATAGTGGAAATATAAATAAAATATGAGGAAAATTTTGATAAAGGAATTTGAAAATAATCCAAAAAGGGATACCTATGTATCATTCCCTCAAGATCCTTAAGAGTTTTTGGTTTAAACCCTTGTATTTAGAAGGATCCAAGAGACTTATTACAAAAATTAAGACCCTTGTTTTTTAGAGGTTATAGCAAGAAACCTGATTACATGGTTATCCATTTAGTTGTTATGTATAGAAACCCAAATCCCTTTGATTTTATGGTAGTAATAATATATCCCCCTCACTTAAGTTTGTGATCACCAAACCTCATCACACTCAATGGTAGTGATCACCCAATAAAATAAAAGGAAGATACTTTCTATATGAAATTACTTTGAAGCACAATCACAATCCTCAAATAAGAATTAGAACAATATAGAGTGTTTGTAAGTAAGACAAGAGTTTAATGGAGTGAGATAATGAATAAAAGTAGCACAATGGATCTCTAAAATTATCTTCAAGGTAACTGATACCATCCAAGGACCCTTGAGGAGTATTTATAGCCTCTAATGGATTTAGGAATGTTATGGATCCTTTGAGGGTCATAGAGATTCATTAGAATATGAATTAAGTCATGTGAGTCCCTCCACAAATGGATGGTTTTTTATTCGGTATGTGTGCCATTGGATAGCCAATGGAACCTAGATAGAACTGGTGCTCTATCTAGACACCACTGGCTATCTGATGTGGCCCAGTGGGTAGCTATTGGTACCTAGAGGTCAATGACTTTAAAATATTCCTTCACAATCCGTTTGATCACTCTATTTGATCTAACAACTTCATGAAAAAAAATCTAAAATAAAAATACTTAAATCCATCAAAAGAAAATGTTAATAACATAATTGTGAATTTGTGATCATTAAAACCACCTAAGAGAGTGATATGTATAACATTATCCTCTTTTTTTATGATCATAGACACTTAAGAAATTAATAATAAAATGATGTCCATGATGCATTTCTCATGAATATAACTAAAAATAATCTCAATATTTCATAATGAAATTCATCCAAGATTTTGAAAATATTTTCAATTTTTTAGGGTAAAATGATTTTAAGTTCAAAAGAAATTTTAATTCTTATCCCCATTTGAAAACTTTTTCCCCATTTTCCTTATAAACCAAATATTTGTACCCTTAATTCCATTATAAATATCTTCTCTCCCTTTGTAATTATCAAAAATCCATAAGTGATAAAAATTATTTGAGTTCAAAAACAATTTTGAATCCTTTAACACAATAAATAAATATTTGAAACAACATATTTTTTACCATATACATTCCTTTAGTATCATAAAATTACTCTAAGAATTTTATATTATCAAAAATATCATGGAAAATGTTTAGATAATCAAGGGTAATTCATTCATGATATAATACTCATATGTGAGAAAAATATTTTGAATTTTATTAAGACCATCATTAATGTTCTTTTGAGAGAGAAAAAATCATTATTTCTTTAAAAATATAAAATTGAGATTTACATTAAAAACTGTTTTTAAAACACAATTCAAAACTTAAAAAAAAATAGAATTTTGAAGAATAATAAAAATTAACACCACACATGATTTTACTTAGAATTAGGTTATTAAATATTCAAAAAATATTAAAACTAATTTTAAAACAAGTCACTCTATTAGAACATTTCATATTTAAAAAATTTTCGCTCCCTATCAATTGATTCATACTTTTAATAGTATAAGTAGCCACCAAAAACATGAAATTCAAGATTTAACCAAACAAGGAACAAAAAAACTCACTTAAGAGAGTGAAAAAAATCAATCAATCAATTTAAGATTTTAAAAAAAGTATACAAGTCAAAAAATCTCAAGGTGATAATTAAAGGAAAATTATTATACTTTCCAAAAATAAAACTAAATAATTAAAAGTGTTTAATTCTTAACCCCTCTTTAATTAAATCAAAATGATCAACTGCAAGGGGTTTAGTGAAGATATCATCCAATTAATGGCTAGTACAAACTAAATCTAGCATGATATAACCTTTTTGATAAATTCCTATAAGAAAATGGTGCTAAAGTAAATTTACTTTGCGCGAGTGTTGAATTGGATTTTTATAAATATAAATTAAACTTATGTTGTCATAATTAATTGGAAAATTATCATAAATTAATATTTAATATATAAGAGTATGTTTTATCCAAATTATTTTGGAGTAACAACTCCCCGTGGTAATGTATTATACTTCAGTCGTAAAAAGCGAAACTGAATTTTTCTTCTTACAACTCCATGAGACAATGGATTTTACAAGTAGGTGTAAATTCCCTTTTGTAACTTTCTTATCTAGTTAGAACCCTCTAAAATTCACATCGGAAAAATTTATTATTTCAAAAGAGGTGTATTTTGGATAAAACAAACCAAGAATTTTAGTTCCATTTAAATTCTTAAAAAAAATCTTGAGAGATTTTAAATGGGATTTCTTTGGATTGGATTGAAAATGATCATAAAGTCATACACTAACAATAATGTTTGGTCGGGTTGTGTTAAGATAGAGAAGACTCTCATTCATAACTCTATAAATCTTATTATCCACCGATTTATCAACTTCATCCAAATTAAGCTTACAAAGCTCAAAATGATTAACTTTATCTATTAAAAAATTATTTAAAAGATCATTAATGTATTTTATATGGCTAAGAAAGGTTTCATCTAAATTTTTGAGAAATTTTAAAACCAAGTAAAATTTTGAGTTCTCCCATAAAACTCATTTCAAATTATTTTATCGTTAAATAATAAAATTCATTGTAAATGGATTCTTTGGTTGAATTGAAAATTTCATCGTAAATATAAATTTTAATGATTAAAATATCCTTTGAAAAAAAATTAAAAACAAGTTCAAATAAAATTTTACCATTTAAAAACCATTTTCTCAAAGAAATTTTGTTAACCTCTCATACCAATACTAAGGTTCTTGTTTCAATCCATAAATTTCTTTGGTTAACTTAAAAACATGATCCAGAAATTTAGAATCCTCAAAACTGATTGGTTGTTCCACAAAAAAAAAATTTAAAAATAAAATTATTTAAAAATTAACTTTTAACATCCATTTGAAAAAACTTAAAATTCAAATGAGATGTTAATTTAAACAAGATTTTAATCAATTATTTCCTAATGGCTAGGGAAAATTTCTCACCATAATCAATGCATTCTCTTAATTATATCCTTTAGCTATATATTAGTCTTTATTACAAGTGATATTACCTTACTCATCCAATTTATTTCTAAAGACTCATTTTATGTCAATAACAATATGATCATTAGGTATTTCCAAAAGAGTGAAAACATTATTCCAGGTAAATTGATTTAATTACTCTTATATGGAAATAACGAAATTTTCATAATTAATGGAATCATCAAGATTTTGGGACTCTTTGTTTGATACAAAATCATGATGCTCTACTTTATTTAAAATGGACATCCTAGTATGAGTACTAGATTGAAATAATTGATAAAATTTTCAAGATGATGGTCATTATATTTAACCCATTCCTTCATTAAAGGTTTAGATTATTTTTAAACTTCAATTTCTTTAGGAGGTTGAGATCCATTTAAGGACAGATTATCTAGGTCTACCTCAATATCATCAATTTGAAGATGTGGCTTGGGAAAATTCTTATCAAATTTGATTTGAATTGACTCTTCAATGATCTTTGTCCTTTTATTGAAAATCTAGTGAGCTTTACTTGATTTAGAATACCCAATAAAGATACCTTCATCCAATTTAGGGTTAAATTTACCTAGATTATTTAGTGTTAATATAAAACATTTATAACCAAACACCTTAAAATAACCAAGATTATTTAATTTATCATTCCAAACCTCATAAGGGTTATTTTCAAGAATGGGTCTTACGAGTATATAGTTAATGGTATACCATGTGATATAGACCAACTCAACCCAAAAATATTGAGGGATATTGAATTTATTTAGGATAGTTCGAGCAATTTATTTCAAAGTTAGATTTCATATTTAAACAACCCCGTTTTTGCAAGGTGTTCTAAGAGTAGAAAAATAATGGTTATAACCTTTTGAAACAAAAAATCATTAAAATCATTATTTTTAAACTCTCCCCCATGACCTCTCTAAAGGGAAATGATATTATATCATTTTTCATTTTTGGCCTTCTTGGTATATTTAATGAAGAATTTACAAGCCTTACTTTTATGTGCTAATATATAAACCCAAGTAAATATTGTATAATAATTGATAATTTACGAATTTTTAAGATTTACCTCCTATACTATCCATTTTTATTGGTATAAAAAGATCAAGGTGTATAAGTCCAAGGGACTTAGATATTGACACTTCCTTTTTAGATTTAAAGGATGAATTGTGTTGTTAACCAAGTTTACATGGTCCATACACAATTTCACTTTGAAAATTCAATTTCAGTAAATCCCATGCTATATGTTTCTAGTTAAGTTTCAAAAGTAAGTGTGTGCTACATTGACCAAGGTTTCAATTCAATATCCATGAATCTCTATCTTGAACACTCAAGCATTTAATATTTTGTCTTTAAATATATTTTGAATCAATAATATAAACATTTTGAAACCTATAAGTGGAAAATAAAATCTTTTCCTGGGAATAAAAAACTTTTCAACCATCATTTTTAAATGAAAATTTAAAACAAATATCACACAATTGACTAATGTTAATAAAATTATACTTAAAACCTTTAACATGTAAAATTTATTTAATAAGGGAGAAGTTTTAAAATCCAATGGTACATATACTAATAATATTACTCCTTAAGTTGTTGTAAAAGGTGACAAAACCACCATCAATCTCCTCAATTTGGTTTAACTTGGTGTAGTCACCACATATATACCTCAATTACCCACTATCTATATACAATGTAGCACCTTGGGAATTTCTATTGAGACATTTTTCCTATAAAACAATTAAGAGAATAAAGATTTTGGTACCCAAAATTTGGGTCCATAAATGTTAACTAATAAAGGCTTTGGAACCCACATTTTATTCGAAAATATTTTTATATAATAATCATTTGAAGAAATGTGAATGTATTTTGGCCTTCCATAATGAGAATTTTTGCAATTAAATTCATAGATCAAGTACCCAATTTTTCTACAATAAATTCAAAATTTATATTGTGATCTACCTTTAACAAAAGTGTTATTTTTGGTATTTATATAGGTTCTTACTTGATTATAGTAACCAATCCCATAAGTTTATTTATCAAGCCTTTAGGAACCAAAAATAAAATTTAAATCATGATCACCTTAGGTGAACCTGGAAAGAAATTCCTTAAGCTATTTAATAGTATTTTCCAATTTTTCAACATTGGACAGGTCCTTAAAACAAAAACTTTTATTTTTAACATTATTAAATTAATTTTTCAAGATTTAATTTTCCTCCACTAATAAATTTAATCTTATATCTTGATCTTCATCATTATTTAAATAAGATTCTTTAGATTTTTATTATCTTCTTTTGGTTTCTTATTTTCTTTAAAAAGTTGATCTTTTTCATTAAAAATTGGATTATATTTCTTTTTGAGTTATTTTAATTTTGTGGTAGTCTCACAAAGTCTTCCTTGTAATTTATCTTTATAATATCTAAGATATTAATAATTTAAATGTCTAGAAGAAAAATAATAAGAGGAATAATTTTCCTTTTGATTTACCTCAATGTTGGCCATGAGACACTTGGAACTTTCATCACTTGAGTCTGATGAGAAGAGGGAGTCATCTATAGAACACCAAGTTTACACCTTGAATGAATTATTGTTTTCCTTATTCTCCTTTGACTTGTTTTTTAGAGTGGCCCACTCCAGTTTGATGTGACCCTTTTTTACATTCATGACTTCTTGCCCCTAGTTTACTTTGTTGCTTATCCTTCTTGTCATGATGGTATACCTTCTTTATCTTAAATAATTATTTTATCTTTTTGGAAAGATAAGAAATTTCTTCATCAATCCTGGATGAATCGTCATTATTTGACTTGAAGGTAATGGTCTTCTTATCCTTTACTTATTTTCCCTTCTTCTCTACTTGCCTCTTCACTATAAACACATATGTCATGAGAGACCTAATGAGATATTCAACTCATATATTCTTTATATACTTTTATTCTTGTATTATCATCACTTTGGGTGTCCAAGAGCTAGGTAAGACCCAAAGGATCTTCTTCACAAGCATATTTTTGCTAAGATCATCGTCTAAAGACTTCCTTCCATTACAAATATCAATAAAACGGGCAAAAATATCAGTTATAAACTCATTTTAATTCATACTAAATATTTAAAAATATCATAGATACATATCAATCCTTGTATATTTTTCTTTATTAGTACCTTCATGTGTAACTTCTAATAATTTCCAAGTTTCATGTATAGTTTTACACGTTGAGACTCTATTAAATTCATTCCTTTATTATCTATAATGTAGAGTATTCATGGATTTTCCATCAAGAAAAAAATTATATGTAAACTTAAGTCCATTTGTAATCTATTTCCTTGGAAGGGGTATATCCATACATTACAATTCTCCAAATCATATATCTTATGTTTCTAAGAAAATTAGATACTCTAGTTTTCCAATAACTATAGTTTGATCCATTAAAGTATGGATCTCTTCCCATAGAGTGTCCCTTGGGAACACCTTAGATATTTGAGGTAGAGGACTTATTTAAATGATCATTCCTTGAAATTGGTTAAGGTTTTGAAATCAAGGTACCCTCTAATACTAATTATTGATTAGATTAAAGATGAAAAGAGGGGGTTAATTTCCTTTTAAAAACTTTTTAGAGATTAAAAACTGAACTAGACGAAATTAAAATATCCAAAATAATAATTGAAAATATAATATTTTAGCACAAGATAAAGAATTATAAGCTAAATAAATTAAATAAATGATTTTTCATAGTGGTAATATAAATAAAATATATAGTACAAATTGATAAATAAGTTAAATAGTAATCTACAAAGGGATCCCAATGTCTCATTCCCTCATGATCCTTGAGGGGTTTTGGTTTAAACCCTTAACATCCAAGAAACACATTACATTAATTAAGGCCCTTGATTTTTAGCAGTTATAGCAAGAAACCCAATTACATGGATATCCTTTTATTATTTGTGGCTAGAAACCCAAACCCTGTTACTTTTAAGGTTGTAAGCACATGTTCCCCTAACTTAAGGTTGTGAGTGTTGTAAGTGGATTCCCTAGACCCAACTCAGGTATGTAATTTGATTAACATTACATGTATAAATTTTTATATATACATGTTTTTACCATACTATAATATTTTTGATACTTCTATGTCCACTATATTTATGGTAATGTCCTTAAATTACAGGTCGTATCAAAAGAGTATAGTAGTTCTTGGGCTATAATAAGAACCTAAAGATATCATGACAGTAATCTTAAACTTATGTACTATGTTCTAGATACATCATGGTGATAATATACAGATGATGTTATACTATCAGGTATTATGGGATCTTAAGCATTAATACTTCTTCTCATGAAGTTTTCACTTGGTGATCTCGAGTAAATGAGATCATGAGGATTGACCTACTAATAGGAACACCACATGTTTCATGTGACTTGGTAGTTCCTATCTACAAACACATATAATGATATCCTGAATTGATATTATTATTAATATATACTATTTTATTACATACTTTTATACAAGATGAAAACTATGGAATTGATATCGTAGAGAGATAGCTTGTGTTGGGTGTGTCATTTGTGGTTCGACATTGATTGAATAATCAAGATAGAATTTTACACTTTCGAACAGAAGCAATATCTCGAGCCTAGTTGACTAGTATAGTAGTACCTTTACTAAATACATGGCCATAGTAGAAGAAAGTGATTATTTCTAGTAAGTTAAATGAATAAATAAAGCAATAATGGTTGACAACACAAAGTGTGTATCCTACTTTATTAGATATCATATGACAAATATATTATATTACAGGGTGTGTGTTCATAGGAAAGGTTGCAGTTTATATGGATTTTACTTATCTCCTTTGGGTTCTTAATGGGTTGTTAGAATCTTATCTTGTTTTGTGAATTGTATTTGCTACTATTTAGATAAGGTCCTAGAGAGTCACACACATATAACATTCAAAAGTATACTCTATTCTAATGAATATTTGTATAGGAAATGGTGGGGCCCACCCTAGGGTCTGAGAGGTCTACACGAATAAAAGATCACAAATGAATAAATAAATTCATTATTATTCAAGCATATATTAATTGAAGTTGAATTTATTTATTAAAAGTATTCATAAGGTATTAAGTGAATTCATGGAAAAATATTATACGAATGGATATTATTTTAATATTAAAGGTTCATTTAATATTTATAGGAATTAAAATTCAAGTTAATGACTTTAATTTTATCACATAATATATTTATTATATTTTACAAATATGTGATAAAATATAAATGATTTTTATGACACATTTAGTTGTTCATAAGGTTTCATTTATGTCTTATTGAGTGGGCGTTATTTATATGGGGGTTAGGAACCCTTTTTGGGCGTTTAACCTCCACTATATAAACATGAGGGAGATCATTTCCAAGGGAATAATTTAATCACTTGAACTTGAGAGATCCTCTATCCTCCCTCCCACATCCTAGATAGAGAAACAATCATTCCAAGTAATTTATCCAAGAACATATTTATGAATCGAAGGAACGGGGTAGTGGTGACCACTGGGATATCGAGGGCTTCATCAAACCTCCATGATGGCACCTGGATTTCGATTATTGGAATTCTCATGGAGTCTTGAAGTGTGTATGGATGTTATATAGGGATTAAACCTTGGATCCTTTAAGCAATTATCATCAGTGATGAGATGTTTCCAAACATGCCATCAATCCAAACAAGGTCATCATTCATTTTATCTTTGTTCTTAAATAAATTAATGGGATATCCTCAAGTATTTACTAAGGCTGGAATCACTGGAGATGAAAAAATTACATTGATCTAGTGATGAAAATTTTAAATTCTCATGTCATATACTTTTGTTTCACACCCCGGTACCAATAATTGGTATCAAATCCATCACATGAATTTTTTAAACCAATAATAATTAAATTTGCCTTAAATATAAGTAGATGGATTCATTTAATTCCTAATGTAAATGACTATGCATCGATCCAATTTCAGAAGGAAATGTTATGACCATACAAAAAAATCATTAAGATCAAAACACAGATATAAAATTTGAAGAACATATATTTTATATATTTTAATTCTACTCGAAGTCAATTTTTAGTAATTTTTTCAATCAACCCTAGGTTTCTATATGGTATTCTGGTGGTTAGAATAGTTTCATCTAATGGGATTTGATTCCAAATAGTTGTGGAATTATCAAAATAAAAACAAGTCCTAAAAATGATAGGCTTTTGAAATTGCATAAAAAATGGAAAAAGGTGGTTGTCCGTGAAGGACTAACAAATAAAAATAAATAAAAGGAAAAGAAAAAAATGGATTGGTTGTCGATGTAGGATTAAAAAAAACTTTCTCAATAGGGGGTTTGGGGTGGCTTCGGTAAGATGTAGAAACTTTTTAAAAAAACTATTTTATAAAAAAAAAGTGGCTATTGTAGCCCCACCACACCACCTTCTCCCTACCCATTTCCACCCCTCACTAGAACCTCATCCTCCCTTTCCCAGGATCATAGTTACTGCTGCAGCCTCCATCCAATCACCCCTACATAGTGTTCCACCGTTGCACACTCCCACCATTGTCGACCTTCGCGGGAGCCACCTCCCAAGTTCGGCCTCCACCATTGCATTCTCCCATTGTTTTTATCCTCAACCTTATCCAACCTCCCTGTTTGGCCCTCTTAAACATCATCGTTGCTTCTAGAACAACCGTTGTGGCCAGCCATTCCAGAATTGATGTTTCCCCCCTTCATCATCCCTATTGCGCTCAAACCCCTACCAAGTTCCCTCTTTCTGGATAGCCCTAATGACCTCGACCAAGAACCAACCTCCCATGGGTTGGCCTAACCCAAAAACGACCTTGTGTGGGTTCTTCCTAATCTAGAATAGGCCCAGGTAGGTTCTGTCTGACCCACCTGGCCCCCATCCAGGACTAGAAAATCCCGGAAATCTTATAGAGTTTTTGGGGCATGCAAGAATCCAAAAAAAAATTAATATATTAAAATTTTAATTTAATTTTTTGTATTAAAATAATAATAAGTTTAATATTAAAAATTTAATTTAATTTTTGGAATAAAATTAAATTAATTATAACACCGAATGAAATAAATTACTTGAATTAAATTAATTCATTTAATTACCCTCAACTTGAATTTATCACATTTTAATTTTTTATTATACATTTAATTTATCTATCAACTGGTCATGATCATTGACTGGAAAAAATTTTTCTAGGTTTATATTTTTTTAATTAATTATTACAATTGTGTTCAATGATTGTAATAATTATTTATTTTTTGATGGTATGTGAATATCCTTTCTTCGCTTAATATGTATAAGGGTATATGTGTCCATCAGTATAATTATGTATGTATTTTTTTCTTCTCGAGACCCCCTCATCTGTGTGCGAGTATTTATTTATTATGAATATGATATTGTAAGATGTGGAGCATGTAGAGATAAGACTTTATTCCATAAAACACATGAAAACATTAGAACGGGGTGTGAGTTGGGATACAAGTCAGACACCACTCATGTATTTTTCCCCTATGGTCACAGTTGATCTAATGGATCAACCAATTCTAAATGATCAAGAGTATTCAGGTGGTTTATTTAATTTATCCATTGTTTATTATTTTATAAATATGCATGTTTGAAGGAACACATCAAATAATAAACAAATAATTAATAAATTAAAATAAATAAATATACAATGAATGTTTTATATTAAATCATTGTTTATTTGTGAGTGTGATCACATAGTATGAGCATATAAAATAGAAAATGAATTAATTCATCAAGAAATAATAAAAACCCTCAAATTAATATTAAGTCATAATGCCTTTAATTACTTAAATTTGATCAAAATTGGGTGTACTATGTGCTCATCAACCAAAGTTAAGGGTGTCTCTTACTATTGGGGAGTTCTTATAAGAGTGATGGGTTGACTTAACAAAATATAGAAGAAAATAAGTAGTCATAACTATATTTTTATCATTTTATAGTAAAATCATTGATTGAATCAAGGTTATGGTTCCAAGAATTTGAGACTTCACTAAATAGTTTAAGGAGCCACTAAAAGTGCCCAGTCAATGTATTGTATCACTAAGAGGGGGAGGGCTGAATCAGTGATACTATTTTTCTTTTATGTTTCTTTTCAATTAAAACAACCTTCACCTCTTGATAGAGATTTCAATTCCCTACTAAAAACAAACTCAACACACATCCACAGGAACACAAAGATTTACAAGGTTCACTATTAAAAAATAATAGTTATGTCCTTGGTATTGTTTGGAAATGATCCAATACCATACAATCCACTAAGAAAACAATCTGTGGATTACAACGAGTAGGATATACCCTTACACTCGTGTAGCACTATGAAACAATACCTCCAGTGCATGTACACCCTCCTAGTACAATAGGGAAATAAAATTTCTTTTGTAAAAACTCATGTTACCTGCACTTATTTTAAATTCACCAAATGTATTCAATTGTAAAACAATTCTTCTTTTCTTTACCCAGAACAAAGGTAATAACCTTTTGGAATATGTAAAAAAATCTGTCTGATTACCCTGAGTACAATGCTCTCATTCCAATTCTTCTCAGTCTGATTTTCTTTCAATTTAATACAATAGAATATAATTGGAACCACTCTAATATTTTCATACAATAATCAATAAAAATAGAATCAGCACCACTTCAAAACATGTATTCAATATTCAAGAAAAATAGAATCAGCACCACTTCAAAACATGTATGCAATAGTCATGACAAATAGAATTGGCACCACTTCAAAACATGTATGCAATAGTCATGACAGATTGAATCGGCACCACTTCAAAAATTGAGACCGATAAAGAGACTCAGTACGATTCTTCCTCAACCTGAGAATCCCAATACGGAAACACCCAGTATGGAAAACTCAAAATCGATTAATTCTACCTAATATGATGAACACTTTAAAACAAAATTCAAACTGAATACTCTTCACCAATTCTTCTCTCTCTAAAATTTAAAGCTTCTCTATCCTCAGCTGTGAACAATGCTCATTTTCAAAAAGTACAAAGTACCTCCTCCTTTTATAGGTGACAATTGGCGGGAATCAAAAAAAATTTACCACTCACTCAAATTTTCCCAAATTTGAATTTCCCCCTAAAATTATGGGATACATTTTGGCTTCGTCAAAGTTTCTCAAAGATTCTCGAATATTCTCCAAACTTCATCTCAATATATGGATATTTCATTTGTATCTCCATACCCATTTCTTATTCCAAAAATCCAAAACAATTTTTCATTTAGAAAACCATAAATGTGGGTATGATTGTTGAGTATGATTGTTTCTGGGTATGATGGTCTTTAATTAGAACCATCTATTTCACTTTCACCTGTGATTCTGATGCAAAACAAATTCATTACCCTGTTGGCATGACATGCATCATCTCTTCACTTTCTCTTTCCATCGGCACGACTCTTTCCTCTTTTCCATCTACATGACTCTTTCCTCTTCCATCGGCATGACTCTTTCCATCGGCACGACTATTTCCATCGGCATGACTATTTCCATCGGCATGACTATTACTCTTCCATCTACATGACCATTACTTTTCAATCTAAATGACCTTTATTATTCCATCAGCATGACTCTTTCCATCGTCAAGACTATTCCATCAGCACGACTATTCCATCAGCATGACTATTCCATCGACATGACTATTCCATCAGCACGACTATTACTTTTCAATCTGTGTGACCATTATTCTTCCATTGTCATGACTCTTTCCATCAGCATGACTATTCCATCGGCATGACTATTCCATCGGCACGACTCTAAGTCCTATGCAAAACAAAGTGAATATTGTGTTGGCTTGAAAAACCTTTTCTTATTTCATCGTCATGACTTTTCCCATTGGTACGACTATTATATCAGCACGACTCTGAGTCTGATGAAAAATAAAGTGAATAATGTGTCAGCTTAATAGACATTTTCTTCTTTCATGGGCATGAATTTTTCCATCAGCATGACTATTCACAACTTTTCAATAGTTATCACCATTTACAGATTTTCAATAGTCATCACCATTCACAGCTTTTCAATAGTCATCACCATTCACATCTTTTCAATAGTCATCATAATTCACATCTTTTCAATAGTGATCGCCATTCACTGCTCTTCCATCTCCATTCACTACTTTTACTTACCCCTTTCATCCATAAAGATTTCATCATAAGTTATACCAGTTTACTTATGATTTATGAGAATTTCAAAACAGTAAATAATCATCACATTTACATTGGAGAGTATCATAACATTCCATTCATTCAAGTTTATTTCTTTCCTTCTCATCTTGAGAAAAAAAATTCTAAAGACATGAGTCTGATTTTAAGAATACATGGGTCTCATTGTCTTCAAAACACAACCCAAAATAATTGTTTCCATGCGACTGATTCTCTCATTCCAAATAACGATCAATTCCTCATTACGATGGACAAAGTGAGTACGATTCTTTTTCAAGTCCAATTATTTTGAAACCATGGATCCAATTATTTTGAAAACATGGATCTGATTGATTTCAAAACAAAGTTCAGTACGATTGTTTTAAAATCAATACAATATTTCTTTAAAACAAAATGATTCAGAATATCTTT
Organism: Viscum album; assembly: GCA_963277665.1. NCBI lineage: Eukaryota > Viridiplantae > Streptophyta > Magnoliopsida > Santalales > Viscaceae > Viscum > Viscum album. Next base: position 1,662,794,999 of record OY728135.1, on the reverse strand, counting down.
CTTCTTTTTTAGAAAAACCGATCACCCACAAAACTTCTTTCTTTCAACCCATTTTAATATGAATTCCCATTCACCATATTTCTCAAAAAAAATCTTTCTTCAACATACTAATCTATTCTTTCTTAGTATATTGATCAATTGACAAAAAATACAACCAAAACACAACTTGGGCCTAACAGTTTCGTGTCAATGTGGTTGTTCGGTCTAGTGCCTACCTTGAAACTCTCCAAGTAGTGGAGTATCCATATATTAGACTATGAGGAGAGGTTTTAAGGATCCTTTCCACAAGAATACTGAAGCAACAGAGTATTTTGAATCTAGTAGTGAGGGCTAATAGGGTTCGATAAAATAGTGGTATAAATTTAATGAATTAATCACTAATGTCTAAAAGTTAATCAAGATAAAGTAATAACTACTGAGTTTATTTGTTGTATATAAAAAAGGAAATCACCAGTACTATTACATTATCACTATGATCAATTATGGATAAATAAATATTCTGACCTTATATAACTTCCAGGAGTGGTATAAGTGTCTACCCATAGTACTCCACCAAGAAAGGAATCTTTATGTGTTGGATTCCTCACTTCTTGTTAATCCCCCTTGGGGAGAAAACAAGGTGGATAAGTAAAAATATAAGAATCATGTAGATGATACACTAGTTGTACAGTGTAACATGATTTCATTGATGTCTAGTAAACTATATAAAATGCATGAGGACAAATATATATACAAGATACTAACTCATCTCTAAGATTTATATCAAGAGAGAGCAAGGTAAAAAAGATATGAGATATCAAGTGCACTATATAGGTGCATTATAGTAGAAGGGAATGAAAAGGACCTCATGTTCTCAAAATGATTGGGTACATTGATAGACTTGAATCCCTTCAGTTTAAACTAAACCAAGAACTAGAAACTGATCTCATTCTTTCCTCTTTACTGCCAAGATTCTTGATTTTTATTGTTAATTACAACATGAAAAAGTCACTCCCATGTCTATTGTCTTTATTTATCCAAGTTTATAAGTATTTTAAGAATACAAATTCTCCAATACTTATGGTGAAAAAGAGAAGAAAGGGAAAGGATAAGGAATTTAAGGCTAAACCTAAGTTGAAGACACTGATGCACTATCCTTCCAAAAATATAAAGATATAAAGGGAAGATAATGAGTAATAGGTTGTATAATTTGCATGTGGTAAGAAATGACACTGGAAAAATAATTAAAAGGTTGGGAAAATGAAGCAAGGAGACACCTATACATAAGGTATTTTTATCATTGAATACAATTTGTCTTTATCTACAAGTTGGGTATTTGATACAACATGTGTCTCACACATTTGTATTCACATACAGGAATCAGGTAGATTCTATAAGATTTAAAATGGATAGGTGGATATATGGGAAAAAGATGGTGTGAGACTAGCTTCTTTAACAGTGGGAGATTTTCATCTAACCTTTCCTAGTAGTTTTGTTCTTATATTAAAAAAATGTTATTATATTCCTTCAGTTACCAAAAACATAATCTCAGTGTTTATTTTTGACATCATGAGATTTTATTTCAAGTTTGGAAATAATTTTTTTCTCATTTATAATGATAATATGTGTTATGGTATGGTTCATATTAAAAATGGATTGTATATACTTGAACTCAAAAACCCTATAATGGAAATCAATGAAAAAAATAGAAAAACTGACTCTTATAACACCCTCCTATGGAACTTATAACTTGTTCATGTAAATGAGAAGTGTTTAAATACATTACATCAATTAGGGTTTTTAGACTCAATTATTTAAAACCCCTACATGTATTTCACACTTTTTTATAAGGTAAAATGAAAAAAAAACACCATTCACTAAAAAAATAGTAAGATCTAATTAATTATTAGAATTGATTCATACTGACGTATGTGGTCTATTTACAGTAAAGGAAAGAGGTTGGATTTCATACTTCATTACTTTTACTGATGACTATAGTAGGTATTTATATATATACTTAATGAGGTATAAATAATGTTCTTTTTATATTTTTAAGGAATATCATCATGAAGTAGAAAACCAGCATGGTAAGAAGATTAAGGCACTCCATTTAGATAGATATAAAGAGTATCTAAACCAAGAATTCATTGATCAGTTAAAGGAGTGTGGGATCATATACTAACTCACTCCTCATTATACACCTCAGGGGAGTGGTGTTAGTGAAAGGAGAAATCATACCTTGATTGAAATGGTTAGATCAATTATGAGTTAAGAAACTATTACATTATCCTTTTGGGGATACACATTGTAGACTATGGCATATACCCTTAATCAAGTACCAACTAAAGCAACAAATGGGATTCCATACGAGTTATGGTATTGAAATAAACCTTGTTTTTCACACATATGTGTATAGGGATGTGAGGATTTAATCAAGATTATACCTAGTTATAAATTAGAATCCCAAAGCACATAGTGAGTCTTTATAGGTTATCCTAAAGAAACTAAAGGATATTACCTATATAACCCTTCATATAGAAAAGTGATTGTGGAAATACATGACATTTTTTTTAGAAAGGGAACACATTTCTAATGAAAATAGTGAGAGTAATATTGAATTTGATGAATTCGATGATCCAAATGCACAAGAGTTGGTATGGGAACAATATACATAAGAGACAGTGAGAGATAAAGATGTTCCTGACACACAAGTATTGTATAAGTCAACTCAATAGGTTAGATAACTAGAGTGATATGGTTTTATTATTGACAAGTCAGGTGATGCATTACTCCTAGAGAATGATAAACCTATAACCTATAGGGAAGAAGTAGAAAGAAAGGATGCTACAAAATGGAAATATACCATGCATTCTGAGATAGAGTCCATGTAAAAAAACCAAGTTTGAAATTTTGGTAGACCCTCAAGATTATGTAAAACTCATTGGATGAAAATGGGTGTTCAAGAAAAATCTAGACATATATGGTAAAGTAAATTCCTATAAGGCACAACTGGTAGTGAAAGGTTTCAGGCAACATCAATTCATAGAATCTAAAAAAACCTTATTATTAGTAGCAATGAAAAAATACATCATAAAATTACTTATAATATAATCCTTCCATGATTATGAGATTTAGAAAATGGATTTCAAAACTTCTTTTTCTAAATGGAAGTTGGTTGAATATTTCTATGTGTATGATAACCCATATCTTTAATACACATTATTTCATGATTTATTACATAAAGATACACTTAATACAATCCTATAAGATCATGAGGCCTAGTGTATTTGGGAAATTAGGTACATAGAACATTAACTTGAAACATGGGTACAACATCATTATTTAAAAACATCGAAACATGCCCTTAAATTTTTTGGATCTTCTAAAACTAAAAGAGATAAATAAGGGGCGTACATAAGAAATTGGTGAGCGATAAATCCTGGTAAGGGAATAAAAAAACATAGAATAAGATAAGTTAGTACATTTGAGAAAATACGCATATAAAGATAATATAATATGGGTGAAAATCATAATATTGAATAATGTGGAACGATATAACATGATAGCATAAAGGCAAAATGGGAATATAGAAACAACATAAAACATGAAATCATAAACATAAATCAAGGATAAATTTCAATACATCATAACATAGTGTTATTAGGATAACCTTAAGTGAACCATATATGGAATCTCATGATATAAAAACATTACCTAATGCATTATAGTGCTATATAATTTTGGGCCCACCCATCACTTTCATATCATGTACATGCATAACTCATCCACATAGATCATACAACATAAGGATGTCATTAATCACTTCTAAACCCATGATTAAGGAGTTTGGGTTACATAAATGAAATTACACAATCAATGAAGGATAGGTATAACTAAGTGAATATATTTAAGTGGAAATGGGGATGGGTATTCACTACACAAATTTTTAGCATGAAAAATCACAGGATAATTTTGGCAGCATAATGGGGGTACATGAAGATTCATGAAAGGGTTGAATAAGATTTAAAGGGGTATATCATAATTTGTAAATCATAAGTAAAGTAATAGGGATTTGATAAAACTTATCCCAACATGAAAAATTGGAAATCAAAAGGCATAATATAAAAAAGGTGGTTTAATAAAGAGGAGGAGAGAGTCCCTTACCATAAGAAGGCGCTTATAAAAGCTTGGGAGGAGTTTATTAAGATCTTATGGAACCTTGAAAAGGATATATATAGGTAATGGAGGAGTAACTTCGTGATAAAATATTTTTTAGTGAAGAGGAATGGGAGGTTGGGTGCATTTATATAGCAAAGAGAGGAGAATTTTTTATTAATTTACAAACTTAGGTTTTGGACTCTATATAATAAATTATTCAAAAACACAAACCTTATCATGGTTTTTTCCCATGGTTTCTTCCAAAGAAGAGTGTTTTTCATTATTTTATAAGGCTAAGAACTGAAAATATTAAAATAATTCCCTTTGTGATGTAGAATTGAGTCATTTTTATAAATAATTTATTTTAAAACCTTAAAATATAATATAGATTTTTGAGGATTCATTAATAATTTAGAAAATTAATAAAATAACTTAAAAAACACATTATTTTAAAGGGGAAACATAATTTGGGTTTTGGATACCTTTTATGGAATATATTACATCACTTTTGGGTCATTATTATGTCATAATGCATACCGTATATTTATACCGTATTTAATTTTTACCCAAAAATTAAACTATCTCATAAAATTATGAAAAAATAACTATTGGACAATTTCAACCTGATTATTTCAAAATAATTCTCAAAATATAAAAATTTACACTTTTAAATCAAAAATCCTCATTTATTGAAAAATACTAGTTTTTTACAATAACAGTTTTCCGAACCTTATAAAAAGTACATTTGACTTCATAAAATTATATTATCATTTATATTTAATAAATATTATTTAATAAAAATATTTTATTAAAATATCATTTATTTAAAAAATTCTTAAATTCATAAAAATGATTGTATTTATTAAAACTATATATTCTCCAAAAAATAAAATTTGTGTTTCATCATATCAAAATCTAATTTTTATCAAACACATTATTTAATCATTTAAAAGATAATACTAAAAAGGGATAAATATAATTATTGTTTTATTAAAAATAAAATGTAAAAACCCATATTGTTAGGGTTTGGATACATATCCTTTATTACACCAATGAATACCCTAAGGGTAAGGTGTATGATGGTGATATTTTCATGGGGTGGTTCGGTGAACAGGGTTTGGGTTGTGATCTCGATGAGCATGAACTTCTCTCATAAATGATTTCTCTTGTGCTTTAGTTATTGATTCTCATCTTGGGCATGCACTACAGGAAAATATCCCTATACCCATGGTTTTGGGAAAAACTATGGGTATAGGTCACCCATATACCCACGGTTTTTGAAAACCGTGGGTATAGGGGTAATATGGAAACCTATACCCACGGTTTTGAAGAACTGTGGGTATTGGTCACCTATACCCAAGGTTTTCGGAAAAACTGTGGGTATAGGTTTTTTTAAAGACCTATTCCCATGGTTCTCTATAATTGTGGGAAAAAAACACCTATACTCACGGTTTTGGTCAAAACCGTGGGTGTAGGTGTTTTTTTCAAGGCCTATACCCACGGTTTGGGCCAAACCGTGGGTATAGGTTTCTTTTTCTTGAAGACCTATACCCATGGTTTTGTAAAACCGTGGTTATATATTTCTTATGGAGGGAATTTTTTTTCTTTGGGACAAAAAAAATCGGCAGGAAAACTTATACCCACAGTTCTGATAAATATATTTATGTAGATACAAATATAGAAACATATAAATTGCGTAGGTTGGTTGGTCCAGGTTTGTTTGTATACCGTGCGGTTCTGGGTTCGAATCATGTTTGCGATTTTTTTCTAATATAATAAACATTATTAATATATTAATATATATATATATATATATAAATTTAAAGATAAGCAAGTTTGCCCGGTTGGTAAGGCGTTGGAATTACATGCAATCAACACGGGTTCTAACCCCTGCACTGTTTTTTTTCTAATATGGACATGAATTAATATATAAAAGAATATATGTATATATGTAACACGTAAATTGGCGTATATTTGTTGGTTATACACCACGATTGGGAGATTAAGGTCCCGGGTTCAATACTGCACATTTCATTTTTTGACTACTTATTCCCACGGTTTTAGAACCATGGGTATTATGCATTGACAGCATGGCAATTGGGGATGACACGGTGGAAGAAAACCTATACCCACGGTTCACCAAACTGTGGGTATAGTTTGGGGACCTATCCCGATGCCTCGGTTTCCCACAGTTCCCAAAACCGTGGGTATAGCTTATACCCACGGTTTTGGGGGCTATACCCATGGTTTTGAACCATGGGTATAGGTCACATTTCCAGTAGTGATGGTCAATGGAAAATCCTAGTGATTTTATCTTCTTTATAAGCTTTGATAAATGGGATTCATATGATACAATACTACTGTTCAAGGTCATATATTTCTTTATTTGTGTCAAATGGACTTTATCATAACCCTTAATATACCAATATTAATGGTTGTTTTACAATGAATATATTATCAATAGTTATGATTCTTGATGTATTTTTAAATTTTAAAGACCATATAATGGTCAAAAATAACCAAATTAGTGCATGTGTTTTCTATAACTTCATTTATTAATAAAAAAATTAGTCAGTAAAAAAGTAATTTCATTTAAAATGTTTGGGTAGTTACATTATTCCCCCTTCAGAAATTTCACCCTTGAATTTTTCATTTAATATACTAAAATAAATGAGGGTACTTCTATTTCATCACCTCTTTCAGTTCCCATGTAACTTCCTCAAACTTTTGGTTCTACCACAACACTTTGGCCAGATAAATTATCATGTTTTGTAGAACTTTTCCTCTAATATTTATGATCTTCATCAGCTTCTCCTTGTATAAAAGATCATTCTCCAATGGTACAACCTCTAGATTCAGTACATGTGATGGGTCTAGTATGTACTTCCTCAAGAGGGATACATGTAACACATCATGTAATTGAAATAGGTTAGGTGGGAGTGATATTTTATGGGTCATTGCTCCGATGTGATCAAGGATCTTAAAAGGGACGATGTATCTAGGACTAAGATTTCCCTTCTTTCTAAGCCTCATGAATTTATTCCATAGAGATATATGAAGGAACACTTTATCTCTGACCTCAAACTTTAGGTCTCATTGAAAATTATTTTCATAGATTTTTTGTCAACTTTGAGCAGTTTTCATATGATGTCGAATAGTTTGAACCTTCTCTATCATCTCTTGGACAAGATCAGGTCCCATCAACATCATTTCTCTAACTTCATCCCAATATGTTAAAGTCTGACTCCTCTTCCCATACAAAGCCTTATAAGGTGTCATTTGAATTCTAGAATGGAAATTTTTGTTATATGAGAACTCCACTAGAGGAAGGTGTTGGTCTCAACATCCTTAGAAATTAATTGAAGATGATCTCAGCACATCCTCTAGAATAAAAAATGGTCCTTTCAGATTTACTATCCATCAGAGGGTGATAAGTAGTGATGATACTCATTTCTATATCCAACGCTTGCTGAAGGCTTCTCTAAAACCTCAAGGTAAACCTCATATCTTAATCAAATACAACAGATAGTGGAACTCCATGCAGTTTTACCACTTCTCTTATGTATATCTTAGAGATTTGGTCAAGAGATAAATCTTCCTTGATAGTAATAAAATGTGCTGACTTTGTAAGGTGATTAACTACCAACCAAATGTATTTATTACCTTTAGGTGTCCTGGAGAGTCCTATGATGAAATCCATGGTTATGTTTTCCAATTTCCATACTAGTAAGGGAAATGGTCACATCATACCCTTATACTTCTTTCATTCTACCTTGACTTGTTAGCATACCAAGCATCAACATTCAAACTCCACAATATACATCTTCATGTTATCCCACTAGAAGTTTTTCTTCAAATATCTATACATATTAGTGCCTCCTGGATGAATAAATAAGGATTAGTTATGCTCATAATCTAGAAGTTACCTCTTCAATTCTGGTTTTTATAGGATGCATATCTAGGTTTTAATCCTTATAACTCCATATACAGTTAAGTTGAACTCTGGAATATTAACTACCTTCTTCTGTAGTAACTCATCATCTTTATATACCTCATTGATCCTCTTAATAATGGGTGTTTGAGTAGTTATTTGATAAAGGTAAGATTAATATCCTTTTATAATTCCCATGTCCATCATTTTCATGTCTAAGAAGATTAAATCCCTTTTAATACTCATCATGGATAGGGTTGCAGGATCCTTTCTACTCAGAGCATTTGTTGCTTTATTTGCTTTCCTAGGATGGTAATATATTGAACAATCATGATACTTAATCAGATCCAACTACCTCTATTGGTGCATATTAATATCCTTTTTAATATATACTTTAGTATTTTATGATCCATATATACATCACACTTTTCCCTATAGAGATAATGTCACCAAGTATTCAATGTGAAGATCACTGATTCCAATTATAGATCGTGGTTTGGTAAGTTCTCCTCATGGATATTTAATTGGTGGGAGGGATAGGCTGTCATTTTTTCATCTAACATGAGTACACAACTCGATCCCTTTTTGGATGCATCACTGTAGATCACAAATCCTTCCCCATTGATGGGTAATGTGATAATAGGTGCAATGATTATCCTCTTCTTTAGCTCTTTAAATATTTCTTCACATTTATAATTACATAAAAAATTAACTCCCTTCTAAGTAATATTAGTTATTAGGCTTGAAAATCATGATAAGTTTCTCACAAATCAATGGTAGTGCACATAAAATATAAGGAAACTATATATTTTCATCATATATATTGGTCTAAACCATCCTTCAATTGCCTTTGTTTTTGAAAGATCTATAGATATCCCTTTGTTGGTGATAAAATTCCCCAATAAAGTTACTTTATCCAACTAAAACTCCCATTTATTGTACTTTTCATATAAATTTTCATCCCATAAGGTCTTCAGTAAAGTATTTAAATTCTCATCATATTCCTCCATGATTTTGGAGTAGATAAGAATATATTCTATAAATACTGCCAAAAAATTGTTGTGGTAATACCTAAATAATATATTTATTAATTCCAGAAATATTTTTGGAGCATTAGTGAGACCAAATGGAATCACTATGAACTTGTAGTGTCTGTACCTTATACAAAAAGAAATCTTGGGGATATCCTCCTCCACCTTTACATGATAATATCTTGACTGAAGATCCACCTTAAATAAGTATTGGTCTTCATATAATTGAGAAAATAAGTCATCAATATATGGTAGAGAATACTTGTTCTTTATCATGGTCTTATTGAGCTCACAATAATCAATGAATAGGCACATTAAACCATCCATCTTCCTGGTGAAGAGGACCAGTACACCCCATGGTGAAGCACTTTGGCATATAAACCCTTTATCAAGATTATCCAGTAATTATTTCTTCAACCCCTCAAGTTCAACAATGTAAATTATATATGGAGTCTTGGATATTAGAAAAACTCTTGGTATGAGCATTATTGAGAAATTTTTTGCGGGTGGGAACCCTAGAACCAACTCCTTTATGTACTTTGATTACCATTACATGTATATAGTTTGATATATATGTGTGTTCATTATTATCATAATAGTGTTGATGCTTCTAAATCCACTGTTTATATGGTAATATACATAGACTACATGTTATATCAAAATTTTATAGTAGTTCCCAACTATATTGTGAACCTCATGATACTATGATATTTTTCTTAAACATATGTTTTATAATCTAGATACATCATACTTAAGGGAAAAAGATGATGTCTAACTATCAGGTGTTGGGGGATCATAAGCATTGATATTTATTCTCATGAAGTTTTAACTTGGTGATCTTGAGTATATGAGATCATGAGGATTGGACTTCTAATGGGAATACCTCATGTTTCTAGTGTTATTGGTTTTTCTTATCTACAAACATGTATATTGGTCTCCAAACATGGGATTTTTATCAATTTGTACCACTTGATCACATACATTGATGTAAGTAAAAAATCATGACATTTAATTCATGGAAATTTATCTTATGTTAGGTGTATCATTGGTGGTATGGCATTGGTTGAATGATCAAGATAAAAATTTTCAATTCTAAGATGAGGAAGATATATCTCATGGGCCCAAGTTGACCAGGATAGCAGTACCTTGATTAAATCCATGACCATGGTACAATAAGGTAAGTATATCCAATAAGGTTACAAAAAATATAAAGCATCAAAAGGATGATGACATGAGTTTGTATCGTTATTTATGAGATATTTCAAGATAACGAGATTATATTACACTAAACATGTTCATATGAGGTAGTCATAGGTACGAAATTCTTTATCTCCTTAGGGGCCATGATGGGTTACTAGAATCCACTCTTATTCTATGGGTTTGACTCACTTATATTGAGATAAGGACCTAGAGGGTCACACACTAAGTGTATCCACAATTTTAACATATTCTAATAAATAAGAATTTAGAACGAAGTGAGACCCACATGTAGGGGTCGGTGAATGTCTGAGTCTGACCAATCACAAGTAAAAATAATTCATTTATATTATTCAAGTTTAGAATAATGATTATTGAATTTTTTTCTCAAGGTATTTACAATTTTTTATCATAAAAGTGAATATGAGAAAATATAATTTTTCAAATGAACATTGTAACGCCCCGACCCCAGCTACCCAGAGTCGGTACATTACTTCGTAACATTGGAATGATCACAAAAGATCAAGTCTCGAAAGACTGATTAGTTTAGTAGCCTTGGAAACACTAGATACAATCATAAACGTTACATTACATCATAAAGTGAAAAACTACAATAACAAAGTCTCCATAGACCACACTCATATCCTCTTATGACTATCCCTGCAGGTCATTCATAAAATACTTCTTCACATCCTGGAAAATATTAAAACATTGAAAGGGGTGAGCTCAGATGCTCAGTAAGGATAACAATATAGCGGAAGCTTTCATAAATAAACATTAACATTTAAGGCAATGTATAACTAAAACAAAAGCCTTTTAAACATGAACTTCAACATAATATGGAAAAAGTAAAATGAGATAATGCCATTCACTTCTTCACATGGATATTCTACTGGTCGAATAATCACATGCAATATCAATAACCACTTTCATAATGATGGAATGCATAATGCCAGACATTCTGAAACATTTTGTCAAGGCCTCGGCCAAGACGTCTAAAATGATTAAGGCCTCGGCCAAAATCACAAATCAAATTGGGAAAGGGCCTCGGCCAATTCCACGTCTAGTTGTCTCATGAGACCTACCGATGCATCGAGGAGCTATAGCGGGCTCTACCCGTCACTTATTAAGTCCAATACATTCCTCATATTAATAGGTTTAAACATATCATAAACCATAACATAATCGTATCACATAAAACATGCATAAAGGAAACATAAAATTTCCACATTTCAATCACAAGATATCAATACAACACATTGATATAATAAAAATTCTATCAAAACCATTTTCAATACCAAAATAAAAGAAAGTTAAAACTTTGTATTTATTTTTCATTTAAAAAAATGATGGCTTGTAGAGGAAGCCGAAACTCAAATAATGGTCACGGCGGCGGAGAAGTCGTTGTCGCCGCATAAGTACGGAAAGAAAAACATTCCCTTTTTTCGTTTAGAAAAACGCTTCATATAAAAAGATTCTTTTTGAATAAACGTAAAAGTCAAAGGGGTTTATACACCGTATAAAAGAAAGTTGTGTATAAAACCAAATATGCCTCAATGAAAGGGGATTGAGACGAAGTCCATAAAAAGATCATTTTTTAAATAAAGTACATCTATAATGTGTATTCACTATAAGTACACATAAATAATGTAAAAATACAAGATAGGACATAATAATATGATGACATAATTTGGAAGTAGGAGATTAACCCAAAGAATGAAAATTGGGTTAAGAAATTCCCTTACCTTGTGTCCGACTTGATTCGACCGTTCTTTAACCTCCTGAATAATAAACTTGAGTTAATTTATATTTACTTAAGAACATTTTTCATGTTCATTATTCCTTTTATATCCCTTATTACCATGTTATGAACATTATGTAATTATTAAAGTTTATAATGGTCATTTTGTCGATCTTAGGTACTTGAGTCAAAAATAAACTTCTTATAATTACAATTTGTTCATGTGGTGAAATATACATTATATCTAGAATTATATTCATGATGTAGATATCATATATATCATATATATCCAGTATATACATTCATTCATAATATTACGTAACATTTAGAGGTAAGAAATGAAATGCACCGTTCATGGAGACGGTAAGCCGTACGTACGCATGAACGCTACTTTCATTTATATTTCGTATTTAATGGAATGAAATCATAATTATATAGATGTATAATATAATTCCAGTATAATATAGTGTATAATACCATTTAATCCATCCTTTATACATCCCACATATGGCATTAACGATTCAAATCACTTTGAGGGGGCGGTAGTCCGCACTTCCTAAAATGAAATTATCGCGTTTACCCATAATGGAAATCATAAAGTATGCCATAAATGAGAAATACAGAATCATAAGTAAAACATAAACATATTATATATCATATATAAATATAGTGACATCTTAATGGCCACCTTTGAAGGTGTTATATGAGTGTTGAACAATCATCGTTTCGTGAGGCAGAAATTCGCCATCCACAGAAACCGTATGTTCTTTAACCATTAGATGTAGTTGTGTGTAAGTGTAGCTAGAATACTTCTTATAAAAACATCCTAGTATATTGATTATACTGGTGTTGTTACAAAAGTAATGAATAAAAATAGTTTAGGGGGTTGGAGAAGAAAAATAAAACAAAACAACATTAGAGAAGACATTACCTCAAAATCGGGTAACTCTTTTTGATTTGAGCCAAAGGCTTCCTTGAGAAGAGTTCTGCCCAAAGTTAGGATTCTAGGAGTAATAGGGGGAAGTTGGGAGAGTATTTGGGTAGAGTTTGGCCGAGCCAAATGGCTTGATGGTGTGAATAAGGTGGGAGAGGTGGGGGCCTTTTATAAGTGGAGAGGAGGGGCTCTTTTGGAAAGATTGAAATGTTACATTATTACACAATTATTTTCGGATTCTAAAGGTCCCAAACTTATATAATTAGTGTCTAAGGTGATAAGGGTTCGAAATATACCCATCCAATAGTCTTTGGACAAGTGTAAGCCTTGGATTTTACATTATTTTTTCATTTTATTAAAATCGTTGAATAATGAGGTCATCGCTGCATCATAATGATGTCATAAATAATTTACTTTATTTAATGTCTAAAAATTATAAAAAAATACTATGATGTATGAAATCTTTTTATCTTTCTAATGAATATTTGTAGTCAAAATTTGGACTTGTGTAACCCCACTTAAAAATTGTTTTAGTAAAATAACTCATGTTTGTGTCAATTTAATTTTAACATTAAATAAATATATATTAATGTCATTTTCCAACTAAAGTGGCTCCATGGGGTCCCCAAGTTGACCCATGGGTTTTCTTGGTCGCCCATGACTCATCCAATAGGAGTAGGACAAGTGTCATTCTCATCTCATATTATTAAAACATTATTTGTACCTTAAACTACACTAATTACCTCTAATCGCGATTAAGAACTTAAAAGTTACTATTCACCAAAAAATTATTTTAATCTCATTGAACCACATTTTACTTCTTAATGACAACCATTTATGTCAGATTTTTGAAAATCGAATCACAGAAGTGGTAATATTTCATTTAAACGAAAAATCAGTTATTTAACTACCACTTAGTGGTTTCATTATTCATCAAAAATTGAAGTTTTTCAGAACAAAGCCAAAATTTCACCCTAAGCAATAATTGATATTCCAAATTCAAAAATGATGTCTATTTTACAAAATTCCAAACATATAAGTTGCATTAATTAATTTTATAATTAATTCCCGTTGTTACAACAAATAGCGTGTTTTTAAGAAACAATTTATATCAAAAGATTGGCAATTGTTTATGTCCAATTTCAATGTTAAATTAATTCTAATGACCACCATTGGATAAAATGGTAAAAATATATTCTAATTATACTTTAAAACCACTAAATAGTATAATTTATCACAATAAATTATTTTGATTAAAAAAGTTTTTTTAAGTATTTTTCACTATTCATAAAAAAATTGGAAGTTCTCAGAAAGTTACAAAAAATTCAACTTAGGATAATTTCGATATTACGAATTCAAAAATGAAGTCCATTTTGAAATATAAAATTTCTATAATTTTAAAAAGTGGTTATTACTATTCATAACGGCTACTTAGATTAGTCGCGGTGTTTTAGAACTCGAAGTTGCGTACAATGCAAGCTATTTCATTATTGAATGAGAAGCGTATCGTGGAAGCTCGGGGTGTTACATTCTCCCCTCCTTCAATAAATTGCGTCCTCGCAATTTGAAATTTTTCTTTGAAAAGAGAAAATACCGTTGAGGAAAACCCACATCGGAAATAAGGTTAATAAATATATAACATTAAAAGAAAGCAAGATAAGTACAAAGGTCACCCGATATAGCCCATTCTAGGATTCTATGAAAATATGGATATGGAGGAGAAACAAACCATCAAGGTCTGATGGAGAGTTATAGAAAACAGGATTAGGAGAAAGTTTAACCACAAGAAAATCACAAACTTGTGATTGGTTAAACGGTCATTGAATCCCCAGTTGGAAAATTTAACCGACAACATTTTTGTTTTAAGTTACCTTTTATAATGTTGAGGAATTTATTTAGGAGATTTACTAAGAACGTAAGGGAATATACATACTTTTTATGTATACTTTCATTCGTTAATAAATTTTTACCACAAACCCAACTTTTACTCCAAATGGTAACGGAACTCAAAAATATTCTATTTATCCTAATTGTATAAGGTTCCAAATGTTAACACATACCATTTAGATTAGTAAAACTATTTTGTAATAACCAGGGACTTCCAGTAGGCTAGTGGTAGGAAATAAAGGCCTGTCGCACTATGGTTGTGGGTTCGATTCCTGCAGCTTTTTCCGACATGACGGGTTATGCCCCACCCTGCAGGTTGTCCTTTTCCTAAAACTATAATATTATAATATTCCAAAAATAATCTTCAGAAATGTTTTAACCTTAAACAATACTATCCAAAGATCAACTTAATCCATTCCAACCTTTATAGTTATCCAAAATACCTCCATCCAGACTTTCTCTAAAGGGTCCTTAAATTCAAAAATCAATTGTATCATCAGATTCCTCAAACAAGGTAAAGTTTCTCTTATTGTCACATACAAAAATATGATTACCTTCATCATATTAAAACCTTAATGAAATCAACAAGTACTGTAGTACAATCCTTATATATATATCACATTATTCTAATAACCAGAATATAATCCATGAGTCCAAAAGCACCAATACATTAGTTATTCTGCTTCAACTGTAGTAATAGCATAAGATTTTCCTTGATCCCTTGGCCTTTTCTGAGGTAAGTTTCCCTGACGCTTAGGACATTCATTTTCATAATGCCCCATTTCCCTACAATTTTAGCATTCAACATTGATAGCCTCTTTCTTTCCCTTGCAATCACGCGCCTGGTGACCTTTTTCTCCACATTTATAACAAACTCCCATTCCTTTTAGGCAAGTACCAGGGTGATTCTTCCCACAATTATCACATAATGGAGAATCCTTCTTTCCCCTTTTCCCTTTATCCGCCTCTTGTTCCACCGTTCTCTTCTTCTCTTGCTTTACTTTATTATCATAAGACTTAGAGAATTCCTTTTCTGTCTTGATAGCACACGAGACTATATCTTCGTATGTTGAGAAAGATTGTGATACTAAAGCTCGATGAAGAAATGGTTTTAACCCATCAAAGAAACGATTAATCTTACTTCTTGGGTTACGTATATAATCTGCAGCATGTCTCTCTAGCCTTGTAAAGTTAGCCTCATACTTTGCGACATTCTCATCCTCCTTCTGCCTTAGACTCAGAAATTGTCTTTCCATATCTGCTCGATGATCATGTGGAAAGTATTTTTCTAAGAAAATTTCCTTAAACTCCCTCTATTCCATACTTGATACTTCTTCACCTTCCTTTGTGTTTTGAATCAGCGACCACCATTGATCGACATCTCCAGTGAGGTAGTAAACTGCCATGATAACCTTTTCCCTTTCACTACTCCCCAAGGCGTGGAATATTTTTTCTAAGGAGTTTATCCATTGCTCAGCTACTAACGGATTTGTACCCCCATTAAATGTTAGTGGTTGTTTCCTCATGAAGCGGTCTAACATTTATCCTCCACGTTGCGGATTAGGGTGCTCCATACGAGTAAGGTTATTATTCATAACCTGAGTGAGTTGTCCCAGTATGGTAATAAGTTGATCAGCACCAGTTGTATCTCCAGCTCCACAATAATTATCTTGAGCAGGAGGGAAATCCCTACACGGAGTGCGTGCATTGATACGGTTTCCATTCCTTCCACTAGACGCCATTTATAAACAATGGCATAAACTAGATTAGTTTATGAAATAAAATACATAATTCCATATTTGTAAAACACTTTACCTAAATTGAACTATTTATGAATACAATCCATAATCATAAAAATAAATGTTTTCTTTGAGGAAGTATATACTCATAACCCTTCGTAGTGGTTTATAAAGAAAATGAGAATTATCCAAAGCATATCCCCCAGGAGTGTCGTAACCAAGAGTGCAGCAAGGCCCATTGTCGTGCACCAGTTCCCGTTCGAGTCTAGCTCAAAGCGGTGTTTTCGGGTTTTACCCCTAGGTACATCTGTGCCAGAGCCGCCTCTACTTGCTCGTATCCAGACAGGGATGTATTGCTTGGAAAACTCACAAAATCTCTACAATAACAAAATTCTAGGAATTTCTTCTATACTAATCCTCAAAGTCTATCTTTGGGCTATGTTCTCTAATCAGAGTTTATCTAAATCTAGCTTCCAAGGTTAGTAATAAACTGCCTCTGATACCAACTATAACGCCCCGACCCCAGCTACCCAGAGTCAGTGCATTACTTCGTAACATTGGCATGATCACAAAAGATCAAGTCTCGAAAGACCGATTAGTTTAGTAGCCTTGGAAACACTAGATACATTCATAAACGTTACATTACATCATAAAGTGAAAAACTACAATAACAAAGTCTCCATAGACCACACTCATATCCTCTTATGACTATCCCTGCAGGTCATTCATAAAATACTTCTTCACATCCTGGAAAATATTAAAAGATTGAAAGGGGTGAGCTCAGATTCTCAGTAAGGATAACAATATAGCGGAAGCTTTCATAAATAAACATTAACATTTAAAATCCTTTTAAACATGAACTTCAACATAATATGGCAAAAGTAAAATGAGATAATGCCATTCACTTCTTCACATGGATATTCTAATGGTCGAATAATCACATGCAATATCAATAACCACTTTCATAATGATGGAATGCATAATGCCAGACATTCTGAAACATTTTGTCAAGGCCTCGGCCAAGACGTCTAAAATGATTAAGGCCTCCACCAAAATCACAAATCAAATTGGGAAAGGGCCTCGGCCAATTCCACGTCTAGTTGTCTCATGAGACCTACCGATGCATTGAGGAGCTATAGCGGGCTCCACCCGTCACTTATTAAGTCTAATACATTCCTCATATGAATAGGTTTAAACATATCATAAACCATAACATAATCGTATCACATAAAACATGCATAAAGGAAACATAAAATTTCCACATTTCAATCACAAGATATCAATACAACACATTGATATAATAAAAACGCTTTCAAAACCATTTTCAATACCAAAATAAAAGAAAGTTAAAACTTTGTATTTATTTTTCATTTAAAAAAATGATGGCTTGTAGAGGAAGCCGAAACTCAAATAATGGTCACGGCGGCGGAGAAGTCGTTGTCGCCGCATAAGTACGGAAAGAAAAACATTCCCTTTTGTCGTTTAGAAAAATGCTTCATATAAAAAGATTCCTTTTGAATAAACGTAAAAGTCAAAGGGGTTTATACACCGTATAAAAGGAAGTTGTGTATAAAACCAAATATGCCTCAATGAAAGGGGATTGAGACGAAGTCCGTAAAAAGATAATTTTTTAAATAAAGTACATCTATAATGTGTATTCACTATAAGTACACATAAATAATGTAAAAATACAAGATAGGACATAATAATATGATGACATAATTTGGAAGTAGGAGATTAACCCAAAGAATGAAAATTGGGTTAAGAAATTCCCTTACCTTGTGTCCGACTTGATTCGACCGTTCTTTAACCTCCTGAATAATAAACTTGAGTTAATTTCTATTTACTTAAGAACCTTTTTCATGTTCATTATTCCTTTTATATCCCTTATTACCATGTTATGAACATTATGTAATTATTAAAGTTTATAATGGTCATTTTGTCGATCTTAGGTACTTGAGTCAACAATAAACTTCTTATAATTACAAGTTGTTCATGTGGTGAAATATCCATTATATATAGAATTAAATTCATGATGTAGATATCATATATATCATATATATCCAGTATATACATTCATTCATAATATTACGTAACATTTAGAGGTAAGAAATGAAATGCACCGTTCATGGAGACGGTAAGCCGTACGTACGCATGAACGCTACTTTCATTTCTATTTCGTATTTAATGGAATGAAATCATAATTATATAGAGGTATAATATAATTCTAGTATAATATAGTGTATAATACCATTTACTCCATCCTTTATACATCCCACATATGGCATTAACGATTCAAATCACTTTGAGGGGGCGGTAGTCCGCACTTCCTAAAATGAAATTATCGCGTTTACCCATAATGGAAATCATAAAGTATGCCATAAATGAGAAATAAATAAGAATAAGTAAAACATAAACATATTATATATCATATATAAATATATTTACATCTTAATGGCCACCTTTTAAGGTGTTATATGAGTGTTGAACAATCATCGTTTCGTGAGGCAGAAATTCGCCATCCACAGAAACCGTATGTTCTTTAACCATTAGATGTAGTTGTGTGTAAGTGTAGCTCGAATCCTTCTTATAAAAACATCCTAGTATATTTAGGATACTGGTGTTGTTACAAAAGTAATGAATAAAAATAGCTTAGGGGGTTGTAGAATAAAAATAAAACAAAACAACATTAGAGAAGACATTACCTCAAAATCGGGTAACTCTTTTTGATTTGAGACAAAGGCTTCCTTGAGAAGAGTTATGCCCAAAGTTAGGATTCTAGGAGTAATAGGGGGAAGTTGGGAGAGTATTTGGGCAGAGTTTGGCCGAGCCAAATGGCTTTATGGTGTGAATAAGGTGGGAGAGGTGGGGGCCTTTTATAAGTGGAGAGGAGAGGCTCTTTTGGAAAGATTGAAATGTTACATTATTACACAATGCTTTTCGGATTCTAAAGGTCCCACACTTATATAATTAGTGGATAAGGTGATAAGTGTTCGAAATCTACCCATCCAATAGTCTTTGGACAAGTGTAAGCCTTGGATTTTACATTATCTTTTCATTTTATTAAAATCGTTAAATAATGAGGTCATCGCTGCATCATAATGATGTCATAAATAATTTACTTTATTTAATGTCTAAAAATTATAAAAAAAATACTATGATGTAGGAAATCTTTTTATCTTTCTAATTAATATTTATAGTCAAAATTTGGACTTGTGTAACCCCACTTAAAAACTATTTTAGTAAAATAACTCATGTTTGTGTCAATTTAATTTTAACATTAAATAAATATATATTAATGTCATTTTCCAACTAAAGTGGCTCCATGGGGTCCCCAAGTTGACCCATGGGTTTTCTTGGTCGCCCATGACTCATCCAATAGTAGTAGGACAAGTTTCATGCTCATCTCATATTATTAAAACATTATTTGTACCTTAAACTACACTAATTACCTCTAATCGCGATTAAGAACTTAAAAGTTACTATTCACCAAAAAATTATTTTAATCTCATTGAACCGCATTTTACTTCTTAATGACAACCATGTATGTCAGATTTTTGAAAATCAAATCACAGAAGTGGTAATATTTCATTTAAACGAAAAATCAGTTATTTAACTACCACTTAGTGGTTTCACTATTCATCAAAAATTGAAGTTTTTCAGAACAAAGCCAAAATTTCACCCTAAGCTATAATTGATATTCCGAATTCAAAAATGATGTCTATTTTAAAAAATTCCAAACATATAAGTTGCATTAATTAATTTTATAATTAATTCCCACTGTTACAACAAATAGCGTGTTTTTAAGAAACAATTTATATCAAAAGATTGGCAATTGTTTATGTCCAATTTCAATGTTAAATTAATTCTAATGACCACCATTGGATAAAATGGTAAAAATATATTCTAATTATACTTTAAAACCACTAAATAGTATAATTTATCACAATAAATTATTTTGATTAAAAAAGTTTTTTTAAGTATTTTTCACTATTCATAAAAAATTTGGAAGTTCTCAGAAAGTTACAAAAAATTCAACTTAGGATAATTTCGATATTACGAATTCAAAAATGAAGTCCATTTTGAAATATAAAATTTCTATAATTTTAAAAAGTGGTTATTACTATTCATAACGGCTACTTAGATTAGTCGCGGTGTTTTAGAACTCGAAGTTGCGTACAATGCAAGCTATTTCATTATTGAATGAGAAGCGTATCGTGGAAGCTCGGGGTGTTACAAACATAACATGTTCAAGGTTTGTTGAATTATTTAGGGATATTATGGTTCAAGTTAATGGTTTTTATTTTATCACATAACATGTTAATGTGTTACAAGTAAGTGATAAAATATTCATGACATTTATGAAATTTTAATTAAGTCATAAGTGTGCACACATTTCTAAAATGAATGTTATTACTTTATAGGGACCAAAGTGCAATATTATAAAGTATAACCTAGGTATAAAAGCTCATTTTAGCCTCTTTAAAAGAAAGATCCATCATTTGTATGAATTTAGAGAGATAATATCTCCTCTCCTCTCTTATCAATCTCTTAGAGATAGATTCTGAAGGAAGAACAAGGTCGGGTCGATCCCACTTTCTTGATCAAATTCGTGTTCTTCACACAATCAAAGGTACATCATAAAGATATTTGATTTCCTGAACTAGCGCTAGGTAATAATAGATCAATGATCTAGGATCTATGGTTTGTGTGTGGATGATCTAGAGTATTAGTATCTTGGTTCCTTTAATCCATGCCACGTCGATGGTGAGAGAATAAAATTGGCAATTTCAAATGAACAAGGTACCATTTACGCTTTTGTTTGATTTTATTTTTCATGATTAAATTGAATTTTATGTGATCCTTTAATAAATTTGGGCAAGTTTTTTGTGTATTTAGTGTTTTTAACATGAATCTAAACCCAAAATTTTAAATTGCATGTTTTCTATGCTTCTGTTGTGCCCCAGGTTCCTTCAATTACTATTAGAACGAATGTGCAATTATGTAAGTCAAAAAAATTAAAATTTCAAATAAATATGCTATTATTCGGATATAGGGTTTTGACATGGTCCCAATGAAATTAACAAAAAATTGATCTGAGTTTGTATCTCCAATATATGGATGATCAAAGATCGATGGGTTTTGTATAAAAATTGTGATGAAAATTCAATCATTAATTTTTTTTTGCACTTTAATGGATACTGGTGTGACGATTTTTTAGTTGGGGAATGACATAAGTGTGTTGCATGTTAGCCAAAGATACTAGAAACTGGTTGGGGTAGTCCATTGGAAATAAGGCTTATTGTGAAAGCATGGATTATTATCCAAAAATCAAAAAAAATATAAGTGTCCATGTCCTTAGATAAGGATAAGATTAAAAAAAGGATTAAAAAAAGTCAACCAATATTTCCAAATCCATTAAATAGATGTGGACACCTTGGCCCCTCCAATTTATGGGGAGCATGATGTGTTTGACTTTATATATATATATATATATATATATTGTGTGTGTTTGTACCCTTAAATAGATGCCCCAAATTAGACTTGGGTCAGACCAGTATAGTCTAGGTCTGACCAACTTATCCCATCAACCCTATCACAAGCCCTAATTTAATATTTGGGGATCTGATTTAGGTCAAAATAGACCCGAAAAATTATGACAAAAAAAAATAAGAAATTTAATTTAATTTTCATGAATTTAATAAAATTATTCTAGGTGTATGGGATGCATCTATTATTAATTAAAATTATTTTTATGTGAGTTAAAGTATTAAAAATAACCTTGAGTTTAATTTTAAAAAATTTAATTTTTCTTATGAAATATAATTTCATGTATGTGTGGGGGTGTCATTTTATGTTTTTTTGTGGTTGTATCCCTAAGCATCCAATATATATATATATATATATATATAATTGTATGCTGATTGATCATGACCCAAGACCGAACCGTGCAAGTTTGGTTTTTAATTTCATTTCATTTAATTCTTTCATTTAAGTTTTAAAAAGTAATAATTATTTTATTTTGATGATCTGCACATTGTCCCTCTATTTTTTATTTGTATAAGGGTCCGCGTGTCCACATTTAAGTGAAAAAAAATTAATTTTTCACCCCAAGTTCCCCTCAACTGCATGTGAGTATACATTGTAAAGATCGAATGAGTTTGTGGGAAAATGTTTTGAGTTGAGATTTAGTATAAACCAAACAAGTGAAGTGCACAAGAGTTGCAGACTCTGCAATTCAAGTCATGTATTGACTTAAGGAATTCCCCTAGGGTATTGGTTAATCCATTATTTGCTCAATGGATTAACCAATTGATAACAACTCATGATCACTTCATTATTTATTTATTTTATCTTATGAATGGTTTATTATTTTTTTTAATGTGTATTTATTATGCACGATCACATAGTATAATTATAAACAAACATTCATAGATAAAATGAACATGTGTAGTTAATGTTTTCTATTTAGATAATGGTTAAGTTATGAGTGCGATCACATAGAACAAACATGTAAAGTAGAAAAGAATTTCATTCATCAAGATTAAATTACCAAATACCTAAAATTAAATATTACATCAATAAATGTATTCCATCACTTTAATTTGGACACAACCAATTATTTAATGTGTTCATCAGCCCTATTTTAGGGTGTCTCTTACTAATGGGGAGTTCTTATGAGAGTGGTGGGCTGACTTCACTAAAGTTGGAAGAAAAGGAGTATTCATAGATATATTGTTATAACTTTAGAGGAAAAGTGTTGAGCAATACAAAGTAATTATTTATAGAAGTTGAGACTCCACTCAATAGATCAAGGATCTTTGAGTTAATGTGGTTGGCCAGTTAAAAACCTACCTTAGACTCTCAAAGTAGTAGTAATGTCATAGCTCAGGATATTGACACATTTATATCATGGGTTGTGACAAAAACAAATATTTCCTAAGTTAAAATGCAGTAAAGTGGTCAACCTAGGTTATCTCCAAATAGGAGTGCACAACTGTCACCTTTGTCACTTGAAATTAGAGAAATAAGTGAGATTGTTTTTTAAATTGTTTGATTTTAAAAAGAAATAAAGAAATTGAAATGATTTTTGAACCCAAATTAATGAAGAGGGTGATAGGTTTAGGGTATTATCACCTTTTTCAATGTCATTATGGTTATAAAAATTATTCCCCCTCTATTCTTATTTAATGATAAATGAATGACTCCTTGATCAAGTTGTCAATCACCCTTGGTTGAAGGAAGCAATGAAAACCACTTTTGTGTGCCTGAAAATTCATAAACCTTTCCTAAAAAACTAAGGAAAGTTCTGATTATGAATTTTTTCTCCTTATAAATCTATAAAATTTTCATAAATTCCACACACGTTCCAATAATCGCTAGATACTCACCACCTACCACAATATGCTCGATCGAGACAAACTGCACTAGGAAGAGGGAGTTGAAATATCTTCAACCAAAGCTATAAAAAATGAATGAAAGTAGAACCCAAAATAATATCACATTAAGAGAATTGGGAAACACTAAAAATAGATATAATTAAATATAAGAATATATTTTTACATTAAAGTACAAGAATTTGACATTTCAAAAGGAAAACTCACCCTTCCCCGATCACTCGAGATATTTACCCCTTCATGTAAAGGGTAATAGAGTTGAATAGGGAAGAATTGGGAATTATAAAACTAATAAAATAGAAAATTGAAAATACATAGCACTTAAAGCTTCTAATTCTCCAGTAAACCACATCCTTCTCCTCCTTCAACACCTTTTAATGTAAGTGAACACTCATATTTATAGGCTTGAGGGGTGGAAAATCTTCCCTCTATGTTCACTCCTTCGAAATTTTGAGTCTATTTAGCTTAATAAATGGATAAATCGTGGAAATTTTTCTATATAAAAGTTATTACTCTCTCTCTTTTAAATTATTACACAAAATATCATATTATTTGGACAAGATTCAAAAAAATTATACTCAAATTACTAAAGAATATTTTTTCTTCCCAAAGAGACTCCTCAACTCCCTACACTTTGGTGAATTCAATGGATGTCTTAATAACCTAAATTATCCATGAAATTTAATGTGAAAATGAGGCTCAGAGTAATATTTATCCTATAGTTATAATAACCCCATTTTTAGTTATGTAGGCTAACACATGCTTTAATAACTATGGTGGGGTCCATTTTATCAGCAAAAAAAATTTCTCCACTTGATTGATTTTTCTAGTCTAGTTTGTCTCGAATTGGATATGGGTCTAGAAGAAAAAGTCAAATATCACAAACCAAGGAAGACTTAAAAAAGAATCACTTAAATTGGATCAAAATTTTAAAAGTTATACCCAAAAAACTGTTAAATTTCTAGAATTAACCAATTTTCACAATTAAGCCCAAAATTCACCCAAAAAATCTAAAATGATGAAAATCGGCTCAAATTGATTAATTTTAAGGGATTAATTAATTTAAAAACATATTAATAATTATGAAAATATCATCTCTATCAATTCCCCCACTCTTATCACTTGGACTCCTGGACAAGTAAGAATCAAAGAAAATTTAAAACACATGCCCATGAGATCCACCAATTCTGCACCAAGAAACAAATGATATCATGCCTCATTAAAAAAATCAAGTTCTCAATTAATATCATTAAATATATTTCCTCTCCATTTCTCCTCTCATGCACATAAGACACCTACCTCGCATGAATTTTCATTCATCTCACAAATGTCAATTTTTAACAAGACTTTTCTCATCCAAATATATGAAAGGTTCTCCATAGTCTTGAGAAATTTATACATCTCCACCCGATGTTAGTCAAGGACATGTGTTTATCATGAGGAATATGTAGGTTTGTTCTGTGACTTTTGGTTTGTAGGATTCAGATGTCAAAAAAATCTGAGGTCTAATGAGGAGGGCTTGGCCCTTTTTGAAGAAAATTTGCAAGATTCTAATTTTCACTCAATTATGGTCTCCTCCTCACGCTCCTTTTAGAAAACCAGCACCATAATCATGAAAAATCAATTAAATTTCACACTATTAAACATTTCAGTAGAAAAAATTTCAATCTTCTCAAAAAAAATTCTTGAAATCTCCAAATAGGCACATCTTTCTTTCTTAATTGGAAGATCTATAAAGGCACAACTTCTTATATCATAAAAGCTCCAGAAAATAACATCTTTCAATGGAATGAAATTTTTTTCAGAAAACACATCTCTTAAGAATTTTATTTTCCACCCAAAGTTTCACCAAATGAGGTAGCACAATACAATACATCTTCCCCCACACTTAAGTTCAACAAGATCATACAATTTTGCTTCAAGAGAAGGTCAGATAGAGAAAATTGGCTTGTAATGTGGCTAACCTAATAGGAAGTTCATGGATTATAATGTATAAAAGTATTAAATGTGCAAGGAAGGCCAGAATAAAAAGGATTTTCTTGTAAAGGGGTTGAAAACCCAAAGAAATTCCTCAATAATTTAAAACAAAAGTACCTAAAACCCTCAAGTTTTGATAGGAATAAATCAAATTCTAGTTAAATCAATCATGATTTTGTTCTCTCAAGAAGTGAGGTGAATAAAAATGTTTTAGAAGCCTCACAGGAAAGGGATTTTAAAGATAAAAATAGTGATATGTGGCATGAGATTCAAAATCAGAGTACTTTTCATGAAATTAACAATGATTTAAACTTGAAACAAATTCATTTTTAGCATTAATTTAAGCTCGGTTTCATATAATAAATTGGTTTACTCATTGACATGGGTTTCAAAAATGTAAATGATAATCATTTCACCTCAAAATTTTCAAAAATACACAAAAAATGAAAAAGAAACACACAAAAATTTGAAAAACACGCAATTTTTTGGAAAATAGAAAAAAAAAATTAAATTCATAAACTATCAAGGTTTCATCCCCCAAATATAAAATATTTGGTGTACTCAATTCACTCAAGTGGATTTAACATGTGAGAAGATTTGAAATTAAATCATAGCAAGCAAGCAAGTTTAAAAGATAGGTACAACCTGAATTATTAGCAATGGAATGTAGAGTTAAGATCCTAAGTGTTGCATACTAAAATCTTAAAACTAAAAGAAGAAAAAAAAGCATAAGAAATTTATTAAAATAAATAAAAATAATAATATAATGATAAAATAAGGATTGATCTTGGTTTAATCCCCTAAGTGGGTCCTAGGTTTTGACTGCCTTCAGATGGGCAGTTCCAGTTGGTTATCCCCAATCTAATGGTGGGTGGAGTTTCTTTGACATAAAACAATAGACCTTATTCTTTAAAACTTTAACTTCTTCATTTTTTTGAGGAATCCATGGGTATAGTACACCAAATCCACCCCTAGGACAATAATATACAACTTTCATGGTGGGGGTAGGACAATGAATGGGTCGTCCTCTTTCTTTTTTTCCACTTTAAAAACTTCTTCTTCATTCTCCAATGATTTCTCAAGGTATGTTGTATCAATGTAATAATCAAAGAAAAATTATGATTGTAATTATATTTGAACAAAATTAAATAATGAAGAATCTATATCAAATTATTCCCTTTTAAATTAAGCATCTTGTTTCTCATTTTCCTCCATCAAATTCACTTTTATCTTCTTATGTACTCTCTCCGATAAGTGTTCAACAAGTCCAGGGATATCTATATATTCCTCATAATGCATTTCTTCCTTTTTCTTCCTCATATACCAAGGCAATACAAGTGTTGGAAAAATCTGAAAATTTCAAGCAAGGGGAGGTAATACTCAATATATTTTTAATAAAATTAAAAGATAATGAGTTCATGAAAAGATAATATCCCTAAGTTTGTTCAGCTTCAATTTATTCTTTAGTGGGATGTGGTTCTTGAAGTTTAATTTCACTAGATAGAGGTAGGTAGTCAGGATCCTCCATCTTTTCTAAAATTACACCACTTTGGTGGTGTCTTCCTTCAATGGTGTTGGATCTTCTATTTTTTAAGTAATTGGGGGATAAATTAGTTCCTTAAAAATATTCTAGAAGTAAAATATATCTTTTTTATCTTCTATATGTACTTCATAAGGCAAATCGTCTTCATTAATATCTTTTAGAAAAATTTGAGAAGGGCCTAGTAGATATTCTTTTAATTTCATCAAGGTCTCCCCAGGTTCTTCAATGTCAAAGATAAGCATGGGATCCACTTACACCACTTTTTATGGTTCTGGTTTTTGTTTCGGCTCTAGCTGTTTCTCTTGGGATACATGTACATATTCTTTTATCCACTCTATTTTTTTCTCCAGGTTTTACACTGTTTGATTCATCCTTTACAATCGGGCTTCAAGATCCTTGTGAAATTCTTCTTCTTGGTGTTGTGCCTGTGAAATTTCTTAATAAAATTCCAAAAAATATACTCATGGAGTTCAATTATTTCTCTATACAATCCCTTCAATACTTGGTATTTGAGGTTCACTTTAAGGTCTTGAATGAGATCCTTGAATTCATCCTTCTGGATGATTTGGATTCGAGATCCTCTGATCTGTTTAGAAAAGAAATAAACAATGTCCTCCATAGACTAAGGTGATTTAAACATTAGTTCTTCACTTATGGGTAATTATTATATGAATTAAAGAAATAATCATTTAAAAACATCATGGTAAAATATTTTTTTATGTTTTTTTAATTCTAAAAGAGTCAAATATTTACAATTAGATTATTGGCATTGCCTCCCCAACAACAGCACAGATTTTTGACACTTTTCTATCATGGGGTGTGACAAAAACAAATATTTCCTAAGTTAAAATGTAGTAAAGTGGTAAACCTAGGTTTTCTCTAGAGAGGATCATACAAAAAATACGTTTGTAACTTGAAATTAGAGAAATAAGTGAGATTTTTTTTGAAATTTTTTGATTTTAAAAAGAAAAAAAATAAATTGAAATGGTGTTTGAACCCAAATTAATAAAGAGATTGATAGGGTCAGAGTAGGATCACCTTTTAAAATGTCATCATGGTCATAAAAAACAGTCCGCCTATCTTCTTATTTAATGATAAATGAAATACTCATCGATTGAGTTGTCAATAACTCTTGGTTGAAGGAAGCAATGAAAACCACTCCTGTGTGCATGAAAATTCATAAAACTTTACCAAACAACTAAGGAAAGTATCAATTGGGAATTTTTTATCCTTATAAATATAGAAACAATTCATGAATTCCACACATGTTCCAAATATCCCTAGACACTCACCACCTATCACAATATGCTCAATCAAGACAAACTATACTCGGTAGAGGGAGTTCAAAGATCTTCAAACAAAGATATAAACAATGAATGAAACCAAGACCCAAAATATGATCACATTAAGAGAATCAAGAACCACTAAAAATATATATAATTCAATATAAAAATAGTGTTTTACATTAAAGTACAATACTCCTACATTACAAAAGGAAAACTCCCCCTTCCCCAATCACTCAAAATCTTTACCCCTCCATGTGAAGGGTAATAGAGTTAA
Organism: Viscum album; assembly: GCA_963277665.1. Taxonomy (NCBI): domain Eukaryota; kingdom Viridiplantae; phylum Streptophyta; class Magnoliopsida; order Santalales; family Viscaceae; genus Viscum; species Viscum album. Next base: position 1,662,765,925 of record OY728135.1, on the reverse strand, counting down.
ATGGGGAAGAAGTGAGCATTATAAAACTGAGAAAATAAAAAATAAAAAATATGTATCACTTAAAGATTCCAATACTCCATCACAGTCCCTCTTTCTCCTCCTTCAACACCTTTTAATGGAATTGAACGCTCATATTTATAGGCTTGAGGGGTGTAAAATTTTCCCTCTTGATTCACTCCTCTAAAATTTTGATTATATTTCTCATAATAAATAGCTAAATCTCAGGAATTTTTCTTCATACAAGTTATTTCTATATATCTTATTCATTCTCTTATAAAATATAAGATTATTTTTACAACTTTCAAGAAAATTATACTCGAATTACTAAATAATACTTTTTCTTTTTGAGAATACTCTTCAAATTCATCCACTTTGGTATATTCAATGGATTCCTTAATGAACAAAATTATTCATGAAATTTAATTTGAAAATTTATCTTAGAGTACTATTTATCATCCATTTTTAATAACCTTATTTGGAGTTATTTAGGCTAAGATATGCTTCAATAACTATGGTTCCATTCTATTAGCCAGAAAAATTTCTCCACTTGATTGATTTTTCTAGGCCAGTGTGTCTTGAATTGGATATGGGTCTAGAAGACAAAGTCTAATACCACAAACAAATTAAGACTAAAAAATAATCACTTAAATTGTATCAAAATTTTAAAAGTTATTCCTGAAAAATAAAAGCTCCAAAAAACTGTTAAATTTCCAGAATTGACCAATTTTCACAATTAAGCCCAAAATTGAACCAAAAAAATAAAATGATGAAAATAAGCTAAAATTGATTAATTGAATGGATTAATTCATTTAAAAACATGTGAATAATTATGAAAATATTATCTCTATCAGCTATGAAGAGAGTTTTAAGGATCATTGTCACTATAATACTCAAATGATTGAGTGTTCTGAATTTAATGGTTAAGGCCTACTTGGATTTGATAAAATAGTGGGAGACATTTAAAATTAATATTTTGAAAATTTATACTTGTAATAAAGATAAATTACTAATATGATAAGTTTATTTGTTTTAGATAAAATGGAAACCACTACCAATTCAATTTCACGACGAACAATATTGGATAAAGAGTATATCTTGACCATCTCTAACTTCTAGGAGTGGTACAGATTCTTATTCATAGTACTACGCTAAGAGTGTAAGATTTATGTATTATAATCCCCACTTCATGATAACCCCCTCAAGGTGAAATAAAATAAGATAAAGATAAATACAAGTATATTGATAATGCACTAGATCTTCAATGTTTCATGTTGTCATCTATGTCTAGTGATCTACAAAAATGAATGAGGAAAAATATGTTTTCCAAATGTCATCTTATCTCTAAGAGTTATATCGGGAGTGATCTTGGTAAAAAAAATGAGATATCTAGTTCTCTATATAGATATAGGGTAGTATAAGGGAATCAAGTGGGACCACTTTTACTCAAGATGATTGGATACATTGAGTGATTGAATACCCTTGGGTTCAAACTGAACCAAGAACTAGAAACTGGTCTCATCATTGCCTCTTTACCACATAGCTTCTAAACTTTAATTGTTAATTATAATATTAATAACATGAATAAGTAACTCCCATATTTTTTGGATTTATTTCACTAATAAGATAAGGATATGAAGAATTCAAACTCTTTTGTCCTTGCGGTGAACAAGGGGAGGAAAGGAAAAGATAAAGTGTCAAGGGATAAGTCTAATTAAAAGACACCAATGTGACTCCCTTACAATAAGACAAAGATATTGAGGGAAAGAAATTATTAGGAGGAAGTCTGTTTTTCATGTGATAAGAAAGTCCAATGGAAGAAGAATTGCATAGGTGGGAAGAAGAAGAAAGTTGATGCTTCTGCTTTAGGTATATTTTCCATTGAATTCAATTTATCTAATTTTACAAGTTGGGAATTAGATACTTCATATGGATCGCACATTTATATTTGAATAAAGGAACCAATTATATTCAAGATAATTTAAAAAGGTGAAGTATATATTTGTGTAGAAAATGGTTCGAGACTAGAATTATTAATAGTGAGAGAGTATCATCTTAATTTTCCTAATGGAATGGTTTTTATACAAAAATAATTGTTATTATATACCATATGTTACCAAAAACATAATATAAGTGTTGATTTTAAACACTATGGGATTTTATTTCAAATTTGAAAATAAATTATTTCTTATGTATAAGGATAACATATGTTATGATATGGAACATCTTAAAAATGGGTTGTATATACTTGAACTAAAAAATCTAGTATTGGCAATAAATGAAAAATATATTGATAATGACTTGTTTACCACATGCCTTTGGCACTTTATACTAGGTCATGTAAATGATTATCATTTAAGCTAACTTCATAAAATATGGTATTTTGACTCCATTGTGTTAAAACCCTTGGATGTATGCCACACTTGTTTACAAGGTAAAATGGAAAAAGCACCTTTTAGTGGGAAAGGAGAAAAGGCAAAAAAACCATTATAATTGGTTCATACTAATGTATTTGGTCCATTTACAATATAGGAAAGGGGTTGTTTTTATTACATCGTCACTTTTATTGATGACTATAGTATATATGAATATATCTACTTAATGAGGTATAGGTTAGATTCCTTTAAAATTTTTAAGGAATGTCAGAATAAATTATAGAATTATCTTGGTGAGAAGATCAAGAAAATTTTCTCAAAACTTGGTGGATAATATCATAACCAAGATTTCATCGATCATTTAAAGGAGTGTAGGATAGTTTTCCAACTCACTCTACCTTATGCACCTCAGTGGAATTGTGTTAGTGAAATTAGGAATCGGAACCTATATTACATGGTCAGATTGATGATGATTCATGAAACTCTTCCATTATCCTTTAGAGATATGCACTACATATTGTGGCATATACATTAAGTAGGGTACCAACTAAAACAATAGATGGGATTCCATATGAGTTATGGTATGGAAAGAAACCCAATTTGTCACACATATGTGTGTGGTGATACGAGGTGTTTGTCAATACTATACCTCATGAATTAGTATCTCAAAGCATGAAGTGAATCTTTATAGGTTATCCTAATGAGAATAAAGGATATTACCTAAATAACCTTTTGGATAGAAAGGTGATTGTGGAAATACATACAAAATCTCTAGAAAGGGAACACATTTCTAAGGGAAATAGTGAGGGAAATATTGAATTAAATGAAGTTGATGTTCTAGATGCATAAGAGTTAGTATGAGGAAAATCTCCACAAGAGACAGTAGAGGAGGAAGATGTTCCTGAGACACAAGTACAGTGATGGTCCATAATAGAGGTTAGAGATCCATAGAGATTAGGTTTTCTTATCATCGAGTCAGGTGACACATTACTCCTAGAGAATGATGAACCTCTAACCTATAAGGAAGATGTATATGGAAATGATGCTACTAAATATAAAGAAGCCATGCATTCTGAAATGTATTCCATGTACCAAAATTAGGTTTTTATTTTGATTAATCAACCAACTTATGTAAAACATATTGGGTGTAAATGGGTATTCAAGAAAAATATAGACATGGATAGTCAAGTAATAGCCTATAAGGCATGGATAATAGCAAAGGGTTTTAGAAAATGTCAACAAATCAACTATGAAGAAACCCTCTCACTAGTTACAATACTATAATCCATAAAAATATTACTTGAAATAGCAACCTTCCATGTGTCACACTAGAGTTTTTATTTTCATCCTTTGTTCTATTTCATTTTTGGATCTTGGTTTTTCTCTCAAGTTTTGGGTGTGACAGGTTTAAATTTTGAGATGATATTTTTTTTATCTTTGGTCCAAGGTTATTTCTTAATTTCCTCTAGGATTTTCTAATGAAATTTTGAGTTGTTAGGCTTGACATAAGGTGGCACATGGTTTTCACATGGTTAGAGGAAATTGTGTGGCATGCTCCAGGAAACTGTGTGGGCCTTTGGATGATTTTGGTTGAGGGTTCATGGCCTATGCATGGTTAGAAAAACCATGTGGTAAGTGTGCGGGGAGGTTCTCTCTCGAGGAATAACCATCTCGCATGTTTGATGCATGGTTTACCAAACTATGCGGTCAAATCGTGTGAGCTACCCAGATCTTAATTTTTTTTCAAATTTCAATTCTACCCTTTCTGTATTTTTAACCCAAAATGACATATTCTTCCTTATCCTAGTTTGTACGGCCCAAAGGGAGCCCCTCCCATATTCTCCAAGATTCCCCTTCCTCTCTTGGTGTAGATCTAAGGTTCTTGTTCAAGTTTTGGGGGTGATTTCTCAAGGTATCACAACTATAAAACTGGCATTTAATAGTGCTAGAAATGACCTTTATCTGCGCTAGAAAAGAGCTGACTATGTGAGAAACATTAAAATACCAATGATTTTATCATAACTGAAAAAGTACTAATAAAGGAGTCATTTATCCATTCTAAAAAAATGCTAATAAATAGGACCTTTATCAGCACTTTTAAAAGCACTAATAAAGGACCTATTTATTAGTGCTTTAATTTAGTTCCACTAAAGGAACCCTTTATCAGTGCATATAAAATGACTAATAAAGGGTCATGCTGTAGTATGTTATTACAACACACTACAGTGACACTATAGTGTGTTGTAACAGCACACTACAACACCAGAAATGCATTATATATCAACAAAAACAAGTCCAAATATAGAATTTAAATGAAATGAAATTTACAACACAAATACTAGAAAAAACACTATATTATAGACATTTAAAACATTGGTTTATGCAATTACATAAATAAAAATTGTTACATACATTCAAAAAAAATCCTAACTGTCAATGTTACCATGATTTCCATTGACTTTCTTTGTTGAACTGACAACATTGCATGAGTAGTTTCGAACAAACCACCTCAACTCAAAAAAAAGAATCTACCTATATAAGAAAACCATTATTATGATTAATACTAAAAAGAAATAAATTAAACATAAATATGAAATGATGCATTAATTATATGGGTAATGATTTTACTGTGAAAATATCAAGATTACCTCTATGATTGAGTAGTGGAGGGAACTTGAAAGAAAGTGATAAATGTCAACACTATAGGAGTGAAAGGTTTTGTGAGAGAATAAGTCTGTATAAGTTTTGGTTCAAAAAGGGATAAAAGATGGAAAGAGTGCCCAAAATCGAACAAAAGAATCCACCTATATAATAAAAGAATTATTATGTGAGTAATACTAAAAAGAAATAAATTAAACATACATATGAAAGAATACATTAATTATATGGACAATAATTTTATGGTGAAAACATCAAGATTGCCTCTGTAATTGAGAAGAGGTAGTATTGTTGCTCTTCCTGAAAAGGTAGTGGGGGTAACTTGAAAGAAAGTGATAAATGCACCACTATAGGGGTGAAAAGGTTTTAAGGGAGAAGGATCATGAAAGTTGGATAGATCACCCCAACTTGAACAAAAGAATCCACCTCTATAAGAAAAAAATTATTATGTGAGTAATACTAAAAAGAAATAAATTAAAAATACATATGAAACAATACATTTATTCTATGGAAAATGATTTTACTATGAAAATATCAAGATTACCTCTATAATTGAGAAGAGACAGCATTGTTTCTCTTCCTATAAAGGTATTGGAGGTAACTTGAAAGAAAGTGATAAATGGACCACTATAGGGGTGAAAAGGTTTTAAGGGAGAACGATCATAAAAGTTAGATAGAGCACCCCAACTTGAACAAAAGAATCCACCTATATAAGAAAACAATTATTATGTGAGTAATACTAAAAAGAAATAAATTAAACATAAATATGAAACAATACATTAATTCTATGGACAATGATTTTACTGTGTAAACATCAAGATTACCTCTGTGATTGAGTAGAGACAACATTGTTGCTATTATTATAAAGGCATGACACATGGATAGAAATATTCTAAAATAAATTAACTCTGCAAGGAATAATGAAATTTAAATTAATGTTATATTATATAATTTTTTGATAAAATAGATAAAGTATATTGTAACATTACCTTTGCATCTATCCAAAGGGTTTCATTCATTATAGTTTGTTCTTCAGAGGTATTGGTAACATCATCATGTGTAGAAGACATTGTCCGCATGAGTTTTCAAACATTTAATTTAGATTATGTTAATGGAGTAAAGAACATGAAATATTATGAGGAAAAACATAATATATTAAAAAACACTTTTACCTTCTCATTGAACTCTCTTTATTTTCTTTAAAGGTTTCAAGGATTTGGTTCCCCTTTAGAGAATCTAAATCCCCTATTTGTGGTACCCTATAATGTACAAGACATTGTCTATATTGGGACTGGTATGAACTGATTGTGATGTCTCGATGAAAGGTTCATCATCGATGGAATTTTCATCTGACTCAATATTTTTTTTAGTCGCCAGCAGAAAAATCGACCAATTCTTATTTGTTGGATCAAAGACATAAAATACTTTCAATACTTGTGATACCGTTATGAATGGCTCATATTTTTCCCTTTATACATTGAAATTAATCTTCACAAAGCTCATTTCATCAACTTTCACTCTATTTATATTGTCAACCCATTTGCAATGGAAAAGCGTCACTTGAAATGGTGTATAATCCAACTTTTATATCTGTTCAATAATTCCAAAATATAACATATTTTCATAAATTGGATTTCTATACTTGGAACCATATATGTACATCGCTTCATCCATAAGAATAACACCATTATTTTTCATTGTACTGAAGTCATCATGTTATTTTATATAGAACATATAACCATTGATTACAAAACTAGTGTAAGATATAACATTTGCATTCGGTCCTTTAGCTATCCATTGAAGTTGTTCGGAAATTGAATTCAGATTTTAAGATAATTCCTTGTCAATTTGATCTCTGAACCATCCTATAAACTGTTGATTATGTGTATTTGATATCCATCCTTCAGCCCTTAATGGATTCAAATATCTAAGAATATCTTTGTGGGATTCAATGTATGGATCGATATCTTCACTATTATGTAATATGTAAAGATGTGCTTTCTCCTGCTCTGTCAAGGTAATTGTAACAACATCTCTTCCAAAAATCCCTTTTACCATAAGGTTTTCACTGTGATAAGACTTTGGGAGACCGATGCTTTCAACATTTGATAAGTAATTAGTACAAAATTCAATAGCTTCTCCAACGATATATCGTTCTACAATACAACCTTCTGGAAGACTTTGATTATTGACATAACCTTTCAAAATATTCATATACCGTTCAATGGGGTACATCTATCTATAATGGATAGGACCACATAGTTGAACCTCTCTGAACAAGTGAACCATCAGGTGGACCATTATATCAAATAATTATAGTGGGAAGAACATCTATAATTCACACAATATGACTGCAATCTTCTTATTCGTGGTGAGAAACTTCATTGGGACTACAAATTTACTACATATGGATTTGAAAAATAAGTAGAGTATGGTTAATTTATGTTGTACATTTTGAGGTAGAATGCAACGAAAAACAATAGGCATTAAATCTTGGATAAAAACATGAAAATCATGTGATTTTAGTCCTTGTAACTTCAAATTATTCATTGACATGACATTATTGATATTCTATGAATACCCCTGTAAAACTTTTACACTAGTAAGGAAAATGCACAATTGCGATTTTTTCTATCTGGATAGAGTGTAAGCTATTGAGGGAAGAAAAGTTTGCCTTTTACCCTTCATTGGAGCCAATTATTCCCTTATCCCCATTTCAATCAATTCTAACCTAGCCTTGATTCCATCTTTCATTTTTTTCCAGGAACATTTAGTAACGTTCCAATAACATTATCATATACATTTTTTCTACATGCATGACATCAAGAAAATTCATGACCGACAAACAATTCCAATATGTTAATTCAAATAAAATTGATCTCTTCTTCCAACCTGATTTTGTAAGGTTTTTCGAAAATGGTTTACCAAAAATAATTTCAATCTTTTTTACTTTTTTGTACAGTTGATCGCTCATTGCTGGAGACAATGTTGTACCTTGTTCAATATTCCCATCAAATGTTGTCATCCAAGATCAGTATTTATGTCGTTTAGGTAAAAATTTATGATGTCATAAAAACACATTCTTCAATGAATGTTTCAACCGAACTGAGTATATGTGTTTCACACAAATGGTACACCCCAGCATTCCTTTAATTATATAGCCTAATAAATTTCCATAAGTGGGGAAGTCATTTATCATTCCCTATAACATGGCCCTTAATGTGAACTCTTCACTTCTATGAGCATTATACATTGTAACACATATATCCCATATCAATTTCAGATATTTGATCAATGGATCCAAGTAGACATCAATATCATTACCAGGCTTCTTTGCTCCAGATATAAATAGAGACAACATAATGTATTTTCACTTCATTTATAACCATAGAGGTAAGTTATAACTTACCAACATGATGGTCCATGTACTATGAGTACTAATCTATAAACCAAAAGGATTTATTCCATCTGTAGATAACACAAGATGAAAGTTTCTCAAATCATCTTCAAATTCAAGAAACTCGTAATCAATTTTCTTCCACTGAGGAGAATCTTCTGGATGACATAGGTTCCCATCTTTAATTCTTGTATCTGTATGCCATGTTAATTTTCTTGTAGTTTACTAACATCTATATAGTCTTCTAAACCATGGAATGATAGGAAAGTACCATAAATATTTCGAAGTACTTGATTCATTTTTCTTGTATCCATATGTGCCACACTTAGCGAATTTTATGAGTGATTTATAGTCCTTAAGAAACAATATGCAATCATTTGTACAAGCATTTATTTTTTTAGAGATCATGCCCACTGAAAGTAAAATTTGTTAAGAATCATATGTTCAGCATATTAGTTCATTTTCTTCTGGTATCATATCTTTTATAAGACCATGTAGTTCTATAAAGCTGGTGTCACTCCATCCGCTTATAGATTTCAAATTATATAACTTCAATACAGCTAACAATGGTGTGTATTTAGTAAAACCAGTATATAATGGTTTCTTTGAACAACTATTTAACTCCTCAAACAACTTTGGACAATACCAAAGGTTATATTATATTGTCATTGTCATTTCTTCCATGCGATATCTATCATCTTTTACAAATTTATTCATATCAAATGATTCATAAACCATAGTATCATCCTAATCGATGTTGACATTCAGTTTTTTCCCATGTTTAGTCCAACATTTATAGATTTGATCTATTCCATGAAAAATCAAATGTTCTTAAAACTCTTTCAAATTAATTTTTCTTGAATAAAAACAACATAAACACGAATAGAGGATTTTAGAAGGGTTGTCTACATGCTCTCTTGAAAACTTGATGAATTCTTTAACTCCATATTCATATTTGTTTATCAAACGATTAGTGTGCATAAATTTTTGGTTCATATCCATCCTATTGGGTTCATAAAAGATTAATTTCATAAAATATATAAATAAATACACATAAGATATTCATTACCAAAATTTAAAGTTATTGAAAATTCTAATAAGGAAAATATGGATCATTTCTACTAGAATATCTGAGTGCCTTGACATGCCAAATCCAACAATAAGGGCTATTGGAATTTAAAAAAATAGAGGGATAAAAAGGAAGATAATAAATTATATTATCACTAAACTTTATAGGTGTAAACCATAAGATGGATATTGTAATGAACCTAGCCTGAATTACCCAAACAATACCAGGTCAGATCATCTTATGACCTCTAACACACCTCGAAGTCACTAAGGATGGTTTAAACATTGGGTATAAAAAACCATAAATGGGAGGTGGTCCCCCCCCCCAAATAGAAACAATTAGTACCAGAGGTTGAACAAAATTCTAGAATGGCCCTTGGGGTCAATGGATATGCAAGCCCAAAATCATCATTACCCAATATAGGCATACCAGTTAGACAAACAACTATGTAAATAAACGATCTAATAGTTATATAGACACATATACATGTCACGCCAATATAAAAACTCACTTATAGTCTATAAGAAATATAAAATAGATAAAAACCTGATATTTAAACATAACATGAACTGTAACACACCAAGATTCCACGTTACGCTTTCCTTTGAATAATACAGTAGTGTGTGCTGTACGCAACTTCGAGTTCTAACACACACCACAACCAATCAAACTAGCCGTTATAAATAGTGATACCCACTTATTGAAATTTTATAAATTTTGTCTTTAAAAATGGATATCATTTTTGGATTCGGAATATCTAAATTATCCTAGGGTGAATTTTTGGTATTTTCTAGAAAACATTCAAATTTTTATGAATAGTGAAAAATACTAAACATTAATTAAAAACAAATTTTTTAATCCAAATAATTTATAGTGATAAATTATACTATTGAGTGGTTTTAAAGTATAATTAGAATATATTTTTACCATTTAATCCAATATTGGTAATTGGATGTAATTTCACATTTAAACTAGACATAAACAAGTGTCAATCATTTGATAGTTATTATTTCTTAAAAAACACGCTCTTTGTTTTGACAACGAGAATTAATTTTAAATTAATTTATGCCACTTCTGTGTTTTGAATTTAGAAAAATGGATTCCATATTTAGAATTTGGAGGTCCAAATTGTGTAAATAGGTAAATTTTATTTTTATACATTTTGAATAATTATTTTGGTAAATATTTTATTTACCATGGTTAAAGGGTAAATCCGGTAAATGAGGGTAAAAAAATAATATTATAATAATATTAAATTACCCAAAACATGTCCTAACCCTATTGGTTGATACATGTCTGACTATGGGAATATTTGGGTCGATTTTGGGATCCCATGAAGCCACTTGTAAGTGATAATGTCAATTTATATTAATTAAGTTAAAGTAAATGCAAAAATGACATAAGCATATATCTTTTAGCAAAACAATTTTTACATAGGGTTATATATGTTATATTTTAGACTATAAATATTAATTAGAAATATAAAATGATTTCCTACATAATGGTATTTTATTTATAATTTTTAGACATTGAATAATTAAATTTATTTATGACACAATAATGATGCAGTATTTTCCTTATTAATGAAAGAATCAAATAATTTGTATTATAAATGTTAAAATAAATATAATTTGAAAGTTTTGATTGAATAAACTAATTTTATTGGTTAATATGACATGTTATAATTTCTTAAATGAATTTTTTTCGAATTAATAAAGTTTTTAAGACTTTAACAAAAATAAATTATTAAATAGTGTCAAAATTGACATAAATGAGTTTTTAAAACAAATATTATATTATTAATTGATATTCTATTCCTAAAAATCTAATTTTTGTCCAAAGGACTTATATAATGATAGGTGTGTCATTAATGGACCACTTGGAGTCGCTTGAAAGTATATAGTAAGTTTATTAACTATATAATATAAAAATACAAAGAGACATGGTAAATGTAAAACTATTTAACTAAGAGTTAAATCAAAAATATAAAGTTAATTTAGTGACCCAAAACTATCTAAAAACTATTGGTTGAGTAGTTTTAGACCTATCCCCACCTTAACCTTTAAATAATACACTTTTGATCCATTATAAACTGAATATGAATTTATTATAAAATAATATTTCTAGCTTTTCCTAAGGTGCCCCTCGCCCCTCTAATAAAAGGGCACTACCCATACTCACTAATTCACACCTTCAAAGGCTTTTTACTCGGCCAACCCCTGACCAGATATCATATAAAATTCCCTCACTTCATCCTAGAGTCCCTCCTTTTGTCATAAAGCCAACTTAAGAATCCCTTTTGATCAAATCAAAATGAAGAACCCGAAGAAGAGGTAATAATTTCACCACCCTCTTTCAAGTTCTTTTCTTCTTACAAATCTTCTTTTTTGTTATTTACATTCTAAAATAATAACTCCAGTATCATATATATACTATAAAGTTATTATAAATATGTTACATCCATCTTCATTATTCTATCCATCCTTTTAATGACATGTCACCATACGTGCGTACGTACGGATTACCGTCTCCACGTCGTGGTGTAATTGTTATTCAATACTTTATTATTTTTATGGGTATAATAATGATGTTTAATTCATGTAAATAATAAATATAAAATTATAATTATTCTTTATATATTATATACTATCCAATTATATATTATTTTAATATCAAAAGAGTGATATTGTCGCTCGTGCGTACGTACGGATTACCGTCTCCACGAACACGATGAGATTCATTCCCCATCGTATCCATTCAAGACTAAATTTCATTTGATGATTAAAAATAATATTTAGAGACATTATATCATTCTGTATATGAATAATATTCATCCCATACATAACAAATATCTCTCACATAACAAAGAATATAAAGGAAAATGAATCCGTTAACACCCGAAACGATGATAATACTAAGATATTATTAACAAATCAATGTTAAAAGATAACATATGATATCATATTAATGTGTATAATTCTTTTATAATTCAATAAAAATTATTTAACCATTATACAGGAGGTTAACCTACCCTCTACCAAGGAAAAATTACAAAGTAAGGGGCTTCTTATATCACTTTTAATTCCGTGAGATTTCCATTGTTCACCACTTATTTATTGCATGTGGTGTGTGTACTGCCCATGATTGTATTTATTGTGTAATATAATTTAATTTATGGATATTTAAATCATAATTTTATGATCCTTCTTTCATGAGTGTATTTTTTGTAATTTACCGAATCGATAAGGGAATTTGAAATTTCAATTTCCACTCATTCGGCTTTACGCATACTTCATTGATTATTTTACTCCAAGATTATGTGTAGAATCACTATTCATTGGCTTATGTCATAATTTCCACTCCAATTTCTATGGATATACTTTTGAAACACATAATCACTTCATTGATATATTCTCAAGTCATCGATATTAACTTGATAAGAGAAATTTTAACTCAATCTCCATTTATTGAGTTAAACATCCAATTCATTGGTGTTGTTTTTACAAGAATATGTGTGAATGCCCTATGATTGATTTACACTGAATATCCAATCATATTGAGTGTATTTATATTTGTCCCACATAATTATGTCGTTTATTTATCCTTAACCTAAGGATATGGTCTTTATAAGAGATTTCATCTCAATTTACATTCCATAGAGACTTCTTTATTGTTACACACCAAATCACTTTTATATGGTATATATAATGTACTTTGACATAGTATATCATGAATCCCTTTATTCTCATGATATTACAAAGTTTTTATTACCTCAATTATTTCTATTCAAGTGACTCTATTTTGGTTAGGAACTCTGACTAAAATATCATTTTAAAATGTTTTAAAGATTTATTATTCTAAATCGTTCTCATTAATGTCCATGTTTTAAAAATGTTTTTAAGGATTTATTTATATGTACATTAATGGTTTAAAATTAAAATTCCTTTTAAAAGTTTCAAATTGGTATGGGACACTTTGATTCAAAAATCTATTTTTAAATGGCTTCTTGACAAATAGTGTGACTTTTAAATTTTTTCAAGAAAAAGGGGGATATTTCTCTCAAATAGTTTTGATGATTATTTTCATCTATGTCAATATCCTTCATTATTCCCGATTGAGGTTAATCTGTTATAATAAAATATTCCATATTGTATTGAATGAGTTATGTTTGACTGTGGATGTGCTATTTTTCATACCATTCATGGTTTTTGGATAAATTATTGACATTTCATATGCTAGCTTTAATATGAATATTTATGTTATGTTTAAACCTATTCATATGAGGAATGCATTGGACTTAGTAAGTGACGGGTGGAGCCCTCTATAGCTCATTGATCCATCGGTAGGTCTCATGAGACAAACTAGTGTCTTGGCACAAGGCCTTGAAAAAATCTTATTTGTAGTCTTGGCACAAGGCCTTGACTATGTGGTTATGATAGTCTGGCATTATGCATTCCATCATTATGAAAGTGGTTATTGATATTTCATGTGATCATTCAACTAGTAGAATATCCATGTGAATAATTAAATGGAATTATTTGATTTTATATTTTCCATATTATGCTGAAGTTCAAGTTTAAAAGGATTTTGTTCTAGTCTTATACACTGCCTTAAATGTTTATGCTTATTTATGAAAGTTTTTGCTATAATGTTATCCTTACTGAGCATCTGATCTCACCCCTTTCTATGTTTTATTTTCCCAAGATGCAAAGAAGTATATTATGACTGACCTCTAGGGATAGTCTATGGGATCCCAGTGTTGTCTATGGAGACAATGTTATTGTAGTTTTCCATTTTATGATGTAATGTAAACCTTATGAATGTATCTAGTACTTTCAAGGCTACTAAACTAATCGGTATTTCGAGAATTGATCTTTTATGATCATGCCAATGATACGTAATAATGCACCGACTCTGGGATTCTGGGGTTGGGGTGTTACATGAACTATAAAGGCACCATGATGATTCAAAAAGTGAAGGCTTGATGTGATAAAACCCCATGTGCTTAACTGGGGATGACCCATTTGAATCTGCTCTATAAGAAAACTAAGGACCATAGTGAATTCTAAGAGGAACTATATCCTATGATATATATAACCAATAGAGGAACATACATCACTCCACTAACTTGGTTCTTGAAAAATATCATCTAAAGCTACATGTTCACTGAGGTGCCCATGAAAGGTGTTAGCATATATATAATCATTAGGTAACCACCAATATGCCTTAAATAAGTAGTCAATAAACAAGAATATACATGAAAATTCTCACCCCGTACTCAGTTGGGGTGGTAAGGGTGGGGAGGGGTTTGGGGTGTGGTCGCGGGGTCGCGGGGTCACAGGGTCAAGTCCCTGGGCTAGCGATTTACCTGTATTTTATTTGTCACGTTGTGTGATGCTTTCACGGTTGTACCCAATTTTTTAAAAAGAATATACATGAAAATTTCTACACATTTATATACATATATGAAAAAATTATTTATTAAGAAGATATAAAATATAGCAGTAAAACAACAATGAATAAATCCAAGGTTCAATGTCAGATATAAACAACAGATCATACATCAGTAGTCAACACAAACAACAGACCATAAATTTTTCCCTAAACAGCAGATCACAAAAAAATTATAAACAATGAATCATAAAAAATTCATAGAAGAAGAAATCAAAAAAAAATACACAAAGAAAATAAGAAGGTCTACCTTTCTAGGTTAAAGAAAATATGAGACCCTCTTCGAAAACCCTATCTGCAATCGAACACCAGGTGTCGGACGAGATGTTGGAGTAACTGGAGGCAATTGAGTGGTGTGATTCGACCTTCGATTCACCGAGGAGGAGCACCGGCAGTGGGTGGCTTCTATGGAAAGCTTCTATATCGCGATAGGTTCACAAATGATTAGGGGTTTTAAAATAAATTGGGACACTTTTATCAGTTCTAAAGTTATAGCACTGATAAATATTAATTTTATCAATGCTTTGTTTAGCGCTGATAAATCTTATCTTTATCAACGCTAAAAAAACGATGATAAAGATGATTTTATCAGTGCTTGTTACTGAAGTGGTGATAAAGGATTTATAATTATAATTATAAATAAAAAATTGTAAATATTTATATATACTTAATAAATATATAAATATAAATATAGTACATATATTCCTTTTAAAATATATTTATTATAATTTTATAATTATTTATTTATAATTATAGAAATATTTTTAAGAAATAATATTTATATCATTATATATATATTTATATAATTATACATATATATATTTAATATATATATAGTAAATATATTCATTATTTAATTAAATTTATTATAAATTTAATAATTATTTGTTTATAATTATATAAATACTTTTAAAAAAATATTTATTTATTTATAATTATAAATGTATAAATATAGTAAATGTAAATTTATAAATATATTTTTTTATAAATATTTTTTTACAAATATATTTTTAACATTATTAATGAATATCTAATTTTAAGTGCATGAATATATGTTAAAAATGAGTGAAATTGAATAAATTAAGAATAAGTACACTTTAACAATATTGAAAAAATGGATAAGTTTTGTGTGTGTGCATTGTAATATATATAAAAATTCATTAATTACATATATGTGAAATCAATATATCATACATTTGATCTATATATTAAATTGAAAAATCAAACGACATTCAATTATATGTCGAGTATTAGGAAATTAGTCAATATTTTTATTTCATATTAATTTTTAATTATAAACCATTATTCAATAAATATATGACTATTTAATGCAAAGTGAAAAAATATTTTGTAATATAAGAATCATATTTATATAAATTAATATATATATATATATATATTTGATAATGTATAATAAATCTATTCATTTTTATCAATAATTATTTAATTAATAAAATTTGTAATATTTTTTTAATAAACACATCATTTATTTTTTATTTATTTTATTATTTTATTTTATTTATTCGGACCTTTATCAATGCTAAAAATGCACTGATGAAGTAAATATTTATTAGTGCTAAAAAGAAAGCGTTGATAAAGGGTACCCTTTATCAATGCTAAAAATAAAGCACTAAAAGATGATACCCCTTATCAAAAATAAAAATAAAGAAATGATAAAGGATACCCTTTATCGGTGCTAAAAAGAAAGTGTTGATAAAGGTTTCTATCACAACCCGTCCTCGGGGCCCGTGCTGTGACTACCCCAAGCCCGCCTTTCATAGGCCAGGGGCTGGAGACTAGCACCAAAGGTGTAAATCCCGGTAAAAGGGAAGGCATTGCCTTTATAAAAGTAAACAAACACAACAGAGTATGCAAGTGAAGTAAGTACTAAGTAAAACTGAGTACAAAAGTAAGTGCTGAAAAGTAAATGGGCCAGTATACAAACCCAACTGAAAGTACAGTACAACTGAAAAAGAAAGTACAACAGTAGTAAAGTAAAGCGGCAACCACTGAGTCGTCCTCCGGATATCCCACCTGAAGGGTGGGTACATATGGTCTCCTCGGCTCCTCGGGTTCAGTCGTCCGCCCCGTGTATGCCCCGCCAAGTGGTCCACCTCCGGGTACCATCTAGCTCCACAAACCTCCACCTCGATCAGTGTTGTCCGTCTTCTGTATCCAACACAAAGTAGTGCAGGCATAGCCCGTGTAGGGGTGAGTATACGTTACTCAGTAGAGACCCCGAGACCCCCGAAGATCTCCCAGAATCCATGAAGGATAAACCACAAAGGAAAGATACAATCACCAAGTATCAACCGACTCTACTTAGGTATATGCCCATACATATACCTAATTCATCAATTCCAATTTGGCTCCAACTCTCGAGCCCAAGCACAACCCAGTCCACACAGAAAAGAAGTCAATCACACTGTTGGTATTGATTGCAAGTCAAGACTCAGCTCACACAGGTATACTACTCACCAAGAGGGGTGGAGATGATTAGATGTAGCCTCTGAATCATCTCCTCTGTCGAACCCACGTAGGATCCTAGTACAGAAGTCGTCGTTGTCGAACCCATGGAGGATCCTAGTACATTCTTCACCGCTGCCGAACCCATGGAGGATCCAAGTACAGTAGTTGTCGTTGCCAAACCCACGTAGGATCCAAGTACTATCTTCATAGCTGTCGAACCCACGGAGGATCCAAGTACAGTGGTCATCGTCGTCGAACCCACGGAGGATCCCAGCACGGTAGTCGTCGTAGTCGCAGCCAGCTCTTGGGTTCCCGCACATAGCACGCTCGATTCCAGGAGGGTCCTCTCCTTGAGCCAAGGGGGTTGATACATCAACTATCACAAATTCTGAAGTTTATGTATCTCAAAGTTCTGTCTCGTCAATAGGAACTCAACGCGACAGACGGCGCGTCAATCGGACACCCGTTTTGAGAGATATTGGCTTTTCCATCCTAGGGGCCCAGTTAAAAAATATGCTCCTTTCTAACCCTTCCATTCCCCAAAGTCGTCCAAAACTCACTTAGAGTATTTCAAAAGGACCGCCTCGTCGCAAGGGTCCCAGTGCCGCAGACGGCGCGTCGATCGGACGCGCGGTTTTCGAGTTATTCACCTTTAAGTGAAAATGGGCCCAGCTCGTTAAGCCCAGTGGGCCAACGGGTCGGGTTAACCCAGTTTTGGCGGGTCCGACCCAGCAGGGGTGTCGAACCAGCCTGATGAAATGTGCAGCTTGGCCCGGTGGGGCGCGGCCCGGCCCGGCCCGGCACGGCCGGACCCAGCGCGGCCCAGCCCGGCCCGGTGCGGTCCGGCCCGACCCGGCGGGGCAAGGCGCGGCCCGGTGTGGCGCGGCGCGGCGCGGCCTGGCACGGCGCGGCCCGCCGCGGCGTGGCACGGCCCGGTCCGGCGCGGCGCGGCCTGGCCCGGCAGGGCACGGCCCCCCGGCTGCCTGAACCGGCGGTGCCAAGCAGCGCCGCCCTCCCTAACCGGTCGTCCGAAGCCGTCCGGCCTTCTTGGTGCAAGTGGACCGCACGGGCAAGCCGCGGTTAGTACGGAGCCAGGGCTTTCTTCCGCCCGCCCGGCCAACGGGCAGGCCGCCGCGGCGCGGCGCGGCCTGGCCCGGCCCAGCGCGGCCCGGCCCCGCGCGGCGCGGTGCGGTGCGGCCCGACCCAATGCGGTGCGGCCTGCCCCGGCGGGGCGTGGCGCGGCCCGGTGCGGCGCGGCTTGGCGCGGCGCGGTCCGGCACAGCGCGGCGCAGTCTGGTGCGGCGCGTCCCGGCACAGCATGGCCCGGCGCAGCACGGCGCGGTCCAGTCCGGTGCGGCACGGCCTGGCCCGGCAGGGAACGGCCCCCCGGCTGCCTGAACCGGCGGTGCCAAGCGGCGGCGCCCTCCCTAATCGGTCGTCCGAAGCCGGCCGGCCTTCTTGGTGCAAGGGGCCCGCACGGGCGAGCCGCGGTTAGTCCGGCGCCAGGGCTTTCTTCCGCCCGGCCGGCCAACGGGCCGGCCGGTTCTTCCGCTGAAGCGGTCCGTGGAACGTGGGCCGTGGTCTTCCACAATGTGGCGCCGTGTGGCGCCGCGGTTCCTCCCTTCGGCCCGGACGGTTCTTTCCCAGTCAAGCGGCCCGCGGTTGCGGGCCGCGATTCTTCCTCACGCAGACGGCGCCTTCGTTTGCCGCCGCCTCTATTCGTCACCACCATTTTCCGACATTGTCTCAATTGCAAATAAAAGAAACCATGGAGGGTCGTCGGGCCGTGTGTGTTCGGCCCGTGCCCTCCGTGTTATGTGGTAACAGTTGGCCGAATTCGTTTCAGAAAATTCAACGAAGAACAAGAACAATTTTAATCAACTAAAATTGTATATAATCCCCCTACCTCGATAATTGACGTCGCACGTCGGGCATCGCGGAAGATGGAATCCCGGGGAGAGGATTCGTAGACGACGTCGGAGTGCGTCTGAGGATGAAGCGGCGTCTCCACACTAGTTCTGGAGAAGAGGAAGGAAGGCACGTCGTCGCTCTTCGTGGAGTCAGCGTTTTTCATCGAAGAGGAATCATTCTTCGTGGAAGGATGGTGTTCTTCAACGAAAAAGGAACTCTCTTCTTCTTTTACACAAGAGCTCTCTCAAATATCCTCCCAACACAAAATGTGCCAAAATAAAATAATAGCTATGGATATTATTTTATTAACACTTGAAATTCAAAATTCAAATCACTTAATTAATTAATTGTTGAGGTTGAATTCATTAATTAAAGTGTGTTGGCAAACAATAAAGAGAGAGAGGGAGAGGAAGAGTTCTCATTCAATAAGGGGACTTGTCAAAGAATTAAATAAAGGGGGGTTTAAGGGAGTTTAGGGAAGATGAATGGTTGGGTCTTGTGTGGGCCCCACCTCAAAAATATCCACACATGGGAAGTTAGGTGGTTGTGGGTCCCACCCTTACCTCTCCTTTGTAGGATATAACTACCATAGATATAAATAAAATTGTGTACTACCAATTTCATTTATTTTATTCTAAATTCCCAATTATTAACTTTCAACCCGCATAAAAAGAAATTGCGGTAAAGGTCCCTTTAAGCGAATATATGCGCTGCGAGTTCATCGGTGCCCTTGAATTTCAATTCCGAGCATCGGTTCAAAAGATAGAAAAACTCGCTCGGTCGTTCACTGAATGTACCCGAGCTAAATTTTAGAAATTTATTCTGGGTACACCGGGCCTTGGAATCAGGTGTCGTTAGAAACTGTGTACTCATAAAATTCCAAAGAATTTAAGAAAAAAAATTCCTTGAAATTTCCAGGTCTTTAAATTACCCTCACCTCAGGGATTTACGTCCCCGTAAAGCTACAACATAAACTAGGGGAACAAATGAGGGTACTGAGCATGCATCTAAGCCTCCTGCTCCCATGGATCTTCTGGAGGTTCCCGTGCTGCCAACGAATGCACACCAGAGGAATCGACCATCCACGTAGGACCCTCTCCTATCGATCCTTGATCTCCACCGGGACCTCCGTGAATTTTTCCCCGTCATCGATGTCCAGATCCCTATGATCGATGATGTGTGATGGGTCGTGCACGTATCTCCTCAGCTGAGATACGTGTAATACGTCGTGCACCTGGTGCAACTAATGTGGAAGGGACAGGCGGTAAGCCACCTCGCTTACCCTGTTGAGGACCTGGAATGGTCCGATGAAGCGCGAAGATAACTTGCCGCCCCGGCCAAATATCCATAATCCACGTCGACGTGAGACCCGTAAGAAAACGTGGTCGCCATCCTCGAACTCCAGTGGTCTCCATCTCCTATAAGCATAAGACTTCTATCTGCTCTATGAAGTCCTCATCCGCTCCTGGATTATCTGCACCTTCTCCGTCGTAGCTTGAACCATCTCTGGTCCTACAAGTGCTTACTCCCCAGGGTTAGTCCAGCACAGAGGTGATCTGCAAGGTCGTTCGTACAGTTCCTTGTAAGGTTTCATCCCGATGGTGGAGTGGTATCTGTTGTTGTACGCAAACTCCACCAAAGGTAGGTGATCCTCCCAGCTACGACCAACGTCAAGGACACATGCGCGGAGCATGTCCTCAAGAGTCTAAATGGTCCTCTCTGTCTGGCCATCCGTCTGAGTATGGAAGGAGGTGCTCAGACGTAGTTGCATCCAAAAAGACTCCTGTAATCCCTTCCAAAGCCGGGAAGTAAATCGAGTGTCTCGATCAGATACGATAGATGATGGAACACCATGAAGTCGTACGATCTCCTGGACGTAGAGGCATCCCAATCTCTCTACTAAGCCCTGCTCTCTGATCGGTAGGAAGTGGGCCGACTTGGTGAGTCGGTTGACGATCACCCAGATAGAGTCGTGTCCTCTGGATGTACGTGGAAGCCCCATCACGAAATCCATGGATATCCCGTCCCACTTCCACTCTGGGACCTCTAAGGGATGTACCAAGCCCTCTGGTACCTGGTGCTCCACCTTCACTTACTGATAAGTGAGGCATCGTGAAACGAACTCTGCTACAGCCTTCTTCATGCCCAGCCACCAGTGTTGTCATCTGAGATCCAGGTACATCTTCACCACTCCTGGATGTACCGTTAGAGGGGAAGTGTGAAACTCCCTCATCACTTCCTCCTGTAATGAAACTGGTACCACTGTACATCCCCTGAAGAGGATGACGTGCTCCCCTCCTTCAGAAAACCCATCAGGCGCCTGCCCTGTGGATATCTGAGCACGTTGCGTCTCACAGTCAACATCCCCACACTGTGCCTCTCTAACTCGCTGAAGGATTGGAGGAGTGACTATGAGAGACTATATAAAGGCTTCTCTATCTCTATCCACAAAGGATATCTGCAATGCGGCTAGCTGATCCGTCGCCTCTCCTAGTAGCTGAATGCCCGATCTCCTGCTAAGAGCATCAGCCACAACGTTCCCCTTCCCAGGAGTATAGACTATATCAAAGTCATAGTCCTGGAGGAACTCGAGCCATCACCACTATCTCATGTTCAGGTCCATCTGCGAGAAGATGTACCTGAGACTCTGGTGGTCAGAGTAGACTGTAAAGCACTCTCCCATAAGATAGTGTCTCCACATCTTCAAGGCGAAGACCACTACTACTAACTCCAAGTCATGGGTAGCGTAGTTCTTCTCATGTTGTCTCAACTACCGTGAACCGTAAGTGATCACTGCTCTATCTTGCATCAGGACACACCCGAGTCCAGTCCCTGATGTATCGCAGTAAACTACGTACCCTACGCCCTCCTCTGGTAGCCTCAAGATGGGCACACTGGTCAATCTCTGTCTCAGCTCCTGAAAGCTCTGCTGACATCTATCTTACCACACAAAGGGTTTCCCCTTCTTCATCAAATCTGAAAGCAGTGCTTCAACTCTGGAGAAGTCTGGCACAAATCTCCTATTGTACCCATCCAGACCTAGAAAACTCCGCACCTCCATCACGCTTCTGGGTGGCTCCCAAGCAAGTACCACCTCTATCTTCGCTGGGTCCACTGCAACCCCAGCCTCTGAGATGACATGTCCCAAGAAATGAACCTCTCAAATCCAGAACTGGAACTTCGAGAGCTTACCATAAATCTGGTGCTCTCGGAGTGTGTCCAGTACAACCCACAAGTGGTAGGAGTGCTCCTCCTCAGTAGTCGAGTAAATCAGTATGTAATTGATGAAGACTATGACAAAACGATCAAGGTAAGGCTAGAATATCTTGTTCATGAGACTCATGAACACTTCTGGTGTGATGGTTACGCTGAAGGGCATAACCAAGAACTCGTAGTGTTCATACCGACACCTGAAGGCTGTCTTCTGCACATCCTCATCTCTAACTCTGAGTTGGTGATAGCCTGACCTGAGGTCTATCTTTGAGAACCATCGTTCTCCCTTGAGCTGATCAAAGAGGTCGTAAATCCTTGGGAGTGGGTACTTGTTCTTTACGATCACCTGATTTAGGCGACGGTAGTCGACACATAGTCGTAAGCTCCCATCCGCCTTCTTGGTGAATAGAATCGGAGAAGCCCGGGGTGAAACCCTGGGTCTGATGAATCTCTTTCCCTACAAGTCCTCCAGTTGTACCTGCAGCTCAAGAAGCTCAGAGGGAGCCATCCGATATGATAGAGTAGATATCGGTGTTGTCCCGGGGTACAGGTATATATAAAAGTCTACCTCTCTGTGAGGAGGTAGTCCTGGAACATCATCAGGAAAAACGTCCACATACTGATCCACCATAATAGGAAAACTCAGACTCTGCACATTAACCGCTCCTAGGATGAGACTAGCCAACTGATGTGTGATCAGCTTCTCTCTCCTCTGCGTAAGTCCATCCTGTGCTGAAAAGGCTCCATTCTCACCGGTGAAGGTGAACCTGGTCCCATCCATGTGGACACACCGCACTTTGCACCTAATATAGTCGATCTGGGCATGGACTGTAGATAACCAGTCCATACCCAAGATGACGTCGTAAGGCCTTGACGCCACTACAAGAAGATATCAGACGAAGATATCGCCTCTTAGAGTAAGCTCGCACTGCTGGCACTAGTGCGTAATCGTCGAGTCTACTCCCTTAGGAGTCTCTAGCTGTAAGGATCGAGCCAACGGCTCCATCAGAATCTCCGAGCTCCGAACAAGAGCAATGGAAATAAAAAAAAATGACTCGCTCCTATGTCTATAAGTACTATAGCAAGGGTGTAGTAAACACATATAGTACCTCGAATCATCTCAGGTGCGTTGTGGTCATAGGCCTCGACTGCCTGGAGCTGAGCCTGCCCCTGTCTTCCAGCTCCATATGGTCGGGGTGGTCCTCCTAGTGTTAGTGGTGGTAGAGCCTCAAAGTGTCGTCCACCACCCACTGCTCGGCCATCTCCTCTGCCTCGTCCACCTGCTCCCTGCAGACTGCCATAGTCGAACCTCTGCCTCTGCCTGGGAGGTCCCTCTATTGTCTGCTGCTTGTCCGCATGGCGGGTCGGGTAGTCCCGAGCCATGTGACCCTGACCGTCGCATGCATAGCACTGCCTGCCCCTCGAATGGATGGCTCTGTTTCGTGTTCCCCACACCTCCGAACCAGTATCCTGGGGTCGCCCTCCTGATGGCCTGGTCCACTTGGACCTCTGCGACATCTGTCTACTACTGGCTGTAGAAGACTTCGTTAAGTGTTGCCCTGCGGTGGGTCTCGCTGCTGGCGTCGGGTCAGTAAGAAATCTCTCCACAACAAGGGCTCGCTCCAGCACTCCTGCCTGCGTCAGAATGCTGAGGGAGATCATCGAAGCCCTGATCTCATGACTCAATCCCCGCTCAAAGGTCCAGGCCCAGAAGAATGGGTCTTGTACCATGTCTGTGGAGTAGCGTGAGAGGTCAGTAAATCTCGCCGAGTACTGAGCTACTATCATGTTTCCCTGTCGCGGATAAAGTAACTCATGAATCCACACCTCACGAAGGGTGGCTGGAACAAACTCTGAGCAGAAGAGACTCTCGAAATCTGTCCAAAGTAGAGATGCATCGTCATGCACCTAGAGCATCGAGCTCCACCATCTACCTACTGCTACGTGTAGTAGACTCGTGGCAAGGATCACCATAAGGTCAGCTGGTGTCACTACCAATCTGAAGACTCTAACGATAGCCTCCATCCAATCCTTGGCTACCTGAGGGTCCGTCTCTCCATGAAACCTGGGCGGCCTCTATTGCTAAAACTCGTGCAGCGCACTCAAGCGGCGTGCACTCTCTGCTAATGGGGCTGGTAGTATCAGTGGCTCAGTGAGTAGTGGTACCGCTGGTGCCTCCGCTGTGATGGGGCCCTGCACCGAGGCCTCATCGCTCGGTGGGATGTCATCTCGTACGCAACTCAGAACCCTAGTTGACTGCCTTCATGGGTCCATCCTAAAAAGAAACAGGTGTTCCACGGTCAAACAGTATACCTGGTGAGATGACACAAAGTAATCACAAAGAAAACTTTTGAAACTCATATGCAATCAATGTTTTCATGCACTGAGTCGGAAATCATGAGTCAGGGTCCTGGTGTATGGATACGATGGCTGCCGCACCAACACTGGACTCCTTGGACTGAAAACCACACTCAATACACTTAACACTATTGTTTCACAGAAAAGAATGATCAGAGTCCTGAGTTCTGCGATAGAACCGACTCCTCTGATACCAATTTGTCACAACTCGTCCTCAGGGCCCATGTTGTGACTACCCCAAGCCCGCCTTCCATAGGCCAGGGGATGGTGACCATCACCAAAGGCGTAAATCCCGGTAAAAGGGAAGGCATTGCCTTTATAAAAGTAAACAAACACAAAAGAGTACGCAAGTGAAGTAAGCACTAAGTAAAACTGAGTACAAAAGTAAGTGGTGAAAATTAAATGGGACAGTATACAAACCCAACTGGAAGTACAGTACAACTGAAAAAGAAAGTACAACATCAGTAAAGTAAAGTGGCAACCACTGAGTTGTCCTCCGGATATCCCACCTAAAGGGTGGGTACAGATAGTCTCCTTAGCTCCTCAGGTCCGGTCGTCCGCCCCGTGTACGTCCCGCCAAGTGGTCCACCTCTGCGTACCGTCCAGCTCCACAAACCTCCACCCCGATCAGTGTTGTCCATCGTCTGCATCCAACACAAAGTAGTGCGGGCATAGCCCATTCAGGGGTGAGTATACGTTACTCAGTAGAGACCCCGAGACCCCCGAAGGTATCCCAGAATCCACGAAGGATAAACCAAAAAGGAAATATACAATCACGAAGTATCAACCGACTCTACTTAGGTATATGCCCATACATATACCTAAGTCATCAATTCCAGTTTGGCTCCAATTCTCGAGCCCAAGCACAACCCAGTCCACACAGGAAAGAAGTCAATCACACTATTGGTATTGATTGTAAGTCAAGACTCATCTCACATAGGTATACTACTCACGAAGAGGGGTGGAGAAGATTAGATGTATCCTCTGAATCATCTCCTCTGCCGAACCCACGTAGGATCCTAGTACAAAAGTTGTCGCTGTCGAACCCATAGAGGATCCTAGTATAGTCGTCACCGCTGCCGAACCCACGGAGGATCCAAGTACAGTAGTCGTCGCTGCCGAACCCATGTAGGATCCAAGTACAGTCTTCATCGCTGTCGAACCCACGGAGGATCCATGTACAGTGGTCATCGTCGTCGAACCCATAGAGGATCCCAGAACGGTAGTCGTCGTAGTCGCAGCCAGCTCTAGGGTTCCCGCACACAGCACGCTCAATTCCAGGAGGGTCCGCTCCTTGAGCCAAGGGGGGTCAACATATCAACTATCACAAAGTCCAGAGTTTATGTATCCCAAAGTTCTGTCTCATCAATAGGAACTCAACGTGACAAACAACACATCAATCAGACGCCCGGTCTGAGAGATATTGGATTTTCCGTCCCAGGGGCCCGGTTAAAAAATGTGCTCATTTATAACCCATCCATTCTCCAAAGTCATCTAAAACTCACTTAGAGTATTTCAAAAGGACCAACTCATCGCAAGGGTCTCAGTTCCACAGACGGTGCATCGATCGGACGCACGGTCTTCGAGTTATTCACCTTTAAGTGAAAACGGGCTCGACTCATTAAGCCCAATGGGCCGACTGGTCGGGTTAACCCAATTTTGGCGGGTCTGACCCAGCAAGAGTGTCGGACCATCCCGATGAAATACGCGGCTCGGCCCAGCCCGACGGGGCGCGGCTCGGCCCGAGGGGGCGCGGCCCGGCCCGACGGGGCGCGGCCGGACCCGGCGGGGCGCGGCCCGGCCCGGACCAGTGAGGCCTGTCCTGGCGCAGCCTGGCGCGGCGCGGCTCATCCCGGCGCGGCACTACCCGGCCCAGCGCGGCGTGGCCCGGCTGCGGCTCGGCCGGCTGGCCGAGCGGTCCGAGGCAGGGGGCGCGGCCCCCCGGCTGCCCGAACCGGAGGCGCCAAGCGGCGCCGCCCTCCCTAATCGGCCAACCTTCTTGGCGCAAATGGCCCGCACGGGCGGGCCGCTGTTCGTCCGGTGCGGTGCCCTCCCAGCACCGCAGCTTTCCTCCGCCGGGCCGACCGGTTCTTCCGCCGAAGTGGCCCACGGAACTCAGGTCGCGGTCTTCCACAGCGTGGCACCGTGGGGAATCGCGGTTCTTCCCTTCATCCCGGCCAGCTATAGTCGGCCGGTTCTTTCCCGGTCGAGCGGCCCATGGTTGCGGGCCGCATTTCTTCCTCACACGGTCGGCACCTTCGTTTTTCACTGCCTCTATTCATCACCACCATTTTCCGACATGGTCTCAATCGCAAATAAAAGAAACTATGGATGGTCGTCGGGTCGTGTGTGTTCGGTCTGCGCCCTCTGTGTTAGGTGGTAACAGTTATCCGAATTCATTTCAGAAAATTCAATGAAGAACAAGAACAATTTTAATCAACTGAAATTGTATATAATCCCCCTACCTCGATAATTGACGTCGCAAGTCGGGCGTCACGGAAGATGGCGTCGCGGGGAGAGGATTCGTAGACGACGTTGGAGTGCATCCGAGGAGGAAGCGACATCTTCACACTAGTTGCGGAGAAGAGGAAGGAAGGCACGTCATCACTCTTCATGGAGTCAGCGTTCTTCATCGAAGAGGTGTCGTTCTTCGTGGAAGGATGGTGTTCTTCAACGAAAAAGGAACTCTCTTCTTCTTTTACACAAGAGCTCTCTCAAATATCCTCCCAACACAACGTGTGCCAAAATAAAATAATAGCTATGGATATTATTTTATTAACACTTGAAATTCAAAATTCAAATCAGTTAATTAATTAATTGTTGAGGTTGAATTCATTAATTAAGGTGTGTTGGAAAACAATAAAGAGAGAGAGAGGGAGAGGAATAGTTCTCATTCAATAAGGGGAGTTGTCAAAGAATTAAATAAAGGGGGGTTTAAGGGAGTTTAGGGAAGATGAAAGGTTGGGGCTTGTGTGGGCCCCACCTCACAAATATCCACACATGGGAAGTTAGGTGGTTGTGGGTCCCACCCTTAACTCCCCTTTGTAGGATATAACTACCGTAGATATAAATAAAATTGTGTACTACCAATTTTATTTATTTTATTCTAAATTCCCAATTATTAACTTTCAACCTGCATAAAACGCAACTGCGGTAAAGGTCCCCTTAAGCGGATACCGGCACTTCGAGTTCATCGGTGCCCTCGGATTTCAATTCTGAGCACCAGTTCAAAAGATAGAAAAACTTGCTCGTTCATTCACTGAACGTACCCAAGTTAAACTTCAGAAAATTATTCCGGGCACACCGGGCCTCAGAATCAGGTGCTGTCAGAAATTGTGTACTCATAAAATACCAAATAATTTAAGAAAAAAAATTCCTTGAAATTTTCGGGTCTTTACTGTTTCCTTTATCAGTGCTAAAAAAGTGCTAATAAAAGTTTAAATTTATCATTGTTTTCTTTAACACTTATAAATATAGAATTTATCAGCGATTTTTTTTAGCACCGATAAATACCAACGATGTTAAAGGACAGTTTTGTAGTGGTGTATTCTTCTCTTCTCTTCTCCCTCTTCCTCCTTCTCTCATTTTTTTGGGTTCTTCTTCTCCTATGGTCTCTTGGGCCTAGGATTAATGTTTCCCCTCGATTTATATTGGGGTTTTTGCTTGGTTAGGGTTCCTCTTGGTTGTTCTTGGCTCTTGGAACCTTGGCAAGGTTGTTTTGAGTGTGCGTTGTTGAAGCTCCACAAGATTGAGGTAGGTTTCCCTTTTCACTTTCCTTTTTTCAATTTAATAATCATTGGTTTCTTATTTTTCTCACCTTCCTTGAATATGAAATGGTGATATGTGATATTTGGAATTATTTTTTGGTGTGAAGAGTAGTGATTTATTCCTTATTATGTGATAAATGGCATTGTTTTATTAAATGTTGCACACCAAGTGTTTGAAAAATTCCTGATTGGTTTTTGCATATGATTTTTGGATTGTAAATCATGGTTTGGATTTTTAAATGTTGTTGTAACATCTTGATGTTGGTTTTGGGTTCCTCAAATGGATTTATAAAAGGTTTGGATTTTAAAATGGTGTGTTTTTTGGTTCTTTAAAAATGAAATGGAATGTGGTGATGATATGTGGATTGATTGGCACTTTGATGAAAATGGTTTTGGTTTACACATGTGGTGTGAGAATTTGAATGAAATTTTTAAAATGATTTTGAAATGGAAAATGGTGTATTTTCACCTTTTTGTATAGATGGTTTTGATTCTTTTGAAAAGGATGCTTGAGGCTCATTTGGAATTTTGGTAAAAGTGGTAAAAATGATTATTATAAAAACCATCCTGGGAAAATCTTCTTGACTTATTTATATTTAATGGATGGTATTTCCTCACTATGGAATCCTTGTGATCCATTTATGTGAATGGTTGGTATTTACTCACTTTGGAATCCCCATGACCCATTTAACTTGAGCGGAATGGGAGATCCTCGGTGTGGACTCCTTTGAGATCTATTTGTTCTATGGAAATATATTGATCCTTAGAGTGGTTTGGGGTGGTTCCTATTGTGTGAATTAATTATGTATGATATATGTGCTTGTGATTGGACAATCGGTTGGCATCAGTTTTCTCACCCCTTTTTATACTCTTGACATGGAGACCTGGTATAACTAGAGAATTTTCTAAGAATGATTGTTGTAATAGCTTAGGATTATGCTCTGGCTAGTGACCCATAATAGGGGGATATATTTTATTATTGTTGTTATGGGATAGTTCCCCTTGGTCAGGACATTTAGGGTGCGATCGAGCGTGTGTGTGTGAAATTTGATGTCATTGAGTGAGGCATGATTTTTGGGATGAGTCAATATGTATAGTATGTTCTATATTATTCACAAGCTCTTAGGTTTATCCCATGTCTATTAGCACATAGTTGTCTACAGAGAATGATTGGTATACTTGTTAGTTGATTACTCTTGTGTGTTTATTCCCATTACCCTTGTTATGATTCTTACTTTAGATCTTGTGTAGTGTACTTCTTTATAAAAGGGATGTTATGGTTTTAAAAGTCTTACGAACACAATTTTGGAAAAAAAATTACACTCTATCACTCTCTTTTCAAATTAAATATCATCACTCTTCTTAAAAATTCAAACGGTTACTCTTGGGAAGAGGATGTGGTTTTAAATAGAAAAGGGGAAATGGGCCATTTTTGGTTTTAAATAGGAAAATATATAGAAAGTCTTACTTTTATATATTGTATTTCAAACTTGAATTTAATGTTTCTTTATTTTAAAGGAAGTTTATTGGGGATAGATTTTTTTAGGCATACCTACTGAGTTTTCATACTCACACTTATAGTTCTTTCTTGTTTTTAGCTTGCATTGAATGTCTTAGCTTGGTTTTTATTTTCGTGGGTGAGGGTTGGTCTTGGTATTATAGATTGACCCTTGGGGTCACATAGAGATATTGAGGTCGTTTTTTCCTGTTTGGGTTTGGTTGTATAGTTTTTTTGTATTTCCACATTATGTAAAAGATGATGTTCAGTTTGGTTATTTATTTTATTTTTGGATGCTCAGTTTGTTTCTATTGTTTTATTAATTCATTTATATTGGGTAAAATCATTTCCTTTGTTACTCTGATGATGCCTGATGCTAGTTGTTAGCCTGTGGGGATCAGGAATGGACTTCGAGCCTTATTTCGGATCGGATCGGGTGATAGGTTCGGGGTCGACCCAGGTTGGTTCGTGAAAAAATGGTATCAAAGGTAAGTTTGTTATTTAAAGAACCTAGATTTCAGAGTGCCCATTGTTATTTGGGATCTTAAGGTAGATGGAGTAGGATTTTTAGAGCTTTGTTTGTAAGTTTGAGGGAGTGTTTGGCTAACACTTTTTACACTAAACCTTTAGTTTCCAAGGGAAATCGGGTTTTATTTTATCCCTCTGGTTTTTGTTGGTTGTTTTTTATTTGGAATATGAAAAGGGAGTTAGTCTAAAGGTATTAATGAGCTCGCAGGGCCTGGAAATCCATGTGGAGCTAGGGATATAGTCCTAAAAGACTCTTTGTGATAGTGGCGTGTTTGACATATGGCCACCAACTATATGGTCAAGTCACACATCGACACTAATTCCCTCTTATGAGTTGTTTTGGGTCTTCCCTGATTCTAAAAAACATTTTGAAAACTCTTGTTTTGGAATTGAGAAAAGCTAGATTTAAAGTGGAAATGGTTTTGATTTGGAAAGTGGAAAATGTATTTTTATAATTGTCTTTGAGGAGGGCTTTATAAAAGTGGTTTTTTGTAAAATTATTTTTGGGGTAAAATATAAATGGTTTAATGAGATCATATTTTTATAATTAAAATATAGAGCTTATTGAAATTTTTTATTTGGAAATCATAAATTTATTCTTAAAGAGGGTTTGGAAATTTGTTTTGAATGAGAAAGAATGGGTTTTTAATTAGATTATTTTGATGGAATGGGTTAGTATAGTGGGTAAAAATGTTTTTAATGGGATGAATTTAGTTTTGAATGGAATCCATGGGATTTTTATTTTTGAATTAACTGAAATGGAAAGTGGATTGGAAGTGAAAAAATATTGAGTGGAGTGTTTTTTTGGAAAATGGGAATGTTTTGTTTTTGACCTTTGGTATTTCCATGGGTACTCACATGAACAGATATGTGTGGAAGGTGGATGGATGATGATGTGGGAATATGAGTGCTCGAATTGGTATGAGTTGATAGATTCTCAGGGTAGCAAGGAATGTGCATGTGTGAGTCTCCATGGAATACCATTAGTGAGTGTGCAAATCCACCAAGTTTTTTTTCTTTTCAAAAGTGTTTTTAAGAGGAAAATTTTGATTTCTTGATATCCAATGGTTGTGTGGATCTTTTTCCCCATGTTTTGGGTATGTTTATTATGCAGTGTTTGAGATTCAGAACTCTTGTTGATGATTTGGTTTTCATTGATCTCTTAGTTTTCTTATTGATTAGTATT
This sequence comes from Viscum album, assembly GCA_963277665.1. NCBI lineage: Eukaryota > Viridiplantae > Streptophyta > Magnoliopsida > Santalales > Viscaceae > Viscum > Viscum album. Next base: position 1,662,734,048 of record OY728135.1, on the reverse strand, counting down.
CACCCCTATAAGGATTTGATGGATATTCAAAGTGTGTCCACGGTTGGTTCGCTGTTGGAAGATCCTCCAGTTGATCAAACTAAGGAATTCCTTCTTGAGTTTCGAAAGTTAAATCCACCTCTATTTTATGGTCAAGTGTATACTCTCAAAGCAGAAGAGTGGATGTGGAAAAAAGAAAAAAAAATTGATCTCCTTGAGTTTACCGATTCATTGAAGGTGAAGTTTTCTACTTTCATGCTTGAAGGACTGATCTGGAAGTGGTGGAAGTCAGTCTCTTGCAACAAACCTTGGGAATATCTCTCTTGGGATTTCTTCAAGGATTCGTTCATCTGGCGATGTTTCTCTGAGCTAGTGAAGGTGGGAAAGGGAATGGATACACGTTCTCTTCATTAAGGTGATGGATTGGTGTTAGAGTACTTCCATCATTTTATGGATATTTTTCCTTACACTCTAGAGTGGTCCAAGAATAATTCCTTTAAGGCTCAACATTTTGGGTATGGACTTCTTCTAAATGTACAGTTGAAGGTTTCAAATTTAGTTTAACCTCTTTTGCCAACATGGTAAGAAAATCCATTCATGTTGAGGCTATGTTAGCAGGAATGCTTGAGGTTGATAGTCTTCCTCTGATCTCTAAAAGTGGTAAAGGGAATTCCAGTAAGTAAATGTGGAAGCGGTCTAAATCTATTAGTGTTGGTCACAAAATTAAAAGACCTCATGATATTTATTTATCTTCCTTTAATAATAGGATCATGGTTTGTCATCAGTGCAACAAGCTATGTCATAAAAATTCATTGTGTTTGAGTGCTCTGAAGACCTTTCATGCTTGTGGAAGCCTATACCACTTGAAAAGGTTTTTTCGGGGTGTTTTCAGGAAGTGACGCAAATCCAATTTGTAGGAGTAGTGTGCTGCTCTGGGATCAGTTTAAATTCACTTTTTATGTGTGCTTATTTGTTTGTAATGGTTGTGTCTGCTGGTGTTTTGCGGTGTTGCATTCTCTTTAAATTATTAAAAGTGGGATATTGTGGATCTCCTAAGAACTTATATTTTAATGTAATCATGTTTGTATTTTGGAAGTTCTAAATTCTTTCCCTCATTAGAGGAGGTGTGTTCTATTGTGTGTCTTGTTTCTGTTGTTTTTCTTCTAAAGTGGAATTTTTTGAATGTGTATCTTCTGAAACCACTATTCTATTGGAAAGAAAGAGTTCCAATTAGGGATTTTCATCTCTTGACTATGAGGAAGTAAATGTTTCAAACATCAGGGCTCTAACCATAAGCCTCAGATTGAATATGGTGCATAGTCAGGACTCCCAAGGGTGTGAGGGGGCGTGTTCTAGATTTTATCTTCATTGAGAGAATGAAGATAGTTTAAGGTTCCCTATTACAGCTCTTGTTTTTCCCCTTGTGGTGGGGGTTTGTTGATCAGTGTGGGGGAAAGTTTCCAAGTTGGCTCATGTCGGGTTTCCCATGTTGGTTAGTTCATAAATAATGGGTAGACCCATTGTGGGTCTCATTGTAGTTTCTTATAGTTTTGAATGGTGTTAGTTTATTTCTTATGGTGGGGAGTCCATTCAGACCTCCCGTGTTGATAATCGGGTGTAGTTTCTGGTGTTGGATTGGCAATGTGTGGTTTTGTTTGAAGTTATCTAATTCTGAGTTCCTATCTATAGGGTAAATTTTGGTATTTTAGATCACACCCATTGGTTTTTTCTGTGTTTGGGTTGTGTAGGTTGTACTTTGAGTTTCATGTCATTTCTCGAAAAGTGTTTTGGGTTTGTTGGTTCATTTTAGGTAAGAGGTGTGATTTTTTCTTGGTAGTGGTTGAGGTTTTCTTGGATTAAGAGGGTGGATCATGCGGTTGTGGGAATCCTTTTTCCTTGATCGATCAACTAGAAATTTTTATGGCTTTCCAAGGGTGGAAAGAATTATGGTGGGGAGAATTGTCACATCTAGGTTTTTATTTTTATCCTTTGTTCTGGTTCATTTTTTTATATTTTTTTTCTCTTGAGTTATACGTATGATGGGTTTAAATTTTAGAGGTTATATTTTGTTTATATTTGTTCCCAAGGTTGTTCCTTAGTTCCAACTGGGATTTTTTATTGAAAAGTTGAGTTTTTATGTTTGATAACAGGTGGTGCATGGTTTGCACACAGTTAGAGGAAACTATGTGGCATGATCCAGAAAATAATGAGGGCCTTTGGATGCTTATGTTTAAGGGTTCATGACCTATGCACAGTTAGACAAACTATGTGGTAAGCATGCAGGGAGGTTTTGTCTCGAGGCAAAACCATATCGCACAGTTGGTGCATGGTTTACCAAACCATGTGGCCAAACCATGTGAGCTTCCCAGATCTTAAAAATTTTGAAATTAAAATTCTACCCCTTGGTATTTTTAACCTGAAATATCCTATTCTTCCTTATCCTAGTTTTTATGGCCCTAAGGGATCCCCTCCCATGTTCTCTAAGCTTCTCTTTCCTCCCTTTGTGTAGATTTAAGGTGGTTCTTCAAGATTTGGGGTGATTTCTCAAGGTATTCTCCTCTTCTCTTCTACCTCTTCCTCCTCTCATTTTATTTTCAGTTCTTCTTCTCTTATGTTTTCTTGGACCTAGGGTTCATGTTTACCCTTGATTTATGTTGGGGGGTTTTCTCGGTTAGGGTTCCTCTTAGTTGTTCTTGGCTCTTTAAACCTTTGAAAGGTTGTTTTGAGTGTGTGTTGTTGAAGCGCCGCAAGATTGAGGTAGGTTTCCCTTTGCACTTGCCTTTTTAATTTAAGAATCATTGGTTTATTATTTTTTTTGCCTTCCTTGAATATGAAATAGTTATGTGTGATCTTTGAAATGGTTTTTTGGTGTGTAAAGTAGTGATTTCTTTATTTTTATGTGATAAATGGCATTGTTTTATTAAATGTTTCACACCAAGTGTTTGATAAAATGCCTGGTTGGATTTTGCATCTTATTTGTGGATTATAAATCATGGTTTGGATTTTTAAATGTTTTTGTGACATCTTGATAGTGTTTTTTGGTTCCTCAAATGGATTTATAAAATATTTGGATTTAAAAATGGTGTGTGTTTGGTTATTCAAAAATGAAATCGCATGTGATTATGATATGTGGCCTTATTGGCACTTTGATGAAAATGGTTTTTGGTTAGAACATGTGGTGTGAGAACTTGAATTAAATTTTTAAAATGATTGTGAAATGGAAAATGGTGTATTTTTACCTTTTTGTAAAGGTGGTTTTGATTCTTTTGAAAAGGATTCTTGAGGCTCATTTGGCATTTTGGTAAAAGTGGTGAAAATTCTTATTATGAAAACCCTCTTTGGAAAATATTCTAGCCTTATTTATATTTAATAGATGAGATATCCTCGATGTATAATCCTCATGATCCATTTATGTGAATGGGTGGGATTTCCTAATTGTGTAATCCCCGTGACCCGTTCACCTTGATTGGAATGGAAGACCCTTGGTGTGGAATCCTTTGAGATCTATTTGTTCTATGGAAAGAGATTTATCCTTGGGGTGACTTGAGGTGGTGCCTGTTGTGTGAATTAATTATGTATGATATATATTCTTGTTATTGGATACTTAGTTGGAATCGGTTGGCTCACCCCTTTTTATACTCTTGAATGGAGACTTGATATAGAAAACAAATTTTCTAAGAACGATTGTTGCACTAGCTTAGGATTACACTCTGGCTAGTGGACCACAGAAGGGGGATATATTTTGTTATTGTTACTATGGGATAGTGCCCCTCAGCCAAGCCATTTAAGGTGATATTGAGTGTATGTGGGAAAAATTTGATGTCATCGAGTGAGGCATGATTTTTGGGATGATCCAAGATGTATAGTATGTTCTGGATTATTCACGGGCTCTTAGGTTTCTCCCATGTCTATTGGCGCTTAGTTGTCTGCAGCGAATTATTGAGATACTTGTTGGTTGATTACTCTTGTGTGTTTATTCCCATTTCCCTTGTTATGATTATTACTATAGATCTTGTGTAGTGTACTTAATTATGAAAGTGATGTGATGATTTTCAAAGTCTTATGAAAACTATTTTTGGAAAATGTTTTTCACTCTATCACTCTCTTTTTGAAGGAAATATCATTACTCTTCTTAAAAATGAAAATGGTTCCTATTGGGAAGAGGATGTGGTTTTAAATGGAAAAGTGGCAATGGAATATGTTTGGTTTTAAAGCATAAAATATGTGGAAAGACTTAATTTTATATATTGTATTTCAAACTTGAAGTTAATGTTTCTTTATTTTAAAGGAAGTGTATTGGGAATATATTTGTTCGGGCATGCCTATTGATTTTTAATACTCATGTTTATAGTTCTTTCTTGTATTTATCTTGTGGTGTAGGTATCATCTTGGTTTTGATCATTGTGGATGATGGTTGGTCTTGGTATTAGATAGTGACCCTCAGGGTCACATAGAGACATTGTGGTTGTCTGTTCTAGTTTGGGTTTGGTTGTATAGTTTTTTTTGTATTTTTAGCTTATGTAAAAGATGTTTTTTAGTTTGGTTGTTTATTTTATTTTGGGCTACTTAGTTTTTTCTATTTTTTTATTCATTCATTTATATTGGGAGAAATCATTTCCTTAGTTACTCTGATGATACCCGACACTAGTTTCCAACTTGTGGGGATCGAGAACTCCCTTTGGGTCTTATTGCGGATCGGTTCGGGTGACCAGTTCAGGGTTGACCTGGGTTGGTTCGTGACACCATGTCATGACCCCCTCCCGCCAAAGATACCATAATGAGGGAAGAGAGATAATGACCCTAAAGTCCCTCATCCAGTGGGCCTTGGGTTGGTGGCTAGCATCAAAGGTAAAAAAATATCATGAAATAGGAGGTATTTCCCTCTATGATAATATAGAATCATGAGATAAGATGAATCATACACAAGCAACTACATGGTATTATATAAAAAAGAAACCAAAACCATCCCATAGTGCATGTATAAATAAAACATGTATATATAAAAGTCTTCAAAAGTAAATACCCAAAAGTAAGGCTAAAGTAGTGGTATAACAACTGTCTAAAAAGTTCTGAGCTAGTATTTTCTGGCACGATCCACATAATCATCCTGGAAACCTGAAAATTATTTTATATACATAAGGAGAGCATACATTCATACTTAGTATAAAAACTAAAGTCTCACGTGCACATGTAAAATAAGCATACTAATGCACCCATGAGAAAACAACAGAACCAACAACACCTAAACAGATCAACTATCCATCCCAACCTCACCAAATAACAAAAGCCATGTATAATAACATAATAAGAATCATATCGATATAGGGTACCCTACACTACTTTCCCACTGATTTTATGATCTCACACCCCCAATTTCATATGTCTTAGTGCTCACATTTCTTCTGAATAACATATACCACCGCTCCACAACATGGTCGTGTCACATCATGTCCACAGATACACATGCCATCACATCACAACCATAACCAAAGTAGTAGGTTATCATGAATATGAAGGACATAAACCTTGTACCATCCTCCTACCATGCACGACCCACACCATAAGCCACCCCACTACACAGACATATCACATCTCACCTGAAGACGCTTGGGCCATATCCCCTTAGTACAGTCATATCATATCTCTCCTGAAAACACCTAGGCCACCGCCCTATAGAATGGTCATATCACATCTCTCCTGAAAACACATGGTCCATCACCTAGTGCACTAATAGACCTTCATCCATCACAGACTATGCATATCTATTTTCCTGGTAGAGAGAGTAGGAAATAGCGGGTAGCCATCCATCCATCCTCATCATAGAGATGTTGGAAAAAACACCCTCCAAATAAAAATATGGGTGTTGTCACATAGTTCTCAACATGGGTGGGTGAGTATAAAAATCACAAGGAAAATGAATATATATATATATATATAGCCATACACAATCCCAACCTATGGGTTCACAAAAAAACACTAACTAACTCAAAATATCCCCACTTTAATTGCCACCTCTAAATGCATAACACCGCACAAACCACAAGCCACATCTCACACCACCAACCAATTCCATTATCCAACCCATTCATTTCATTATTTGTCAACAACTGTATTTAACCACTCAACCCATCATTTATTTATTCATTAATCACTTCCATCTAACTAACCAAACCATCCCAAGACATTTTAAACATTATTAACCAATTATTCCATCACTACTTAGGAATATAGAACAACACAACTACACATCGCAAGTAGCTCATCATTCCCATAAAACCATCACTTTGCTGCCCCACAAGCATGGCCAAACAAACCATCACCTCACCACCCTAAAAGCATGACTAAACAAACCATCACCTCTCCACCACAAAAGTATTTCCAAACAAACCACTACCTTTCCACCCCAAAATCACAGACAGACAATCCATTGCCTCACCTACCCAAAATAATGGTCAAACAAACCATCATCTTGCCACCCCCAAAAGCATGGCCAAACAAACCATTACTTCATCACCCCAAAATCATGACCAAACAAATCATCCCCTTCTCACCCCAGAAACATGGCCAAGAAAACCATCACCTCGTCACTCTAAAAGCATGGTCAAACAAACCATACATTACCCCACACCACATCGCAACCACACATTGACACCCCATAAGCGCGACCACACATCAAAGACCATTTAACATATTTAATAAATGGGATTTAATCACATTTTACTTTATTTTAGGGGCATTATCACATAAGATATAAATCTAGGGACAACCATTTCATTAGAAAAATATAAGTGGTTATCAAATTTCTATTTTAGGGTGTATCACAACAAAAATAAATAAGGTTTCCATATCAAAACAACTACAACGCAAGAAAAGGCTCCAAACATCCATGATTTTCAGTATGGAATTCAGTCCATACAAACACAACATCACAATAATATCAAATCTATAAAAGCATCTGAATCATTCCCCTTTCCCCGTAAATTTAAATTAACCAATTAATTTATCTTGATTAGGCCAGCTCAAACCATCCCCCATAGATAAAAAAGAGTAAACCCCTCCCTCATGATACAAAAAAGTTAGAAATAAGGGATTATCTACCTCAAATAAGATTTTACAGCTTGCCGTGCACCATAGTGTGAAGAAGAAATGCCCATAAACCACAACCGCATGTAAAACCCATGGATCAACCTACATTGCATCAAGGATTATCAAAAACATATCACAACTCATAACCCAAACCAAAAACACTCCACAGTAGTGGATCTCCAAAGAAAAATGGAAGTAAATCCATGATAAAGAGAGGAGAACTCACCATGGATCACCAATGGGCATCCATAGGAACCAACGGATCGAAGCAAGAGGAAGAGGGCTAGAAGATCTCCTTAAGATACATAGGACTTTTTCAGAAGGTGAGAGAAAGTGGAATAGAAAAATGAATAAAAATATTCCAAACAAAATGATTTAAAAATCTAGAACCCACCCCTTTTACATTGTGTAACCATTTCATGGTGTGTAATTCACAGGTTTTCTAAAATTCCAACTTATATCAAAATTCACATCACTTCAACCTTTAATTAATTACACATCACAAATTCACCTTTCACTAAATGAATCCATTTCACATACTCCCCCCTTTCCCACATACAATCCATGAAATTGGTCGACTACACATGCTGTGAACCACCAATTCATGTGTTTTACCCCTTTCACGACGTGAATTTCCCACTATAGCTCTATTACACCTCCAACCGCCACATAACCTCCTCAAGATTCCTCCAAAACACCTCCAACACCCAAAAAAACAAATTAATATACTAGGAACACATGGTATGTTACGTTATATAATTATCAAATGATTCGCACCCTTGAGAATCCAAAACCAAGTCCAAAAGGAAAGGCATCTGAACAACCACCCTGTGAGATACCTCTCAAGGATATCATTACTTCTCAACACTTCCACTGGCCAAACACACTAATCAAAACACCCATGAAACACATTGAACATCCAAAAACTACCTCCATTAACATAACCACACCTCCACATAACCATCTCAACCTCCATGCAATCCCAAACCTATAGCCGTTTAACCAAAAAATTGCACCACCCCAGACACATGAATCAGGTAATTCCATCCTCCATGTTAAGATACTATCCACTCTGGGAGGCACTAACTCACCTGCATGGGTTTAATCATATCGTAGTATAATTTGTCTCAGTTAGGAATCGGGTCATCCCCTTTTTATATGTCAGAACTTTATCACACATCATACATCAAGAAAATAGAAAAATCTCATAACACAAAAAAATCTAAAAATCACATCACAAGAAAAATAAAATCAAAGAAAACTCAAAATAGATTCAGGAACAGGGCATGAATCTATGTCTCTCACTCCCAAGTACTCTCCTCTAGGACACCATGCCTCCACAACATGTGAACCAAGGGAATTGTTTGTCCATGAAACTTCTTCTCTTGGTGATCATGGATAATTACTAGCCACTCCATGAACATTGTGTCATCCTTAATATCCAACTCTCCCCAGTCAGTGACATGGGAGTCATCATGAAGATACTAACGAAGCTGAGAGACTTAGAAGACATCATGGATCCTCTCCCACCATGGTTGAAATTCCACCTAATATTCCACCTCACCAACTCGCCCAAGCACCTCAAAGGACCCAAAAAACCTAATAGAAAGCTTACCCCTGGCCAAACCTTTGTTTTTCACATCGAGGGGAAACCTTCAATAACATGTAGTCACCAATATTGAACTCCAGGGGCCTCCTCCTATGATCAGCATAAGTATTTTATTGGTCTTGTGATGCTTTCATCCTCTCTTGATCCAACTAAATTTTTTTTTCATGCTATACACCACATCATGACTAAGAACTATTGTATCCCCAACCTTCGTCCAACACAATGGTGAATGACATAGTTGCCCATAAAAATCCTCAAATGGGTTCATGCCAATGGTTGAGTGGTATTTATTATTATAATCAAACTCAACCAAGGGCAAGTGTTATGCCCATGATCTACGAAAGTCTAAGATGCATGCTCACAACATGTCCTCTAGCATCTAGATACCTCTAATCCAAAGGTTTAGTTGGTTCAAAATGTCCTCTAGTGTATGAGTGCAAAAATAATGTCGTAATCCCCTCTAGAATCACGAAGTAAAACATGTGTCCCAATCTAAGAAAATCTACCTTATAACTCCATGAAACCACACCACCTCATCCACATACCTCTCATCCAAATAATTCACTACACCTGACTCCTCGATCGCTAAGAAGTTTTTCAATTTCCTTAACTGATCCATGATCACCCAGATAACATCACAACCTCCCTGAGATTGAGGTAACCTTGTGACGAAATCCATCAAGATATCCTCTCATTTCCACTTAGGGACATCCAAGGACTATAACAAACCTCTCAGAACATGGTTCTCTGCTTTTTCCTACTGACAAACCAGACATTTTTCCACAAAATCCACCACTAAACATTTCATCCTTGACCACCAAATTTTTCTCCTCAATCCACAATATATCTTTGTCATTCTAGGATGTACCACTAATGGTGAGTTGTAAAAATCATAGACAACTCCCTCACACATCACCTATATGACAAACAATCTCTCCTAAAAACAACACCCAATTTCGATTATCCTCTGACCATCCCTTGGGAGTGTCATTATGGCCAACATGATCATACATCACCTTTGCCTTTGAGTCTCCCCTCTAAGACTCATCCACCTACCACATAATAGAAGATTGAACTGTCATCTGAACCTCTACCATAAACCACCCTTGAATTTAAGTGCAATGATTCTAACTCCCCCATTACTTTCCAAACATACCCAGACTCCTGAACAACATCCTTAAATGATTTCATGCTCAAAGCATTGAACACAAAATTCTATTTTCCTGAGGTGTGGGAGATATCAAAATCATAATCAGAAATAAATTTCATCCAACTCTGCTACCAAAAATTCATATCATGCTGAGAAAAAATATACCTCAAACCCTTGTGATCTGTGAATACCAAAAAGCACTCCATAGTGAGGTAATGCTGCCAAAAATTTAGCACGAACACAACAACTTTCAACTCTAGATCATGGGTGTCATAGTTACACTTGTGGGGATGTAACTTCCTAAACTCATAAGAGATCATCACTCTTTGTTACATCAACATGTGTTCTAATCCCAAATGGTATGAATCATAAAAAACCTCAAGCAACACACCCTTCTCAGGAAACTGAAGCACTAGAGCACTAACCAAATTCTTCTTCAAGTAACTGAACACTGCCTGACGTGAATTTGTCCACAAAAAATCCTGGTCTTTCTGGGTCAATGTTGTTAGCAGGGCTGCAACTCAAGATAAATTGGGTGCAAACCTCTGATAATAACTCACAAGACCAAGGAAAATGTGAACCTCTACCACATTCTTAGGTTTTTTCCAAGAAAAAACTTCTTTGGCCTTCAACGATTACACTTCCACACTCTACTAAGACACCACATATCAAAGGAAATTAACCTCTCATGTCCAAAACTTAAACTTGGACTACTTTCAGTAAACTTTTTGTTGTCAAAGGACCTAAAATATAGCTCTAATATGATCGGTATGCTCCTCTTATGACTTCAAGTGGATCAACATGTCATTAATGAACAAAACTATGAAGTAGTCCATGAATTCATGGAACATGGAGTTCATGAGTCCCATGAACATAGTTGGTGAATTTGTAACACTGAACGGCATGACTACAAACTCAAACTGACCATACCTACATTTGAAGGCAGTCTTCAGGATATCACCCTCCTTCACCCTCAACTGGTGATATCCAAATCATAGATCGGTCTTAGAAAACTAACTCACCCCTCTTACCTGGTTTAAAAGATCTTCTATCCTAGAAAGAGGGTTATGATTATTGATTTTGACCTGATTCAATCTCTAGTAGTCTATACAAAACATCATAATATCATTCTTATTCTTGGTAAACAACACTGGAGCACCCCATGACTACACACTAGGCCTAATAAAACCCTTTTACATTATATCATATATATGAATCCTCAACTCCAGTAACACATAAGGTACTATCCGGCAAGGAGCCATCGAAATCAGAGAAGAACCAGGATGCAAGTCTATCCCAAACTCAACATCATGTTGAGGGGGTATCGTCACAACCTCCTAGGGGAAAATATCCATAAACTGCCCAATGACCCTAGGGACCCCCAATACCTCAGTGTCCACTTATTTCACTGATAAATCAACCATAAAATAAATAAGGGGATCTACATGTCGACTAACCACCTGATAACCCTGCTCACCAATGAAAACCACACATTGGCCATCCACATCCAAGAACACGAATCTCCTCCAGAAGTAGTTGATAACAACATGTGTGGAATATAACCAATTGATTCCTAGGATAACATAATATGGATAAATCTATAAAAATAAAATATATCCATGGAATTGAAGTGTCCCCATCATCACTATATACCTCGGTACACATCAAACAAGATGGTTTGGCCTCTGACTAATGTAGTAAACATCAGGGGAATGTGAATCATATCTACATCTAGTCCTAGATAACAAACTAGAGTGGGTGAAACAAAGGAGTGATAATATCCTTAATCAAACAAGTCAAAAATAAGAGTAGATGAAAAATTGAGTGTACCTCAAATGATCTTTAGCCCCTCTAGCGTTGCTTCCTCCACTATGTGTAACTGAACATGCCTATCTCCTCTACCTCTATATTGATGAATACCTCCATGACCATGCTTAGTTCAAGGTCCCTAAACATAAGGAACATCTTGAGGTCAGACTCTACCTACCCCATATCTCCCCAGGAGAACATAAGATTGTTTTCTCTACTACTGAAATAGTCTCACTAGAAACTACTGTTGAGGTTGGTGCTAAAACTTTTCGCATCCACCAAACTAAGATCAAAGAACCATTGGACACTTAATCTAGATATGGCCACAAACCCCATATAAAAAACATTGTCCTGATATCTTCAGGAAAATCACAAAAACCACTAGCCCAGAAGACCAGAAGGGAATATGCTGAGGTCAACTCCCCATTGGTCAAAACCTCGAAGGTCCAAGTGCCTGAGACCTACCAATAACAACCTTTATCCTCAGGGAACCCAACTAATCCACCCCCCCCCCTCATGGGAAAACTCATCAAGAGTATATCCAATCGATCACCTCCACCTTCTTCTGAACCTCTAGATATGTTGGTAACATAAAAGGAGTAACTGTATACTGGATAGAAGGGAGGAGTGCCTCCTCAAGACATCTCACACGAGACTCCTCATCTGGAAAAAAAATCTGGGGCAAAGAGTAGAAGGTCATTGAACTTGATTCTCAACTCCTACACTGACATACTTTCTTTCTAAATAGAAATAATCTCTTACCTCTTCATTACCTTCATGGTCGATGAAAGGAACTCTACTCATAACTCTTTCTAAAATTTGACCCATAAAACATCTTCCTCCTTCTACTCACCCAGATACAACATCCACCACTGACACGCAACTCCTCGCATCTAAAAAACTAACAAATGGACTCAGTATCTCACTGAGGTCCATATCAAACTGAAATTGATCTCATGCTCCTCTAGCCAGTTCTATGTCTCCACATCTAAAACACTACCCTAGTACTTCCCCAAAGTCTACCACTAAAAAGTGAAAATGCCCTCTGCCAATCCTCGTCATCATCTACTGGATCAATCCTATGGTGATCAACTGGATCACCCTACTGAACCTCAACTACCTGATCCACATACGGACGAAGTCCAAGAGCCATAGATGAAAATAAAATAAGAATTTACTAAGCTCGATGGTATGGATTTTTTATTTAAATTCATTTTAATTGAAATTATTCATTTTAACCTTCCCAAAATAACCCAACTCAAATAGGAACACAATTCATCATGATGCATGTACCTCTCCTAGGTATCTACCCTACAAACAAGTTAACCTCACTTGGTCATCCAATAAGCTCAGAGTTTGTGCACTGGATCATGGGGGGCCTAAAATCCTGTGTACTAGTCGATCTCCCTGGCATATGTCACACACTAAGGTCAACTGTCATTATTTCCATACCAACCCATGAAATTCTCACTGATTCTAACTCAAAACTCTATCTTATCTCTCAAACATCAGCTCTGATACCACTCTGTCATGACCCCCTCCCATAAAATATACTATAATGAGGGGAGAGAGATAATGACCCCCGAGTCTTGGCTCCAGTAGACCCCAGGTTGGAGACTAGCACTGAGGGTATAAAAATATCAAAAAATGGGAGGCATTACCCTCTATAATAATATAGGATTAAGAGATAAGATGAATCATCCACAAGTAACTCCATAAAATAATATAAAAATAAACCAAAACCATCCCATAATGCATGTATAAATAAAATAGGTATAGATAAAAGTCTCCAAATAAAATACCCAAAAGGAAAGGTAAAGTAGTGACACAAAAACTATCCAAAAAGGTTTGAGCAAGTACTATCCAGCATAATCCACATAATCTTCCTAGAAACCTAAAAATTAGTTTATATACATAGGGTGATCATACAAGTATACTCAGTAGGAAAACCAAAGTCTTTTGTGCATAGGTGAAAGAAGCATACTAATGCACCCATGAGAAAACAATAGAACCAACAACACATAAATAGGTCAACTATTCAATCCAACCTCACCAAGGCATGCTCACCAAATAACGCATGCCAAGTATAATAACATAATAATAAGCATATTGATAAGGGGTAACCTTCATCGCTTTCCCATTGATTTTCCACTCTCACACCCCAACATCATATGTCCTGACACTCCCATCACCTCTAAATAACATATACCACTACCCCATGACACGGTCACATCACATCATGCCTGTAGACACCTATACTATCACATCACAACCATAACCAGAGTAGTAGGGCATCATGAACATGAAGGACATAAACATTGTAACCTCCTTCTTCCATGCATGACACCCACCATAAGCCTCCCCATAACGCGGACATATCACATCTCACCCGAAAACACCTGGGTCACATCCCATCAGCACAGTCATATCACATCTCACTCGAAAACAGCTGGCCACCACCCATAGCACATTCATATCACATCTTACTCAAAAACACTTGGTCCATCACCTAGTGCACTAACCGACCTATGATCGTCATAATTTGTGCATATCTACTCACTTGGAAGAGATAACGGGAAAGAACGGGTAAGCATCCATCTATCCTCATCATCAGGAGGTTGAGAAAAACACCCTCCATATGAAAATATGGGTGTAGACACATAGTTCTCGACATGAGTGGGGTGCATATATAAATCATAAGAAAAATACAAATATATATATAGCCACACATAATCCTAACCTATGGGTTCACAACAAAGCACTAATCGACTCACAAAATCCCCACTTTCACTATGACCTCTAAATGCATAACACCACACAAACCACAAGACATATCTCACACCACCAACCAATTCCATTATCCAATACATTTAATTAATTATTTACCAATAACTACATTTAACCACATAATCCTTCATTTATTTGTTCATTAATCATTTCCATATCACTAACCAAACCATCCCAAGCCATTTTAAACATTATTAACTAGTTATTATTTCACTACTCGGGCATCTAGAACAATGCAACCATGCATCAAAAGAAGCTCATAATTACCATCTAGTCATCACCTCACCACTCCACAGGCACGGACAGACAAACTATCACCTCACCACCCCAAAATCATAACCAAACAAACCATCACCTTATCACCCCAAAAGCACGGTCAAACAAACCATCGCCTTGACACCCCAAAAGCACAGCTAAAAAAACCATCGCCTCACTGCCCCAAAAGCATGGATAGTCAAACCATCACCTTGCCAACCCAAAAGAACATCCAAAAAAACCATATACTTGCCACCCAAAAAGTATTTCCACCCCAAAATCACAACCAAACAAACCATCGCCTCACTATCCTAAAAGCATGACCAAAAAACCATACATCACCCCACACTGCATCGCAACCACACATCGTCACCCCACAAGCACAGACACATATCGAATCACATAAAATACATTTTTAAAAATTTAACAAAGGGTCTTTTATTATATTTCACTTTATTTTAGGGGTGTTATCACACAATCCATAAATCTAGGGGAAACCATTTAATTATCCAAATATAAGTGGTTAGTCAATTTCTATTTTGAGGTGATATCACAACATGTAACAAGGTTTCCATATCACAACAACTACAATGCAAGAAAAGTTACCTAATAGGCATGATTTTCAGAAGAGTATTCAGCTCATACAAACACAACATCATAATAATATCAAATATGTAAAAGCATGAAAATACTTCCCCCTTCCCCTTCAACTTCAATTAACTGGTTAATTTATCATGATTAGGCTAGTGAAAACCATAAACCATATATAAACAATAGAAAAACCATCTCTCATGATACACAAAAGTGATAAATGGGAGATTCTCTGCCTCAAAGAAGCTTTTCTAACTCCCTGTGCGCTGTAAAGTTAAGAAGAAATGTCTGAAAACAAAAAATGCATGAGAAACCCATGGATCAACCTACACTGCATCAAGGGTTATCATAAATTTAGCCCAAATCACAACCCAAACCAAATCTAAACCACCACATTAGATCTTCAAAGAAGAAAGGAAGGAACCCTATAGGAAAGAGGGGAGAACTCACCACAGATCGCCAATGGGCATCCACTGGAATCGATGGATTGAAGCAGGAGGAAGAGGGCTAGAGGATCTCCATAGAGCGCCTAGGTTTCATACAAAATGAGAGATAAATGGGTATAATTGAATGAATAAAAATTTTCCAAACAAAAGGATTTAAAAACCTGGAACCCACCCCTTTTACATCATGTAACCATTTCATGACGTGTAATTCATGAGTTTTCCAAAATTTTAACTTCTACCAAAATTCATGTCACCTTGACCTTTAATTACTTACACATTGTGAATTCAAATTTCATTATGTGAATACATTTCACAGACCCCCCCCCCCCACCCACATACAATCCATGAAACAAGCCTATTACATAAGTCTTGAACCACCAATTCACATCGTGTACCCCTTTCATGACGTGAATTTCCCACTACATATCTATTTCACCTCCAACCACCACGGAACCTCCTCAAGATTCCTCTAAAACACCTCTAACACCCAAAAATGATAAATTAATGGTCCAGGAAGGCACGTTCCATTACATTCCATGATTATGAAATTTTGAAAATGGATATTAAAACTATTTTTCTAAATGGGGAGTTCATTGAAGATGTTTATGTGACACAACCCAAAGGGTTTATTTTATAAAAGAGTTCTAATAAAGTATGCATGATACAAAGATCCATTTATGGATTGAAGTACGTATTGAGATCATGTAATGTTTATTTTGATGAGGTCATACGAGAATTTGGTTTCATTGAGAATTAAAGCGAGCCATGTGACTATAATATGGTTAGTGGGAGTTTCATCATTTTCCTACTATTATATGTTGATAACATATTATTAATGGGAAATGAAGTGTGAGTCTTATAGTCATTGAAAACTTGGTTAAATGAATATTTCTCCATGAAAGACTTAGGTGAAGTAGCCTATATTATAGGGATGAAGATCTATTGAGATAGATATCAGAGTTTTCTTGGGCTATGTAACACCCCAAGATTCCATGATACACTTCTCTTTGAATAATGCAATAGCTTGGGATGTACGCAACTTCGAGTTCTAGCACACCATAACCAATCAAACTAGCCGTTTAAAAAAGTAGTTATGAATAGTAATACCCACTATTTGAAATTTATAAATTTTATTTTAAAAAATGGACTTCATTTTTTGGATTTATAATATCAAAATTATCTTAGGGTGAATTTTTGGTATTTTTCTGAAAACATTCAATTTTTTATGAATAGTGAAAAATACTGCGTTATTGTTTAAAACCAACATTTTATTTAAATATTTTTTTTAATTTAAATTTATTTTAAAGTAAAAATAGATACATAATACCTATATTAGTTCAATTTAATTCATTGAAGTCATTTTATAATAAGATTAGATATATAAAATTTTATTGAACTTTTTACTGTCTTTTACCCACCTTCTGGGCACATTTGTAAATTTGCATAAAACGTAATTTTACCACTTCTGTAAATTGAATTTAAAAAATCTGAGAGACACAATTGAAATTAGTAAGTAAAATTTGGTTCAATATAATGAAAATAATTTTTTGGTAAATAGTAACTTTTGAATTTTATTTACCACAGTTAAAAGTAAATAGGGTAATTAAAGGTAAAAATGATATTATAATTACCTTAAAACATGTCTTAATTCTATTGGATAAGTGTATTTCGACAAAAATAATTTTTAGGACAAAAATATGATCCTTTTTGGTCCACTTGGATTGGATTAGTACATTTATTATATTTTATTTAAAGAAGAGTTAAAAGTGTTAAATTCTAATTTTAATAACTAAACCATTTTTAATATAGGGTTATACATAAGATAAATTTGACTATAAATATTCATTAGAAAGATAAAAATATTTCCTAAATCATGGTATTTTATTTATAATTTTTATACATTAAATAACTAAACTTATTTATGACACAATGATGATGAAGTAAATACCTTATTAATGAAAGATTAAAATAATTAATATTATAAATATTAAAATAAATGTAAATTGAAACTTTTTATGCCATACACGAATTTTCTAGGTGAATATTACATGTTATTATTAATTCAATGTATTTTTTTTTTGAATAAATCATATTTTTATGACTTTCACAAAAACCAAATACTAAATAGTGTCAAAATTGACATAAATGGGTTTTTAAAACAAATATTATTTTATTTAATGATATAATATTCCTAAAAATATAAGGTTTGGTGAAAAGAATTAAATAATTTTATATATGTCATTAATTAACCACTTTATGTTCTCTTGGTAGTTTATATTAAGTTTATTAACCATATAGTGTAAGAATACAAGAAGACATGGTAAAAGTTAAACTATTTAACTAAGAGTTAAATCTAAAATATAAGGTTAATGTGGTGACTTAAACTTATCTAAAACCTATTGGATGAGAGGTTTTCAAACCATAACTACCTTATCCTTAAAATAAATCCATTTTTAGCTATTATAAACCGAAAATTATTTTATAATAAATTAATATTCCAAGTTTTTTCTAAAGTGCCCCTCACCTCTCTTATAAAAGGGTATTTCCCCTTCTCTTAACTTCACACCTCCAAATCCATTTGTATCAGCCAATACCTACTCAAATATCCTCCCAACTACCATCAATTCAACTAAGATGCCTTAATTTTATCCTAAATCCAACCTGGGGAGCTCTTTTGTTTAAATCAAAAGGAAAAACCTGAAGAAGGGGTAATTACTTCATCACATCTTTCAAAGTTCTTTTCTTCTTCCACTTACTATTTCTTTGTTGTTTCCATAAAAAAATAATAACTCTAGTACCTTCTACATACTATGATATTATTATAAATATAGTACAACCATATTCATTATTTTATCCATCCTATGACTGACAAAGTCACTATACGTGTGTACGTACGACTTACCGTCTCCACATTGTGGTGTAGTTTGTTATTCAACACTTCATTTTTGGATGGGTATAATAATGAGTATAATTGATGTAAATAATAAATATAACATGTTAATGATTCTGTGTATATAATATACCATCCAATTATATACGATTTCACCATTAATAGAATGATATTGTTGCTCATGCATACATATGGTTTACCATCTCCACGACGCGATGAGATTTCATTCCCCATCGTAACCATTCAAGAATAATTTTAATTTTATGATTAAAAAAAATGTTTAAAAATTTAATATCATTTTGGATATGAATAAAATACATCCTATTCATAACAAACATGACTTACTTAACAAAATATATAAATGAAAATGAATCAGTTAACACCTGAACAATGATACTACTGAAATATTTTTAACAAAGAAATATTGGAGGATCATATATGATATCATATTTATGTATGTGGTTCTTGTATAATTTAATAAAAATTATTTAACCATTATATAGGAGTTTAACGTACCATCAGTTAAGGGAAAGTACAAGTTAAGGGATAATTTTTCAATCTCTTTATTATCTGAGGTTGTTTATACGTAAGTATCTACTGAGACTTTTTCCTTATCATCCAAATCAGTGTTTCTTAAAAATGTATTTCAAAACATTTTTACTATATCCAATACTATGGTTTAAATTCATTTATACCCTTTTTTGACTTTTTATAAAATGGTTTGAAAGTAATATTTCCATCATTTTCCAAACAAGGTGTTTTATGACCTTTTCGACAAATTAAGGAAAGAATGTTTTTTTAACTTATACGACGAGTACAGACATTTTCTACCATTATAACACCTTCGAAGATTCCATTAAAATATTATATGAATATTTTCAAAATAAATACTTTATTTTATAATTATGAAACTTTTAAATTATTTCAATGTAGAAAGATATATTTCTCTCAAATAGTTTTTTGGATTGATTTCATTTATGTCAAAATCTATTGTTGGATTCTATGTTTAATTGAAGTTGATTAATTTTGATACAATATTCCATATTTTATTGATAATTTTATGATATTTTTGAATGTGGATGTGCTATTTTTATTTCATTCATAGTTTATGGTTAAAGTATTAACATTTCATATGCTAGTTTTAATACGAATGTTTATGTTATGTTTCAATCTTTTCATATGAGGAATGAATTGGACATAGTAAGTGATGGGAGGGGCCCTCTATAGCCCCTCGATGCATCAGTAGGTCTCATGAAACAAACTAGTGTCTTGGCACAATGCCTTGACAAAATCATTATTTATATTCTTGTAACGAGGCCTTGACTATGTGGTTATGATGTCTGATATTATGCATTACATTATTATGAAATTAGCTATTGATATTATATGTGATTATTCGACTAGTAGAATACCCATATGAATAAGTAAATTGCATTATTTGATTTATTTTTTCCATATTATGTTGAAGTTTAAGTTCAAAAGGCTTGTGTTTTAGTCTTATACATTGCCTTAAATGTTTATGTTTTCTTATAATAGTTTCCACTATATTATTATCCTTACTGAGCATCTAAGATCACCCCTTTCTTATGTTTTATTTTTTCCAATATTTGAATAAGTATATTATGATTGACCTTTAGGATAGGATATAGGATATGAGTTTGTTCTAAGAAGACACAATGTTTTTCTTTTCTTTTCATAATGTAATTTAAAACTTATGTATGTATCTAGTACTTCCAAGGCTATTAAACTGATCGGTATTTTGGGACTTGATCTCTTATGATCATGCCAATGTTATGTAATAATGCACCAACTCTGGGTAACTAGGGTCGGGGCGTTACAGTTGGTATTAGAGGAAGTTTAGTATAAACCTTGGAAAATAGATTTAGAAAAACTATGATTAGATAACATTATCCTAAGATAGAATTCGAGGATTAGTATAGAAAAACATCCAAAAAAATTGTAATGTAGATATTATGTGGTTTTTCCAAGAAATACATCCCTGTATGGATACTACAAGTGGACATAATTCTGGAACAGATGTACCTAGGAGTGAAAACTCCTACAAGGAGTTTCAGGATTGACCTGAGGTATCCTGGTACACGACAACGGGCCATACTGCACACCTAGTTTGACACTCCTGGGGGATATACTTAGGATAATTCACATTTTCTCTACAAACCATTATGAAGGATTTATGAGTAAATACTTCCTCAAAGAAAACATTTTTATGTTATGGATTATATGCATAAACTGTTCAATTTATGTTAGGTATTTTACTAGTTTGGAATTATGCATTGTGATTTATAAATTAACATAGTGTATGCCATTGTTTATAAATGGAACCTAGTGGAAGGAATGGAAATCTTATCAATGCACATAATCTATGTAGGGATTTCCCTCCTACATAAGATAATTATATTGGAGTTGGTGATGCAACTAGTGTTGAACAGCTTATAACCATACTGGGACAACTCACTCAGGTTATGAATAATAACCTTACCCGTATAGAGCACCCTAATCCACAATGCGGAGGATCAATGTTAGACTACTTCATGAGGAAAAAACCACCAACATTAAATGGGACTACAAATCCATTTATAGCTGAGCAATGGATAAGTTCCTTAGAGAAAATATTTCATGCTTTAGGGAGTAGTGCAAAGGAAAAAAGTTGTCATGACAGTTTATCACCTCACAGGAGATGCAGATCAATGGTGGTCATTAATTAAAAATAAAAAGAAGGATGAAGAAATATAAAATATGGAATGGATGGAGTTTAAATATATTTTATTAGAAAAATACTTTCCTCGTGAACATTGAGTGGATATGGAAAGGCAATTTCTGAGTCTGAGGCAAAAGGAGGATGAGAATGTCGTAAAGTATGAGGCTAACTTTAAAAGGTTATCAAGGCATACTACAGATTATATACGTAACACAAGGAGTAAGATTGATCGATTATTTGATGGGTTAAAACCATTTCTCCATCGAGAATTAGTCTCACAATCCTTCTCATCATACAAAGATATAGTCTCATGTACTATCAAGATGGAAAAAGAATTCTCTAAGTCTTACGATTTTAAAGCAAAGAAAGAGAAAAAGATATCTATTGAACACTCTAGAAATGGAAATAAGGGGAATAAGGGAAAAGTTGAATTTTCATCCTATAGTAAATGCAGTAAGAAACACCTAGGTACTTTCCTGAAGAAAATGGGAGTCTGTTACAAGTGTAGAGAAAACGGCCACTAAACTCGTGATTGAAAGGGGAAGAAAGAGGTTGTCAATGTTGAATGCTACAGTTGTAAAGAAATGGGGCATTATGAGAATGAATGTACAAAGCATCAAGGAAACTTATCTCAGAAAAGGATAAGGGAGAAAGGCCAAGCTTATGCGATCACAACTGTAGAGGTTGAAGTTCTGAATGACGTGGTAGAAGGTACATTAATTGTTTCCTAAAATTTAGTCAATGCTTTATTTGATTCTGAATCATCGCATTCTTTCATATCTTCCTAGTTTTCCAAGAAAATTAGATATTTCCAATTTAATTTAACAAGGGATTTGTCAGTCAAAAATCCTAAGGGAAGTATCATTGCAACAAAGTTTTGTGAATCAGTTACCATTATGGCTATAAACATGTTTTATTTGTTGATCTCATCGCCATACCCATGATTGAATTTGATATAATCCTTGGTATGGATTTTATTTCATACCATGATGCGAAAATTTATTATAAGAATAATGAGGTTACAATTCTTGATGATGATAAAGAATCCCTTATATTTAGAGTAGAAACATCACCATCTTATTCTCATCTAGATCCACCCCCAGTAGCTCTACTAAATTAAATTATTGGGTAGGAAGAGAGTAAAATAACTATGGGTGAGGAAAGGAATGTTCAAATAGAGGATGTACCTATTGTGAAAGAATATGTTGAAGTGTTTCCATAGTATTTACCTAGAAATCCTACAGTATGAGAAATTGAGTTTTCCATTGACTTAAGTCCTGGTTCAAGGACCATATCGAAGACCCCTTATAGAATAGCCACTATGGAATTAGTGGAATTAAAGAAAAAACTAGATGAATTTAGTAATAAAGGATTTATTCTCCATAGTGTTTCTCCATGGGGATCCTCTGTTCTTTTTGTTAAGAAGAAAGATGGATCTATGAGGTTGTGCATTGACTATAGGGAGATCAATGCTATAAAAATAAAGAAAAAGTATCCCCTACCTCTCATTGATGATTTATTTGATCAACTACTTGGAGATCAATATTTTTCAAAGATTGGCCTTCGATCTAGATATCATTAGTTGTGCGTGAAGAAGGAAGACATTCCAAAGACAACATTTCAAACCAGGTATGGGCATTACGAGTTTACAGTAATGCTTTTTAGACTGACTAATGTACCCTCTATTTTTATGGATCTAATGAATAGAGTTTTCAATGAGTATCTTGATGAATTTATAGTTTTATTTATCTATGATATCTTGGTATAATCCAAAATCTATGAAGATTATGAAAATCACTTGCACACTATTCTAAAGACTCTTAGAAAAAATGAATTATATGGGAAGTTTAGCAAGTGTGAATTATAAATTCAGGAGATTTATTTTCTTGGCCATATTGTCTCTAAGGATGGAATATCTGTTGATCCTTCAAAGACAAGTTCAATCCAAGAATGGACAGTACCGATGAGTATAACTGAGGTACACAGTTTTATTGGTTTAGCAGGTTATTATCGGCATTTTGTCCAGAATTTTGCCCGATTGGCTAACCCATTAACCAAGCTCACACGTAAAGGGGTTAAATTTGTTTGGAAAAAAGAGTGTGAATAATGTTTTGAATAATTGAAGAAAATATTAGTCAATGATCCTATCTTGAATCTACCATCAGGGAATGATGGGTTTGTTATTTATAGTGATGCTTCAAAGAAAGGACTTGGTTGTGTCCTTATACAGAATGATAGATTTATTGCTTATGCATCACGGCAGCTAAAAATTAATGAAAAAAACTATCATACTCATGATCTTGAGTTAGAAGCTGTAATCTTTTCTTTGAAGATATGGAGATACTATCTCTATGGTGAAAAATTTGAGATATATACCGATCAGAAGAGTTTGAAGTATATTTTCTCATAGAAAGAACTTAACATGAGGAAAAGACGATGGCTTGAACTACTCAAAGATTATGATTGCACTATACACTACCACCCGGGGAAGGAAAATAAGGTGACAGATGCTTTGAGTAGAAAGAATCATGGATTTCTGAATAAGATGATAGTGTAAAGGGATCATATCTTCATGGATCTAGTAAAGATGGATATGGGAATAATCATGGAAGGTGAAACATCGATATTTTTCAAATGGTTTCCAATTTATATTTACTAGAAAGGATAAAAAATTATTAGACTGATGATGATGAGTTTAAAAAGAAAATTAAAGCTGTGAATGATGGGAGATTGATCGACTTCGTATATGAAGATGGAATTTTGAAATTTGGGAAGAGACTTTGTGTTCCCGATATACCTGATCTAAAAAGGGAATTGTTAGATGATGCTCATAACTCTAATTTCTCTATACACCCTGGTAGCACTCAGATGTATAGAGATTTGAAGGAACATTTTTGGTGGGACAACATGAAGAGGGAGATTGTTGATTATGTGTCAAGATGTATGGTTTGTCAATAGGTGAAGGCTAGAAGACAACATCCTGGAGGAGTTATGCAACCTATTCCCATACCTGAGTGGAAATGGGATGATATTACGATGGACTTTGTCATGAGGCTACCAAAGACTCCTAGAAGGAATGATGCAATATGAGTCATTGTTGACCGTCTTACCAAGTCAGCACATTTTTCTTGCTATAAGAGAAGATTTACCACTTTAACGTTTAGCAAGACTATATATTAATAAAGTTGTAAGACTTCATGGTGTACCCCTATAAATTGTTTCTGATCGTGATCCCTATTTTATATAAATATTTTGGAAAAGTCTTCAGAAATCCCTAGATACTGAACTTCATTTAAACACTTCCTACCACCATCAAATTGATGGAAAATTAGAATAGATTATTCAAACCTTATAAGACATGTTGAGATCTTTCTCACTTGACTTTCAAGGTATGTGGGATCAATATTTACCTCTAGTAGAATTTTCATATAACAATAGTTTCCATTAAAGTATTCATATGGCACCATATGAAGCATTATATAGAAAGAGATATCGCACACCAACTTGTTGAGATGATGTTGGTAAAAGAAAACTCGTTGGCCTAGAACTTGTTGAGGAAATAGTGGAAAAGGTGAAGATTATCCAAACCCACATCAAAGAATCTCAAAGTAGGAAAAAGAGTTATGCCGATAACCGAAGGAAGGATTTGGAATTTCAAGTAGGAGATCATGTTTTCTTGAAGGTATCTCCATGTAAGAGTGTTATATGATTCGGTAAGAAGGGTAAATTGAGTACCAGGTACATCAGACCTTTTGAAATTCTAGAATGAATTGGATTTGTATCTTATCATTTGGCAATGCCGCCAAGTCTCTCCAAAGTTCATGATGTGTTCCATGTATCACTGTTGAGAAAATACATGCCTGAACCAACACATGTACTCACCTATGAAGAAATAGAACTAGAATTAGATTTGTCTTATTGTGAAGAGCCTATCAGGATTCTTAATACTAGAGAACAAGTGTTTAGAAACCAGACGACTCGTCTGGTAAAAGTTATTTAGAGAAACCATAAAATGGAAGAGGCAACGTGGGAACCTGAGGAATTTATGATGAAGAACCAACCGAAACTTTTTATGCAGTAATATTATAGAAATTTTGAGGATGAAATTATTTGAAGGAGGGAAGAATTTAACACCCCAAGCTTCCACTATATGCTTCTCTTTGAATAATTCAATAGCTTGCGTTATACGCAACTTCGAGTTCTAGCACACCACGACCAATCAAACTAGTCATTTAAAAAGTAGTTATGAATAGTAATACCCACTATTTGAAATTTTATAAATTTTATTTTTCAAAATGGACTTCATTTTTGGATTCATAATATCAAAATTAACTTACGGTGAATTTTTGGTATTTTTCTTAAAACTTTCAATTTTTGATGAATAGTGAAAAACACTGCGTTATTGTTTAAAACCAAATTTTTATTCAAATAATTATTTTTAATTTAAATTTATTTTAAAGTAAAAATATATATATAATACCTATATTAGTCCAATGTAATTCATTAAATTCGTTTTATAATAATATTAGATATATAAAATTTTATTGAACTTTTTACTGTCTTTTACCTACTTTCTAGGCACATTTGCATATTTGCATAAAATGTAATTTTACCACTTCTGTGAATTGAATTTCAAAAATACAAGAGACATGGTTGACATCAGTAAGTAAAATGTGGTTCAATAGGATGAAAATATTTTTTGGTGAATAGCGACTTTTGAATTTTATTTACCACGGTTAAAAGTAAATAGAGTAATTAAAGGTAAAAAATGATATTATAATTACCCTAAAACATGTTATAATTATATTTTATAAGTGTATTTAGACCAAAATAAACCTTAGGAAAAAAATATGATCCTTTTTTATCCACTTGTATTAGATTAGGACATTTATTATATTTTATTTAAAGAAGAGTTAAAAGTGTTAAATTCTAATTTTAATAACTATACTATTTTTAATATAGGGTTATATATAAGATAAATTCTACTATAAATATTAATTATAAAGATAAAAATATTTCCTAAATCATGGTATTTTATTTAAAAAATTTATACATTAAATAATTAAATTTATTTATGACACGATGATGATGCAGTAAATACCTTATTAAGAAAATATTAAAATAATTGATATTATAAATATTAAAATAAATGTAAATTGAAAATTTTCATGCCATAAACAAATTTTTTAGGTGAATATGACATGTTAGGATTAATTCAATGTATTTTTTTGAAGAAATCATATTATTATGACTTTCACAAAAACCAAATACAAAATAGTGTCAAAATTGACACAAATGAGTTTTTAAAACAAATACTATTTTATTAAATGATATAATATTCCTAAAAATATAAGGTTTGTAAAAAGGACATAAATAATGTTATATATGTAATTAATGAACCACTTGAGGTTCTCTTGGTATTTTATAGTAAGTTTATTAACCATATAGTATAATAATATAAGAAGACATGGTAAAAGTTAAACTATTTAACTAAGAATTAAATCTAAAAGATAAGGTTAATATGGTGACTTAAACTTGTCTAAAACCTATTTGTTGATAGTTTTTAGACCCATACCCACATTATCCTCTAAATAATACATTTTTAGCTATTATAAACTTAAAATTATTTTATAATAAATTAATATATCAAGTTTTTCCTAAAGTACCCCTCACCTCTCTTATAAAAGGGTACTTCCCATTCTCTTAACTTCACACCTCAAAAGCCATTTTTATCAGCCAAACCCTGATAAAATATCCAAAAAACTACTCTAAATTCAACCTAGAGTCCTTACTTTTATCATAAAGCTAACCTAATGAGCCCTTTTGTTCAAATCAAAAGGAAGAACCCAAAGAAGAGGTAATTACTTCATCACCTCTTTCAAAGTTCTTTTTTTCTTCCACTTCCTCTTTATTTGTTGTTTCCATACCAAAATAATAAATCCAGTAACTTATACATACTTTTATGTTATTATAAATATGTTACAACCATATTCATTATTATATCCATCCTATGAATGACAAAGTCACCATACGTGTGTACGTATGACTTACCGTCTCCACGTCGTGGTGTAGTTTGTTATTCAACACTTAGTTTTTTGGATGGGTATAATAATGAGTATAATTGATTTAAATAATAAATATAACATTTTAATGATTATGTTTATATAATATACCATCCAATTACATACAATTTCACCATCAATAGAATGATATTGTCACTCGTGTGTACGGACGGCTTACCGTCTCCATGACGCGATGAGATTTCATTCCCCATCATAACCATTCAAGAATAATTTTCATTTGATGATTAAAAATAATTTTTAAGAACTTAATATAATTTTGGATATGAATCAAATACATCCTATCCATAATAAACATGACTTAGATAACAAAACATATAAAGGAAAACGAATCAGTTAACACCTGAACAATGATACTACTAAAATATTTTTAACAAAGAAATATTAGAGGATCATATGTGATATCATATTTATGTATGTGGTTCTTGAATAATTTAATAACAATGATTTAACCATTATACAGGAGGTTAAAATACCCTTAGATAAGTAAAATTACAAAGTAAGGGTTAATTTTACAATCTCTTTATTATCCGAGGTTGTTTATACGTAAGTATCTACTGGGACTTTTTCCTTATCATCCACATACATGTTTCTTAAAAATGTATTTAAAAACATTTTTACTATATCCAAGAATATGGTTTAAATTAATTTATACCCTTGTTTGACTTTTTATAAAGTGGTTTTAAAGGAATCTTTCTGTCGTTTTCCAAACAGGGTGCTTTATGACCTTTTCGAAAAATTAAGGAAAGAATGTTTTTTAACTTATACAGCGGGTGCGGCCATTTTCTGTCATTATAACACCTTTGAAGATTCCCTTACAAGATTATATGAATATTTTAAAAATAAATATTTTCTTTTATAATTATGAAACTTTTAAATAATTTCAAATTAGAAAGAGATATTTCTTTCAAATAGTTTTTGGATTGATTTCATTTATGTCAGCATCTATTGTTGGATTCTATGTTTAATTGAAGTTAATTTATTATGATACAATATTAAATATTATATTGATATTTTTATGATATTTTTGACTATGGATGTGCTATTTTTATTTCATTCATGGTTTATGGTTAAAGTATTAACATTTCGTATACTAGTTTTAATACGAATGTTTATGTTGTGTTTCAACCTTTTCATATGAGGAATGCATTGGACGTAGTAAGTGACGGTCGGGGCCTACTATAGACCCATGATACATCAGTAGGTATCATGAGACAAACTAGTGTCTTTTCACAAGGCCTTAACAAAATAATTATTTGTATTCTTGGCACGAGGCCTTCACTATGTGGTTGTGATGTCCAGCATTATGCATTCCATCATTATGAAATTATCTATTGATATTACATGTGATTATTAGACTAGTAGAATACCCATGTGAATAAGTAAATGAAATTATTTGATTTATATTTTCCATATTATGCTGAATTTTAAGTTTAAAAGGTTTGTGTTTTAGTCTTATACATTTCCTTAAATGTTTATGTTTTCTTATGATAGTTTCCACTATATTGTTATCCTTACTGAGCATCTAATTTCACCCCTTTCTTATGTTTTATTTTTTCCAGGATGTGAAGAAGTATATTATGACTGATCTGAAGGATAGGCTATGGGATATGAGTGTGTTCTAAGAAGACGCAATGATTTTATTTTCATTTCATGATGTAATTTAAAACTTGTGTATATATCTAGTACTTTCAAGGATACTAAAATGATCGGTCTTTCGGGACTTGATCTTTTGTGATCATTCTAATGTTATGTAATAATGCACCGAATCTAGGTAACTGGGGTCAGGGCATTATAGGCTAAGTCAAAGTACATGTATTGATAAGGTACACAAAAGGTATAATATTGAATAACCCAAGAGATGACTTTTTTCATTGTCACATGGAATTAATATCTCTAAGAAGATGTCCCCATATAATCATGGTGAGATTGAAATAATGAGTATAATACCTTATGCTTCGATAGTGGGATCTATCATGTATGTTATGTTATTTTGTAGGTTTTATGTGGCATTTTCTTTAAGCATAGTTGATAGATATCAAGACAATCCAGGATAGATGCATTGGGTAGCTGTAAAAACTATCCTAAAGTACTTGACACATATAAAAAATATTTTCCTAGTGTATGGAGGAGGTTATGATCTATTCATGAGGGGATACACCGATGCTAGCTTTCCGATAGATCAATATGATCTAAAATCATAGTCAGTATATTCCTTTTCCTGAATGGTGGTTCAGTGAGATAGAGGAGCTCGAAGTAGTCTGTGGTTGCCAATTATACTGTAGAATCTGAGTATATAGAAAATTTCAATGCACATAAGTAAGAAGTTTGGATACGTAAATTTGTTTCCAAGGTTGGTGTTTTGCTTAGAAGTGTATACCTTGTTATAATATATTGTGATAATACTATGGCAGTGGTGCTTTTCAAGGAGCCCAGGTCACACTAGAGGACAAATCATATACTTTGGAAGTTTTATCTCTTGATGGATTTTACTCATATAGGATAAGTCATAGTTATAAGGGTATCTATAGAGGATAATGTGGCTAACCCCAGACTAAATACTTATCTCATCAAAAGTATAATACTCATGTGATGGCTAACGGGTTGAGAATTGTTAGCAATTGGCTCTAGTGTAAGTGAGAGTGTTGTGAGTGGGTGCCCTAGACCCAAATCCTTTATATACTTTGATTACCATTAAATTTATATAGTTTGATACACACACACACAAACATGTTTATTCCTACCATAATAGTTTTGATACTTATACATCCATAGTTTATATGGAAATATCCTTAGATTGAATGTTGTATCAAAAGGTTATAGTAGTTCTCAGCTATAATGAGAACCTCAAGATATTATTATTGTAATCTTAAACATTTTTCTTATAGTCTAGATACATCATACTAACAAGGCATGGATGGTGTCTAACTATCAGGTTATGGGGGGTCATAATCATTGTGACTTTTTCTCATGAAGTTCATAGTTGGTGATCTCGATCAGATGAAATCATTAGGACTGACCCACCAATAGGAACACCACATGTTTCAGGTGTTACTAGTTGTTCCTATCTAAAAACATGTGTATTGGTCTCCGAACATGATATCATTATCGATGTGTTTCATTTAATCATGTACTTTGATGTAAGGAAAAAACCATAACATTGAATTCATGGTGAGGTCTCTTGTGTTGGGTGTATCATTAGTGGTATGGCATTAGTTAAATAATCAAGATAGAATTTGTTGCATCTGAGTTAAGGAAGAGATATCTTGTGGGACCGGGTTGACCAGGATGGTAGTACCTTAATTAAATCTATGTACATGGTAAAATAAGGTAATTACATCCATTAAGGTCATGAAATATATAAAACATCAAAAGGATAATGACACGAGTGTATATCTTGCTTTATGAGATATCACGAGAAAAAGAGATTATATTACACAGAACGTGTTCATAGGAGGTAGTCATAGATACGTCATTATTTATATCCTTATAGTTCATGATAGGTTTCTAGAATCTATTATTCGTCTATGGATTGGAATCACTACTATTGAGATAATTACTTAGAGGGTTACACACTAAGTGTATCCATAAGTTCCACTTATTCAGATGAATGGGAGTTTAGAATGAAGTGAGCCCCATGTGTGAGGGTCGGTGAACATCTGAGTCTGATTGATCATAAGCAAAAATAATTCAATTATATTATTCAATTTTAGGATAATTATTCTTGAATTTATTTTTCAAGGTATTCACAATTTGTTTGATCATAAAAGTGAATATGAGAAAATATAATTTTTCGAACAAACATAACATGTTCAAGGTTCGTTAAATTATTTGGGGAGATTACAGGAAAAGTTAATGGTTCATATTTTATCACATAACATTTTAAAGTGTTAAAATTGAGTTATAAAATATTCATGACATTTATGACAAGTTTAATTAAGTCATAAGTGTGCACACAGGTCTAAAATGAAGGTTATTGTTTTCCAAGGACCAAAGTGAAAGTTTACAAAGTATAAACTAGGTATAAAATCTCATTTTAGTCTCTTGAATAGAAATCTCCACCATTTTTATGAATTTAGAGAGAGAAACTCTCTTATCCTCCCTTGTCAAGCTCTTATAGAGTAATTCTAAAGAAATAATAAGGTTGTATCATTCCCACTTTCTTGATCGAGTCCGCACTCTTCATGTGATCGAAGGTACATCATAAATCTCTTTTATTTCCCATGATAGAACCCAAGAATCATAAATCAATGATCCAAGAGTTGTAGTGAATGTGTGGAAGATCTATAATATGAATAGCTTAGCGGCTTTGATCCATTACACGCCAACGGTGAGCGAATCAAATCGACGATTTCAAACGAACAAGGTATCGTTTATGCTTTCATTAAATTTTATTTTTAATGATTAAATTTAATTAAGTGTGACCCTTTAAGAAATATAGGCAATGGGTTTTGTATATTCGGTGTTTTTAACATGAATCTGAACCCAAAATTTTAAATTGTGCATTTTTCACGCTTTCCTTGCACCCTGAGTCCCTTAAAACTCAACCTCACAACTAGGAGGAAGACCAAAAAATTATTCAGGGAACACATTATTGAATTCTCTTGCAATGGTAATTTTATCAAAATGATCTTTTATTTAGTATCAATCATTTGGGATAGATATTATTTCCTGTAAGGTAATAATGTCTATGCTTGAGATATTGGTAACAAAGAAGATTCATCCTCCTCCTTGAACTTGTATATAATCAGAGGAAGATTTGTGATACAAAGGGTGATTTCCTTCTCTAAACAATTTATATTATCTCTATATAGGGAAAGTCAACTCATGCCCATAATAACGTAAAATTACTCCATGGGAGTATCATGTGGTTTTTCGGGAAATTCAACACACAAATTTGGACAGCGGATGAGTTATATACTTGGGATACAACAATTGAACCATTTATCATCTTCACCAATAAATTGAATTCTATGTTTTGAGGTGGTGTTTTAATAGTTCTACTAAACTTGTGTGATATGAAATAATTCATAGATCCAAAATCAAATAGTATGTTCATTATCCTTGAATGAATAACTAGTGTACCTATCACCACTTTGTTTTCAGGATTCACCTCACTGGTTGTGATGGAATACACTTTCCCTTATTCTATAGGACATATAAATTTTTTTATTTGATTATATTTGATAGCACTTGGATTAGGGAATTGATTTGTATAGTGTCCATGTTCCTTGTAGTTAAAACATTGGATGACCGGTTGAGGGTTGACTAGGGAATTCATTTCTTTCATTGCATTGGTGGGTTTATCTGATCTGAAATTGCTAGCTAGGTGCCCTTCCTTCCTACACCTAAATAATTTTATTATCCCCTTAAAACAATTTCTAGGATAATTCTTCTCACAATTTTGAGAAGTGGGATGATGGAATTTCTTACCCCTATGATATTTGTCCATCGCACTGCCAAAATTAAAATTCATTCTCCTCTTCTTGTCTCAAATCCCAAGAGACCCTTTAGATTCATCGATCACCATTTTAAATTTAAGGCCACATCATACGATTTTCTCATAATTTTCAAAGTCTTGAATCACAAACTCTTTTCATAAATTTGTCTTTATCCCACCAAAGAAGCAGTCAACTTTACTTTTGGGGAAGATGATAAATCTGGAGGTGTATCATGAAAGTCTTATGAATTTTTCCTCATACACACGGATGGATTCATCATCCTTTATCTTGTAATTAAGGAAATCCCTCTACATTTTAATTCTAAGAGTGTGAGGGAAATATTTGTTGAAAAACATTTTTTCAAAATTCCTTCCACTCTATCACTTTGATATCCTCTTTGGGTTTTGTATTTTTTTTTACCAATGTCCACTATTAATCATCTTATCCCTTCATACAATAAATAGACAGCATGGAATTTTCTTTATTATAGCATTGAAGGTTGGAGAACATTTTTTCAATGGAGTTGATCCATTACTCCAATATTAATGGATTGTAAGATCCACTGAAGGTCAAAGGCCTTTGTCACATAATGGTCTCAATTGTAACTTGCTCTTTCTTAGGTGGATTTGGGTGTTTATCGTAATTCAGGTTTTTGTTCAAAACCTAAGTCAATTGATAAATTATGGTCATTAATTTCATGATTAATGCACCCATTGGGTTGGGCATCTCATTTGGGTCATCATCACATTGCCCCTCACATTGGTTATTGACTTGGTTCCTTTTATTTTCAGCCATTAACTAGAAATAAAGGGAAAATTATGGTTGAGAATTTTTTAAATTATTAAATAATAGCTCCTAGGAGTGTAAAAATAGGTTTTAATCAAGGATCATTGTTGTATACCAGGTGAAGAATGATTCTAGCTAAATTCGCCCTTTTTGAGGTTATTTTCCCAAGGTACAATCATGCTAGATCTATATCCATTTATTGTATCTAGAAAGGGATGTAATTTCTTGGAAACCACTTAATATATACTTTTCAATAATTTAGGGATGTTATCCTATGTTTAGTCTTATCCCTGAGTCTTTTAATAGATTTTTCTAATCCTAATCCTTAAAAATAACTAGACTTTCCTTTGATGCCAACTATGATAACTCACATCTTTAATATACATTATTGTATGATTTATTATATAAATATACACTTAATAGAACCCAAAAAAATGTTTCTTTGGTAAATTAGGTACACATAACATTAAATTAAAACATGGGTATAATATCATTATTTAAAAACTTTGAAACATTCCCTTATATCCCTTAGATCTTTTAAAACTGCATGGGATAACCTGGGGATGTACATAAGAAAGGGGTGATCTATAAATCCCAATAAGGGAATAAACAAAACATAGCATAAGGTAAGGCAGTATATGTGATCCAAGAATAATATCAAGGTATCATGATAGTGGTGAGAATCATAATCTTGAACAATGAGGCATGATATAACATGATAATATAAAGGTAACAAGGGAATGTGGCAATAACATAAAACATGACATCATAAACATAAGTCAAGGATAACTGCCAAGACATCATAACATAGTGTGCTTAAAATAACCTCCAATGCACCATACATGGAACCTCATGAGATAAAAACATTACCCAATGCATTGGATGAATATATAATTCTAGGCCCACCCATCACTTTCACATCATGTACATGCACAAGTGTACCACATAGATCATATAACATAGGGATGTCTTTCATCACTTTTAACCCCACGGTTAAGGGGATTGGGTTACATACATGGAATTACCTGATCATTTAAGGATATGTACAACTAGGTGAATACCCTTGAGTGTAAATTAGTACAGTTATTCACTACACAAATGTTTGGCATGAAAAATCACCATATAATTTAGGCAGCATAACGAGGGTGCATAGAGATTCATAGAAGGATTAAATGAGAGTGAAAGGGTTCTATAATCACTTTTAAATCATAAGGAAATTAATATGTATTTGAGGAAACTTATACCAACATGAATAATTGGAAATAAAAAGGCATAATATAAAGAAGGTTCTTGAATAAAGAGGAGAATGAGAGGATCCCTTACCATGAGAAGGTGCTTCTAAAATCTTGGGATGGGCTTATTAAGAGACTCATGTCACCTTGGGAGGTACCTAGAGAGGTAATAGTATATTAAATTCATGTTGTAATAGTTTTGATTTAATAGTAATGGGAGGTTGGGTGGGTTATATAGAAAAAGAGAGGAGAACTCTTTATTAATTTACAAACTTAGGTTTTGGACTCTATATGATAAAGTAATAAAAACCACAAACCTTATCATGGTTTTTTCCCATGGTTTCTACCAAAGAGGAGTGGTTTTCATTATTTTATAAGTATAAGAACTGAACACATTAAAATAATTCCTTGATGATTTTGAAATGAGTCATGTTTATAAATAATTGATTTTAAAACCTTAAAATATAATATAGGTTTTGGAGGATTCATTATATCTTTATAAAATTAATAAAATAACTTAAAAACACATTATTTTAAAGGGGAAACATAATTTTGGTCTTAGATAGCTTTTATGGCATATATTACATCACTTTTGGGTCATTATGATGTCATATTACATATTGTATATTTATACTGTATTTAATTTTTACCCAATCATTGGACTATATCATAAAATTATGAAAAAACCATTGTTGGATAATTTAGATGTGATGATTTCAAAAATAATATTTATTTAATCAAAATAATTCCATAAATATGATAATTTGCACTTTAAAATCAAAAATCTCCATGTATTGGAAAATATTGGTTTTTTTTGGCAATAACTGTTTTCATAACCTTATAAAAATTAAATTTGACTTCATAAAATTATATTATAATTTATATTTAATAAATATTATTTAATAATAATTTTTTATTAAAATATTATTTATTTTAAAAATTCTTAAATTCGTCAAAATGAGTGTCTTGATTAAAACTATATATTTCCCAAAAATACAATTTGTGTTTCATCGTATCAAAATATAATTTTTATTAAACTAATTATTTAATAATTTTAAAAGTAATATTAAAAAGGGATGAATATAATAATTTCTTTATTAAAAATAAAATATAAAAATTCATACCATTAGGGTCTAAATACATATCTCTTTAATACACCAGCGAATGCCCTGAGGGTAAGGTGTGCGTTGGTGAGATTTTCATGGGGTGGTTCAGTGAACATGGTTTGGGTCGTGACCTTGATGAGCTTGAACTTCTCCCATAAATGGTTTCACTCATTGTAAGATCCTTTATTTTGAACTAGATGTAATTTCTAATGGAGTTTGAAATTTTCATTTGGGAGATGGTCCAAATCATAATTTGATCTTCAAAATGCAATTCTGAGCATTGGAACACTTAAAATTGTTGTTTTTAGATGAGGTTTAAGGACCGAGAGATGACTCAGGTGTTCGGTGGAGTTTTAGAAGAACTAGGATTTGAAAACATAGTTTTGGAAAGGGTAAATAGAGTGCACAGTTTGTACACAGTTGGTGAAAAACTGTACACCCAAATCATGTGTCCCTATAGGGGTGTCACACAGTTTTTTAAACCATGCACTTGAGGTTGCACAACCATGAAAAATGGTGCAGGCCATTTCAGAGCGAAACTGAACAAGCTGCACATGGTTATACAAATTGTGCACCTGGCTATATGAGGGGGGTTTAGGAGAATTTGGCACATGGTTTGAATAACTATGTGCCCAAATCGTGCAACTCATTAAAAGGGGTGAAATTTTCCTTTTTCTCCTATTTTCTTTTAACCTTCAACCCTCCTTTCTCCTCCTCATTAACACAGAAACTGCCTCCCATGCATATATCTCTTCCTCTCCTCCCACACTTCAGTAGTTCTTCCTCATTAGAACTTGAAATCAAGCATCATCAATCATGTTTGATCACCCTCAGTTAGTCTATGATTCTTCTTTCCTAATTTCTCGATTTATCTTTTTGTATTTAATATTATTTCAATGCGAGATAATACGCCCTATTTTCAGGGAATTTGTCTATTATTTCATTTTCTCTCAATTCAGCTCAAATCAAAACCTGAGATAAGTGAATCATCCTAAGTATTATGTAGGTGGCCTATGGTTTTTCCCTTAAGGTCTCATTATTTTATAAAATACATATTTGCGCCACATGTCAAATTTTCCATGTGTCACCCTTTAAAGGTAAAATTAATTATGTGGAACCTAATGCCTTAAATTAAATAATCATTATGTATTTAATTGCACCATTGGAGGTTCTTCATCTCAACTTGAACCACCCCTTTGGGTGCGTTGCTTATATGCCTATGGATTTTACTTCATCTAGGAAATTAAATCACCATTTTTAGGTGTTGATTTAAATGATTTGATTACAATGCTCTGCCTATGCTTTAATCACCTTTGAGGCGTGTTAGATTAACTCTAATATAAGAGATGTTTAAATTGAATTAAATGAGTTGGCATGACAACCATGCCCTATTTTTTAATAAAACCACCTATGAGGTGTGTTGTCTTATTTAATAAAAAAGAGAAATCAAATAGAGTTATTTGAAATGATAAATGGCATAGACCTTCCCATGGCCTTCTTAATTACTTATAAATGGAATTACCCAAATTGTATACTTTAATTATGATAGGGCGTGATTATGTACATGGTATCTTTATTATTCATACTTGAATTGTAATATGTCATGGTTACTAATGTGGCCTTATTTTTTACTTATATTTAAATGGACAAATGGCATGGATAATCTCATGTACAGTGTTTAAATATTAAAGTAAACATGCATATTCCCTTAAATTTCACCTTGAGTGAACCTTGGTTTCCCAAGTAGGGATTCCTTGGATAGGCTCCTTGGTTAGATGAATTATTATGCCTTGAGTGACAATTGGGTTCCTTAAACAAAATGCCTTAGATGGATCAAATGTTAGGTGAATTGTATTATGTCTTGATTGAAACTTGGGTTCTTTATATTAAATGCCTTGTATGTGGTCAAAGGTTAAATGAAATTATCATACGCCTTGAGCGACACTCGGGTTCCTTCTATGGGACACCTTGGATGGGATCATAGGTTAAAATGAATTATGATAATCCATGGGAGATACCTGGGATACATATATGGAATTACTTGGATAGGCTCACGGGTTGATTGTAATATCTTATGTCATAGGTGGCACTTGATTTTTGATGTGGAATGCCTTGGACAGGATCGTAGGACATAATAAAATTTATTATATGATTAACCATCATGACACATGAATGCCTTATTTCACCTTGGGTCACATATGAACTTTACTATTACTTGGATCTTGTTAGGTTTTATTGGGCCTAGAACAACTAATGGTCATATACTCAGATACATGAGATGACCCAAACTCGTTCGGTGGTTTCATCCATACTTACTCCTGGACGTCTAGGCTTTTAACCATGGGTCTTAGTATCACTTCATTACCATCAACTTTACTATTATGTAGATGACTTAGTCTTGCGCCTTGGGTCCTCACTGGTGCATGTATATCATGACATATATTACTGTTAATATATTCACATATATATATGGTATCATGTTCAGAGACATTCCATCTTAGGTAGATGTAGGTATTGTCGGTCGAGTGTCCTTTGAGGAACCTGAGCCTGGCTTGATTATATTTATTTATTTAATATCTTATTTTTTATACCTTTACACTGCTGTATTTTATATTCATGGACTAGATTTCATTAGATGTTGTCGGTGGTGCTTACTGAGTTTATCTCACACCCTTTTCAGGCCTCCGTTTGGTACCCAAATAGACATCATGGCTATAAGATCGAGATTCTGGATTATGCTATGTGTTGCACACTTGTATATGGGAACTTAGGAGAATAGTACTGGGCTAGTGATCAGGATTCTCATGTAGATAGACTTTGGGCTTTAGTTCTTTTTATTATGCATGTATTTTATGTCTACTACCATGTGTGCCTATTTTCCTTTTGGTATTGACATGACATCATTCAGTATATGATACTATTTATGGATTGGTTGTTTATTATTATTGGGATGATTTATTTGTACTAACTTTCATTTATATTGTTTTTTCCATTTATTTATTTATTATATACTGTTGTGTTACTCTGATCATGAGGGTATAGTCTCCCCACCATACCATCATTAGACCTTCATTATTGGTCAGCAGCCTATGGCATATGGGGAGACATGCTTGAGGCCATAGGGAGACTAGTCTAACTATTATTTATAGAGTGAGTCAAGTCAAGACATTACACTTGTGTTGTAATTGTTGAATCTTGGCTTGGGCTTGGTTAAGGGAAAATACCGATGATTTTATCTCCCTCAGAAGCTCCGATAAATGGGATTCATAAGGTATGATCCTTCTAGCTGAGGCCATCACTTCCTTTAACTGTGTCAAATGGATTTTATCATAACCTTTAATATAATAATCTTAATGTTCATTGTACAATGGCTATATTATCAATGGTTATGATGCTTAATAGTATTTTAAAATTGAAAAACTATATAATGGTCCAAAATAACCAAATTAGTGCATATGTTTTTTTATAAATTCATTTCTTAATAAAGAATTTACTCATTAAAAAGGTAATTTCGTCTATAAATGTTTGGGTTGTTACAATATGAATCAACTTGAAGGTTTCATCAAGTCAATGAGTTCAAATAAATAATGCAAGTTGTAAAGATCCATTTATGGGTTGAAGCAGACATCGCGATCATTTAATGTTCATTTTGATGAGTCCATAATATAATTTGGTTTCATTAAAAAGGAAAATGAGTCTTATTTCTATAATAAGGTTAGTGGGAATGTTATTGTTTTCCTTGTATTATATGTTGATGATATATTAATTATGGGAAATGAAGTGTAAGTCTTATAGTCATTTAAGACTTGGTTAGATGAATGATTCTCCATAAAAAAAATTAGGTGAAGGAAGCTATATCCCAGGGATTAAGATATATCAAGATAGATCCTAGAGGCTTCTTAGGATAAGTCAAAGTACGTATATTGAATAGGTACTCAAAAGGTACAATATAGAACAATCCAAGAAAGGGTTGTGGCTAATGTTACATGGTATCAATATATCCAATAAAATGTGTCCACAAACATAGGAGGATATTGAAAGAATGGGTAGAATATCTTATTCCTCAATAGTAGGATATATCATGTATGTCATACTATATACTAGGTTTGATGTTGCCTTTACTTTAAGCATGGTGGTAATATATCAACCTAATCCAGGAGAGATGCATTAGGTAGTTGTAAAAACTATCATGAAGTACTTGAGACATAAAAAGGATATGTTCATGGTGTATGGAGGAGATGAGGGACTAGTAGTGAGGGGATATAGTGATTCTAGTTTCTAGATAGATCATGATGATATAAAATCATAGTCAGGCTATGTATTTTTCCTAAATGGTGGTACAGTGAGTTGGAGAAGCTCAAAGTAACCCATGGTCACTGACTATACAACAGAATCTGACTATATCGTGGCTTCTGATACAACTAGGGAGGCAGTTTGGATATGCAGATTTGTCTCTGATATTGATATTATACCTAGCAGTATATACCATGTTCCAGTTTATTATGATAATATTATAGTAGTGGTGCTTGTAAAGGAGCCTAGGTCACACTAGAGGACAAAGAGTATACTTTGAAAGTTTCATCTATTGAGATATTTTACTCAGAGAGGTGAAGTCACAGTTAATAGATTAGCAATAGAGGATAACGTGGTAGACCCCCTAACTAAAGACATATCCCAATAGAAGCATGACTCTCATGTGAGAGCTAGTGGGTTGATACTTGTTAGCAGTTAGATCTAGTGCGAGTGAGAGTATTACAAGTGGATTCCCTAGACCCAGCTCATGTATGTAATTTAATTACAATTATATGTATACAGTTTTATATATACATGTGTTTTACCTTACCATAATAGTGTTGATACTTCTATGTTCACTATATTTATCTTAATTTCCTTAGATTACATATCATGTCAAGAGATTATAGCAGTTCTTAGGCTGTAATGAGAACCTAGATATATCATGATAATAATATTAAACTTATGTATTATGGTCTAAATACATCATGATTATAGGACACATATGATGTTATACTATAAGGTGTTGGAGGCTCATAAGTATTGAGATTTATTCTCATGAAGTTCACACTTGGATATCTCGAGTAGATGAGAACATGCGGACTAACCCGCCAAAAGAAACACCACATGTTTCATGTGTCATGGGTAGTTCCTATCTGTGAACACGTGTAATGGTCTCCTAACCTGAGATTATTATCAGTGTATATATAGCATCCCGCCTTTTTATCACATAAAATTTCATTACATTTTACAAAACCGAGGATCTTTAAGGTTTAGTGTCTTGGAAACCGGGAACTTAAAACATGAAAATATAAAACATTCTTCTTAAACACTTGAAAGGCTTCTCCTCATGTTCATACTAGGTTCATTACAGCATCTCATAACCTGGGGACATACATCAAAAGAAAGGGTGATCAGAAGGCCCAGTAAGGGAAACAAGAGAAACATTTTACATGTGAACTTGAGATACTTCAATAAGGTCATGAAAAGAACTTTAAGGCATGAGAAATAAATCATGAGATATATCATAAGAAAAATAACATTTTTCATAACTTGAAGATGTGGATGGAACATTTAATATTGACAATCATTTGGTTTCACCAAGGTCCATCCCCAAGGTGTCATTAAAAATTACCAAGGTTATTCACCAAGGTATCAGTCTAAAAAGTCATCTCTAGAGATTAAGTCTTTACCCAATGCATTGGAGCGCTATCTGGGCGCACCCTTGACATGTCTTTATTATCATGTGAGCCACATATATCATCATCAATCATTTCATAAACAACCCATATGGCATAAAAGAAATGGGTTTCATTTCATAATCATAATGTTTTAAAAACTGCTTTAAAGACATGATCTTTATGTCACTTTAAACCCACGGAAAGGGAAAGCGGGTTTCATGTATGTAAATCCCAGAATTTAAAATAGAACATTTTCATATATATGTGAATACCCCTATAGAAATAAGAGCTTTGAGTATTCACTTAACAACATAAAATAATTTTGAGATAAAGAGGGAGGCATTTTGAGACGAAAACTATGCAGCATAACGTATATGATACATGGTTTTAGAAAACATTGAAAAGATAGGGGACATGGGTCACCCACTCAAAAATGATACATAAAATAGTAGGTGAATAGAATATAAAGTATTTATGAACATGGTAATGAAATTTGAATGATATACCATATAAAACGAAGAACTTGAAAGGAAGACAAAAAATAAGATTTCTCTTATGAGAATTCGGCAGCCTAACGGCGTCACTTAAAACTTCCAAAAATGGATTGACGAGATCAAATAGGGTCTCTCATCATATGAACATAAATTATCAGTATGATAGATATAGAGATAATACCCCAACATAATAAAAAGAAACTTGAAAGACTTGACATGAAAATAGATCTTGAAAACGAAAAGGGTGAAAGAACCCCTTAGAAATTCGGCAGCCTAACGGCGTCACTTAAACTTCAACAAAAATGAATTGATGAGATCAAATAGGGTCTCTCATAATATGAACATAAAAGATCAGTATGATAGATATAGAGATCATACCCCAACATAATAAAAAGTAACTTGAAAGACTTGACATGAAAATAGATCTTGAAAACGAGAAGGGTGAAAGAACCCCTTAGAAATTCGGCAGCCTAACGGCGTCACTTAAACTTCAACAAAAATGAATTGATGAGATAAAATAGGGTCTCTCATAATATGAACATAAAAGATCAGTATTGTAGATATAGAGATCATACCCCAACATAATAAAAAGGAACTTGAAAGACTTGACATGAAAATAGATCTTGAAAACGAGAAG
The DNA here is from genome assembly GCA_963277665.1 of Viscum album. Lineage (NCBI taxonomy): Eukaryota > Viridiplantae > Streptophyta > Magnoliopsida > Santalales > Viscaceae > Viscum > Viscum album. Next base: position 1,662,691,258 of record OY728135.1, on the reverse strand, counting down.
GGTGAAAGAACCCCTTAGAAATTCGGCAGCCTAACGACGTCACTTAAACTTCAAAAAAATGAATTGATGAGATCAAATAGGGTCTCTCATAATATGAACATAAATGATCAGTATGATAGATTTAGAGATCATACCCCAACACAATAAAAAATAACATGAAAGACTTGACATGGAATTAGAACTTTGAAAAATGAGAAAGGTGAAAGAACCACTTAAAAATTCGGCAGCCTAACGGTGCCACTTAAAACTTCAAAATACTGAATTGAAGAGATCAAATGGGGTCTCTCATCATATGATCATAAAAGATCAGTATGATAAATTTAGAGATCATACCCCAACATAATAAAAAGGAACTTGAAATACTTTACATGAAAATATATCTTGAAAAATGAGAAGGGAGAAAGAATTCGTTACAAAAATTTCAGAAGCCTAACGGCGCCACTTAAAACTTCAAAATACTGAATTGAAGAGATCAAATGGGGTCTCTCATCATATGATCATAAAATATCAGTATGATAAATTTAGAGATCATACCCCAACATAATAAAAAGGAACTTGAAATACTTTACATGAAAATATATCTTGAAAAATGAGAAGGGAGAAAGAATCTGTTACAAAAATTTCACCAGCCTAACGGCGCCACTTAAAACTTCATAAAAAGAAATAATGAGAGTAAGAGGGGATCTATCATTATATGAACATGAAAAGTGAAGTAATAGGAGTATAAAATAACACCCTTTAACATAAGAACATGGATAATAAAAGAAATTACATAAAAGAGATTTCTTGAAAAGAAAGAGAGAGGTCGGATCCCTTACCTTAAAGCGTAACTCTTAAAACTCAAAGGTTGGGACCTTGAGGGCTTGGGGGCACCTTGGGAGGACTCCTTGGGAGGTAATGAGACCAGAAATTCATTGGGGGAGAGTGGGGAGTCGAAATTGATGAGAGGATGTCTTGGTATTTGTAGGGAAAGTGAGGGGACAAGGCATTAATGGCCAAGGGACACCTCAAAAGTGGTTTTCTCAAAACCATGTGCTCTCCCATGGTATTTCCCATGTAGTTAAGCCACATGTGTCCCCCCATACAATAATTCATCACCTTTGGTCGACCGTCTCTTAAAATATCACATGGAATCATCATGACACAGTTATGATGTCATTAAACATACCGAAACCCTAAAACTGTATTTTTACTATTCACTGAAAATTAAACTTTTTCAGAAAAATCCCAAAATTTCACATTAACCAAATATCAATGATCTATTTCAAAAATGAACTCCATTTTATAAAAATAATTTTCTAAATATTTTTAATTTAATTTTTAAATAAATACACTATTCACCGAAAATTCATTTTTTCAGAAAAAACCCCAAAAATTACCTTAACATAATATCGATGCTCTGAGTTCAAAAATGAAATCCATTTTATAAAAATAATTTTCTAAATATTTTTAATTTAATTTTTAATTAAAAAATACTATTCACCTGAAAAAACTAATACTTGAATAATAATTTATGAAACCGTTATTTAACCATTTTATTGAATCACATTACTTAATCAAGGTGCTTAGATTATATTAATACTTTCTTTAAGTGAGATTACTAATCCATTTGGTCACATTACTAATCCTAAGCATAAAATCACTATTCATAATTTACTATTCATCAAAAATCAAGTTGATCTTATTAGACTCTAAATTTCGTACAGAACATAATTGTAGAAGACCATTTTTTGAATATCATTACACATTTTTAATTATTTAAGGTTTACATAAACATTTTTAAAATATCCTTTTTCTAAAATTCATCAAAAATATGCATACTATGTTTATCCGGTCATTTGAAAATTCATATACTTCATCATAAGAAGAAATCCCAATTTTTATTTAAAACAAAGGATTACAAAAGGTAGTTACGGTCTCCTTACATATCCCCTTATCACACCAGCATGGGACCTAAGTGTAAGGTGTGCTAAGGTGAGAGAATCTGAGGGAGGCTTGGCTAACATCGCACGAGTAGTAATTTCTATCAGTTTGAACTTCTCGCAAAGGCGATTCCGTTCTAGCTTCACACGATGAAGTTTAGCTTGGGTTTGGTCCAGAGCAAAGCCCAGTGGTGCTACCTCCTTCCCAAGTTCTGTTAGATGGGCTTCGATCGGTTCAAGACTACTGGGTGAGGCCATCAAATATTCTTTCTATAATAATTAACCAAGATTACTTGTATTTGGAGACAATAATCAAAACGTTTAGTTTTCAGGGGTCATATTGACCAATGGTCATATAACAGTCAAAACCCAACGGTATCATTTTAATTATACTCATGTTATCAAATGAAACATTTTTGTTGAGTATAAAAATAAAATAAAATAACACATAAAATTAGGAAACAAGATTTATTCAAAATTTCGGGTCATTACAATCTTCCCCCCTTAAGAAATTGCGTCCTCGCAATTTTTAAAATTAGGTTTTGAAATTTTATTAAAAGTCCCACATCGGAAAAGGAGTCAGTAAAACTATTATGTTAAAAGAAAGAAAGGGAAGTACAAAGGTCACCCGAGTTAGCCCACACTAGGATTCCATGTAGGAAAATATGGACATGGAGGAGAAAACAAAGGGTCAAGTTCTGAGGGAGAGTGATAGAAAACATGATTAGGAGAAAGTTAACCATAAGAAAATCCAAAACTTATGATGTGTGTAAACGGTCTTTGATTACCTAGTAGGAAACGTAAACCAACAACGTTTTTGTTTTACGTTCCTTTTCATAATTTTGAGGAATTCGTTTACTACATAGAACAAAAACATAAGAAAATATACCTACCTTCATGTAGAGTTTCATCCTTTAACAGGTTTCTACCAAAACTGATCTTTTCTCCAAACGATGAGCATTCAAAACTACTTGGTCTCATCAAAACACAATAATCATCTTCTAGAGAATCACACAATCCACAAAAGATTAACTATCTATTTATTCTATCTTTAAACATTATCCCAAAAACAGAAAGGGTAAGGTAAAACAACTCTTCAAAAAGAAATAATCCCATAGGAATGGAAACTAATTTGAAATCTTCAAAGTTCCATGGTACTACCCAAAGTTTATCATAAACCATTCCATAAATAACGGTCCTTAAAATTCCTCAAAATAAACCAAACTATGATTGAAACCCAAATACAAGAAGGATTTTATAACATAGTCTTCCAAAATAAACTTCATTGTTCATATCCAAACAACATCAACCACTCCTAACATCTTATAACAAAAGTAGCTAACCTAAACATATTTTACCCAAGATAGGTTAATCATTCCCATAAGTAACCTAAATTACTATAAATCCACCTTAAATTCATTAATTCTTCAAAATATAAGTCAAACTTACTCCTCAATGAAAATACTGTAGTAATATATTTACGTCAATCATATAGAGTCCCCAAAATAGTGAACGTCTTCCAAAATAATAATCATATTTTAATCCCTTAATCATCTCTATCATATTAATACGGAAATCGTCGCATTTCCTATCACATTGGTTGTTGGTACATGTTCTTCCATTTCCCGCCATTAACTATGAAAAGAAACTATAATTAGGGGCTTAAATACTTAGCCAATAATCATGAAAAGGAAACTTTAAGCATAAAAGTATAAACTTGTATAATAAAAGTATATCCTAACTTGTGATCCCCTAGGTTCCAATCTAGGTTATCCATGATTATATATTCTTATGTGAATCATTATTTTATTTTATCTTTGTTCCTTTAATAATGGTTCATACTAAGCTTATGAATTTACCAAAGCATATCCCCCGGGAGTGTCATAACCAAGAGTGCAACAAGGCCCGTTGTTGTGTACCAGTTACCGTTTGAGTCTAGCTCAAAGCGGTGTTTTCGGGTTTTACCCCTATGTACATCTGTGCCAGAGCCACCTCTACCTGCTCGTATCCAGACAGGGATGTATTTTCTTGGCAACCCATTACTCAATACTCACCAAAATACCATGAAGATTTCCTATATATAAACTTTTCTATAGGATTCTTCCTAAAGTTTTCATATCCTAATTTCCACAAATAACTAAACCATCCTTTGATACCAACTATAGAATCCCGCCTTTTTATCACATAAACTTTCATTACATTTTACAAAACCGAGGATCTTTAAGGTTTAGTGTCTTGGAAACCGGGAACTTAAAACATGAAAACATAAAACATTCTTCTTAAACACTTGAAAGGCTTCTCCTCATGTTCATCCTAGGTTCATTACTACATCTCATAACCTGGGGACATACGTCAAAAGAAAAGGTGAGCAGAAGGCCCAGTAAGGGAAACAAGAGAAACATTTTACATGTGAACTTGAGATACTTCAATAGGGTCATGAAAGGAACTTTAAGGCATGAGAAATAAATCATGAGATATATCATAATAAAAATAACATTTTTCATAACTTGAATATGTGGATGCAACATTTAATATTGACAATCATTTCGTTTCACCAAAGTCTATCCCCAAGGTGTCATTAAAAATTACCAAGGTTATTCACCAAGGTATCAGTCTAAAAAGTCATCTCTAGAGATTAAGTCTTTACCCAATGCATTGGAGCGCTATCTGGGCGCACCCTTGACATGTCTTTATTATCATGTGAGCCACATATATCATCATCAATCATTTCATAAACAACCCATATGGCATAAAAGAAATGGGTTTCATTTCATAATCATAACATTTTAAAAACTGCTTTAAAGACATGATCTTTATGTCACTTTAAACCCACGGAAAGGGAAAATAGGTTTCATGTATGTAAATCCCAGAATTTAAAATAGAACATTTTGATATATATGTGAATAACCCTGTAGAAATAAGATCTTTGAGTATTCACTTAACAACATAAAATAATTTTGAGATAAAGAGGGAGGCATTTTGAGACGAAAACTATGAAGCATAACGTCTATGATACATGGTTTTAGAAAACATTGAAAAAAGAGGGGACATGGGTCACCCACTCAAAAATGATACATAAAATAGTAGGGGAATATAATATAAAGTATTTAAGAACATGGTAATGAAATTTTAATGATATACCATATGAAACGAAGAACTTGAAAGGAAGACAAAAAATAAGATTTCTCTTATGAGAATTCGGCAGCCTAATGGCGTCACTTAAAACTTCCAAAAATGGATTGATGAGATCAAATAGGGTCTCTCATAATATGAACATAAATGATCATTATGATAGATATAGATATCATCCCCCAACATAATAAAAAGGAACTTGAAAGACTTGACATGAAAATAGATCTTGAAAATGAGAAGGGTGAAAGAACCCCTTAGAAATTCGGCAGCCTAACGGCGTCACTTAAACTTCAACAAAAATGAATTGATGAGATCAAATAGAGTCTATCATAATATGAAAATAAAAGATCAGTATGATAGATATAGAGATCACACCCCAACATAATAAACAGGAACTTGAAAGACTTTACATGAAAATAGATCTTGAAAACGAGAAGGGTGAAAGAACCCCTTAGAAATTCGGCAGCCTAACGGCATCACTTAAACTTCAATAAAAATGAATTGATGAGATCAAATAGGGTCTCTCATAATATGAACATAAAAGATCAGTATGATAGATATATATATCATACCCCAACATAATAAAAAGTAACTTGAAAGACTTGACATGAAAATAGATCTTGAAAACGAGAAGGGTGAAAGAACCCCTTAGAAATTCGGCAGCCTAACAGCGTCACTTAAACTTCAAAAAAAATGAATTGATGAGATCAAATAGGGTCTCTCATCATATGAACATAAATGATCAGTATGATAGATTTAGAGATCATACCCCAACATAATAAAAAAGAACATGAAAGACTTGACATGGAATTAGAACTTTGTAAAAGGAGAAAGGTGAAAGAACCACTTAAAAATTCGGCAGCCTAACGGTGCCACTTAAAACTTCAAAATACTGAATTGAAGAGATCAAATGGGGTATCTCATCATATGATCATAAAAGATCAGTATGATAAATTTAGAGATCATACCCAAACATAATAAAAAGAAACTTGAAATACTTTACATGAAAATAGATCTTGAAAAATGAGAAGGGAGAAAGAATCTGTTACAAAAATTTCAGCAGCCTAACGGCGCCACTTAAAACTTCAAAATACTGAATTAAAGAGATCAAATGGGGTCTCTCATCATATGATAATAAAAGATCAGTATGATAAATTTAGAGATCATACCCCAACATAATAAAAAGTAACTTGAAATACTTTACATGAAAATAGATCTTGAAAAATGAGAAGGGAGAAAGAATCTGTTACAAAAATTTCAGCAGCCTAACGGCGCCACTTAAAACTTCATAAAAAGAAATAATGAGAGTAAGAGGGGATCTCTCATTATATGAACATGAAAAGGGTAGTAAGAGGAGTATAAAATAACACCATTTAACATAAGAACATGGATCATAAAATAAATTACATAAAAGATATTTCTTGAAAAGAAAGAGAGAGGTCGGATCCCTTACCTTAAAGTGTAACTCTTACACTACTGGAATTTAGCTTTTTCCCAACGGCAGTATACCAACGGTTTATTTAAACCGTTGGGATAGTGAGTCTTTGCCAATGGTTTAAGAAAACCGTTGGCAAAGAGAATTTCAGCAGAACTTTCCCCAACGGTTCACTGGAACCGTTGGGAAAAGGAGACCTTTCCCAACGGTTCAATGGAACCGTTGGGAAAAGGCTGCTCAAACTCACACATTCCCAACGGTTCCTGTAAACCGTTGGGAAATGTGTGCCTTTGCCAACGGTTTATAAAAACCGTTGGCAAAGGTTTCCCCCAAATTGCAGGCCGCGATCTCCTCTCCCCATTCGGACAGAGCCCTAATCTATTCACTCCGCTGGTCTCGCGAACCCCATCTCACTCCACTGCTCTCGCGAATCCGAACACCAGTACCCCCATCCCAACAGGTACACCCCATACGAATAGGTGAAATTTGATCTCAACCATATTTTTGTAGTTTTTTTAATGAATATATTTTTTCCAGGTGTTGGTAGTTTAATTGATTATCCAGGTGTTGGTGATTTTTAATGTTTTTGTATTCTATGTTTGGAAGGAGAGTGTTCAAAACATGTAAATCAAACCAATTTGATATTACTCATGAAATCAATTTGATAATGGATTGTGAGATTTTTTAATGTTTTTGTATTCTGTTAATGTTTTTTGTATTCTATGTTTGGAAGGAGGTGTTGGTGATTTTTAATTATTTTCCAATGGTCGAGCATCATGTGAGATTTTTTCTATGTTTGGATAATGGGTTGTGGGAATTATGGATTGTGTTCAAACCAATTTGATATGTTTTGGATAATCGATTGTGGGGGTAGGGGCTGTCCACGGGGGTGGGTGGGTGTCCACGGGGGTGGGCGGGGGTGTCCACGGGGGTGGGAAAGGCTGTCCACGGGGTGGGCGGTGCTGTCTAGGGGGTGTGGGCTGTCCTGGGGGTCTGGGTGGGGTGTCATGGTGGGGGAGGGGTGTGTGGGGTGTCCACGGGGGTGGTATGTCTAGGTGGTGGTGGTGGGGTTGCAGGGGAGGGGGTGTGGGCTGTTTGGGAGGGTGGGCGGGGCTATCCAGGGGGGTACGGTGGTGGGCGGGCTGTCCACAAGGGTGGACGGGCTGTCCACGGGGGTGGTCGGGCTGTCAAGGAGGCGTGGGCGGGCTGTCCAGGGGGGGTGGGTGGGCTGGCAACAGGGGGTAGGGGTGTCCAGAGGGTGGGCGGGCTATCCAAGGGGGTGGGGGGTTGTCCATAGGGAGAAGGGGTGTCGAGGGGGGTGGGTGGGCTGTCCACGGGGGTGGTTGGGCTGTCTAGGGGGTAGGGGCGTCCACGGGGGTGGGTGGGTTGTCCACGGGGGTGGGCGGGGCTATCCACGGGGGTGGGAAAGGCTGTCCACGGGGGTGGGCGAGGCTGTCCAGGGGGTGTGGGCTGTCCTGGGGGTCTGAGTGGGGTGTCCTGGTGGGGGATGGGTGTGTGGGGTGTCCAGGGGGGTTGGTATGTCTAGGTGGTGGTGGTGGGGTTGCAGGGGAGGGGGTGTGGGTTGTTTGGGAGGGTGGGCGGGGCTATCCCGGGGGGGTACGGGGTGTCTAGGGGGGTACGGGGGTGGGCGGGCTGTCCACAAGGGTGGACGGGCTGTCCACGGGGGTGGTCGGGCTGTCAAGGAGGGGTGGGCGGGCTGTCCAGGGGGGGTGGGTGGGCTGGCCACAGGGGGTAGGGGTGTCCAGGGGGGTAGGCGGGCTATCCAAGGGGGTGGGGGGCTGTCCATAGGGAGAAGGGGTGTCGAGGGGGGTGGGTGGGCTGTCCACGGGGGTGGTTGGGCTGTCTAGGGGGTAGGGGGTGTCCACGGGGGTGGGTTGTCCATGGGGGTGGGTGGGGCTGTCCACGAGGGTGGGAAAGGCTATCCACGGGGGTGGCCGTCTGTGCCTACACGTCACGAATAATAATTAGAATGTTTCACGGTGGTTTCAGCTCCATCTGAGGCCGTCCGCTATGAATTTGACCGTTGGACGCCCGTTCTGGCCGTTTATGACACCAGAACTGCGTTGTCGGTCACCGTGGGCACACGGCACGTCCGATTGACGTGCCGTCTACTCGACCACTTCAGAAATCACTCACCCGTATTTGTCGTCTGATTTCAGGCCATTCCGACATCGTTCGGCCCGTTTGGACCCCCCTCACGCGCGTTTACGAAGCGCGCGCATCACTTAAAACACGAATATTGAGCCGTACCGCGCAAACCGCACGTCCGATTGACGTGCCCTTTGTGTCTACACGTCAAGAATAATAATTAGAATGTTCCACGGTGGTTTCAACTCAATCTGAGGCCGTCCGCTATGAATTTAACCGTTTGACGCCCGTTCTGTCCGTTTATGACACCCGAACTGCGTTGTCGATCACCGCGGGCACAGGGCACATCCGATTGACGTGTCGTCTGCTCGACCACTTCAGAAATCAGTCATCCGTATTTTTCGTCTGATTTCAGGTCATTCCGACATCGTTCGGCCCGTTTGGACCCCCCTCACGCGCGTTTACGAAGCGCGCGCATCACTTAAAACACGAATATTGAGCCGTACCGCGCAAACCGCACGTCCGATTGACGTGCCATCTGTGCCTACACGTCACGAATAATAATTAGAATGTTCCACGGTGGTTTCAGCTCAATCCGAGGTCGTCCGCTATGAATTTGACCGTTGGACGCCCGTTCTGGCCGTTTATGACACCAGAACTGCGTTGTTGGTCACCGCGGGCACACGGCACATCCGATTGACGTGCCGTCTGCTCTACCACTTCAGAAATCAGTCACCCGTATTTTTCGTCTGATTTCAGGCCATTCCGACATCGTTCGGCCTGTTTGGACCCCCCTCACGCGCGTTTACGAAGTGCGCGCATCACTTAAAACACGAATATTGAGCCGTACCGTGCAAAATGCACGTCCGATTGACGTGCGGTCTGCGCGTACACGTTACTAATAATAATTAGAATGTTCCACGGTGGTTTCAGCTCCATCTGAGGCCGTCCGCTATGAATTTGACCGTTGGACGCCCGTTCTGGCCGTTTATGACACCAGAACTGCGTTGTCGGTCACCGTGGGCACACGGCACGTCCGATTGACGTGCCCTCTACTCGACCACTTCAGAAATAACTCACCCGTATTTGTCGTCTGATTTCAGGCCATTCCGACATAGTTCGGCCCGTTTGGACCCCCCTCACGCGCGTTTACGAAGCGCGCGCATCACTTAAAACACGAATATTGAGCCGTACCGCGCAAACCGCACGTCCGATTGACGTGCCGTCTGTGTATACACGTCACGAATAATAATTAGAATGTTCCACGGTGGTTTCAACTCAATCTGAGGCCGTCCGCTATGAATTTGACCGTTTGACGCCCGTTCTGGCCGTTTATGACACCCGAACTGCGTTGTCGGTCACCGCGGGCACAGGCCACATCCGATCGACGTGCCGTCTGCTCGACCACTTCAGAAATCAGTCACCTGTATTTGTCGTCTAATTTCAGGTCATTCCGACATCGTTCGGCCCGTTTGGACCCCCCTCACGCGCGTTTACGAAGCGCGCGCATCACTTAAAACACGAATATTGAGCCGTACCGCGCAAACCGCACGTCCGATTGACGTTCCGTCTGTGCCTACACGTCACGAATAATAATTAGAATGTTCCACGGTGGTTTCAGCTCAATCCGAGGCCGTCCGCTATGAATTTGACCGTTGGACGCCCGTTCTGGCCGTTTATGACACCAGAACTGCGTTGTTGGTCACCGCGGGCACACGGCACGTCCGATTGACGTGCCGTCTACTCGACCACTTCATAAATCAGTCATCCGTATTTTTTGTCTGATTTCAGGCCATTCCGACATCGTTCGGCCCGTTTGGACCCCCCTCACGCGCGTTTACGAAGTGCGCGCATCACTTAAAACACGAATATTGAGCCGTACCGCGCAAACCGCACGTCCGATTGACGTGCGGTCTGCGCGTACACGTTACAAATAATAATTAGAATGTTGCACGGTGGTTTCAGCTCAATCCGAGGCCGTCCGCTATGAATTTGACCGTTTGACGTCCGTTCTGGCCGTTTATGACACCCGAACTGCGTTGTCTGTCACCGCGGGCACAGGGCACGTCCGTTTGACGTGCCGTCTGCTCGACCACTTCAGAAATAACTCACCCGTATTTTTCGTCTTATTTCAGGCCATTCCGAAATCGTTCGGCCCGTTTGGACCCCCCTCACGCGCCTTTACGAAGCGCGTGCATCACTTAAAACACGAATATTGAGTCGTACCGCGCAAACCGCAAGTCCCATTGACGTGCCATCTGTGCCTACACATCACGAATAATAATTAGAATGTTCCACGGTGGTTTCAGCTCAATCCGAGGCCATCCGCTATGAATTTGACCGTTTGACGCCCGTTCTGGCTGTTTATGACACCCGAACTGCGTTGTCGGTCACCGCGGGCACAGGGCACGTCCGATTGACGTGCCGTCTGCTCGACCACTTCAGAAATCACTCACCCGTATTTGTCGTCTGATTTAAAGCCATTCCGACATCGTTCGGCCCGTTTGGACCCCCCTCACGCGCGTTTACGAAGTGCGCGCATCACTTAAAACACGAATATTGAGCCGTACCGCGCAAACCGCACGTCCGATTGACGTGCCGTCTATGCCTACACGTCACGAATAATAATTAGAATGTTCCACGGTGGTTTCAGCTCAATCCGAGTCCGTCCGCTATGAATTTGACCGTTTGACGCCCGTTCTGGCTGTTTATGACACCCGAACTACGTTGTCGGTCACCGCGGGCACATGGCACGTCCGATTGACGTGCCGTCTGCTCGACCACTTCAGAAATCACTCACCCGTATTTGTCGTCTGATTTCAGGCCATTCCGACATCGTTCGGCCCGTTTGGACCCCCCTCACGCGCGTTTACGAAGCGCGCGCATCACTTAAAACACGAATATTGAGCCGTACCGCGCAAACCGCACGTCCGATTGACATGCCGTCTTTGACTACACGTCACGAATAATAATTAGAATGTTCCACGGTGGTTTCATCTCAATCCGAGGCCGTCCTCTATGAATTTGACCGTTGGACGCCCGTTCTGGCCGTTTATGACACCAGAACTGCGTTGTCAGTCACCGCGGGCACACGGCACGTCCGATTGACGTTCCGTCTGCTCGAACACTTCAGAAATCAGTCACCCGTATTTTTCGTCTGATTTCAGGCCATTCCGACATTGTTCGGCCTGTTTGGACCACCCTCACGCGCGTTTACGAAGCGCGCGCATCACTTAAAACACGAATATTGAGCCGTACCGCGCAAACCGCACGTCCGATTGACGTGACGTCTGTGCCTACACGTCACGAATAATAATTAGAATGTTCCACGGTGGTTTCAGCTCAATCCGAGGCCGTCCGCTATGAATTTGACCGTTGGACGCCCGTTCTGGCCGTTTATGACACCAGAACTGCGTTGTCGGTCACCGCGGGCACACGGCACGTCCGATTGACGTTCCGTCTGCTTGACCACTTCAGAAATCACTCACCCGTATTTTTCGTCTGATTTCAGGCCATTCCGACATCGTTCGGCCCGTTTGGACCCCCCTCACGCGCGTTTACGAAGTGCGCGCATCACTTAAAACATGAATATTGAGCCGTACCGCGCAAACCACACGTCCGATTGACGTTCCGTCTGTGCCTACACGTCACGAATAATAATTAGAATGTTCCACGGTGGTTTCAGCTCAATCCGAGTCCGTCCACTATGAATTTGACCGTTTGACGCCCGTTCTGGCCGTTTATGACACCCGAACTGCGTTGTCGGTCACCGCGGGCACAGGGCACGTCTGTTTGACGTTCCGTCTGCTCGAACACTTCAGAAATAACTCACCCGTATTTGTCGTCTTATTTCAGGCCATTCCGACATCGTTCGGCCCGTTTGGACCCCCCTCACGCGCATTTACGAAGCGCGTGCGTCACTTAAAACACGAATATTGAGCCGTACCGCGCAAACCGCACGTACGATTGACGTTCCGTCTGTGCCTACACTTCACGAATAATAATTAGAATGTTCCACGGTGGTTTCAGCTCAATCCGAGGCCGTCCGCTATGAATTTGACCGTTGGTCGCCCGTTCTGGCCGTTTATGACACCAGAACTGCGTTGTCGGTCACCGCGGGCACACGGCACGTCCGATTGATGTGCCGTCTCCTCGACCACTTCAGAAATCACTCACCCGTATTTTTCGTCTGATTTCAGGCCATTCCGACATCGTTCGGCCCGTTTGGACCCCCCTCACGCGCGTTTACGAAGTGCGCGCATCACTTAAAACACGAATATTGAGCCGTACCGCGCAAACCGCACGTCCGATTGACGTGCCGTCTATGCCTACACGTCATGAATAATAATTATAATGTTCCACGGTGGTTTCAGCTCAATCCGATTCCGTCCGCTGTGAATTTGACCGTTTGACGCCCGTTCTGGCTGTTTATGACACCCGAAGTGCGTTGTCGGTCACCGCGGGCACAGGGCACGTCCGATTGACGTGCCGTCTGCTCGACCACTTCAGAAATCACTCACCCATATTTTTAGTCTGATTTCAGGCCATTCCGACATCGTTCGGCCCGTTTGGACCCCCCTCACGCGCGTTTACGAAGCACGCGCATCACTTAAAACACGAATATTGAGCCGTACCGCGCAAACCGCACGTCCGATTGACGTGCCGTCTGTGCCTACACATCAAGAATAATAATTAGAATGTTCCACGGTGGTTTCAGCTCAATCCGAGGTCTTCCGCTATGAATTTGACCGTTGGACGCCCGTTCTGGCCGTTTATGACACTAGAACTGCGTTGTCGGTCACCGCGGGCACATGGCATGTCCGATTGATGTGTCGTCTGCTCGAACACTTCATAAATCAGTCACCCGTATTTGTCGTCTGATTTCAGGCCATTCCGACATCGTTCGGCCCGTTTGGACCCCCCTCACGCGCGTTTACGAAGCGCGCGCATCACTTAAAACACGAATATTGAGCCGTACCGCGCAAACCGAACGTCCGATTGACGTGCCGTCTGTGCCTACACGTCACGAATAATAATTAGAATGTTCCACGGTGGTTTCAGCTCAATCCGAGGCCGTCCACTATGAATTTGACCGTTGGACGCCCGTTCTGGCCGTTTATGACACCAGAACTGCGTTGTCGGTCACCGCGGGCACACGGCACGTCCGATTGACGTTCCGTCTGCTCGAACACTTCAGAAATCAGTCACCCGTATTTTTCGTCTGATTTCAGGCCATTCCGACATTGTTCGGCCCGTTTGTACCCCCCTCACGCGCGTTTACGAAGCGCGCGCATCACTTAAAACACGAATATTGAGCCGTACCGCGCAAACCGCACGTCCGATTGACATGTCATCTATGCGTACACGTCACGAATAATAATTAGAATGTTCCACGGTGGTTTCAGCTCAATCCGTGGCCGTCCGCCATGAATTTGACCGTTGGACGCCCGTTCTGGCCGTTTATGACACCAGAACTGCGTTGTCGGTCACCGCGGGCACACGGCACGTCCGATTGACGTTCCGTCTGCTCGACCACTTCAGAAATCATTCACCCGTATTTGTCGTCTGATTTCAGGCCATTCTGACATCGTTTGGCCGGTTTGGACCCCCCTCACGCGCGTTTACGAAGCGCGCGCATCACTTAAAACACAAATATTGAGCCGTACCGCGCAAACCGCACGTCCGATTGACGTGCCGTCTACGCGTACACGTCACGAATAATAATTAGAATGTTGCACAGTGGTTTCAGCTCAATCCGAGGTCTTCCGCTATGAATTTGACCGTTGGACGCCCGTTCTGGCCGTTTATGACACCAGAACTGCGTTGTCGGTTCCCGCGGGCACATGGCACGTCCGATTGACGTGTCGTCTGCTCGAACACTTCATAAATCAGTCACCCGTATTTTTCGTCTGATTTCAGGCCATTCCGACATCGTTCGGCCCGTTTGGACCCCCCTCACGCGCGTTTACGAAGCGCGCGCATCACTTAAAACACGAATATTGAGCCGTACCGCGCAAACCGCACGTCCGATTGACGTGCCGTCTGTGCCTACACGTCACGAATAATAATTAGAATGTTCCATGGTGGTTTCAGCTCAATCTGAGGCCGTCCGCTATGAATTTGACCGTTGGACGCCCGTTCTGGCCGTTTATGACACCAGAACTGCGTTGTCTGTCACCGCGGGCACACGGCACGTCCGATTGACGTTCCGTCTGCTCGACCACTTCAGAAATCACTCACCCGTATTTGTCGTCTGATTTCAGGCCATTCCGACATCGTTCGGCTGGTTTGGACCCCCCTCACGCGCGTTTACGAAGCGCGCACATCACTTAAAACACGAATATTGAGCCGTACCGCGCAAACCGCACGTCCGATTGACGTTCCGTCTGCGCGTACACATCACAAATAATAATTAGAATGTTGCACGGTGGTTTCAGCTCAATCCGAGGTCGTCCGCTATGAATTTGACTGTTTGACGCCCGTTTTGGCCGTTTATGACACCCGAATTGCGTTGTCGGTCACCGCGGGCACACGGCACGTCCGATTGACGTGAAGTCTACTCGAACACTTCAGAAATCAGTCACCCGTATTTTTCGTCTGATTTCAGGCCATTTCGACATCGTTCGGCCCGTTTGGACCCCCCTCACGCGCGTTTACGAAGCGCGCGCATCACTTAAAACATGAATATTGAGCCGTACTGCGCACACCGCACGTCCGATTAACGTGCTGTCTGCGCTTACACGTCACGAATAATAATTAGAATGTTACACGGCGGTTTCAGCTCAATCCGAGGCCGTCCGCTATGAATTTGACCGTTGGACGCCCGTTCTGGCCGTTTATGACACCAGAACTGCGTTGTCTGTCACCGCGGGCACACGGCACGTCCGATTGATGTGTCGTCTGCTTGACCACTTCAGAAATCACTCACCCGTATTTGTCGTCTGATTTCAGGCCATTCCTACATCGTTCGGCCCGTTTGGACCCCCCTCACGCGCGTTTACGAAGCGCGCACATCACTTAAAACACGAATATTGAGCCGTACCGCGCAAACCGCACGTCCGATTGACGTTCCGTCTGCGCGTACACGTCACAAATAATAATTAGAATGTTCCACGGTGGTTTCAGCTCAATCCGAGGTAGTCCGCTATGAATTTGACCGTTGGACGCCCGTTCTGGCCGTTTATGACACCCGAACTGCGTTCTCGGTCACCGCGGGCACAGGGCACGTCCGATTGACGTGTCGTCTACTCGACCACTTCAGAAATCACTCACCCATATTTGTCATCTGATTTCAGGCCATTCCGACATCGTTCGGCCCGTTTGGACCCCCCTCACGCGCGTTTACGAAGCGCGCGCATCACTTAAAACACGAATATTGAGTCGTACCGCGCAAACCGCACATCCGATTGACGTGTCGTCTGCGCGTACACGTCACGAATAATAATTAGAATGTTGCACGGTGGTTTCAAGTCAAAAGGACGTCATTTTAAGTGAAAAGCATCAACTGACATACGGAAAACCGACCAAACACATTCCGAATCTATTGATAATTTATCTCAACAATCCATGGGTCATATGTGACGTGTATGAGCCAACCCGGGATGAATCCGAGTCGCGGTGTGGCCGGGATAAGTCTAAATGGCTCTCTTTGGTTTAAAATGGACACCATTTTAAGTACATACGGAAAAACGACCAAACGGATTTGGTTTCCGTTGAAACTTTAGGAGAACGATCCATGGGTCATATGTGACGTGTACGAATCAACCCCGCCACAATCGGAGACGCGGTGTGGCCGACACCACTCAAAGTGTCGGTCTTTTGTTTCAAAAAGACGTCATTTTAAGTGAAAAGCATCAAGTGACATACGAAAAACCGACCAAAGGCATTCGGACTGTGTCGATACTTTATCACAAGGATCCATGGGTCGTATGTGACGTGTACGAGTCAATCCCGCCTCAATCTGAGGAGCGGTGTGGCCGACACCGTTCTAACTGTGTCTCTTTTGTTTAAAATGGACAGGATTATAAGTGAAAAGAACAACTGGCATACGGAAAACCGACCAAACGCATTCCGAATTTGTTGATAATTTATCCCAACGATCCATGGGTCATATGTGACATGTACGAGCTGACCCGGGATGAATCCAAGTCATGGTGTGGCCGAGATCAGTCTAAGTGGCTCTCTTTTGTTTAAAACGGACACCATTTTAAGTACATACGGAAAACCGACGAAACGGATTCGGTTTCCGTTGAAACTTTAGGAGAACGATCCATGGGTCATATGTGACGTGTACGAATCAACCCCGCCTCAATTGGAGACGCAGTGTGGCCGACACCACTCAAAGTGTCTGTCTTTTGTTTCAAAGGGACATCATTTTAAGTGAAAAGCATCAAGTGACATACGGAAAACGGAGCAAATGCATTCGGATTGTGTCCATACTTTAGGAAAAGGATCCACGGGTCGTATGTGACATGTACGAGTCAATCCCGCCTCAATCTGAGGAGCGGTGTGGCCGACACCGCTCCAACTGTGTCTCTTTTGCTTAAAATGGACAACAATTTAAGTACATACGGAAAACCGACCAAACGCATTCGGTTTCCATTGAAACTTTAGGAGAACGATCCATAGGTCATATGTTACGTGTACGAGTCAACACCGCCTCAATCTGAGGCGCGGTGTGGCCAGAACCACTCAAAGTGTCTGCCTTTTGTTTCAAAAGTACGTCATTTTAATTGAAAAACATCAACTAGCATACGGAAAACCGACCAAACGCATTCGGATTGTGTCGATACATTAGCACAACGATCCATGGGTCATATGTGACGTGTATGAGTCAACCTGGCCTCAATCTGAGGCACGTTGTGGACGGTAGCACTCCAGGTGTATGTATTATGTTTAAAACAGACATTACTTTAGGTAAAAATATATGGTATACAAAAAACAGATCAAATTATGAATTGACTTCCAGATTCCACATATAATTGTCATCTACATTTTAAATTGAAATCTAAATGAATTATGTATGTTTATAATTACGTTATCAATTCTAATTTAATTATGGATGTGTATAGTTCTACCATTATATGTTAAACGTGTATGAATTTGTTCTCTATATGTAAGTGTTAGTTGGTTACTGCAGGTACAATAATTATATATGTATGTGTTAGTTTATTGCAGGTACAATAATTGGATTGAAAAATGAGAGGGAACCCACAAAACCAGATGTGGTGCTGGTCAAATTGGAGACCTGGTTGGGAGCTGCTGGGCAAATTGGGGAGCTGCTGGGTGATTTGCCCAGCAGAGGCTATGCCAACGGTTCAAAACCGTTGGCATAGAAATTGTAGATTAGTTTTACCAACGGTTCATCAAACCGTTGGTAAAACACTTTTCCCAACGGTTTAGAACCGTTGGGAAAGAGTAGATGTGGGGTTTTTGCCAACGGTTTGAAACCGTTGGCAAACCTTTTTCCCAACCTATCTCCACCCTATGCCAACGGTTTGCTGTAAACCGTTGGGAAATGTTTTTCCCAACAGCTTACTTACCTACGGTTGGCAGAACCGTTGGTATATGTTATACCAACGGTTTTCCAACCTTTCCCAACATTTCTCAACCGTTGGTAAATATATTATTTCCAGTAGTGTTAAAACTCAAAGGTTGGGACCTTGAGGGCTTGGGGGGAACCTTGGGAGGACTCCTTGGGAGGTAATAAGACCAGAAATTTGTTGGGGAGAGTGGGGAGTCGAAATGGATGAGAGGATGGCTTGGTATTTATAGGGAAAGTGAGGGGACAAGGCATTAATGGCCAAGGGACACCTCAAAAGTGGTTTTCTCAAAACCATGTGCTCTCCCATGGTATTTCCCATGGATTTAGGCCACATAGGGCCCCACATAAAATAATTCATCACCTTTGGTCGACCATCCCTTAAAATATCTCATGGAATCATCATGACACAGATATGATGTCATTAAACATACCGAAACCCTATAACTGTATTTTTACTATTCACTGAAAATTCAACTTTCTCAGAAAAATCCCAAAATTTCACATTAACCAAATATCAATGATATGATTTAAAAAATGAACTCCATTTTATAAAAATAATTTTCTAAATATTTTTAATTTAATTTTTAAATAAATACACGATTCACCGAAAATTCATTTTTTCAGAAAAAACCCCAAAAATTACCTTAACATAATATCGATGCTCTGAGTTCAAAAATGAAATCCATTTTATAAAAATAATTTTCTAAATATTTTTAATTTAATTTTTAATTAAAAAACACTATTCACCTGAAAAAACTAATACTTGAATAATAATTTATGAAACCGTTATTTAACCATTTTATTGAATCACATTAGTTAATCAAGGTGCCTAGATTATATTAATACTTTCTTTAAGTGAGATTACTAATCCATTTGGTCACATTACTAATCCTAAGCATAAAGTCACTATTCATAATTTATTATTCATCAAAAATCAAGTTGATCTTATTAGACTCTAAATTTCATACTGAACATAATTGTAGAAGACCATTTTTTGAATATCATTACACATTTTTAATTATTTAAGTTTTACATAAACATTTTTAAAATATCCTTTTTCTAAAATTCATCAAAAATACGCATACTATATTTATCCGGTCATTTGAAAATTCATAAACTTCATCATAAGAAGAAATCCCAATTTTTATTTAAAACAAAGGATTACAAAAGGCAGTTACGGTCTCCTTACATAGCCCCTTATCACACCAACATAGGACCTAAGTGTAAGGTGTGCTAAGGTGAAAGAATCTGAGGGAGGCTCGACTAACATCGCACGATTAGTAATTTCTATCAGTTTGAACTTCTCGCGAAGGCGATTCCATTCTAACTTCACACGATGAAGTTCGGCTTGGGTTTGGTTCAGATCAAAACCCAGTGGTGCTACCTCCTTCCCAAGTTCTGTTAGATGGGATTCGATCGGTCCAAGACTACTGGGTGAGGCCATCGAATCTTCTTTCTATAATAATTAACCAAGATTACTTGTATTTAGAGACAATAATCAAAATGTTTAGTTTTCAGGGGTCATATTGACCAATGGTCATATAACAGTCAAAACCCAACGGTCTCATTTTAATTATACTCATGTTATCAAATGAAACATTTTTGTTGAGTATAAAAATAAAATAAAATAACACATAAAATAAGGAAACAAGATTTATTCAAAATTTCGGGTCGTTACAGTATAGTATTTGATTATTTACATTGATGTGAGATTAAAACTATGGCATTAATGTCATAACAAGGTAGCTTGCTTTGGGCGCGTCATTGGTGGTATGACATTGATTGAATAATCAAGATAGAATTTGTTGCTGCCAAAAGAAAGTGATATCATGAGCCTAGTTGATCAAGATGGTAGTACCTTTATTAAATACATGGTCATGGTAGAAGAAGGTAAATCCATCCAGTAATGTCAATGAATAAATAAATCAAGAATGGATGATGACATAAAATGTCCATCCTACTTTATAAGATATCATAGGACAAAGAGATTATATTACACAGTGTGTGTTCGTAGGAAAGGTTGTCGTTGCTATGACTTTTCCTTATCTTCTCATGGGCCTTAATGGATTTCTAGACTCCACTCATGGTCTATGAATAATA
Organism: Viscum album; assembly: GCA_963277665.1. Taxonomy (NCBI): domain Eukaryota; kingdom Viridiplantae; phylum Streptophyta; class Magnoliopsida; order Santalales; family Viscaceae; genus Viscum; species Viscum album. The sequence continues at coordinate 1,662,671,016 of OY728135.1, read as the reverse complement.
TTCACTACTATCAAGATAAGATCCTAGAGTGTCATACACATAACACATTCAAAAGTCTACCCTATTATGATGAATAGGTGTATAGGATATAGTGGGGCCCACCTTGAGGTCTGAGAGGTGTTCATAATAAACAATCTTTAATGAATAAAAAATCATTATTATTTGAGTATAGAATAATTGGATTTTAATTTATTTATTAAAAGTATTCACAAGGTATTAAGTGAATACATTGAAAAATATTATACGAACGAATATTATTTTAATATTCAAGACCTATTTAATATTTATGGGAATTATGATTCAAGTTAATGAATCAAATTTTATTACATAATGTATTTATTATAATCATAAGTAAGTGATAAAGTATAAATTATGTTTATGAAATAATTAATTATTCATAATGTGTTGTTTATGGCTTATTTAGTGGGAGTTATTTATATGGGGGTCGAGAAACCCTTTTCGGGTGTTTAACCTCCACTATAAAAGTAATAGGGAGCTCATTTTTGAGGGACTAATTCATCATCTTGAATTTGAGAGCTCCTCTCTCCTCCTTCTTGCATCTTAAAGAGAAAAACTCTCCTTCCAAGCAATTTATCCAATAACACCTTTGTAGAATGAAGGAACAAGGTAGTGGTGATCATCAAGATGTTAAAGGCTTCATCATATTTCCACACTAGCACTCTAATTTCAATGATAAGCATTCATTCGAACTCTTTAAGTATATGTGGATCATTTAGAGGGATTCAATCTTGGATCCTTTGAGCAATAGTCACTGATAATTATCTATTGTTGAACACACCATTAATATTAATGAGGTAATCATTCATTTTATATTTGTGCTTAAATAAATTCATGTGATATCCTTGGGCCTTTAATGGGGCTCAGATCATCAAATACGGCGAAGTTATGTCAATACGATAATAAAAAATTTAAATTCTCGGCCCATATGATTCCATTGTGTTCCCTAATTCCAATAGTGGGCACTAAACCCCCTCACACTTAATTATAGTGAGAACCCAAGAAAAGAAAAAGAAGAGACTTTCCATATATAGTCCCCTTTTAAAGCACATTCACAATCCTCTAGTAATAATTTGAACAATATAGAGTGGGAGGAAGTGAGATAATAGTAAAGAAGAGCAATGGAATGAAGAAAAGTTGCACAATTGATCTCTAAAATGATCTTCAAGGTATTTGATACCATAAAAAGACCCTTAAGGGTGTATTTATATCCTCAAATGGATTTAGGAATGTTATGAAGCCTTTGAGTGTTGTATAGATCCATTAGGAGTCGCATTAAAGCATGTGGGCCCCTCCATAGATGGCTAGTTCTTGAGTTTATTTGTGTAGCACCCCATTTTCAGGTACTTGACCATTTATTAATGTATTTTATGTATATAAAGTTATTAGGTTAAGTTTCAAGAGGTTAGGAGGAGTTTTGGCATGTTTTGGATGCTTTTCTAGAGGTGCATGGTTTGATCATGAATAATATAAATTGTGCAACACCTCCTAGGAAACCATGCAACTGAAATAGTGGGCATTGGGTAGGTGCACAGTTTGGATAAACTGTGCGGCCACCCAGGAAAAACCGTGCAAGGATGGATAGAGGGGAATAGCATGGTTGGTGCATGCTTTGTCTAACTGTGTGATCCAACCATGTGAGGTGTGTTTGGAGGTAGTGGCTAGTGCACGGTTAACACACATTTTTCTTAATTGTGCGCCCTAATCATTCACTGTGAAAAAATAGATCTGAAAATTATGGATCTAATTCGATTTACCTCCTAAACACTCGGGTTTCCTCTAAACAGGTCATAACATGAATTCTTCTCCCTCCTGAGGCTATGGAGACCATTCCTTTCAATCTGAGAGCAATTCCTAAGTGAATCTAAGTGTGTGGGAGGCCTTGATTTGTTGGTAAGTGCTCATTATTCATTGTTTTCCTTAGTTTTCTTCTTTTTTCCTCTCTTAGAATCATATATCTAATCCATTGGGGGATACATATGCTTTGTGTAATGTCAATCATGTTGAAATATGGTTTTTTTGTTGAAGGGAACAAGATCTAAGTATGATTTTAGGAGTTTCAAGCCGGGTTGTTGAAGTTGTTGGACCGTTCTTCATTTTCACCTAAGTTTGAGAGGTAGGTGGATTCTCTCTCGAATCATCTTGATTAGAACTTGAAGTATTGGTTTCAAATTGATTGAATTGCTTAAAATTCATTGTGATATTGATGCACGATTCTTGATGGAAAACCACTATAGTGATGGTTTTTTAAAATGGCGGAATTGGATGGTTTGTGGAAAACCTTGTGATTTTAATTTTAAAATAGTGATTTTAAAAATATGGTTTTTGTTTTGTCATGTGGAAAAATGTTTGTAGAAATTTTTTCAATAAAATAAATGTTTTATTCAAATGGATTGGAATGGGTTTTGGAATATATGGTGGGCATGTGTTCATGTGCATTTGGGATGGAGAAGGGCGTGAAGTTTCCCCCATCAGAAAGAGATAGATAAGGGCATGAAGTTTCCCCCATCAAAATGGTTCACCAAGTGAAGACTTAGTGAAAGGATGACACACCACTCATGATTATAGGTAGGTCCATGGTTGAAATGCATGTGTGGATGTGTGTGGTTGTGTGGGTGTATGGAAATGAAAGGGTATGCTAAAATGGAATTTGAGAAATGGTTTTAAAGGCTTGTTTGGTTACTTTCTTTGGAAAATTGGTTGGTTTGGAAAATTGTTTGGCTTTGATATAAAACTGCTTCAAATTATTTTTGAACTATTTTATATACATGTGATAACATGTTCATCATAGTGGAATGATTTGGGAAGTCATTAGGGAAATCCTACTAAGTTTTATACTCACTCCCTGCTTGGGAACTTTGGTGGATTTGTAGATATTATCTATCAAGACACAGGTAAAGGCAAGGTATGCTAGTTCTTTAGTGATGCATCATGATACCTTGGGTTAGGCATGTGGTTTTGGATCTTGGAGTAGATTGGGAGTTGTTGGTTATTGTCTTCCACTTCTTTGAGTTTTATTGATCATGGTTTCTACATTTTACTCTGATATAGTTTGGTTTGGTTGTTGGTTTTCTTATACTTTCAGTTGTATTTCCCTGTACTCATGCATCATATAGTGGTTTATTTAGTTATTGTCTTAGTTTGGTTATTTTATCGTTAAAGGTAAAATTATCCCCTAACTATTCATGAAGACCTTGGAATTTATTGTTAGCCTTTGGTGTCTTGGGGATGTCAACTAAGGCTAGTAACACCCTATACCTCTTCCCAAGCCAATGGGTGAGGGTCGGGATGTTACACATGGTATCATCTTGTTCGATCCTTGATATGGGATTAGTGTCAGTCATTTCTTGGGATGGTATCAAGGAGTAGAATCATCAGAAATTGAAATTTAGAGCATAAAAAGGTGTAGCTAACCTATTTATGTTGAACTTCGAGTTACTAGGGAGTTTGGGTAAATGAGTGTTTTGAGACACTTCTAAGAGTTGTAACCTCATCATCATGGGTTTATCCAATGGGAATAGCATAACATTCATTGATAGAAATGAATTACCACTAGAACTATATAATTCATTTTGAGTATTGATTTATGATTTGGTGAAAAGGTGTTGAATTTTTAGAAAAAAGTTGAATATGGTGTGATTTTCAAACAACATGGTGGAATTTTCAAAATCAGTTTAAAAGAGAAAAATTGATGAATTTTAGAAAGAGTTGTTGTGTTATGTGCGTTGTGGTAAATTTTAAATTGATAAGCCTTTAGTTGCTAGAGAGTGAGACTAAATGGACTTTTTTTTAGTTATATAGAATTCCACTGGGTAGGTGCCATAGGAACCAACTGAAAGAGGTTGCTGAGAATTTTGTTGCACCTAAGCCATAGGTGAACCAAAAGTTGGTTCAGAGTATTGTCTAGGATTTTCAGGTCATGGTTAGGGGGAACAAAAGGGATAAACTAGGGAAAATAGATCATTTGGTTGAGTTCCAAAAGAAAAATCCACCCATCTTTTGGGGTGATTTTGAACCAGAAAAAGCAGAGGTGTGGTTAAATATGATGAATTGAATTTTTGATTTCCTTATCACACCAGATGAGCTAAAGGTGAAGCTGACAACGTACATGTTGGAAGATCTTTCATTCCAATGGCAGGATTTAGTAGTTCAGGGTAAATTGGACCAAGGCATTGCATGGAAGGATTTTGAATAATTGTTCAAAAAAAAATTCTATCCTCACACGTTCAGAATTTCAATAATAACAGTCTTCTTCAGTTTGAAGCAGGAGAATCTCTCGATGATAGAGTATGTGGCTAAATTTATGAATTGAGTCCATTTTTCACTAGAAGTTATTACAAGTGAATCCTTGAAGTCATGTATTTTTTAATCAGGGTTGATGTGATATATTCTCTCAAAGATTGTCGTGATTTGTATAACATATTATATGGAGATGGTTAATAGAGAGATAGTGGTAGAAAGAGACATCTTAAGTAATACAGTTGGAGGAAGCATGTTGATACCTATGGGAAATAGTGGGAACTCTAATATTGGGAATAAGCAAAAGAGGGACACCTATTTCCAAAGTGGTGGTATGAATCAAAATCAGATGATGGGATCAGTGAACCTTCCTCCTAAAATGAAGAGTAAACACAGATTTTTTCAATGTGGTTCTTTAAATCATATGAAATGAGATTGTACACCACCACCTGGATCATGTCGCAATTACAACCAGATGGTACATCTTCATTGCTATTTTCGTGGTGCTCTAAGGTTGGGTGCTATGGACATGTCTCATGTTTCATTGACGTCATATGCTTTGATGGGATGAGTGCAGCAAAATGGATCTCATCGATAGAATTTAGCAATCCATGGTGATTATAGGAATACCATGACTCCTCAACAATTGCAATCTCAACAGGGTAATAAAGAGAAAACTATAGTGTAATCAACTGTATGAAGCTGAGAAAGTGATCATGGATGATTAATCAAGACCTTTTATGGTGAGAGGCACAATTTTTTTGAATTCTACCCTTATGAAAGCTTTTTTTTATACAGGTGCATCTCATTCGTTTATTTCTTCTTATGTTGTTGATCTTATGGGTTTTCATGTTGAGATGATGTCTTATGTTTTGAAACTTCAAACTCTTATTATCCAAAGAGAATGTCAAGCCTTTATTTGAAATAACTATTGATGGGGATGAATTTATTTGGGATTTCTTTATACTTGATATGGATGTTGATGACTTAATCCTAAGTATGGATTGGTTGACAATGTTCAAATCTAACATAGATTGTTATACTCAAAGGGTTAGTTTTACAATTGATGGAGATGTCGAGCATCTCTTTAGAGGATACCAAAATGTGAAGGAAATTGGACCGGTAGTTGGAACTATCTGATACCAGTTGGTAGCCTTGACCTTTTCATCTATGGATGAGATCGAGAATAATGGTTTTCCAAAAAAATATTGATAATTTTCCTGATGTTTTTCCTGATAATTTATCAAGGTTTCCACCCACAAAATAAGTGGAGTTTATGATTGATCTCTTACTATGGACCATTATTATCTCACTTCCATCTTATTATATGGAACCAATAGAATTAAGGGAATTGAAAGTTTATTTGGAATAGTTAGAAAGAAAAGGGTTCATTTGGCCTAGTACGTCTTCATGGGTAGCACCGATTTTGTTTATAAAAAGGGTAGATAAAACTCTTTGGATTTGTGTGTATTATAATAAACTTAATCAAGTTAAGATAAAGAATCAGTATCCTCTTCCACACATTGATGATCTATTCAATCAATTGAGGGGAGCCCAATGGTTCTCTAAAATTGACTTGTGTTTGGGATATCACCAATTGTGGGTTCGAAAGGAGGATATTATAAAGACAACATTCAGGAAAATATATGGCCATTATGAGTATGTGGTTATGACTTTCATCCTTACAAATACACTAGCTATCTTTATAGCATTGATGAATCAAATGTTTCAAAGGTATTTGGATTCTTTTGTGATGGTGTTTATGAATGACATACTAGAGTATTCTAGGACAAAGGTTTAGCATGAGCAACACTTGGTAATAGATTTGGGTATCTTGTAGGATCATCGTCTATATTCCAAGATTTTAAAGTGTGATTTTTGGATACAAGAGGTACATTTCCTTGGCCATGTAATCTCTGAAAAAGGTGTTTCTATGGATCTAGAAAAGATGGAAGTTATTATCTCTTGGAAACCACCAAAGAATGTCTTTGAGATATGTAGTTTCTTGGGACTAGCTGGTTATTACCAACATTTTTTCATGAATTTTCACAATTAGATTCACCAATGATAGATTTTACAAGGAAAAAATGTTTCATTACAATAGAATGATGAATTTCAGAAGTCTTTTCAAGAGATTAAAGTTCAGCTTACCTCAGCACTGATCTTGATATTTCTAGAATCGGGACAAGGTTATGTGATTTATTTTGATACTTTGGGATCTGGGTTGGGGTTTGTTCTCATATAGGGAGATCATGATGTTGTTTATGGATCACAGTAGTTATGGTTTCATGAGAAGAACTACCCAACACGTGATTTGGAATTAGTTGTTGTAGTCTATGATTTGAAAACATGGCTTAATTACCTCTTTGGTGATAAATTCACGGTGTTTACAGATCATAAAAGATTGAAACACATTTTCTCACAAAGAGATTTGAATCTGCAACAAAGAATATGGATGAAGTATCTTCAAATGTTTGACTTTGACTTAATGTATACACTGGGTAAAGGAAACTCTGTGGTGGATGCATTAAGCAGAAATTCATATGGTCAGTTGGTGAAAGAGGCTTGAGACCAATGTCAGCTGATGTCGGTAATAGATGATATGAACTTGGATTGTGAAGACCTAGGTAGTGTTTAGGTTTTCTTTCTGGTTACTTTGGTTCCTGATTTGGTTGAGAAGGTTGAAGAGACATAGACATCTGATTCTAAATATGTTTTTATGAGGTAAAAACTCAATGGTAGGGAGACCATTGAGGGATGGAAGCTTGAAAAGAGATTTATTTTTTGGTTTTGATATCAGATGGTTGTACCATTGGCTTTTCCAGAACAACTCCTTCATGTTTATCACCATTCGAGATGGGTTGTTCATCCTGGAAATACAAAAGATGTATAAGGAACTAAAAGCACAATTTTAGTGGGTTGATATGAAAAGAAAAGTGGTTAAGTTTGTTATGAGATGCCTCACATGTCAAAAAGTTAAGGTAGAGCACCAATGGACATTGAGTATACTATAGTCTTTACTGATTCCCTTATGTAAATGGGAGTAAATAACTATTGGTTTTGTAACAGGTCTACCAAGGACGATTCGTAAACACAATTTCATATGGGTGATAGTGGATCATCTTACAATTTTGGCCCATTTCATCCCTATTCGTGAAGCTCATATGGTGGAGGACTTATCCAAAATCTATATCTGAGAGGTTTTAAAATGGCATGGGGTTCTAGTCTCAATTATATCAGATAGAGACCCCAGGTTTACGTCTCATTTTTTGAAGTCCTTACAGTAATCCCTTGGGACTCATTTGACTATGAGCATAGTGTATCATCCTCAAATGGATGGAAAATACAAAATGAAGATACAAACATTGGAATACATGCTTAGGTCTTGTGTAATATATTTTGGTAGCTCATGGAAGGAGCATATACCATTAGTGGAGTTCTTATATAACAATAGTTATCAGGCCTCAATACATATGGATCCTTTTGAATCATTGTATGAGCGTCCTTATCGTTCTCCACTTTGTTGTGTGGAAATAGGTGAGACCTCAATGGTTGGATCGAGCCTCACACAAGTGACAATGAATAAAATTCATTTGATTATAAAGAGAATGGATATGGCATAGATTTGTCAGAAATTGTATGAGGATCATCGTCGACAGCCATTGTTGTTTGAGGTGAGCGATCACGTGTTCTTGAGAATCTCTCCAAGGCTTAGGCATCATCATTTTGGGAAGTAGGGCAAGTTATCTCCTCGATACATAGGCCCTTTGAGATACTTTAATGAGTTGGTGAGGTTCCATATCGGTTGGTTTTTCCACCAATGTTCAGTTTGGTGCATAATTTGTTTTATGTATCCTAATTGAAGAAGTATCTACCCGATCTTGACCATGTGACTCGATGGGATCACATTGACCTGGAGCTAGATTCTACATTGGTTCATGTGCCATTATGGATTGTGGATAGGCAAGAGAAAGTCTTTCATGGGAAAAGCATTGGTCTAGTGTGGGTTTTATGGAAACATGGTCAGATTCAGAAAGAAACATGGGAACATGATAAGAAAGTGGTGGAGCAATAGATAGAACTCTTCAAGGACAACTTTAGCTTTCTAATTTCTGGGGACAGAAAGACCAATGTTGGGGAGAATGTAGCACCCCTGGTTTCAAATACTTGACCCTTTATTTATGTATTTTAAGTATATAAAGTTTTTTAGTTAAGTTTCGGGAGGTTCAGAGGAGTTTCGACATGTTTTGGGACTTTTCTGAAGGTTCATGGTTTGAGCATGGTTAATAAAAATCATGCAACACCTCCCAGGAAATCATGAAACTGAAATAATGGGCACTAGTTAGGCGCACGATTTGGCCAAACTGTGTAACCAACCAGGAGAAACCATGCAAGGTTGGATAGAGGGGAATAACATGGTTGGTGCACAGTTTGTCTAACCGTACAAGCCAACTGTGCGGGGTGTGTTTGGAGGCACTAGCTAGTGCATGGTTCACCTAACTATGCACCCTGACTGTGCACCATGAAAAAGTATATCTGAAAATTATGGATCTAATTCAATTTACCTCCTAAACCACTTGTTCCCCCCTAAACAGGTCATAACATGAATTCTTCTCCCTCTTAAGGTTGTAGAGACCATTCCTTTTGATCCTGGAGCAATTCCTAGGCAAATATAAGTGTGTTGGATGCCTTGATTCATTGGTAAGTGTTCGTTCTTCATTGTTTTCCTTAGTTTTCTTCTTCTTCCCTCTTTTATAACCATAGATCAAATTCATTGGGGATAGATCTACATTTTTTAATGTCAATCATGTTGAGATACGGTTGTTTTGGTTGAAGGGAACAAGATATAAGGATGGTTTTAGCAGTTTCAAGATGGGTTGTTGAAGTTGTTGGACCGTTCTTCATTTTCACCTAAGTTTGAGAGGTAGGTGGCTTATCTCTCAACTCCTCTTTATTAGAACTTGAAGGATTGGTTTCAAATTGATTGAATTTCTTGAAATTGATTGTAAAATTAATGTATGATTCTTGATGGAAAACCTCTTTAGTGATGGTTTTTGTGAAATGGTGGAATTGGATGGTTTTGTGGAAAACCTGGTGATGTTAATTTTAAAATGGTGATTTTAAAATTGTGACTTTTGTTTTGTCTCGTGGAAAAATGTTTGTAGATAGGTTTTCAATAAGAGAAAGGTTTTATTGAAATGGTTTGGTATGGGTTTTGGCATATATGGTGGGTGTGTGTTCATGTGCAATTAGGACGGATAAGAACGTGAAGTTTCCCCCATCAGAATGGGACAGATAAGGGCGTGAAGTTTCCCCTATCAAAATGGTTCACCAAGTGACAACTTTGGTGAAAGGATGACTCACCACTTGTGAGTATAGGGAGGTCCATGGTTGATATGCATGTGTGGATGTGTGTGGATGTGTGGATGTGTGGAAATGAAAGGGCATACAAAAATGAAATTTGAGAAATGGTTTTAAAGGCTTGTTTGGTTGATTTCTTTGGAAAATTGTTTGGCTTTGATATAAAACTACTTTAAATTGTTTTTCAACTATTTTATATAAATGTGCTTACATGTTATATCCTGGCGACGTGAGTTGGGAAGTCATTGGGAAAATCCTACTGAGTTTTATACTCACCCTCTGCTTGGGCACTTTGGTGCGTTTACATGTATTATCTATCGAGACACAGGTAAAGACAAGGTATCACAGTTCTTTAGTGATGCATCGTGATACCTTGGGCTGAGCATGTGGTTTTGGAGCTTGGAGCAGGTTGGAAGTTGTTGGTTGTTGTCTTCCACGTCTTTGAGTTTTTTTTTATCGTGGTTTTCACATTGTACTCTAATATAGTTTGGGTTGGTTATTGCTTTGGTTATACTTTGAGTTGTATTTCCTTATACTCGTGCATCATGTGGTGGTTTGTATGGTTATTGTCTTTGTTTGGTTGTTTTGTCTTTAAAGGAAAAATCATTCCCCAACTATTTATAAAGCTCTTGACATTTATTGTCACCCTTTGGTGTATTGTGGATGTCACCTAAGGCCAGTTTCACCCTCCACCTCTTCCCAAACCAATGGGTGAGGGGCGGGATGTTATGGTTTAGGTGCCACCAGGTGGCCCATGGGTGTCACCGATTAGCCAGTGGCAGTTGGACAGGATTGGTGTTCTGTCTAGCCACCATCAGCCATTCAGTGTGGCCCAATGGGTAGCCGCTGACACCTACAAGCAAAGGACTTCAAGACGGTCATCCACATTCCTTTTGAGCCCTTTGTTTGATCCGACAACTTCATGAAAATTTTTCTAAAATAAAAACACTAAAATTCATCAAAAGAAAATGTTAGAAACACAATTGTGTGTTTGCGATCATTAAAAACACCCAAGAAAGTGAGATGTACAACATGAAATAATGGGACGTCATGTGTTTAAGGCTTGGATCGCTATAAACTTCATCACCGTTGCCTGTGGTTTTTAACTTTATTCAAAATAATACTTTTATTTTAAGTAACATAAATAAGAAATGACCATGAAAATTTCCCATATCAACACCCGGTTTTTTTAAACAACCAAGAACAACAAATTTATTCTTAAGGGATTCATTAAATCACGAAAAATGAAAAATGAAAAGCACATCCATTGCTAAAATCATCGACATTTGTTCCACCTGTACCTACAAGTAAAATAATAGACCACTTACATCAATGAGTTTTACAGAACTTGAAATCAAGGTTCCAAAGGATAGAAAAAACGGTTTCAAAAGCTTGAATTGCTATGAAAACCCTTTTGCATGGTTTTTCATAGATTAATATACCCATGTCATGATAAACTAGTTATCTATGGGTAGTGATTTAATCCTAATAGAAAGTAGGTAGATAAGAAGAATAAAGATATTAGAGAGAACGAGCAAAAACGTACCAAGCATGAGGGAATCCTAGCAACGACCAATGAACGGTGAGGATGAAACCCTCACAATTTGTTACCCAAGGTGCACGAGAGGAGAAAAACATGAAACGTGGAGGAGATCAAGAGAAAACAAAAATTAATATTCATCATTACATTTTTCTCAATTTCCTCTCATGCTTGCCACCCTTTTAATTAAACCCATGACCACATTCCCCTCCCCCCCTTCCATTTCATTAACCACCCTCAATATTTTTCCACCAACCGTCCTATTAGGATTCAAAAACCTAACCATGCGATTTAAAAAAGACAAATCTCATAATACATTTTTCACAATTACCCTTGGGCCCCCCTTCCATTCAAATAACTCTAACGGCACATGATTCTACCACATTATTTCCTTAATACTTGTAATGCAACCAATTGGTTTAATTAGAAACTAACAATTAATTAAAAAAAATTCAAGTTTGTGCCTCAAAATAAGAAACATTATAATACGAAAGACATACATACTGATATATATGATTTAACATGTTTAAAACCCCATAAAGTACTTTTCCATAAGTTTGACTAAATATAAATGCCAATGCACTATAAGTAAGACTTTTAAGACTTCACATATGAATTTGTACTTCATTTTTTTTTGGGTGAAACTAGACACATTAAATAAACTTTAAAAAATAATAAATAGTTATTGATACCATGAAAATAAAGATTAATTAAGTTAAATAAAAGGCAATTAAGGTAATCTAAGTAATGAAAATATTGTTTTCAATTTTGTTTTCAGTAACATTTGAAGGAAATCGGAAAAAAAAACATCCATTAGCTAACTAAGCATATTTCCTCGCCGAGGGTAAAATCGTAAAACGAATCCATGCATATTTTATATTAGGCGACAATGACTTGACTCGTATTGGAATATATATATTTTTATAATAAATTTTGTATCAGTATTTTGGAAAACACGTCCCTTTCAAGAATGCTTCAGTTCATGTAGAACGGAGCCTCGTGAAAATCAGGCCCGGGGCAACGTGCAACTCATGGGCAATGCACGAATCCATGGAAACCGCTGGGAGAGAACACCACCCCCCACCCTTCCCTGTTAACAAACCCTTCAATAGATTAGCTCTGCATCCCACAAAATAACCACTCTTTACCCCCCTCTTCCAGCCTCCCCCGCGATCTTATTCTTATTTGAAATTGAGAGAGGGGCTTCATCCCCAATGGCTCATCCCACTGCCAAACGTGGGGTGTTCTCATTCTGGGTCTGCGTTTTGTCAATATCAATTTGTTCAAGAATCTCCGTATCCGTCAGATCGGATCAGGAACTCAGGGAGAGGTTTTACGGCAATTTTGTGAACTCGTCGGCGCCGCCCATCTCTAACGATGGCAGTATTGCCAAAATGTTCGATCGGGTTCTGGAGAAAGAGTTCTCCGAAAATGACCAGCCTGAAGGTATGCTTTCCATTTCTGGATACAATCATTGATTCCTTGGGACGTACGATGCTTGGTGCACTTCTAGAATTCAATGTTTCTTTCTTTCAACATTGCATTGTGGTGCAAAGACTTTAATTGTTTACGATGTTAGGTCACATAGGGTAATGACATATGGTATAGAGGAGATTAAGGTTTAGAGGTGGTGAATAGGTCAGATTAAAATTTTAAAGAGATGGATTAATTATTATCAAAGTTAATTAACAACGGAATAAAAAGAAAAAATACAACGATATTTTTTATAGTAGTTCGGTCCAAAGCGGATCTAGTCTCTACTCGGCGAGAGATAAGTTGTGTGCTAATCTGATTTTTGAAAGGAAATCACAAGCTGATTACAGAATCCTTTTCTACAAAGTGGCTGGATAACCACACTGACACATTGACTTTTGTATGGGGAGTCACAACCCAAATACAATACTGACTTTAGACTATGAGAGTCACAACCTGAACGGTTTTGACTTTAGAATCCAGGAGTCACAACCCGATGATTGAGAAAAAGAACGTTTTTGTATTTAAAAACATAAACAGAAAAGTGAGTGTACGTGAAAGATGAGAAGAAGTTTCATAGACACAAGAAACCAGAACGAATAAGATAGACAAACAAGAGAAACACAGGTACTGGTTCTTGAGTATAGGATCAACCCGTCTCGTCAAGGCAGTAAAGAAGTCGTAGACGTTTTTGTTTAGCCCTTGAGAGATCGTCTAACAGTAGTAAGAAATATCCATCACACGTAGAATGTTCTACAATTCACAGTATCAACACCGCCACCTTCTTCGCACTGTATCACTTGAAAATTATGAAAGCTCTCATTGAAAGAGTATCACATGAGTAGTCTGTTACTTGTCCACGCTATCTGGCAGCAAGGCTCGATGCCCTTTCTAAAACAAACTCAACACAGGCAAGAGAGGTTAGAGAATTCAAAATTCAAAAATGATAAACTGGATTATCGAAAATAGAGAGAAAGAGATATTATCGTTGCATAAATATCGCTCAACTCATGACCGATATTCAAAACAATAAAGAATAATTAAAACCAATTTGAAATCACCTGTTAAATAATTTAAATAGTTTCCATAATAATAGGTCAATGAAAGATCCCATGAAAATCGCAAGTTTGAATTTGAAATATGAAATTCAAAAACATTTCGTTTAAAACAAGCAGTAAATATGCAAAGAATATCAAAAACTAATAACACTGCATTAAAGATATTAAAACAAGTTTGAATGAACTTAATATCAACTAATATTAATTTAGAAACAATAAAATTGCAGAAAAAACATAAAATAATAAAAACAATTTTTTGAGTTTCAAGCTGCAAGTTTCATGCGTGATCATAAAACACATTTTGAACTTCATAAAAAACATATTTAAAACAATGAAAAACACTTCGCACAGGTTCTACATGATTAATATGAATTTATGAAGTCATTTCAGCAATTTAAATATATGAAATAAACATGCAGTAAATCGAGAAATGAAGCATTATGTAAAGAAGAGCATTTTTCCAAATTTTAGAAAAACCTGTAGAATTTCACTGAACTACGTAGCCAAATTCACGCAGGGGTTTTTCATATAGTCATTTTTCACTACGTAAGCGAATTGACCACGTAGGCGAATCTACGTAACCGAATCGACGTAAGCGATTCACCATGTGAGCGATTCACATAAGAGATTTACGTAAGTGAATTCTTCACGTAGGCGATTCACGTATCCAAATTCCTGAAAAGTGTAAATAGATTGACTTTTCAAATTTCAGTTATGTAAATTCTCCACGCAGGCGATTCACGTATCCAAATTCCTGAAAACTGTAAATAGACTGACTTTTCAAATTTCAGAACTAAAACAGACATTGATAGAGGCAGAATCAGCTTTCAGTCCTTTTGATTTATATTAAGACAATTTCATTAGGTTTCCAAAGAATCAAGAATCACCTTAATCGGATTTATAAAACTCAAGTTATGATTAAAAAACCATAGCAAAACAGTTCTTAAAAACTGCAGAAAACAGATTGAAAACATTAAGTAACTTCTAGCCTAATTTTAGACATGATAGGAAGTTGATGTTTTCTAATGAAATGTTGATAATTTTCTTAGATTTCCAAAACAAAAAGAATCACTCAATTTGGAGTTTTGTAGCTCAAGATACGGTTGAAATACAGAGGGTAACCGATTCTGGAAAATCAGCTACATGGATTTCAAAACGGCTACCTGGTTCACAAATCAACTACGTGATTAAGCATTTTGCTATGTGGTGAAGAGGAATTTTGCTGCATGGGAACAGTACAAAACATGCCTAAATGATATTTTAATGTTCCAAATGATTTATTTAGCCTAGGAACTCAATATAAAACTTGCAGAACATGTTATAACTATTCAAAACATGAAATCTAAAGATATTTTAAGCAAAGAAATATTATGATATGATCAAAGTTGAGCATACTTTAATCAATATATAATTCAAAGTATTAATGCATTTAATGGAAATAGAACAAATAAATCCTTATAATTATCAAAACATAAAGTGGTTCAAAGAGCCACTCAATACGATTTTCTTTGCTGTTCTATGTACCATTATGATCAAAATGAGGCACACTAGGATCCATTAGTTTTTTTTATATAAATGTGATTGATATAAAGTAACCTTTTCCACCTGAGGGAATTGATGTTGGAATAATTTGTAT
Source organism: Viscum album (assembly GCA_963277665.1). NCBI lineage: Eukaryota > Viridiplantae > Streptophyta > Magnoliopsida > Santalales > Viscaceae > Viscum > Viscum album. The sequence continues at coordinate 1,662,655,691 of OY728135.1, read as the reverse complement.
TGTCTTATGAACCCCGCCCCATTCAGATTTGTTGACCAGGACTGAAAGCAGTAAATTGCGTGCGATTTTATGTATCTTTCAAATTGACATGGAAGGGTAGATGCTTTACGTTCTCCTGCCGTTTCTACCATTGAGAAGAACTTCTCGTCTACTAGATAAGATGCAGTGCTAGTGAATAAAGGCGTGTGGGGAAATCCTTGATAAAACCACTAAGGAAACATCTCTAGCTGGGCGAGTTTTAAGAATGCAAGCTAAGATTAGATAGAGGGAAATTCATGCTAGACCAGGAGTGGCTTCAATTGAAGTTAAAAAGACCCCTCCATTAATGTTTATTTGCACAAGCCCATTGCAGGCCTATTAGTGAAGCACTAGGGAGGGGTATGACGGGACAGGAATTCTAAGAAAGGCCAGGAATAGTCCCTACAGTTTGCATGTGAGTTTTAAGAATAACTTGAGTGATAGGGTGGTCAAACCACATAATAATGACAAGTTTTGGAAAAATGATATCATTGACTTGATATACTTTTTTGTGTTAGTACCATATGGCCGACTGCAAACTTTTGATATTAAGGCTCAGTTGTTTATTGTAGCTGTCGAAGCTTAGTTTTAGTTTGCCTCCCTACTTTTAAACATTAACAATATACGTATGTGTATATATATATATATTGTTAATTTTTAAAATCAGGGAGGTAGGAATCTTGGTATGAATTCATTCTGTGTTGCCATTTCATAATCTTGATCGTCTAATTAATTGTGCGCTCATTTGGTTCTATGTAATCTATTTCATTCTTAATGCTCTTTGTAACAGAACCTGATGCGCACAGCTTCAACAACAGTGTAGCTGATCAGCAAGTATGTTTGATTTCCTTTTAATATTTTCTCAATAAAAATGGTTTTTTGTAAAACAGGTCTCCCTTCAATCTCTTGTACGCTGAACTTTAATTCAACTGTGAATTTTTTTAAAATATCTGTTTTTTTCTTTTTCTGATCTTTTAATTTCCCCCCATCACCAGTGAAAGTGTTGACTTTGAAAATTCATGCCACAACTGTGGATTTTGTAGAGAACATTAACACATAATTGTTTTATGTGGATTCTATTATGTGATTGGTGGATTGGTGGATATAAGAACTAGCTTCTCATTGTAGGTCATTTTTGGCTTAACAGTTATTTTCATATATGTATTTTTTACTCCATTCCTGTTGATTTTCCATTGCTACTTTGTTTTCCCATGCCAATATATGTCTTTTTTTTGCTGCTCACGGGCTGCATTGGAATTTTTCTTACTGCTCGCAGGCTGTATTGGAGACTGTAGCTAAAGTTACCCACGACAAGGTCAAGAAAAACGAATCAAATGTGGCAAAGTATGGGATGTAAAATAAATTAATTTTGCGATGTGCAAAGTGGCCGCATTTCTACAGTATAGTATTTATATTTTATTGATTCTTAATTTAAATATTTTCGCAGTGGTACTAGATCATTCCAGTTTCAAGATGTTTTTGCCCTTGAAAATGAAGGTTCTGATGACGTGACAACCTTGATAGATAGAAAGGTACATCCAATCCAAGTGATTAATTTTCATTATTTTTTTTTAAAACAGCCATATTAAAATTATTGTTTCAAGGCTTAGCCTAGACTCTATCATTGATTGCAGGATAATGTGTTTGTCATGTCAAACAAAAAATCGAAGTACCCGATGCTTCAAGTGGATTTAAGGTTAATTGCTTCCATGCCTGCCAATTTTAGTCACACATGATCAATTTCCGTCTATCAAGTTTCATTTTATAAAAGCCATACCATCTGCCTGTTATTCATGTCCCCGTTTAGGCTAATTTCAGACTTGGTGGTAGTAATTGTCTCTGCTGCGATTGGTGGAATTGTCTTTTCCTGTCTCGGACAACCGGTTTGTAGTGTTCTCGCCTTTGTTGGAGTTGTTGCACTACCTTGCGATATTATTTTGCTCAGATCTAATGATTTTCTAATCGTGGGGTGTTACCTTTGATGGCTTCATGTGCTAGGTTATTGTTGGTTATCTTCTTGCCGGTTCAATTATTGGACCAGGTGGTCTGCAATTCATTAGTGAAATGGTACAGGTATGAACTTTCGTAGTTTTTTAATGGAATTTTGCAGATATGGTCTTTTTAGGAAGACTGTATTTCAAAATTTTAAGAGTTTCAAAGAGTATGGTTTTGCTGTTTCTGAGTGTTTCTTCTCCCTGTTATCCCTGTTATTTCTGTATGTGTGTGTTTTGAGGAGGATCCTTTGCACCAAACATTTGTAGTCCTGTTTCTGAGTGTTTTCAGATCTCTTTCATGTAATTTATCTATAACATCAGGGTCAGCATAAAATGAAAATTGTTGTTTTGTATTTTTTTTATTATGGAATAATCATCTAACGTGGAACTTCCACCAGCATCAAAATGAAAAATTAAGATAGAGAGAGAAGGGAAAACCCAAGAAATGACTCTCAATGTTCTCAATTCTCAAAGCTGTTCTCAATTTTCAAAATTCTACGTCCAAATTGCCTGGAAAATCTCCTTTCCATAGGCTTTACATCACAACCAAAAAAGAAACAGCAAACTGGAAGCCATGGAAAATTAATGCCCCAGTTGCAAAAAAATAAATAAATTATCAGTCAAAATAAATCCTCAAGTTCCACTTAAAATAAGTGTAGAGTTCTCTATATCCATGATGAACATATTTTATCTTAATGGAGTTGGTGACAAATTTGTACTTGTAAACTCTCCGATTGCATTTTGAATACATAATTGGTTTCGATTGATATGATACAATTTGGCACCTGGAAATATAATCTTATGGAGATCAGTTAGCTGTATATACAGCATCTCAAAACCTGTTAGCTGTATCTTTTTGGTAAATAAATAATGTGGCACGATCTTAAACATATAGAAGCTGTTTCTTGGTTTATGTTGATTGATCTGTGTTTTAATTTTATACAATTATGCCTTGGTTGATATGGTGTGTGTGTTTGTTATGAAAATGGAAGAGGAAATGAAAAGGAAATGGGAAGGAAATGAGATTCAATGTCATGTTTGGTATACTGTAAAAGAACTGATATGATCTTATAATTGTAACAATAATAATAATTACGAATATAATGTAAGTAAATATTATTATTAAATTTTAATTATAATCAATATATATATAATTACTGAAATTTTCTATTTCAATAAAACAAATAATTAATCATAGTAGTTAAAAAATAGAACTAAAATTTAAAACATAATTAATAATAAAATTATTATAGTTAATTATACCTATATTTTTATATGAAAAATATAATAATTAAAAAATTAAACATTATGAATTCAATATAATTTAAAATAAAATTATATTTATAATTTCTATATTTATAATCACATAATCATAATCACTAACTTTAAATATAATAATTAATATAATATAATTATAAACATAATTAAAAATGTAATTAAAGTATGAGGGTGGTGGAGGGATGATAATTTGGTTACTATAATGGTTAAATTATATTATAATTATAATATAATAAAATAATTTTTAAAAAAATATTATTATAATTTGAAACATAATTAAACGTTTAATAAATCTAATTTAAAAAATAAATTTAATTATAGTAATTATGATTAATATCATTTAAAAAAATTCTAATTATAGCTGAAAAACAAATAATTATTTAAAAGATAACTACTTAAATAATTAATTAGCAATTAAAAAATAATTATAATTTAAAATATAATTAAAAGTATATTATAGTACGTAGAATAATTATGCTTATAATTATATTTTTATTTTAAAATTTATAAATTAATTCTCAATCGCATGGAATTACAATTCCATGGTTCGTAGAAAAGAAATCTTGAAGAAATGAAATCTTTCATGCCAAACAACTCATTTTTCATTTTCATTTCCATTTCCACTTTCCTCTCAATTCCATCGCACCAGACGAGCCATTAGTTCTGTATGTGAGTTCTTATTTTAAATTTTTTTGTTAGCTTCTTCATATGAATGGTTGTGCACATGATAGAGTGGCTGATAGTTTGTAATTTACCATATTTCAGTTTTTATGTCAATAGCTAACTTAAAGCAATATTTTTTAATTGTCCAATTATAACAAGTGTTCGTTAATTATTCTACTGGATAAATACTTTATTCTTTGTCCCCAGATTATACTGTTATTTGAGATATTTAAACTACTAAAAAAGGTTGCTTGGCTTCCTCTTAATGTAAAATGCTAGGCAGCATCTTTAATTCCCTGAATCCGACTTATATATCAGTTAGTCTAAATTTTCTTACATATGAACTGACCAAGTTATTCCAAGGGCCCATATCCTCATCATTTATTGAGTTTCATAGAAATGGTTATAGAATGTGCGGCTTACCCAACCTGTTTGTAGAACGATAAAATGAGAGAAACCGGAACCCCCAAGGTGTATTCTCTAAAGAAGCCCTTGAAGTTCTTTTATAACAAATAATTAAGACCACACCGGACCTCAAGTCCGATGTGGGATGCAGACTCTAACACTCCCCCTCAAGCTAGGTGAACCTAGCTTGGACACATAAAGAAAAACCAAACCAAACCAATGAAGACAAAACAATCAACAGACTGCAAACACTCCCCCTCAAGCTGGACATACCCAGCTTGACGACAAAACAAGACAAAACAGTATAAAAGATAAAGCTTTAAGGTTGCTGCTTCCCCTCACGATCGTTGCTCCCCCGCAGGATGATGGATGGATGAAGTTGTCGCGGGCGCAGCAAAGGAACCACACAGACCGGGCCGGTTGACAGAGCGCTAGGAATGCCGCACTAGTGGAGCTGGTCGATGATATGCCGGGAAAACCACACTAGCACCGGGAAAACCGCACTTGCGGGGCCGGTGACGGGTGGTGGGGATTTCCCAGAATCGTTCGGGATCTGGCGGTGCCAAAGGGCCTGGATTCAAGGCGGTCGGGGTGCTGCGCCACGGTGGAGGAAATGCGAAGGCCTGCCAGCGGACACGGAGGCGGCTGCCGAGAGTCGTCGGGAGATGCCGACGATGGGAGGCGGGGATTCTGCAGGAGGTGCCAGAGATTCAGATCTGGAAGCAGGGCAGCCGCTGGGAGAGACCGTAGCCGGGGGGGGGGGGGTTGCCACAGGAGGAGGCCGACAAGGAGGCGGGGGCTGCCGCAGGAGGAGGCCGACATGGAGGGAGCAGCGGATGGAGAACTTGGTCCGTCGGGAGTCTCGCACAGGAGGAGCAGCGGTCCGGTACGGTGCCGCGTCGAAGGCAGAGGGCCGGGAGAAGCGCGAGGAGGCGGAGGCGGGAGAGCGCGGGGGGGGGGGGGGGGGCTGGCCGGCGCATGCAGAGGAGGCCGACTGGAGGGTCGCGCCTGGAGATGTTTGGTCCGCCGAGAGAAACAGAGGCGTCGGGACTGGGACGGGAGGCGGAGGAGTCAGAGCGGATGATGGATGGCGCGATCGGGACGTCGGGAGTCGCGCGGGAGGACGGGGCCGTCGCGTCGGGAGGAAAGCCGTCGGGGCGGAAGGGGTGTCGTCGGGGAGAATCGCCGGCTGGGAGTGCGCCGCGGGGAGGGACGTCGCTGGAGGGCCGCAAGCGGGAGAGATTCCGCTGGCCGGGATCGGCACAGGAGGGCTGTCGCGCGGGAGGCCGTCTCGCATCGCGACAGAGGGGCGAGGGCCGCCTGATGGAGGCGGGGTCGATCGCACAGGGACGACGCCGGAGGGAGCAGCGCCGAAGGAAGGAGGCGGGCTGGGAGCTGCTGAGGGAGAAGTCGGAGCGGATGATTTCGCTTGAAGGGTGGCGGGCCGGAACGCGCTGCGGGAGGGCGGTACTGGGAGGGATCCGCCGCCTGGGAGGGACCCGCCGCTTGGGAAAAAAAAAGAGCCCAGAGGGGTGGCGGAATAAAGTAAACCCAGCCCTACATGAGGGGGGCCCGCTGCCCCTCACGGGGAGAAACTCTAGAGGCCGACGGAAAAAAAAAGAAATAAAACGGGAGGAGGGTTCGGGATTAATTTCCCTTTGATACCATGTAGAACGATAAAATGAGAGAAACCGGAACCCCCAAGGTGTACTCTCTAAAGGAGTCCTTGAGGTTCTTTTATAACAAATAATTAAGACCACACCGGACCTCAAGTCCGATGTGGGATGCAGACTCTAACAGATTGGTATACTGCATTTTACAGACATCATAAACATATGGGTTGGTTTGGTAAAAGATGGGCCATTACCATCCTCAACATTGCCATAGTCCTTTGTTATCTTTGGTATAGGTTTAGGTTTGCTTTGATTTGGGCACGTGGCTAATAGGTTTTCTGTTTTAATGATGTGAACTAAGTATGCTATTTTATAGTCGGTTTATTCGAATTAATCCCACGAGATCATGAAAATTGCCCCTTGTTGCTTTCCTTCACTTGATAGAAGGCTGAAGGCCTGGGGCTGGAGAAACTCCTCATGATTAATTTTAAGGAGTAGCTGTTCTCTTGATTAATTTTATGAACACATTTAATTCTAAACAATTTTGCACGTATTTTGGTGCTCTATTTTTGTCACTCCAAAAAATTGGGTTTGAGGTTGTCCAACAGTTGTAACATTATGGGCCCACATTAAATTTGATTGTCAATGTTTATCTTGATTTCTAATTCAAGAAACTATAGTATACCAGAATCTGTAGTTTGTTCACTTGAACCTTCTTTTCCTGAAATATCCCCAAAATTCTTATCATTCATTATTATCAATGACTGCAAATCAAGATGTTCACAAAATCTAGCTTTTCTTCTATTTGAAAGTGCTTCTTAGGGTATTCTGCAATGTCTAGAGTTAGTCTTAGTTTCCCTGTAATTATGTATAGATCTTTGGAGGATTGTTACATATTTGGTGAAGAGCTTTGTGTCTCATGCCAGGTGAAGGTATTGCCCCTGATGAGCACCTGCATGTTAATTTAAAGTGCTTGATCTGTGTTTTTGTTGTCATGTACACTTTGTTGCAGTTTTTTTGGTCATTGAGTGTCATGTTTCGATGTTTAGGGATTGTTTGAATGCTTTCTGTCTGGGCTTTACGAAGCTTTAGACAAGCAACCCCTAGGTTCCATAACAACCTAGGTCTTTGGCTGCTAAGATCTTAGTTGCGTTACTGAATTTGAAGTTGTGGGAAATGTTTCTGTAGTTTTTTTTTTTAAAATTGCGCATAGAAGTATTTTGTATAGCTTTCAAGAATTCCTTTGCTTAGTGATTTGGGGAGGCCCCATGCTGCATATCGTTTACTATTTTTTTATCAAGGTGCTATTATGACATCCTATTTTTGAATTTAGGTTGAGACTGTTGCTCAATTTGGAGTAGTCTTTCTTCTATTTGCTTTAGGGCTGGAGTTCTCATTGACAAAGGTACATTGTTCTCTTGCTTCTTTCTGGGATTTTTTTGGGTGAAATCTAGGCTCTGTTTTCCTGAACCTTTTCTTTTCTTTGTTTTGAGAGAATCTTCTTACTTGTCAATTGATGCAGTTGAGAATTGTGGGGCCTGTTGCAGTTTTTGGGGGGCTACTGCAAATTCTAATATTCATGCTCTTGTGTGGCTTTATTGCCATGGTATCGTGCTTAATACTGTTTTTTACTACCAATGCAACAAGATGAGTATTTATTGATTCTTTCAAAAAATTGAAATTTGCCTTCTTTTTTAGGTGTGTGGAGCTAAGTTGTCGGAGGGTGTTTTTATGGGTTCCTTCCTTTCAATGTCATCAACTGCTGTGGTATTTGTTTGTTTGTTCCTTGATATTAACCATTGATTATTTTTCCTCTACTTTTTGATTCTTGTATTTGATTGAAACTGTCGTTTTATTAATGTTATGCTACCAGGTGGTAAAGTTTTTGGTAGAAAAGAATAGTAATAATGTTTTACATGGTCAAGTCACAATCGGGACTCTTATTTTTCAGGTAGTTTTGGTCTCTTTCAAAATTTTATGGAATAATTCATACCAGGCTCATGATATTGCTTCATAATTTTGAGTGCCCTCAGGACTGTGCTGTGGGTTTACTATTTGCTTTGCTCCCAGTTTTGGGTGGGAATAGTGGGCTTCTGCAAGGAATTGGGTCTATGGGAAAGTTGTAAGTCTGTCTAATTCCAGTTTTTTTTTCTTTAGCCCCTTCTCTCCTTAATGCTTGGTTATCATCTTTTGTTTTAAATGTGCATGGTTGAGATTTTTTATATGGTGCCATTCATGGTTATAAACTTCATGAACTTTCTTTATGATGCTACCAATGTGTATCAACTTATTTGTTCTGCATTATTTTTATCCAGGCTTGTAGTTTTGTCCATCTACCTAACCACTGCAATGGTGTTGTCATGGTCATTCGTTCCTCGTTTTCTTAAGCTTATGATACAACTATCATCTCAAGTAAGTACACTCTTTGTTTGCCATCTTGGGACTTTTGCATTTTTATATGAACTATATGGGATATACAAAGCGTTCCATCATTTTTTTTTCTTTGTTTATGGGATTCATGATGCGCAGTAGTATTTTGGAAATATTTAGCAATCACAGTAATGTTGATGGTTCCTAGAATACACGATCTTCAGCACATTGGAGTGATTGAACTGTCAATTTCACAACTGGTTATGGATATCTTGAAGCAACTAGTTATGGATTTCTTGAACTAGTTAAGTCTCTTTTGATGATGAAATGATATCTGATAGGAATGCAAGGGAGCTGCTGGTATGCTGGGATCCAAGAGGGCAGAGTTGTAACTGCATGTGGGGCTTTGGGGGAATATGCTAGGGATCCAGGGAATATGCTGTGGGAATATTATAGTGGGGGCCCACGGTTGTTAGAGAGGGCTGTTATAAGAAGGGCAAGGCTGGAGAGGGGAGGATAGGAAGAACGCAGATTCGGCCATAGGCTTGGGATTCAGCCGCAAGGCTTGGGGGAGGAGCACCAGTGCTTTCTCGAAGTGTCTTCTCCAATCCATCTTCTTCCTTCAGCCTGTATTTTTGGCTCCTACTATTCTATATACAAAATAACCGGTCCTCTGTTCTCTATCATTCGGTTCGACTTGCCCTTCTTATGCGCTCCTTGTTGCCAGATTCATCTCCATTAGTGTTGGATTGGTGTTGCCCGATCCGGTTGGGCCGAATGCTTGTGGCCCGCAACTTTCGCGGGTCGAGCTCCGCGGTGAGCTCGTTGGGGGTTGCAGGGGGCAACGCGCCCCTGCTCCGGGGGTCCGGGGGCCGAAGGCCCCCGGCCCAAATTTTCGGAACTGTAGCAATGCTGACCACTGTAGCGGAGCTGACCGACCGACACCGACAGGCACTGTAGCGGTGCGGACTTCGGGGTCAACTTTACTGTAGCGCTTTTGACAAAGCCAGCCGTCGTTCACTGTAGCGACGCGGACCACTTTTTTCGAATAGTGATTGTCTTCTCCATCTGTTTTATAGCCCATTTCGGGCTAGGGTTTTGAAGTTGGAAATCCTCTGTAATTTCTGTGCTCCCGAATCATAGTGAAAATCTGCCTCTCCCGTGGACGTAGGGATTTTTCCCGAACCACGTAAATCGTCGTGTTCTTTGTTGCTTTTCTTTCTTTCGTTTTCTCGTTTTTCTGTCGTTCTGTCTCTCGGTGATTCCGCAACAATTAGAGGAGGCGATGACAACCAACGTGGACAGGGTGGACAAGCAACTTCGAAGTATCAACACGACACTCGCATTGATCCGACCAACTTATGTTGACAATGAGGATGGTTGAGACACATGCAAAAGAAGATGATTGGCCGACGCTGGCTACGGAAGCAACGGGCACGCATCCCGACGGAGGCGGCTACAAGGAGACGAACATGGGGTGTTCGATCTGGACGTCGGGCGCCACTGGCCTGGCTGTGTTTTGGGTATTCAACAGTACGGTGCCGTTGCCGCTGGTGTTGTCGCTTTCTCTGACTACTGGTGCAAGCACTGGTGAATCGATGGAGCAAGGGGGTGATGCAGTAGTTATGCATAGGCCGGTGCAAGGGCGGAACAGGGTTTTAACGGCGCAAATTATTTGTAACGTGCAGAACACGTCTGCTCTGGCAAAACGACGACTTCACTCAGTAAAGTGTTGTGCTACGGAGGTGGCACAATGTGATGAAGCGGTGCCGTCCAGATTGTTGTCGATGCTAGAAGCTCGGATGAAGGCAAAAGAAGAACAAGCCGCACTCGGGAAATTCAGGGGGGTAGATCTAGGCCACTGCAATTTTTCTTTGAAGGTTGCATGGACAATCGTTGGCTCATGCAAAAGTACGGAGCATATGGGAGATCGCTTGACATAACTGTGAGACCTACCACCTTGAGGAGAATGTGTTTTTTTGGGACGGTGGCAGTGATAGGAATGCAAGGGGGCTGCTGGTACAAGACTGGAGAGAGGGGAGGATAAGAACTATTTTGTTGTGGCTGCTTAACAAATTTGGCCACCGGCTTGGGATTCGGCCATAAGGCTTGGGTGAGGTGCCCCAGTGCTCTCTCGAAGTGTCTTCTCCGATCCTCCTTCCTCCTGTCTGCATATTTAGCTCCTGCCATTCTATATGCAAAGCAACCGGCCCTCTATTCTCTATCAATATCCAACAATTTATGCTAATTACTGAGGTTGAAAGCCAATAATTACAAAATCTGATGAACATTGGAGGATTTTGATTCCCAGCAATGCATTTCAATAATTGATAATAACAAATTTCTGTGCAAATTTATCTAGTAGATTTTTGTTAATCATTGGAGTTTGCTCAATGGTTTTTTTATTAGAATTTAATCATTGAATTCCGGTACATGATCAAGAAAAAGAACATGTGAAGTAACAGTAGATTTTGTGGGGGCCTCCATAACGGGGCTCTTGACTGCCAGCGATAGTGATACCCACGGTTGGTTGAGCATCCTTTGGAATCGAAGTTGAAGTTTCGCCTTTGTATGTGGACCTTGTGACAAGGCTCAATTGAAGCCATTAGAGAATTCTCAAAGAGCAAATACTAGTGGCATCGTTAAGTACAAACCAGTGCCTTGGTCCCTTAGAACAAGTTATGGAAAAGTATAAGAGGAACCAAAAACGAATGGCACGGTCAAGGAAACCAATGCACGGATGTTTGCAGTTGCAAGTAGAATCAGGGACAAAATACAAAGAGCAGTGGATTTTTTTGAAGCAAAGAGTTGGACTGTTACTAATAATCCAAATGATCAGTTGTGACTACTGGCCCAGAGATGGGTCAAAAAGAGTAGACATAAGGCCTCACATTGAGCTTGAATCATTATAAATTCTTTTCTTCAGTTGTGTTGGTTTTTTCCTTATTTTTTATTTTAGCAGGAAAACTGATTTGTACTCTATTTTACAAATTTGATTTAAATCTGTCAATGTATCTGTTTTAACTTGTATTAATCTTCAATTCATGTTCATATTGCGGCTGTCCTTTAATATAATAACATTCAATTTATCTTTCTTCTGACCAAAGGGTCGACTATTTCCATGGCGTCGTTTGTGAGCATGATTATATTTCAAGTTCCCAAATGAAACTCACTTTCATGGGCCGCCTCATTTACCCTGCTCAACTATGAAAATGCGAGTACCCTTAGTTTTTGGTGCAGCCGGGCTCTGATGCCACTTCTCTTGCCTTAATACCATATTTGTGCCATACAACACATTACTTGGGCTAACAGTTTGACCTTATCACCAAATGATCATTTATCCACGTCATCTTGAATTTTATCAAGTTTTCCGTATTCCATTGATGGCCTAGCACAACCCTCCCTTTTTACCTAGCCTTATAACAAATGAAGTTTCACTTAAATTAGGCGACTCACATAAGTTGTTTGCTGATCCAAAAAGGGAAATAAATACAGGATTTGATCCCATGTCTTCCATTCCTCCTTGACCCGCCTCAATGGCCATGTCTTCTATTCTTTTTATCCCATCTTCTTTATCACTCTTGTTGGCTTGTAGGTACACATTTTTGGCAGTGAAGCATGGTGAAGGGCAACTTCATTTTCCTGTCTTTCCATTAGTACTGAATCTCCTATGTTCTTAATGCTCCTGCAAGAAACCCTGCTTGCTTGTGGGTGGTTCCATTTCTTGGAGCTTCCACCTTTTCCAGTATCTTAATGTTTTGGAAGTAAAAAGCTTCAATAAAGGTTTTTCCTTATTTATCCAGGGAATTTTGAATTTGGAGGCTTTAAAATTTAGGAGCATCCCTCTAGCAGCTCTCTTTTCTCATCAACCCATCCTTTTTCCTTACCGCCTGAAATTTATCCTTTCTAATTGAATGAATGAAAAAAAAAATCCCTCTTAATAATTTTGTATTGACTGTGATGTGGTGGACTCTGATGTCCTTTTGCATGTGTGACGGCTAAATAAAACCCTTTTCATTGAACCTCTACATTATTTTCTAGGAGCATTCAAAGACAAACATCTCCTGGTTTCTGTTCTATTTTTTTTCTTGGCCTCCATGATTTTCCTTTCGCCTCTTTTGAGTAGAATGAGGCATGTTCTAAATTCTTGTCAAGATCCCTTGGGACTAGTTTTTGGGTCTCAAGCCAGGGTTAGGGAAGAAGCTCCAAATTGGGCATAAGGTTTTTCTGGAAAGCATTAATGTTCTTGCATAACTGAAAGTTGTCAATGTACCTGATCAGACTTTAATTAGCTGGATTGTTTTTTCCCATATATCAATCAATTCACTTTCTGCTATGCTTTCTTTTTTTCTTTATGCAACTTTGATTTCCTGGATTTCATCTTTCCTTTTTAGATCTGATTGGTTATTTTATTTGAATGATTCCAGTCAAACGAGCTTTACCAACTTGCTGCAGTGGCTTTCTGCTTATCAGCTGCTTGGGTACGTGAAATATGTTTATGATTTCCTTATCATGGGAGAGAGAAAATAGAAGTGTGCTATTAAAAGAGAAAAAATCATGCATAGAAAAATGTATATTACTTGGTTAAATGATCCCAAGTCACTTGACACTTCTTCAAATTGGGTAATGCATGTCAAATGATCTCAGCATTCCATACGATTTATCAAGTCTAATGCCTTGCAGGGGTTTTGTTAAATGTTTTTGTTATGCATTTTTTATTCATAAGATGATGGTTCATTTTTTCATTTAATAAACAGTTGATCCGTGATGTTCTAAATAATTTACGAACTACTGCACTCTAATACTGAAAATGGATGACTCAATTGCATATAACAATGTCTGCAACTAAAACAATTTTCTTATCAAATGAAATATAGCCTTGCAACGACTTGGTATTTAATTGTGTTACAATTACTTTAATGTTTTTTTTTTCAAGCCACAAGACTACTTTTTGAGAATGATATATATTATGGTCAACTTTCTATGGGGATTACCCAAATATTTAGTTGGGATGCGCTGTTTAGGCTCCACTACAATCTACTAATTGCTTTTCAAAAGGCCTTAAGTTTAAGATTCGTGTGTTTTGTGCCTTTTTCAGTGCAGTGATAAGCTTGGCCTTAGTTTGGAGTTGGGTTCTTTTGTGGCTGGAGTTATGATATCTACCACAGATTTTGCACAGCATACTCTGGACCAGGTATTTCTTGAAATTTCATTTACCCCACTCTGCAATATTTATTTTTTTAGCTGTTTTAAGAAATGTTCTTTTACTCCCCTTTGCAGCGTTTCTGTTAATCTAACATGCTCATGCTTTAGGAAATAAGTTTGCGTTTGGTTTATGAAAATATTTTTTGCTTTCATTTTTCAAAAAATGTATTAAAATGTGTTGAAAATTATGTAAATAAAGATTCCTTTTTAGAAAATGAAAATGAAGCTAAAATATTTTTGGAAAAAAAATTGTTTTCATTTTAGGAAAATGTTTTTTTTGGAAAATGATTTTTTTGGAAAATGATTTTTTTGGAAAATGAATCTTCATAATTTCTTACTTTTCCCCATCCTTGAAAACCTTTTTTAATATATTTTCTAAACAAAATGAAAAGAAGAAAACGTTTTCATAACTAACATCTTTTATCAAATGTTCTTTTTAACCACATGTGTTGTCCAACACTATAGCATAGGGAATGAACTCAAATGCGCGTAGCATGGGATTTCTGGCCTGCTTTTGTTGTGTCACCTTTTGTATTGCTTTTGTTGTGTTGCTGGTGAGAGTGAATGGGGGCGGGGGCGGGGGCGGGGGCGGGGGCGGGGGCGAGGGCGGGGAGAGGGAGAGGAAGGGAGGGAGGGAGGGAGGGAGGGAGCGAGAGTGAGGGAGGGAGGGAGGGAGCGAGAGTGAGGGAGCGAGAGAGTGAGGGAGAGAGAGAGCGAGGGAGTTAGCAAGGGAGAGAGTTAGCAAGGGAGAGAGGGAGCGAGGGAGAGAGGGAGGGAGGGAGAGGGAGGGAGGGAGAGGGAGCGGGAGGGAGCGAGGGAGCGCGGGAGGGAGGGAGGGAGGGCGAGCGGGCGTGTCGCTCGACACGAGGGATGATGTCGACCGGAGCAACTAAGGTCTGCCTGCTGCTCAACGGGCAGAAGTATCTCTTGCTATCCACCTGGAGAAAACTCCTGAGCAAGCCCTTGAGCCAAGGCCTCATTGTTAAGCCGATCATCATCACGATCCTGTTGTGGAACTATAGCTGGTTTACGTGGTGACATCTTGTGGCTTAACAAGATGTACCACAATTAAAAAACATACCTGGGGAGCTAACTCAAGAAGAACATGAAAACTATAATTCATTCCTATATGATGCATGTACCGTTGTTTTCCCTACAACCAGTGTCTGCATGTATTGAGTCGACAAACAGGTTATTAGAGTCTTGGTGAATGGATATGTTTGTCGCCGCACCATTATTGGATTCCCTGGCTTGAGAGCCGAACTCACACTATTGCCCTAGTTCCCAAACCATTCCTCACAGTTAGAGTATCCTAAACCAATCCCCGCAACTAGACTATCCCCATACTCTGGTACCCTGTCACAACCCGACCCTCTGGGGCCCGCCTTACCGACAGTAAGTTGAGCGTGACACCCCGAGCCCGCTTCCAATAGGTTAAGGGTTGACGACTAGCACCGAGTAGACATATCACACACATGAGAGGCCTTAGCCTAAAGTTCCTGTACACACACATCTCCATACACTAGTATAATGCATAAAGGTAAACAGCTGATATTGTAATTGCATACATAACATCTAATCCCACATCAGAGCATGACAAAAGAAAACGGATTTGCAAAAGGGGCCAACCAATATTGTAAAAGAGTCCGCCTGCTAACAAATTGTTGGATTGGTGTAGCCCGATCTGGTTGGGCCGAATGTTTGTGGCCCGCAATTGTTGCGGGTCGAGCTCTGCGGTGAGCTCGTTGGGGGTTGCAGGGGCAATGTGCCCCTGTTCCGGGGGCCGAAGGCCCCCGACCCAATTTTTTGGAACTGTAGCATCTCTGACCACTGTAGCAGAGCTGACTGACCGACACCGACAGACACTGTAGCAGTGCGGACTTCGGAGTCAACTGTACTGTAGCACTTTTGACTTCCTGTCGACAGCCACTGTAGCACTTTTGACAAAACTAGCCGCCTTTCACTGTAGTGACGCGGACTTTTTGTTCCAACAGTGGATCGTCTTCTCCATTTTATAGCCCATTTTTCAGGCTAGGGTTACTACTGCAAAACTCTGTAATTTTGTGCTCCCAATTATAGTGAGAATTCTGCCTCTCCGTGGACGTAGAGATTATTCCCGAACCACGTAAATCGTTGTGTTCCGTGTGTTTTCTTTTCTTTTGCTTTTTATCTTGTTTCTCGTTTCTGTCGTTGCAACTCCCGACGATTCCGCAACACAAAAAGGGGCCTGCCACCAAAAGCAACTTTTGGTTTCGTCTGCGCCCTCCCAACACAACTCAACTCCACCTACTTCTGGTCCATCTAGGAGTCCGTTGAAAGGCTTGTCATCTCCATAAGACACAACATGTCACGAACCAAATCTGGTCGCCATCAAAACCGACACCATACCTGGCCCGCGACAAGGCCCGAAGGGCGTTCCCGATCCCCACGGGCTGACACAAGTGCCTGAGTATCACATACTGAAAATTGGGAACGATTTACCTGAGTTTATAAACTTAAAACAACAAACGAATCCAATAAAACGAATCTGGATTTTTCAAACAAAATTATCTTTTTACAAAATTTCAGAATTGAACTACACAATTTAAACAATGTTCAAAGACCAATAAAAAGGTACAAAACCAGAAATGACAGCCCAAGAACCTCCACATGGCAAGAGACACCGCCCTCAAGCCATCTCCACAACATCGCACTAGGAAGAACCGCAAGAAACCCGAACCACTGACACTAAAAACTGTACCCAACCTGCGACAACAAAAATAACCAAGTCTACTTACATCCAAAGGTGTAAGTAGGTTGTGAGCCAAAGCCCAGTAGGATACCATCACTAAGAGATTCCATGTGATAAACATTTAGAGACGAAAAACATGCAAGTTTTCAAAACATGAAAAACTAGTTACAATTTCTAAAAGATGCAACTTTAAATCAAAACAGTTTTCAAGTGGGCTAATTTAAGGAATAAACACTTTTAAAATAAAAGCCAAAGCTACTGAATTTTTCAGCCAATCATACCGTATGTCGACGGTAAGCACAAAGTAACTAATGAGCACAGAAAATAGGAAATAACCCCTAGGCACTAGCTCGTTGTGGGCCCCAGGTACCTCGTATCTCGGTGACAATAACCATCACAAATATCCGTTCTCGTGCACGAGCCACTAGTAGGGAACATACCCATAACCTAGTGGTCCCCAATCATCATCATAACAGTTTAGTTAGTGTTGCAAGCGTCAATCTTGCTACGTGAAACTGAGGCCAAACCCCACGGGATCACTAGCATACCAGTACACGTCCACTCACCTAGATACCCGGGTTTCCCCTTGTGCTCAAACAAGTTCAACAAGTCAAGAAATATACTTTGCACATGCAAATATCATTTCCACATCACAAGTTCACCAAACAGTCCACATGTACATCACACAAGTCACAAAATCCACTTTTTCATTCAAATGCATTTTGAAATCATACTCACACCAAAATAGCCCACAACACTTTTCACATTTCTTTAACACTTTCACAAATCTTTTAAACAATTTTATAAAACCATTCCAAGATATTCCAACTCACATAACAGCCCACACACATATCACATAATACCCTTCCCACCTTCAAAATTCATTTTGTCAACGAACGCACACGAAACAGCCCACAAACATGTTTCGCACCCACATCACAATTTAGTAAAACATTTGAGCAATTTATAAAACATTTTAAAAATGTTTGACATCTCAACTGACCACTTTATCTTTCAAAAACTCATTTTAAGAACATACACCCACCAAAACAGTACATAAACATCCTTTGTACACTTTCTTTAACCCAATAAAACATTTACAATTTTCATAAAACAAGCCCAAGGTGTTTAACTATGTTTTGCACACAACCCTATTTCAACACCCTCTTTCAAAGCCAAAATCTCACCAATACCAACCCAAAATAGAATTGGCAGCCCTAGCAATATTTATAATACCACTCTTAAGTTTTATAGAATTACATCAAATAATACCACAAAAGATACACATGAAAACACACATTTTCGTAAAATGCTCTTAAGAAGTATAACATAGTTTTACACATCAAACCCATTCAAAAACCCCCTTCCAAGGCCCACATGACACTAGGTCATTAACAAAATAGAATTTGCAGCCCCTTTCAACAACTAATAAATCAATTTCATATTTTATAAAACTACCACCAAAGATAACACATGTGTTACATTTGAAAAGTACCCCACTTCAACAAAAAATGCAACTATAAAATTAAATGCAACTATAAAATTAAATGCTTAACCAAATCAATCATAAACAATTTTCGCACCACACACAACATATGAGGCATATGAAAAATGAGTAAATACAGCAAGCTAACTCATCAATAATTGTTTACACATGAAACCCATTACCTTTTGAGTCATAACCCTTAAATCTTGGTGTGAAACCTCAACCGCACCTCCGCTGCACCACAAGGGAGATAAATCCAGCCCTAGACCACAAGATTTCACCAAAAATACTAAAGGTTAAACCCTAGGTACGAACCCTAGATGCTGGACACTTTAGAATATCATGGAAGAGGAAAGAAAACCAAAGGAAGATGAGAGAAACCAAGAAGGAATCACTAATCTTGAAGAATATTGAAGTTTTCCCACCAAAAACCCCATCTAAGATGGGTTCCATGGGAGCTTGGGGGAGCTTGGAGACCTCCCATGGCTGCTGGTGTCGAATGTGGGAGAAATGGGGCAGATTAGATTTATTTTCGGGAGGGCAAAATGGGAATTTCAAAAGTATTTTTAATGACCTGGACACACTTGCACGGTTTGCCCGCACGGTTTGGAACCGTGCGGCCTGTCCTGACCACCCCAAAAGTGTTGTTTTGCCTCCAATTCCAAGGGGGTCCAAGGGGGAAACCAAGGGGGAAAGATAGGCCAAGGATAGGGGAGAAAAATTCCCAAAAGAAACCATCCTCTTAACCCCAAAACTCATCCAACTTAAGGGTACAAACCACCTCAACAACTTACCCCACAAGTGCTGCCACTAGGAGTGTCACAAAACCAACTCCAAAACACCACAACTTAATACCATCCCTTTGACAAAAGAGGAGGCATACAATACCCCCAAGACTAAGGTCATAGATCAAGAACACAGGAGGTACCAAAAATTCAAACCCGAAACACCCGGAAACCAAGAGAAAGCTAAGAATCGAAAGAGGATTTGAACCAAAGTATGAAATTGAAAATCCGGGTGTGATACGACACATGCAGGCAGAGCCCATGCAGGGGTGAGTATAAATATACCCGGTAGGACGCTCTGAAATTACCAATCACAAAGCAACAAGAGGGAGTCTGCTCTAAATCACAAAAACATGGAGGATAAACAAGATAATCCAGATATGCTCATAGATAGACTCCAAGTCTTAGGGTGAGGTTTGACCTCACTACCAGCCTAGGGATTCTACTCTATTTCGAGGGAACTCACTTTTAGGGTCTTGCTAACACCGATGACACTCATCCGAGAGGTTGCACTCATCGAGTCTTTCCATGTTGAATCACAAACTGGAACACATAAGATGTCGATACACAGGGGATCACACCCAAGGGGATACCCGACTCTATCTGGAATAACCTACTAGGAAGGAGATCACATGTCTTGAATGTCGGATAGGAGATACCCGACCCTGCATAGGGAAGAATGTGATAGAGGATCACACTTTGGGCTTCCCGGATGGGTACCCGACTCTATCTAGAACTAACCCACAGGGTAGATCGCTCATCCTATGCTCAGGACGGGATGCCGCACTATACCCTCATAGAGATGGATCTAAGGAACGTACCCATGCATAACTGAAGCTAGAATTGTCTTGGAATGAGTACACAACATGTCCAAGGCGTACACGGCGTCTCTCTCTCTAAGCTTGGGCCTTCCCGTGTCCCGCCGTCTCACACGACATGTTCTTCTCAATACACAACGTGTTGTGATGGCGCACGACGTGTAGAGGTTGGGTCGGGTACTCAGGCATGTGTTGTCTGCTCGCGTCCGTGTACTCTTTGAAGTACACGGTGTGTGCCCCGACACGCACACAGCGTGTGGGGTTACTTGGCTTTTGGGCGTGTACCCTTTGTCCACGCCGAGTCAGATGACTAAGTATCTCACGGAGTGTGGGTCCTCCACACGGCGTGTGATATTTAATTTTTACGCATAAAACCTTGCCGCTGCATACCCGAGATACACGATGTGTGTTCATCCGAACTACAAGCCGTGTTTGTCGGAATTTTACTGAATTTTTAGATTTTCATGCAGCTTCGATTTCGTCGCCCAAATCCTTCGCTTCCGCCGCA
This sequence comes from Viscum album, assembly GCA_963277665.1. NCBI lineage: Eukaryota > Viridiplantae > Streptophyta > Magnoliopsida > Santalales > Viscaceae > Viscum > Viscum album. Next base: position 1,662,635,817 of record OY728135.1, on the reverse strand, counting down.
AATCTCGCCCACAACGCTCGGATCTACGTTGACTGAGCTTGTAACGTCGCTAGTGGCCGGATTCCGGCCACCCCTTGCTCGGTAGTTCGTTTCTCGTCAACCGCATGTCGCCCATGCGCCGAATCCCGCGAAACCGAAATCCCTCGATCTGTCATCGAACTCCCGTCATCATCGTCAATCCTTTGTCATGCCGCAATCTGTGGTGTTGATACTGCAACAGCGATCCGTGGAATCTGAGAACGAAATTGCGCAACGAAACTGGTGAAAACGGAGGGAGAAAGACACGAAATACAAAAGTGAACATCAAACGAGGGCCGTGTTCGGTTGGCCATCGTTGATGGAATCCGAAGAACGGGGTGGATAATCAGATTATCAAAACCAATTTAATATAAAATTCCCTATTCTAGGAAAATGAAATAATTAACGGGCTAATCAACAAAGCACGATCCACAAATTAATTTCTAATTAAATAAATTCGCGTTCGTCACAAAAATTAAGAACGGGGATTAAACCAACAAAACAAAAACCCTACCTTGGATTGGATCGATCGTTGATGATGAACGAATCCCTATCGAAGTCTATGACGAGCTCCCTTGAATTCCGATCGTCGATCCACAAATTTGCAGTCGTCCGCCAACGCCAACGCATTGGGAGCCTCCTCTCTTCTAAATCTTTAGGGTTTGAGCGGCCAACCCTAATGATTTTCCAATGAGAGGTTTAAATAGGAGTTTGTAAGGTTAAAAACATTTATTAGATAATTAATAAATAAAAAAAATTAATTAATTAATTTTACCTAATGTTCCGTGACTGCACTGTAACACTTGATGTCGACAAAACTTATGCTGTGCCTAGGATATAACCCACGTTCTGAATTTAATGACGACCTCGATTTTCCCCTTCGAGACACCGTTCGGGAGATATTTCATTATTCCTGAAAAATTGCGAGTGCGTGATATATTTATTTTAATATTTCTAATAAATCAATACCGAGGCTCTACGGGTCTTGGAACTCTACGCTGACTCCGCGCCTTAATCCGAAAATATTATTTGAAATATTCCAAAGTGTCCAGTAGCAAAAACGGGGTCGTTACATCCGGGGCAGGAGAGATTTGTCCGTCCACACCTGGGCGGTGCACCTGTTTGGGAAAGATGCCGGAGCAGGGAAGGGAAAGCCATGCAGGGCAGGGGCATGAGGCGTGGGGCGCGAGGGCTGTGTGATGGTGTATGGGCGTGTGGCATGGAGGAGGCTGCGGTGGCAGGAACTTTGTCAACTAGGGCTAGCTTGGAAGAGAGAGCAAGAGAGGGGAGAGAGAGATCCGTTTATGGTTTCCCAAGCCTTGATACCCATGTTAAATTAAAATCAGGATATCGCACAGCTGTACCTCTTGAGTGTGGCCAGAATTCTTTATTTATAGAGTAAAAGCAGATATGGATTGTATGAGAGACGGGAAATACAAAATTCAAACGAGGGGGATATGGGGACAGGATGGATTGAGTGAAACTATCCACACTACATGATTATTCTAACAGTGATTATCTCGGTCATTGGAGTAGGTGCCAGAATGTGCACGGAGAGCACACCTGAAAAGGTTGTTTGGAAAAGGATGTTGGGAAACAATTATCTGAAATATGATGCAACATCTTCGAGAATGCTTTGAAGAGACTCGTCACATTTGGGGAGCACAGGAGCGACAGCAAAGGGCATGTGACAGAGAATCCCGGCAGAGAGCGCCTGGGAAATGTCAGAGGCCTAGCGAAGGCCCTGGCAGCGGTGGAGAGGCTCGACAAAGGCTTGGGCAGCAGCGGAGAGGGCTGCTAGAGGCCTGGGTAGCGGTAACAGCAGGGCGCCTGATGCAGATCTGGATGGAAGCTTGAGCAAGAGGAGCAGATCCGGACAGAATCTGATCTGGGGTGATCTTGTGCCTGCAGAGGTCCCTGCAGGAGACTCCAGGAAGTGCAAACTGCCCTGGAGAGGAGTGGTGTAACCGGCGAGGTGCACACGACAGAAGAGGGGCAGAGCCCCAATGCGAGAGCAGGGGTGTGCTCGGATGAGGTGTGTGCACAGGGGAAGAACATGGATGTCGGGTGGCACCAGGCCACTGGGTGAGCAGATCTGAGCAGGAGAAGGGGTGCGCGTGCAAGAAGGCATTACCTGTCTGGAAGGCGGTGTGCCTGTAGGTGGCTCGCTTGGAGGGCGCGCAAGGAAGTCGCGCTGCAATGGTCCTCGTCTTGTGCAGGAAATCTGGAATTGCACAGCAGATAGTGCAGATCTGCAGTGCATCCAGGAACCAGGTGCGCTTGGTGCAGATCTGCAGTTGTGCAGGAGCCGAGCGCGCCTGATGCGAAGAAGAGCGCCTGGAGAAAAGGGGGTGTGTGTCTGATGTGGCTGGTTGAGAGGCACACTGGGTCTCGCCTAGAGTCAGAGAAAGAGGTCGCACCAGGGGGTGTTTGACTGGTGTGGCTAGTCAGTGGGATGCACCTGGGTTGGACTGGGGTTCCACCGCCTCTGCTGCACCTGGAGAACGTAGAAGGGCACAACTGGAAAGATATAGCGAAAGGAGGTCTAGAGCAGGACGCCCAGGCAAGAATGCCTGGGCACTGGGGAGAGAGATAGAAAGGGAGTAAAAAATCCTAGGTTTTACTGGTGTTCTGATATCATGTAGAAAGAGTAGACCCATGAACTGTTCCTCTTAAATGAGGCTGAGACACTTTTTATATAGAGACAAATTACGAGATACAAGACTTGAGATAGATATGAAATTCACAAATTCAAACTAGCTGGAAACGGGATAGTATAGATGTATTCAAATAGAGTAAACCTAGATAGACCCATTTTCCATTTACTTATATACATATAAATTTCATCCAATTTGTCTTCCCTATAAAGTAGCAACCAACTTCAATATACTCAGTATGCTGTTGAAACAGCAGTATCATTGCAATGTGGACGAGAATTGTTAAAGCATGGCCCTGAAAAATGGGAAGGTGATACATCGCATAAAGTTCCTTCTCCAACTTTGTTTTGTGATAATCAAAGCCTCATCTTTTTTGCTGTGGACTAGGTTTATCGCCAATGTTCTAAACACATTGACCCAAATTATCATTTCGTGTGAGAATTTGTTCCTTTGAAAGGATTACATGAGTGGTATGTTCATACAAATCTTCATTCTGAGCTAGGTGTCCACGATTCACGGTCACCTATGAAAGTTCGAACAATTGATCGCCAAAATATTTCATGCATCGTAATTATATTCGAAGTCAAGATTCACTACCATAAAGAGAAAGGTTGACATGCAGTTTTATTTCCTTATACAGAACATTTTCATGTTGAAAGTGAGTTTATTAACTTTCAAATCATCACACCTGATGTGGTGGATCACTTCTCTAACCCCATTGTTCAAATTATAAATTCTGTTATCGAATCTGAACCTGTTCTCCTTCGTTGCAGGTGGAACCAATACGTAACCTATTTGCAGCTCTCTTCCTTTCAAGTATTGGGATGCTGATACGTGTACACTTTCTATGGAATCATGTTGATATACTGTTTGCTTCTGTTATCCTTGTTGTGGTTGTGAAGACAGCTGTCGTAACCATTGTCACAAAGGCATTTGGATATAGCGCCCGGACATCAATCCTTGTTAGTTGTATCTAGAGTTTTGTTGAAAATTTTAATCCATTTTGTCCCAGTTGCCTGTATCCTTTCTGAATGATTGTGTGTTATGATACAGGTCGGAATACTGCTGGCTCAAATTGGCGAATTTGCTTTTGTTCTGCTAAGCCGTGCCTCAAATCTTCATCTTGTCGAGGTGATTTCTTCCTGTGTTAATGCAAGTGTTTAGTGTGCATTTGGTTTTTGAAAATTACATATTAGAAAATATTTTTGTAAGAAAAAATCAATTATGTGATTTAACTGTTCAAGCATTTTCATTTTTATGGAAACATGAAAACTATTTCCTTTTTTCTTCCTAAAAAAGTTCCCATTTCCATTTTCATTTTCTAAAAAATGTTATTATTTAAATAAATTGATTCATTTTGTAATATAGTTTTGAAAAATAAAATTAGAAAATGTTTTCCAAAAACCAAATGCGGCTGTTGTTTTGTTCAATCTTCCCTTCAAATTTCATCATTGTTTTCTGGAAACATGAAAACATGTTTGTTTTTGCCTCCTAAAAAAGTTCCAATTTCCATTTTCATTTTCTAAAAAATATTTTTCATTTAAATAAATCGATACATTTTGTAATAAATTGTTGAAAAATAAAATCAGAAATGTTTTCCAAAAACCAAACGCAGCAGTTGTTTTGTTTGATCTTTACCCTTAAAATTTCATCATTGTTTTGTTCCATTTATGAATTGTAGCCAGCTAGTAGACTAAACTCGGTATTGCGATCATTCTTGGCTATTTTCATGATTGCAATCTTTTAGTGGGCCACAGTTTTGCAGTTGTAAGGAAACCTAATGTCGCAAATCAGAAGATTCTTACATTTTTCTCTATATGGAAATGAAAAGATTTTGGAGACTGGGTTTGCCTTCTCCTTTTGGCATTCAACACATTTATGTTTTTTTTATATTAGGATAAATGAGGCAGGGCAGGGTCCAGAATATTCTGTTTGAATTGGCCATTGAAGGGATACACTGGAAGCTTGTTTTCCAATTTTAGTGTTGTTCTAAAAGCTTTTGCACTGAAAAAGATCTTAAAAATGCCTGTTCCTATAATTGATTGGTTTTGTGAAGCGATCAAAGATTTGGGTTGTGATGATGGGTGTTCGGTACATGAAAATGTTTTATGCTTTAATTTTCTAAAAATGTACTGATAAATTTATTACTTAGTGTAAATGAAAAAGATTGTTTAGAAAATAAAAATGAAAACAATTGATTTTTGAAGGATAAAAGAAAGTAGTTTTTTATTTCTAGAAACTGAGAGCAGTTTGAAAGGAAATTCATTCACTGGTCTTCTTCTCAGTCCCAAAACATTTTAAAACTTCTTTTTGAAAAATAACAACTGAAATTGTTTTCATGTATTAAACACACCCTAAGCTTTTCTTAGGCATTGAAGGGTTTATATGTATGGTAGTAATTTATTACTTTACTGTTATAAACTAAAGGATGGTTAAAATTTTAGGGAAAGATGTATCTTCTCCTTCTGGGGACGACGGCTCTGAGCCTGGTGAGTTTCTTTTACTAAGAGAAGCACTCTTTAACGACCTTTTATCCTATCAATACCTGACCATCCAATTCCAAAATCCAACGCACCACATTATGCCACACAAACATATTGATTCGTGGGCCCCGGAAATCTCTCTGTGGCATAATGTGGTGTGTTGGATTTTGGAATTGGAGGGTAACATACCGGAGAGGATTTCCCCACATTAATCTGTGTACAATGTGGTGCGCCATATTTTGGAATTTGAGGGCAAGGTATTGAAGAGGATGTTAACCCCTCTTTATTTTTTGGCCAGGTAACGACACCAGTCTTGTTCAAGCTGATACCTGCTGTGATGCATCTGGGCGCTCTCATGCATTGGTTTCCTGCAGATACTGGTTCAGTAAACGAGGTCCGTTTTTCTCCCCCACTCCCTCCCTCCCTCCCTCCCTCCCTCCCTCATGCTGCAAAAATCTTTTATGCTGTTATTTTTGGATGCAGACTTCAAATCAACAGAAAATTGTTTTCTGGACATTGAAATCCTTGTAGTTGCTGTCTTGCCTCGCTCTGCCCCCAAACAGAGCCTTAACTTTCGTTTTTTTCTTTCTGCTAAAATTTCTCTGTTTTCTTGATTGCATAAAATTCCCCGTCCATTTTTTTTTTTAAATCCTGTAAACATGGAAGGATCTGTTTTGATTCTGGTGAGAATCTTTTTACAGGAGAGAGCATCTATGATTGAAACGAATAACCGATTTTTAACCGTATCGAAGTCACTGAAATAGATGTATTGGATGGCCCTGCAGCCTGAAAACCCAGTTCGGAGTGTACATAAATTTATACTTGTGTCTCCATATTCATGTAAAAAATGTTTTTTTTGTTTCTTTCTTGATTGTAATGTGCTACCGTGCCACTGAAATGTATTGATTTTCTGTAGCAAATGTGTTAAAACAGGAACTGTATCATGAAGACATTTCATTTGTGAATTGCAAGTTTTTCTGTTTCCTTCAACTGCATTGTATCAACTACTTGTACTAGGTTGATTGGATTCTTTGAAATGACTTGAACCATTCCCTTTGGAATATTAATTTTGGATAACATTTGGTATCAAATCCATAATCTTAATTATAATGATCTCCTTAAAGAAAGATCAGATGACTGTTAATGCTCATGCATAACTGACCAAACTTCTATTACTGGATCGACATTCTTTGATGATGAAAATTATGTTCAATGAAAGATCAAAATGAAATCTGGTTTTTATGTATGAGATGTTATGAAGAAAAATAATAATTCTAAAAACAAGTTGATGGAGAAAATTCTACTTATACAGGACAACTATTAATGTTTCAACATGTAATACTGCTTGTCAAATTTGGGATATCCTTCCATGGTGCATGAAGGGACACCCAATGGCTTAAAATTGAGATTAAATGTTTATGTATTGAAATGCAATTCTTTTAAAATGAAACATAATGAATATATTTATCAAATGTTGGTAGATTGAATGAAATTGTCAATAAAGAAATCCATTTGACAAGGGAGAGGGAGAATTGTCAAATACAATGTTTTGTTTGTAAATTGATGATGTATGAAGTAGAACTTGAAAATGTTGATAAGTATATAAATAGAGAGATGGCCAAGGGAGTTTCCTTCAAAAATGAATCTCCAAAAAATAAAAGCAAGTCATTATAGACTCTTGAATCAATGATAACATCCTGAGCTTATAAAATGATTTGACATAAATGGCTGAGTTTCAATAATTTTTCTAACAAGATAAAATGGTACAAAAATATGTGAAACAAACCTGGTAGAAAAAATAGTCAATGTACAATATAAGGTGTTATGTGAAATATGTACTAAAGATCAAATCAATACAAAATGGTTTAAACCATGTTGTGGTTTGTGCTAGTCTAAACCACATCACAATGAATGTCGTTATGTCATGACTCGGTGCATAACAATGCACGTGTTATGGGATAATGTCATACTTTGCTAATTCTTTCTCACCTAAGCTATCATGTTCTGTTGGATCATCACATGATGATGATTTATGGAGTTTGAATGCCTATATTGACTGTTTAAATGTTGAACACTCACGATAAGTATTCAACAATGAGTTATAATGAGTTGTAGCATTTGAAACACTTCTAAAATATTTCATTAAATAACTGAACGTTTTGAGTTCCAAGAACTGTCCTTACATGACAATAAAAAATGATACAATCCTAGTGAAAGGAGTGACATTCAAATACAAGATTTATCTTGTGAAAAACTCCTTAGATCGAAGTTCCTTAGCTCTTGTTTTTTCTTCAAGCCTTCAACAAAATGTTCTAGTAAATTGTGGTTTGAAGGGGATCCGTCTTACGTGTTGAGAGATTCATACACCTCGTGGATATCCTAGGAGAATGAGTTCGTTGGTCGCTTCTCAATGATCCTCATCAAGCTCTTGTGGAAAAAGATTGAACATATTGGATCATCATTTTCGTTGTGTTTGGACAAGTGTCGTCTCCTCCAAAACCTTTCAGTGGTATCAAAACTACTTCCATTATATTTGTGGATTGATTTTTGAATAGATGAAGAAACTGAAAAAATATGATTTTCCAGAACCATGACATGTTTTGTTTAAAACAACTGTGGTTTATAAAGTTTTTCAAACCACAACGTAGTTTGTAAAAAATGGATGTAGTCTTATAAAAGTTATAAAACCATGACGCAGTATGATAAAAACAAGCTTATAAAAGTGTTTCCAAAACAAGTATCATTCATGATATCATTTCACCGTGATTTACCAGTAAAATACACATGGTTAGTACTAAAATACAATTTCTTAAAGAGAACCATGATGCGGCTGAATAAAACCACAGCGCGGTTTCATAAGTATGACTTCTGAAACTTTTTCCTAAGCAATTTCACCTAAGAAAAATCGACATGGTTTTCCATCGGAAAGAGTTGTCACATAGGAAAAACCATGTCGTGGTTTCTATGAAAAACAATTGTGGTTTTAGCTTTTTAAAAATAAGTTGTTTTTCTTAAAATTCTCAAAAACCTTTACCGTGTTGAATTTGAGGAGGATTTAAACTGTGTAAAAAATGTTTTGGTAGATGTGATTAAGGTTTAAAGTGAGATTTACATGCTGGGTTGATTTGTAAAATGTTTATAAATTGAAAAATAAGGCTAAATATAAGAGTTTATATTATTTTATGAAATGTTCATAACTAATAATATGTAATGTTTATATTAAAATGCCTTATTTGAAAATTTATTTAAACCATGTCAAAAGGTGTTTTGGTGGTTTAAATAAAATGAAGTATGTGATATTTAGTTTATGCAATGTGTTTACATAAACTATGAAATGTTTATATAATTATAAATTTTTTCATAAATATCATATATTTGGAATATGAAGAGGTTGCTTTTAAATTCCATGTAAATTGCTAATATGAAAGATTTCATATTGAAATAAATATGAAATGTTTATTTATTTATGGAATGCCCATAAAGCACGTCTAAATTATAAAGTGTTTATAATTGTTTATTTATGAGATGTTCATAAATGTTTATCTCACGTCCAAATTTATGAATTGTTAATTTATTTTGTTTATTTTCTTATGAATATAAGTGTTATATTATGAATGGATGCATGCTTTAGTTTAAAGTTTTAAAGTACTTATAAATGTCATACCATGCATATAAGGAGTTACATGTTAGGTTTACCATAAGATTTTGTTACGTTTAACCATAACTGATTTGTTTGTGGTCTATGAAATTGAAACTAATGGTTGGTTATGGTTTATGCATATCAAGTGTTAGAAAAGTGGGGTTTAGTTACCTGTCGCACCATGCATGCACTTGTGAAAATTTTGGTTTCATATGATTCCATGTCATTACATGAAAGTGTTTCATGTATCTTATGCATGAGATGTATAGATATTTGTGAATATAGTTGGATTTTATTTTTGGGTTAGTAACACAAATCATGAGTTGTATAAAGAGTTTCATTAGAAACATGCGTACATAAACAAAATACACGAGATAAGATTATCATGTATCTTATGCATGAAATGCATTTAGATATTTGTAAATATAGTTGGCTTTTATTTTTGGGTTAGTAACACAAATCACAAGTTGTATATTAATATGTTTTGAACATGTTTGTTTGGTTGAAGGAATAGGATACAAAAAACCAAATCATCAGAAACATGCACACATAAAGGGAATACATGAGATAAGATGATACGATTTTAAACCCCCTTAAAAAATACCAAGTGTTGGATTCCTTTTAGAGTGAACACTTATTAAGACCCCGATCATCTAAACAGGTAAGTTATAGAAAAGCAGAGTGCCCATGAATTATCGTGTGTAATGAAAGTAAGTTATGGGTGACCCTAATAGGATCATGTTGAAGAGGTCAAGTGATTTGGTGAAGTTGAAATTGTTGTCAATTGCTTAAGAAGATGAAAAGTCAATGAGGTTCTAAATCAGACGATTACAGAGCTGGTCTTTTGTTCCAAAGACATGTGTGAATGCGGATGCACATTGTTTACAATAATGTTTGAGATTCGCGTAAGATCCATGCAAAATGTTTGCATGAGGGTTTGTAGAATGGGTGGAGTTTTGAATTGGTTGGATTTACACTCTATGGAGTTTTGAGAGGTTGGTGGTTGTTATTTTGAGTTGGTTGGCTTTGTATATGGATTTTGGAAAACTTTTTTAATGGTCTTTATACAAAAAATATGGACCTAGTCGCTAAGGGGAAGCAGCACACCACACCACAGTGGGCGACCAAGCTTTACCCCAAATCCATCCAACATAGGCCGGCCGTAGCTGAGGCAGTGTACATGGGCACGACTATGAGAGGTAGAGCAACGTATAGCGACCCGAGCCTTTTACATATAACATTTCATGATTTTAAGTATAATTAATCATCAGAGTACAAGCCAAGGATCGTTAAGTCTAGTGTCTTGGAAGACTAGGTACATATAACATAAAACATGAGGCTAAAAAAACACTTATTTATTTAATCTCCATAAAGAGATTCTAACTTCCTTTGAGCCCTTACATCTGCATAGGGTACCCTAGGGAACACATGAACAAAGGGATGATCTGAAAATCCTGAACATAAGGATACATCTTAAGAACATGAGTTAGGAGGCATGACATAAAGATATCCAAAGCATGGAACTTATGAAATCATATCGTATAAGCATGAGTTCATATAAACATGGAATCATATAAATGTGGCAGAATCATAAAACATTTCTTTAGTAAGGGTCAAGGCTAACCGCCAATCCCGTTTCCCATTTCAGTACGGGTCAAGGCTAACCGCCAATCCCGTTTCACATCGCATCTCATGAGACTTAACCTTACCCAATGTATTGGAGTGCTATCTGAGCGCACCCATCTCAACATTTTCATGAATATTCTTGCCACATAAATATTCTTTCAACATATACAATCATACATAATCAACCATACATAAACATAAGGGTACCCATGGAAAGAATTGGGTACCACAATCATGACATAAATCATAACCAATGAGCGTATCATGAAAGTGTCCATGTAAGGAAAGAATTAGAAAATACATGGAAATTAATAAGGTAAAATAGGCATATAACATGGTAAGTGGTGTCAAACAGAAGTGACAACTTATGAGAAATGTTTTTAGAAACATTAGCATTAAAAAAATTTTGTGTGGTTTTAAGGAAAATACTATAGAGCTTTTCAAATAGAAAAGAGGACAATCATTTATATAAAACCAGAATTTGACCAAGAAGGTTTTCATAATAAAATACTGATTTTATAAATACAATTATTTCTTACAACATAGGATATAGTGCTCTTGAAATTGGGTAACCATTTGGGAAGTTCCCCTAAAATAGGTTTTCTTATCGGAAAGTTCTAAGGAGGGAATCTTTTAAAAACATGTATATCCCCGAAAGAAAGCGATGAAAGGGTATTGATATAAGAATCTTGTAGAACTAACCACAATTCATAAAATTCACATAAATAGATAAGATAACACCATTTTGAATGCAAGATAAGGCAACCCGAAAGAACAAAGATGGTTCGGGTAGAATTCGTTACAGTTTTGTTGACATGGTGTCAGGGGTACCCAAAAGGGATTGATGAGAGAGAGAAGGGGTTTCTCACCACTTATACAGCATGAGGGAAGTATGGTGGAGGTGCAAAAACATACCACACCATTTAGGATTACCCATAAAAAGGCATAGCATAGAGGACAATCTTGATTAAGAGTGAAATGGAGAGAATCACTTACCTTAAATCCGTTGGTGTTCTCCACTTGTTATTAAAGACCCGAATAAATAAATTTAGGCTTATTAATTAATAATTACAGAACCTCTTCTATATTTAATTGATTTATTATAACCCTTTTTAGTTCATTCATAGCCCTTTTAGTTACGAGGGTCAATTTCATTGTTCGTGCTCGTTTGTTTACTTGGTTTTAAAAGATCGGTTCACTTATATTCAAGTTCGGATAAACATGAAAGATGAAGGTGGTTGTCCAGAATTTAAGTTATATTCTTTAGTGAACAACCAGGAGATTACATGGTATTAATTTTAATTAGTTTACTTAGAGTGAAGTTGAATTATTATATATATATAACCTTAGTGATAACCGTTTTTGTTAATCGGTATATTTGATTACAAAGAACATGTTTTGTTTTTATAACTTAATACCATTTGTAAAAAAGGATTAAAGAACCAAAAATAGGATATATTACATATATAATAATCTGGTCCAACCATAACACAAATGGTTTCATGACCAGAATTAAAGATAATAATAGAAATTGATAAACCGTTGTCCTTGAATGTGCTAAATTAGCACTTCTCAAACGGTGCTTTCATTTCATTCAAATAAAAGGGTGGGGAAAGGAGAGAAGATAATGAAATATACCATTAGAATGAAAACATTCCAGTATATGTATGTTACTAGATTTATCATACTATTATGGTGAAGGGAGGTGAGGAAAGAAATTAAAAGAAAAGAACTTAAAAGAAAAGAAGGAATTGGGAAGAGGAATTTACCTCTTGAGACTTCCTCCTTTGAGAACCTCTTAAGGGGAGAGGTTTTGGTATTTTGAAGAGGCTAGGATCTTTTAGAAGTGGGGGAGGAGCTTGGGGAGAGATTTGGGCATAATATTGTCAAGACACTAGGCTTGAGAGGAGTGAAGAGAAGGGGGAGTGAAGGGGGGTTTTTATAGTGGAGGAGATAAGGGATTTCATAATATTATAATAATTAATTTATTATTTCTTCACAAGACAAAGAATAGTAAGTATTCCATGACCAAGAATAGTAATTTTATCATGTGATCCCGAACCAAGTGGACTTACATCAGCAGAACATCATCAATGACTCAATAAATCCCTCATTTAGCATTTATTGTAAATTATCGTATTTTACTATTCATAAAAAATTCAAGTATTTCAGAAAAATCCCAAAAATTCACCCTAACCATTTTTCGATGTGTAGAACCCAAAAATGAAGTCCATTTTTCAAAAATAATTTTCTAAATATGATTATTTTAATATTTAATTAAAATAATAATTTATTATCAAAACCAGTTTTAAAACATTCATTAACTTATTCTAAAATATAGGTATATCATACTTCCAACTTGAATATTATTTTTATACCACCATAAGTGAGGATAATATTCATTAGGGTATATCACTATTCATAAGGGTATGTTACTATTCATTAGGGTAGGTTACTATTCACCAAAAATTAAGTTTTCTTATCGGACTCCAAATAACTTACTGATTACAACCGTGTATGCCGGATTTTCGAAATTCCAAACACAGAAGTGTCAAACTTATGCTTAAAGGTCACTTAGCACTTCTTAGTTCATTATGTTGTGTTTTCATGTGATTTTATGACATACTTATGAGAAGGGAATTTCCATTGAAAAACATTGGGTCGTTACATTCTTCCCCCCTTATGAAATTTCACCCTTGAAATTTCATTTACATTCTAAGACAAAAATAAGTGTGGGTACTTTTCCTTCATTGCTTCCTTCAGTTCCCATGTTGCCTCTTCGTACTTATGGTTTCTCCATAGTACCTTGACCAGATGAGTAGTCTTGTTGCGTAGAACTTTGTCTCTATGATCCAAGATCTTCACTGACTGCTCCTCGTAAGAGAGATCATCCTCCAACTGTACCACCTCTGAAGAGAGTACACGTGAAGGGTCTGGTATGTACTTCCTTAAGAGGGATACATGAAAGACATCATGTAATTTCGACATGGTAGGTGGAAGTGCCAGTCGATAGGCCACAGCTCGGACTCGATCAAGGATCTCGAAGGGGCCGATGTACCTAGGACTTAACTTCCCTTTCTTCCCAAACCTCATGACCTTCTTCCATGGTGATATGCGTAGAAATACCATGTCTCCAACTTTAAACTCAAGGTCTTGTCAACGGTTATCTGCATAACTCTTCTATCGACTTTGGGCTACCTTGATATGCTGTTGAATGGTTTTCACCTTTTCCACCATTTCTTCGACCATTTCAGGTCCTATTAGCTTACGGTCAATGACTTCATCCCAACATGCCGGTGTTCTGCACCTTTTCCCATAAAGGGATTCATATGGTGCCATTTGGATGCTCGAGTGGAAACTATTGTTGTAGGAGAATTCAACCAGTGGAAGATGTTGATCCTATCCTTCTTTGAATTCCATAGAATATGCTCTCAACATGTCTTCCAGTGTCTGAATAGTTCACTCAGATTGGCCATCAGTTTGAGGATGATAGGCCATACTGAAGTTCAGTTCAGTGCTTAGAGCATGTTGGAGACTTTTCCAGAACTTCGAGGTGTACCTCAGATCACGATCAGATACAATAGATAGTGGTACTCCATGCAGCCTTACCACTTCTTTGATGAAAATCCGTGCAAGTTGATCCAATGAGAAGTCCTCTCAAACCGCAATAAAGTGAGCTATCTTTGTAAGACGATCCACAACGACCCATATAGCACTGTTTTCTCTAGATTTCTTTGGAAGTCCAGTGACAAAGTACATGGTAATGTTCTCCCACTTCCATGCTGGTATGGGTAGTGGTTGCATCATCCCCTTAGACTTTTGTCTCTCAGCCTTCACTTACTGACATACAAGGCACTTTGATGTATATTCAACAATCTCCCTTTTTATATTGTCCCACCAAAAGTTTTCTCGGAGATCTCAATACATCTTTGTGCTCCCTGGGTGGATAGATAAGGTCGAGCTATGTGCATCATTCAATAGCTCCTTCTTTATCTCTGGATTGGATGGTACACATAATCGTGTCCCAAATATTACAACTCCTTCATCAATTTTGAAATCGTAGGATTTCCCATTTTTAATAGCTTCCACCCTTTTTTGAATTTCCATATCTTTGCTTTGAGCGTCCTTTATTTTCTCCAAGAGGGATGGTTGAGCAATCATTTGAGAAAGGATTGATGATGTTTCTCCCTTAATTATTCCCATTTCCATCCTTTTCAAATCTAAGAAGATCGGATCCTTTTCAATTCTCATCATTGATAAAGATGCAATATCCTTTCTGCTTAGAGCATCTGCCACCTTGTTTGCCTTACCGGGATGGTAGTGGATTGAGCAGTCATAATCCTTGATGAGATCTATCCACCTTCGTTGGCGTATATTAATCTCTTTCTGTGTGAATATATATTTGAGACTTTTGTGGTCAGTATATATCTCACATTTTCCCCATAGAGATAATGCTGCCATATTTTCAACGTAAAGATCACAACCACTAACTCCAAATCATGCGTAGGATAGTTTTGCTCATGGATTTTTAGCTGCCTTAAGGCATAGGCTATAACTTTATCATTTTTCATTAGCACACAGCCTAAGCCTTTCTTAGAAGCATCACTATACACCACAAAGAGTTCTCCACTTGAAGGGATTGTGAGTACTGGTGTAGTGATAAAACTCCTTTTCAACTCCTTGAAACAATATTTACATTACTGTGTCCAGAAAAACTTTACTCCCTTCCGTGTCGGCTTGGTAATTGGGTTTGACAATCATGAAAAGTTATTCACGAATTGTCGATAATACCCAACTAGACCCAAAAATCTGCGGATCTCCATTACAGAAGTTTTCCTCAGCCACTCTTCAATTGCCTTCATCTTGGAAGGGTCCATAGATATCCCTTTACTGGTGATAACATGCCCCAAGAATGATACTCCATCCATCCAGAACTCACATTTACTGTACTTTGCATACAAATTCTCCCTTTGCAAAGTCTTTAACACAATTTCCAAATTCTCCTAATGTTCCTCCTTGCTCTTGGAGTATATCAGAATATCACCAATAAAGACCACCACAAATTTGTTGAGGTAATCTCTAAAGACTCTATTCATTAAATCCATGAAAATTGCTGGAGCATTAGTGAGTCCGAAGGGCATCACTATGAAATCATAGTGTCCATACCTCGTTCAAAAGACAGTCTTGGTAATATCTTCCTTCCTCACCTTTAGTTGGTGATATCCCGACCGAAGGTCCACCTTAGAGAAATAACTGGCCCCACGAAGCTGATCGAATAAGTCATCTATCCGTAGAAGGGGATACTTGTTCTTTATCATGATTTTATTGAGCTCACGATAATCAATGCAGAGGCGCATTGATCCATCATTCTTCTTGACGAAGAGGACTGGCGCACCCCACGGTGAAGCACTCGGGTGTATAAAACCCTTCTCTATATTCTCCTGTAACTTCTTCTTCAGCTCTTCCAGCTCTACGGTGGCCATTCTGTAAGGTGTCTTTGAGATTGGCATAGATCCAGGGATACGTTCAATTGAGAACTCAACCTCTCGATCAGGAGGAAGACCAGACAACTCTTCAGGGAATACATCAGTGTAATCCCTCACAATGGGCATGTCTTCAAGCATTATTCTATCCTTTGTCCCAATCATTTAAGATAGATATGCTTGCTCACAAGGAATCAATATCCAAACTTGAGACGAAGATTCTAAAGGAGACTCATCTTCCTCCTTACACTTGTAAAGAATCGGAGGATGCTTCGGGATGTGAAAAGTGATCTCCCTTTCCTAACAATTTATGTTGGCCTTGTACAAAGATAGCCAATCCATGCCCAAGATAGCGTCGAACTCCACTAAAGGAAGTATGACAAGATTTTTTGGGAGGTTCAGTCCACAAACGTTAACCTGGGAGGAGTTATAAACCATGGATGCAATAATTTCCCCATTCACTGTTCTCATAGATAACTTTTCCTCCAAATTTTGAGGTGGTGTTTGAATAGTTATACTAAACTTTCAAGATATGAAAGAATGCGTAGAACCATAATCAAATAGTATGTTCACTATTCTTGAATGAATAACAAGCGTACCTGTCACCACATCGTTTTTCGGCTCCACCTCAGCAGTTGTGATAGCATAATCCCTTCCTTGTTGCATTGGAGGTTATTGCTGATTACCTCTGACAACCCTCGGCTTAGGTAAATTGTTCGCATAATGCCCAAGATCCTTGCAGTTGTAACACTGCACTACAGGCTGAGTGTTGATCTGAACCTTCCTTTCTTCTTCAACATTAGTAGGATTTTTCATATCTCTTTGGCAGTTCTTGGACAGATGACCAAACTTTCCTCATTTGAAGAAATTCTTGGTTCCCTTGAGACAGTCACCAAGATGCTTCTTCCCACAATTTTTTGAAAAGGGGAAAGTGAAGCTTATTTCCATCATGAGATTTGTTTGATGAACCACCCATGTTGTTCTCCATTTTTCGCTTCTTTTCATTGGGCCCACGAGACCACTGAGAGTCTCCAATCTCCATTTCCACCTTGAGGGAACAACATACAATCTCCTCATAACTGTCGAAGTCTCGAATTTCCAATGATTTTCGTAGACTCGGATTTAGTCCACTAAAGAAGTGATCCACCTTGATTTCGGTGTTCATGAAAAAGCCAGAGGCGTACCTTGAAATCCTTGCAAAGTTCGCTTCATACACCCTGATGGTGTCATCTTCCTTCTGCTCGAGTCCAAGGAACTCTCTTTCCATCTTGAGACGGAGGGTTCAAGGAAAATATTTTTTAAAAAACATCCTCTTGAATTACTCCCAATCTATGGAATCAATTTCCTCTTGGGACTTTGTATTCTTGATCAGTTTTCACCACTGATCTGCTTCCCCATAAAAACGATAGACTGCCAGTACAACTTTCTCTTCTTCTGAGAACTGAAGGATGGAGAAAATCTTTTCAATGGAGTTAATCCATTGTTCTGCGAGGTTGGGATCAGAAGATCCGCTAAACATGGGAGGCCTTTTCCCCATGAAGGATTATACGACAACTTGCTCTTTCCTTGGAGGAGGAGGAAGTTCCGCCTAATTCAAGTTATTATTCATAACTCGAGCCAGCTAAGTAAGTACTGCCATGAAGTTTTGAGCACCCGCTTCCGTCACATTAGGCATATCATTAGGGAAATCATCACATTTACTATCACATTGGTTTTTGGAACGTGTTCTTCTATTTACCACCATTAACTAAGAAAAAGAATGTATAATTAGAGGTCTTGAATACTTAGCTATTGAGCATAAAAAGGAAACTTTGAACATAAAAGTATAAACTTATAAAGAAAAAGTATATCCTGACTTGTGATTCCTTAGGTTTATATCCAGGTTACCCTCAATCTATTTCTTAAATTATATTCTTATGGGCTTATTTTTGTCCCTTAACAACATTTTTTACTAAGCTCGTGAATCTACCAAAGCATATCCCCCGGGAGTGTCGTAACCAAGAGTGCAGCAAGGCCCATTGTCGTGCACCAGTTCCTGTTCGAGTCTAGATCAAAGTGGTGTTTTTGGGTTTTACCCCTAGATACATCTGTGCTAGAGCCGCCTCTACCTGCTCGTATCCAGACATGTATGTATTTGCTTGATAAACCACTTTCTCTATACTCACCAAAATTCTGGAATTTTTTCTTATACTTAGTCTCATACTTAAGGTTCTCACTAAGTTGTTCTATTTCTAATCTACCAAAATAACTAAACCTCCATATGATACCAACTATAGAAACCCGAGCCTTTTACATATAACATTTCATGATTTTAAGCATAATTAATCATCAGAGTACAAGCCAAGGATCGTTAAGTCTAGTGTCTTAGAAGACTAGGTACATAAAACATAAAACATGGGGATAACAAAAACACTTCTTTATTTAATCTCCATAAAGATATTATAACTTCCTTTGAACCCTTACATCTTCATAGGGTACCTTGGGGAACACATGAAAAAAGGGATGAGCTGAAAATCCTAGTAAGGGAATGAACATAAGGATACATCTTAAGAACATGAGTTAGGAGGCATGACATAAATATATCCAAAGTATGGAACTTATGAAATCATATCATATAAGCATGGGTTCATATAAACATGGAATCATATAAATGTGGAAAAATCATAAAACATTTCTTTAGTACGGGTCAAGGCTAACTGCCAATCCCGTTTCCCATTTCAGTATGGGTCAAGGCTAACCGCCAATCCTTTTTCACATCGCATCTCATGAGACTTAACCTTACCCAATGCATTGGAGCGCTATCTGGGTGCACCCATCTCAAAATTTTCATGAATATTCTTTCCACATATATAATCATACATAATCAACCATACATAAACATAAGGGTACCCATGGAAAGAATTGGGTACCACAATCATGACATAAATCATAAACAATGGGCATATCATGAAAGTATCCATGTAAGGAAAAAATTAGAAAATACATGGACGTTAATAAGGTAAAATAGGAATATAACATGGTAAGTGGTGTCAAACAGAAGTGACAATTCATGAGAATTTTTTTTTAGAAACATTATCATTAAAACATTTTTGTGCGGTTTTAAGGAAAATACTATAGAGCTTTTCAAATAGAAAAGAGGACAATCATTTATATAAAACCAGAATTTGACCAAGAAGGTTTTCATAATAAAATACTGATTTTATAAATACAATGATGTCTTACAAAATAGGATATAGTGCTCTTGAAATTGGGTAACCATTTGGGAAGTTCCCCTAAAATAGGTTTGCTTATCGGAAAGTTCTAAGGAGGGAATCTTTTAAAAACATGTATATCCCTGAAAGAAAGTGATGAAAGGGTATTGATATAAGAATCTTTTAGAAATAACCATAATTCATAAAATTAGCATAAATAGATAATATAACACTATTTTGAATGCATGATAAGGCAACCTGAAAGAACAAAGATGGTTCAGGTAGAATTCGTTACAGTTTTATCGACATGGTGTCAGGGGTACCCAAGAGGGCTTGATGAGAGAGAGAAGGGGTTTCTCATCACTTATACAGCATGAGGGAAGTATGGTGGAGGTGAAAAAACATACCACACCATTTAGGATTACCCATAAAAAGGGATAGCATAGAGGACAATCTTGATTAAGAGTGAAATGGAGAGAATCCCTTACCTTAAATCCGCTGGTGTTCTCCACTTGTTATTAAAGACCTGAATAAACAAATTTAGGCTTATTAATTAATAATTCAAAAACCTATTATATATTTAATTGATTTATTATAACCATTTTTAGTTCATTCAAATCCCTTTTGATTAGTTATGAGGTTCAATTTCATTGTTCGGGCTCATTTGTTTACTTGGTTTTAAAAGATCGGTTCACTTATATTCAAGTTCGGATAAACATGAAAGATGAAGGTGGTTGTCCAGAATTGAAGTTATATTATTTAGTGAAAAAATAGGAGATTACATGGTATCAATTTTAATTAGGTTACTTAGAGTGAAGTCAAATTATTATATATATAACCTTAGTGATAACTGTTTTTGTTAATCGGTGGATTTGATTACAAAGAACATGTTTTGTTTTTATAACTTAATACCATTTGTACAAAAGGATTACAGAACCAAAAATAAGATATATTACATATATAATAATCTGGTTCAACCATAACACAAATGGTTTCATGACCACAATTAAAGACAATAATATAAATTGATAAATCGTTGTCCTTGAATGTGCTAAATTAGCACTTCTCAAACGGTGCATTCATTTCATTCAAATAAAAGGGTGGGGAAAGGAGAGAAGATAATGAAATATACCATTAGCATGAAAAAATTACAGTACATGTATGTTACTGGACTTATCATACTATTATGGTGAAGGGAGGTGAGGAAAGAAATTAAAAGAAAAGAACTTAAAAGAAAAGAAGGAATTGGGAAGAGAAATTTACCTCTTGAGACTTCCTCCATTGAGAACCTCTTAAGGGGAGAGGTTTTGGTATTTTTAAGAGGCTAGGATATTTTGGAAGTGGGGGAGGAGCTTGGGGAGATATTTGGGCAGAATATTGGCAAGACACTAGGCTTGAGAGGAGTGAAGAGAATGGGGAGTGAAGGGGGGTTTTTATAGTGGAGGAGAAGAGGGATTTCATAATATTATAATCATTAATTTATTATTTCTTCAAAAGCAAAAGAATAGTAAGTATTCCATGACCAAGAATAGTAATTTTATAATGTGATCCCAAACCAAGTGGGCTTACATCATCAGAACATCATCAATGACTCAATAAATCCCTTATTTAGCATTTATTGTAAATTATCATATTTTACTATTCATAAAAAATTCAAGTATTTCAGAAAAATCCCAAAAATTCACCCTAACCATTTTTCGATGTGTAGAACCCAAAAATGAAGTCCATTTTTCAAAAATAATTTTATAAATATGATTATTTTAATATTTAATTAAAATAATAATTTATTATCAAAACCAGTTTTAAAACATTCATTAACTTATTCTAAAATATAGGTATATCATACTTACAACTTGAATATTATTTTTATACTACCGTAAGTGAGGATAATATTCATTAGGGTATATCACTATTCATAAGGGTATGTTACTATTCATTAGGGTAGGTTACTATTCACCAAAAATTAAAATTTTCTTATCGGACTCGAAATAACTTACTGATTACAACCGTGTATGCCTGATTTTCGAAATTCCAAACATAGAAGTGTCAAAATTATGTTTAATGGTCACTTAGCACTCAGTATCTCATTATGTTGTGTTTTCATGTGATTTTTTGACATACTTATGATAAGGGAATTTCCTTTGAAAAACATTGGGTCGTTACACAGCGGCAGAGCGCCACCATTCAGGGCGACACAACGATGGAGGTGGGTGCAGGAGTGTTCCCACAGTGAACCAGTATGGGGTAGTACCAGAGGAGGGGGAAGAAATTTATGAGACCTCGTTGATGCGTTGATTATTATAAAGAAGCACCGAGAGCAGGCATGTTTTGATTTGGGATCAATATTTTTATCACCGAATGAATCTACACCATTCGATCGGTTTTATCATTTTATCATAGCCATATGATCGTCTCGCTATGATTTTAACCATGCGATCAACTCATTTAGAAATCCTGCCTGTTCAGTATCATCTGCATGTCGTCTTCTTCCCTAAGTGAACCCGAGAGCACCTGTTCATAAGGACCTTCATGGCGACGTCGACAGAAGCTATACCTATGCCTTCTGATCATCTTTTGAGTCTTCTAATGATCCCAATATGATCGAAATAATGTTTCAATGTTTTTTGCATAATCTAATGAGGATCAAACGATCGTTTTATCATTTTGTAAAAGATTACAGTTTTTGTGATGGTGTTTATTGAAGTCGTGAAATAGAGATAGGTTCTAAATGAGCTCACCGTCACGATTCTAGTAGATTCTGAGGTGATTCTCGAACACCTATAAATACCGAGACCAAGTTCATTTGTGGTATTTTTGTTCATCTCACATTTGAGAGCTGTGTTTTGAGAGAAAAGAGTTCTGTGAATCACTTTGGTTCACGAAGAGAAGATCATGCGTTAATTCTGTTTGCATGAAGGTGAAGAATCTCACGCGTATATGATCTGTGCTTGTCACATTCATTCTACTTTGTGAAGAACTAAGTTCCATGAAGCATTTGAGATAATGAGATACACATATGCATCTCTTAGGCTCGAGAAAAGGTTACTTTGAAATAATACTTGTTTGTCTTGCGTGAAAGGTTGGATGAACCTTGAACCCATGTTTTCCTATTTTGTATGAAGAAGACAACACCGCATACTATTTTGTAAAGAAGACTTGCGTGAAAGTGTTCCTTTCAAGTGCACATAAGGTAGTGTGCAAGGAGGTTGAAGAAAATAGTTTGTTTGTGTTCCATATGACAAATACCACTTGCATGTATCCTTGCATGCCTATGCATGTGTGAATATACACACTATAAGAAACAAATAGTTTGGACAGAAGGTTTGAACACAAGTACAACATGAAGGATTGGTGATCATGAGACAATGAATGCATTAAAAAGTGTGAACAATTTTTGTGTGTACAGGTAGATAGTGAGTGAAACATTAAGTTAACAAGAAGGCAAATTGTGTGTGTGAATTGTGAGAGTGTGCAAAGTCAACAGTGTATGTAATTGAGGATCCATATGAAATACACTCACATGAATTAATGCATGATTACATGCACACATGAGAAATAAAAGAGAAGGCCATGAAATGTTTTAAATACATGCATGATGTTTGAAGAAATACACATGCGATATGCATTGCCTAGTGAGTAGTGATTTTTGAGACTAAAGTCGGGGAAATTATTCTATCAGTGTTTTAGATTATTTCCAAGTTTGAGATTTTAGTGTTAAGTGAGGCTGAGTCTTCTATTGGAGAAAGAATATTTGTCCGAGCAGCTTTGTACCGAGACAACTGATTATATTTAGTGATCAGAAAATATCTGAGCAAGTCCAGCATCAGTGCAAAGGAACATGAAGTGTACATGAGCCAGTGTGATGCAACAAGCTCATGGAGGAAGATCAAGTGATTTTCCTATAAGTTGATCAGAACTTCTAAGAAGTTGGATCTTATGATTGGGTGGGTCTAACTAGTTGCTAAAGAGGCCCGAGAAAGATATTGGGGGGTCTAACTAGTCGAACGGTTAGGGGGGTCTAACCAACCGAGTTAGAAGATTTGGATTGCCGGGGGGTATAACCAGAATCAACTGGAGGGTCAATTAATGGGGTGTATAACCAGTTGTTTCCTAAACCATTATAATTGATAAAAATATTATAGTGGATAATCCATGTTGGGGGGTCTAACCAACATGGCAAGGATGTAGGTCTTAGTACTGAACCTTGTAAAAATACCGTGTGCTGTGTTCCATTTACTTTTTGAATTTCATGCATGATCCACTCATCTTAACAGGTGGAAAAGGTTTGAATTAAATGTGAAAAAGAATTCAATAAAACTGGTCACACCTGATTCACCCCCCTCTCAGTGTGACTGCACGATCCTTGGACACTTCACATGTGTCCATATTTAGCATAAGATTTGGGTTACACCTGCCTGAATGGCCCGAAAGCCTTAATTTTTATTGATTTTTGATAACCCCTCTTTCAAGGGATAAGGGGGAACCCTTACAAGGCCCATAGGATCAGAGATTACATGGCCTGTAGGCTTAGGAGATTACATGACCCGAAGGTCTAAGGGAATTCAACCAGACTATCTACAAGGAACTGCCCCTCCCCAGCATTTGCATCCTGATAGTAGCTCTCCACCTTTGCATGATCGTCTGGCTAGGATTCCCATGCAAGCACAGGATGGTACCGATGTAATAGCCATACGATCTCATTCTGACAATCCATTTGGCTCTGCTCTGGTGAGTGCACCTGCTCTGAATCCTCTTCTGGGGATGCTCCTTTTTTGTAGTGTGTATGGGGCCTACTGCCATGTGGCCCAAAGGCCTTGGGGTGTCCATAAGGCCTTAAGGTGGCCCTAAGGCCTTGAGAATCAACTGGCCTGAAGGCCTTGGGTGGCCCGAAACCTTGCAGGACCCGAGGACCAAACTGGTGGCCCGAAGGCCCAGATAGATAAATAGTTTCGGCTGCTACAATACCGAACAGTGCCTGCTACAGTACTACTGCAGTACTTCTACAGTACCTGGAAATATACCTCCACCTAGATTTGATCTCGGGTCTCTTGGATTCACCTAGAGAGTCCTCACCAACTGGGCTGAGGCTCTTGTGCGATTTGGGTTACACATAGTTGGGAAACCTTAACAGTTAGGATACTAGAGGAGTAGAGTTGGGATAATCCATATAATGGATCTAGACAATGAGTTGTCCGTTCAACTACCCAAGAGTCATATATGAAATGATTGGCATGATTGTCTACTAAAATAACTAAGCGATGAGATAAATTTAAATACCCCATGATTTTACTATGTAATTTTTTTCATTAAATAAATACCGTATTGACTAGCATGTTTCACACTTAACACCAAACTAAAACGAACCACAATATATTTTATTAATAGAAAACACTAAAATATGAGATAAACGTTAATACATTATGAGAATACAATATGAAACATCATTACAAAAATTAAAAGAGGAATAAAACCACAAGGAAATAAAAATACCCAAAACATAAATTTTTTATCCTCATGGTTTTCCATGAAGATCATAACCCCGATTGTAACTATGAAAATAAGGAAAATATTTAGAAATATAATATACATGTTGATAGAGAAGCAAATGAATATAATGAATGATTTTAGTGTTGTGTGTAAGACTATATATACGAAGGAAATCTGATCGTTATATATATGGTCATTGGAAATATGCCTATTGGATATATGACCATTGGAAATATGGCTGTTGGATATATGGTCTTTGTCTATGCATGTATCCAACAAGAATATTGAAGTTATGAAATTTTTAGTAACAAATTGAAAATAATACATTTCATAAATAATAAATAATTCTGGAATGAAATAAAAATATAATATTTATTTAAAATATTTTATTATAAAAATATATTTTTATGTGTTACATATTATTATTATCATTAAGGAATGATTTTATGTAATTATAAAATTCAAAGAAAGATTATAATACCTATATATTGATAAAATTTAATGTTTAGAAGATAAATAATTAATTTTAAGGGGATATGATTAAAATCATTTAATGTTAAAAAGTATATTTTTCAATGAACTATGTTGTTAAAGTGCAATTTATTTTTTATCTTAATTAAATAAATTAATTTTAAATGATTAATATAATATAATGTTTCAATATAAAAACAAATAGATTAAAAATTATTTAATTAGTAATTGATATGAAATAAAATTAAGAACATTTAATGTTCTAAAAGTCATTTTTTCTATAAAATTAGTTTTTTTTTCTATATATATCATGTTTTCATTTAAAAGTTAAATTTCTCATATTTAGAAATTGAATCAGATTAAATGGATTCCAAATTTTTAATCAGCATGCTGAAGTTTAGTAAGAAGGTCAAATTCCTTTTTAGGCTTAAAATTAAGTTATTGAGGTAAAAATTATGTTACCCCAGTAATGGTAAAACAAGGTAAAAAGAGATTTAACTAAAGGGTAACGATCTAAAATATCACACAAAATTATCTCTAAATGTGTGGATAAGGTATTTATTGACCAAACTTATCCCAACTCTATTATGTTCAAATTTTTATCCACTTTACATGTAAAAATACATTCCTTACACATTAAAGAATGAGTAATTATAAAAACACCACTCAAAACTTACCTATAAAAGGACCCCTCCCCCACCCCTTTAATACCGCTCCTTTCCTTCGAATTTCAATTGAATATTTTCCAATTTTTACTCTTATAAATTCTTCTTAGATGTTTGGTAGCCTCTAGTTATAATAATGAATCCTAAATCCTTCATTATTAAGGAATCCATTTCGAAAAGAAGAGAATTCATCAAGGCGATTAAAGAGATTTTGTGGAAGTCGGGAGTAAAGGTAAGAGTTTTCTCTTCCAATCTCATTTTCAAGCCAAGATTGTCTATGAATGAATTTACATTTGGGAAAATTATATGATATTTCTCTCTTAAACCCCATTTATTTTCTTCTTATATAGTTATTCTTGTGGTTTTCATGTATTCTTACCAATTCACCTCTCTTTGGTTCACAATTCAACTGAAAGGTTACTTGTAAGTGGACCTGAAATTATCTCTTCTTATTGGTCATGAATCTTTCCCCCATATCCATATTCTTCAAATTAATTTATAGATTATCTTTTATGTACTTCAATTATTTATTAAGTCCATTTTTAATTATCTTTGACTTTCTTTATAAAATTTTGAAAGGAATATTTTTAACATTTTCCACATAATTCATTTTTAATTAACTTTGAACCTCATTACAAAAGTGTAAAAAATATCCCCTTTTAACAATTTCCACATGAACACCTTTTCCCATCATTATGCCCATTTTTATTTATGAAACCTCCTTTCCAATATTTCATGGTTTTCCAAAATAATTCTTATTCTCACCGTTTTATAAAATATTTCCTTTTAAACTAAATGTTATTAAAATGTAAATAGTATTTACTCTTATTTTTCAAATAAAATTTCTAATTCCATTATAAATCATTTTTCATTTATTTTTAAATCCTTTAATATATATTATGCATCACTAAGGATATAATCAAATGATACCATTAATACTCTTTCTCTGGATGGATTATGATTATGTTTTTTAGAAATATTTATAAAACTAATTTCTTTATCATGGGTTAATTAAGCTATGGTGGAGTTATGAATACTTCCAAGTTCTAATGACACAAATATTTTTGGTTTATCATTATGTGATGGGTGAGTCTGTTATATCCCTCCATTACATTGAGTAAAGTTTAATACCTCATGGTATCAAAAGGGTACACGAGTAGTATGCCCAAACCCAAGGGTTCATGGGTGGAAAACCCAATCCCAAGGGTACATGAGTGTTCAATCCTCCTCCTCCAAATCATTTTTTGATATTTTCTAAGAGACACTTCAAGGAAAAGTGGTAACCGTACATCAAAAAATTCAAAAACTGCACCACATTACAAAAATAACATCCCGCCTTCTTCATATCCAAAGTGCCACACCACCACCAGAGTTTTCAAATTCAAAATTCACAAACAAAAACTGCTTTCTAGTCTATGTACCAGCCATCATCAATGCGAGTTGATCAAAGAGCCACCTCGAGTCACATAGACACCGAATCAATCACCCTACTCTATTCTAGCCGACGTCATAATCATCATCCAATCACCTCTAAAAACATCACTTATCAGAACCACCACCGTCGTCATCGCCGGAGCTTCTATCACCGACGTCGCCAGAGCTTCCATCACTGTCTTCGCGGTCCTCGTCGCTCGATACCAATGTCCAATTCTTCGACATCTCCAACAATGAATCAGTCGCAACTCCATGGAAACCCATCCACTCACACGAACACCTCTCAACGCCTCCTAGGAAGCTACTATGCCCAACTAACCTGGGAGGGTGCGAAGAACCTGGAAACCAGAGCAGAGCACAAGCGTCAGGGTCTCCACAAAAAACCTAAGCCACCCCACCATTGCTTCATCTTCATCGTCACCATCGACACCAACGTCCGACACTACACGGAAGAAAATATCACCAAAACCAGAAACCCAATTCAAATTTAATGCCAATCTATCATCAAACAAAAAGATCTCATGCAAATAATCACAAAAATTCTTCATCAATTTCATTGAGGAAGAAACGAAAATAAAAACTGCCAGCAATAAACCGAATTCACAAGAAAATACCACCTCATGACACGTTTGGTGTACCAACAGCCTCCAAAACACACATCCTAGAACCTAAAAGATTCTACCGCTCCTGGTCCGACTCGGAGAGAAGCTAAGGAATTAGAGGTCAGAGTAGAGTTTTTTGGTATGACTTCCTCGACTGAGTGCACTATAAGTAGGAATTCCTCACACCCTACTCACCACACAAAGTCGAACTTCACAAGAATACATAAAATGAAACAGGAATAAAAACAATGGAATAACATAAGTGTTTTATATTATTAAAACAATGAGTCATACATGCATGGGAGAAACACTACTATTTCATTTTCATTATAATAAAAATTAAAAGATATATAAAAACAAGATTACTAAGTACATGTTATCTACCCAATCTTTACTGCTTTCCTTGATCTCTTATTGATTGCCTTGAATCAACACACTTATCACTGAAGCCCCACACACATATACTAAGTTCCATTTGGTCCACAAATTAAACCTTCTCCCCTGAAATTATAAACAACTTAGAATGGCCAGGGAATGGTATAAAAGGGTTTGATAACTCTTATGGTGAATGCATTGCACTCAATCAGGTGATGGGTGGGGCTTGGAATTATATAGTCCCTAGATGCATTGATAGGTCTCATGTGACAAAACAAGTTGGTATTTAGTGTATAATTATTCCTATAATAGGATAAGTGTCTTGGCACAAGGCCTTGAAAGTAAGTTTTGATGTCTGAAATTATTCATTCCATCAATATGTGATAAATGATTATTGTTATCCATGTTTTCATTTATTTTCATGGATATAAAATGCCCTAAGTTTTATTTTATTATGGATTCATGTTGTTCATTTATTATTTCCATATCACATATTCCATGTTTATGTTATGTAAGCTTCCACCATATGATACTCCTTACCAAGAATCTGATCTCACCCTTATTTGTTTTCTTTTTCCCAGGAAACCTAGAGAAGGACTATGTGTAATTTTTAGGGATATGATGGAAGGGATGATAATTTTATCACAATGTTTTCATGTTATATTTTATGTTTCAAATGTAATGTATGCATGTATCTAGTCTAACAAGACTACTAAGTTGTTTGATACTATGGGAACTCTTGTATTTTATACCAATAATGTAATATAACTACCAAATCTAGGATTCTAGAGTTTGGGATGTTACAGTTGGTATTAGAGTAAGTTTAGTATCAACCTTAAAGACTATATTTATATGAACCAAGTGAGATAAAATAAGTACTATAAAAAACAATCAATATTTCCAGGGAAAACTTTAGAAAACATAATAGTAATTGTATTTTACAATTCAATATCATGAAATAATTATGTGCATTTCATTGTATAAAAATGGTTACCAATAGGAGGAATGAGAATCGCATCAACACCCATATTCAATGAAGGGATATTCCACATGAACAAGTTAATGAAGATGGAGTTGTGGCTAATGAGTTCATAACCATATTAGGGAAGTTGACCCAGGTTATGAAAAATAATCTTTCCTGTATAGAGTGACTTGATGATCCAAAACATGGTATAACTATGATGGATCACTTCATATGAAAAAAACATCTAGCATTAAGTGGAACTAATAATCAATTGGTAGATGAATAATGGATAAAGTCCCTAGAGAAGATCTTTATCACTTTGGGAAGCAGTGAAAAGAAATAATTCATCATGATGATATATTGTCTGAAGGGATATGTATACCAATTTTGGTCGCTAGTTCAAAAAACTAAAGAGGAATATGAGATAAAGTGCATGGAATGAGGAAATTTCAAGGCGGTATTCTATGAAAAATACTTTCCTCATGATAAAAGAGTATAAATGGAAAAGTAGTTCCTCAATATTATACAAAAGGAGGATGAAAATGCTGATGAGTATGAGGCTAACTTTATAGGGTTTTCTAGGCATGCTGCAAACTATGTATGTAGATTGAAAAACAAGATTGATCATTTATTTGATGGGTTAAATCCAAGCCTTGTAAGGGAATTGGTCTATCAAAACTTTTAATCACATAGAGATATAGTCTCAAGTTCCATTAAGATAGAAAAATATTTCTCTAGGATGTATGTATTCAAGGGAAATTAGGAGAAGAAGAGGTCAACTAAGCATCATGGGAAGAAAAATGTGAAGAAGGGGAAGAAAGGAGGGATTGTATTTTCCATGTGTGATAACTGTGGGAAGAAATAACTTGGGTATTATAGGAAGAGAACATGAGTTTATTATAATTGTGGAGAAAAAGGTCATCAATATTACAAATTCAAGGTCAAGGAACAATCTATTGATGTTCAATGATTTAACTGTAGGGAAAAGGGACATTATATGAATCATTTCCCCAAATTCCAAGGGAACTTACCTAAAAAAATTCCAAAAGAGAAAGGAAAAGCTTATACGATTACCATAGCTGAAGCCAAAGTTCCTAATGACATGGTGGAAGGTACTTTGATCATTGAATCAAAGTTAGATACTGTTTTATTTGATTCTGGATCTTTACACTCTTTTATATTTTCCATGTTTTCTAAAAACATTATATATTTACCTAGATCCCTAATAAGGTAATTATCAATTAAGAAACTAAGTGGAAGTATTATTGAAAATGATATTTTAGGTAGTTTCAATTATGATACATGGGTGTACACTATTTAAAATTTTGGCTATTATAACTATGATTGAATTTGATATGATCCTTGGTATAGATTGGATTTCAAAGTATAATGTAATAATTTATTATGAATAGAAGGATATTATAATTCATAAAGATAAGGTGGAATATATTATCTTTATAGAGGAAACTTCATCATATAAATCATGTCTAGATCCCCCCCAGTATCTCTCCTTAATGAAATTTTGGGTATGGAAATTATGAGTTTATGGTAATTCCATTTGGAGTTACTAATGAACCTTACATCTTTATGGACCTGATGAATAGAGTGTTCAAGGAGTATATTGATAAATTTTTGGCGATATTCATTAATGATATCTTAATATACTCAAAGATCTATTAAGATCATGATATTCATCTATAAATAATTCTAGAGACCCTCAGAAAAAAAGAATTATATGGGAAATATAATAAGTGTGAATTCTAGATTAATAAAATTTCTTTTCTTGGACATATTTTATATGAGGATGTAATATCTATTAAACCTTAGAAGACAAAGGTAGTCAAAAAATGGCCTACATCGATGAAAATAACTGAGATCAAAAGTTTCCTAGGCTTTAAAGGTTACTATTAGAGGGTTTTTCAAGATTTTTCCTAGTTGGTGAACCTATTAACCAAGTTATAATGTAAAGGGGTTAAATTCACATGTTTA
Source organism: Viscum album (assembly GCA_963277665.1). Lineage (NCBI taxonomy): Eukaryota > Viridiplantae > Streptophyta > Magnoliopsida > Santalales > Viscaceae > Viscum > Viscum album. The sequence goes on along the minus strand of OY728135.1, from coordinate 1,662,604,732 downwards.
AGGGAATGTGAGTAAAATTTCAAAGAGATAAACTCACTAGTATTAACTCTACCATCAGGTAAGGAAGGATTTATATTATATAGTGATGCATTGAAGAAAGGACTTGGTTGTTTCCTTATGTAGAATGATAGAGTAATTGCCTATGTATCATGTTAATTGAAAATACTTGAATAGAACTATCCAACTAATGACCTTGAGTTGGAACCTATAATAATTTCTTTAAAAATATGGAGACACTACCTCTACAGTGAAATATTTGATATATATACTGAACAAAAGAGTTTGGAGTATTTATTCTCTCATAAGGATCTCAACATCAGGAAAATAATATGGTTGGAACTACTCAAGGACTATAATTTCTCAGTACACTAGCACACTGGGAAGACAAACATGGTGAATGATGCATCGAGTAAAAGGTACCATGGAGTTATGACTATAATGATGATTAACAAGGATCATATATATAGAGATCGAGTAAAGATGGATATGGTGATTTATAGGAAAGGGGATCCATCATTCCTCTTCCAAGAAATTTCTAAACCATTTTTGCTAGAAAAGATATATAATTACTTATAGTATGATGAGAACATATAAAGGAAGATCAAATCAGTTAATGTTGGGAAATTGATGAACTTCAACTATAAAGATGGAGTGTTGAAGTTTGGGAAGAGGTTATGTGTTCCATCCATACTAGAATTAAAGAGGGAACTGATAGATGAATTGCATAACTCAAATTTATATATACATTATAGTATCAAAAATATGTATATATATTTAAGAGAACATTTCTAGTGGGATGTTATGAAGCAAAAAATTGCAGATTATGTGTCCAGATGCTTAGTTTTCCAGTAGGTAAAGGATATTTAAAGACAACATCCTAAGGGATTCATGAAACCTCTACCTATACCTATATGGAAGTGTGAAAATTTTACCATTATAGAGACACAATACTTTTACACATATTATTAAATGATTTTTAACATAAATATTTTAATAAATACAACCAAATTATCAAGAGGCCTAGTGTATTTGGAAGACTAGGTACATAAAACATCAACATGAAAATAAAATAAAAAATATTTATTTTAATCTACATAATTATATCCTAAATCCCTTTGAGCTCCTAAAACTACATAGTATAACCTAGGGAGTAAATAGACAAAAAGGGTGATCTAAAAATCCCAGTAAGAGAATAGAAATGATAACAAAACATAACATGTGAGTCATATGACATAACATGATATTGTAAAAGACAAGGCTCATGAATAATCATATGAAAAAATAACATAAATAATTTGGAATCATAAGATCATGAAAACATAGGAATGTGGAAACAACATAAAATATTACATAAGCATAAGTTAAGGCTAACTACCAAGACAACATCACATGGTGGACAAAGTCCCATCATGGACCAGGTTTACTCCCTAATCCCATACATAACATCACATGAAATAAAAACATTACCTAATGTATTGGAGTGTAATATGGGTGAACCCATCATAACATGTACATTCATATGCATGCCACATAAGGAAATAAAATATAAGGCATAAACATAAGGATTACCCATAGAAAGAAATGGGCTGCACAACCATGTCATATAGCATAACCAGATGGCATATCATAATGGTTTCCATGAAATAAGGGATTTAAAAATTATTTAAAATTCATAAGAATATTTAATGAGAAATTATGTTCAAGTGAAGTGAATACTTTAAAAATAGTAGATTAATCCCTTTGGAAATGTACCTCTTAAGTGGGGCTTTAGAAAAATGGGTAACGAGTCTTCAAAGAGGGAAAGGGTATAATAATTTCCATAAAACCAAAAATGAACTAAAATGGGTTTACATGATAAAATTATTGATTTTAGAAAATGTGTGTGGTTTAAAAAATTTTAATAAGTGATACTTTTAATGGGGTAATAAACAAAGAAGTTCCCTTTAATTGGGTTTTCTTATCGAGAGAAATTGAGAAGGGAACCTTTTAAAACATGTATATCCCCATAAAATAAAGGAAAATTAAAATAGGTATATATGTGGGGGAAATATATAAATAATATATAATAATTAAATAATAAAAATATGGAGATAAAGTGAGGTAAAGAGAGATAAAGCGTAACCCAAAGAAAATAAGGTGGTTCAAAGAGATCCCTTAACTTAGGTTCCAGAATCATTCTGCACTTACACTTAACATCCTAGATAATAAAATTAGATTAATTAATTACTTAATTAATTTAAATCTATATTTTATTTAAAATAATTTTATTATGTTCATTTATAACCATTTCAATGAGATATAATGTTTAAATTCATGTTCTGAGAGCATTCGTTTCATAGTTCCAAGGTCGGATCACATGTGAATAATTATTGATGTTCTTGTCAAATGGGACTACAACTAAAAAAATGAAATGAAATAGTATTCATGTCCTTATAGAAATTAAATGTTCCCAAATATCCTTTTTTTCCAACATAGGGATGATTCACATAGTAAACACGTCAACGTTATGTGATTAGTTCATTTAGGTCGTTTTATCAACCATCATGAGCTAGTTTCATTTTATTTAATTAAATGATTATTAAATCATTAAGTAATTTTAAATAAGTTATAATATAATTTTTATAATCATATAAAAACATAATATTGTTTCTATAACCATCCTTTGAAGTGGTGGAGAAAAACGAAGTACGTTGTTCATGGAGGTGGTGAACCAACTATATTGTGAACAACATTTTCATTTTAGAAATGAAAGAAGGGAGGGTATAAAATGAATATTTCACCACAATAATAACATATAAATATATTTAGTAAAATTATTTTACTATTTTAGTTGGATGTATATTATATGGGGGTGGTCTAAGAAGAATAAAATTAAAAAAAAATTAGTTTAGAGTTTACCTCTCCCTTTGGTTGTCCTCTTTTAGGACACCCCTTAAGGTTCCTTAGAATAGTAATTGTATGAGAAAAATGGAACTATGATATAGGTTAGAGGATTTTGAAGGTAATTTGGCATAAATATGACAATCTCTAAGGCTTATAATTTGTGAGGAGAAGGTGTGGTATTTATACGGGGAGGAAAGGGGTGTTTTTGAATATTGTAATCATTAGTTTGTTATTTTTGGATCAAGAATACCAATAGTGATGAATATTATGACCATATATATTAAATAGTGCATGTTATTTCAAAATAATTGGTTATTACATCATCCGTGACTCAAAAATTCATGTATTTATTTTATATTGTTAAATATTGTATTTTGCTGTATTTCACTATTCACAAAAAATTCAACTATTTTAGAAAAATATAAAAAATTCACACTAACTATTTTTTGATGTGGATATTACAAAAATGAAATCAATTTTATGAAAATAATTTTATAAATATGATGAATTTAATTTTTAAATAAAATTCTTATTTATTTTAAAAACACCAATTTTAGTATTATGATCAATTTTATGACCCTTTGAAAAATTAATTATGGCCTCATAAAATGATATTATTATTATAATAAAACATAATACTAATTTATAAATACAATTTATGAAAATAAACATTTTTAAACATTTTTATTTATTATAAATGTGCAATTAAAACATTTATGTTTCATAAAAAATACAAACACTTAATTTATTATTTTTAAGACATTTATTTACTTGTATCATGATATAAATATATCATATTTTCATTTTATATGATAAATACATATTATTTTAGATTTCCATAGGTGAGTTTACATTTCTAATGGTCATGTTACTATTCCTAATGGTCATATCACTATTCCAACGATCAGATTACTATTCCAATGATCAGATTACTATTCCAATGGTCAGATACTATTCCAACAATAAAATTTGTAGTAGTCATATGGGTTCCCTAATTTATATAAATACCTCATATTTCATTCATTTTTATTTCACTTATATTTTCTATCAATTATATATATATATATATTCATTTTCAAAATGCATATTGCATTACTAATATTCTACTTAATTTATAAAACATAGTTCGTGAGTGCGATTATTTTGGGGGATCAAGAAGAGTTAACATTTTATATTATTGTTATCTTATTTTCTATTTTTTCTTCCATTTTAATACTTTCAATTCTTATGGTCATTTTTAGTCTCTAAATGTAATGTTTAAATATAATAAAATGTAGTTGGTTTTATCATGTGGTGCGTGTGCATTATATAATATTAAATTACTAAATATGATACAATTATATATTCAGAAGGGGAATTCCATTAATAAAATTACAAGTTGTTACATTCTTCCCCCTTAATAAATTTCAAACTCAAAATTTCATTTTACATAATAATATGAAAACAGGTGATGGTAATTATGATTTATGGCTTCCTCCAGTTCCCATGTCACCTCCTTATACTTATGGTTTTTCTATAGTACTTTGTCTAGGTGAGTTGTCTTGTTGTGTATAACTTTATCTCTATAGTCTAAGATCTTCACCAATATATCCTAATAAGAGAGATCATTTTCCATCCATACCACCTCTAAATTCAATACATGTGAGTTATCTGGTATATACTTACTCAAGAGGGATACATGGAATATGTCATATACTTGAGAAAGGGTTGGTGGGAGTGCTAGTCGATAGACCACAACTCTAATGCAATCGAGAATCTCAAAGGAGATGATATACCTAGGACTTAGCTTTGAATTCTTCCCAAATATCATGAATATATTCTATGGATATTTTTAGAGTAAAATTTATCTCTGACCTCAAACTTTTGGTCTCATCAATGATTTTCAGTATATCTCTTCTGTCAACTTTGAGAAATGCTGATGCGCTTCTAAATGGTATCAACATTTTCTACAATTTCATTGACCATTTCAGGACTCAATAGCTCTTGTTCACTAAATTCATCCTAGAACACATGTTTTCTACACATCTTCCCATAAATGGATTCATATGGATCTATTTGGATGCTTGAGTGGAAACTATTATTATACAAGAACTCGACTAAAGGAAGATGTTGATCACACCCTCCTTTGAATTCCATTAAGTATGCTCTCAACATGTCTTTAAGTTTCTATATAGTCTTCTCAGATTGGCCATTAGTTTTGGGGTGATAAGTAGTACATAAGTTTAATTTAGTGTTTAGAGAATTTTGGATACTTTTCCAGAACTTAGAGGTTAATCTCAGATCTCGATTAGATATAATTGATAACAGTGTTCCATATAAACTCACTACTTCTTTGATGTATATCCTTACAAGTTGATCGAGTGATAAGTCCTCTCAAATTTCAATGAAATGAGTATTATTTATAATATGATCCACCAAAACCCATATATCATTATTTACTCTTTATTTATTTAGAATATCAATGAAAAATTCCATGGTGATGTTTTCTCATTTCCATGTTGGTATGGGTAATGGTTGGACCATCCCCTTGTACTTTTTCCTTTCATCCTTCACCTGATAACATACCAGACATTTTTATTTATATTATACCATCTCCTTATTCATATTGTCCCACCAATAGTGCTCTCAGAGATCTTGATACATTTTCATGCTTCATGGGTGGATGTAGATGGTCGAGCTATGTTCATTATTCAACAGATCATTTTTTTATCTTAGGATTTGATGGTACACATAGTTGTGACCCAAATCTTACAAATCCCTTTTTATTAGTTTTGAACTCCAAGTATTTCTCTTTTCTTATAGCTTCTACCTTCTTCTTTATTTCCACATCATCTTTTTTAGCATCATTTATCTTCTCTAGAAGGGATGGTTAAGAAATCATTTGAAAAAGGAATTATAACGATCCTTACTTTATGATCCCCATATCCATCCCTTACAAGTCAAATTATATTGGATCCTTATCAATTCTCATCATTTATAATATTTCTGGATCCTTTATACTTAGAGCATCTTACACTTTATTTTCTTTCCCAGGATAATAGTGGATTGAGTAGCCACAGTCCTTAATTAGCTCAAACTATCTTCACTAGATCTTATTAAGCTCATTATGTGTGAATATATATTTTAGGATATTATAATCCATATATACTTAACACTTACCCCATAAATATATCAATGCTAAATATTTAATGAGAAGTTCACTACATCCAACTCCAAATCATGCTTTGGGTGGTTCTCATCATGAAATTTCATCTTCCTTGAGGCATATGCTATCACTTTATCATTCTACATTAGTACACAACCCAAGACCTTCTTTGAAGCATCCTTATATACGATGAAAAGTTACTCACTTGAGGGAAACATGAGGACTGGTGATGTGATAAGACTCTTTTTCAATTACTTGAATCTCTCTTCATATTCATTAGTCTAGAAAACCTTTAGTCCCTTCTGAGTCATATTTTTTAGAGGGTTTTAAAATCATGACAATTTTCTCACAAATCATCAGTAATACCCAACTAGTCCAAGGAAACTAAGGATATCTATTATAGATGTTGGCATAGGCCACTCCTTAATTTCCTTTATCTTATAAGGGTCCACAGATTTCCCTTTTCTAGTGATAACATTCCCCAAGAATGATACTTACTCCATTCAGAAATCACATTTATAGTACTTTTCATATAGCTTATCCTTTTAAAAATTATTTAGCCCAATATTTAAATACTCATCATGCTTCTATTTTATCTTAGAGTATATTGGAATATCATCTATAAAGACTACCACAAATTTGTTGAGGTAATCTCTAAAGAATCTATTCATTAACTCCTTGAAAATTTATAGACCATTATTTAGTTTGAAGGGAATCACTATGAACTCATAGTGTCCATACCTTGTTCTAAAGGTAGTTTTCGGAATATCTTCCTTATTCACCATTAATTGGTGACATCCTGACAGAAGGTCCACTATAGAGAAATACTAGGCCCCACACAGTTGATCAAATAATAAATATATCCATGGTAGGGGATAATTATTCTTCATTATTATTTTTTTATTTCATTATAATTAATACATATGTTCATTGAACTATCCTTGTTTTTGATGAAGAGGACTGATACACCCCACATTGAAGCACTCATGCCTATAAAACCCTTTTACAGATTCTCTTGTAGCTACTTATTCATTTCTTCTAACTCAATAGTGACCATTATATATAGAGTCTTGGATATGGGAAGAGATCCATGTATAAGTTCAATTTATAACTCAACCTCTCGATAAGGAGGAAGGATATACAACTCTTCAGGGAATACATCTGTACAATCCCTTACAATGGGCATGTCTTCAAGCATGATTCTCTCATTTATCTTAATCATTTGAGCTGTATATTAATTTTCATAAGGAAATAATATCCAAACTTGAAAATAATATTCAAAATGATATTCATCCTTATTTTTACACTTATATAGAATCAAAGGATGACTCAGGATGTGAAGAGTGATCTCCCTCTCATGACAGTTGATGTTGGTTTTATGTAAGGACAACCAATCCATGCCTAATATAACATCAAATTCTACTAAATTAAGTATGAAAAGATTTTCTAGGAGGTTCAATCCATAAAAATTTATTGGGCGGATTTATATACTTGAGATATAATAATTTATTTATTTTCTATTCTCATAGATAACTAAACCCCTATGTTTTGTGGTGGTGTTTGAATAGTTCCACTAAACTTGAAAGATGTTAAAGAACATGTAGAACTATAATCATACATGAAATTTATAGCTCATAAATGGATAATGAATGCAACTTTTAATATTTGATTCTGGTTCTAGTCATTTATGACATCTAATATAAACTTAGGGATAATAATAATCAAACTAAAAAACATATAAAAGGGAAACTATGAACATATATGAAATAAATTATATATGACATGTATATCCTAACTTACGAGTCTCTAGGTTTCAATATATATTATCTATGGTAATTTTATTCTTAGGTTTTCTAATATAAAAATTTATTAAAGTCCTTCATAATGGTTTGCAAAGAGTTTGTGAATTTTCTAAATCATATACCTTGGTTGTGTCAAACTAGGTGTGAAATAAGATCTCTTTGTCATGTGCCAGGTGAAAATCAATTTAATACCCAATGTTCCCTTTTCAGGGTTATTACCCTAAGGTACAACTATGCCAGAGCCACACCCACTTATAGTATTTATATAGGGATGTAATTTCTTGGAAACCACTCACTCTATACTTTACCAAGATTTCAAGATATTCTTCTATACTTAGATTTATCCCCAGGGTTCTCACTAAATTATTCTAGTCATAATCCCCCAAAATAACTAAACCATCCTTTGATACCAACTATATATACCCAATCCTTTTACACATATTATTACATGATTTTTTTGCATAAATATTACAATAAATACAACCAAAGGATCAAGAGGCCTAGTGTATTTGAAATAATAGGTAAATAAAACATTAAAATAAAACTAAAATAAATTGTTTTTATTTTAATATCCTTAATGTGATTCTAAATCCATTTGATTTCCTAAAATTTCGTAGGATAAAATGGGGAATACAAAAACAAAATGGGTGATCTAAAAAGCCTAGTAAGGGAATAAATATGATAATGAAGCATAACATGTGAGTCACATGACATAACATGATATTATAAAAGATAAGACTCATGAATAATTATATGGAGACATAAAATAAATAACGCGGAATCATAATATCATGAAAAAATAAGAATGTGGAAAAAACATAAAATATGACATAAGTACAAGTCAAGGAAAACTTCCAAGACAACATTACATGGTGGATAGAGTCTCATCATGGATTAGGTTTACTCCCCAATCCCATGCATAACGTCTCATGATTTTTTTTACCCAATTAATTGGAGTGATATCTGGGAACACCCATAATAACATGTACATATATACATTTTCTACATATATAAATCAAACATAAGACATAAACATAAGGATTACCCATGGAATGTAATAGGTTTCATAACCAAGTTATATAGCATAACTAGATGGAATAACATAATGTTTTCCATGAAAGAATGGATTTAAGAATTATTTTTTATTCATAAGCATAGTTTATGGTAAATTATTTCCAAGTGAAGTTAATAATTGAAAAATAATAGAGAATCCCTTTGTAAATATACATCTTAAGTGAGGCTTTATGAAAAAGGGTAACAAGTATTTTAAAAGGGCAAGGGAATAATAATTTACATACAACTAGAAATGGAATAAAATTAATTTACATGATAAAATGATTTATTTTAAAAACATGAGAGGTTTAAAACATTTTAAGGAGTGTTACTTTTAATGGGTTAAGAAATAGAGAAGTTCCCTTTAATTGGGTTTCTTGTTCACTCTATGGTTTTGGACGTGATCTGTTGTGAGTCTTGCTGCGTGCGTCGTGATACTTCCTTTTGAATATTCTGATTTTGGTACTATGATTTCATTCTGGTTGAATCGTCGATTGGTTTTGGGTTCATCTGCATTTTTTTGTTGATTTTGTTATGGTTGAAGCGAATATGGTTTTGGGTTCATCTGTGGCTCTTCATTTCATGATTTTGTTATGGTCTTGATTTGGATTGGTCTGTGGTCTCTGAATTTGGAAGATTTTTATGGATTTGTAAGGCCAACAATTTTATTTTTTATGGGAAAGGAGAAAAAGAAATGGAACATGAAATTGTTGAATTCTCACTTGGTAGTGATGTGAAGACAATGGTGGTTTTCTTGAAGTGATGTTGGTTTTTGTCTTGGAAGGCCGCAACTCAAGGGATTCTACAACGTTTTCTTACAAAAAGATGATTTATGTAACGTCCCAGTTCTGGAAGCCACCCAGATGTGCCCCGTACCCGGTTGGTCACATGGCCTCAAGTGCATTTCCTCAAACTCCATATGCTGCCGACTAGCAGTGAGGGACTTGGGTGTGACAATGGGGAAACTATGCCCTCATTGACAGAGTACACATCGGAAGTAAACAAGCATGCAATAGAGGAAGTAGTAAATATCCAACAACAATTCACAAGTAAACAACAGAAGACTAAAACAATAAACCACTGGAGCACATATGTATATATGAAATGATGCATGATACGTATCTAGGAAAACAGCCAAACAGGTCACAATGCTAGAAATACTAACAGTACCAAAACAATTACAAAAGAAAATATAAACAACTCCTCAGCATCGCAAGCCTAATCTTGGTCCCATGCTCTCCTTCTCTAAAGCAATCAAGTACCAAAAGTCTAAGGGATCTTTCCCTTGTATATACCTGCAACAACATAGTCTATTTGGGCCCAAAAGCATGGCCCAAACAGGGTGTGAGACTAAATCCCAGTAGGCAACCACTCGAAGATCTGTGCCTCACAATCAATGAGCATATGGCAGGTAATAGTACAGTAAGCAGTAAACAGTACAGTAAACAGAAGGCAGTAAATAGTAAGTAGTAACAAGATGATATACAGCGGTAATCAATCCACAAAACAATAAGCAGTAACATAGAAAACAACTAACCAAATAGAAACCCCTCTAGGAATTACTCACAGCCAACCCCTCTGGTTCTATCCAAGAAGTACCCACAACCCTCTGGGCAGTGCACTTAGCCTAACCCCTCTGGGTTGGTCATATGAAATTATAAGACTCTTTGGGGAAGCTCGCTCGGTCAATTCCCCTTATAGTCTAGGGTAGTTAGGGACTCTATGAGGAAGATCACGTGGTCTAACCCACTTATAGCCCCAAGGTCTAGAAAATCTACGAGGAAGCGCACTTGGTCAATTCCTCCTATAGTCTCAGGTCTATCATAGACTCTCTAAGGAAGCACTCTCAGTCAATTCCTTCTCTAGCCTGGAAAGGTTTTAAGGAAGTTCAAAAAAAGTAAAGACTCTATGAGGAAGCTCACTCAGTCTACCCTCCTGTAGTCTATAATATCCAAGACTCTCTAGAAAGCTCACTCAGTCTATACCCTGTAGTCTATAATAACCAAGACTCTCTGAGGAAGCTCACTCGGTCTACCCTCCTGTAGTCAGTAATATCCAAGAATCTCTGGGAAGCTCACACGGTCTATCCCTTATAGTCTAAAGCACCAGGTTCTCATAGTATCATGCCAGTCAGTGCATAATAATGCTATAAGGCCAAAGTACACCTATAGAGATACTTGGATAACCAAAGCACACCTATAGAGATACTTGGCTAATCAGTCTACAGTATAACAACATGTAAGAATATCATTCCATCCTACGGTCACAAGGCATGGAAAACAAGTATAACGTCCAAAGGCTAACAAACCCAAAGGTCACAACAAAAAAAAGTCATGGGAAAAACATCCAAGCACAACAATTATCCTCAAACATGATCAATCTACCTCTACACAATCATACAAGCATGGCAGGAAAGCAACGAGGGTAAAACGGTAAACACGCAATACCCCGTTCATGGGTATTGGTGGAAATTTTCACATAAAACTCAAAGACTTATAAATTTAAGGCACAAACCACCTACCTTGATGCTAGGAGATCAAAATACTTGAACCACGAGACTTGATTCTCCTTAGAATGACATAGATCTACGAAAATGCACAAAATGTTCAACCCACGATAACTTGAGAAAGAGGGAAAATCAAGGAATGGAACTCAAGAAGAAGGAAGAGATCACCGCTGCGGTTCCAACACAATCGACGACGGTTGATTTGGAAAATAGATGGAGGATCAGGGGCTCAGAGGACATTCACGGCCGTACGGGGTGCTCTCGGTCGAAGAACCTGAAGAAGGAGACGTTTTCGTTGATTATGCGTGACCCCGGTCCGATTAATGAAAAAAAAGAAAGTACACGGAGTGTACTTTTGGGGTACATGGCGTGTACTTGGACTTTCCGTACTCCGCTTTAAGCGGTCTCCAAATCACCCCTACACACTGTGTGTGTGGCCCGGACACGGCCAACACACGGCCTGACGCGACATCAAAGTACACAACGCGTACTTTGAAAATTTCCAGATTTTCCTCTTTCTCAAAAACGACCCGAAAAGGAAAGACATACCGGAAATGAAGATCCAGGCTCTTACAAACTTCCCCCCTCAAAGAAATTCTTCCCCAAATTTCCCTAGCGAGGCATAGAAGAAGAAACCCCGAACAGCTCCGGCCACTACGATCATACATCGACCTCCCTCTCCCAGGTCTCGTCCTGTACTCGCCCTTACTGCCATAGAACCCGTACTAGAGGAACAGACCGGCCATGAAGAACCTTCATACTGCGATCAAAAATCCAGATAGGATGATCCTCAAACTACGCATCCGCTTCGAGCTCAACCTCCTCAGGTTGAAAGACACGAGACGGGTCTGAAAAGTAATGTCGTAGCTGAGAAACATGGAAGACGTCATGCATGGCCTGGTACCTCTGTGGTAACTGCAACTGGTAGGCAACTGGCCCAACTCTCTCCAACACCTCAAACGGCCCGACGTACCATGGTGAAAGCTTACCCTGTCTCCGAATAATCTTGTGTCCCAACCTCGGTGTAACACGCAGGAAAACCCGATCCCCAACCTCGAACTCCAGAGGTCGTCTCCGCTGATTAGCATAATACATCTGTCGAGACTGTGCTATAGCCATCCTCTTCCGAATCAACTCTATCTGCTCTGAGGTCTCCTGAACAAGACAAGGTCCCAGCAAAGCTGCCTCTCATACCTCCATCTAGCACAAAGGTGATCGACATGGCCTACCGTACAAAGCCTCGTAAGGTTCCATCTGAATAGTCGCCTAAAAACTGTTGTTATAGGAAAAATACACAAGAGGAATATGATTCTCCCAAGAACTTCCAAAGTCTAGGATGTAAGCTCAGAGCATATCATCCAGCACATGGATCGTATGCTCGGACTGGCCATCTTCCTGGGGATGGTATGCTGTACTCAGAAGTACCTGTGTACCCAAAGCCTTCTGAAGTCCCTGCCAGAACCGAGAAGTAAAACGCGCATCCCGATCTGAAACAATGGAGTGTGGAACTCCATGCAGACGTAAAATCTCTCGGATGTACAACCACCCCAGCTCATCAACACTGAAGGTCTCCTTGATTGGAAAGAAGTGAGCAACCTTTGTAAGCCTGTCGATGACAACCCAAACAACATCACTTCCTTGAGGTGACCTCAGTAACCCGGTCACAAAATCCATCATGACATCGTTCCACTTCCATTCAGGGATGGGTAACTGATGCAAAAGCCCTGCTGTTCGTTGATGCTCTGCTTTCACCTTCTGACAAGTATAACATCTCAAGACGAACCCAACAACATATCTCTTAATACCTGACCACCAGTACTGGTGGTGTAGATCACGATACAGCTTGGTGACGCCAAGATGAACTGTCCAAACTGAAGAATGAAAATCCCGCATCAGCTCCTCGTGTATATCTACTAGCACCCATACGCGTCCTTGGAAGTGAAAGATCTCATCCTCACCCACTGTCCATCCAGGAAGAGGGTCCTCTCCTGACACACTCTCCCGCAGGACTAGGCCTTCAGAGTCTGATAGCTGCCTCATCCGTACCCGATCAAGAAGGGTAGAGGTAACAACTATAGAAGATAGAAAAGTCTGTCCTTGTCTGTCGTGCACCTCCAAATGCATATTAGAGAACAGAGCCATAAGCTTCCACTCACTGTTGTCCTCCTGGACTGTCTAAATCTGAGTTCTCCTGCTCAACGCATCAACCACTGCGTTGCCCTTTCCCGACATATAGGAAATCTCAAAGTCGAAGGATTGAAGATACTCGACCCACCCGCGCTGTCTTAGATTCATATCACACTAAGTGAAAATGTACTTGAGACTCTTGTGGTCAGTGAAGACCACAGAGTGCTCTCCCAGAAGGTAATGCCTCCAACAACGTAAGTCATAAACAACATCTGCCAACTCCAGATCGTGCGTCGGGTAGTTCCTATCGTGCGGTCTCAACTACTGAGACTCATAAGCAACGACCCCATCTCCCTGCATAAGCACAACTCCCAATACGACATCTGAAGCATCACAATAGACTGTATATCTCTTCCCCATCTCTAGAAAGACTAGAATCGGTGCTGACTTCAACCTCCCTTTCAGCTCCTAAAAGGCTGTCTTACAAGAATATGACCATAAGAACTTCACCCCTTTCTTGGTCAAACCTGTTAGCAGTGCTGCAAGGCGTGAAAAGTTCTATATGAAACTCCTGTAGTATCCAGACAACCCTAGAAAACTCCACACCTCAAAGACATTCTTCAGCTACTCCCAGGAAACTATAGATCTCACTTTCTCTAGGTCCACTGATACTCCGACCTCTGAGATAACATGACCCAAGAAGTGAATCTGATCCATCCAAAAGTGGCATTTCGATAGATTATCATATAACTGATGCTCTATCAGTGTACTCATAACGATCTCAAGATGGGTATCATGGTCGTGTCGAGAGTGATAGTACACCAAGATGTCATCCACGAAAACCACCATGAAAGAATCCAAGTATGGATGAAACACTCGGTTCATCAGCACCATGAAAACTTCTGGCGCATTCATGAGACCGAACGGAATGACCGTATACTCATATAGACCATACCTGCTCTTGAAGGCTGTAAGAGGTATATCCGATGGTCTAACGCACAACTGATGATAACCAGATCTCAAATCAATCTTCGAGAACACTCGGGATCCTCAAATCTGATAAAATAGGTCATCGATCCTCGACAAGGGATATCGATTCTTGACCGTCAACTGGTTCAACTTCTGATAATCCACGCAACGTCGAAGGGTACTGTCTGCCTTCTTCGCAAAAAGGACAGGCAAACCCCAAGGAGAAGTACTGGGTCGGATGAAACCCTTTTCCTAAAACTCCTCCAACTTCTTCTTGAGCTCCTGCAACTCAGGTGTAGCCATTCTATAAGGAGGAATGGACACCGGTGCCACTCCTGGCACGAGCTCAATTGAGAAGTCTACTTCCCACTCTGGAGGTAAACTTGAAAAGTCCTCTGGAAAGACATCCCTGAAATGATCCACCACTGGAGGAAAGTCTAACTGTGAAGTCCCCTGGTCATCCAGATAAAGACTGGAAATCTGGGCTGTAACTCCTCCTAGCCTATGATGCTCTGGTCCATCTCTACCCGTATAGACATCCCACTCGCCTCTATGAAGAAACGATCTGCCCTATGGTGATACGAAACTCACCCTGCGGCGATAGCAATCGACGACTACCTGGAAGGGAACTAACCGGTCTATACCAAGAATGAAATCATAGCCTGTAATCTCTAGGATATAGAGATCCCATAAGAAGTGACACCCCGCAACCTCAAGAGGGCACTCTCTGCACTGACGTATGCTAGATTTCCTCATTCCCAATGGTGTGTCAAGAGTCAACATGTCGGTAGGCGAAAGGATACAGAGCCCAAGGCTCTCCACAACAACAACAGAGATAAAACTATGCGAAGCACCAGTATCGAAAAGAGTTGAAGATAAAACTGAGGCTGCTAAGATCGTACCTCGAACTGTAGAAGGGACGGTATCCTTCTCCTGGTGGGTTTGCTCCACGGTGAAAGTCTGGTCTGAACCACGACCCTGCGCCCCTGGATGAACACTCTGAGCTGATTCACTCTGTTGTCGCTGGTAACCTGGTGACTGAACACCACAACCGTGACCTCCACCTCGGCCCGAACGACCAGAAGAACTCCAGTTCCCAGACTGATAAGAATCTGGCGATACATCTCCTGTACATGGGGTCATAGAAGAACCCCTACCACTAGCTGTAGGTGAGAAGATCTGACAAAAATGCTGAAGATGGCCCATCTTGCCGCAAGATCGGCACTCCATCGGGTCTCTATGACACTGAGGACTAGTATGCCCACTCCTACCGCACTAGTAGCATACAACTTGGCTGCCAGAAGATACATTCTGCCTACCCTGATCTCCTCGAGACAGCTCCCTGCGATGCTTCCTACTAGCAGGAGGAACACTAGCTCTGGAGGTCGAACCGCCCTGGCTCACTACTCCAGAATCCCTCAGATTGCACTCAGTGATCAGCGCCTGGTTGAAAATAGAGGAAATATAAGTCAACCTAAAGATATTCACCTAGGAACAGATCTCCTGCCTGAGACCATCCTCAAACTTCTTAGCAAGGAACAACTCATCACCTGCTGGAATCGGCGTGAAGTGCTGCAGCTCGGTAAATCGAGACGAGTACTCCATAACAGAAAGAGTACCCTGCTCCAAACTCATAAACTCTTGGGTTCGGTTGTCCCTCAAGGTCTCTGGATAGAATTAATCGTATAAGATGCGTCAAAACTCATCCCAAGTCATACTCTGCTGGCGCCCTGACTGTGAGATCACCTCTTATCTGGAGGTATCTCCAGATGCTCGAAGATCGTTAGCGTGGCCTCTAGCCATGACTCTGCAGCCTGGGTTCCTCCATCCCTTGAGAAAATAGGAGGATGCTGCTTCTGGAAAACCCGCGTCAACTCATCCATCGATGGGGCAGGAGGCATCGCTCCCTGAAAGGTCTGCATCATCCTCAGGAAGTCCTCCATGAACTGTGCATCGGCACCTGCAACGGGTATAACTGCTGGTGCCAAGGCTGGCACAGTAGGAGGATCCGCAGGAGGTCCCTGATCGGCCATATCCAATGTTTGATTGCCGTCTGGCAGCTGACGTACAACCGAAGGATGTCTCGAAGGCATATCTCTGAAAGATCAAAAGAACACCTTAGATCAGGATCAACTAGGACAGAGAACACAAGAGTAAAAAATGGGAACAGGAGAAAATAACAAGAAAGTTCTACAAAACACAACTACACAGTGTGTATAAACACTACACGATGCGTCCTCTTAATCCAGACACATGGGCATGTACTTCTTCCACCTTTGGTCATGTAACAAACCAGACTACACGACATGTTGTCCTCTACACACGACATTCACTTCACCTCCATTCCCCTGCCCGAGTCTCTTTACATGGCTAACTCACATGGTCCTCTTAACCATAGACTACACGGTGTGTTCACTAATGACATGACATGTACCAAACAAGGTTTTGGCGACCCGTGTTGTTAGTTACACGGCCGGATACACGGCTGATCCTTACACGGTGTGTTCCGAACAAACACAGCATGTATAGGAGAGATAACACCGTCCCGTGTTGTTCATGACACGGAAGGGTACCTAGAACAAGACTACACGGTGTATTCTTACCCAAAACGGTGTGTACTACACGAGCTTCCCCGACCCGTGTTGTTAGTGACATGGCCGGGTACACGGCTCACTACTACACGGCGTGTAATGACTGTACACGGTGTGTTTCTGAAAACTTTTTCACCTCCCCATGTTTCTTCTCACACAGTCAGTGACACAGTTTAAAACTATACAGCATGTAGTCAAGTACACTCCATGTATTTTTGGGTTTTTTCAGGAAGTAGCTTAGAAACTGCACTGAAGCCCAGAAAACACTGAAAAAACAAACAAACATGAAGGTGACAAATTCCGATCCATGAGGGCCCATACTCCCCGCGAACCAAATCTTGGCATCTCCTACATATCATATACATGGGAAAAAAGTCAATGATCCACCAAGTTCTGATTCATGAGGGCCCATAACACGTCAAGAACCAAAATTTGGCATCCATTTAAGCAAGGAATAATACAAAAAATTACTCTATCAAAATGTAGGGATTGTATCAAGAATCTATCGAAACAACATGCATAATTCACACAACGTCTATCACAACCACATGAAATCGCTAATGCACCCTATATGGCATGGAAAGAATGCATGACATGTGATTTCTAACAAGTTCCTACATGATGCATGAGATGGAATACCCTCATCTCATCGGGTTGTGACAGAAATAAAATTTCAATACCACAACAATAACAACACAAGGCATGTGAATCACTCTAGGTGAAATCATATCAAACTTAAAATCTTAAAACCAGAAAACTGCAATAAACGAGGTAGATTGGATTTTCCCTATACACGGGTTAGCTACTCCTGGGCACAATTTATTACCAAGTACCGAATCCGTCCTATCCCTGGATAAAGGCTCTAAATAGTCAATCAAGAGAAAATAATTCCTCTGATACCACTTTGTAACATCTCAGTTCTGGAATCCACCCAGAGGTGCCTCGTACCCGGTTGGTCACATGGCCTCAAGCACATTTCCCCAAACGCCAGAGGCTGCCGACTAGAAGCGAGGGCCTTGGGTGTAAACAAGCATGAAATAGTGGAAGCAGTAAATATCCAACAACAATGCACAAGTAAACAGAGGAAGACTAAAATAATAAACCACTGGAGCACATATGTATATATGAAATGATGCATGATACATATCTAGGAAAACATCCAAATAGGTCATAATACTGGAAACAAAAACAGTACCAAAACAAGTACAAAAGAAAAGATAAACAGCTCCTCAGCATCGCAAGACTAATCTTGGTTCCATGCTCTCCTTCCCCAAAGAAATCAAGTACCAGAAATCGAAGGGCACTTTCCCTTGTCTATACCTGCAACAACATAGTCTGTTTGGGCCCAAAAGAATGGCCCAAACAGGGTGTGAGACTAAATCCCAGTAGGAAACTACCTGAAGATATGTGCCTCACAGTCAGTGAGCATATGGAAGGTAATAGTACAATAAGCAGTAAACAGTATAGTAAACAGCAGACAATAAACAGTAAGCAGTAACAGGATGATATACAGTAGTAATAAATCCACATAACAACAAGCAACAACATAGCAAACAACTAACCAAACAGGAACCCCTCCGGGAAGTACTCGTAGCCAACCCCTCTGGTTCTATCCAAGAAGTACCCACAACCCTCTAGGAAGTGCACTCATCCTAACCCCTATGGTTTGGTCATAAGAAATTATAAGTATCTCTGGGGAAGCTCTCTCGGTCAATTCCCCTTATAGTCTAGGGCAATCAGGGACTCTCTGAGGAAGATCACACGGTCTAACCCTCTTATATCCCCAAGGTCTAGAAACTCTCTGAGGAATCACACTCGGTCAATTCATCCTGTAGTCTCAGGGCTATCACAGACTCTATAAGGAAGCACTATTAGTCAATTCCTTCTCTAGCCTGGAAAGGTTTTAAGGAAGTTCAAACAAAGTAAAGACTCTCTGAGGAAGCTCACTCGGTCTACCCTCCTGTAGTCTATAATATCCAAGACTCTCTAGAAAGCTCACTCAGTCTATACCCTGTAGTCTATAATAACCAAGACTCTCTGAGGAAGCTCACTCGGTCTACCCTCCTGTAGTCTGTAATATCCAAGACTCTCTGGGAAGCTCACTCGGTCTATCCCTTATAGTCTAAAGCACCAGGTTCTCACAGTCCCGTGCCAGTCAGTGCATAATAATGATATAAGGCCAAAGTACACCTATAGAGATACTTGGCTAACCAAATCACACCTATAGAGCTACTTGGATAATCAGTATATAGTATAACAACATGTAAGAATATCATTCCATCCTACGACCACAAGGCATGGAAAACAGGTATAACGAACAAAGGCTAACAAACCCAAAGGTCACAATAAGAAAAAAGCATGGGAAAAACATCCAAGCACAACAATTATCCTCAAACAAGATCAAATTACCTCTACACAAGCATACAAGTAAGGCAGGAAAGCAACAAGGGAAAAACGGTAAACACACAATACCCCGTTCACGGGTATTGGTGGAAATTTTAACATAAAACTCAAAGACTTCTAAAGGTAAGGCACAAACCACCTACCTTGATGCTAGGAGATCAAAATACTTGAACCATGAGGCTTGATTCTCATTAGAACGATGTAGATCTATGAAAACGCACAAAATTTTCAACCCACGATAACTTGAGAAAGAGGAAAAATCAAGGAATGAAACTCAAGAAGAAGGAAGAGCTCACCGCTATGGTTCCAACGCAATCTAAGGTGGTCGATTCGGAAAACAGATAGAGGCTCGAGGGCTCAGAGGACGTTCGTGGCCGTATGGGGCGCTCTCGGTCGAAGAACCTGAAGAAGGATACATTTTCGTCGATTAGGCGTGACCCCGGTCTAATTAATGAAAAAAAATAAAGTACACAACGTGTACTTTTGGGGTACACGACATGTACTTGGCCTTTCTGTACTCCGCTTTAAGCGGTCTCCAAATCACCGCTACACACCATGTGTGTGGCCTGGACACGGCCAACACACGGGCTGACGCGACATCAAAGTACACGACATGTACTTATAAAGAACACGGCATGTAGTTTGAAAATTTCCAGATTTTCCTCTTTCTCAAAAATGACCAGAAAAGGAAAGACATACCTAAAACGAAGATCCAAGTTCTTACACTTTAGATGAGGTTCAGGGAAAAAAGGTTTCACTATTTCATGGATTTTTAGAATCTAAAGATTGAGAGGGTGTGGCTTTGGCCATCAGTACTATTCCCGTGCTCTTTGGCACGAGTCAGCTTTCCATGCTGGGATGAGATAATAGAAGCTGGATGTTATGGTTTTTAGTTTCTAAGAGGAGATTCTCTTTGGTAGTGAGTGTTGTTTTTGATCTTGAGTTTTGGTCTGTTGGAGACTGTTTTATTATGTTTAAGTCTTGATGTAATTGGTTCTCACTTTCCCTTAAAAGTGTTTGGAAATAAAAAAAGTAATTTTCAGTCAGTCATTTATAACCATTTTAATGAGATATTATTTTAATTTTTATTATTGATAGAGTTTTTGTTTCATGGTTCCACAGTCGAATCACTTGTGGATAATTATTTATGTTCTTGTCAAATGGGAATAAAACTGTATGAGCGAAATTAAATGGTATTAACATCATTAAATAAAATTAAATGGTCCCAAATATCCTTTTTTGTACCAATATAGGTATGATTCATTTAGTAAAAACATTAATGTTATGTGGTTAGTTCATTTAGGCTGTTTTACCGACCATCACAAACTAGATTTTCTTAATTTAATTAAATTATTTTTAAAACAATAAATAAATTGAAATAAGTTATAATATAATTATAATAATAATATTTAACCATAATATTTTTTCTATAATCATCCTTGAAGGTGGTGGAGAAAAATGAAATAATTGTTCATGGAGGTGCTGAACCAACCATATTGTGAACAATGTTTTCGTTTTGGAAACAAAAGAAGGGAGGGTATAAGATGGATATTACACCATAATAATAACATATCAGTATAAATTGGATACTAATGTTACTATTTTTAGGTGTGTAGAGATTATATGGGGGTGGTATAATAAGAAAAAAATTAAAATAAATTAAGTTTAGAGTTTACCTCTCCCATTGGCTGTCTCCTTTTAGTCTACCCTTAAGGCTCCTTGGAATGGTATTTGGATGATACCAATGGAACTAGTACTTAGGGGATTGGATTGGGAATGGAATTAGGTATAAATTTTACAATATCTAAGGATTATAATTTTTTAAGAGAAGGGGTGGTGAGGGGTGATATTTATAAGGGGATGAGATGGGTGTTTTTGAATATTATAATCATTAGTTTGTTATTTTGTCTTAAAAATTACGATAGTGATGAATATTATGAAAATATACAGTAAATAGTGCATGTGAGTTTTAAATAATGGGTGCTTACATCATCCATGACTAAACAAATTCATGCATTTAGTTCATAATGTTAAATATCATATTTTGTCGTATTTCACTATTCACCAAAAATTCAACTATTTCAGAAAAATATTAAAAATTTAACCTAGAAATTTTTCATCATTTATATTCCAAAAATTAAATCCATTTTATGAAAACAATTTTCTAAATTTTCTAAATTTAATTTTTAAATAAAATCCTCATTTATTTGAAAAATACCAATTTTAGTATTATGATCAATTTTATGACCCTTTGAAAAATTAATTATGGTCTCATAAAATTATATTATAATTAAAATACAACATAATAGTGATTTATAAATTCAATTTATGAAAATAAACTTTCTTTTAAATCATTATATTTATTATAAAAGTGTAATTAAAACATTTATGTTTTACTAAAACACAAGCACTTAATTTATCATTTTTAAAATATTTATTTACTTTTACCATTAAATAAATATATCATATTTTCATTTTATAAGATACCTAAATATTATTTTACATTTACATAGGTAAAATTACTATTCTAATGGTCAGGTTACTATTCATAACAGTCAGATTACTATTCTAATAGTCAAATTACTATTCCAACAATCATATTTTTAACAGTCATATGGGTTCCTTAATTTATATAAATACATTATATTTCATTAATTATTTATTAAATTATATTTTCTCTCATATTTATACATATATTTTTATTTTCAAAATGCATATTGAATTTCTAATATTCTGCTTCATTTCTACAGTGTTTTTAGTGAGTGTGATTATTCTAGGGGTTTGAGCATATCCAAATTTTCCTATTATTATTATTGTTATCTTATTTTATATTTTTCCCATTCTAATAATTTCAATTATTATATAATTTTTTATTATCTAAATGTAATGATTAAATATAATAAATTTTAGTTGGTTTTGCCATGTAGTGAGTGTGCATCATATAATATTATATTAATAAATATGACATAATTATATATTTAGAAGGGAAATTACATTGATAAAATTATAGTTCATTACAAAAACAGACTTAATCATTATACTCCAAAAGAATTCAAGGAAGAATGATGGTATGTGGGTCATTTTTACTGTCTTACTAAGTCTTCTCATTTATTAGAGATAAAATAAAATCTTCCCCTTGAGCACCTTGCTCAGATTTATATTAATAAAATCGTAAGGATTCATGGGGAACCTATATTTATTATATCTAATCATGACCTTCGGTTAACATTGAAATTTCGAAAGAGTCTTTAAAAGGATATTGACAATGAGATACATTTAATAACCGCCTATCATCCTCAGACTGATGGGAAATCTGAAAGAACTACCCAGACTTTATAAGTTATACCGAGATCACGTTCTCTTAACTTTCAAGGCATGTGGGATTAGTATTTACTCCAAATCCATATTTTTGTATTTTAAAAAAACACTTTAAGTATAAGTGGTAACTGTACATTTCCAAAACCAAAAATGATACAATAACCTGACATTACCTGACATTATGAAAATCAAACCTAGAATTCAAAATCATAAACATCCAAAATACCAAATTGAAAGTTTAAAATTACACATAGATTAATGCACCACCAAAATGTCTCTGGATGTGAGATCTAACCACGAAACCTTGATCCAAACTTCCTAAAATTGAAACACAATCATCAAAGAAAAACCCATCACTGTCAAATCATCACGTTATGGTCTTCCACATCGCTAAAAAACTACACTCTCTGGTATGATCTCGATGGCTCTAGAGAAAAAAACAAACACCCTAAAGTAATCCAAACTAGAAACATCAATGATAAAAAACAAACAAAACTTTGATGAACAAAACAACATCATAATTAAATAACAATAACAAACACCAAAAAGGTCCTGAAGGGGAAGAATCCAATGTTAGGCGCTTCTCCTAGAAACCATAGGCCACCCAAACCGCACATCCCAAAACATCCTTGGATACCACCACACCAGACCAATGGGGAAGGGCATGATGAACCAAGACACCAGACTAGAGTTGAGAAGATGAGGCTTGGAAAGAGTCCATTCCTTCACAAGAGCATCATCACAGATATAAAAATAAGTTTCATACTTCAACCTATTGGGAATAATTTAGAGAAAGAAATTTAGTTGTCCTATAGATTATAAAGGATGAGACTATTAAAGTATGAAATATTAATGATTATATTAACGAATACTAGAGTAGAAAAATAGCCACGTTGATAATCAAAGGAAATAATTATAATTTCATGTTGGGGATCATGTATTATTGAAGGTTTCACCATGAAATGGAGATTTAAGTTTTGGTAAAAAGAGGAAGTTAACCCCTAGGTATATTGGACCTTTTGAAATACTAGAAAGATATTGAGTTGTAACTTTCTGACTAGCTATGCTTCCCAACATTTCTAAAGTACATGATGTATTATATGTTTCAATGTAGAGGAAATAAATTCTAGATCCAATTAATGTGCTCATATATGATGGAATAAGGTTGGAGCTTAACTTATCTTATAATGAAGAGCCTGTCCAACTTCTTGAAACTAGAGAGTAAGTGTTACAGAATTAGAAAAATTGATTAGTGAAAGTTATTTGGAGAAACCATAGGTTAGAAAAGGAAACCTATGATCTAGAATCTATAAGTAAGGATTATCCACAATTTTTCAATAGTTAATATATAAACCAATTTTTAGGACCAAATTATTTATGGGGGGGGGAGGATGTAATACCCAAGACCCTATTGTAGCAAGTAAACACCATATCCCGAACTATCACATAATGTAAAAAATAAAGATACTTTATTCATAAGTATATTTAAAAGTTTAATTTTCAAATTCTATAATTCTATTTTAACAAAATAAACTTCATTTTTTAATTCTTCATAAAGATATTATCTTAAGATATATTTTTGGGACTTTTCTAAAAAAAATGTTTTATGCATACAAATGTTAAAATTAGTTTTCCCTACACATATTAATTTTATTGATAAAATATAATTTAAATTTAGATTCAGTAGGTACAAATTATATAACTATTAAAATATTATTTTTATTCATTTTAAATAAATTACATAGGATAATGATTAATTACCTTGATAAAAGTACACCGATTTTTTCAAAGAATTAATTTTATAAGAGTTATATAATTTTTATCTAAATAAATTAGATTAATATAATTTAAAATATAAATATTATATTATGTTTAAAAACATAAAAAAATATAAACACTCATTAAATTAATAATTAATTGGAAATAAAAATAAAAAACACTTAATATATAAAGGATGTTTTTCTATAAAAGTAGTTTTTCCTATATCTTATGTTTTAATTTAAAAGGTAATTTTATAATATTTAAAAATTTAATTAGGTTAAATAGATCCAAAATTTATATTCAAAAAATATAAATTTTGTAATAAGGTACATATTATATTCTCAATTATAAAATAATTACCATGGTTAATTATTAATCAAGAACAATAAGGGTAAAACAAGTAAATAAGGAATCCCATTTTTTTAATAATTAAAAGATCACATACACCATTTAGAAAGACTTTTTAGGTAATAAAGTAATACCCACATGTCCCACCTAGAATTTCTACACTTAATTCACCTAACTTACCAAACCCACCTAACACCCATGTGATTCCATTATTACCCCTTACCCAACTCTAGTTTTCCATGAAAGCCCCTCTTTTTCACCTATAAAAGGAGTTCACTCCCACCCTTTCACTCATACCACTCCACCAAAAGGACTTGATCATGAAATAACTTTACCTATCCATCTATAAATCCCTCCTAAATAGTTATTATGGTTCCAAGGGATCCTCCCAATCTTTAAGAAGCTACTTGGAAAGGTAAGGGTTCTCCTCCTCTTTTTGATTCAAGTACTTATTTTGTGATAATACCTTTAAGTTTCAATTTATTATGCCTTAATTTTAAAATTATAAATCTTTTAATATAAAAATAATTTCCTATTTATGATATAATATCCTTCCCTCTCATTAAAACTATTCTATAAAACTTTTTTATATCTATTATTCTATCAAAATCACTCCTCAATTCTCTCCCTCCTATTTGAATTCAAGCACTTTCCTTTTTTATAAGCCTTTAGGTTTCCATGTGATTATGAATATAAATATTAATAATCAATAATTTAATATCCAATTTATATCCTATTAATGATACACTACCTTCTCTCACTCATTAAACCCATTTCATAATCCCTTTTTATAGTCATCATGATACTAAAATCATTCCTTGATTTTACATATTCATGTTATAAATAACCAACTCTAATATAATTAAATGGTATCTATATAAATGAATTTTATAAAGATTTATGTGTATTAAAAATTTTCTTAATTAAGTGATTAATATATCTAGATTTATGATATAGGGGTTTAACTTATGTTCATGGAAGTCAGGATAAGATGTAAGGATTTTCTGTCTCAAATTCATCTCTTTGAGAATGTTTTGTATTATGCACATAATTTTCATTATATTGTGTATATAATGAATATTTAAGATGTTATATCATGAAATTAATTTATTCATGGTATTTTAATATCATGCTTAATTACTATCTTTCAATAGGTTATGATTAAATTTCTACCCAATCCATAAGTGGGGGGTTTCCATCTCAATTTTAATTATTTGAGACTCATGTTATATCCACCAACTATTTTATTTTTTGTGGTGAATAAATTGATATGGAATATTTTTTTTAGATATTACTCATGAAATTTAAGTGATTTAAAAGTTTATATTGTTATCCATCTCTCATATTCTTTTTATTTAGGAGTTACCAAAACTGTCGTAAAACTCAATCTTTTCCATGGTGGAAAATCCATCATAAGTTTTAGAAAATTAAATGTGTATATAATTTAATATAAAATACATACCTTTATAGATACTAGAAAGTGGATTTAGTTTTGTAATAGATTCACCTATGGGTAATCATCCTGAAAATGGTTGGTTTCACATTTACTCAATCATCACCCTCATGCATGATGAGTGGGCCTAAGACTGAACACCTAGCAAGACACTCCCAGGGGATATGATTTGGAATATTCAAATGCTCTTAATAAAACATGATGGAGTATTTTTACTACCATTACCTTGGTCTCCTACCAATTAAAATTATTGAAACCAATTACTATCTTCCATGGATAACTCAGTACATTAAAGGTACCCACACCTCTATATTTCTTTGATGAGGATAATTTATGTTACTTTGATGATAACCCACAAATTTTAAGTTGATTAAGGGATTTTCTCCCAGAAATACACATTATTATATTGAATGGGGATGTATTTTATTTCCATATTTCTCATTATACAAATATCCAAGTTTTATTCAGTAATAGGTTCCTCAAGGAATGGTTTGAAAGGTCTTGATGACTCTTATGGTGGATTGTAGATGCCGAAAACCACTCAAGGGATGAAGAAGGTATAATCATGATAAAGTGAAGCCATATTTGGACCTGGGGATCCATTCCGGGGGGCCCGGAGGGTCCGCGTGAAAAAAATTCCACGGTGCATGAAAAAAATGTCCCGTGTGAAAAACTCAGTGTTTCACGAGATCTTTCCATGCAGGCAGGAAAAGTTACACGCCGCTGCCCCATGCGGTTGAATTTTCGCGCTGCTGACGTTGGCGTGAAATATTTTGTGCAGCCCTATTTTCCATGCGGATCCGCAACCCTAAGCGCCTATAAATAGAAGGTCACCCCTTAGACATTCGGGCTAAAGAATCTGAACCGTCTCTCTGGCGCAAAATTCACCTCTCGTGCATGAAAAAGATGGATCTCAGGTACTTAATTTTTTGTGCCAGGTCTCTCGGGGATCCGCCTTTGCGCGAGACCTCTCAGGCTTAATCCTCGTCCAAATCCCATCCCCCACGTGCAATTCCTTCTAATTGCACGCAATCCTTTCTTCAGCGCGCAATTCCTTCCAAATTGCGCGCCCTCCTTTCTGCGCCGCCCCAACCTTTTTCACACATGCCGGCCGATTGTGCGCCGCCCAGGACTTTTGCGCGCAAGCCGGATGATTGCGCGCCTCCCCAGCCTTTTGCATGCAAGCATCCCTATTACGTACCGACCCAACCCCATTTTAGCGCAACTGTTCCTTTTGCGCACAAGCCTCCCTCCTTGTGTTCCCATGATGTCCCTCTTCCAGGCATCACTTTCGGGCACCTCCCGCATCCAAAACACCTTCTCCATATACTCTTTTCTCTTATGACCCTCTAGGTTCATGCGAAGTAACTTTAAAGTCCCTTGTACGATACTTCCCATTGCATTGCTTCGCCTCATGATTCTTCACATAGGAATGCTAACGGCTATTGCTTATTCTCATAGCCATGCTAACATGTACCCCCTAGTGGTTCTCTCCATAACACCCTTATCCACGACATTTCATGTCCCTTATCTTCACCAAGGTGCAGAGGGTACTGATTATGTAAGTCCTAGGGGTGCGGAGTGAACCCTTTTCTCATCCGAGCTGCAGGACGTTAAATTTCCAAGAATCATCATCCTCAACACATGACGTTAAACTGTGACCTCGCCCCATGCCTCACATGCAGGGTTCCCCCACCTTGGACATTCTGCACACCCACTGGTCTCCACAAGAGTGAGATCATTCCTCACATGGAATAAGATCCTCTTTATCGGAGCGGTGTCTGTCCGTGGGGAAAGGGAAAGCACCTTGGTGTAATCCCCTAGCTTTTCTTGTAGGAGGAAGCATCCCTGCCCCTCCTTTATTCGGTGCCAAATCCCTCTCCCACTGGGATTTGTCACTACAGGGCCTCCATCCTGGAGTAAGTCCCAACCTCTTTGGGCTGCGGACCACGCGTAAGCCCCTGTTTCCTCTTTGGGCTGCTAACTATGTGTAAGACACACTCCACTTCCCATGGACACACCTTTCGCGATGTGATCACCAGGTCTCAACTGCCTCTTGTTTCTCACACCGAGCATGAGTCACGTGAGCTTAGATTAAGCATCGACCATGACATCCTCTCCGGGAGTCCTAGAGTGTAAGCCCCACACACCCATTCCGAACTACGTGGATTTTGATCCTTGCTAAGGCGAGGTACATAGAAAGCCTCCCCATGGTTCAATCCCAACACCCAGTCGCTCTGAACCCCTTCACGTCGGTTCGCCCAGACTTTCGAACTATGGGGACTTTGATCTATGCCAAGGCATGGTATGTTGGAAGCCTCCCTGAGGTCCAAGTCTAATAACCATTGGTCCCAACCATCTTCACATCGGTGTACCAAGCCCCATTCTGAACTATGTGGAATTTGATCCTTTATAAGGCGAGGTACGTAGGAAGCCTCCCTAAGGTTCAATCCCAATACCCGGTCGCTCCGACCCCCTTCATTTAGATTCTCCCAAACTTCTGAACTACGGGGAATTTGATCCATGCCAAGTCATAGTATGTTGGAAGCCTCCCTGAGGTTCAAGCCCAACAACCATTGGTCTTGACCATCTTCACATCGATGTACTAAAATGCATGGCTGATTTTCGCCTATCGACCGGTCAAGGTTCCAGTGCTCTGCTAATGTGTATAGCAGCACTCGGGTCAAATCGTCGGCGATGATACTTTGTAATAGTCGTTTGTTTTTAGTTGATTGTATTTTTATTAGGGGGGTTTGTATGCAGAGCTTAATTGAAATGATTTATTTAATATAATTGATTTAACAAATTGATAAATATTAGGGTGAGTTCATCATTAGGGAGTTAATCTTGTGATATCCTTGAGATTTTCTTTATATTGCATTTAAATTAACACCCACTTCACAAGATAACGTTGATTGGAATTCCTAAGTGTTAAGGATTTAATCTAAGCCTTAACTTAACATAGGGTTCTAATCATTACCATTACTTGTTTATGGTAGTGTATTTATGGTTCCAGTAATCTATGGAAACCACATGTTAAAAAAATATGTCATTAATCCATGACATGTTAATTCCAACATACACAATGTTAAATTAACGAATACTCATCGAGAAAATACTCTCAATCACTTAACATCCCTAAATTTTGACTCACCCCAATGAGAGATTTACTCAGAAATTTGGGTGTTTAATAATATGGTTATAATGATTATGATGATAAATTAAGAATAGAAGAAAAATAAAGGGATAAGAAAAGAGTGGTGTGTCAAACACACACACACGAACAATGATGAGAATTAAAAAAACGAACTTTCGATTGAATGAGGAAGAAAAAGAAGAGAAGAGGATTAAACTATATTTAAACTATTTTAAGAACATTAATATTAATCTAAAGAAGGTGTATGAAAATAAGAGATATTGAAGACGAAACTTGCATTAAAACAGAATTACAAAACACAAACTTACAAGATTACAAACGAAGAACAACACAAAAGTGAAAGGAAACAAAGAGAGGAGGAAGGGTATCTCAAGTGAAAACTTGAGTATGGAAGGTCCTCCAAATCCCTTGTAAAGGCTTTTTTCGTGACAATATGTGCTCCTCTATTCTTAAATTCCAACCCCTTTGAAGGAGAGGAGGGGGATGCATTTATAGCCCAAGGAAGTGGACTGTTTTCATTCCAAATCTTTCCCTCCACTTGCATTGCCAAGTTGGCTATTTAGAAAGCCTAATATCAAGATATCTCATTCTTAAAAGTTTTATATAATAAAGTTTTCCAACCTATCTCAAAATTTGGAGTCATTTGGACCTATGGAGCCAAAGTTATGGCCGGTTTATTAAACAAATTTAATCTGTCTATTTCAATCAAATATTTTTTAAGTCCAAAATGTGAAAGGGTTTTTGAATAGGAAGATGCCTTCACAGCCGAATGATTTATTCAACAAAGTCGGAAGCCTATATCTCCTATTTCACACTGCAAAAGTTCAGATCTATTTGATGATTACATCATGAGATATGTCATGAATAGTGTACGGATTTTAATTCCCAACCAGAATGGTGGGATAGATATAAAAGCTTCATTTGGGATCCTTTTTCTTAGATTTGGGCCCTGAAATATTTATCCATGATTATTTTGGATAATAAAGAACATATGGTAGAGTTTCATAAAATTTGGACTTCGGGATTTAGACCAGTAACTCAATCATCATGGCTGGTCCAGTTTCTTCACAAATTCTTTGGGTCATCTTGTGTGGTCCATGTGATCCTTCAAATGGAAGAATTGGACCATGATCAATTCTAATGAAATGTTGTATATTGAATTAGGAATCCTAAAATATAATAACCAAACAATTTGGATCATTAGGGGGAGAGTTATAAATAAAATTGTAAACTGACTCAATTGGACTACTTCTAAAAATGCTCAAAAATTATACTTAGTATTAAAACATTAATATTTCACACAAATTATGCACATTTCATATAAAATCAGTAAAGGGGGTATATAATAAGTCATGAAAATATTAATAACATCAACTCCCCCACAATTAGTCTTTTTCATGTCCTCATGTGCAAGAAATATAAAAAGATAACAAAATAATTTTCACCCACCAACAAATATTAAAATTTTGTTTTCTCCAATCAGGGGAGGTTTAGAATATTTCACTCATCCATTTTGAATTCCACCAAAAGTTGTTACAGAAACAATGTTCCAAAACTAATTCATTTTTTTATGCTCAAATTTAGAAATGGAAAATATGGACACTCAAAACTCACACCTCTCAAGATGATAAAATTCATTTGTGGATGTTCACTCTTTCACCAACCAAAAGTAAAAAATATTAGAGTTTGAAAGAGCTCTCAGCTTCCAATCCCTATCCAAAGTGAAAAAGAATCAAGAGGTATTTTTAAGGGGTTTTTCTGTGGCTATGGGAAGGTAGGAATATAATGTCCAAGAGGGAGAAAAAGAGGGTCAAAACACCAACATAGAAAAAGCAATGCACATTTTTTTGAAATAAAACACGGAAGGAAATGAAAACACATATTTACAAGGGAATGATTGTGTGAAGAAATACACAATAGAGGAAGAAAATTTTAAGGGGATGAGAAGATGAAATATTTACAAACCACAAAACTTCTCCCAATGACATAAGAATATAATGCAAGTGTTCTTTTTTTCTTCTCTTTTTTTGAAAGTTGAACTTGGAAAAGATCTCACACTCATATCCCAACCCATGATTGATCTCCTCACGACACTAATTGTTACAGTTATAACAAGATCAAAGGTTGAGAAATAGTGATTTTTGACCTACCCAAGAAACAACCCGTTCTTATTTTCATTTTTTTTGATTTTTTTTGATTTTTTTGAACATTTTTCAACTGTACATGATAAACATATATACATTCCCAAACCCCACTGAAGGAAAACATCTCCCCCACACTTAAAATGATGCTTTCACTCAAGCATAAGATAATATAGTGATATCAACAAAGGGTACCCAAAATTAAATCCATTCCCCCCACAATTAAATTTCAAAATAAATATGCAATGAAAATCCATGTTGATATTGGGTGGGATAAGGAATTGGGCTTGTAATGTGGATATCAAATAAAAGGTTTTCATAGGCTCGAAGGGGCTTTCAAAAGGAGGATTAATATATGGTTAATGGGAGGCTATTTGGCTATTATAATTCTCATGTGGCTCAGAAAATTCCTCTATAATATTAATGCACACTGAAGTAGGAAATTAATCTCGAAGGTTTGAAAACTAAAGACTCAAAAATGGGGGTGAAAACACACATTTTGAAAATATGGCCATAGGTGGCCTTGTCATAAAAGCAAATGTTGTTCCTCACGGGTGGGGAAAATCATTTTCCAAATAAAAAATTGAGCATTCAAAATGTGTTGGTTTTGTCACAAAATTCTTTATCCAAAGTCATGATGAAAATATACAATTTTTGAGATGAAAACATTCCTGTTGACTCCCCAAAAAGGTTGGACAAAATTTCAAAACTCGATGGTGAGTAAGCAGGACTCTTTATTTTTTTGTATTTTTTTTGTTATGATTTTTTTTGTTTTTTATTTTTAGATTTTTTTTAGTTTTTAATAAAGACATACTCATAAAA
Source organism: Viscum album (assembly GCA_963277665.1). Classification (NCBI taxonomy): domain Eukaryota; kingdom Viridiplantae; phylum Streptophyta; class Magnoliopsida; order Santalales; family Viscaceae; genus Viscum; species Viscum album. The sequence goes on along the minus strand of OY728135.1, from coordinate 1,662,572,253 downwards.
AAGACAAAGAGAAAAATAAAGGTTTTGAAAAAGAAAGAGGTAAAAAAAAGAAAGAGAGAGGAAGAAGAAGATAGAGGTAGAGAGAGGAAGAGATAGAGAGAGAGTTAAAGGGAAAGAGGTGCCCCCTGGTTTGGATTTGGTGGGTTTCCATCTCCATCTAGTGGTAGGTCGACTGGAGAAGTTGGGGATCCAGTGGAAGTCGATGTTGATCCAGGATTGTGCATCCTCTTATGGTGATGCTTTAACCGATTTCCATTAACCGTGAATGTACTTTTGGAAGAGGGGTCTTGGACTTGTACTGCACCAAATGGGTAAAAATTAGTAATAACAAAAGGACCTTCCCAACAAGAATTAAGCTTACCTGGGTGAAGCCAAAATCGAGAATTGAAGAGAATTACCTTATCACATTCATGTAATACCTTTCTCAGGATGTGTTTGTCATGGAGTGCCTTGGATTTTTTTTGTAGAGATTAGAATTCTCATAATAATCAAGTAGAAGCTCCTCTAGTTCATCCAATTGCAACAATCTTTCTTCACCGGATTTTTCAAGATCAAAATTACAAGTTTTCACTGCCTAAAATGACTTATGTTGGATTTCAACTGGAAAATGACATGCTTTACCAAATAATATCCTAAAAAGAGACATCCCAATGGGTGTTTTATAGTCAGTTCGATAAGCCCAAAGTGCTTCACCAAGTCTTTCAGGCCAGTCTTTTCTAGTGGGTTTTACAATTCTCTAAAGCACTCTTTTCACTTCTCTATTAGAAAGTTCATCCATTCCATTTGTTTGGGGGTGATATGAAGTTTAAGTTTTATGTATAACTCCATTATTTTTCAAAAGAGATTCCATGGTTTTATTACAAAAATGGGTTCCTAAGTCACTTATCAAGGCACGAGGTGTGCCGAATCATTAGAAGATGTGTGTATTTAGGAACTCACTAACAGTATGTGAATCATCCTTTCTAGTGGGTTTGGACACAACCCACCTAGAAACATAATCAACCGAAAGAATAATTTATGAGAATCCATTGGAAGGGGGGAATGGTCCCATGAAATCGATGCCCCAAACATCAAAAATCTCACAAAAAATTAAAGGCTTTTGGAACATTTTATTTCTCTTTGAAATTGTGCCAAAATTTTGGCAAGTGGGACATGATTGAAAGAACTCATGTGAGTCCTTAAAGAGTGAAGGCCAAAAGAATCCAGAGTCTAGGACCTTTCTAGAGGCCCTTTGTGGTCCAAAGTGGCCACCACCAGGTATTTAGTGAAAAAATTCTAATATGGAAGAATGGTCATTTTCATCGACACATATCCTTATTACCATGTCTGACCCAGTTTTCCAAAGTTTATTTTCTTCCCAAAAATAGTATTTTGAATCACTTTTCAACTTCTTTTTTTGTTCTTTTGAAATTTTTTTAGGATTCACACCAAAACCAAGTAATTTACAATTGGGGAATACCATGGTATTTTTGGAGTGAGAGATGAAAGGTGCTTAGTGGGGAATTCAGGATCGATGATTTCAGAATGAGAAGAATTAGAAATTCTACTCAAGTGATCAGCCAACGGGTTTTCTTTTCCTGGTCTATCTTTTATTTCAAGGTAAAACTCTTGGAGCATTAGGATCCATCTTATTAGCCTCTGTTTGGAATCACTTTTCTTGAGTAAGAACTTTATAGCAAAATGGTCCGTGAAGATGATGATTTTGGCACCTAAGAGATAGGTCCGGAATTTATCTAAGGCAAAAAACACTGCTAAAAGTTCTTTTTCAGTGACAGTGTAGTGAGATTGAGTTTCATCCAATGTTTTTGAGGCATAATAGATGACATGAGGAATATTTTCTCTTATTTGACCAAGAACAACCCCAATGACTCTATCAGAAGCATCACACATCAGCTCAAAGGGTAAGGACCAATCTGGGGGTTGGATTATTGGGGTGGATGTTAGAGCAGTTTTGAGTTCAACAAAGGCTCTCTTGCAAACCTCATCGAAATGGAATGTGACATCATTTTTGAGCAACCGAGTGAGTGGGAGGGAAATACTACTGAATTTATAGATAAATCTCTGATAGAAACCGTCATGACCGAGAAATGAACGGATGTCTTGAATAGAAGTGGGCTGAGGAAGTGATTGAATCACTTCAATTTTGGAAGGATCGACTTCAATACCGTCTTTTGAAACTATGCTACCTAGAACAATCCCATTTGTAACCATGAAGTGACATTTTTCAAAATTTAACACAAGGTTGCACTTGACACACTTTTGGAGGACTAGAGAGAGTGAATTCAAACAAAATTCAAATGACTCACCATAAATGGTGAAGTCATCCATGAATAATTCCATGCAGTGTTCAATGAATTCGGAAAAGATACTCATCATACACCTCTGGAATGTTGCAGGATCATTGCAAAGGCCAAAAGGAATTATTCTATATGCATGTGTTCCAAAGGGGCAAGTGAAAGTAGTATTTTCTTGTTCCTGAGGTGCGATTGGGATTTGTAATTAGCCGGTGTATCCATAAAGAAAGCAATAGTGTGAATTTCCAGCTAATCGTTCTAGCATTTGATCAAGGAATGTAAGAGGGTAGTGATATTTTCTTATTTCAACATTCAATTTCCTATATTCGATGCACACACTCCATTTTTTCTTCACTCGAGTTGTGACTACCTATCCATGTTCATTTGTGACAACAGTTATCCCACCCTTCTTAGGTACAACTTGAATTGGAATAACCCATTAACTATCAGAAATTGGGTAGATAATACTAGATTGAAGAAGCTTGGTGATCTCTTCCCTAACTACCTCAAGTATGAGTGGATTGAGTCTTCTTTGTGGTTGTATAATTGGTTTGGATGACTCCTCAAGAGGGATTTGATGCATGCAAAGGGCATGGTTGATTCCTGGTATGTCATATAGGGTCCAACCTATGGCCTTTTTGTTTTCCTCTAACACCTGAACAAGTTTGGACTCTTCCGTTTCAGTAAGTGAAGCAGAGATAATGACAGGATATGAGTGATCACAGAAAAGGAATGTATATTTGAGGTGTTCAGGAAGAAGTTTTAGATCAGTATAATCTCTCATTTGTGGGTTAGACATCTTAGGAATGGATGAAGGGACTATAGTTGCTTCAGATTCATTTTCCTTAATACTATCCAAGGTGGAGCAATAGATATCAGAGTTGATGTGGGATTCAAAAGAGTTTTCAAGTTCCTCTAGATTTATGGAGTTTATGAATGAGAGGTCCACATAAACTTCACCATTTATGACTTGGTTAATCATGTTGTAGATTTCAAAAGATCCTTTATCATCAGAATAGGATGAACATGATGTAATGAGGTTCAATTGAATCTTAGAAGTGTCCTCAGAAGCATGGATTGAGAATGCGGAGTAATCCTTAGATGGGTATCACATGGATTGGAAAATGTTTAATTTGACCAGTTGGTCACCAAATTCCATGGATAAGATGCCTTAATGAACATCAATTTTGGTTCTAGCAGTCACGAGGAATGGTCTTCCTAGAGTTATGGGAGATCGAGAAGAGTTCATCTCACCTTCCATGTCAAGGACATAGAAATCATCTAGGAAGATAAGATCATTAACACGAACAAGGACATCCTCAATTATACCCTTAGGACTAGTAGTGCTTCAATTGTACAATTGAATAAAAACACCCATTGGATGTAAGGGAAATAGACCAAGGTTAGAGAATATGGATTTGGTCATGACATTAATTGAGGATACTAAGTCTATGAGTGCATCATCAAAGTTAGAACTTCCAATTTGGCATGGAACCATAAAGGTCCCTGGATCTTTTCACTTTATGGGAATAGACTGCTAGGTGGAAACATTTTCGAAGGTCCTAATTTGCCTCTTGTGGGTACACAACTCCTTGAGAAACTTGGCATAATTAGGAATTTGTTTTATGTCATCTAAGAGGGGAATGTTGACTTCAACATTTCTAAACATGTCGAGCATTTCAGGATCGGGTTCAAAGGACTTCTTTGTCTTAGAAACGGATTGTGGAAAAGGAGTTGGGTTCCTATGTGAAATAGAAGGAGGTTAGGGAATGGATTCAGGTTCCTTTTCTAGTTTCTTTTTCTTTTCATTTTCTAGGTCAACATTCAAAGGAGGGTTGGAGGACTTATCTTGAGGCATATCAATTTGCTTTCCCGATCTAAGTGCAATTTCACTTACATTACCCTTGGGGTTGGGTAATGTTTGAGCTGGGATTTGGGAAGAATTGGATGGTTGTTGCTGACTAAGGTGGGATGCAAGTTGACCAATTTGGGTTTCAATGTTCTTGAGGCTAGAATGGGTGAAAGAGGAAAGATCTTACACTGCACTTTCCCATGGTTGCTTAGAAGAAAAGGCTTTTCCCAGATTGGGATTACCTAGATTTTGGTTCTTGGGAAATCTATTGTATTGGTTTTGGAATTGGGAAGGCTCACTAGGATAATGGAATCCAGGAGGAGGATTGTTCCTTTGAGGTTAAGGAATAAAAGGATAAGGTTGTTGGAAATTACCAACACCTTGACCATATTGAAACTGGTTTGGGTTTTGAGGAGGGAATTGAGGGGGATGAGATATGGGATTACCATACCTAAGGCCTTGGTTATAGGAAGAAGAGAAGGGCTCAGAGTGAGGTTGATTGAAGTTTATAACAAACTAACCTGATAGTTGAGGGTTGGTGTTCTGCTGAGCATATGCTGCATTGATCTCCATTGGTCCAGATGAATCAGATTGATCCTCTTGAAGTTGTAGTCATGTGTCAATTTGATGAGATGGATAGTTACAAATTCCATAGTTTTTAACAGGTCCAAGAAACATTGATTGCAGAGAAGAGGAGGTTGGGGATTTGGTAGCCACATCTAGTTGTCGCACAAGACCTGTAAGTTCACTCATCCACTCAGTCATCTTGTTTGGATCAATTGATTGATTATCTTGGGATTGTTTTACTTGAGCATGTTCTCGAGTATGGAATTGTTGTGTTTTTTCAGCCATGTTACTTATGAGATCTCTTGCAGCTGTAGGAGTTTTATCAACAAGAGAACTGCCACTTGCGACATCAATGAGAGTTATCTTCATAGCCAATAACCCCTCATAGAAGTATTGGATCAAGAGTTGATCAGGTATTTGGTGGTGTGGGTAGGTTTCAACAAGACTTTTGAACCTCTCCCAGTATTCATGGAGTGATTCACTTGGGAACTGACGGATACCACTTATTCCCTTTTGGATATAAGCAGTACGAGAAGCAGGAAAGAATTTCTCTAAGAAGAGTCTCTTCATGTCATTCCATGTGGTTATAGAATTATGAGGTAGGTATTAAAGCCATGACTTAGCAGTTTCAGCTAGGGAGAAAGGGAATACTCGGAGTTTGATTTGTTCCTTAGAAACCCCTTGAGGCTTCATGGTAGAGCACACCACTTGGAACTCTTTAAGGTGGAGATGCGGATCCTCACTGGCTAGCCCATGGAAATGAGGAAGAAGATGAATCAAACCTGATTTGAGTTCGAATTCATCTTCTATGTTTGGATATTGAATACTAAGAGGTTGGTAATTCATATCAGGGGAAGCAAGTTCTTTAAGTGTTTGTTTCCTAGGATTGGCCATATCTAATTCAATTGGTTGGACAAGGAATGGTTCTTGAATTATTTTATTTTCTCTTATGTTACTCCTAAGTTGGCGAAGTGTTCGCTCAATTTCAGGGTCAAACAAATCTGAGGGATTGTTTGGGAGGCTATGGGGCATTTAGAGAGATGTTATAAGGAAAAGTAAGATGGGTTTTTCTTTGTGTTTTTTTTTCAATTGTTTTTTTAAATTTTGTTTTTTTTTGTTTTTTTACAATAACCAAAAGCTAATGACTACTTAAAACACCATCCCCAACAACGGTGCCATTTGAAATGTATGGATGATTGTCTCCTATCGACCGGTCAAGGTTCCGGTGCTCTGCTAATGTGTATAGCAGCACTCGGGTCGAATCCTCGGCGATGATACTTTGTAATAGTCGTTTGTTTTTAGTTGATTGTATTTTGATTAGGGGGGTTTGTTTGCAGAGATTAATTGAAATGATTGATTGACTATAATTGATTTAACAAATTGATAAATATTGGTGTGAGTTCATCATTAGGGAGTTAATCTTGTGATATCCTTGATCTTTTCTTTATATTGCATTTAAATTAACACCCACTTCACAAGATAACATTGATTTGAATTCCTAAGTGTTAAGGATTTAATCTAAGACTTAACTTAACATAGGGTTCTAATCATTACCATTACTTGTTTATGGTAGTGTATTTATGGTTCTAGTAATCCATGGAAACCAGATGTTAAACAAAATATGTCATTAATCCATGACATGTTAATTCCAACATACACAATGTTAAATTAACGAATACTCATCGAGAAAATACTCTCAATCAATTAACATCACTAAATTTTGACTCACCCCAATGAGAGATTTACTCAGAAATTTGGGTTTTTAATAATCTGTTTATAATGATTATGATGATAAATTAAGAATATAAGAAAAATAAATAGATAAGAAAAGAGTGGTGCGTCGAACACACACACACGAACAATGATGAGAATTAAAAAAAACAGAATTTCGATTGAATGAGGAAGCAAAAGAAGGGTAGGTGATTCAACTGTATTTAAACTATTTTAATAACATTAATATTAATTTACAAAAGTTGGATGATAATAAGAGATATTTAAGAAGAAACTTGCATTAAAACAGAATTAAAAAACACAAACTTACAAGATTACAAACAAAGAACAACACAAAAGTGAAAGGAAACAAAGAGAGGAGGAAGGGTATCTCAAGTGAAAACTTGAGTATGGAAGGTCCTCCCAATCCCTTGGAAAGGATTTGGTCATGCCAATATGTGCTCCTCTCTTCTTAAATTCCAACCCCTTTTAAGGATAGGAGAGAGATGCATTTATAGCCCAAGGAAGTGGACTATTTTCATTCCCAATTTTCCCTCCACTTGCATTGCCAAGTTGGCTATTCAGAAAGCCGAATCTTGAGATATATCCTTCTTAAAATTTTTAGATAAGAAAGTTGGTCGACCTCTCTCAAAATTTGGAGTCATTTGGACCTATGGAGCCAAAGTTATGGCCGGTTGATTAAACAAATTTAATCTTTCTATTTCAATCCAATATTTTTTAAATTCAAAATGTGAAAGGGTTTTTGAATAGTAATATGCCTTCAAATCCGAATGATTTCTTCAACAAAGTCGTCCGCCTATATCTCCTCTTTCACACTGAAAAAGTTAAGATCTATTTGATGATTACATCATGAGATATGTCATGAATAGTATTCAGATTTTAATTCCCATCCATAATGGTGGGATAGACTTAAAAGCTTCATTTGGGCCCCTTTTTCTTAGATTTGGGCCCTGAAATTGTTATAAATGATGATTTTAAATAATAAAGAAAATATGGTAGAGTTTCATAAAATTTGGGCTGCGGGATTTAGACCAGTAACTCAATCATCATGGCTGGTCCAGTTTCTTCACAAATTCTTTGGGTCATCTTGTGTGGTCCATGTGATCCTTCAAATGGAAGAATTGGACCATGATCAATCATAATGAAATGTTGTATATTGAATTAGGAATCCTAAAAAACAAGAACCAAACAATTTGGATCATTAGGGGGAGAGTTATAAATAAAATAGTAAACTGAATCAATTGGACTATTTCTAAAAATGCTCAAAAATTATACTTAGTTTTAAAACATTAATATTTCACACAAATTATGCACATTTCATATAAAATTAGTAAAGGGGGTATATAATAAGTCATGAAAATATTAATAACATCATTTACCAAGCCCCATTTCAAACTATGTGGACTTTGATCCTTGCTAAGGCGAGGTACGTAGGAAGCCTCCCCGAGGTTCAAGCCCAACACCCAGTCGCTCCGACCCCCCTCCACATCGGTTCGCCTACACCACCCATATGGACCCCAGGTACTTATCCAAGTCAGTTCACCCCCATCCTACATGACATTAAACTGTGTAACTCAATCACCGATAAGCCGTTGTGCCCTATACAGTGGAAAACCGTTGTGTCCATTAATCTGCGGTAAGCCGTTGTGCCCCATGCAGCGGCAAGCCGTTGTGTCTTTAAATCAGTGGTAAGATGTTGTATTCAAATAAATGGTAAGCCTTTGAATCTCCTATTCAATGTCAAGCTATTGTAATCCCATTAGTTGGGACCCAAACCTTTTGTCCGTCCTAGTGGCGTTAGACCAACCCAGGATGCTAACCACGCGTAAGCCCCATACACATCATCAGGTTGTTGTCCTATGTGTACACCCCAGTTAAAGTTCATTTCCTGATCTTTCCCTCGAGTCTATGTGTCTCGAGAAGGTCATTCCCCAACCCAGAGGTTCCACTTCCTCCGGGTCCCATCCACGCGTCCATTCTCACGGGATGCCTCCTCAGGCGTCCCATCGTCCTCCGAAACTACGCAGACTTTGATTCCCTGCCATGGGGATACGTAGGAAGTCTCCCTGAGACTCAAGAACAACATTACCATCGTCCTTATGACGGTTCCATCCCATTCACCACCCAATTCACTCAACACCCCATCATCCATCTTGATTCTTACCCGGGCTGGCACATCTCGGTGAGGTCATGTCAACCCACCTACATCAGAGTGTCCTCTAGGGGTTACACTCATTTGATCCACTCTAGTTAGTGTTCCGATCAGTCTGATCCATCTTCTCTAGATGTTAAACTTGCGGAATACCCTATGTTAAACATGGGAAGCTGAGGAAAACCTCAGATACATGCCCATGGAATATGATTCCCCGTGTTCGATGTGGGATGCCTTGGGATTCCGCACCCTCGAGAAGCCCTATAATAAGGGATAGAAGATAGGCGTGCCAGTGTCCCAGTGCCCAGACATGCTAGTAATGCCCAACGTTACTACTACCCTGACCGGACCCCTTGGAATGTCCTGACAGAAGTAGTGTAATTAACTGGTGTCCATGAAGATATGACGCTAGGAAGAGTTTCATGAACAATGTCTTAAATCTATAAGGGAGACCCATACTAGGTGATAAGTTCTGAGGAGGAATCCACGAAAGGAAGAACCGACATCCCATCATCTCATTTTGATCAAGAATAAAATGTCCCTAAAAAAGTGACAGTTTCCACCCGCCTTTGGAAAGCGAGAATGCGGGGCAACAGCCGCGCGTCCTCGACAGACAGATGCGCGCGCCCCGGTGAAAGCGTCAGAAAAAAATGGTGAACCCTACGTGAAATTCTTCTCCTCAATATGGAGATTATTAGTGCTCAAGGCATCAATAGATTGACGTGTCACTGGATCCAGTTATCCGGTGCTGGGTCCCACCAAGAAAGTAGCAAGCCTATTGTGAAACTCACCAGAAGTTGGGGTGGTAGAACGCTGGAAATCCCATTTTGCGACGTTGTTAGCGTGGAACCCTCTTACCGGTCATGGAATATAGAATGGCGCTGGGGAATTGGTCATCAATTCCTTTTTCTTTAATCACCGATGAGTTAATCTCCCTGCTCCTCAGAAATCAAGTTGCTTCATCCAGAACCACTACGGGAAAAATGGGTATTTGCGACGGGTTATTTGTGACGGGAATAAATCCCGTCGCAAATAGTCCCGTTAAAAACTTATTTGCGACGGGGGTATTTACCCGTCGCAAATAATTAGGCTTATTTGCGACGGGGGTAATTTTTTATATATATACAGTTCTCTTTTCATCTGTGTGTTTGCTGTCTTCACATGTATTAATTGTATGTGGAGATAGAAAACACACAGATGAAAGGAGAACTGTATATAAATTAAAAATTATATTATTTTAATATTAATAATAAAATATACTAATAATGTTATTATTTGTAATTATTGGTAATTATTCCTAATTATTAGTAATTATTCATTTAATTACTAATAATTAGGAACAATTACCAATAATTATCAATAATTAGGAATAATTAGTAATAATTACCAATAATTAGTAATAATTACCAATAATTAGTAATAATTACCAATAATTAGTAATAATTACCAATAATTAGTAATAATTACCAATAATTAGTAATAATTACCAATAATTACCAATAATTAGTAATAACTAGTATTAATTACCAATAATTCGTATTAATTACCAATAATTCATATTAATTACCAATTATTAGTATTAATTACCAATAATTAGTATTAATTACCAATAATTAGTAATAATTACCAATAATTAGTAATAATTACCAATAATTAGTAATAATTACCAATAATTAGTAATAATGACCAATAATTAGTAATAATTACCCATAATTAGTAATAATTACCGGTAAATAGTAATAATTACCGGTAAATAGTAATAAATAGTTAGAATTAGTAATAATTAGGAACAATTAGTAATAATTAGGAATAATTACCAGTAATTAGTAATAATTACCAGTAATTAATAATAATTAGTAATAATTAGTAATAATTACCAATAATTAGTAATAATTACCAATAATTAGTAATAATTACCAATAATTAGTAATAATTACCAATAATTAGTAATAATTACCAGTAATTACCAATAATTACCAGTAATTACCAATAATTACCAGTAATTACCAATAATTACCAGTAATTACCAATAATTAGTATTAATTACCAATAATTAGTATTAATTACCAATAATTAGTATTAATTACCAATAATTAGTATTAATTACCAATAATTAGTATTAATTACCAATAATTAGTAATAATTACCAATAATTAGTAATAATTACCAATAATTAGTAATAATTGCCAATAATTAGTAATAATTACCAATAATTACCAATAATTAGTAATAATTACCAATAATTACCAATAATTAGTAATAATTACCAATAATTAGTAATAATTACCAATAATTAGGAATAATTACCAATAATTAGTAATAATTACCAATAATTAGTAACAATTAGTATTAACTACCAATAATTAGTAACAATTAGTATTAATTACCAATAATTAGTATTAATTACCAATAATTAGTATTAATTACCAATAATTCTTAATAATTACCAATAATTTGTAATAATTACCAATAATTCGTAATAATTACCAATAATTAGTAATAATTACCAATAATTAGTAATAATTACCGGTAAATAGTAATAAATAGTAATAATTAGTAATAATTACCGGTAAATAGTAATAAATAGTAATAAATAGTAATAAATAGTAATAATTAGTAATAATTAGGAATAATTACCAGTAATTAGTAATAATTACCAGTAATTAGTAATAATTAGTAATAATTAGTAATAATTACCAATAATTAGTAATAATTAGTAATAATTAGTAATAATTACCAGTAATTAGTAATAATTACCAGTAATTAGTAATAATTACCAGTAATTAGTAATAATTACCAGTAATTAGTAATAATTACCAGTAATTAGTAATAATTACCAGTAATTACCAATAATTAGTAATAATTAGTATTAATTACCAATAATTAGTATTAATTACCAATAATTAGTATTAATTACCAATAATTAGTATTAATTACCAATAATTAGTATTAATTACCAATAATTAGTATTAATTACCAATAATTAGTATTAATTAGCAATAATTAGTATTAATTAGCAATAATTAGTAATAATTACCAATAATTAGTAATAATTAGTAATAATCAGTAATAATTACCAATAATTTGGAATAATTAGTAATAATTACCAATAATTAGTAATAATTACCAATAATTAGTAATAATTACCAATAATTAGTAATAATTACCAATAATTAGTAATAATTAGTAATAATTAGTAATAATTAGTAATAATTAGTAATAATTAGTAATAATTAGTAATAATTACAAATAATTCGTAATAATTACAAATAATTAGGGATAATTACCAATAATTAGAGATAATTAACAATAATTACCAATAATTAGTAATAATTAGTAATAATTAACAATAATTAGTAATAATTAGTATTAATTACCAATAATTAGTATTAATTACCAATAATTAGTAATAATTAGTGATAATTACCAATAATTAGTAATAATTAGTAATAATTACCAATAATTAGTACATTATTTGTATATTTTATTATTAATATTAAAATAATATAATTTTCTATATTATATACAATTCTCTTTTCATCTGTGTGTTTTCTGTCTCCACATGTAATATTCACATTCTTTTTCAAAATTATCAACCTACTCGCCAATGGAGAGGTGAAAGTGAATGCGAATATTACATGTGGAGACAGAATGTTAAACACACAGATGAAAGGAGAATTGTATATAATATAAAAAATTATGTTATTTTAATATTAATAATAAAATATACTAATAATGTAATAATGTTATTATTATATAATTAATGTTTATGAAAAAATTATATCAGTATTATTAAAATAATAAAAAATCAATATAATATTAAAATTATCAATATTTGTAACATGTTTTGCTTTATTCTCAATATATTCAATCTTTACTTGAGTGTTTTTTCTAACAAATTATTCAAAACCAGTAAGGCTTTTATATTTTATAGAGAAATATAGAACAACGAGGTCGTCAACAATCATTATTAGGTGACCGCATATGGATAAATCAACGTAGAAATCCAAACGGTTCTGGTTTAAATCCAGTATATGTTGAGGGTGTGGAGACTTTTTTATCATTTGCGGAATCAAATTCAGAATTTGTTTCAGAAGGAAAAATAAAATGCCCTTGCAGAAAATGTGCATTGAGAACGTTTGACACGTTTGAAAAAGTGGGAGAACATCTCTTGCGTTTTGGTTTTCAACCAGATTATGTTTTTTGGTATCAACACAGTGAACGCAGTTCCAGAGCAGGTGATACCAACTTGATTCCGGATCCATCCCGGTTTCAAGATTTAGTACATGATGTTGCAGGTTCATCTGTTCAACATACAAAAACTCCGGCTGATATAGCTTCAAATCCTGAGTTGGCACCGTCTGAATTTTATGAGTTGTTGAAATCTGCTGAGGATGCATTATATCCTGGCTGCAAGATGAGCAAATTAGAAGCAGTTGCAAAATTTATGGCTATCAAATCAGATAACAGAATGTCAAACATCTGTTTTGACCAGATATTTTCTTTGTTGAAAACACTGTTACCCGAAGGAAATGTTTTACCTGCAAATTACTATGAGAGTAAGAGGCTGGTTCGAAATTTGGGACTTACTTGTCAGAAGATTCATGCATGTTCAAATGACTGCATTTTATATTCTGGGGAAAATGAGTCGTTGGATAGTTGTCCTACATGTGGGCAATTGAGATATTAAGAAGGACAACACGGGAAGTCTGGTTTGATTCCTGTAAAACAGTTGAGATATTTTCCGCTTACATCCAGACTTCAGCGTTTATTCATGTATAAGAATACAGTGACAATGATGTCATGGCATAAAGAGAATATTTCAACCGATAAAATCTTGAATCATCCAGCCGATGGTGATTCATGGAAACATTTTGATAGAGTGCATCCATCATTTGCTTTAGAAGCTAGAAATGTTCGACTGGGCCTTTCCACTGATGGTTTCTGTCCGTTTGGATCTTATGGTAGTCAATATTCATGTTGGCCTGTTTTTTTAACTCCGTACAATTTACCTCCATGGATGTTGATGAAGGATCCATATATCTTTTTGACTTTACTAATTCCAGGACATCCGAAGAAAAATATTTATGTTTATTTTAAGCCATTGATTGATGAATTAAATTTATTGTGGAGTACTGGTGTCAGTACATATGATGTTGCAACGAAACAGAATTTCATACTGAGAGCAGCATTGATGTGGACAATAAGTGACTTCCCGGCTTATGGGATGTTATCTGGCTGGAGTACACATGGTCAGAAATCATGTCCTTACTGTATGGGAGAGAACAAAGCATTTATGCTCATTCATGGAAAGAAACCTTGTTATTTTGACTGTCATCGCAGATTTCTTCCAGCTGATCATCCTTTTCGTAGAAACAGATCTCATTTCAGAAAAGGAACAGTTGAAAGGGATGGACCTCCAAAAATGCTATCAGGTTCGGAGTTAAAATCAGTTGTATTTTCATTACCTCCCATCACTTTTGGTCCCACAATAAATCAACAGAAAATTTCTGGTTTTGGGAAAGAACACAATTGGATTAAACGTAGCATATTTTGGGATTTGCCATATTGGTCTGATTTGTTGGTCCGACACATGTTAGATGTAATGCATATTGAGAAGAACTGTTTTGATAATTTGTTTCATACAGTTTTGGATACGCCAGGAAAGAGCAAAGACAATGTAAATGCACGTTTAGATCTTGCCCAAATTTGCAGGCGTTCAGAATTGGAACTATTTGAGAATGTCAGAACAGAAAGGTTACTGAAACCAAAAGCAGCTTATACACTGTCTAAAGAAAACCGTTTATTATTTTGTCATTGGATTGTAGATTTGAGACTTCCAGATGGCTGTGCTTCCAATTTGGGTAGATGTGTAAAGAATGGTCATATTACTGGATTAAAAAGTCATGATTGTCATGTTATAATGGAGAGACTTCTACCCATTGGATTAAGAGGTCTGTTGAATTCTGTGATTTGGGATTCCATAACAGACATGTCTCATTTTTTTCGGGAAATTTGTGCGGCTACGGCAGATTATGATGCTCTAGGAAAACTTGAAAAAGATGTTGTTGTAATTATATGTAAACTGGAAAAAATATTTCCGCCGTCTTTCTTCAACTCAATGGAACATTTGATGTTACATTTGCCATATGAAGCCAAATGTGGAGGTCCGGTACAGTTTCGATGGATGTACCCATTTGAAAGATGCATGCAAAAATTGAAAAGAAAAGTACGCAACAAAGCATCTGTTGAAGGATCTATTGCAGAAGCTTATTTGCAAGAGGAAATATCTTTTTTCTGCTCCCATTATTTTGAATCTGAGTATCCTTCAAAACACAACCGAATGGGACAGAATGAGAGGAATATTGATGAAATCTACAATCAATTATCTGTTTTCAACCAGTCAGAGCTTGGTTTTGGTGGAGTTTCTGAACGCTGGCTTTCAGATGATGAACATCATAGAGCTCATACGTATGTTCTGCTCAACTGTGAAGAGATGACATCAGTTGTACTGTAAGTGTTTATATCACTTATTCTGTCATTTATGTTATAGTAAATAACTTTGGTTTTTATAGGTTGTATGATAATCATATCAAGAAACAAATTCCACAAATTACAGCAGCTGCTCTCGAAGAACGTCGACTGAAAAATTTCTCTCAGTGGTTTCAAAAAC
The DNA here is from genome assembly GCA_963277665.1 of Viscum album. NCBI lineage: Eukaryota > Viridiplantae > Streptophyta > Magnoliopsida > Santalales > Viscaceae > Viscum > Viscum album. The sequence goes on along the minus strand of OY728135.1, from coordinate 1,662,556,984 downwards.
TGGTAACATAAATTCTTTATCTTTTAGCAACTCATTCAATGTATAGTTTACTATATTGATAATTATTTCACAAATTTTCAGGTGTCTCAACATGCTGATAAAATTGACAAACGGCTGTGTGTATTGAGTAACCCACCTTCCAAACTTGTTAAAACTTATAATGCATATGTGGTAAATGGATTTCGATTCCACACACATGCATATGGGGAATCGAAAAAAACAATGAACAGTGGAGTTAGCTTGAGAGGATCTCATCATCGAGAAAATGAAGTTGACTTTTATGGCATACTTGATGAAATCATTGAACTCTGTTATCTTGGACAACATTACATAACCATGTTCAAATATCGGTGGTTGGATACAGAGAGAGGCGTGCGTGTTCATCCGACTCATGGAATCATCGATATTAAATGTAAAAGTGTTCTCGCAGTAAATGAACCATTCTTATTGGCTCAACAGGCATATCAAGTTTATTATGCAAAGTACTGTGCAACATCAAGAGACTTGACTGATTGATGGAGTGTAATAAAAATCAAAATTCGAGACAATCAGTTTAGTCAAAGTGAATGTGCTTTCACTGATGTGCAAAGAATTGAAGTTTTTCAAGAGAGTACTCAAAATCAATCTTTTTTACAAAGAGACATGAGTATCGATGACGACACCCCACATTTAAGAGTCAGTGATGATGATGATGTTAATGATGTCACATATGAATTTGAAACGGTAAGAGATGAAGCAACTGTAACTCGAATGGATATCGATGATGTTGAGGAGGAATATGAAGATGACATTGACATATATGAAGATGATGATGAAGATGAACACTGATATCATTTCATGGTATTTATATACAATCATAATATGTATATATGTATATATAATAGTAATTATCAATTATTTGCTAACATTAACATTTTCTGTTTCAGATGGACGACGCCACATTTCATGCGTTGGCGGATCCTGACCTGACTTTTGATGCGGATGAGTTGCTGACAGATGACCCTCAGCCTGCAGGCGCTCCAGGGAGTATGCGGAGGGGGCGCGGTCTTGCACGATTGATGATTCCTGACCCCGTCTCCGAGCGATGTCCACGTCTTGGGTTTGATCCACGCACACGGAGGTGTGATAACCTGTGTGATAACATGTGGATTTGACTAAGATTTCATTAATCTATTCACATAATAAATGTTTATTATTTTTTCAGTTTTTCGCATATAGCAGTCGGACAGGGTAGCACTATTTTGCGCAACTATTTCTCTCAGCCGTGGATCACATGGGAGCAGATTCCCATTGATTTGCAGCAGGCCATGTTCGGCCATTGGTTGGTACGTACGTAAATAAATAATTTTTATTTTGAAAATTATTTCATTTCTAACTTGATATTTTGATTTATTTGTAGGGTTTATGGTATCCGATCGAGTATACCATGCTTGACGCCATCCACGAGGCATGGGAGGTGGCCATGCGTGATCGTCTTCGTCAGTTTTTGCACAATTTAAGAAAAGCTGCGATGAAGAAAGCAGGAGTGTCAGATTTTGAGGAGTCATGTAGAGCACACCGACCAGAGTATATTTCATCCCATGTATGGGATGGATTATGTGCGCACTGGTTGAGTGGTGCCTTTCAGAGGAGATCATCGGTGGGGAGGCAGAATCGGGGGAGACAGGAGGTGACTCATTGAGCTGGGAGTCGTTCTTTCAGTACTCATAGACAGCATCTGGTACGTACATTATTTATAAATATTTTATATAACTATAAATATTAATAGTTTATTTTTTATTATTATAGGCTGTCGAGCACCCCGATATTACAGAGTACGACATATATCGGAGGATGTATAGTGATCCTGCTACTGGGGAGCTCAGAGGTGATCGTCAGCATCACATCGTGGTCAGTATTATTTGTTTTCAAGTTTAAAAATTAACTGCATATAATATATTCACAATTTTAATTTTAAATTGAAACTATAGGAGTCATATGAGGCCGCAGCGGCACAGGCCCGGCCTGAGAGTCAGGCCGAGTCATCAGATCAGACCACTGCCCGTCAGTTTGATGAGGCGGCATGGATGCAGGCCACCCAGTATGCCTTCGAGAAGGGCCGGGTAGTTGGTATTGACTCTCAACTGACTCCCGGAGATTATTATGGCAGTGCTGCGATGTCGGCGTCCAGCTCGAGAGGAGCTCGTGCATCTTCTTCTACACAGTATGAGGATCAGTTGCGATCTCAGACTGCACAGATAGAGAGTCTCCGACAGGAGCAGGAGCAGATGCGTCAGCAGCATGAGGAGGAGCGTCGACGCCAACAACAGCTGTACGAGGAGCAGGTGAGTCGGTGGCAGCAGCAGCATCAGGAGCAGATGGAGTACATGCGCCGACTCACTCATGCTTTAGGGATGGAGTTTCCTCCCCCACCATCTGCAGATCCCCCACCTCCCCCCTCCCCCCCTCCTTCAGATTAGAGTTTGCATTTCTGTTATAAAATTTGTGAAATCAAAATATTTTTTTTTCTATTCGTAGTTTCTGTCTCATTATAAAATATTAATAATATTATATTTTTAAATAAAAATATTAATATGAATAATAATATTATTTATATTTTATAATATTAAATTTTATATATATATTAAAATTATATATATATATTAAAATTTTATAATATTATAATTTAATTATTTTTTTTGTAATACTTGAATTATTTTAATATTTGAATGTAAAATAATTCTATTATTTTTATATTAATTAAAATAACTTATTAATATTTTTTTTATTTATGAATTATAATTGTAATATTATTATATTAATTAAATCATTTATTAATATTATATTATTTTTTATTTTTGAATTATAATTCTACTATTATTATAGTAATTAAAATAATTTATTATTTTCATTTCTAAATTATAATTCTATTATTATATTAATTAAAATAATTTATTAATAATTTATTTTTTTATTTTTTTTATAGTATTTGCGACGGGATACTATGCCCGTCGCAAATACTAGTATTATTAATAGTTTTTTATTTTTTTTAAAAAATAGTATTTGCGACGGGTCCCGTCGCAAATACTAGTATTATTAATTTTTTTTTATTTTTTTAAAAAATAGTTTTTGCGACGGTTCCGTCGCAAAAGAGATTACGATGGGACCCGTTGCAAAAGGTATTTGCGACGGGTCCCGTCGCAAAAACTATTTTAAAAGTTTTTTACAAAAATACGGAATACTATTTGCGATGGGGAGAATGTCCGTCGCAAAAAAAGGCTTTAGCGACGGGCCCGTCGCAAATAAGTGTAGTTGCGACGGCGTTTTCAGCAACGGGCTATTTGTGACGGGATCCCGTCGCAAATAGCCCGTCGCAAATACCTGTTTTTCTAGTAGTGAACGCGATCACTGCCTGCACACCGATGTAGGGGTAGGGGAAATACCAATGCGGCAGTCCCGCGTGGCTCCGCCTCTTTCACGGTGACCTCTAAAACCACGACCATGGGGCACCGACGACCCATATCCCCATACAAGGTCATCCAAGGAAGGGTGGTCAACGACCTCGTGCGTCATTACGAGGAGGAGGGTATAATCCCAACCCGAGATATGGCCCACCTGGATCTAGAGGCGTCCGTGCTCCATCGTCAACACCACCCCCGAGGGCCGCGCAGGGAGTCGCTGCTCCCCACGCTGACTTATAACCATTTCAAGAGCCTCTCCCTGGAATGCTTTGATGACTCCCTGCCTTATGCTGACGAGGTAGGTGACGTATGGCCCAACCCGATCAGAGACCCATTCCAGGGGCTCCCAGTGAGGGCTTCCTCTTGGTTGCATCAGCACCACTGCCCGAACTTGCTAAATGGGGAGCATGAAAGCCACATACCTGCACCACCGGCTCTGGTTCGTCCAACCTATTGCCAGCGTTGGGTGAAAGCTGAGGATGCTCTCCAAGTGGCGTAAATATCAAAAACTACTATGGCCTGAGCCACCGCCGACGCATATAATAAGTTCTATGAATACACTGAGAAGGGGAACTTCTACGCCCGACCAGGATTGAGTCCCCAACCGCCCCACGGGAAGGCTGGGTTGACTCTCTTGGTCGCCGGCACAAACAGTGGCTTCCGCAAGCTAACCCACAATGATGCCACTCAGTATGGAGGTCCTCCCCGTACCACTACCACGAAAAGCGCGAGCCTTCCCCACTTTGAGGATTGGCATGGAGGTCCACCCCATGACACCCTCAATCCAAATGAGGGTCTTCCTCGTGGCAGTGACGCTCAGTGCGAGGGTCTCTTCTGTGCCCATTACACCAGGTATGGGGTAATTCCTCACACCACTGACCGCCGGTGTAGGGACGTTGCACATCTGGTATCTATCTAACGTGGGGATCCTCCCAGCGTCCTCTTAGAAGTTGGTGAAGGCCCTTCTCGCCTCATCAACCAGAGGGATGAAGGTCAGCCTCACTCCACCCACGCTCAGCATGGATGTCCTACCCGTGTTCAGCTAGCCCATTATAAGGACCCTCCTCATGTTGAGTCCACTAGGAGAAACAAGCATAGAGGTCCTCCCCATGCTCCTGCTAGTTCTAGCAGAGGTATTTCCCACTCTAGCGCTACCCATGGAGGTCCTCCCCATGACCCCTTTGACATCTGTCCTGGTGCTCCTCGCACCCCGACTTACTCAGGTGGAAACCCTCTCCGCCTCAGCACTAGTGCAGCCGAAGGACCTTGTGTCAGAAATCAGCCCTGTCCCGAGGAGCCACCCAGGGGAAGGAAGGCGGGTCATCGCCGCCATAAGAATAATTCTGGGAAGGTCCGGACAGAGATCAAACAAGTCTGCTTCTTAGACTCTGAAGAGGAATACGACTCAGTTCGGGAACCCTCCCCTCGCTCATCCGAGTCAAGGGCTGGGGTAGGGACAAGGCACATAAGCCTAATACTCTTGGAATGCGAGGTCCATTGGATTCCTGCCTCCCTCTATAGGTATATCTAGGAGGATGAAAATCTGGAAATACCATAGGTCACGGTCGTGCAATTACCACCGTCGTCACAAGAAGCACTCTCTACCTCGACAAGAGATCACAAAGAGCTATTTTGGGGACCAATGGTGGGTGAGCAGCAGCACTGCTTATCGCTAGTAGCCCTAGCCCCTGATCTAGGAACAGCAGCTATCAACCCATCTTATCGTGACATGGCGGACAAGTTGCTACACTCTTCGGAAGATAGCCCGAGATTCAGAGGCCAGTCAGCCTGCTCACCGTACTCTCCACCAGCCAGCCTACTGTCCCATCAGTTTGCCTCAATACAGCTGCCAGTTCCTCAACCACCTCTAGTTGATGAGTGGGTCAATCAAGGGCTAGACCCTGAATCCGATCCGAGGAGCTTATGGAACATCTTCGAAGTAGACCACTTCCCCGAGATGTTCTGGACTATGGTAGTGCCAAATTTTCGCGCACTGGAATCCCTCACCCCAGAGGAGTTTGAATGTTTCTACCAAACCCTCTGGGAGACGCACTTTTGTATTCGTCATTAGCGAGTGGTTTATCCTAGGATCCAAGTGAATTTTGAAGACATCGTTAAGAAATTCCATCTAGTCGATCTGGCTGCACTCCTAGTGGCCCAGCGCCCTGAGTCACCAGGCCGCCATAAGGTCCTCCAAGAGCAATGCATTCAGAGTTTCAAGATACTCTATAAGATCATCAAGGGGGATTCCCCCCACATGCAAGTCCATGGATGGGGGTAGTACGATTCCCTCCTCTTTAGTCCTATCCGACGACAGCCCGACCTGCTAGGCGATATCGAGGATATTCCCCCAGGAAGGGCCACGGTCAACATGGCCGACATAGTGGACGAGGAGGATGAGTTGGAGATTCTTGATGGGGAATTACCCCCCGAGGGAATGCCACCACTATTGGACCCATCAGGGAGGGTTACTCATCAAAAAATGAACCTACTAGGTCTCCCTGTGCCCACCGAGACATTAGTAATTAGCCAAAATTCTGGTAAAGGTAAAGAGAACATCGGAGTTGCCAAGCACTCCAACCCATCCGACTCAGTGCAGAAGATGGAGGAAGACCCTGAGAAGGCCACATTGCGCCAATAACTTGCTGAGCAGAAGAAGTTGTTAAATGAACTCCTGGCTGAACACACTGTAGAGCGACGACCCAACTACAGTGATCCTAGGCCAGGGTAGCAAGAGCAGGAACAACTTACCCTCAACAAGCTACCTCTAGGAGACCCTAACCGTCCTTCCCCCATAGACAAAGTTGAGGCCAAAACTTATGGCTAGAGGGAATGGTATGTCTCACCAAACCCTCCCAAATGGCGCGACAATCCAAGGGACCCAGCTCGGGATCCTCCAACCACCCTGAGGGTCATGCCACCAGCCGTTCCACGAGCCGCTAGGCCTGCTTACAGTGTTGAAGAACCCGCCAACGTGCTCGTGGTTAGAGATCCCCGTCAAGACAGGCCCCCCCGCCCAGATGATCCAATGGCGGCACTCATTGCCTGCTTAGAGGCATTGGAAACATTTCAGGTGTAAATCCCGCCTGATGGAAATCCATATCCAGCATGGGTGGATGACATGTCGGCACCTTCGGGTTTCATAAATCCCACCTTATCCCCCTTTAATGGGATGGGGTACCCGCCGCAGCACCTGGCCCACTTCAACTCAAGGTGTGGGCCCATGTTGGGGACTCTAGTGCAGTAGGAGGCCACCAAAATCTGATGCTTTCTGTAGACATTAGAGGGGCCCGTGTTTGTCTTGTACAACCAACTCCCCACTGGATCGGTAACCAGCTGGGAGGACCTTCGCAGGAAATTCTTTTACCGGTTCAGCTTCACCACACAGAAAATGAGCATCGCAGACCTCTTCAAGTGCAAACAAAGGCCTGATGAGCGTGTGGTGGACTTTATCGCCCAGTGGAAAGGGCTTATATATTCCCTTGACATGCCACTGACTCAAGATCAATTACTGACGATGTGTGTAGGAAATGTCAAGACAGAACTGGTTTCCTCTCTGATCACCCAAAACTACCCTGGAGGATTCCAAGACTTCTCTGATAAGGCCCAATTCCTAGAAGAAGCCCTGCATCAGGCCAGCCAGACACGTCCATTGCCTCCTGCAATTCCTGCGAGAAGGGATGTCAGAGCCGAGCCTGCCGCGGTGGCCCAAATAGAGCCCCCCAGACAGCTGGAATTATTACCAACGAAGCCACCTCCCTAGCTTTGTAGAGGCCCACCACCACAGGTGCAGCCTCCAGCCCAACATGAGCTTCCTCTGAACCGGTAGGTTCCCCCGCAAAAAGCACCACCACTGCCTAGGTGGGAAAACCAGGATCCGCCTCCTCGACAGGATCCTCCAGCCCCTCTTCAAGGCCAAGCTCCAAAGCCCCCTTTCTGGACGGAAGAAACCAGACCTACTCGTTCAATGAGAATCAGGTCCCCGACTATTTTCGAAGTCCCTTGGAACAAGGGATTGTGCATTTTCCAGAGTGGAGAAGGCCAGAAGAGGCAAACCTCACTGATCGCACCAAATACTGCCCCAATCACCGGATCCTGGGGTACACCCTCAAGTAGTGCTATGTGTTCAAAGTCTAGCTTCAAGAACAGGTTGATAAAAACACAGTCAGGCTGGGCCCAGCCCTGACACAAGTGGCATGCGTCTTCGTAAGGCTAGGCAACAGCAACGACAACGTGGGTGAGTGGCAGCAGGTTTCTAACCGTGATTCCCAGAAGTATGATTACTGTATAGATCACAAAACGGTTGGTCGTTCCCACGGTATCATTCATGAATGCCTAAATTAGCCAGATCCTTTAGAAGCTTCAGCTGCTACTTCTGCATCATCATCTTAGCCAGCCTCTTCGCAAAAGAGAAAGCATCGGCTACACAAGGGAAAGCAACGCACCCTCCCAATTCCACCATCGTCCCACACTCTCAGCGAATTCATGCCTTCGAAGATGGAGATTCCTCCCAGAATCCACCCAGTAATGGATGACCCTTCAAGTGATAGTAAAGGGTATGCTTCGGTTAATATCGTGGAGTTGGTAAATCCCTATATGACTCCCGACGATAGAGAGTGCCAGGAAAACCTCCCCAACGTCCTCAACCGATGCCAACGTCGGCGGAGCCGCGACCATATGGGTCATTGAGGCACACCAGTTGGCACCTCCAGCCAGGCCGTACATGCCACTGAGACTAGACAGTAGGCCCAGTGCAGAGCTCAGCATGCACAACCTCCTCACTTGGTGTCATCAGGCCCGCCTCCACCGCCGTTTGTATTGCTGGATCAGGCAGAGCCACTTCGACCATGTCGTGACCAGCCTCTCCCTTCTATAGGCCGATATTAGTCATCCGTTCCTCATCTAGTATCTACTCTATGGGATTTGACTAGTGGGAGACAGGATATTCCCAGCACTAGTCAGCCGCCGGCCCTGCCGGTAGGGCCCTCTATGCCTCCTGTCACGGATCGGCCTCCTGCAAGCAGAATTTTGTACCTGGTGTGAAAGTATGATGTTCTCAAGAACCTTGCCGGCATCCCAGCAAGGATTTCCATCCTCGAGGCCCTTCTCCTTTTTCCAGATATGCGTGAGGCCCTCACCGAGGCTTTAATAATCCCCCTCCAGTTTGAGACGGAGGTAACAGCTGTAGAGGCCTTTCATGCTGAAGCGGTCGAGAACACTGAATTTCAGGCCATCATTTCATTCTTTGTAGAAGATAAAGGCTCTCCCATACAGGGGAACATCCGTCCACTTTACATCATTGGCCAATTTAATGGCATGGAGGTTCGGCACTGTTTTGTTGACACGAGCTCTGGGATCAACTTAATCCCGACCCGGATGCTGCGGAAACTGGGGTTAACCGAAGTTGATCTGACTCTCTCTGATTTAAGAATCCAGGGATATGACAAGATAGAGAAGACCCTAGTCGGTAAGATCCATTTGAATACCCAGTTCGGTGGCCTGGTTGCCAGCACCGAGTTTATGGTTGTCTTTCAGGACACCGCATACAATGCATTGATGGGAAGACCATGGCTCCACCTGCACGCGACGGTTCCCTCATCATATCACCAGTTCCTCAAGTACTCCCTCAATGGTCGATTGGGTGTGATCCAAGGTGACATGTCTCCTTTTTACTCTTGTGGAGCCTGCTACCTAGATGATGACTATTACAAGAGCAAGGACAAGCAGATTCAGGCCGGCGAGGTTGAACCCGTCGCAGTTGTAGCTGACCCATGGGTAGGTCTAGATGATGCCTAAATCTTACCAATCCATCGACTGGAGGCCACGACCCCTGACATGGGGCAATGTTTTGTTGTCTCTGGTACGAGGGGGAAACATATTTTCAATTCTAAGCAAAGACAGTAAATCACCTTGTACTCCTACACAAATCAGTCTCAGGTGATCTTGGAGCCTCCTACCCCAGCAAGGTATTAGGACATCTACCCCATGGAAACAGCAGTACGTCATACATGACTATTTCACTGGGTTGGAATTAACTGGCTCAAGAAAACGCACCACTATTGATTTGATATCATCAAGTGTTTCCCCTTGGGCTGAAGACCAGATGAGATCGAGTCGACAACTTTCATTGCTATGGTTTCAGCAGTACCAAGATCTTCTGATGCGGTGAACACTGCTGCTCAGGCTGGTACCAGCCTCCCGTCAGAATTTGCTAACCTAGAGGAAGCTTCTTCTGCTAGGGATCCCTCCTCCACAAGTGAATAAGAGGATTTGGCGGATGCTCCCCTGACCTTTGAAGAGGGAGTCTCTGCCACAATCGATGAACTGGTACAGGTGAACCTTGGTAACGAGGCAGATCCGAGGCCCACATTGATCAGTTCCGCCATGTCCCTCGAGAAGTAGAAATGGTACGTGGAATTCCCTAAATAGCACCATGACGTGTTTTCCTGGAGTTACGATGAGATGCCAGGACTAGATCCTCAGGTAGCCGTCCACCACCTCGGTCTTCCGACAAATCATCGCGGGTTCAAGCAGCCTCCCAAAAAGATGCACCCTTATCATGGTGCCATGGCCGAGGCCAAAGTTGACAAGATCATCAGGTCCAAATTTGTTAAGGAGGTATAGTACCCCAAGTGGATAGCCAACATTGTACCATTTAGGAAGAATAACAGTCAGATTAGAGTATGCATTGACTTTCGCGATCTCAACCGTCACTGTCCGAAGTATGATTTTCCCCTTCCAGTGACAGAATTATTGATCGATGCTATGGCTGGGTTATAAGCCCTTTCCTTTATAGATGGTTATTCTAGATACAAACAGATCCTAATGGACCTCGAGGATGAGAAGTCCACAAATTTCAGGGTGCCAAAAGGTACATTTTTCTACCAGGTCATGCCCTTCATCTTAAAGAATGCAGGTTCCACCTATCAGCGGGCCATGCATCGCATATTTAAGCCAATACTCAAGACATTGGTGGAATTTTATGTGGATGACCTGGTGGTCAAATCTCGCCAGCACCATGACCATTTCAAGGACCTCGAGAAAGTGTTTGGCTTCCTCTATTCCCGCCACCTGAAGATGAATCCATTGAAATGTTCCTTCAGGGCCACCTCTGGGAAGTTCCTTGCCTTTGTTGTTAGGTACTGGGGTATCGAGATCAACCTGGAGAAGATCAAGGACATCATTCAGATGCCTCCCCCGAGCAATATTTGGGATCTTCTAGGTTTCCAAGGCCACTTAGCCTACATACGCTGATTCATTGAAAATTTGGCCAGCAAGTGTAAGACATTTTCTTGAATCATGAAGAAAGGCTCCGCCTATGAGTGGGATGAAGAGTGCCAGATCACATTCAATAAAATAAAGCAGTATCTGCTCCAGCCTCCGGTCTTGATGCCACCCGTCTCCGGAAAATCACTGATCCTGTACGTGACTGCCCTGGAACGATCTTTGGGTTCCCTTCTCACCCAGGAGAACAATGAGGGGAAAAAAAACAACCTCTAATACCTCAGTCGTATGCTCATCGATACGGAGACCAGATACCCCCCCCCATCGAAAAGAGCAACCTTGCGCTGGTATTCGCAGTAGAGAAATTGCGACATTACTTGCAGCACCATGAGGTGCAGCTGGTGTCTCGGGTAGACCCGCTGAAGTACATTTTGAACTTCCCAATGTTGACAATACAGCTAGCTCGGTGGGTGGTGATTCTTTAGTATTTCGATATTAGGTTTTTACCTCAGAAATCTATTAAAGGGAAAACATTGAAAGACTTCATTTATGCCCATCTAGCTCCTGTTGACCAGTCCTTGGATCTCAATTTTCCTAATGAGGCAATCCTCTCAGTAGATCATGCCATCCCATGTTGGCATAATTTTTTTGATGGGGATTCCCAGAGTCCCACCGGTAGGAGGATCAATGACCCTAGGATCAATAGGGTAGGCTTGGGTATCATCTTTATTACCCCGGTGCAAGCCATTCTACCATACTCATTCCAGTTGTCAGAAGGCTGCACCAACAACGAGGTGGAGTATGAGGCTCTTATCACTAGCCTCGAGATGGAACTCGAGATTGATGTGCCCCATTTTCATGTGAAAGGGGATTCCGAACTAGTCATCAACCAAATCAATGGTGACTACGTTGTCAGAAATCCAGATCTCATACCATTATTGGAGCACACTCTCCATATAATGTCCCAATTCCCATATCGGTCGGAAGTTACTCATGTCCCTCAATCTCATAACGGTCGAGCGGATTCCCTGGCCGACCTAGCTGCGTCACTTGCAGAATTCGAGAAGGATGATCTGATTATACACATGGAACATCTAAGAATCATTTCTCCCGTCACCCCAGATGATGATGACAACCTGCGGGTAAGCCATATTACTGCTGGGGCCTCAGTGTCATGACCTCCAGGTTCCTCAGATGCATTGGTTGAAGTGACCCCCAACTGGAGATCCCCCTTTGTTGAGTACCTCCAAAATGGTTACCTCTTGGATGATCGGGCCGAGCACGAGTGAATCCGATGCTGTGCGCTACATTTTACCCTCCAGAGTGGTCCCAGTCTTGAGAAGATCCTCTACAAGTTCAGGTTAGATGGTGTTCTCCTCCATTGCATCCAAGGAGTTGAGATTTCTTAGGTCATGCAAGAGGTTCATGCCAGTTCCTACAGTGCCCACTAGACTGGGCTGAAGCTATCTCACCAGATCCAGAGACTGGGGTACTTTTGGCCCTCCATGATCCATGATTGCATCGAGTTCTCCAAGAGATGTCATGTGTTCCAAATTCATGCTAACTTCATGCATCGGCTGCCAGAACCTCTCCACTCCACCAAGTACTCTTGGCCATTTGCAGTATGGGGACTCGATGTCATGGGATCATATACACCGATGACAACTCTCTAGTGCAGGTTCATCCTGACCACTACGGATTTCTTTTCTAAGTGGGAAGAGCCAGTTCCGCTAAAGGAGGTCAAGGCCCATTCTATTGTTGACTTCATGAGCTCCAATATCATCTACCAGTTTAGAGTACCTCATGCCGTCCTCACCGATAATGGAACAAACTTCCAAGCAGCTGAGTTGAAGAAGTTGTACGCAAAGTACAACATCTGTTCTAACCATACCCCCCTCTATCACGTGTAGGAAAATGGACAGATCGATGCGTTCAACAAAACCCTCTCTAACATTTTTCAGAAAATTGTTGGTCATAATGAGAAGAGTTGTCTATACAAGCTCCCCAACGCCCTCTGGGCTTATCCAATGAAAACTCATAATTCCACCTAGGTGACCCCATATTACCTGGTGTACGGAGCTGAGATCGTCCTGCCCATCGAGATCCAGCTGCCTTTGTTATGCATAGCAGTCTATGACCAGTAGGCACCAGATAAGGTAGCTTAAATTTGTCTGGCTGAATTGGAAGCACTAGACGAGAACATGATTCATTCCCTACACAATCTGGAAAGGCATTAGAATAATATATCTAGAGCCTTCAACAAGAAGGTTTGCTTCCGCTCTTTCCTTCAAGGTGACTTGGTATTGTCCCTCTGGACACCAATGATCCCTGGAAGGAAACCACCCAAGTTGGAACCCAAATGGGAAGGACCTTACATAATTCATAGGGTTTACACCAATGGAGCATACTCCCTGGTGACCATGGATGGTGAGCATATAACTCCTCCCACCAATGCCAAGTTCCTCAAGCAATACTTTTCCTAAGCCTCCAGGTCCTGTACGACCTTAAACTGCATGACGGTCCCGCAGGACCCTAAACTGTATGATGGTCTTGCATGACCTTAAACTACATGACGGTCTCGCAGGACCCTAAACTTCATGATGGTCTGGAACGAACTTAAACTATTCGGTCCCACATGACCCTAAACTGCATGATGGTCCCGCATGACCCTAAACTGCTTTGTCCCGCATGACGATAAACTTTATATCATCCTGCAAGATGTTAAACTGCACCCTTAGAACTACGTGTGTCTTGATTCCCATACGAATGGGATATGTAGGAACGCTCAAGTGCTTCGTCTTGAGCCTAGCCCCCAAAATCTTATCTTTGACTATCCCCCTAGGTATAGTTCTCTCGGAGGATCCTTGCATGATATGGTGTAGGATTCCTTAGCCCCACTCATGCCAGGATTACATCAGGTCACACCATGTGCCCACTCCCTATTCTTCTATCCTCCCACGTCCTTACCACATGACGCTAAACTACATGGCCTTCAAGAACTATTTATGAATTTATTCCCATCCTCATAGGATATGTAGGAATGCCCAGAAATTTCATTTGTTGGTCCAGCCCAAATGCCAGAATCTCCCCTCGAGTCAAGACATATGGTGTGGTGTAGGATTTTCCCCCAATTCACATCGAGCTCATATCGATCCCTCCATATGTACCACTACTCAGAGGTGTCCGCCTCTTTCACAGATGGGCACAACTATGCTTCACCCACTCCTTTGATTGGGACTCCATCATCTATTTCATCCAGAATGGCACCCAAACGAAAGGGATGCTAGGCCCAAGGGCTCTCCTACCACTTTGGGCCAACGACCTTGAGGATGTTGAGAAAAAAACTGGTACAAGTCCGGCGTTGCGAATATGGTTAGCGGTCGATGCTCATTTGTTGTCCCCAGTCCATGTCACTATAGGGACGCTGTGTTTCGAACATGGTCAACAGCTATCCTTTGTCATTAGAGCCACCCCAAGATGTCCCAAACATTGAGTGTAGTGGTTCATTCTGCCCCGTTGTATCTCCAAGCGACGAAATCCCTTCAGGTGATGCCAGCTATTAGACCCCTATATGACAAGGAGAGCCGAGTCTGGATCCTTGTTTCCCACACCGAGCACTGCTCATGTGGGCATAGAAGCTATGATGAGGCGATATCCATACAAGAGGTCATATTGCTACCATTGGTTGAGATGCCCAGCCTCAGGCCCCTTGGCCTTTTCTGGCCCCTGGCTCAAGTTCTCATTTAGGGTTGTGTGGTGTGGAGAGGAATTACATCCTCATTCACGTCAGGATATTTCACCATGCCACACAGATCCCCTTGAGATATCCCTCCCATCATGTATCGTCTATACCATGAGCACAGGCCCTGCCATGCTTCGCATGTCCAATCTTGGGCCCCCGGCCCAAGTCTTAACTCTTACAGGATTGTATGGTGTGGTATGGGATTATGTCCTCATTCACGTTGGGTTACTCGCCGCGCCGTACAAATCCCTTGTTTAGGGAATCTTCCCCCTTTCCTCGTCCTCACTACAAGACGTTAAACTTCAAACTGGACGGGCCTTTCCGTCCGAGGCCCAGACTCAGGCCCCTTGGCCTTTTCAGGCCCCCAACCCAGGTTCTCACTTAGGGTTGTATGGTGTGGTATGGGATTATATCCCCATTCACGTCGGGTTAATTTCCTCACCATAAACCTCCTGTATGTGGGGTATCTTACCCATTTGAGTCCTTACTGTATGACGATAAACTGCACATTACTCCCTTCAAGAACTACGAGTGGCTTGATTCCCATCCTCATGGGATACGTAGAACCGCCCGAACATCTAGACTTCAGGTCCAGCCCCATCTCTTAGAAATCTCCCTTTCACCTTGGCCCCTTGGCCTACCCTTTCCCAGGGAGGAGAGTATATGGTGTGGTATGGGAATATGTCCTCATTCACGTTAGGTTTGTGACGACTACACCATGTACCTCTCCCTCCTTAGAGTTCTCTACCCCCTTATCATATGATAATATCTTCAAATCGGTTAATCTCAAGTTGAGCCCCTCGACCCTCCTCGGTGATTCACTATTGTGCCCAATAGTACTCTGGTTCAGCGTCTAGAGTGTCAAATTTTATGTGAAAATGATTTTGCCCATTTTTCAGGCTTCGTGTTCCCCTTCATTTGGGCTCCCATAATCTTTCACACCCGAAGGGACCCCCAAATGGCATAGATGCTAGGTCTAAGGGCTCTCCTACTATCAGGGGCCAACTTCCTCGAGGGGTTCAGACAAAAAATCGATACAAGTCCCGCGTTGCGAATATGGTCAGTGGTCGAAGCTCATTTGTTTTTCCCCATTTCAGGCTAATGCGATATGGATGCTGTGTTTCGAACACGGTCAACAATTATCCTCCATCGTCACAAAAACCCCATTAAGTCCAAAATGTCAGTTACATGATTCACATCCTTCTCTACCTCATCATGTCCAAGTATAACTTTGAAAATCTTGGTACTATTCCTCAGTGCGCATCTGCATGTTAAGAGGAAAAAGCCTTGATAAGGCAATCATTCGGGGCTCCACCGATTTACCCTTTGCATGTATTTTACGTATTTCAAATACCTTATACACCCTTATTTCCTACACCGAGTTCGACTCACGTAGGATTAGGGATTGGGTTAAGTTCCACCTTTACTGGGGATAGTCCTGCTTCTCTCTGGTCTGAGTTCTAAGACCTTAAAACTAAGATCTTTTCGTATTTACCCTTTGTGAGAACTATGTATAGCTTGATTCCCATCGTTATGTGATACATAGAAACGCCCAGACATCTCGTCTTTGGGCCCAACTCAGTTCCGCTAATTTATCTCTTCTACTCTGACTTTTAGGCCCCCACCCTTATAGGTCCACACGGTGTGGCGTGTATGGGATTATTCCCTCATTCACATTGGGTTTTCAGTAGCCATGCCACATACACCCCCTCCTAGGAGCTAGTACCTTTTACCTACTGTCCAACATTTGTCCTGCATGACGTTAAAAGGCACCTTCGAGAACTATGTGTAGCTTGATTCTCATCCTCATGGGATATGTAGGAACACCCAGACATCTCGTCTATGGGTCCAGCTTAATTAAGATCCAGTCTCTCCTACTTTACACCCTTTTACCTCTTTTTGGACCCTTGTCCTGAGTTTTCTTTCTCAAAATCACGCACGGTGTGGTGTGGACCTCTTCCTCATTCCTACTGGGTATGCTTTATTGCACCGTGAACATTCTCCCTTTAGCCTCGTCTCTACTACATCTGTGCCACACAATGTTAAAGTATGTGGTTGGTCCTGTCACATGACCCTAAACTGTGACAGTATCGTCCTGGTTGCACGATGAAAAACAACACTGCATTGTGATGTCCTCACCCGAGGGGATGTCATGTTTGGTATTAGTTACATGACATACCATTTTTCAATGCTTGTATATGGCTTGATTCCTATGGCGATACCTGGACCTTCCATCCCAGGTCCATCGATTCACAAAAAAAGAACAACACTCATTCATCCTAAAGGACAAACAAGATATATCAAATACCGCTTCTTTTGGTGTAAGGGATGGACCCGCACAACCTTATTATACCTGGAACTGGTGGACCACTATTCCATCTTAAGAACTACGTTTTCCTTGATTCCCATACTTATGGGATATGTATGAATGCCCGTGCACTTTTCCTCGGGCCCAACTTAACTTTTGTTTTCGGTCTCTCGACCTAAAATTTTCCCAAGGAACATGTAGTGGTCGGGACCCCAGGTTCCCATTCACGTCGGGTTTTATAACCACCCCACCATGTGTCTCCCGCGTTTCTTACCATCCATGGTCCGAGATCTATGACCATAAACTAAGATCACCCCGCGTCCTTCCTGTGAGATGTTAAACTGCAAGACATTTCCAGAACTACGTATGGATTGATTCCCATCCTCATGGGATACGTAGAGACACCCAGGCATTTCGCCTCCAGTCTATCCCTAGGAATCATAAATCCCATTCCTCCTCATTTCCGCCCCCTGGACTGACCCCTTGTGGGGAACCATGTAATTGTAGTTTTGCCCTGAACAAGTTCGGGATGCCCCATGATGACATTGGGAAGCAACAAATCCCTTTCCAGAGAGGTCTTGTCTAAAATTAGGAATGACCCATGATCAGACTGATGCACCCATCTAATGTGCTTCCACCACGATGGCATAATTTCAAGGGTGTTGGATTCTGTTTAAACAACCCATCACTCCACTCTCTACGCTTTACATTCCCTTTATTCGGATCCTCATCCTCTTTCACATCTAGAGAAACCCACTAACAACATGGATGTACGACCTATGGCTCGCCTACTGTTCTGGGCCAATGTTCCGGAAGACTAATGGATGAAATTCTGAGTCAGGCCCCATTTTTCGAACATGGTCAGCGGTCGGTACTCATTTGTCATCCCCATTTTAGGCTAATACAATATGGATAATATGTTTCGAACATAGTCATCAACCATCCTTTATTGTCACGTCACCCCTGCAGTGTTCCGAATCTGGGGTATCATGATTTACATTATCCATTTCCCTATGTTCGTATTGATTCTAATGCCGCTAGCGTTACCCCGCTCGTGAACTAGATCACATTGGGAAGGCAATATGTCAATTGTTTCGAGACCCACTTCCTTTAATCGGGCCTCCCTATTCTCTTCTCGGAAATCCAGATTGGTTATTCGAATCTCGAATGCCCGAAGCTTGATCGACGCTCCCACGGTCAAACGAAGTAACAGTACAAACATCCCTTGTTTTTCACATTGGGTGTGACCCGTGTGAGATTAGGAATGGATTTATATTTATTTCAGGATTGTGGATGAATGCATTAAACCAAAAAAACAAGTAAATAAATTTATCCATACATGCAGTTCATAATAAGAAGCAGTAAATAGAAATGAGTTTATGAGTTCGGCCAAAACAGGGCCCTTAAGGGTCAGCTTATTAGATGGATCATTCCAGCGCTACTAACTTTTGGCTGGTGGCCTCTAGGATTGCTTCCCACCCCCTGAGGAATCTCTCTTTATCATCGGCCGTAGAGCACAGTCCACTAACCGTAGCCCGTGCTTGCGCTTGTTCAGCTTGAAGTTCATTCATTTGGTGGCCTGCTTCTACTAGTTGCTCTTAGGAATCTGCCAGATGGGCCCTCAACTTCTCCACAAGCTCAGAACAGTTTGCAATAAATATCTCATTTTCTTTCACCTGTTCTTCAAGGCGTCAGACCTCTTGTTCTGCCTTCATGAACACTTGGGTACTCCCTGAATCCTCCCGACACTGGGCAACGTCGGAGCATCGGCTGCTCTCACGCAGCTTCTTGGCCATGTAGTCGTGGACCTTCAAATAAAGGCATTGAGCATCCACCCCTCTAGCATAGAGAAAGCGCAACCAGGTGTGGAGTGATCCCATCCGTTTTATCCATTTCATCTAAGGATGACCGAGAAAGCGTTTGATGCACTTCCACCCTTTGCGTCGCATCATCCGGCTCTCCTCAGCCGCCTTTGAGTCTGAATCATCAATCTCCTCAGGATCTGTGGGCCGATAGTTGGGAAAAGCAGCCAACAAGATAGTAGCAGGGTCCACTTCGAGTGTTCCTCCCTAGGGGTTTTCCTCTTCAATGCCCGGGCGACCTTCCTCTCTAGCCTTGAACCTGATAGTTTCTTCATCAACTTCCGGCCCCGCCCCGACATTGGTACCACTAATATCCATAGACCTTTTCTCACCGAGCGTCGGGGCCAGCTCAGTTTGAGAAGTGTGTCCTGAATGGGATGACACATTTGCAGTTGAATAAATTGCGGATGACCCGGGTTCGGCAGCCTGATGAGCCTCCAAGGCTGTGATTACTACACAAGCAATGAGCACCCTGATCAACTGAGCTCTCTAATGGTAAATATTGGCATTGAATTAATGAACTTACAAGAGCCCAAAGCATTAGCCTCCAATGTCCTAGCCACTATAGTAGCTATCATTATAGGGGATCCCTCAGCGCTCGTCATCTCAATAATGGGTGTCAGCTCCCCACCTTGTTCTATCAGCACCTCCTCCTCCCCTTCGAATGGATACTCTTGGTCTGCGCCAATATGCTCCTGAACAGGATAAGGAGATCTAATTGAGGGCTACAAAAAAATAATGAGGGGAAAGGATAGACAAGGGCTGAGACATATCTCAAGTAGCTCAGTTATATCTACATCTGAGCCAATGATCTCTCCACTCTCCCAGAGACTCCCTTGGTGGGACGCCCCCTGAGACCCTCCACTTTCAGGCTATTATTATTCTACACCCCTCCTTCACCTTCTCCTTCTTCCTCCTCTTCCATCTCACCGCCCTCCAGCTCATCGTTGCTGCCGTCATCCTCTGATGGCATCTTTTCTGGATCATGTTCCTGGCCAAGCATTACTTTCACCAAGAATGATGGCTCCTCACGCCGACCCCATTGACGTGCATACATGTCCATGTCCATTAGATACACATGCCAACGATGAAAGTTCACCCTGTCAACAATTTGAATGAGTCCAACCTTTGGTAGCTGAATTCCGTCTCGCACTATCTTTTTTCAAAGAGCTTTAGTACCCATCGACTGTCGCGAGGTCATCCAGGCTGACCACAGAGCCGGGAAGATTGCATCATTGGAAGGTTGAAGTAGATACCTTATCTGCTTCCTGGGAAGTTACCTGTCCACTTCACGATCTCTTCTCCCCCTAGGTGATGAGGGCACGACCACGTCGTGCAACATCCCCGATATTTAAGTCTCAGCCTATGCTTCCGACCTTTGTTCCCTAATAACACCCTGTCTTCTCTCTCACCACCCAGGTTCTACACTGGATACCTTGAGTTTCCAAACTTGCTTTAGCAAAATCCCCTCAGGGTATTCTATGGACCAATGTTCAACATATTCGGTTGAGAGGCAAACATCAACTCCGGTGGGAGGAAAGGTGATAACATCTCCAGAGACATGAGTCATGAACATCGGCCACATTTGGCGAAGAACACATGGATTCCTTTCCTCCCGAACATCTGTGTACACTTTCTTCGGCATCCGCTGAAGGCATCCAAACTGCCTGGTGAACCTGGATGGCACGTAGGGCTCACAAAAGATCTTCCCATCAATCCGGGCCACGATCACCCCACCTCTGATGCTCAGGAAGTATTCCCTTTGCTTCAGTGAGCCTTGACCGTTATCTATCATTTGGACAATTGGGGTGGGAATGGGCTGAAAGTGAAGTTGGTATGATTTCTGATTCTGATTCTTACTCCCTCCTGATTGAGCGTCAACAACATGACACCAACGATGTTCAGCAAGTAAAGTCGCAGACCATTACCTGGAGGATGAATGGAATTCAAAAAGGTATACCCACCGCAATGAGCCACGACCCAGCCATAAAAGATCTGGAAGGGACCACGGATCCTCCTTGGTGACCCCCCTCTCGAAATGCACCCCAAAATTTCATACAGATGATCCAACACGGGGACTCCCAGATTGAATCTTTGATTAGCGGCCATGATGACAGCCATCACCAGGGTCGCTGGACGAACTCCCATCTTTGCGTCCCTCACCGGTAAGAGCCACCCACTCAAGAATGTGGCAAGAAATCTGGTGTAACAAATGTTCGGGTCCCAACTCTCATTTAAATTGAATCCCCATGAATAATAGTCCCCCGCCTCTAGGATCCTTCAGTACGATCCTCTTTTTCTCTTTTGT
The DNA here is from genome assembly GCA_963277665.1 of Viscum album. Lineage (NCBI taxonomy): Eukaryota > Viridiplantae > Streptophyta > Magnoliopsida > Santalales > Viscaceae > Viscum > Viscum album. Next base: position 1,662,536,100 of record OY728135.1, on the reverse strand, counting down.
GACGCGGTTGGACACCGTCTCCCTCACCCCAACATCTTGACTTCCAGATATCTTTGTAGGAACAAGCTAAACCATTTCTTGTAAGTGATGTACTTCAAAAAATCCTTGACCCTAGCCTCTCCTTGGACAGCTCCAATAGGTTCCATGTCAGCATAGGGTTTTGTGATCCATCTCCCTAGATGTTCTTTGGCGGGATGAATTCATCATATTGGTGCCCATACAAAGGGATAGACCTAATTAAATGAATTTCCCAAAGGATGATACCAACTTCCCCATGATGAAGATGGAAGATATTGGTTTTAGGGGACCATCGAGTAAACAACTCTGGCCTGAGATCATGCTAGCGATAGAAGTGAAACTGCAACGTCCACACTGCCTCGAACAAGACAATGTTCTGTAGTTCAGCCCCAAACTGGTCACATGTATGGAGAAACCAATACGCCTAGGCCCATTCACTCGTGAAATTGCCTCCAGACTGCAGGTACCAATCCTACAACCAACCTTTAGTCTCGTCAGTAACACTCTGATGGAAGGTGCTTGCGTAAAGGTCCAGAGAATTCTCCGCGACAAGGTCACTCCTTGAAATGGTCCTGGTCTTGGGATTCAGGATGTAAATGTCCATATGTCTGTTTTCTCTAGCAGGATGGACATTGTAGGTGATGTTATACCGAGGCAGGTCATCCTCGCGGGTCACCCATAATCACGGTGTGTCAACTTCAAATCTTGGCACAAGTACCTCCTCCAAGAGACTGAAGTCCCATATCGGCAGGTTGGAAGACAGTGCGTACTACTTCTGGGCTGGGGTCAACATGTTTAAAAGAGTATGGTTTCTAGATACGATCCTTCGGGCGCCATAAACCTCAGGGTTGGTGATCATTTCATACCTTCGAGCAGCGAATGCAGCTTCTCCCTCAACATCAGCCCAATTGGCGGCCATCTTCTACCGGAAAGGTCTTAATAGGTTGGTGCGAAAAATAAGAGGCTGGTACAAAAAATCAGAGGCTGGCATGAAAAATCAGAAGTTGGCGCGAAAAATCCCAGGTTTGCATGTAAAACGATGGCTGAACTCAGTGAATTACACGCAACTGAACCGTTTTTTCATGTAGGGTGGAGGAAATATTTTGCGCGCGAGAGTTCCTGGATTGTCATGCGAGAAAATCCGTATGGAATGAGGGAAACATGGGGCTTTTATAGGCCCGAAGATAGGTTTCTGCGCGTGCGCGAAAAGCGGATTGTGTGCTCCATATCAGTTTTACACGCCGTTCCAGTTTTGAGCACGCACAGGTCCCAGGGAGTCCTGTATCTTGGAGTTCCCCTCATAATCCAACCTTTGTGGCCCCTTTCCGATCCGATTCCGAGGGGGGTTATTTATAGATGCCAAAAACCACTCAAGGGATAAAGAAGGTATGGTCGCAACAAAGCGAAGCCAAATTTGGACCCAGGGATCCATTCTGGGGGGCCCGAAGGGGCCGAACAAAAAAAAATCTGCGGTGCGTGAAAAAAACTGTCCCGCATGAAAAACTCTGAGTTTTGTGAGAGCTTTCCACGCGGGCGTGGAAAGTTATGCACCGCCTCCCTGCACAGTTGAATTTTCGTGCTTCCGATGCTGACATGAAATATTTCGCGCATGCCTGTTTTCTGTGCAGATCCATGACCCCGAGCACCTATAAATAGAAGGTCACCCCTCTGACTTCCAGGCTGAAGAATCTGAACCATCTCTCCAGTGAAAAATTCACCTCTCGTGCACAAAAAATATGTATCTCAGGTACTTAATTTTTTGTGCCAGGTCTCCCGGGGGTACACCTTTGCGCAAGACCCCTTGGGCTTAATCCTCGTCCAAATCCCGTCCCACAGGCGCAATTCCTTCCAATTGCGTGCAATCCTTTCTTTGGCGCGCAATTTCTTCCAAATTGCGTTCCCTCCTTTCCGTACCACCCCAGCCTTTTTCACGCATGCCGGCCGATTGCGCACCGCCTCGGCCTTTTGCGCGCAAGCCGACCTATTGTGTGCCACCCTAGCCTTTTGCACGCAAGCAGCCCTATTACGCGCCGGCACAACCCCATTTTCGTGCAACTGTTGCTTTTGTGTGAAAGCCTCCCTCCTTGTGTGCCCACGATATCCCTCTTTCGGGCATCACTTTCGGGTGCCTCCCACATCCAAACCACCTTCGCCCTATACACTTTTCTCGTACGACCCTCTAGGTTCGTGCGAAGTAACTTTAATGTCCCTTGGACGATATTGCCCGTTGTGTTGCTTCGTCTCATGATTCTTCACACAGGCACGCTAATGGCTATTGCTTCTTCACATGGCCATGCTAATGTGGACCCCCCAATGGTTCGCTCCAAAACACCCCCTAGCCACGACGTTTCCCATCCCTTCTCTTCACCAAGGTACAGAGGGTACCAATTCTGTAAGTCCTAGGGGTACAGAGTGAACCCTTTTCTCATCCGAGCCGCAAGACGTAAAAATTCCAAGCATCATTGTCCTCAGAACATGACGTTAAACTGTGACCTCTCCCCATGACTCGCACGCAGGGTGCCCCCACCTTGGACATTCTGCACACCCACTGGTCTCCACGGGAGTGAGATCATTCCTCACATGGAATGAGATCCTCTCTATCGGACTGACATCTATCTATGGGGAAAGGGAAAACACCTTGGTGTAAGCCCCTAGATTTTCTTGCAGGAGGAAACATCCCTACCCCTCCTTTATTCGGTGCCAAATCCATCTCCCGCTAGGCTTTGTCACCACCGGACCTCCATCCTGAAGTAAGTCCCAACCTCTTTGGGCTGCGAACCACACGTAAGCCCCTGTTTCCTCTTTGGGCTGCTAACTATGTGTAAGCCCCACTCCACTTCCCATGGATGCACCTTTCGTGACGTGATCATCAGGTATATACTGCCTCTTGTTTCTCACACTGAGCACGACTCACGTGGGTTTAGAGTAAGCATCGACCATGACATCCTCTCCGGGCGGCCTAGAGTGTAATCCCCACACACCCATTTCGAACTACGTGGAATTTGATCCTTGCTAAGGAGAGGTACGTAGGAAGCCTCCCTGAGGTTCAATCCCAACACCCAGTCGCTCTGACCCCCTTCACGTCAGTTCACCCAAACTTCCGAACTACGGGGAATTTGATCCTTGCCAAGGCATGGTACATAGGAAGCCTCCCTGAGGTTCAAGCCCAAAAACCATTGGTCCCGACCGTCTTTACGTCGGTGTACCAAGCCCCATTCCAAACTATGTAGAATTCTATCCTTGCTAAGGCGATGTATGTAGGAAGCCTCCCCGAGGTTTAAGCCCAACACCCAGTCGTTCTGACCCCCTTCACGTTGGTTCGTCCAAACTTCCAAACTACGGGGACTTTGATCCATGTAAAGGCATGGTACATAGGAAGCCTCCCTGAGGTTCAAGCCCAACAAACATTGGTTATAAACATCTTCACGTTGGTGTACCAATCCCCATTCTGAACTATGTGGACTTTTATCCTTACTAAGGTGAGGTACGTAGGAAGCCTCCCCAAGGTTCAATCCCAACACCCAGTCGCTCCGACCCCCCTCCACATAGGTTCACCTACACCACCCATATAGACCCCAGATCCTTATCAACGTCAGTTCAACCTCATCCTACATGACATTAAACTATGTACCTCAATCATAGGTAAGTCGTTGTGCCCTATATAGCGACAAGCTATTGTGTCCCTTAATTAGTGGTAAGCCATTGTGCCCCATGCAGCGGCAAGCCGTTGTGTCCCTTAATCAGTGGTAAGCTGTTGTATTCTAATCAATGGTAAGACATTGTGTCTCCTATTCAGTGTAAATCCATTGTAATCCCATTATATGGGAACCACACATTTGGTCCGTTCTAGTGGTGTCAGAACAACCAGGGTTGCTAACCACACGTAAGCCCTATACACATCATCGAGTTGTTGTCCTATGTGTATACCCCAGTTCAAGCTCATTGCCTGATCTTTCCCTTGAGCCTATGTGTCTCGGGAAGGAAATTCCCCAACCCAGAGGTTCCACTTCCTCTGAGTCCCATCCACGCATCCATTCTCACGGGCCTCCTCCTCAGGCATCCCATCGTCCTCTTGAACTATGCAGACTTTGATTCCCTACCACAGGGATACGTAGGAAGTCTCCCTGAGACTCAATCCCAACATTACCGTCATCCTCACGGTGGTTCCATCTCATTCACCACCCACTTCACTCAAAACCCCATCATCCACCTTGATTCTTACCCAGGCTGCCACATCCCAGTGAGGTCATGTCAACCCACATACATCAGAGTGTCCTCCAGGGGTTACACTCATTTGATCAACTATAGTCAGTGTTTCGATCTGTCTGATCCATCTCTGCTGGACGTTAAACTTGCGGCATACCCCATGTTAAACATGGGAAGCTAAGGAAAACCTTAGATACATGCCCATGGTATAATATTCCCTGCATTCGATGTGGGATGCCTTGGGATTCCGTGCCCTAGAGAAGCCCTATAATAAGGGACATAAGACAGACACGCCAGTGTCCCAGCGCCCAGACATGCCAGTGATGCTCAACATGACTAATCCCTTGAATGAAGGTTGCTTCCCTGACCGAACCCTTGGAATGTCCCAATAAAAGCAGTATAATTAACTGGTATCCACGAAGATATGGCGCTAGGAATAATTTCACGAACAACGTCTTAAATCTATAAGGGAGACCCGAACTAGGTGACGAGTTCCGAGGAGGAATCCACAGAAGGAAGAACCGACATCCCATCATCCCATTTTGATCAAGAAGAAAACGTCTCTGAAAAAGTGATGGATACCACCCGCCTTTGGAAAGCAGGAATGCGGGGCAACAGCCGCGTGTCCTCCACAGACGGATGCGCGCGCCCCTGTAAAAGTGTCAGAAACATGGATAAATTGGACTTAATCAGGTGATGAATGGATCCCAAAATTATATAGCCCCTCGATACATAAATAGGAATCATGCAACAAAATAGGTTGGTTTTTTGTGTATACCTATTCCCATAATAGGATAAGTGTATTGGCATAAGGACTTGACAAGAAGGGTTGATGTCCAAAATTATACATTTCATCAGTATGATATCAATGTTTATTATTATCCATGTTTTCATTTATTATCTTGTAAAAAAATGCCCTAAATTTCAATTGATGATGGATTCAAGGTATTCATTTATTATTTCCATATCACTTATTCCATGTTTATGTTATGTAATATTCCACTCTATGCTACTCCTTACTAATCATTTAAGATCCCCATTATTTGTTTCATTTCCCTAGGGAACCTATAGGAGGACTATGTGTAATTTTCAAGGGTATTATGGAATGGATATTAATGTTCATGTACTATGTTCATGTTGTATCTTATGTTTCAAATGTAATATATGTATGTATATAGTCTTATAAGACTACTAAACTATTATATCCTATTGGAACTCTTTTATTTTTTTACCAATAACATTATATAACTATAAGATCTGGGTTTTTGGATTTTGGGATGTTACATTCTTGATTTTTCCTTTATTCCCACATTTCTACTAGGTAGGAATAGGACCACCCAACTTTCCCTGAATCTTATTTCACAGCTTATCTTATAACGGTTTCTTCTAATAAATTTTCTTTCCTTAAGGTGAACTCCCTTATCCATTAGCGTTAAGAGTGTTACTAGATGGTTAATGAACTTCTTTCCATATGATCACCTCATTCAATATTAGGTTCCTAATATCCTCAAACACTAAATCTATTTTTCCACTAGAATTACTAACACCATTCACTATTTCATCCCATCTCTTTGGAAGTGAATATAACAGAATTAGTTCCCCTATATCATCTGTGAAAGTTACCTTTATCAATTCAATATACCCATCGATAATCTTGAAATCATTTACAAGATTTTTTCTAGTCTTCCTTATGAAAACCTTAAGCTAAATAACCACCACATCATAAACTCTTTCTTTATCACTATAGTTTTCTCATATAAATCTACCAAAACCTTCATCACTTCAACCAGGGTTTTATTTTCTTAGATGTTTAAGGAAATATTCTTTACTAAGGGAATCCTCACCATCACTAATAATTTCCTATCTAACTATTCCCATTCCACCTTTTCCATTTTCTTCAGACATATAATAGTAAGTGGAACACACAATACCTTTTGATTGAAATGATATCTCATATGCATTTTCCAATAACCAAAATCTATTCCATCAAACCACCAACTCAATACTTTCCATCACCTAACACCATACCTTACGATGATAGTAAATCTCATTGAAATCAAAATATCATCAAGTCAAGAGGCTAATCGATCTTCTTGAAATGTGCAATTTGATATAATTTTTTGGGAATCCCCTTCACCTGTGATTCTGATAAATCCACCAAAAGATTCCCACATCAACCAATAGAAGTTCCCCACTAGAAGAAGGTTGTTGGAAAATTCATAGTAGAACTAGGTTATTCGATAGGACTCCCTCAACTAAGTTCATTGGAAGTAGGAATTACTCATACCTTACCCATTGCATAAAGTCAAACATCATATAAATACACAACACACAATTAAAATAAAAACAATATAATAACACAAGTGTTTTATGTGCTTTAAAAAATGAGTCCTACATGCATTGGAGAAGCACTACTATTTCCATTTCATTATATTCATAAGTATAAGAGATAAAAAATAATGTTTACTATGTATATGTAATCTAACTAATATTTTACACTCTAATAAATCTATTCTTGATAAATTGAAATAAATAAAATTATCACCAAGTTCCCATGAACTTATATACTAAGTGCTATTTGGTCCACAAGTTAAACCCAATCCATTGAAATTATAGACAACTTAGCATGATCGCTTTAGTTTGGGTACCAACCTGGTGACCCCTAGGCTTTACCAAACTTTTAGACTTTAAGTGATCCATCATAAATCCATCAGAAGATATAAACTTATTATGATCCTTTTAGCCCCTAGAGAAGACCCACTTTCTCTGTTTGTACACCAAGTCCATCCATTATCTAATGCACAAAATCCCTATAGATGTAATTTCAATGGATGAACTTTCAATGAACTAAAAAAACTTGGCCTCTTAACACACTTACGATCTTAGATTGATATCTATTACGTTTACCCATATTGAGTACATGAGATCAATATTTTATTATGTTTACATTCCATAGTAAATTAAGAGGATTATTATGTGTGACATGTCTAGAAGGATATCTTTCATGGAGAATTTTATGGGAAATTTTGAATACTTATCGTGAAATAAGAAAATCATGCAGCTAATATCCAAAGACACCAAAATTATAAATTATGGAATGTGATTTAATGTGATATATAATTAATCTTAATGTAAAATGATGTAATATGTATGCATGTTTTTCTCGGGTTAACTCGATTGGTATCAGAGTGGGGTTAAGTTATTTTTTATGATTAAGTTATGAAGACTAAGAGGATAGAGCCTAAAAAAATATATGATGAAACAAAATTAAAGTAGGATGAACTTAATATTTCATGTGTTGAAATAAAGGTGATATAATTTAGTACATATTAGGATTGGTTTTTCTTAAAATATTATTACTTAATCTGATTATTATTTCTTGATACTTACACTAACCTTTTTTGGTTTTAGTCAATGGATAGAATTAGGAGGAATCGAGTTAACAACAAGTGTGATGGAAAGTGAAATAAATGTACCAATGAGAAAGAAAATAAAATGAGATTTAGGGTGGAAAATATCATGTCTATGTTCACTTAACTCTATAAATCTATGAATAATAATATGAATCATTCTGAACTCCCAAACACACTAAGAAACAAGTCTCCATCGATTCCTTTATGTGACAATGACCACCTTATATTAGTGGGTCTTCTGATCTATTAATTTATGAGCAATGGATTAACAAAATGGAAATGATATAATCCTTTATATATTTATCTAATTATAACATAGTTATTTTATTCTCCTATCATTTGGAAGGCGAGATAGATCAATTTTGGAACCTAATCAAGAACACAATACAAAAGGAAGAAATCAAATCCACAGTATGGTAGGAGTTTAAGAAGGTATTTTTCAATAAATATTTTACTAAAACTTTTCAAACTAAAGTGGAGAGAGAATTACTTAATATTAAACAAAAAGAGGATTAATTAAATAATACATATAAAGAAAAATTCCTAATATTTTCATGCTTATAGACTTATCATTGACCCTGGAATAAAAATTGATTCTTTTTAGTGGATTAAAACCAAGTATCCTAAAAGTGATATCTATAAGGGACTCTAGTAGCTATGAATATATTGTTAAATGTGATCTAAATTTAGAAATGTAAATTAGAGACTCCCATTATTCTCATGGTTTTGAGGAAGATAATAGAAAAATGAAGTTTTATGGAAATTAAAGTGATAAAATCCACAATGGAAGAAAAATTCACATTCCTTAATGTTGAAGATGTGGGAAGAAGCATGGTGGGAAATATTTACAAGGAATTTATAATTGATTCAAGTGTGTTAGATAATTTCATCAAGCACATGAATGATGAGGATATATAAAGAGGTAAACTAATGAAATGGATAGAGGGAAATCTTAGCCTAATGCACCTCCCACAATCCAATGCTTAAATTATAAGGAGTTTGGGCATTAAACCAACTAGTGCACTAATTTAAGAGTTAATTATGACAATAAATATTAGAAACCACTTAATACAAGGGATAAAGTGAAAGCCTATCCAATCAAAATAACTAAAGTGGGTAACAAAAATTTAGTGGTGAAATGCACACTTATTGTTCACTCAATAACTAAAAATATTTTATTTTATTATAGTTCTACCTACTAATTTATATATATAAAGTTTTATAAGGGTATAAAATCACCTAACTAATAAATAGATATAAAAATATCACTAAAAACTCCTAATGGCGTGATGAATACATCCTAATCCCATAACTCCTCTATAATAGAAGTTTGTGGGAATGTGATTTCTACAAATATTAATATTCCCCCTTCGGATGAATTTTATGTGATTTTATATATGGATTATATCTCTTTACATAGTGACCATATTGATTTTTGGGATACGGAAGTCATACTTAATATCCCAAATCAACCAATTACCATCTATTAATGCATGTACAACCATGAACTCCCTATGAAAATCACTTACATTAAATTGATCTTAATATCAAGAGGGGTATTTTTCTCAAATGGTTGGGGAAAATATTAATATTGAAAATAAATATACTGTTCATAAATATTTAGATTTATTTATAAAAGAGTTTCCTAGTCTCCAACCTTATCTTGAGGTTGAGTTTTTAATAGAACTCATACCTAGTGCTATGCCTATATAAAATATTCCTTATATAATGAACTTGATTGAATTAGTAGAATTAAATAATAAACTCTAAGAGAATAAAGAATTTTTATATATTCCCAAGTGATTTAACTTTGGGTGTAACAATCCTATTTTTTAATAAGAAATATAGATTAATTCATCATTGAATTAATTATTATGAACTTAACATGACCACAATCAAGAAAAAGTTTCCTCTACCCTATATTTTTGACTTGTTCGATCAACTATAAGGGAAAAAATACTTATCAAAGATTTAACTTTGATATGGATATCATAAATTAAGGCAAAAAGGGATTATATACCCATGAAAATCTTTCATATAAGATATGGACAATATGAATTCATTGTGATGCCATTCGGACTGAAAAATTCTTCTACTATCTTCATAGACCTAATGAATATATAGTATTTAGAGATTACCTAAATCAATTTTTGGTAGTAATTGTAGATGATATTATTATATATTATTAGATAAAGGAATATCATGAAGATTATTTAATGATTATACTAAAACCTAGAGCAAGGATAAATTGTATGCTAAATTTAGAAAGTGTGAATTTTGGATACAAAATGGTTCATTCTTGGGTCATGTAATCACAAGTGAGGGTATATTTTTGGATCATTCTATGTTAGAGTTAATTGAAAAATTTCCTAGGATAAACAATGTAATATGTAACACTCCAAGCTTCCACAGTATGCTTCCCTTTGAATAATACAGTAGCGTGTGTTGTACGCAACTTCGAGTTCTAACACACACCACAACTAATCAAACTAGCCGCTATGAATAGTAATACCCACTTTTTGAAATTTTATACATTTTATATTTCAAAATGGACTTCATTTTTGGATTCGGAATATCGAAATTATATTAGGGTTAATTTTTGGTATTTTTCTGAAAACATTCAATTTTTGATGAATAGTGGAAAAAAACACTGAGTTATAGTTTAAAACCGAATTTTTTATTTAAATATTTTTTTATTTTATTTAAATTTAATTAAGGTAAAAATATATACATAATACCTATATATTTTCAACGTAATTAATTGGAGTTAGTTAAAATAATTTTAAATATATAAAAATTTTATTGAACTTTTCACCGTCTTTTACCCACCTCCTAGGAGAATTTGGAAATTCACATAAAACTTAATTTTACCTCTTATGTAAGTGGAATTTCAAAAATATGAGAGACACCATTAATATCAAGGATTAAAATGTGGTTCAATAAGATAAAAATAATTTTTGGTGAATAATAAATTTTTACTTTTATTTATCACGGTTAAAAGTAAATAGGGTAATTAAGGGTAAAAATGATATTAATATTATCCTAACACATGTCCTAATTCTATTGGATAAGTGTATCTAGACCAAAAACAACCTTAGGAATAAAATATTATCATTTAGGTCCACTTGGATTAGATTAGGACATTTATTATTATTTAATTCAAAGAAGAGTTAAAAGAGTTAAAATCAAAGTTTAATTACTAAACCATTTTTAATATAGGTTTATACATAAGATAAATTAGATTATAAATATTCATTAGAAAGATAAAAATATTTCATACATAATGGTATTTTATTTATAATTTTATACATTATATAATTTAATTTATTTATGACAAAATGGTGATGCAGTAATTACATAATTAATGAAATATTAAAATAATTGATATTATAAATATAAAAATAAATGTAATTTGAGACTTTTTATGAATTAAAATAATTTTCTAGGTTAATATGACATATTAGGATTGGTTATATTAATTTTATTCGAAGTAATAATGCTGTTATAAATTTATCAAAAACAAAATACCCAATAGTGTCAAAATTGACATAAAAGAGTTTTTAAAACAAATATTATATTGTTAATTGATATACTATTCTTAAAAATATATGGTTCGGCCAAAGGACTTATATAATGATAGGTGTATCATTAATGGACCACTTGGGGGTCTCTTGGAGGTATATAGTAAGTTTATTAACTATATAATATAAAAATACAATGATACATGGTAAATGTCAAACTATTTAACTAAGAGTTAAATATAAATGATATGGTTAATATAGTGACTCAAACCTATCTAAAATCTTTTGGTTGAAAGGATTTTGACCCATATCCACCATAAACTTTAAATAATTCACTTTTTAGCCATTAGAAATCGAATATGAATTTATTATAAAATAATATTTCTAGATTTTCCAAAGGTTCCCCTGACCCCTCTTATAAAAGGGCACTCCCCCTTATCTATAATTTACACCTTCAATGCCTTTTGGCTCAGCCAAAACCTGACCAAATATTATCTAAACTTCACTAAATTCAACCTAGAGGCATTATTTTGATCAGAAATACAACCTAAGGATCCATTTTTATCAAATAAAAAGGAAGAACCTGAAGAAGAGGTAATGTTTTCACCACCCTCTTTCAAGTTCCTTTCTTCTTAAACTTCTTCTTTCTTTGTTATTTACATTCTAAAATAATAACTCCAGTATATTTTATATACTACGATGTTATTATAAATATTGTACAACCATATTCAGTATTATATCCATCCTTTTAATGACATGTCACCATACGTGCATACGTACGGCTTACCGTCTCCATGTCGTGGTGTAATTGTTATTCAAAACATTATTATTTGGATGGGTATAATAATGATGTGTAATTCATGTAAATAATAAATATAATTGATAATTATTCTTTATATATGATATACTATCCAATTATATATTATTTTAATATCAAAAGAGATATATTGTTTCTCGTGCGTACGTATGGACTATCGTCGCCACAAATGCGATGAGATTCATTCCCCATCGTATCCATTCAAGACTAAATTTCATTTGATGATTAAAAATAATTTTAGATACATTATATCATTCTGTATATGAATAATATACATCCCATCCATAACAAATATGGCTCACATAACAAATAATATAAAGGAAAACGAATCCGTTAACACCCGAAACGATGATAATACTAAGATATTATTAACAAATCAATGTTAAAAGATCATATATGATATCATATTAATGTATACGATTCTTGTATAATTTAATAACAATTATTTAACTATTATAAATTAGGTTAACCTACCCTCAACCAAGAAAAAGTACAAGGTAAGAGAATATTTCACAATCTCTTCATTATCTAAGGTTGTTTATACGTAATTATCTACTGAGACCTCTTTATCATCCACATCCATGTTTCTTAAAAATGTATTTCAAATCATTCTCACTATTTTACATACTATGGGTTAAATTCATTTATACCCTTGTTTGAATTTTTATAATAATTTTATAAAGGAATCTTTCTGTTGTTTTCCAAACAAGGTCCTTTTTAACCTTTTCGACAGAATTAAGGTAAGAATGTCTTTTTTTAACTTATACGGCGGGTGTGGCTATTTTCCACCTTTATAAAATCGTCGAATATTCCATTAAAATATTATAATAATATTTTAAAATTAAATGTTTTCTTTTATAATTATGTGACTTTTAAATGATTTAAAAAAAGAGATATTTCTCTCAAATAGTTTTGATTTCATCTATGTCAACATCCTTTGATGGATTTTAAGCTTATTTGAAGTTTATTTATTATGATACAAAACTTACATATTTTATTAAAGGTTTTGTGATATGTTTGACTGTGGATGTGTTATTTTTATTCCATTCATGGTTTATGGAGAAAGTATTGACATTTCATATGTTAGTTTTAATACGAATGTTTATGTTATGTTTAAACCTGTTCATATGAGGAATGCATTGGAATTAATAAGTGACGGGTGGATCCCACTAAAGCTCCTCAATGCATAGATAGGTCTCATGAGACAAACTAGTGTCTTGTCATAAGACCTTAAAAAAATCTTATTTGTAGTCTTGGCACAAGGTCTTGACTATGTGGTTATGATAGTATGGCATTATTCATTCCATAATTATGAAAGTGGTTATTGATATTGCATGTGATTATTCTTCTAGTAGAATATCCATGTTAATAAGTAAATGGCATTATTTCATTTTATATTTGACATATTATGCTGAAGTTCAAGTTTAAAAGGCTTTTTTTTAGTTATACATTGGCTTAAATGTTTATGTTTATTTATGAAAGTTTCCGCTATATTGTTATCCTTACTGAGCATCTGAGCTCACCCCTTTCAATGTTTTATTTTTCCCAGGATGTGAAGAAGTATTTTATGAATGAACTGCAGGGATAGTATGAGGGGATATGAAGACAATATGTTGTTTTAGTTTTTTTTCACTTTATGATGTAATGTAAGACTTATGAATATATCTAGTGTTTCCAAGGCTACTAAACTAATCGGTATTTCGAGACTTGATCCTTTGTGATCATGCGAATGTTATGTAATAATTCACCGACTCTGGGTAACTAGGGTCGGGGCGTTATAGTTGGTATCAGAGGAATTTTAGTACAAACCTTGGAAACTAGATTTAGATAAACTCTGATTAGATCACATAGACCTAAAATAGACTTTGAGGATTAGTATAGAAGAACTTCCTAGAATTTTGGTATTGTAGAGATTTTGTGAGTTTTCTGAGCAATACATCCCTGTCTGGATACGAGCTAGTAGAGGCGGCTCTGGAACAGATGTACCTAGGGGTAAAACCTGAAAACACCGATTTGAGCTAGACTCGAACGAGAACTGGTGCACGACAATGGGCCTTACTGCACTCTTGGTTACGACACTCCCGGGGTATATTCTTAGGATAATTCTCATTTTATTTAAAAACCATTATGAGGGGTTTATGAGTATATACTTACTCAAAGAAAACATTTTTATGATTATGGATTATATCCATAAACTGTTCAATTTATGTTAAGTGTTTTACAAGTATGGAATTATGTATTTTGAATCATAAACTGATCTAGTTTATGCCATTTTTTAGAAATGGCGCCTAGTAGAAGGAATGGAAACTGTATCAATGCACGCACTCCATGTAGGTATTTCCCTCCCAATCAAGATAATTATAGTAGAGCTGGTGATGCAACTGGTGCTGACCAGATAATCAACGTACTGGGACAAATCACTCAAGTTATGAATAATAACCTTACCCGTATGGAGCACACTGATCCACAGCGTGGAGGATCAATGATAGATCGCTTCATGAGGCAACAACCACCAACATTCAATCGGAGTACAAATCCATTGGTAGCTGAGCAATGGATAAGTTCCCTAGAGAAAATATTTCAGGATTTGGGGAGTAGTGAAAGGGAAAAAGTTATCATGGTAGTTTACCACCTCATTGGAGATGCTGATCAATGGTGGTCATTGATTCAAAACATGAAGGAAGATGATGAAATATAAAATATGGAATGGAGGGAGTTCAAAGATCTGTTTTTAGAAAAATACTTTCCTCATGACCATCGAGCAGATATGGAAAGGCAATTTCTAAGTCTGAGACAAAAGGAGGATGAGAATGTTGCAAAGTATGAGGATAACTTTACATGGTTAGCAAGGTATGCTGCAGATTATATACATAACCCAAGAAGTAATATTGATCATTTATTTGATGGGTTAAAACCATTTCTTCGTCAAGCATTGGTCTCACAATCCTTCTCATCATACGAAGATATTATCTCATGCACTATCAAGACTGAAAAAGAATTCTCTAAGTCTTATGACTTTAAAGAAAATCAAGAGAAGTAGAGATCTCCTGATCACTCTGGAAATGGAAATAAGGGGAAGAAGGGAAAAGTCGAATATCCATCCTGTATTAAATGTGGGAAGAAACACCCCGGTACTTGGTTGAAGGGAATGGGAGTCTGTTACAAGTGTGGTGAAAAAGGCCACCAAGCTTGTGATTGCAAGGGGAAGAAGGAAGCTACCGATGTTCAATGCTACAACTGCAGGGAGATGGGACATTATGCAAATGAATATCCTAAACATCAGGGGAACTTACCTCAGAAAAGGACAAGGGATCAAGGCCAAGCTTATGCTATCACTACTGCTGAGGTAGAATCTCTGAAAGATGTGGTGGCAGGTAATTTAATGGTTTCCTCAAGTTTAGCAAATGAATTATTTGATTCTGGATCATTGAATTGTTTCATATCTTCCTAGTTTTCTAATAAAATTAGATATTTCCAATTTGATTTAACAAGGTAGTTGTCAGTCAAAACTCCTAAGGGAAGTATCATTGCAACAAAGTTTTGTGAATCAGTCCCCATTAGAGCACATAAATGTTCTTTATCTGTGGATCTCATCATCATACCTATGATTGAATTTGATATAATCCTCAGTATGGATTGGATTTCAGACCATTATTCACAAAATTATTGTAAGAAGAAGGAGGTTACTATTTTTGATGATGATGATAAGGAACACCTTATCTTTAGAGCAGAATCACCACCACCTGATTCTTATCTAGATCCACCCCCAATATCTCAACTAAATTCAATTATCATGGAGGAAGAGAATGAAATAACTTTGGGTGAGGAAAGGAATGTTCAAATAGAGGATGTACCTATTGTGAAAGAATATGTAGATGTGTTTCTGGAAGATTTACCTGGACATCCTCCAGAACGAGAATTTGAGTTTTCCATTGATTTAATTACTGGTTCAAGGCCTATATCGAAGACCCCTTATAGAATGGCCACTGTGGAATTAGTTTAACTAAAGAAACAAATAGAGTAATTGAGTAATAAGGGATTTATTCTCCCTAGTGTTTCTCCATGGGGAGCCCCTATCCTTTTTGTTAAAAATAAAGATGGATCTATGAGGTTATGTATCGACTACAAGGAAATCAATTCTATAACAATAAAGAACAAGTATCCCCTACCTCACATTGATGATTTATTTGACCAACTTCATGGAGCTCAATAATTTTCAAATATTGACCTTCGATATGGATACCATCAGTTGTGTGTGAAGAAGGAAGACATTCTGAAGACAAAATTTTGAACAGGGTACGGGCATTATGAGTTTACAGTAATGACTTTTGGATTGACTAATGCACCCTATGTATTCATGGATCTAATGAATAGAGTTTTCAAGGAATATCTCGATGATTTTTTGGTGGTATTTATTGATGATATCTTGGTATACTACAAAAGCTATGAAGATCATGAAAATCACTTGCGCATTTTCCTGAAGACTCTGAGAAGACATTAATTATATGGGAAGTTTAGCAAGTGTGAATTCTGGCTTCAGGAGATTTATTTTCTTGGACATATTGTCTCTAAAGATGGAATATCTATTTATCCTTCTAAGACCAAGGCAATCCAAGAATGTCCTGCACCGACGAGTATAAATGAGGTACGCAGTTTTATTGGTTTAGCAGGTTATTATCGATGTTTTGTCCAGAACTTTTCCCGATTAGCTAACCCATTAACAATGTTCACACATAAAGGGGTTAAATTTGTTTGGACAAAAGATTGTGAATAATTTTTTTAAGAACTGAAGATAATATTAGTCAATTCTCCTATATTGACTCTACCATCGGGGAATGATGGGTTCATTATTTATAGTGATGCATCGAAGAAAGGACTTGGTTGTGTCCTTATGCAGAATGATAGGGTTATTGCCTATGCATCACAACAGCTAAAAATTAATGAGAAAAACTATCCTACTCATGATCTTGAGTTGGATGCTATAATATTTTCTTTGAAGATATGGAGACATTATCTCTATGGTAAAAAATGTGAGATATATAACAATCACAAGAGTTTGAAGTGCATTTTCTCATAGAAATAAATCAACATGAGGCAAAGGCGATGGATTGAACTACTCAAGGATTATGATTGCACGATACACTACCACCCAGGGAAGGCAAATAAGATGGAAGATGATTTGAGTAGAAAAGATCATGGAGTTTTGAACATGATGAGAGTTGAAAGGGATCTAATTTTCATGGATCTAGTAAATTTAGATATGGGAATCACCATGGAAGGTGAAACATCAATGCCTTTTCAAATGGTTTCCAAACCATCTTTACTAGAAAGGATTAAGAGTTCTTAGACCGATGATGAAGAATTTAAAAAGAAGATTAAAGCTGTGAATGATGGGAGATTGAGAGACTTTGTGTATGAAGAAGGAATTTTGAAATTTGGGAAGAGACTTTGTGTTCCCGATATACCTGATCTGAAAAGGGAATTGTTATATGATGCTCATAGCTCCAATTTCTCTATACACCATGGGAGAACCAAAATGTATAGAGATTTGAAGGAACATTTTTGATGGGACAACATGAAGAAGGAGATTGCTGATTTTGTGTCAAGATGTATGGTTTGTCAATAAGTGAAAGCTGGAAGCCAACAGCCTGGAGGAGTCATTCAACCTCTTCCCATACCGGAGTGAAAATGAGAAAATATTACGATGGACTTTGTCATGGGGCTACCAAAGACTCATAGAAGGAACGATGCAATATGGGTTATTGTTGATCGTCTTACCAAGTCAAAACATTTTCTTTCTATAAGAGAAGATATACCACTAGAACATCTATCAAGACTATATATTAATGAAGTTGTGAGACTTCATGGAGTACCCCTATCGATTGTTTCTGATCGTGATCCCCGTTTTACTTCAAGATTCTGGAAAAGTCTTCAGAAAGCCCTGGATACTGAACTTCGTTTGAGAACTGCCTACCACCCTCAAATAGATGGACAATCAGAACGGACTATTCAAACATTAGAAGACATGTTGATATCATGCTCACTTGACTTTTAGGGTATGTGGGATCAATATTTACCTCTGGTAGAATTTTCCTATAATAATAACTTCCATTCAAGTATTCAGATGGGATTCCATTCAAGTATTCAGATGGCACCATATGAAGCGTTATACAGAAAGAGATGTCACACACTAACCTGTTGGGATGACGTTGGTGAAAGAAAACTCATAGGCTCAGAACTAGTGGAGGAAACAATGGAAAAGGTGAAGGTAATCCAAAACCACATCAAAGCATCTCAAAGTAGGCAAAAGAGCTATGCCGATAACCGAAGGAAGGATTTGGAATTTCAGGTAGGAGATCATGTTTTCTTGAAGGTATCTCCATGGAAGGGAGTTATACGTTTCGGTAAGAAAGGTAAATTGAGTCCCAGGTACATTGGACCTTTCGAAATTCTAGAACGAATTGGTGCTGTAGCTTACCGTTTGGCAATGCCGCCAAATCTATCCAAAGTTCACGATGTGTTCCACGTATCACTGTTGAGAAAATATATGCCTGAACCAATTCATGTACTCACCTATGAGTAATTAGAACCGGAACCTGATCTATCTTATTGCGAAGATCCTGTCAAGATTCTTGATACGAGAGAACATGTGATGAGAAACCGGATGACTCGTCTGGTAAAAGTTCTATGGAGAAACCATAAAATGAAAGAGGCAACGTGGGAACCCGAGGAACTTATGATGAAGAATCACCCGAGTCTTTTCATGCGGTAGTATTCTAGAAATTTCAAGGATAAAATTATTTTAAGGAGGGGAGAATGTAACACCCCAAGCTTCCACGGTACGCTTCCCTTTGAATAATACAATAGCGTGTGTTGTACGCAACTTTGAGTTCTAACACACACCATAACTAATCAAACTAGCCATTATGAATAGTAATACCCACTTTTTGAAATTTTATACATTTTATTTTTTAAAATGGACTTCATTTTTGGATTCGGAATATCAAAATTAGCATAGGGTGAATTTTTGGTATTTTTCTGAAAACATTCAATTTTTGATGAATAGTGAAAAAAAACACTGAGTTATGTTTAAAACCGAATTTTTTATTTAAATAATTTTTTATTTTATTTAAATTTAATTAAGGTAAAAATAGATACATAATACCTATATATGTTCAATGTAATTCATTGGAGTTAGTTTAGAATAATTTTAGATATATAAAAATTTTATTGGACTTTTCACCGTCTTTTACCCACCTCCTAGGAGAATTTGAAAATTCACATAAAACTTAATTTTACCGCTTCTGTGAGTGGAATTTCAAAAATATGAGAAACATGGTTAATATCAATGAGTAAAATGTGGTTCAATAAGATAAAAATAATTTTTGGTGAATAGTAACTTTTTACTTTTATTTACCACAGTTAAAAATAAATAGGGTAATTAAGGGTAAAAATGATATTAATACTACCCTAACACATGTTCTAATTCTATTGGACAATTTTATCTTGACCAAAAATAACCTTAGTAATAAAATATTATCATTTATGTCCACTTGGATTAGATTAGGACATTTATTATTATTTAATTCAAAGAAGAGTTAAAAGAGTTAAAATCAAAGTTTAATTACTAAACCATTTTTAATATAGGGTTATACATAATTAAATTCAATTATAAATATTAATTAGAAATATAAAAATATTTAATACATAATGGTATTTTATTTATAATTTTAGACATTATATAATTTAATTTATTTATGACGAAATGGTGATGTAGTAATTACCTAATTAATGAAATATTAAAATAATTGATATTATAAATATCAAAATAAATGTAATTTGAGAATTTTTAAGAATTAAACTAATTTTATAGGTTAATATGACATATTATAATTGGTTATATGAACTTTATTCTAAGTAATAATGATTTTATGAATTTATCAAAAACAAAATACCCAATAGTGTCAAAATTGACATAAAAGAGTTTTTAAAACTAATATTATATTATTAATTGATATTCTATTCCTAAAAATCTAAGGTTCGGTCAAAAGACTTATATAATGATAGGTGTATCATTAATGGATCACTTGGAGGTATCTTGGAGGTATATAGTAAGTTTATTAACTATATAATATAAAAATACAAAGAGACATGGTAAATGTCAAACTATTTAACTAAGAGTTAAATATAAATGATAAGGTTAATATATTGACCCAAACCTCTCTAAAATCTATTGGTTGAAAGGATTTCGACCCATCCCAACCTTAAACTTTAAATAATCCACTTTGAAGGCATTAGAAGCCGAATATGAATTTATTATAAAATAATATTTCTAGCTTTTCCAAAGGTGCCCCTCACCCCTCTTATAAAAGGGCACTCCCCCTTTTCTCTAATTTACACCTTCAAAGACTTTTGGATCGGCCAAAACCTGAAAAAATATTCTCTAAACTTCCATAAATTCAACCTAGAGGAATTAGTTTGATCATAAATCCAACCTAAGGAGCCCTTTTGATTAAATCAAAAGGAAGAACCTGAAGAAGAGGTAATGTTTTCACCACCTTCTTTCAAGTTCCTTTCTTCTTCAACTTTTTATTTCTTTGTTATTTACATTATAAAATAATAACTCCAGTATATTTTATATAATGTGATGTTATTATAAATATGGTACAACCATATTCAGTATTCTATCTATCGTTTGAATGACATGTCACCATACGTGCGTACGTACGACTTACCTTCTCCACGTCGTGGTGTAATTGTTATTCAAAACATTATTATTTGGATGGGTATAATAATGATGTGTAATTCATGTAAATAATAAATATAACATGATAATTATTCTGTATATATAATATACTATCCAATTATATATTATTTTAATATCAAAAGAGTGATATTGTCGCTCGTGCGTACGTATGGACTACCGTCGCCACACAACGATGAGATCCATTCCCCACCGTATCCATTCAAGACTAAATTTCATTTGATGATTAAAAATAATTTTAGAGACATGATATCATTCTGGATATGAATAATATACATCCTATCCATAACAAATATGGCTCACATAACAAAGAATATTAAGGAAAACGAATCCGTTAACACCCAAAACAATGATAATACTAAGATATTATTAACAAATCAATGTTAAAAGATCATATATGATATCATATTAATGTATATGATTATTGTATAATTTAATAACAATTATTTCATTATTATACAAGAGGTTAACCTACCCTCAACCAAGAAAAGGTATAAGGTAAGGGAATATTTCACAATTTCTTCATTATCCGAGGTTGTTTATACGTAATTATCTACTGGGACCTCTTTATCATCCACATCCATGTTTCTTAAAAATGTATTTCAAATAATTCTCACTATTTTACAGACTATGGTTTAAAGTCATTTATACCCTTGTTTTACTTTTTATAAGAAGTTTATAAAGGAATCTTTCTATCATTTTCCAAACAAGGTCCTTTTTAACCTTTTTGACAGAATTAAGGTAAGAATGTTTTTTTTAACTTATACGGTGGGTGTGGCTATTTTTCATCATTATAAAATCATCGAAGCTTCCCTTACAATATTATAAGAATATTTTCAAAGTAAATGTTTTGTTTTATAATTATGTGACTTTTAAATGATTTCAAAAAAAGATATATTTCTATCAAATAGTTTTGATTTCATCTATGTCAACATCCTTTGATGGATTTTAAGCTTATTTGAAGTTTATTTATTATGTTAAAAAACTTCCATATTGTATTGAAGGTTTTTTGATATGTTTGAATGTGGATGTGTTATTTTTATACCATTCATGATTTATGGAGAAAGTATTGACATTTCGTATGCTAGTTTTAATACGAATGTTTATGTTATGTTTAAACATGTTCATATAAGGAATGCATTGGACTTAATAAGTGAAGGGTGGAGCCCGCTATAGCTCCTAGATGCATTGATAGGTCTCATGAGACAAACTAGTGTCTTGGCACAAGGACTTGACACAATCTTATTTGTAGTCTTGGAACAAGGCCTTGACTATGTGGTTATGATAGTCTGGCATTATGCATTCCATCATTATGAAAGTGGTTATTGATATTGCATGTGATTATTCGACTATTAAAATATCCATGTGAATAAGTAAATGGAATTATTTCATTTTATATTTTCCATATTATGCTTAAGTTCAAGTTTAAAAGGCTTTTTTTTTAGTTATACATTTACTTAAATGTTTATGTTTATTTATGAAATTTTCCTCTATATTGTTATCCTTACTGAGCATCTGAGATCACCCCTTTCAATGTTTTATTTCTCCTAGGATGTGAAGAAGTATTTTATGAATGACCTGCAGGGATAATATGAGGGGATATGAAGAAAAGATGTTGTTGTAGTTTTTTTTTTCACTTTATGATGTAATGTAAGACTTATGAATATATCTAGTGTTTTCAAGGCTAATAAACTAATCGGTCTTTCGAGACTTTATCCTTTGTGATCATGCCAATGTTATGTAATAATGCACTGACTCTAGGTAACTGGGGTCGGGGAGTTACATAATAAAGATCTATAGTTTTATTAGATTGGATGGATACTATTGAGGTTTTTTGATAAATTTCTCATAACTATAAAATCCTCCAACTAAGTTTACTTGTAATGGAGTCAAGTTACACTAGATAGATGAACGCGAAGAAAATTTCATGGAGTTCAAGAGATGATTAGTTACCACACCTATAATAAAACTACCCTGTAACAGAGAAATATTTTTAATATAAAATGGTGTATAAAATAATGGAATGGGATGTATCCTTATATAAAATGACATGGTGTTAGCTTATTCCTTAAATTAACTGAAATTACGTGAGAAAAATTATGCCACACATGATTCAGATCTATCAGCAATAATATTTGCATTAAGATATGAGACACTATACCTATGGTAAAAAGTGTGAAATATATACTAATTATAAGAGTTTAAAGTATATATTCACACAAAAAGAGTTGAATATGTACCAAAGGATATAATTGGAGTTGATCAAGGACTATGATTGTTCAATACATTTCTACACTAGGAAGGAAAACAAGGTGACTGTTACTCTGAGAAGGAAGGATCATGCTTCCTTATCCATGATGAGGATTAAAAGATACCCAATACTCATGGATTTAAAAAGGATATACCTTGAAATAATAAGGAAAGGACAACAATTTTATATTTTCCAAATGACTACTCAACCATCCATACATTAAAAGATCAAGGAGGATTTGGAGCTATAAAAGAATGTAAGGAATATTTCAAACTTTAACTATGATAATGATGGAATTATAATATTCATGAAACAAATATGTGTCCCTTAAAAACCAAAATTGAAGTTGGAACCATTGGATGATGCACATAACTCATCATTATCTATCCATCCTAGAAGTACAAACATGTATATAGATCTCAAGGATCATTTCTAATAGTGAAACATGAAGAGGTAGACTGTAGAGTATATATCTCAATGCTTGGTATGAATTTTTTTTAAGGAATAATAATATAAGTCTAAGAGGATAATGTAACCATTACCCATGCCTATATAGAAATAGGATAAGATCACTATAGACTTTTTCATAGGAATTTCTAAGACTTATAAAGAACATAAGTCCATTTAGGTTGTTGTTTATGACCTTATGAAGTCAGTTCATTTTCTGATCAAAATTCCAAGACATACTTAAAGAAAGTGGTAATGTATAATAGAGTGAAACTTTCCATTGTATCTAATTGGGATCCAAGTTTTATCTTAAATTTATGGATAATTATTCTAAAAGTATTGGATACAAAGTTTTCCTTTTTCACTACTTATCACCCTCATGTTTATGGTTAATTTTAAAGGACCATTAAACTCTAGAGGACATACTAAGATCTTATTCAATGGATTTTAAAATAGGTAGGGATTAACACCTTTACCTGGTAGAGTTATCATACAAAACCATTTTCCATTCTATCATTTAAATGTCACTATATAAAGATCTTTATAATAAGAGGTGTAGAACCCCAACATGTTGGGATGAAGTTGGAGAGTGTAAGAAGACAAGGATAAATCTTGATCAAGATATAATAACGAATATTCAAACCATTTAACAATGCATTAAAACTACATAAAGTTGAAAAAATAACTATGTTTATAACCATTGATGATATTTAGAGTTTTAAGTAAGAGATAAGGTATTCATTCAAATGTCACTATGGAAGAGGGTTATTAGATTTGAGAAAAAGGGAAATCTAATCCCTAGATACATTAGGCCTTTCAAAATACTCAATCATTTATAGATGATAGCTTATCATCTTATACTTCCACCAAACCTCTTCTAATTACATGATATATTCCACGTATCAATTTTGATGAAGTACATACTTGATCCATCACATGTGATAAACTCAGAGGTTTTACAATTGGAGCACGATCACTCTTATAAGAAGAAAATAGTATAAATATTAGATCATAGGGATAATTTACTAAAAAATAAGACCACTCATCTGGTTAAAGTCCTATGGAGGAATCATAAGTTCGAGGAAGAAATGTGAGAACCTGAAGATGTAATGAAGCAAAAGTATCCATATCTATTTACATCATAGTAATGAAATTTATAGGGTGATTTTTTTAATGAGGGTAGAATATAACGCCCTATTATTTTACTATGTAATTTTCTCCTTTAAATAAATATTGAGTTGAATATATTGTTTTACATGCAACACCAAACTAAAATGAACCACAATAAATTTTATTAATATAAAATATTACAATGTGATATAAATATTAATAAATTATAAGAATACAATATAAAAAATCATTAAGAAAATTACAAGAGGAATAAATACATAATTAAATAAAAATACCATTAATATAAAATCTTTATCCTCATGGTTTTCCATAAATACCATAACCCTAATTGTAATTATGGAAATGAGGAAAAACAATTAAAAATATAATAAACATGTTGAGAGATAATTAAATTATTATGACGGATTTTTTTTTCATGTTTTGTATAAGTCTATATATAAGAATAAAATCTAGCCATTATATATATTGTCATTAGAAATCAAACCATTATATATATGGTTGTTGGAAATCTGAAAGTTGGATATATGGTCTTTAGGTATGCATGTATCAAATAAGTATATTAAAGCTATATAGTTTTTAGTAAAAAATTGAAAATAACATAATTCATAAATAATAAATAATTTTGGAAGAAAATAAAAAATAATATTTAATTCAAATATTTTATTATAAAAATATATTTTTATGTGTTAAATATTATTATTATTATTAAGGAATGATTTGATGAATTTATAAAACTCAATGAAAGATAATAATACCTATGAATTAATAAAATTTAATATTTATAAAATAAATAAATAATTTTAAGGGGATGTGATTAAAATCATTTAATGTTAAAATGAGATATTTTTTTATTGAATTATTTTTTTAAATTGTCGTGTATTTTTATCTTAATGAAATCGATTAATTTTAAATGATTAATATAATATATCATTTCAATATAAAATAAATATATTAACATCTATTTAATTATTAATTTGGAATGAAATAAAATTAAAAACACTTAGTGTTTTAAAATCCATTTTTCTATAAAAATAGTATATATATATATATATATATTATATTTTCATTGAAAATTTACATTTATCATATTTAGAAATTAAATTAGATTAAATAAAGTCTAAATATGTAATCAGAACATCAAAATTAGTTAATAGTAACAATTTCTTCTTTAGGTATAAAAACAAACCCTTTAGGTAAAAATTGAGTTACCACAATAAAAGTAAAATATGGTAAAACGGGATTTAACTATGGGGTAAAGATCTAAAATATCACACAAAATTATGTCAAAATGTTTGGATCATGGATTTCTTAAATTTTTTTATCCTACCTCTTTAATTTTCCACTTTTTATTCACTTTCCATATAAAATATCTTCCTTATAGATTAATAAATGGGTAATTACGAAAATGCCACTCAAAACTCACCTATAAAAGGAACCCTCCTCTACCCCTTAAAAACAACTATTTTACTTTAAATACATCTTGAATATTTTCCTATTTTTCCTATTATAAATTCTTTTTATACATTTGGTAGCTTCTAGTTCTAATAAGTAAGCCTAAATCCTTCACTCTAAAGGAACCCATTTTGAAAAAGAGAGAAGTCATCAAAGGGGTTAAAGAAATTTTGTGGAATTCAGGAGCAATGGTAATGGATTTCTCCTATAATATCATATTCTAGTTGATATTTTTTATGACTGAATTTAAATCTAATGAGTTTTTTGATTTTTCTCTCTTAAACCCCATATATTTTCATCTTCTATGATTATTCTTGGGTTTTTTATGTATTCATACAATTTCATATCTCTTTGGTTCAAAATGAAACCAAAATTTTTCTTATAAGTGGAGCCAAACTTATCTCTTTTTATCAATCAAAAATATTTTTCATCCATATCCATATTCTTCAAATTGATTTATACTTACCCTTTTATGTACTTAAATTATTACTTAAGGTAATTTTATATTATCTTTGAATTTATTTACAAAATTTTGAAAAGAATATTTTTAATGTTTTCTATATAAGTCATTTTTTATTAAATTTGACTATCTTTACAAAAGTGTAAAAAAATATTCCTTTTTAATGCTTTCCACATGAATTCCTTTTCCTACTATTATGTTTATTTTTCTTCATGAAGATTCCTTTCCAAGATTTCCTAGTTTTCCAAAGTGATTCTTATTATAATTATTTTATAAAATATTTACATTCAAACTAAATGTTATTAAAATGTAAAGAGTATTTATTTTTATTTTTCAAAGAATTTTTCCAATTATCTTATAAAGTATTTTTCATCTATGTTAACATCTGATAATATATATTATACTTGACTAGGGATATTTCCCAATGATACCATCCATATTATTTATTTGGATTAATTATGATTATGTTTTGTGGAAATATTCATGAAACTCATTTTTTTTCTCATGGGTTAATTATTCTATGCTAGAGTTATGAATGCTTCTAAGTTCTTATGAAACAAATATGTATTGTTTATCATTATGTGATGGGTAGGTTTGTTATATACCTATAGTTAATTGGGTAAAGTTTTATACCACATGATCTCAAAATGGTACACGTGTGGAAACCCCAGGACTATGGGTAGACGGGTTGTCATCCCAATCCCAAGGGTACATGGGTGGTTACCTCAAACCCAAGGGTACAAAGGTGGTAAGCCCAAATCCAAGGGTATATGTGTGGTCATCCCAAGCCCAAGGGTATATGGGTGGTTACCCCATGCCCAAAAAGGTAGAAATGTGGTTAAGGAAAACCTACAATATTATGGGTAGGTGGTTATCCAAGTCCATTATGTGATTAATATATTTATGGTTAACCTCAACACCTATTATTAGTTTTATTCACATATTTATTCCATATTATTATCTTATGCATTATGCCTATATCCTTGTCACATATTATTTAATCATATTTTTATACTCTCAAGAGTCATGTTTTATGTTATTCCCAAAGTCTTATGTCATGATTCATGATCCATGATTTATTTTTTTATTGGGTATGATTTCATTATGTTATATTCATATACCTTGATTATGTTCTTATATCTACATGATTGACTTATTCTCACTTATAATCATCAATTAATATCTCTTATGCTTACCCTTACTCAGTGTTTGAGCTCACCCTTTTCTTATATCACCATTCCCCAAGAAATGAAAAGGAATATTATGTGTGACGTTTAAAGAAGGATATATTATATGGATATTTTTTGAGAAATTTTGAAGAATTATTGTAAAAAAATAATAAGATCATGTATCTAATCTCTAAATATGACAAATCTATAGTGTAATATCCAAAACCATCTCACTTTTATTAGTAATCATAACAAACCACCATATGACCTTAGGCATGCCTCCCCAAATTCTAGATGTTTCCAGCTAGTGTTAGGGGCTTAAGGAGGTAAAAAATAGAGACTATACCCCTATATTAGTGTGCACAATCATATATAAATATCAAAAAATTATCCATCAATATAAATATATATCAGATCACAACTAAAAGAATAATTAAATAACATGCTAAATAGAATAAATCCTAATATATAGGAAAGTAGGATGGATCACCCACTAGGATGATCCCATATAAAAAAAAAGTAAAAGGGGAAAAATCAAAACCATTACATGCGAATCTACTAAAATCTATGAGCCTCACCTCATCCAATATCCAATTCCAAACTGAGCTATCTCACTCGATCCAAAAAAACCAACCTTGGCCAAATATGTACCTACAATAAGTGTAGAGTTGATCAGGTACCCAAGTTCCATGGTGTCCTGAGCGAGGTGTGTGAACAACTCAGTAGGCCACCACCAATAGTGTCTCTAAAAAATAACAAATTTGTAATAAAGTACATACAAATGTGATCAAAGTAAATATTTAAAAAAACAACCATTTAAAATATTTAAAATAGGAATCATAAAAAAATGCCAAAATGGGGGGGGATAGATTCACCTTAGGAATGATACATACCATGTTCAAATAGTGCTAGGGTGTATCTAAGTAATTCACGATGATCACACTAACTATATCCTGTTGGGGGTAATATACCCATCCTCATCCAATAACTGGCACCTGAGGGTATTATACCCACCCTGGGGCTCTAGTTTCCACATGGGTGTTGTGTTCACACTGAGTTTAACCATCACCACTTCATCCAACCAAGGGCCATGTTCACCACAGATTTGACCATCAATACTACATCTACCTTGGGGCCGTGTTCACTCCTGATTTAACAATTAAAATTTCAACCAATCTAGTTTCACTTTCCTTAAAAAATTCTAACAAAATCACATACCATTTCTATTAATAAAACATAACTCAAGGAAAAACAAAAAATTCATACAATATACCATTAAAAAAACCATTTTAAAATTCTCAAAAAAGAAATACAAAATAAGGGTTTAAAATGAATTAACCAATTTTATTTAACCAATTACCTGATTAACCCCTCAACCCCATTTCCTATTTTTCCACAACAAAACCATTATAATTTCACAAGAAGAGTCCCTATACCATATTTAAATAATTAAAATTTTACTTTACACATTCAATTCCATTACCCTTAAAATATCACCACCCTAGATGGTGTTTAAATTTCGTAACAAACATTTTGAAAACCCAAACTAAAACACCCATTTCCCTTTATAAAACCAAAACCATTTTTTAGTAATTTTTAAAAAATTATAAAACAAAAAGAATTAAATTACCATTCATTGTTTACCTGAGCATTATGTTTGTAACCAAGGTCATATCAACTCACAATTATCAGTGATTTTGAAATTCCATTTTTTAATAACCGATTCACATCATTATTCCATTTTAATCCATTTAAGTGAAATTTACTCAATTTAAAAAGGAGAAATCCATTGATAATTTTTTTTAATTAAAACTAGGAAAATACAAGAAAAGACACCATGTCCAAACATCACATCACCCATATAATAAGACAAGACTATGGATTAATTTTAAGTGACCACCTATATTATTTGGAGATTTTACTTTTTTTAAACCACAGGAAAACAATTACTTCCAAGGCCCATCCAATTCCGCTCACCTATCACCCATCCTCATGAGGTACTGGCTTTAATAAAAAAATATTTAATTTAATTAATTATAATCATTTATTATTACCTAAAAAATTTATAATTAATTAACAAATTAATCTAACTAGGAATAATTTCTAAAGCCTCACTTGAAAGCCTCACCACAATATAACCACAACTAAACACCCATAGAGGTACCCTATGGACCCAAAAAATCAAAATGACCCCAATACTTAACCTATCACATCAAAATCATAAAAAAATAACTTTAAATTTAATGAAAAACCTTAAAAAATTAGGTAGTGTGATATACCTTCATTAAAGTGATGGGTGACAGTAGGTACATGATATCTCATGACGTCCTCTTCCTAGGCAGAGTGGAATCTCTATCACCAAAGTCTAATTCAACCGTGATCCAATGGATTCAGAATCAAGAAACCTAAATAGAGAAGACAAAATTATAATTAAAAAAGGAGAGGGCCAACCAAGTTCAATGTATGGTGAAATAAACCACCAATCATTGAGAGAATCTATAAAGAACTCCCCTTGGTCAAGAGGGAATGAGGGGAGAAAGGGAGGAGACCCTCTTTGATAATTCACCAAATTAAAGGGGAGAGCAGGGGGTTACCCATCTAAAAATACAAGGGTAAAAATGAAATTTTCCTCCTTTAAATTCCACCAGTTAGCTAGTGTAACCACATAGTAAGATAGGCCATGGGCTAACTCACCGGTGAGCTAGTGGATATCCAACAACTTTTTGGTGGCTACAGGTTACAACCATTAAGCAGACCATCCACCCTGGCCTTCTCTCAGTGCTTCTCGAACCCCATCAACTGAGTTTCTAATCTCCATTGTAAATCTAATTTCACCCATTTGAGGTATTTAAGCTCTTGGAACTTCATTCCGAACTAAAATTCAAAATACAACCCATTCACTAATTCAATAATTTAATTTCCTTCTAAAAATTGAAAATCCTATATGCAAAGGGTTTTACAATCTATTGACCATATAAATTCTCATCCATTAGAACCCCCTTCAAGAATTTTACCAAAATTACCAACTTACTTAGGTAATTAAACCCCACTCAATGGAAGCTTTCTACTTCCAGATGCTTAATTCACTTCCTGAGTAGAACTTTAAGATAATTTGGTTAAACCACTAAAAACTGATCCAAAAATTGTAATTATCCTCAAAACATCAAAAAAATTCTTCCCCATTCCCATCTATCTTGAGAAACACTCACATCATCATCATCAAATTGATCATCTAGTCTATGGTGCTACCCACCATAAGCTTTATATCACTAAGGAAAATTTTAAAGCCTCAAAACTTATCACTAGTAAAATTACCTATCAAAACACATTCTCAAAATTTCAATAATTTTCTTGACATGGTTCCAAAATTAGCACCCCCAAACAAAAGAGAAACTACTGACTCCCTCCCAGTAATGAATCCTCATTCTCAATTCCCAACTGAACAAGTTACAAACACCCTATATAGAGCTAGATAACGCCTATTTTCCTTGAAAATCCATAACTATATCCTAAAACATCCCATAATGTTCAATAAAATGACCCCTATATAGTTTCAAAATCACTACACCCAGTTACATGCAAGGTTGCAAGTTGAACCTACTTAGGATGAATTTTCTAAAAAACATTTGGCTTCATCCACCGGTGCACTTATAAAAAAATGATCCTGATACAGTTTCCTCGTGATGCCTCTATCCCCATAGAAATACCATTATCATTTGAAACATACTCACCATGGTCCATACCCAACTCTCAGTGAAATTCCATGGATGAAACACTAACCACTAGAGACCACCAGAGTCCATACCCAAATCTTACACCCTCCCATGCCACAAGAATTGATGCATCTACAATCCAATACATTTGGATCATATTAATTCATTCCAAGACCAAATATGATACTTGTAACCCACCTGATATCATACTCTATATCACACCTAACATTCACTAAGGAAACCAAATAAACTAAACCCATTTTATCACCTGTATTCCAATTCCAAAATCATCTTCCTAAAGGCTGGTTCTATTCACCCATGACCCTACCCACACAGGGTTTCATTGCTTATGACCAATATGAGGCTCCCCACCATAGGAGCATTGTTATCATCAATTCACTATACTAGAGTGGTACTTCAAGTCCCGTGCCCCATCTATCATTGAACATCATAGTTGAATGTGGCCTGCTCACTCATCCTTAAGAGTCAAGTCAAATGAAAATTCATTTCCCAATTCCTAACCCATGAAAACGTTATCCAATATAACTAATGAAATTCATATGAATAATGGTCATCATACCCAACTGAGCACTGGTGAACTTTCCTCCATATGAATTCACTCACACTACCCTTGAGTGCATATCCTTGTTAGTTTCACCCACAATCACACATGTATCACTCTTTCCAAGCCACACTCGTCAAGTTCCTAGGCTATTAGACCCACAAGAAAACCACTGAACCCAGTCATCCTTTTTCATATTCCTAGATTTCATTGATCCATGGGACATAGGCATCCCACACAACCGATGCATACTTCCTTATCCCATTTTAAATATAATGAGTGTATGCTCCTGCACCACCAAACTACTGAACCCTGACTCACAGTTCCATGAGTGACATCGCAACAAGACTAGGTTCACAAGACTGATTCAACAACTGACCATGTCTCCTGTATGTCGGTTCCACACAAATAAACGCATCATATATTCTCTAATCCCAAAAAAGGATATTGACATATCATCTATTTCAAGGATCATGTCCAAACCAATGATCATTCCCCTTACCATATGAAATATCCAACTAACCAGGAGATATTTGGGTATTCCTATTTAAAATAGAACTTCACCCACACCATAATTTAATACATGATCTCCGGCTACACTAGTGTCATTCCCAAAACATATGAATTCATCCACACACCATGGCATATCAGTCTCATTCACATTCTTAACCACTACCCGACACTGCACTACAACCAAAATCATGTATGAATGATCATACCATGCTTTTAAAGTACAATCCACATTTCTTGGGACATACACCCCACCAACACCACCCTTAAATTCCTAATATGACATCAAGCACTAAAACTTTAAGTGATTCACCACCCTAAGGTACAAGGCATTCTCCATGCCTTAACTAAACCCATTTAAGGGAATAATCATGGGACAAGAACCACTATTTTTTATATAAAACATATTATTCGAGCCCATCATGTATATATGATCAATATTAAGGCATAACAATGTCTAAAAAATATTGGTAGCACCTCACATGCATTGTTCCATCCCGAATCACCTACATGTGCTTCCCATCTCTAAGGAAAACATAAAATCAGGCTAACCCTTATGAAAAGTCACCCTTGATCCTAAAAGTCACCAACTCAAAAAGTACAAGTCATATCTCAAGGGACACTAGGGTCTCCCACCCAACCCATAAACATGATCTCATGCATAGGTCACAACTCACAGGACAATACTCAATGAACCCACCTTAAAAAAAAACCCATGGAAACCCATGTGCCAAAAAACCCACCCATGGGCCTCATACACATATAAATAAAATAAAATCCCAAAAATATCTAACTGATAGGCACCAATCCTCACCAATAATTCACCCTTAGGACCACTCCATTGAGAAACCCAACCTTATTGGTCACCACTTTCAAAACCGATTACATTGTATGAGATGATCTTATCCAAGGGAAACCATAGACCTAAGGTTTTTTAGATATAATTTCATTATAATACATACAGGAAAACACCATATTATATATTACCTAAAATTTAAACAACCAAACTTAAATAATTACCACCCTCATAGGGGTTTATCATTAAATAATCATATTACCTTACTGATCCACTAGGGCCACTGCACCTCCCGTGCATGCACTTTACTCCATTTTGATCAATGTATCAACCCCAAACCTAGTATCCTAGAGCTGGTTTCTACTTATTACATTGGAATAATATACAAGGAATCACATCCTAAAGGATCAAATAGTTTAATAGTCTTGATAAAATAGATAGATACTTGAGATTCATATTTAATTTTAAAACATAAAATACACAAATAATTTTCTTTGAGAATGACATTATTCCCCTTAGTGTATCCCTGCATATCAATCTCAAAACACTTCCTCATATCCTGGGGCAAATAAAACATAAGAAAGTGGTGAGATCGAATTCTTGGTAAGGGTAAGAGTATAATGTAAGATTTGAATAAATAAGTCACAATCAATACGGAAAGGTAAATAAATGAAAAAATCCCATTTAATCAATAAATTGAGAATAATATGGAAATAATAAATGACGATCAAATAATTACATATAAATAATCACATGATCGTGAAACTTGATCATGGATATTCTAACTAATCGAATAATCACAGGGAATATAAATAACTGAATTCATAACAATGGATTTCATAATGTCGGACATCTAAAACATACTATCATGGCCTTGAGCCAAGAAATATAATACCATAGAGACCTTATTATAATACATCTAATACCATTGAGTCCTTGTGCCAAGACATCTATATAAATGGGTAGGGCCTCAGCCAAAACCCAATCTAGTTTGTCTCATGAGACATACCAATGCATCAAGGGGATATAGTGGACCCCACTGATCACTTAAAATGTCCAATTCATTCCTCATATTAAATGGGTGAAAAAAATCAACACAACCATTCATATTGAAAAACTATCATACAAAATGTTAATACATTCCTAAATCAATAAACATAATCATAAACCATCCATAGTAATATGGTGAATGGTAATAAAATTGTATATCCTTAGTCAAAATGATCATAAAACATCCAAATAAAGAATAAGTATGATATCAATAGAACATATCCCAATTGGATCATAAGTTAATTAAAGGGTTTATGTTGTTGATGATTAGAAATACCATAAAAATAGCTTTAACAGTATTTTTGAGGAAAATAACCCTTTCACTTTGAAAACATTTTTAAAAATAAAAGTTCAAAAAATATTTTGAAAAATATTTTATTAGAAAATAAAATTTGAAAAATTGTAAAATATTCTTTAAATAATTGATTGGTCATGATGGTGGAAAATTCCGTTCCTTCCGTACATATTAAAATAAATATTTTTTTTTCGCATTTTCAGTCAAATCCAAACAAGAATTGTTTTGAAAATGACATGAATATTCATTAAAAAACATTTTTTAAAAATTAAAATTGTTTAAAAATTTATTTAATAAATCATTTTGAAAAGTTTAAAAACATTTTTGAAAATAGTTTTAGAAAACACGAGTTTTAATGAAAAAAGATTTATGACTGAGGTGAGAAATAATGTAATATTTTCTTAAGAACATTTTGTCAATAATTTTAAGTACCAAAGAGTGAAAAAATGGTACTATTACTTGAAAAGGTTCATGAATAATAATAAGTGAATAAAATAGATTTATTTTAAGATATAAATATCAAATAATTCCCCTAAGGGAGATATAAACATAAACAATCCTGAATAATGGTGAGATGGTGAAATAAACCCTTACCACATTGGTAGCTTCTAAATTATAAGCCCCATAAAAGAAATAACATAAGATAATACTTTAAATACCATGAAGTTAAATATATTATTGATATAGTATATAAAAGGGGAATTATATACACCAAAAAAATGAAATAAGTGGTGAATATGACATATGTCTTATGGAAGTCAAAGTGAGATAAGAAACCCTTACCTTGAGTCCAACTCGTCATGTACGTTATTTATCTTCTTGAATAATAAAATTATGTTAATTATTTACTTACCTGAGAACCATTTTAAAGTATATTATTCCTTTTATTTAATTTATTACCATGTAATATATTATTACTTAATAGATTAAGTTTACATCAGATGTTTCGATGATATTTGTCTTATGTTTCAAAAATGAATTTAGTAGGTTGACTATGGTCAAAGAGGTAATTATTTAAACATATAAATAATTATAATAATGAAATAATTATCATATTTATACATAAATTATACATTTAAAACCAATCACGAAATATGATTATGATTAATGAATCATGTTACGATCATGGAGATGGTAGATTGTACGTACGCATGAGTAACGTTTCCATTTTACAATGACCATTATGGAAATAAGTTAAGTAATATTTTATCTTTCCATAATGATAATAATATCATATATACTATATTATTTCTTTAAATATAATTTTATACATATCATCCTTGTGGTGTGCTGATGAAAATAGATTCACATCGCTTTATGAAGGCGATAGTCCACACATATGCGAACAACGTTATCATTTTTCAGTGTAAGAAATGATATGTTATATTTTTAGAATTATAGATATTTCATGAATATAATAATTATGTAATTAATATCACATATATTCATTATAATTATCCTTATTACCTTCCATTTCAAGTGTTATCGAAAGATGAATCACATCGCTTCATGAGGCGGTAGTTCGCCATACACACGAGCGACGTTATCATATCCCCTACAGAATGAAAATTAAAATGTTATATATGATATAATGACTCAATAGGTAAAATTATTTTATAAATACAATATATATAATTTATATCCATCATCATACCCAACCATGAGTGTTTTTAATAAAATAAAGAATGACATTCGTTCGTGAGGTGGCAGTCTGCTGTGCACACAAACGATGATTTCATAACCCATTTAATGGAAGTGGCAATGGTTATAGGTCAAAAAATTAACTTAAAAAATCTTAGTATATATAATATACTTATTTTATTATATAATCATGGTTTAATAATAATTTAATTAGGTTTAGTAATAAATAAAATAAAAATGTTCATTGAATAATGTTACCCCTTCTTCGGGTATCCTCATTAGGTTTACACCAAAATACTTCCTAGGTTGTATTTATGACCAAAATAATGATCATAAGATGATATTATAGAATTTTTTAAGTGATATTGATAGGTATTGACGAAAACAAAAGGGGTTTAAGGTGTGAATAATAGAGGAAATGGGTGGCCTTTTATAGGTGAGGTGAGTGAACCACTTGTAATATTTGAAAATAAAAAGATGTACCCACATTTTTCACATGAAAAAACGATCCCAAATAGAGTATTATATATAATTTTACATTATTAGGTATAAATATGTCCATAAAATATATTTTATAAAATTTTTTAGGTCATTTTAACCCTTATATTTTTAGTTTAACCCCCTGGTAAATCAGCTTTTACCTTAACTGTGGTAAATGATTTTTATTGTTTTTACAATTCATTATGGTAAAAAATTAATTTGAACTTAATATATGATATAAATTATGATTATTAAAAATATTAAATCCATTTTTAAAAATTCCATTCATATAAGTGAAAAAATTTAATTTAAAATTAATCGTGCAGACGCGATGAGAAAGTGGGTTTTTAAAGAGAAAATGTTCAAAAGTTTACAATGTTTTTATATAAAAATTCAACATGAAAATGATTCCAATGAAATAAATTGAATTAATATAAATATAATTTAACTAATTTTACTTTAAAAACAAATTAAAATATATTTTAAATTTATAAATAATTTAAATGAAAATGCAGTTTTCAATTAAAATTTAATAATTCCCACTATTCATCAAAAAATGAAACATTTCAAAAAAATCTCAAAAATTAAACCTAGGATAGTTTGGATATGATCATATAAAAAATGAAGTTAATTTTATCAATTTTTTTTTAATTTTTAAAAGTTAATTTTAAATTATGTGTGCAAAACAAAACTAAACATCTTTTTAGAAAAAAATACAATTTTACGAAAAAATCTATTTTTCTTTCAAATGGTTCTTATTTAATTTATAATAAATATATAATAATTGAATTTATTTTATACACATTTAAACCATATATTTTTTATAATTTATTTATTACTATTCATACCTACCAACTTAATGACTATTTTATAATGGTAATGTTTAAATAGTAACATTTTAATATAGTATTGTGTTTTATTTAAACTTAGTGTTGCATGAATTTCAATATATCAATTATATTGAAAATATTTAAAAATAAATATATCATAAAGTCTCAAGTTGTTATATTCTCTTCTATGCTTAATGTTTCTTATCATATATGATATCAAATAATATGTTCATATTTTAAAATCTTGAGGTGTTACATTCTACCCCCTTAAATAAATTGAATACTCACAATTTAATCCTAATATTGGTAATCAAGGGGTTTTAATTTAAAAATACATTTATTGAAATCCCACATCATGAGAAGGGTTAATAAAACACCCTCTTGATAAGATATAATGGAATTACAAAGGTCATAAAAAATAACACATAACTAGGTTTCCAAGTAGGAGAACATTAGTGTAAAGTGAAGATATGGACATAGAAGAAAATCATAAATAGTTGTAGAGAGTGATAGAGGAAATTGATCACAATAAATTGAATGATCAATGAAAATTTAAAGACCTCAAAACTATAAATATGTGATTATTTAAAATGCCATCGATTCAATATAAATGAAGGTATTAGGATATCATTTTGTTTCAATATCCTTTTCTTAGAGATGAGGAATTATTTTACTATATAAGAATATAATGAAATATAATTAATTGATATGTTTCTATTTCACAAGAATAATTTCATCCTTTGGTCATGCTTAATTCAGTTTCCAATTCATCATGTAC
This sequence comes from Viscum album, assembly GCA_963277665.1. Taxonomy (NCBI): domain Eukaryota; kingdom Viridiplantae; phylum Streptophyta; class Magnoliopsida; order Santalales; family Viscaceae; genus Viscum; species Viscum album. The sequence continues at coordinate 1,662,497,796 of OY728135.1, read as the reverse complement.
TCTAAGAAATGAATATCCAAAAATGTTTTTTATGATTGAAGCACTAAAATTCACTTTTAACAGATCGTAAGATCCATAATATAATGATAATTCATTCATTCGATATCTAGTTATTATTATAACAAAATGGTTAGTATAGGTTCTCCAATATGCATAAATCTTCATATGGTAAAGTAATACATCAATTTATAAAACCTCATACAAAGTTCAAATTAAAACATTTCATAAATGGTTAGCCTTTTAACCCTTAAAAAATATTAAGACCCAAAACTTTAGATAGAGTGTCATAAATATCCAAAATGAACTTATAATTAATTCTAAAAACAATATGAAGTAGCTCTTAATCATCACATACCAACCATATGAATACCTTCATCACGTATTCTCTTGAATCATGGTAATAACCTGAATTACAATAAAACCTTATTGAAAACATGTTAAGGGTTATCTTTACATCAATAATGTGTTTTCCAAGAAGTTAAACTTTCCACTGAATCATTTTTATTGGTGATCGGTACTATTCAAAATATGATTTCAAATCCTTTAGAAAATGGTACTACAATACAATCCTTATATATTTCATGATTCTTATAAATAGGATATCCTTGATAAAATTCTCAAATGACATAATTCTTGAATCCAAACACAATCACATTAATTATTCCACTTCATATGTGGTAATAACATAAGCTTAACCATGATCCATTAGCTAATTTTTAGGTATATTCCTTTTAGAATTGGGTAATTCATTTACGTAGTGCCCCATATCCTTATAGTTTAAGCATTGAATATTTGAAGCCTTTTTTTATTTCCCTTTAAATCATGTACACGACATAATTTCTCTCCAAACTTATAGAAAAAAATTTTACTTTTAAGAATTTACCAAGGTGTTTCCTTCCACATGCATCACATGTTGGGAAATCCTTTTTCCCATCTTCCCTTTATCCATATTTTTCTCTGTCAACCTCTTATTATCTTTATTCCCTTCAAATACATAATACTTAGATAATTCTTTATATGTCTTGTTAGAACATGATACTATGTCCTAATATGATGAGAATATCTGAGAGACTAGTTCACTTTGAAATATTGGATTAATCCAATAAAAGAAATGATCATTCTTACTCTTTAGATTATGTGTACTGATGCAGTTCACATTCCATATGATTGGAACCATTTATAAATTATGAAATACACTATATTAGATCATATCAATATGAAACATAATGTATAATACAAAAACTAGTGAAATACTAAACATAAATTGAAAAAAATTATGCATAACCAATCTCATAATCATAAACTTGGTTTCTTTTGGGACATCTTTATTTTCAAATCCTTCATAATGGTTTGTAAAGAAAATGTGAATTATCCTAAGCATATCCCTCAGGAGTGTAAGGACTATTATCACAAACCAATTAATGATCAAGTTAATCCCAATGCACCCTTTTTATAGTTATTAACCCTAGGTACATATATTCTAGAACCACATACACTTTTATTATCTAAACAAGGATATATTTTATTAGGAAAACCATATAACCTCTTCTTTTCCAAAACTTTAGGATGTTATTCTATACTTATCCTCAAATTTTATTATAGGTTTATATTCCTTAATATATATATTTTTCCTAAATATAATTCCAAAGGTTTATACTAAACGTCCTTTGATACCAACTATAGATACCTTGACCCCGGTTTCCTAGAGCTGGGGTCCACTTTATTACATTGACATAAGATACAAAGAATTTAATCCCAAAGTATAGTAGTTTTGGTAAAATAGACACATAATTTAAATTCACATTAAATTTTAAAACATAAAATACAAAAATAATTTTCTTTTTATAATTCCATTATTCTTCTTATTTTATCCCTACATATCAATCTTAAAAAACTTACTTGTATCCTGGTAAAAATAAAACATATGAAAGGGATGATATCAGATGCTCAGTAAGGGTAAACATATAATAAAAGATATGAATAAATAAGGTATAGTTAATATAGAAAGGTAAATAACTAAAACATATTTCATTTAATCAATAACTTGAGAATAATATGAAATAATAAATGATGATCAAATAATTCTATATAAATAATCAAATGAGTATAAAACTTAACCATGTATATTCTAACTAATCAAATAATCACTCAGAATATCAATAACTGAATTAATAATGATGGATGCATAATGTTGAACATCTAAAACATACCATAAAGTCTTTGATCTAATGAATCTAATACCATTTATGACATATTCCAAGACATATAATACACTTGAGGCCTCATGCTAATAAATCTATATAAATGGGCAAGGCCTCATCCAAAACCTAATCTAGTTTGTCTCATGAGACCTACCGATATATCGAGGGGATATCTTAGGCTCTGACCATCACTTACAAAGTCCAATGTATTTTTTATATGAAAGGGGTGAAAAAAATAAATACAAACATTCATATTGAAAAACTAGAAAACAAAATGTTAATACTTTCCCCAATCAATAAACATAATCATAAACCACTCAGAGTAATATAGTGAATGGTAATAAAATTGTATATCCTCAGTCAAAATTAGCATAAACCATTCAAATAAATAATAAGTATAATATAAATACAACATATCCAAAGTGGATCATAAATTTAATAAAGTATTTATATCATTGATGAGTAGAAATACCATAAAAAGATCTTTAAAAACATTTTTGTGGAAAATAAACCTTTCAATTTGAATTTTTTTTTAAAACTGAAAGTTCAAAAATATTTTGAAAGCCATTTTATTTGCAAATAAAATTTTAAAAATTATAAAATAATATTTAAAACATCTATTGGTCATGACAGTGGAAAATCTCATTCATGTATTACATGTTAAAATAGAGATTCTTTTCACATTTTCGGTAAAATCCAAACTTTCACTGATTTTAAAATGATATAAAAATTCCTTTCAATACATTTTTTAAGAAGTAAAAATGGGTAAAAATTTATTTAATAAATAATTTTTAAAAGGTTAAAAACATTTTTTTTATTTTTTTAGGAAATACGAGTTTTAATGAAAAAGTATTTCTGACCAAAGAGAGAAATAAAGTTATATTTTCTTAAAAAAATTCTCTATAATTTTAAGTACCAAAGAGTGTAAAAATGGTACTATTACTTGAAAATGTTCATGAATAATTATATTTGAATAAAATAGATTTATTTTAAGATATAAATTTCAAATAATTCACCTAAGGGAGATGTAAGCGTAAAGAATCTTGAATAATGATGAGAATATGAAATAAACCCTTACCACTTTGGTAACTCCTGAATCGTAAGACCCGTAAAAGAAATGACATAAAATGAAACTTTAAATACAATTAATTTAAATAGATTCATTATAAAACATATCAAAGGGGTAGTATGTGAACTAAACAAAATAAATAAGTGGTGAATATGATATATGTCTCACAGAAGTAAAAGTGAGATGGGAATTCCTTACCTTGAGTCCGACTCATCAGGTATATTCTTTATCTTCATGAATAATAAACTTGTGTTAATTATTTAATTTTTTAATAACGTTGTTAAAGTTTATTATTCCATTTTTTTCATTTATTACCATGTTATATATTTTTACTTAATCAATTAAGTTTATGTCATATGTTTCGATGATATTTGGCTTATGTGTCAAAAATGAATTTGATAGTTTGACAATTTTCAAATAGGTCATTATTTAAGCATATATAGAATAATAATCATGATATAATTATCATATTTATACATTATGAAATATGGTTATGATAAATGAAGTATGTTATGATCATAGAGATGGTAGACCATACATGCACATGAGCAACATTTCCATTTTTCAATGATCATTATGGAAATAAGTATATTAATATTTTATATTTATATAATGTTTATAATATAATATATACCATATAATTTATTTAAATATTATTATTTATATATCATACATGTGGTGTTTCAATGAAAATAGATTCACATTGCTCTGCAAAGGTGGTAGTCCACACATACATGAATGGTGATATCATTTTTCAATGTAAGAAAGAAAATGATATATTATATTTTTAGAATGATAAATATCTCATTAATATCATAATTATTTAATTTATATCACATATATTCATTAAAATTATCCTTATTACCATCTATGTAAAGAGTTTGTGAAAGACGAATCACATCACTTCGCGAGGTGGTAGTCCACCGTACACACACTCGACGTTATTGTATCCCCCAGGTAATGAAAAGTAAAAAGGTATATATGATATAATGACTATAAAGGTATAATTATGTTATAAATATCATACATATATATATATAATTTATATCCATCATCATACCAAATTGTGATAGGTGGTAATGGAAAAATGAATGACGTCAGTTCACGAGACGATAGTCCACCGTACACTCAAATAATGATTTCATAACCCATTTAATGGAAGTGGGGATGGTTATAGGTCATGAAATTAACATAAAAAAAATAATTATATGGAATATTATATGGTTATTATATCATCATGTTATAATTTTAATTTATGGAGGTGGAGGAAGAAATAAAATAAAAATTCTTGTTGAAGAACGTTACCTCTTCTTTGGGTATCCTCCTTAGTTTGGCACCAATTTCCTTCTAAATTGGATTTATACCCAAAATAAGGATTATAAGATGAGATTATTTATGTTGGTAAGTTATTTTGATAGTTATATTCTAAACCAATTTTTTTTAATGTGTGAATTATAGAGGAGAGGGGGTGACCTTTTATAGGTGAGGTGAGGGGCATACTTGTAATTTTTGAAAAGAAAACAGCATAGCCACATTTTTCAGATGAAAAAGGGTATAAAATGGATTATTATATACAATTAGACATCATAAGATCTCAATATGGATATAAAATATATTTTATACTAATTTATAGGTCATTTTAACCCTTATCTTTTTAGTTTAACCCATCGTTAAATCAGTTTTTATCTTAACCGTAGTAAATAATTTTTTCTATTTTTACTATTCATTCTGGTCAAACATTTATTTAAACTTATTATATAATATAAATTATTCTGATTCCAAATAATTAATCAATTTCCAAATTACATTCACATAATTGAAAAAATTTAATTTAAAATTAATCCCGCTGACGCAACGTGAAAGCGGGTTTTCAAAGAGAAAATGTTCAAAAGTTTACACTGTTTTTATATCAAAATTTAATATAGAAATGATTAAAATGACCTAAATTATATCAATATATATAAAATTGAAATAATTTTACTTTAAAACTAATTTAAAATATAATTTAACTTTATAAATAATTTAAATGAAAATGTATTTTTCAATTAAAATTTAGTAGTTTTTACTATTCATAAAAAATGAATCATTTTAGAAAAATCCCAAAAATTCACTATAAGATACTTTTTATATTTTGATATAAAAAATTAATTTAATTTTATTAAATAAATTTTCTAATTTTTTTTAAAATTAATTTTAAATTATGTTCGCAAATCCGAGATAAACGTCTTTTTAGAAAAAATAAAGTTTTTCTGAAAAAAATTCCTTTTCATTAAAATGGTTCTTATTTTATTTTTAATAAATAGAAAACCATTTAATTTATTTTATACATATTTAAACAATATATTTTTCATAATTTATTTATTACTATTCCTACCTATGAACTTGACAACTAGGCTATAATCGTAATTTTTAAATAATAATATTTTTATAAAGTATCGCGTTTCATTCAAACCCAGTGTTGTGTGAATTGAAAGCTATCAATTAGATTGAATTTATTTAAAAATAAATATATTTTAAGTCTTGGGTTATTACATTCTCTTCCATTCTTGGTGCTTCATGTCATACACACTATCAAATATGATTTTCATATTTTAAAATCTCAGGGTGTTACAATCAAGCACCTCACTATAGATTTATATGAATTGCCATTAGAAGAAAATATATACATAAAAGCAGGTAAAACCAAGTAGAATTACACCAAGTACTTATATGGTAAAATTACATATGATTAGTTGTTGACAATTTAAATAGAATAGCCTCTCAATTTTGACCAAAATCAGTCATACGTAGAAAAACATGTCATGTAGATCCTATATTCCTAATCATAATGCATGTGAAACCTATTACCTATATAGGAAAAGTCTAAAATCTATAACTAGTCTCTTGAAAATGGACCAAGATCCAAATATCCAATGAGAAAACCATCAATCTCAAACACTATGTGCATTACATGAGGTGAAAATCATATTAATCGTAACATCAAACACCAAGAACAACAAATCCCAATACCTTGGTAACATAGAATTCCTATCGGAATAGGTGTTCATGACGCACCGTCCCAGTATCAATCATAGGATCCATCACATTCCTATATATTTTGGCTACAAAATCTAGAAATAGTAAGGGAAGAATAAAACAATTATCTATACCACTATGTAATGTCCTGTCTCAACTCACTTTAATCTACAATCAGACCAGACCATCACGTGAACTCAGACGCATCTCCCTGAATTCCAGAGGCTTCCAACTAGTAGTGGGGGTATAAATAGGAAACATAGAAATACTATTCCTCATGTATCGATGTACACAATCATATATAAATATAAAAAAATCATACATAAATATAAAAATCCATTAGATCATACTTAAAGGAATAAGTAAATAAACATATTGAATAGAATAAATTATAATATACATGCAAGTAGGATAGATCATCCACTGGTTTGATCCCATATACAAAAAAAAGAAAATATTAAAACTAAAATCGATACAGGGGGATCCAATAAAATCCTTGATCCCCAACTCATCTGATCTACAATCCCAAACCAATCCATCCTGATCAATCCTAAAAACCTAGCCTATTCAAAATATATGGTTGTAATAATTGTAGAGGTGGTTGCTTACCCAAGTTCCATGGTGGCCTGAGTAGCGTGTGAGAGAAACTCAATAGGACACCACCAATGATGTACCTAAAGATAACCAGTCTATAAGAAAGTGCATGCATATGTTCTCAAAGTAAATAATTTAAAAAAACAACCATTTAAAATATTTAAAACCAAAATCATAAACAAACACCGAACCTGAAGGTAAACTTCACCCTGGGAATGGTACATTCCGACTTCATCCTGTATTTTGGTGTCTCTAAAAACTTCATGACGGTCATGATAAACATATCCTGTCAGGGGTAATATACCCATCCTTGGATAATAATTGACACCCAAGGGTATTATACCCATCCTTGGGGCCCTAGCATCCACCTAAGGTCCATGTACCCCTGGGGTTTAACCATCAACACTACATCAACCCAGGGGCTATGTTCACCCCATGTTTAACCATCAAAACTATGACCAAGACAATTTAATTTTATTTAAAATAAGGACAACAGAACCATATACCATTTCCATTAATAAACCAAAAATCAAGGAAAATAATAAAATTCATACAATATACTGTTATTTTTTTTCTAATTCTTAACAAATAAATCCAAAACAAGGGATAAAATCTATTCACTAATTTTATCTAATCAATTTCCACATCAAACCTTCAAAATTATTTCCTATTTTTTTTAAAAAACCATTACCATTTCACAAGAAGATCCCCCTACCATATTTCAATATTGAAAATTTCACTTTACACATTCAATTCTATTACCCTTAAAATATTAGGACCCTGGAAGGAATTTTCATTTAATAATAAACATTTTGAAAACCCAAACTGAAACACCCATTTCCCTTTATAAATCTGAAACCATTTTCTTGTCATTTTATACACCTTATAAAACACAAAAAATTAACTTAACATTCATTGTTTACCTAAGAATTTGGTTCATAACTAAGGTTATCTCAACTCATAATTGTTAGTGATTATAAAATTCTATTTCACAATCCCTGATTCACATCATTATTCTATTTTAATCCATTTAAAAATAATTTAATCATTTTAAAAAGGATATATCCATTTATAATTTTTTTAATTAAAACTAATCCAATGAAATAAATGTTGGAATTTCCAAACATCACATCACTCAATATGAGACTATGGGTTAATTTTAAGGGACCACCTACCTCACTTAAAGATTTTCCTTTTTTAAACCATAGGTTGAAAACTGCTTCCAAGGCCTGTCCAAATTCAATTACCCACCAACCATCCTTGTTAGGTCCCGACTTGAAGCAAAACATATTTAATTTAATTAATTAACCAATTAATCTAACTAGGCATAATTGTTGAAACCTCAACCGAAATCCATGCCTCATTAGAGCCATGAATAAACACACACGTGAGGTCCTATATGGACCCCTTACATCAAACCTATCCTAATACATAACTTATCACACCAAAACCACAACCAAATCACTTTAAATTTAATGAAAACCCTTAAAAAATTAGGTGGGATGACATGCCTTTATTGAAACGATGGGTGGTGATAGGAAGATGACATCTCAGTATGTCCTCTTTCAAGGAAGATTATAATACCCATCACAAAAGTCTAATTCCACCATTATTCAGTGGAATAAAACTCAATAAACCTAATGAGATAAAATAAAAATTAGAATAATGAAAGGAGAGGTCCAATTGAGTTCAATAGATAGTGATCATACCCTTGATCGCTGAGAGAAGCCACAAAGAACTCCCCCTGGTTAAGGGGGGAGGAGGGGAGAAAGTGAGGAGACACTCCTAGTTGATACACAAAATGAAAGGGGATATGAGGGGATTCCCCCTCTAAAAAATCAAGGGATAAAAAGGTGTTGTAAGTAATTAAAATTATTGCAATATAAATATGTATGGTTTATCATTATGTGATGGGTGGGTATATTATAACCCTATACTACTGAGGTTTGGGTCATCCCTATATTGATGAAGTTAGTAATTCCTTAGATATATGGGGTATGTATTATCCATGCTAGAAATATCTTTTTAGATCCCCTTTGGGGTGTGGGATACACCATATATGGGTGGTGATGATGCTCTCCTTGATTGATATTGGACCTTAGTGAGGCGCGAGGTCCAAATTTGGGATTGTTAACTCCCTCATCTAGTTTATACATTTCATCATAGAGCGAGACCCCCATTATGATTATGTAATGGTGACATGTTCATTATGGTATTTTTTTAGTGAGGATATTTTAGATGACCAAGGACTTATGGTATACAGAGTGATTTAGGTTCTCCTTCGACTTTTTACTTTGGTGTAATAGATATGATTGGGATGGGACACAAATTACTCTTGGTTATCTTACCCCTTTTATTATGTCTAGGTATATGGATTTTTCTTCGGTTCATTATTCTATTTCAGTGGCATGTTTCCCCAATTGAATAATGAGATATGGGACTCCCCTATAAAATGAGGCACATTTCACTCATATATGGGGTTGGTAACTCCCTTGGATAGTATACATATCTTCTATATAGGTTCAAGTTACCCACTTCAATAATTCTATAGAAACTATATCTTGAGATTGATATGTTTATATAGGAACTTTATAGATTAATACATTGTTTTGGGAACAATAATTCATCAATGAGTTCAGTTTTTTTCCCTATAGGATGGGAGAGTGGTGATATTGGTGTATATAGTGTGGCTCATAGTTCAATGAAACCCATTTAGTATGGGATTTACCTATTTAGGTCATCAAGTCATGATGTGGATATTTGGTTCATAGTCTCTTTATACATACTGATTGTGGTCTGATCTTCCATATCATAGACGAGAAAGGAGGTAAAGTTTCCTTGAGGCATGTAGTTTATTTGTAGCATCCTTATTCCATGGAGTGAGTTGACTATTAGGGTATCTTTTTTTCCCCTATGACATTGTGTTTTGGGCCTCATTGGGAAGTTAAGTTATAGATTCTTCCTAGTCATATGTTCCTTCTTCTTGTTTTGAGTTGGGTGGATGTATAGTTCAGCCCTGGGTTGTGAGTTGACCAATGGATCAATACCTTTTTTGTTTTCAGGGAATCATATTGAGTATTTTTATACTCACACCTACACAATATTCATTCTCAAACATGATGTATCAGTGAAGAGGGAACATAGGTTGGTGTTAATTTTAGCAGGCATGTTGATAGTGGATATGAGGATTAGGGAGCCCTGTAGTGTTCGATGCTGGTGGTGCTCAAGTTGATGTTGGCGTGACATGGTGGTCCCTATTTCCAGTCACTTATGGTTGGTTTATATTCAGGGTTATTTGTCCTTATATATTCCCTTTTCACTATCATTTATATCATATACCATGGTATGTTTAACAGGCACTAAATGCATATCTATTTTTAGATATTTATGTATATCCCATGTGTTTGTGATTATTTGGTTGGATCATGATGTAATTTTTTCATAGGTTATATAGGATAAGGCCTCCCATATACGTATCATACCTCATCGATTCTTAGAATATTCCCCTGGCCTATTGGAGGTTGCCTTAGGGGGAACACTTGGCTTACCACCAACCTAGGTCAGGCCCTGGTGGGTTAGGTCATGCCATATTGGGTTCAGAGTTGATCTATCTTAGAGATGGAGTTTGGAGTTAGGTGACTCATGATAATTATTTTAGGACCTTTGAGGAAACAATTATTAAAGTTATTAGGTCTATTTGTTAGACCAGGGAACCTAACTAGGGTGTGAAGGTAGACACATTCCTATGCAAGGACTCTGGTAATCTTTTAACTTAATTACTTATAGAATTATTTTTACGGTATAGTTAAGTTGGTCCTTTCATTAAATAGTGGTAATAGAATTGTTACTTTTGTGGTGTGACATCCTATTTATAGAGGTGTCTCTATGAGATGAAGATGTTGATTCAATAATGAAAATGTTTTTTATATTGATTTATAATGGACCTTCTATGAATGGTGATAAAACTTGGAATTTATGTAGTAGTGTGAGATTTATAGGTGAAACTCTTAATATATTTTGGTGGTTTGATACCTAGATAATTTTATTGGTATGATCATAGAACTAGTACATAGATACTAATATACCATGGGAATTTTGTTTGGATGAGGTTAGTACCCCCCTTAGAATTTGTATATTCTAGGGTAAGGGTCCCCCATATGATTTATGAAGTAAAAATGGAGTTCAGGTACTCCCCCATGTGTTGGGGCATGAGTCATCCATGCTTGGGGTTGGTAACTCTCCCAAGGTCATGTTGATAACAGGGCGTGGTTCCTCTATTTTAGATTTTGGAGTTAGTACTATTCTATAAATACAAGTGTAAAAACTGCTATCCATGAGTGCATGATTCCTCTATTCAGTTTTTGGGATGGTACTGCCTCGATCCTAACAATGTCTGGTTCCTCCATACTTCAGTGGAGTCAATACTCCCCTATTAGAAAGGTTGTGGGTCTTCTATCTGTAGTGGTTGGTGTTTATTATGAGGCATGGTGTAGTTCATTTAACCATGTGAGTTGGTACTTCCCTAGGGATATGGGATCTAGGTCTTTTATGATAGAGGTAGGTACCCCCTCAGATGACGTATACCTCCTAGTGAGCTAAGAATCCCTCTTATATACTATGGAGGTTGGAACTCCCCTATATGTATAAAATAAAATACTACCACTAATAGGTTCATGGGTTCTCGATTTTGAAATGGGGTTGGTAATCCATTAATCCCAATGAGTTTTGATTCCCCCACACTACAGAGGAGTTAGTACTTCCCTATGAGACATAGCATGATTCCTCCATCTATAGAGGATGATGGTTGACCAAATATTGGGTAAAATTATTTTACCCTTTTGGTTTGGTACTCCACCATGGTTTTGTTTGTGGGGTACCCCATAAGTGAGATCAGTTACCCCATTGATAGGTTCATAGACCCTCGATGAGGTGTAAATACCTCACCATAGTTTATTGATAAGTGGTAGTTTAGTTGGCGAATGACGGTTGTTTGTGATATCTTGATTGAGAGTGCATCCCCAAGATGATCCATTTTTTGAGGTAAATATTTCCTATCAAGTGTTTTTATATTAAGGATTATAACTACTATGATTCAAATTTTAGGTAGGGGAGCCTTGGCTGGATGGAATGTTGGATGTTTTTCTATCTTATGTGTGTGAGGCATCCTTTTTTGCAGATATTTCATCCCATGATCAATAGAAATATGGTGGATGATGATTGCTATGGAGATTTTATCCCAATATGATGTAGACTATGTATCAATACACTTCCTCCCCTACCACCCCTAAGCAGTCCTTTTTTAACTTAGGGCGTTGGCAGCCTGGATCATGGATAGGTGTGAGATCTGGAGAGTTTGATTAGGAAACACCTGATATGTCATGATATTTGATATATGGCATTTTGTTTAGAACTCATATTTTTTAGCATTTTAACATGATATTAATTTATTTTTTCATAATTTTTCTAAGAGATAGATATCCCTATAGAGTATTTATACTACCTATTTATGATTGGATAATTATACTGGAGGTGATTATCTACCTAATTTCTACTGTGGGAGTGAGTTAGAATTAGAAGACATGCATTCCTTAGGATCCCACTATAATGATGTGAGACCCAATGATGATATCATTGATGAGGATTGGTTATTGACAATCCAATATTAGGTATATGTAAATCCTTGTAGGGGTGTTTTTTTGTTGATTAGATGGGCCATGATCCACCTTTATAAAAAGGGACCCTAATGAGATAAGTAGGTTTAATCTTTAGGAGGCTGTAACTAGTTCTTTCATTGGTTGGTGAGCTTGGATACCTATACCATAATTATTTTATAGGACCATTATTGTAGGCTATTGTTTAGGGGACAATCCTTTCCCTAGAAGATGTTATAGGGTTTCCCCTTATCAGTAATTTGGCCTCAATATCGATTTGCGTTCTTGACTAAAATGATGTATTTTATAGTTCTTTGAATGTTCCAGTTAATCTTGAAGAGATGAGTGATGATGTTTTGAGTATTTACTTGTACTACTTTAGGGTTTTTTTAGGGGATAGGTAATTGGATGATCTATGATCTCATTTTATATTCTCTAGTGGATTGAACTACATGTGTTGTTCTCTATGGTGTCCTTAGAAATGATCCTAGCTATATTATAAGGTAGATATGGTTTAGAAAATGTGAGTTTTTCCATTACGATTATCTGATTAATAGTTATTTGTATCAGCTATATGGATAAACTTTGTGGCATAGAGAGTGATTAATGGGATATTTCTCATGGCATCTTAGGATGCATGATATGATGAATTGTTTTGTGGAATCATGGTTATGATTTCTTGAGTTTTGGATAGATTTATCCCTTGGGTTCTAGAGTGGATGAATTATGTCATCTATGATGGATGAGGATTTGGTTAATACTAGTGATGAAACATATTGTCCTTATTTTTATTAGGATACAGGGAATGATAGGATCAATGTTATCCTCCTTCCATGTGCTGGATAGTGTCAATGCATGCACATTGTCACCTGATAATGAGGATTGGTGGTAGGCCACTGGGATATGATATAGTTCTCTTATTTGGGAACTTGATTGTAGAGTGTGATATGATTATATTATCTCCATGTGATGGACTTCTTGGTCTCCCTTTGAATGGTGTAGAGTTTGATTCTCTCATAGGAAATTACATAGTTAATGAACTGTATCTGATTGATGTTGGGCATGTGTTGTTCCAACAATATTCTTTAAATTCTCATTAATTTTGATTCTCAAAAATACCTTTATTTGTTTTACTAATGAAACTACTTTAAGTGTTTTTTAGGATTACATTTCTTGATAAATTTATCTTATTCTTAAGTTATTTCGATTTAAATGTTTTATCTATTGTATTATAGATGTGTTTTTTAGAAGTCTAGAAACACTATTTATATGATATATTTTAAGAGGAATGTATGGTTTGTGAAACCTAATTTTGGTAAGGAATCATACTTATGTACCCTAAGTTTGGAGTGAATATATGAATTAGGTACCTGATGCTATGGTGAAAGTATGGATCAAAAACCATGATTTTGGAATCAACCCTATGTTTAAGGAACTAATGCATGGTTCATCAACCCAATGTTTTGAAGTCAACCGTACTTTTGAAGTCTACCCTATGTTTGACTAATTCAACAATGGATTTTAAATTCAAGATATTTCTCACTTTTTCTACAATGGTCTCACCATAATTAAATATCTCATTAAATATTTTTAAAGACTGATTTAAAGGTCTTTTCTCAATAGATTAAATCATTCGTATTTCTAATGAAAGTTACAATTTACTATGGAAATTTAAATTTAAAATGATCATGATTTATCAGGTTTTTATGGATCTATTTTTACTAGAATAAAATCATTTTTTCTTGTTAAATACCAAGAGTTGTATCTCTCAAAAGAAGTAGTGTTTTTTATGTGTGATGATGTCACTACTATTCGAAAGAGATACACTTCGGAGACATACATGTTATTAATCCACTGAGTGTTCACTCTATTTTTATTAAAATGTTAATATTTATGTTGTTTTATTTATTTTAAGATCATCTACAACAATGATATCTTCAAATCTATTATTTCCTAAAGAATTTTTATCTATAAATAAGAAGATTAATTATATTCCAGCTGCTACTGCAATTGTGAGATGAATATTTTTCTCAAAAAATCAACTAATCTTGTTTTATTAAAGTATCATATGATCATACTAAATCATGGTGGAGTGTCATATTTTCACACTAAGATGTAGTTTGAGAGGTTCCTTATAAAATAACTTGTCTTGTTGTAAGGTGTCAACTGCTTGCACTTAGTTGTGAAGGTATTATGATAATAGTAAATATTTAGTAAAAATCACCAAGATCACTGAGAGAGAATTAATGGAGTGTAATAGGGGATCTTTGTGCCCCAAACTACTATACAAATTACTATGTTATTCTTATCTGTTTATTTTCTACATAATTTTCTTAATGAAGAGAACACTACACATCTTCACAATACATGAAGAGGGATAAAATTTGATTCTATCAAGATTTGTAAAAGGAAACAATTCATCCCCCTATTGTGTTTTTTCATATTATTCCTACCTAAAAATTATTATCAAAGGAGTTATTTTTTTGAATATTTTTTATAAGATCTAGTAATCTTAAGTTAAAGTTCCATACGAAGACTAATGTCTATGGAAAAACTAAAAGAAGTTATGTCCATGATCCAAGAACCATACTTAAATGGAGAAAATTATGGATGCTATAAATCTAGAATGATTATCTATTTAAATAATATTAGTTTTAAAGTCTATATGAATTTTATCAAACCTCATGAAATTCTTAGAGAACTAAAGAATTGGGATGCTTCTAAGGAAGATGAATATGATGTCAATTCAATATCCATGAATGCTATTATATGTGGACTTGGTCAAAATGAATTCAATCATGTTTCTCAATGTGATACTACCTATGATATGTAGAAAAATATTGCAGTTTCTTATGAAGGAATAAACAATGTTAGGAAATTAAGATATAACACTGAAAAACTAAATTTCAAAACCTTCAGTATATATGATGGAAAAAACATCACTCAGATGAATGAGAGATTAATGAAAATAGTTAATGATATTGCTACCTTGGGAGATCCAATTACCCAAAAATATCGGTATTTAAAAGTTCTAATCATTTTACCCTCTAAATATAATGTAATATCTACCACAATCAGATAATATACTCCTTTCAAAAATATGACAATGAAGGAGTTGATTGAAACTATAATGATATATGAAGTAGAAATGAAAGAATAAGTATAAGATCATAGGATTATAAAAAGGGAAAATACCACCCTTAAAGTTACTGTTATTTTTTTGAAAATAAATCAAATGAGGAAGTTATATATTTAAATGATTCAGAATGCCCAGACTCTATAAGGGAACTGGCTCATTTATCCAGAAGATTCATTAAATTTGATAAGAAGAATAAAGGCTTCAAAAAGTATTTCTACAATATCAAGAAATATAGTGGAGGTTTTAAAGATGTAATATACGATGAATTTAAAAAAATAGGATATATCAGATCTGATTTTATATAGTTAAAAGAAGAGAAAAAAAAAATAAATGATGTATCAGATGAAAAATGATTATGAGTGCAAAGGTAGGAAAGATATGAAGTCTACTTAGAGTGTTTATGAGGACTCTATAAGTACCTATAAATATAATTTAGAATAAGATACAATAAATCTGAAAGAAAATATGTGATTTATGGATAAATAGGAAGAAGAGGTAAAATATTATCATTCTTCTGACTTTGACTCTGAAGTTTGTTTTAATAGTAAATTAGTTGCTTACTTTTCAATGCCTAAATAAAAATATGAATATTTAGTAAAAAATCATAAATAAATATTGAATATTCATAATTATATTTTAAATGAAAAATATTCCATGCTAAAACATCACTTATTATTAAAATAAAAATAATTTTTTTTTCTTTAAACTACACTATTCATGAAAGTAAAATTAATGAGTTATAGGATAAATTAGATTCATTCAAAAGTGCTGATAGTATATTAACTAAGGGAGAAGAATCACTAAATAAAATTGTTGGTAAAAATTTTTATAAAAAGGAGAAATATGGAATAAGGAGAAATGGAGAAAAATATAAATTATATAGAAATTATTTTGTATCCAGTTCTAAGAATAACAACATGTCTAGAGGCACATATTTTTATTTTGGAATTAAATTCCATTATTCTAACAACTAATGTTTGAAAAATACCTAAATCAATGGTATTAAAAATGATTTTATTTCTATAAATATATCTAAAGCTATTTTTATAAATTTTGGTAAAATTCGGAAGATCTGGTTACCCAGATCCTTGCTTGACCCAAGATCATTAGGGTACCAAAACAAGATTTTATTTAATATTTTTATAGGTAAAAGGCCATAGGAACAAAAAATTAAGTATGTTATATGGATAGTGGCTTCTTAAGGGGAATGAGTAGATAATCTTCCAATTTTCATACACTAGTAAAATTAGATGGAGGCCTAGTTACCTTAAGTGATAACATAAAAGGAAAAATAATTAGAGTTGGATCGATTATAGATCCAATATCAATTCTAATAAAAAATATCCTATATTTTTAAGGTTTAAATAAAAATATGATAAGTATATCTAAAATCTATAATGATGGTTTTCTGATTAATTTTTTAATCATTATTTCTCTATTTTTAAAGATAAACTGATTAAATTTAGAGCACCCAGAATTGAAAATGTTTATACTTTGGATCTAAATTCCTTGTGTGAATAAAAAATAATTTTTTTACTACTGAGAAAAATAAATCCTAGATTTGTTACATGATACTTGGAAACTGTAATGTATTTTATCTATAAAAATTATATAAGAAACATTTAGTTTCTAATTTCCATAGTCTTAAGTTTGATAAGGACATATTTTGTGATCTTTCCAAATAAGAAAGAAACATAATTCATATTTCAAATCAATTAACAATTTTTCAACATCTAAAACTTTATAACTTATCCAAATGGATTTGTTTAGACCATCAAGAGTAGAAATATTGGCTGAAATATCTTATGTTTTTGTTTTAGATGATGATTTATCTAGATTTACTTGGGTTCATTTCCTAAAATTTAGAAGTGATAGTTTCTCTGTTTTTGAAATATTTTGTAAAATTGTTTAAAATTAAAAATATTTTAAAATAATTTTATTGAGAAGTGATCAAAGAGGAGAGTTTGAGAATCAATAGTTTAATTATTTTTTCTCAGAATTGGTTATTAAGAATACCTTCTTTACTCTAAGAACACCTCAAAAAAAATGGAATTATAGAAAGAATAAATAGGACTATTAAAGAAATGATAAGAACTATGATGAATAAATATAGTATTCCTACTTATTTTTGGGAAGAATCTATCAAAAAATATTTTCATATCATGAATAGCGTTTTAATAATACCCTTTATTAAAAATAAACCCTATGAATTATAGAATAACAGAAAACCTAAAGTTGGATACTTTAATGTTTTTCGATGAAAGGTATATATATTGAATACTAAGGAAACCTTGGTAAATTTTATCTAAATACTGATGAAGGAATATTTATAGGAAATTCCACTACTTATAAATATTATAGAGTGTATAATAAAAAGTCAAGGATATTTGAAAAATCTATTCATGTGAAGTTAGATGAAAGTGATCCTTTTGATCATAATAAAAATAAGATAGATGGAATTACCAATTATTTAGACAAATTTATACTTGAATATCCTAAATATGGTTTTTAAAATAAATTAGAATATGTTAAAATTCAATCCAGTTTAGAAGAACATGAAATTATTGTACCTAAAAGTGTATCACCTAGAAAACCTAAAATATTAAAGGACCATCATTTAGAAACTATTATAGAAGATCTAGATACATGAGTTAGGGCTAGTAGAAGTGTCAGAAATCTAGTTGAATTCTATTCCTTTCTATCTCAATTAGAACCTAAAACAGTAGAAGAATCATTAGAAGATGAAATCTAGTTAATAACTATTAAATAATAACTTAACTAGTTTATAAGAAATAAAGTTTAGGAATTAGTTTATAGGCCATAAAATTATCTATTAATAGTAACCAAATGGGTTTTTAGAAATAAGCAAGATGACCAAGGGATAATTACTAGAAATAAATATAGATTGGTAGTTAAAGGATATAATCAAGAAGAAGGGATTGATTATCTTGAAACTTTCCCCCTATTTCTAGATTAGAATCCATTAGAATCCTTTTAGATTATACATATTATATACATTTTAAATTATATTAGATATATAAAAATTATGATTTTTAAATGGATATTTAGTGGAGGAAGTCTATGTTGAAAAACCTCTAGGTTTTGAAAATCCTCATCTACCAAATTCCATTTTAAAACTTGCTAAAGTTATTTATGGCCTTAAACAAGAACCAAGAGCTTAGTATGAAAGATTAAGTTATTTTTTTTTTCTAAAAAATTACTTTTTTGTAGGGTTGGTAGATCCCAATATTTTTAAGAAAATTGTTTGTTATAATATTTTTTAGTAAAAATTTATGTAGATGATGTTATCTTTAGTTTAATTAATAAAAAAACTTACAATTATTTTTCAAAAATCATGAAAAAATAATTTGAAATGAGTATGATGGGAGAATTAAATTTATTTCTTGGTTTTGAAATATATCAAAAAGATTATGGAAATATTTTAAATCAAAGTAAATATATTATTTATTTATTGAAACTTTTTGGACTTGAAAATAGTAAGACTTATCCAAATCCTATGTTTACTAATATAAAACATGATTTGGATGAAATGGGAAACCAATTGATAGAAAGTTATATAGAGGTATGATTGATCATTTACTATATCTTACTACTAGTAGAACAAATATTATGTTTTTTTTGTCTTAGTGAATTATTTCAAAAAAACCCAAAAGAATTACATCTTACTACTATTAAAAGATTTTTTAGATATTTAAAAAGAAATGTTTTCTATATTTACTTCAGAAACTTTTAATTTTTAATTTAATTTCATATTCATATGTTGATTTTTGTGGTTGTAGGTTAGATAGAAAGAGTACCTCAGGGACCTATAACTTTTTTGGAAAATACATAGTTTCATGGTCTAGTAAGAAATAACATTTAGTTACATTGTTAATAACTAACACATAATACATTTCTTATGGAAGTTTCTATGCACAAGTGTTGTGGATGAAACACATACTTTTAGAATTTGTACTAAATTTTAATAATGTTCCTATTCTATGTGACAATACAAGTGCAATAAATATTTCAAAAATTCATATAAATCACTCAAGGACTAAGTATATTTATAGAATACATCATTTTCTAAGAGATCATATCCTAAAAGGGGATATGTATTTGTAATTTCTTAATATTAAATATCAACTTACTTATATTTTTACTAAAACACTTCCCACTGCTATTTTTGAATTTATTAATGGGGATCTAGGTATATTTAATTTTAAACGAAAATTTGATTTTCATTAATAAATCTTTGAATTTATTTTTAATTAAATTTTTACTTAAAAATTTTTTATTCATGTTATTAATTATATTGTTTTTAATTATTTGTTTATAATTAGTTGTTTAATAAATTATGAATTTGTAAGTCATTTCAAAAATTATTTTTTTCAAAATTAAATTTCATAATTATTACTCTGAATATTTTTTCTTGAGAAGCTGAACCAATATTAAGAAAACCATCAGAAATTAAACCTATTTCATCTAACCTCAATCTCACTCCTGTTTATCCTTTAGAGATCTCAATTTCTCTTCGAACCCTAGAATCAAAATCTTATACGTTCACATTTTCTATTATAGATAAGACAAAGAGAACAAAATAAAGTCATTTTAGTGAATCTAAGAAACAATGATCTTCATTATTTTAAAGAATAATCCTTTAAGTAAAGGTTGTCGATCTTTTGTGGTTATTTTAGATGAATCTAATATTAAAGAAAGATTTTGATTTTCAAGGTTTGTAATTTATTTTCAATGGTTAAAATATTGAGTACATTATTTATAGTGAAGTTAAATATTTTTATGAAAACCCCTAGTTTATCTTTGGTGACACTAAGGGAATAGTCTCCTCAAAGGTAAAAAATTCAGAGTTTTCAATTTCTTCTGTAGAAATAGGTCAAATTTTTCATTTTACCCATGAAGGGGTTTTTAAATTTAATCTTTGTTCAATTGGAGATATAGATCATAAATATAAGGTTATTATATCTTTTTTTTGGATCTACCCTCATGAGTAAGATGTTTTTGAAAGGTTTTAATGCTAACTAGAAGCTGTTGGTCATGTTTATTCAATCCACAATAGTGCCCAATATAAACGAGCTTAAGAAAATTCTCTTTCCCAACTTGTATATCATGTTTTGATGCAAATTGAAATTAAGTTTATTTGTTTTTAATATATTATAAGGTATATAAATCATATTTTTTCAAAAATAGGTTATAATTTCTTTTTATCTCTATAGAAGTCTTATTTCTCTGCTTTTGTATAAAATGAATAAGATCCATGATGTTTAGATAGTTTTTAGAATTCATCACAAAAGCATTATTTCCACTGGAAACTTAAGGAAATTTGGTTTCTTTTGGAGAAATAAAAAGGGAAAGATGATGCCCTTAGGTGGTGATGATCAAGAAGAATCTGGTGCTCATGTTCTGGTAGATTGTAAAATACAGAAGTTTGATGGATTAGTGCAATTTCATACTAAATAAATTAGTGAATCTATAATTTCATAAGTTTCTAAAGAAAATAAGATAAGACTCAGAGTTGATGTAAGTGATCCACTTACTGATATAGGTGTTCCTAAATATCTTAAATAACCCTTAGGAGAAGACACCAATGAGGTCCTTATTTGTAGAACTAGAAAATGAGAAGATCCTATGGTTTAAGAAGAAGAATATAAGGTTAGATAAGTTTAACAACCAGTTTTTAAAGGTGTTTAAATTATTTTTATGGAAAGACCAACTGAAATTAGAGATGATAAAGAGGCTCATGGAGAATACCAGGTCGATAATAATGCTCAATATGGTGAGAGGTGCATATAACTTTAACTGAAACTAATAATATAATTGAAAATTAGAAAATTTCTATTAGTGAATAATCCTTGGAGAATAATGTTAGTAAAACTAATGAGCAGATAGAAGTTATTGGGAAATTTTCATCCTCATCCAGTGAAATAATTGAAGGTCAGTCTCTAACCTTGGTTGAAGTTGGTCAACCCTCAAAAAATACAGAAGTTGAATCTTCTAATTCTATAAATGACCATATTGAATATTTGGTTTTAATATTCAATTATATAAAATAATTCAATGATAATTTTCTAGGTGAGTTGGTTGTTTCTAGAAAATATTTGAAATATTTAAGAAGTTCAATTATTTCAAGAATAGAATTAGAATCATTCTTGTATCAACTATAAAATTTGAGTGAAAATTCAATTTATTAAATGGATTTTGATTCATTTAAAAGAGAAATGATAGATCAAATTGGGAAACTCAAAGAAGAGTTAGTTTCCAAGTCTGATTTTGGAGAATTAAGTAAGTATCTAGGAAGTCAATTTGAATCGGCCATAAGTAGTTCAATTGAAGCAAGGGATTTTAATTATATTCCTCCAAATTTTACAGATTTAATAATGATATTTGAATCTATTACAACTATTTTTATACAATAAATGATCAGATTCAAAACCTATAGTGTGATATTATTCCACTTAAAACACTATTATATAATAAAAAACATATTGTTGAAATATTGAAATTAGATGAATTATGTATTTGAAACCTTTTCAATTAGTTGGATGATATATTACAAAAGTTTATGTAGTTAGTAAATACTATACATGAATTTCTAAAAGTGAATTTCATTTAAAATAAAAAAACGAGTCAAGAATCAAAGATTTTGATGAACTAGTGGGCCTGCACCTTGAATCAGAATTTTGGGATTCTAATGGTGGAGCTCAAGGCTGTTCATATAACTGTTCATGATTCTTTTTCATTAAAATCCTCTTCTGACCTAGAGTCTTCTCCCCTATATAATTCCACCTCTTATCCTATTTAATCCAAAATTCTGCATGTAATCAATGATTTTTTTTAATAAAAATATTTTATTCATTATATCATGTTTTTTCTAATTCATATGTTCAAACCTATTGACTATATAGGAATAATTTTATTTAAGCTTAAAAAAACATTCACTGCTAGTCTTGTGCAATATTAATCATGTTAAATTTCATTTTTCATACTTTATTATTGATATTATTAAAAGGGTGAGAATTTTGGGTAAACAAAACATTCTTATGATTATGATATATTAAATAGATAGAGATTTATAAATTTTAATATTTTAATTTTTTGATAAATAAATATATTTAGTTTGGTAAACATAAATTTTCTACAATTTTTTTTATTTGTTTACATTTTATAAATTTAAATGAGAAATAAAATTTTGATTTTATCTCTTTAACAATTAATTCTATTTATGTTTACATTTCCTATAAGTTTTGTTATATGGGTTTTGTGATAATAAAAAAGGGGGATATTGTTGGGTATGTGTTGTTCTGAAAATATTATTTGAATTATCATTGATTTTGATGATCAAAAATACCATTATTTTTTTTAATAATGAAACCAATTTAAGTGTTTTTTAGAATTATATTTATTGATAAATTTATATTTTTATAAAGTTGTTTTAAGTTAAATGTTTTATTTAAAGTATTCTTGATGTGTTTTTGAGAAGTATGGAAAATTTTTTTATACCCTATGTTTTAAGAGGAATGTATGGTTTATGAACACTAATTTTGTTAAAGAACCATACTTATGTACTCTATATTTTTAGTGAACATATGATCAGGTAACCTACTCTATGGTGAAATTATAGATCAAGAGCCATAATTTTGTAATGAACCCTACATTTGAGGAACTAACTCATGGTTCATCAAACTAACGTTTTGAAGTCAACCGTACATTGTTAACTATACATTCAAAGTCTACCCTATGTTTGAATCAATCAACAATGGAGTTTAAATTCAATATATTTATTTCATTTTATTAAATGGTCTCAATAAAATTAAATATCACTTTAAATATTTTTAAAGAAAGATTTAATAGACCTTTCTCAATGGATTAAACTTTTCCTATTTATAAAGGAAGTTATGATTTACTATGGACATTTAAATTTCAAATGAACATGATTTATCAAGATGTTTTTATGGATCTATTTTGACTTAAAGAAAATCAAGTTTTCTTTTTAAATACCAAGAGTTATATCTATCAAAATAATTAGTTATTTTTTTTGTGTGATGACATATCTTCTATTCAAAAGAGCTACACTTTGGAGACATATACGTTCATAATCCACTAAGTTTCCTCACTATTATTCTAAAAAGGTTAATCTTTTTTTGAAACTACATTTCTTTGAAGATCATCTACAACTAGGATCACTTTAGATATGTTATTTCCTAAATAATTTTTATCTATAAAGAAGAATATCCATTATCTATTAGTTTCTGCTGAAACTGTGAGCAGAATTTATTTATCAAAAAATCAACTAATATTATTTTCTTAGAGTATCAGTTTCTCATAATCAGTCATGGTGGAGTGTCAGATTCCCACACTAAGCTATGGTTTGAGATGTTACCTATAATATAACTTATATTTTTGTAATGTTTCAACTACCTGCACTCAATTATGGTGGTCTTATGATAAGATGATATATTTCGTGAAAATTACCAAGCTTTTTGAGAGAGCATTGGTGGAATAGACTAGGGGATATTTGTGCCCTAAACCGCTATAAATATTTCCATGTTATTCTTCTATACTTTTTTGATACATAATTTTCTTAAATAATAGAACTCTGTTTATGTTTACAATACATGAAGTGGGATAAAAATTGATTCTTTTAAGATTTTTAAAAGGATACAATTCACCCATATCTTATATATCTTCATATTATTCTGACCTAACAATTGATATTTATGATTCATGGTTTTTGTTTTTTCTGGTGTTTATGGGCATCCCATGGCTGGATTGAGAGGATTTGGGGGTGTGACTTGATGAGTTTGAAGAAGGTGAGTTGAATTTGTGTTATGATCTTCCTTGGTGTTGGGTTTTGGTTGCTTGACATTCATAAAGGAATGGAAATCATGGGTATGAAATCCCATATCTGAGTGATAAAAAGAGGATGTGTTTTTGAGTGGGTTTTATCCTAGTTCCTTATAGATTTATAGACCTTCATAAGCTAGGGGATTTCATGTTAGGCTATGTCATATTTTGACATGAGGATGGATTATGTTCTTCTTGATAAGTCACTTTAGTTGTTTTCTTTTCAATGATGAAATTTTTTAAGGTAAGAAGGATATAACAATCCACATTTTCCCATATAGAATACTTAGCCCATTTTTGAGTCCTACGGCCTCAAACCTTAAAGAAGGGTAAAATAGTCAATTCACCTAGAAAATAACCACAAAATTGTTTTCTTGTTGGTCCTATTGTTCCCAGGATGGGATTCTTACCATTGGTCTAGAGTTTGGTGAGATTATGAGCCCATCATATTTTAGGGGATTTATTATTTATTAAATAAATAACATTTATTATCCCATATGTGCAACACTTATATCTACTAAACAGAGATTTGAATAAAAATATAGAATCCCTATTTGAGTTTGGAATAGTTGGTTTTATTGAGGTGAAGTATAATATCTTATTTGGTTTCAGGTCTAGGGATGAGCCTTTAATGGGTTATTATTTTATTCCCCATTATATAACACCCCTCATTCACACATTTAGGTGGTAGAATCCCCTCGTTTACACATGGGATTTAAAGGGAGAAGGGGGTGGGGAGGGGGAGGATTCTAATATGAGGAATTTGACCAAATTTAGATCAGAAGATAATGATGATAGAGCATAGAATTGAACACCAAATATTTAATTATCATCTAAGAGGGAGGAATTTTTTATTTCATTTTTTCATTATTTTAATTTTCTCATCATTTTTTATTATTTTTAAAAAAATTTATGCCTTCTTGATGAATAATCACTAGATGAGGAGAGATTTTTGATCGAATGGGAGTATTGGTAAGGTTTACAAAATTCTCATTCTTTTAATTCCTAATCACATTTCATGTTGTTTTGGATCACATGCCTTGTAATTCCCCAATTCATTTATACATAGAAGATGTCCATTACATGGTGTTTAGGTCATATGAACATGTAGTGTAGGTCCATTCATTATACGACCTAGTGTGAAACAATACATGACCATCCACCCCATGTAAAGTAGATGGGGTTTAGTATTAAATTCCATGTGGTTCTACATGACATAACATGAGTTGGGGTACACAACATGGGTAGAACTTGGGTATGACATGTCATGAGACTAAGAGTATATGCCCCTCCGTAAGGGTATACATGAATTGGAAACTCGTGTGGCATAAAAACCATGTACTACATGGGGAAAACTATGTATATTGAGATTATATGATTATATAACACTGGTAAATTCCTAGATGGAATCTTTGGGTGCACACACCATGTGCCTTTACTTTATTTGCGTTTTGTTTATTTTCCCACCCATGTGTCAGATTTATAAAAGTAAATAGTCTATTATGATTATATTTCCATGTAAATAATGTTTGTTGGGTACTCTTCATGATTGGAGACCACATATAAGATTTTATAGGGTGGTTTTTGAATATTATCTATACATCGATGATTTAGATAAAGCATGGTGATAGTGAAACCCCTATAAGAATTCATGAACTAGGTTTTGTGACCATATCATATAATTAAAAGTTTATAATTATTCAAGGAATCATTTATTTTTGTTTATAATTTGATAGAGGATAGAAGATACACAAATAAAAGAGTTTAGGCGAGTCTTCAGTGGTGATTTTGTGGTAGTAGGGAAGTCTAATGGGATTTATAGATCAACATGGAACCGAAAGAGATACCCTTCTCCCCATTCACTCCATGGTTGAAGTTTGTTTCATTTAGTTTGGTTAGAAGGAAGAGGATTTTTTTGTTCAATTCCATTTTCATATGGTCCTCATGGCCCGTTTATAGTGTGTTTGATGCGAATCATCTCTCCAATGTACCGGCCCATGAGTGGACCTAGAGGATTGAGTAATTGATTTAGAGAATTATTATTGGACCTTTCATTATATCTTTAGTTATAATAAATATGAGGCAAGAGTGGTATGGATATTATATTTTTTTACCCCATTGGGATTATTATAGTTTTTGAGGTGTGGTTCGTCCCTTACATTGATGGAGTCAGTACGCCCCGAGAGATATGGGGTGTGAGTTATCCATGCTTGAAATAGTTTATCAAGGCCCCCTTCAAGGCATGGGCCACCCCTTATATGGAAGGAGATAATACTCACCTTTATTAATCTTGGAACTTGGTGAGGTGTAAATTTATCCTTTGGGGTTGGTAAGTCCCTCTTTCTATTTTTTTATTTTGGAAAAAGTCCCCCTATTATGATTTTAGAATGGTGACATGTTTTTTTGTGGTATTAGTACAGTGAGAATAGTCCAAATTCTCAGGGAATTTTAGTTCATATGGTGCTCTAGGTTTCTTTTTAGTGTGATACTATAGTGGAGATGAGCTGAGTGGGTAGGGACATACCTTAATCTTGGTTGCCTTACCCCTTTTATCACATTTATTTCTCATAAATTCCCTCTGGGTCCTTGTGCTATTGAGATAGTGTTTTTTCCCTCTTGAATTAAGGGACATGGGACACACCCATGGAATGGGGTATGGGTCACCCATCTATGGGGTGAGAAACTCCCTCAGCTGGTATGTGTCTCATATGGTGAGGTGCATGTCCTCCATTTCGATCAATCTATGGGAAATAGATTTTTAAATCAGGATGTTTATATGGGAACTTTATGGATTGATGTGTTTTTACTAGAATAATGATTCATTTGTGATTATAGTTCTTCAACTTGTGAGTTGGGTGAGTGGTGATATTGATTTATATAGCATGGATTGTGGTTTAGTAATCCCCCTTTAGCACGAGATATCCTCAGTTAGGTCCTCGAGGTGTTATGTAGAGATTTTTTATTATGTTATCTTCATATAGACCAATTATGGTTTGATATTTCATATAAAAAATGTGTCGGGGATGTAGTTACCCTGAGGCATGGAGTTTTTTTTATGGAACCTCATTCCATGGAGTGAGTAGACTATCAAGGAATATTTTGTTTTCCTAGGAGACTATGGTTGGGATCTTATTGGGAACTGAATCCATAACATCTTCTCAGTCAAATATTTTTCTCACACTTCTTGTTTGGAATTATATGGTTGTATAGTTCAACCCTTGGTTGTGAATTTACCTACATCATGATACCCTTTTTATTTTTAGGGAATCCTAATAAGTAAATTTATACTTTCCCCTGCATAGGTTTCATGAACACACATGTTGTGTCTGTCATGACCCGTCCTCGGGGCCCGTGCCGTGACTACCCCAAGCCCGCCATCCATAGGCTAGGGGCCGACGACTAGCACCAAAGGTGTAAATCCCTAAGCTGGTAAGGCATTGACTTTATAAAAGTAAACAAACACAACAGAGTACGCAACAGGAAGTAAACACTAAGTGAATACTGTATATAAAAAGTAGTGCAGAAAGTAAAGGGGCTGGAAATACAAGCCCAACAGTAAAGTACAGGTACAATGGAAAGC
Source organism: Viscum album (assembly GCA_963277665.1). Taxonomy (NCBI): domain Eukaryota; kingdom Viridiplantae; phylum Streptophyta; class Magnoliopsida; order Santalales; family Viscaceae; genus Viscum; species Viscum album. The sequence continues at coordinate 1,662,469,685 of OY728135.1, read as the reverse complement.
AAGTACAACTGAAAAGGGACAACATCTAAAAAGGGAAGCTCCTGGAACGTCCGACGAGTATCCTACCTGAAGGGTAGGTACATATGTCCACCTCATTAGTCGAGTAAATCAGTATGCCGCCGATGAAGACCACAACAAAACGATTGAGGTAAGGCTGAAAGATCCTATTCATGAGACTCATGAACACTGCTGGAGTGTTGGTTACACCGAAGGGCATAACCAAGAACTCGTAGTGGCCATACCAACACCTGAAGGCCGTCTTTTGTACATCCTCGTCTCGAACTCTGAGCTGGTGATAGCCTGACCTGAGGTCTATCTTTGAGAACCATCGTGCTCCCTTGAGTTGATCAAAGAGGTCGTCAATCCTTGGGAGTGGGTACTTGTTCTTCATGGTCACCTGATTCAGGCGACGATAGTCGACACACAGTAGAAAGCTCCCATCTGCCTTTTTGGCGAACAAAATCAATGATGCCTAGGGTGAAACACTGGGTCAGATAAATCCCTTTCCCTACAAGTCCTCCAGTTGTACCCGCATATCACGAAACTCGGCAGGAGCCATCTGATATGCTGGAGTAGATATCGGTGCTGTCCTGGGGTACAGTTCAATGTAGAAGTCTACCTCTCTGCGAGGAGGTAGTCCTGATACATCGTCAAGGAAAACATCCCTGTACTGATCCACCACAATAGGAAAACTCGGACTCTGCACATCAACCGCTCCAAGGATGAGACTATCCAAATGATGTGTAATCGGCTGGCCTCTCCTCTGTGTAAGTCCATCCTGTGCTGCAAAGGCTCCCTTATCACTGGTGAAGGTGAACCTGGTCCCATCCGTTCGGACACACCACACTTTGTGCTTAATATAGTCAATATGAGAATGAACTGTGGACAACCAGTCTATACCCAAGATGACGTCGTAAGGCCTCAACACCACTATAAGAAGATCCCAACTAAAGATCTTGCCTCCTAGAGTAAGCTCACACTGCCGGCACCAGTGTGTAATCGTCAAGTCTTCTCCCGTAGAAGTCTCTAGCCATAAGGATCGAGCTAATGGCTTTGTCATAATCTCTGAGCTCCGAAAAAGGGTAGTGTAAATAAAAGAATGACTCGCACCTATGTCTATAAGTACTGCAAAAAGGGTGGAGTAGAAATAGATAGTACCTCGAATAATCTCAGGTGCACCGTGGTCGTAGGACTCAACTGCCTAGAGTTGAGCCTACATTTGTCCGCCAGCTCCCTGTGGTCGGGGTGGACCTCCTGGTGGTGGTGGTGGTAGTGCCTCGAAACGTCATCCACCACCCACTGCTCAACCAGATCCTCTTCCACGTCCGCCTGCTCCTGACGAACCACCACAGTCAAACCTCTTCCTCTGCCTTGGAGGTCCCTCTAATGTCTTCTGCTCATCCTCATGGTGGGTCGGGCTGTCTCGAGCTATGTGACCCTGCCCGCCGCATGCATAGCACTGCCTGCCCCTCATATGGCTGGCTCTGTTTCGTGTTCCCCACACAACCGAACCTGAATCCTGAGGTTTCCCACCTAATGGAATGGTCTTATTGGAACTCTATGACATCTGTCTACTAACATCTTTAGAAGACTCCACTACGTGTCGCCCTGTGGTGGTTCTCGCTATTGGTGACTGATCAGCGAGAAAACTCTTCACTAGAAGGGCTCTCTCCAGCACCCCCGCCTGCGTCAGAATGCTTAGGGGAATCATCGAAGCCCAGATCTCATTCCTGATTCCCTGCTCGAAGGTCTGGGCCCTGAAAAATGGTTCCCGTACCATATCCGTGGAGTAGCGTGAGAGGTTGGTGAAGCTCGCTGAGTACTAAGCTACTGTCATGCTGCCCTGCTGCAGATGAAGTAACTCCTTAATCCGCACCGCACAAAGGGTGGCTAGAACAAACTCCGAGCAGAAGAGACTCTCGAATTCTGTCTAGAGTAAAGATGCCTCGTCATGCACCTAGAGCATCAGGCTCTACCATCTACCTACTGCTGCGTGAAGAAGACTCACAACAAGGATCACCATAAGGTAGGCTGGTGCCCCTACCAATCTGAAAACTCTCACGACAACCTCCAACCAATCATCTGCTTCCTATGGGTCCGTATCTCCATGGAACCAGGGCGACCTCTGTCGTTGGAACTCATGAAACGCACTCAGGCGGCATGCACTCTCTGTTGCTGGGGCTGGTGGTATCGGTGGCCCAGCGGGTAGTGGTACTGCTGGTGCCTCCGCTATGATGGGGCCCTGCACCAAGGCCTCATCGCTCAGTGTGCTACCATCTCGTATGTAACTCTGAACCCTAGCTGGCTACCTTCATGGGGCCATCCTGAAAAGAAACAGGTGCACCATGGTCAAACAGTATACCTGGTGAGCTGACACAAAGTAATCACAAAGAAAACGTTTTCAAAGGAAACACACATGCAATCTGTGTTTCCATGCACTGAGTCGGAGATCAGAAGTCATAGTCCTAGTGTATGGATACGTCGGCCGCTGCACCAACACCAGTTTCCCTAAACTGATAACCATACCCAAAAAAATTAACACTACTGCTTCACAGAAAAGAATGATCAGAGTCTTGAGTTATGCAGTAGAACTGACTCCTCTGATACCAATTTGTCACGACCCGTCCTCGGGGCCCGTTCCATGACTACCCCAAGCCTGCCTTCCATAGGCCAGGGGTTGGTGACTAGCACCAAAGGCATAAATATCTAAGCTGGGAAGGCATTGCCTTTATGAAAGTAGAAAAACACAATAGATTACGCAACAGGAAGTAAACACTAAGTGAATAATGTATACAAAAAGCAGTGCTGAAAGTAAAGGGTCTGGAAATACAAGCCCAACAGTAAAGTACATGTACAACAGAAAGCAAGTACAACTGAAAAAGGGACAATAGCTAAAAAGGACAGCTCCTGGAACATCTGCTGAGTATCCTACCTGAAGGGTAGGTACAAATTTCCACCTCATCACTCCACGTCTATCGGTCCGCTCCGTGTACTATCTCGCCATGTGGTCCACCTACCGGTACCATCCGGTCCTGGCTCGCTCTCAGCCTCTGTCAATGCTGTCCGTCGTCTGCATCCAACACAACGAGGTACGGGCATAGCCCGTGAAGGGGTGAGTATAACGATACTCAGTAGGGACCTAGAGTCCCCTGAAGGTCCCCCAGAATCCACAAAGGATAAACCAAAGAAGAAATATACAACCATGAAGTATCAACCAACACTACTTAGGTATATGCCCATACATATACCTAAGTTATCATTTTCAGTTTGGCTCTAACTCTCGAGCCCAAGCACAACCCAGTCCACACAGGAAGTAAAGTCAATCACATCTATGATAACGGTTGAAAGTCAAGACTCAGATCACACAGGTATACATCTTTCGTATAGTGATAGAGATGATCAGTTGTAGTCACTAATTCATCTAAGCTGTCGAACCCACGTAGAATCCAAGTACAGAAGTCATCACTGTCGAACCCACGTAGGATCCAAGTACAGTAGTCATCACTGCCGAACCCACGTAGGATCCAAGTATAGTATTCATCGCTACTGAACCCACGTAGGATCCAAGTATAGTAGTCATCACTGCTGAACCCACATAAGATCCAAGTACAGTAGTCGTCACTGCTGAACCCACGTAGGATCCCAGTACAGTAGTCGTCGAAGTCGCAGCCAGCTCTAGGGTTCTCGCACACAACACACTCGATTCCGGGAGGGTACGCTCCTCGAGCCAAGTTTCGATACATAAACTATCCCAAAGTCCTGAGTTGATGTATCCAATACTTCTGTCTCATAAAAAAGAACCCAACGCGACAGACGGCGCGTCAATCGGACGCCTAGTCTGAGAGTTATTGGATTTTCTGTTCTAGGGGCCCGGTTGGAATTACACTCGTTCCAAACCCAGAAATTTTCCAAAGTCATCAAAAACTCACTTAGAGTATCACAAAAGTACCGTCTCTTCACGAGGATCCCAGTGCCGCAGACAGCGCATCGTTCGGACGCGCGGTCTTGAATATATCCACGTTTAAGCGAAACGAGCCCGGCTCGTCAAGCCCAGTGGGCTGGCGGGTCAGCCCGTTCTGGCTCGGCGGGTCCGAACCGGCTAGGGGGTCGGCCCGGACCGGTGGGGCGCAGCCCGGCCTGGCTCTCTGGCCCGGCCCGCGGCTAGCCGCGGTTCGGCCGACCGGCCGGGCGGAACGGGGGGCATGACCCACCGGTTCCTTGTAATGGCGGCGCCCCCTCTCCTGTCTGGCCAGCTGAAGCCGTCCAGCTTTTCCGGCGCGAGTGGCCCGCTATGGGGGCCGTGGATCCTCTGCACGCGGTGCCCTTAGGCGCCGTGGTTTCTTCTTCCCGGCTGGCAGGCGGCCGGCTGGTTCGCCCACCGAAGCGGCCCGCCCAGCACGGTCTGCGGTTCCTCCACAGTGTGGTGCCTCATGGCGCTGCATTATTCTACCCGGCCGCCCATAGCCGACCAGTTCATCCAGCAAGCGGCCTGCACAGCGGGCCGCGGTCTTCCCGCAACGTGGCGCCAAGGGGGCACTGCGGTCCTCCAGCTCGGCCGGCTACGACCGGCCGGTTCGCTTCGTTCGAGTAGCCTGCAGATGTGGTCCACGGTTCTTCTCCATGTGGCCAGCACACGACCGCCGCTCCTTCCGTCCGCCGTGGCCCGCATGGCCGCAACCCCTTCCTTCCTCTGACGCAATGTGACGACACCACGCCCTGCCGGTTCTTCCACCATCATCAACTCAAGAGAAACAACAGAGGGTCATCGGGACGTGTTTGTTCAGCCCGCACCCTCCGCATAATGTAGTAATAAGAATCCAATGTCGAACCATATAAAAACGATGAATGAGGATTTAATTTAAACATGAGAAACCCCTACCTCAATTCAAGGTGCGTTGTCATTATCGTGGAAATCGGCGTTGCGGATGACGGTGTCATTCAATCAACGTCAGCGAAAGAGGAAGTTCGGTAGCATTCTTTATGGTATTGCATTATTTCTTACCCCGATTGAAGAAGTGGAGGAATACGATCAAGTTCCTCGTGTTCTTCGCTGGAGAGGGTGAATTCCACCGAAGCCTTTCCACCGAAAATTTGCCAAGGCAAACCGCGCGGGCCAGGCCCCCCTCACGCAGCCTGCACCGCCCACACGCAGGCTGGGCCATAGCACTGGGCTGGGCCGCGCCCCACCTGGCCTGGCCGACCCCCCATCCGGGTCGGACCCGCCGTACCAGAACGGGTCGACCCACCAACCCACTGGGCTTGATGGGTCGGACCCGTTTCGCTTAAATGTGGATATCTTCATGACCGCACGTCCGAACGACGCGCCATCTGCGGCACTGGGATCCTTGTGATGAGAAGGTCCTTTTGCAGTAATCTAAGTAAGTTTTGGACGACTTTGGAAAATGACTGGGTTTGGAACGAGCGTACTTCCAACCGGGACCCTGGAACGGAAAAGCCAATAACTCTCAGACCGGGTGTCCGATTGATACGTCGTCTGCCACGTTGGCTTCCTTTTGATGAGACGGAAGTACTGGATACATCAACTCAGGACTTCGTGATATTTGATGTATCGACACTTGGCTCGAGGAGCAGACCCTCCTGAAATCGAGCATGCTGTGTGCGAGAACCCTAGAGCTAGCTGCGACTTTGACGACTACTGTACTGGGATCCTATGTGAGTTCAGTAGCGACGACTAGTGTACTTGGATCCTACGTGGGTTCGGCAGTGACAAATACTGTACTTGGATCCTACGTGGGTTCGACAGTGAGGACTATTGTACTTGGATCCTACGTGGGTTCGACAGTGACGACTACTGTACTTGGATCCTACGTGGGTTCGGCAGTGACGACTACTGTACTTGGATCCTACGTGGGTTCGACAATGACGACTTATGTACTTAGATCCTATGTGGGTTTGAAAACTTAGATGAATCAGTAACTATAAATGATCATCTCTATTGCTATACTAAAGATGTATACCTGTGTGAGCTGAGTCTTGACTTTCAATCATTATCATCGATGTGGTTGAATTTACTTCCTGTGTGGACTGGGTTGTGCTTGGGCTCAAGAGTTGGAGCCGAACAGAGATTGATAACTTAGGCATATGTATGGGCATATACCTATGTAGGGTTGGTTGATACTTCTTGGTTGTATATTTCTTCTGTGGTTATCCTTTGTGGATTCTGGGAGACCTTTGGGGGTCTTGGGGTCCCTACTGAGTATCGTTGTACTCACCCCTGCACGGGCTATGCCCACACCTCGTTGTGTTGGATGCAGATGGCGTATAGCATTGACGAAGGCCGAGAGAAAGCTAGGACCGGACGATACCCAGAGGTGGACCACAGGGCGAGACGGTACATGGAGTAGACCGTTAGACGTGGAGTGTTGAGGTGGACATATGTACCTACCCTTTAGGTAGGATACTCAGCGGATGTTCCAGGAGCTTCCCTTTTTAGCTGTTGTCCCTTTTTTAGTTTTACTTGCTTTCCATTGTACCTGTACTTTACTGTTGGGCTTGTATTTCTGGCCCCTTTACTTTCAGTACTACTTTTTGTGTATAGTATTTACTTAGTGTTTACTTCCTATTGCTTACTATGTTGTGTTCGTTCACTTTCATAAAGTCAATTCCTTCCTAGCTTAGGGATTTATGCCTTTGGTGCTATTCGCCAGCCCCTGGCCTATGGAAGGCGGGCTTGAGGTAGTCACGTCACGGGTCCCAAGGACGGGTGGTACTGATTACACTCCGAGAGCACCGAATTTATGGTAAAATCTAGAAGTTCCAGTTATGTATTCGAGAGCTTCACTTCTTGGGACATGTCATCTCGGAGGCTAGAGTTGCAATGGATCCAGTGAAGATTGAGGAAGTACTTGCTTCGGAGCCACCCAGGAGTGTGATGGAGGTGCGAAGTTTCCTGGGTCTGGCTAGGTACTATTGGAGATTTGTGCCAGACTTCTCTAGAGTTGCAGCACCACTTTAAGCTTTGAGGAAGAAGGGGAAACCCTTTGTATGGTCAGATAGATGCCAACAGAGCTTTTAGGAGCTGAGGCAGAGGTTGACCAGTGCACCCATATTGAGGCTACCAGAGGAGGGCGTTGGGTATGTAGTTTACTGTGATGCATCAGGGACCGGACTTGGATGTCTCCTGATGCAGCAGCGAGAAGTGACTACGTATGGTTCACTACAGTTGAGACAGCCTGAGTAGAACTACGCTACCCATGACCTGGAGTTAGTAGCAGTGGTCTTCGCCTTGAAGATGTGGTGACACTATCTGATGGGAGAGCACTTTACAGTCTAATCTGACCACCAGAGTCTCAGGTACATCTTCTCGCAGAAGGATCTGAACCTGAGACAATGGTGATGCCTCAAGTTCCTCTAGTACTATGACTTCGAGATAGTCTATACTCCTAGGAATGGGAACATTGTAGCATATTCTATCAGTAAGAGATCGAGCATTCAGCTGCTAGGAGAGGCAACAGAGCAGCTAGCCACATTGCAGATATCCTTTGTGGATAGATATGGAGCAACCTTTTTGCAGTCTCTCACAGTCACTCCTCCACTTCTTCAGTGAGTCATGGAGGCACAACATGGGGATGTTGACTGTGAGACTTGACGTACTCAGATATCCTCAGGGCAGGCACCTGATGGATTTTCTAAAGATGGGGAGCATGTAATCCTCTTCAGAGGACATACCATGGTACTAGTTTCACTACAGGAGGAGGTGTTGAGGGAGTTCCACACTTCCCCTCTAGCGGTACATCCAGAAGTGGCGAAGATGTATCAGGACCTCAGACGACAACACTGGTGTCCAGGTATGAAGAAAGCAGTAGCAGAGTTTGTCTCTTGATGCCTCACTTGTCAGCAAGTGAAGGTGGAGCACCAGGTACCAGCAGGCTTGGTACAACCCTTAAAGGTCCCAGAGTGGAAGTGGTACGAGATATCCATGTATTTAATGACAGGACTTCCACGTATATCCAGAGGTCACAACTCTATATTGGTGATCGTTGACCGACTCACCAAGTTGGCCCACTTCCTACCGATTAGAGAGAAGGGCTCAGTAGAGAGCTTGGGACACCTCTACGTTCAGGATATCGTACGGCTTCATGATGTGCTAGCAACTATCGTCTCCGATCGAGATGCTCGTTTCACTTCTCGGCTATGGAAGGGGTTACAGGAGGCTTTTGGGATGAAACTTCATTTGAGCATCGCCTTCCATCCTCAGACGAACGGTCAGACTGAGAGGACCATTCAGACTCTCGAGGACATGCTCCGTGCATGTGTCCTTGAATTTGCTTGCAGTTGGGAGGATCACTTACCCTTGGTGGAGTTTTCATACAACAAAAACTACTACTCCACCATCAGGATGACACTATACGAGGCACTGTATGGCTGACCTTGCAGATCACCTCTGTGCTGGACTGACCTAGGGGAGTCAGCACTTGTAGGACCAGAGATGGTTCAGGCTATGACGGAGAAGGTGCAGATCATCCACGAGCATATGAAGACTACACAGAGCAGACAGAAGTCCTATGTTGATAGGAGACGAAGAACACTAGAGTTCGAGGATGGTGGCCACATCTTTCTACGGGTATCACCCCGATGAGGTCTACGGAGATTTGGAAGAGGTGGCAAGTTATCTCCACATTTCATTGGAACTTTCCAGGTCCTCAGTAGAGTAGGCAAGGTGGATTACTGCATGGACCTTCCACCTCAGTTGCACCGAGTGCATGACGTCTTCCACGTATCTCAGCTGAGGAGATACGTGCACGACCCATCCCACATCATCGACCACGGGGAGATGGACATCGATGACGGGATGACTTTCATAGAGGTTCCAGTGGAGATTGAGGATTGATAGGAGCGGGTCCTGCGTGGACGATCGATTCCTCTGGTTCGCATTCACTGGCAGCACGGGAACCTCGATGAGAGCACATGGGAGCGGGAGGCTCAGATGCATGCTCAGTACCCCCATTTGTTTCCTTAGTGTGTGTTGTAGCTTTACGGGGATGTAAATCCCTGAGGTTGGGGTAATGTAGAGACCCGTAAATTTTAAGGAAATTTTTTTCTTAACTTCATTGGAATTTTACGAGTCCGCAGTTTCTAACGGCGACTGATTTCGAGGACCGGTGTGCCCGGAATCAATTTCTGATGTTTTGTTCTGGTACGTTTAGTAAACATATGTGCAAGTTTTTCAATCTTTTGAACCAGTGTTCAGAATTGAAATCTAAGGACACCAATGAACTCGTAGCGCCGATATTCGCCTAAGGGGACCTTTACCGCAGTTGCATTTTGTACAGGTTGAAAGTTAATTTTTGGGGATTCTTGATAAATTAAATAAAATTTATGTGTTATATAAATTTTATAAAGGTGGTTGTTAAATCCACCAAAGGGAGGTTGGAGGTGGGGCCCACACCCCACATAACCTCCCATGGGAGGATAATGTGTGGTGGGGCCCACACGAGCACCTAACCCCCCTTTAACCCCTTAAACCTTTGGACTTCCCATTAAAGTGCCTACTCACCCATGTTTTAATTTTATGAGACCTTTGAAATTCTTTCCAACCCATGGAAATTAATTAAGTAAATAAACTTAATTAACGGTTTGTGTGTTTGAAATATTTTGGAAGGCATGGAAGTATTATTATAATATTGGGAGCCTATTATTTCATTTGCCTTGGCAAATTTTTGGTGGAAAGGCTTTGGGAGAATTCACCCTCTCTAGTGAAGAACATGAGGAACTCGATCGTCTTCCTCCACTTCTTCAATCGGGGTAAGAAAGAAGGCGACGCCACAAAGAATGCTACCTACCTTCCTCTTTCTCCGAAGTTGACGGAATGACACCGTCATCCGCAACGCTGATTTCTGCGACAACGACAACGCACCTTGAATCAAGGTAGGGGTTTGTCTTGTTTAAATTAAATCCTCGTTCCTCGTTTTTATATGGTTCGACGTTGGCTTCTTGTTACCACCTTACGCGGAGGGCGCGTGCCGAACAAACACGGCCCGACGACCCTCCATTGTTTCTCTTGAGTTGATGACAGTGGCATAACCGGTAGGGTGCAGTGCTGTCACACCGCACCGGAGGAAGGAAGGGGCCACGGCGGACAGAAGAAGCGGCGACCGTGCACCGACTGTGTGGAGAAGAACTGCAGCCCACATCTACTGGCCACTCAGATAAAGCAAACCAGCCGTCTGTAGCCGGCCGGGTTGGAGGACCGCGGCTCCCCCTTGGCGCAGCGCTACGGGAAGACCGCGGCCCGCTGTGCGGGCTGCTTGTCGGATGAACCAGCCGGCTATGGCAGGCCGGGTAGAAGACCGCGACGCCATGAGGGGCCGCGTTGCGGAGGGACCGCGGCCCGAACTGGGTGGGCTGCTTTGGTGGGCGAACCGGCCGACCACCTGCCGGCCGGGCGGAAGAAACCGCGGCGCCTAAGGGCGCCGCGTGTGGAGGATCTGCGGCCCGTACAGCGACCCGCTCGAGCTGGAAAAGCCGGCCAGCTTTGACCGGCCGGAAAGGAGAGGCGGCGCCACTCAACACCACTGTTACAAGGAACTGGGAGGCCGCGCCCCTTACTCTGCTCGGCCAGCTGGCCGAGCCGCGGCCAGCCACGGGCCGGGCCGCCCTTGCGCGGGCAAGGCTTCCCTCGCACGGGCCAAGCCATCCTCGCGCAGGCCGAGCCATAGCTTCGGGCCGGGCCGCACCCCACCAGGCCGGGACGACCCCCCAGTCGGGTCGGACCCTCCAGCCCACTAGGCTTGACGGGCCGGGCCCGTTTCGCTTAAACGTGGATATCTTCAAGACCGCGCATCCGAACGACGCGCTTTCTACGGCACTGGGATCATCGTGATGAGAAGGTCCTTTTGCGATACTCTAAGTGAGTTTTGGATGACTTTGGAAAATAGCTGGGTTTGGAACGAGCGTAATTCCAACCGGGCCCCTAGAATGGAAAAGCCAATAACTCTCAGACCGGGCGTCTGATTGACGCGCCATATATCGCATTGGGTTCCTTTTGATGATATGGAAGTACTGGATACATCAACTCAAAACTTCGTGATAGTTGATGTATCGACACTTTGTTCGAGGAGCGGACCCTCCCGGAATCGAGCGTGCTGTGTGCGGGAACCCTAGAGCTAGCTGCGACTTCGACGACTATTGTACTGGGATCCTACGTAGGTTCAGCAACGAAGACTACTTTACTTGTATCCTACTTGGGTTCGGCAGTGATGAATACTGTACTTGGATCCTACGTGGGTTCGACAGTGATGACTACTGTACTTGGATCCTACGTGGGTTCGACAGTGACAACTTCTATACTTGGATCCTATGTGGGTTTGACAGTTTAGATGAATCAGTGACTACAACTGATCATATCTATCACTATATGAAAGATGTATACCTATGTGAGATGAGTCTTGACTTTCAACCATTATCATAGATGTGATTGACTTTACTTCCTGTGTAGAATGGGTTGTGCTTGGGCTCGAGAGTTGGAGCTGAACTAAAAATGACAACTTAAGTATATGTATGGGCATATACCTAAGTAGGGTTGGTTGATACTTCGTGGTTGTATATTTCTTCTGTGGTTTATCCTTTGTGGATTATGGGGGACCTTCGGGGGTCTTGGGGTCCCTACTGAGTATCATTATACTTACCCTTGCACGGGCTATGCCCGCACCTCGTTGTGTTGGATGCAAACGATGGACAACGTTGATAGAGGCGGAGAGCGAGCTAGGACCGGACGATACCCGGAGGTGGACCACACGGCGAAACGGTACACGGAGCAAACCGATAGACATGGAGTGCTGTGGTGGACATATATACCTACCCTTTAGGTAGGATACTCGGAAGACGTTCCAGGAGATGCCCTTTTTAGCTGTTGTCCCTTTTTCAGTTGTACTTTCTTTCCGTTGTACCTGTACTTTACTTTTGGGCTTGTATTTCCAGCCCCTTTACTTTCATCACTACTTTTTTTATATAGTATTCACTTATTGTTTAATTCATTTTGTATACTCTATTGTGTTTGTTTACTTTAATAAAGTAAATTCCTTCCCAGCTTAGGGATTTATGCCTTTGGTGCTAGTCGCCAGCCCCTGGTCTATGGAAGGCGGGCTTGGGGTAGTCACGACACGGGCCCCGAGGACGGGTCGTGACAGTGTCTATGCAGATGGTGCATAGGTAGGCAATGATTTTAATAGAAATTTTGACTGTGGAGTTAGAGATTAGGGTAGACCTGTGGCGTTCGTTGTTGTTGATTCTTGGGTTAGTGTTAGCATGATGCGGTGATCCCCATTTCTAGTCACATGTGTTTAAATTTTATTCTAGGCTATTGGGACTTTTATTTTTACCTTTTATACTAGTATTTTCATTTTATACCTTCAGGATGTTCAAAGAGTGTTGCATGCTTATTTATTTTTAGATAGTTTTGTATATCCTACATGGTTGTGATTATTTGGTTTTATAGTGATGTATTTATATTCTAGGTTGTATAGGATAATGATTTCCATATATTTATTATGATTTTTTTGTGCCACTCACCATCCCTTGACATATTGAAGGTTGGATTAGGGTGACACACTTAACTTACCACTGGCTTAGGTAGGGAACTAGTGGGTTGAGTTGTGTCAACAATTTCTACTAATGTGATCAATATGTTTGGAAACATTAATGAATTAGAGATACCGAGCTCACTTCTAATCCTTGATTTAACCACAAAATTCATTCTTCAAAAATTTTAGGAAAGTTTTTGATAGTTTATTGTGAATTATAGTATGAATGCATTTAATAAAAGGTTACCCAATCTTCTTAATATGTTGAGGATTAATGAGAATAACATTAATGATATAAGATCAAGTTACATGATGATGGTAAAAAAATAAGTGTAAATTGTTTGACCAAAAGTAAAATAAGAGTGGTCTTGAAGAGTCCACATCAACTTATTTTAAACCGAATAAATAAGATTTTAAGGATCACCAATACTTATATTAGCATAAGATTAGTCATTGTAGGATAAATTTATTAGAATACCTAAAATATTGTAAAAAAATACATTGAGAGTGAACATATGGTATTTATATTATAAAAATCAATTATTCTATTTTAAAGGGTATATGATATCGACAAAAAAATTACATAAATGTTGTAAATATGTATAAGATTTCAAAATTGATGAATAGTTAATAGATGAATCTTGGAGTTTTCATTCAAATGATGAAGAAAAGAAATACTATATAAAGGAGTTGATTCAATGGATTAATTCAAATAATTGATAATGAAGTAAGTGTATTATATCTCTTTTTATTTTTCTGATATGATAAGATAGAAATTACAATTTTTTTTTTGTTTTTGAATAATATGAGATGATGTTTTAATATAAATAGTTTATTATTGATCCAATTCTATAACATGTTTGAATAGAAGGAAAGGATGAAAAGTTATTTATCCAAGATAAAAGAGTTTATCCAATATATTTGTTAAAATATGAGGGAAAGGTTCCCACCACCCTATAATGAAATATTTTAAATAATAAAATCATATACATAGTATATTTATCTTAAAAAATAGAATACCATATAAGATATTATTGTTAACATTTTATTTTTTATGTATTTCTATAAGGGAAAGAAGTTTCATTTCTTAACACATAAGAGTTTGTATCCTAGAAATAGATTTTGGTAAAGAATGATATTAATATAAATAATTATATTTAAAATCTATTACAAAATGTTCCCTAATGAAAAGTTAAAGATGTAAATGTTCTAAAAATGATGAAAATAATATTTCAAAGAGTTTTAAGTAGATAAAAGAAATTTTGAAAACTATATAGTGGTCTATCATATGAGATATTATTACACTAAAAGTAATGTATGATTTTGTTAATATTATTAAATTAGTTTAAGAATATAGAAAATACCATGTTTTATAAAAGTTAGTCTCTAATTTATCATTATTTCATATTGGTATCATATATTCATGAAGTGAAATGATAATAGACCTCTAAAAGAATGACTTTGAGTTATCCCTAATCAATGTTCATTATGAAGTATTATAGGATGTGATGACATGTGATAATCAACACCAGTTTGGTTATATATAAAGATATAAAATTTTTACATGAGGTATAAAATGAATTTTTATATTGGATAACCCACCAATTATACCACATGAAGTGTCATATAATATGTATTTTGTATGATAAGGGTACCTGTTTCATATTGAATCTCTATACCTGAGGTTAAAAATATACCTAGCATGAGAACCTTCATACATTGATACCTTTATTACAGGCAACCACGAGGTTGATCTAATTAGAAAGTGGTTAGTAATGTTTTTGACTATATTTTCAATTGAATGTAACACCCCAAAATTCTAATATATGGTTACCTTTAAATAAGTTAATGTGTTTAAAATATTTCTCCCCACACAACAATGATATCATAAAAGAAACTATGATATATTTGGATAAAATATAAATATTTAAGTATGATCGTTAAAACCCAACCGCTGAATTATCTAGAATGAATATGAGTGACTCATTTATGAAATACATGTATAAAGAAAATAAGGGATACTTTTAATATGAATGAAATATAACTAGTTTACCTAAAATTACTAATAAGACCAATTATTTCTTAGAAAAGTAATTTTATAAAAATTACATTTTTATGTGACAAAAACTTATATTTCAAGAAACTTGTGATTAATAATGATAAAATATATTTTATATGAATAATTATTTAATAGTAATTTAATTATTAAATAATAATAAATATGAATGAGAATGGTTAATATTCTAAAAAAATGATTTTTCTTATAAAAGAAGTTTTTCATTATATACCACCTTTTCATTTATTAGTTAAATTTCTAAAATTTATAATTTCAATTTGAAAAAATGAATATTATTTTTGGAGTCATTACAGTAATATTCTCTTAAGATGAATTTTTGGGCTTTTTTAATAAAAAATGAGTTTTATGTGCATAAATGTTAAAATTAATTTTTCCCACACATATTAATTTTATTTGATAAAAGAGAATTTAAATTTAGAATTATTAGTTTCAAAATTATCTAACTATTCCAATATTTTTTTATTCATTGAAAATAAATTACTTAGGATAAAGATTAATTACCACAATAAAAGTAAAATGGTTGTTTTAAAATAGTTAATTTTTTATCTAAAACATTAGATTAATATAATTTAAAATATGAATCTAATATTATTTTTAAACACATAAAAAATATAAACACTCATTTAATTAATAATTAATAGGAAATAAGGATAAAAATACCTAATACATAAAAACAATTTTTTCTATAAAAATGGTTTCCCTATATCTTATGTTTTAATTTTAAAGTAGATTTTATCATATTTATATATTGAATTAGGTTAAATGGAATCCAAATTTTAATTAATCACATTAAAATTTGGTAATAAGGTGCATCTTATATTTTTAGTAACAAAATAATTACCATGGTTAATTTTTAATCAAGATTAATAAGGGTAAAATGAGTAAATGAGGTATCTTGATTTTTTAATAATTAAAAGGTCAAATACACCTTCTAAAAGTTCTTATTAGGTATAAAAATCATACCCAAATTTCTCACCTACCATTTATCCACCTAAATCACCTAACTCTTAAAATTCTATTATTATCTCTTACCTAACCTTCTTTTCCAAATATTTTCCCTCTTTTCACCTATAAAAGGGGATCACTTCCTCCCACTTCAAGTAACTCCTATAGTTAAAATTTTCCATGAAAATTTTACCAATTTACTTATTATATATTTCATATATACATTTTTTATCCCTATCCTCAACAAAGTTCCTAAATTCCTTTATTTCCAAAGGATACTTCAAGAGAAGATCCAAATTATCAACGTAAGTATTACTTACCCTTTTAGTTTTATTATTTATCCTTCCCATACACACTACTAAAAACACATTATAAACTTATTTATACATTGAAATTATTATAAATAATATAACGAAATTTTATTATATTGATGTTATAACCATTATCTATTCCTCTCTAATTCAATCGAAAAAATGAAAATGTTATTCATGCGCATATGTGGACTACCACCTCCATGGATGAAAAATTACATTTTTTATCCCCACATTTAAAGTATGGTTATAAAAATGGGTTTATAAAATATATATTCTACTTATGTCATGATTTATATTCTGTAAATAAATATTAGGAATTATATAATTAATAATATAAATAAGAGATCACTGTAACATTAACCTTCACAAACAAGCATACTAAGAGGAAAATATTTTTATTCATACTATGTAATATTTTCACATACATTAATTATTATTTTAATCGCATAAAATTTTAATATATCAGACTAAGAAACACTAAATAATATCATTATGCTTTTGGTACAATGGTATTACAACTAAAATACCTCATAATAATCCATTAATCATGGTAGGTTTATGTTTGGGTCGTTTTAACCACCTATTTGAACAAAAATATGCATTTATATAATGGATTACTATGAGAACTTATATAATGATATAATATTATATAAACATTTAAATATTTTTTTTTGGTTTTGGTAAGGTTATATTAACAATTAACCTATTAATTAAGAAATCACTTTTAATTCATTAATAATCACCTCATCATGTTCATCGTTGATTTTATCCTCATAGATCATAACAAAAACTACCATGGAATGAAATTAAATATTTATAAAATATATTTTAACATATATTATAGTATATTAGATGATATAACAGTGATTAACTTTAAAAAAAGAGTATATACCAATACCTCTTTTATGAAACTAGTTCAAAGTGATAAAGATTACTTACACCCAGTATTGAAAATATGTAAAAACTAACTAATATATATGTATATAATTATTATAAATAAAAATTAAAAATGGTTATAGTTATGAATAAGGTTATTTATTATATATATAACTAAATTAATTTAATTATTCAGGATGTTTGGTGCAAGTGCATAATGAATTAGGACTGAGGTTAGAGTTTTTGTCTCAAATTCCTCTCTTTGAGACATGTTTGATATTATGCACCTAATTTTATTTATTTAGTATATATAATAACTATTTGGGATATAATATCATGAATTATATTTTAATCTTGTTATTTTAAGTTCAATTACATGCCTTATCTTTAAATGGGTTTTCATTAAAGTGTTACTCAAGCTGAAAGGGTTTTCTTAGTCTCAATTCCATTCTTTGAGACATGTTACATGTTATGCACCATGTTTCTTTTGTATGGTGTTATAATAATTTACTATATCATGAATTTTTTACATTTTTTCTTTTTAATTAATGGTATAAACTAATCTAAATCAAGTTATTTTCTTCAAATTTATTTTGAGTCATGTGTTTCCCCAGTCATAAGGGTTTTTAGTAACTCAATTTTCATTCATGAGTTATGATAATTCAATAAAAATTATTTCATATAGGTTGGGTATATTAAAACATTTTATTTTATTATTTGGTATTATCTCATGGTTTAAATTTTTACCACATAAACCCCTTTTTAAATGTTTCATGCTTCATGGAGTATGTTGCTTGTAAGAGATATTGATAACTCAAGTATTCTTTCCTTGAGTTATATTGTTTTGTACTAAACTTATTTCTTACATGATTGGGTTATACCTCACTAATATTTTATTATATGTTATTTTTTAATCCACTTTGTGAAAATTATGTTTTAATACAAATTAATGCTTTGTTACTATTTATACAATGTGTTTTTTAAATAAAGGTATTTTAAAAATAATAAAAATGGGGTTTCCCTTCACTTTCACATGTTTTGTATTCCTCTACTCATTTATCCAAGATATTTTTTTAATTTTAAAGGCTATAATATTGTATATTATTTTTAAAATTAATGGTTTTCAAAGGCTTTCACATCACCATTTCAAAATTATCCATTGAAATAGACATTTAAAGTTGTATTTTACATTAATGTTAAAAATGTTTTCAAAAAGATGTTTTAAGTTTATGCTTCCATTTACCTTATAATTTTCAAAAGTATTTAGCATAATGGGATTTATGTTTCATGATTTTTTCTATAATATATATATTTTATCATTTGGTGGATTAAACTTTTAGTATCAAACAATTCTATTACTGATATCTTCTTTTGTGATACTACTCGAAGATTTCTTTTTACAAGGATGTTTTTCATTTATGTCAATATCATTCTAAGTTTCCTTTATTAAACTGGGGTTATTTTATTTTGAAACCATCCAAATTCTTTCTCAGGATGTCTTATGATCATGTTATTATATTATTTAATTATCCATATACTCATTTGTCTATACAGTGTGAACATCACATTTTTATATAATTTGTATTAGATGATGTTCACCTAGAAAAAATTTTATTCTATTGTCATGGGGAAAATTATTGGAATTCCATATGTTGTTATTATGATATGGATGATTATTAGAAAGTTGACTATGTATTTTTTGACCATTCACCTTCTTTCTCTTTATAGGTTATGACCATGTTATCCATTTTATTAACATGGGTAAAGGTATGAATATTCTTGATGATTATTGATAGCTAACACAAGTTTATCATGTATTGAAATTTTGTATCATTAATTATATATATATATATATTATTTTCAGTAATATATTTCTTAGGTAATGGTATGAAAAGTTTGTTGTCTCATATGGTGAATTCATTGGACTTAAAAAAGTGACATGTGGGACCTAGAATTATACATCCCCTCAATTCATCAATAGGCATCGTGAGATAAAATAAGTTGTATTTTGGTGTATAAATATCACTATAATAGGATAATGTCTTAGTATAAGGCCTTGATAACATGTTTTTCATATTTGTAATTATTAATTATATTAGTATGAGATTAGTATTATTGATATCAATGTTTTCATTTATTATCATGGATATATTATACTCTTATCTTCAAGTTGATTATGGATTCATGTTGTATACTTATTCCCACCATAAAATTTATGCCATGTTTATATAATGATTTTCTTAGTTGTATGTTTTCCATTACTGAGAATTTTATCTCACCACTTCTTATGTTTCCATTTACCCAGGTTACGAAGAAAATTAGTTCATGTGACATGTTTAGAAGGATACCACGTGTGAAAGAATTTATTGGAGATTTTTAAGACTCGTTATGAATTAAGTAGTTTCATATGTATAGTGAAAAAATATCTATTTGATACAAAGAACATGGTTTTTTCTTATTTATGTTTTTTTCCTAATTCTAGAAATCTCTAAACCTAAAAGATACTTCATATGTAAGAGATATAATAATAATTATTGATTTTGTAATTAAGTATGGCTATATTCACGATTTTACAACTAGTATAAAAGTGAGTATGTAAAGTATGTTTATATGGAACCAGATCTGGGAGTGTGGGTCCAATGCATATAGTTGGCATTAAAGGAAATATTTAGAAATTTTTTGAGATTGATATATTTGTTGAGGATAATTTAAGGGTTGGTAAGTTAAGGTTGATCATAATTTCAATGGTATAGATAACCCTTTTGAATAAGTATTTGATTTAATGTTAAGTTAATAGCTTACATTTTATTTAAGGATTAGGATAAGAAAAATTTAGTGAAAATCCTAAGAATAAGTCTAAGTTTAGGATGAAAACAAAAAGTTTTGGTAAAGTCATTAGTATGTGGTTTTCATAGAAATTACATCCCTATTTGGGTATTGGAAAGTGGATGTGGTTTTGACATAAATGTACCTTGGGGTAATAACCCTGAAGAGGGAGTGTTGGGTATTAACTCAACCATGACATGGTTCATGAAGAAAGGACTTACTACACACCTATATAGACACTCCTGTGGGAATTACTTTGGCTAATCATGTTATATTTATGAACCCTTATAAAGGATTTAATATTGATGTTAATTAATTAGGTTATAGAACCTAGTAGATAAATGACCATGGATAACCAAATATTGAATAAAGAGAGTCATAAGTTTATCCAAAAGTATCATATTGTTTTTAAAAAGGTGTAATAATGGAAGAAATATTCATATTGATGTTTTAATAATCATATTTTGTATATTATCATAGCCATTTTTGCTTTAGTATTTGGTTGAAAAAGGATCACAAAAATGAATCTAAGAAAAGACTTTTATTGAGAGTATATGATTAAGTTTTATAAATACTTGGGTATATGATTGTAAGAATGATTAATTTGTTTGAGGAAGGATAAGTTATATTTTGGTAGCATAAATTTCAATAATTATTAGGTTTATAATATTTTAACACATTTCATGGTAATTTAGGATATTTATTTTTTAGGATTAGGTTGAGAAGTATAAGATAACCCATCTCAAAGTAACCTAGGTTGAACTGAGAATGATAAATGTTAAAATAAGAGTGATATAGGTTGAACCAAGTATGACAGAATTTGTGTTATGAGAATTATAGAATAACATGATAGTGTCATAAAGTGAGACATATTGAAGTTAAATTTTCCTATGGTTATTTATGATAATTCTATAATAATTATCATCACTCATGTTAACTCTTTTGGTTTTAGTAATGGCTGAAGCCCAAATGAACCAAGTCAACCATAGATTCCATGAATAATTCATAAACTATCACAACAAACATCCTAATTGTATAAGGTATAGAGTGATAAAATTTGTGATTATACCAAACTATCTATCAAGAAATCTAATTAAAAATGTGAATTTATTTGAAATCCCAAACATACTAAATAAGAGAAGGTTGTAATATCATAGAAATTCTAGTGAAAAATATGATGAAGGAAAGAAGATTTAATTTTCTACACACCAAAAATATGGGAAGAAGCAAGGGGGACATTGACTTAAATGGAGAATAAAATTCTGTAAGTGTGGAGATGAAGGTTATTAGATTCACAAGTGTAAGGGAAAGAGTGAATCTACAAAATTTTATTTCTTTAATTATAAGAGAGTTGAGTATTATATGACTCAATTCCCCAATCCAAGGGACAATGGGGGAAATAGTCACCAATAAAATTATGAACAAGGAAAATCCTATGCAACTACTACTAATAAATTAGACAGTGAGTTTTCACTCTAGATTTTCTAGTGTTTTATGTCAAGTTTCCACTAACTATTAGATATTAAATTATAAATTAAAACCCATTGTGGTATGATTATCATATAAATAATTTTCAAGGTTTATAAGAATTTATTACTTATGGATCTAGATCTTATTCCCATAGTATAATTATATATGAAATTAATAATGGCTTAGCTCCCTTTATAAATTACTTATAATAATTTTTCATATAGATAAATCTCATTTCAAATCCTTAATAAAACCATGATCATATAGAAATATATGGTCAATTATGAGTTCCCTATAGAAATTACTATGATCCTATGAGTAAAATTACAAGGATGAAATTTATTTAAGTGTTTGGGTGGGGGATAATATAATGCCGCACAATTTTAATATATAATTACCTTTAAATTAGTCAATGTGTTCAATATCATGCTCCGCACACAACACCAAAATTAAAAAAACTATGATATATTTAGATTAAATATAAATATTTAAGTATAACTATTAAAATATAAACATTGAATTTTCAAAAATTAATAGGAGTAACCACTTTATGAAATATATATATAAAGAAAATAAGGGCTACTTTGAATATGAATGAAATAAAATTAGTTTATCTAAAATGAAAAATAAGACCATTTATTATTTAGAAAAGTATTTTACTAAAAATTTCCTTTTTTATGTGGTATGAATCTATATTTCAAGAAACTTGTGATTCATAATGATAAAATATATCTTATATTAATAATCGATGAATAGAAATTTAATTATTAAATAATATGAAATATGTATAAGAATGGTTAATATTCTAAAAAAAGATATTTTTATATAAAAATAGTTTTTAATTATATCTCAAAATTTCATTTAAAAGTTAAATTTAAAAAATTTATAATTAAAATTTGAAAAAATGATTTTTTTGGATCCATCATTGTAATATTAGCTTAAGATTATTTATTGTGATTTTTCTAAAAAAAACGTGTTTTATGCATGAAATTTTTTAAATTAGTTTTCCTTACCCATATTAATTTTATTTGATAAAATGAAATTTATATTTATAATTATTAGGTACAAACTATGTTACTATTCCAATATTATTTTTATTTATTTAAAATAAATTACTTATGATAAAGATTAATTACTACATTGAAAGTAAAATGGTTGTTTTCATAGAATTGATTTTTTATCTAAATAAATTAGATTAATATAATTTAAAATATTAATATAATATGATTTTTAAACGTATAAAAAATATATAAACGCTCATTCAATTAATAATTAATAGGAAATAATAAAAAATCTTAATATATAAAAAGACATTTGCTATAAATATTGTTTTCCTATATCTTATGTTTTAATTAAAATTCAAATTTCAAATATTTAGAAATTAAATTAGCTTAAATGGATCCAAAATTTAGATTCATAATGTCTAAATTTGGTAATAATGGTCTTATTATATTTTTATTAATAAAATAATCACCATGGTTGAATTTTAATCAAGATTAATAAGGGTAAAATGGGTAAATGGGTTATTTCAAATTTTTGATAATTAAAAGGTTACATACACCATCTAGAAATCCTTGTTAGGTATTAAATTCATACCCAAATGCCTCACCTACCATTTATCCACCTAACTCACTTAAATATTATGAAATTTCATTCTTATCCCTTACATAACATTCTTTTCCAAAGATTTGTCCCTCTTTATCACCTATAAAAGGAGATCACTTGCTCCCACTTCAAGCCACACATAATTCCCATGAAAATCCTCCCAATTTACTTCTTCTATATCACTATACATATTTTTAATAACATAGACTCAAAAAATATCCCTAAGTCCTTTATTCGGAAAGGACCCTTCAAGAGGAGATCCAAATTCTCAATGTAAGTATTACTTACCCTTTTACATTTATTCTTTATCCTTCCCATACACCCTCCTACAAATATATTATACCAATATTTATATAATTAAATAAGTATAAATAATATACTTAAATGTTATTATATTTATGTTATAACCATTATCTATTCCCCTCCCATTCAATTGAAAAAAAATCAAAATGTTACTCATGCGCGTGTGCAGACTACTGCCTCCATGAACGACACATTTCATTTTTCATTAAAACATTTCAAGTATAGTTGTAGAAATGGGTTTAGTTAATAGATATGTTACTTATTTCATGATTTATATTTTTTAAATATAAATTAATCATTCTATAATTAATAATATAAATAAGCAATCATTGTAACATTAACCATCATAAACAAGCATACTAGGAGGAAAATATTTTTATTCATACTATGTAATATTTTCACATCCATTAATTATTCTTATAATTACTTAAAATTTTAATGTATAAAACTAATAAAAAATAAATATTATAATTATTATTTTTAGTATGATGGTATTATAACTAAACCACCTCATAATCATCCATTAATCACGGTAGGTTGATATTTGGGTCGGTTTAACATCCTACTTGAACAATAATTTGACATTTTATCATGGATGAATATGTGAACTTATATACTAGTATAATATGATATAAATATGTAAATATTTTTTGGTTATGGTAATGTTATATAAAAATTTTACTCATTAATTAAGAAATCACCCTTGATTCATTAAGAATCACCGAAACAAGATCATCGCCGATTTCAACCTCATGGATCATAAACAAAAATACCATAGAATGAAATTATAGATTTATAAAATATATTTAATAATATATTTTATTATATTAGGTGATATAATAGAGATTTTATTTGAAAAAATATGAGATTCCAACACCTCTTTTATGAAACCGGTTCAAAGCGATAAAGATTACTTACACTTGGTGTTGAAAATAGGTAAAAACTAACTAATATATATATATATATATATGTATGTATGTATGTATGTATAAAATGATTATAAATTAGGAGTAAAAATGGTTATTATTATGAATAATAATGTTAAGTATGTATTTAATATTCATAATTTATTTATTTAGGTCATCTGGTGAATGTGAAAAATGAATTAGGATCGAGGTAAGAGTTTTTGTCTCAAATTCATCTCTTTGAGACATGTTTTGTATTGTGTACCTAATTTAATTTATGTGGTGTATATGATACATATTTTAGATATAATATCATTAATTATATTTTAATAATGGTATTTTAAGTTCAATTACATGACCTCTCTTTCAAGGGGTTTTGATTAAAGTTTTAATCAAGATGCAAGTGTTTTCTTACTTTCAATTCTATTCTTTGAGACATGTTGCATGCTATGCACCATGTTTATTTTGTATGGAGTTATATTGATTTAATATCCCATGAATTTTATATACATTTTTTACTTGTAATTCATGGGATAAAATAATATAAATAAATTTATTTTCTTCAAATATCTTTTTTCTTAAGTGTTTCCCCAGTCATAATAGTTTTTCATAACTCAATTTTCATTTATTGAGTTATGATTGTTCACTTAAACTTATTTGATTTATGTTGGGTATATTATACCATTTGATTTTATTATGAAGTATTATCTCATGGTTTAAATTTTTACTAAATAAACCACTTTTTAAATGTTTTAGGCTTTATGAAGTATGTTTCCCATAAAGGATATTGATAACTCAAGTCTTATTTCCTTGAGTTATATTGTTCCGTCATGAAATTTGTTCTTCCATGATTGAGTTATCCCACCCTAATATTTTATTATATGTTATTTTATAATATTATTTTGGAAAATTAATTTTTAATACAAATTAATTTTTTTTATTTTTCTAACAATGTGAGTTTTAAACATAGGTATTTTAAAAATAGTAAAAATGGGGTTTCTCCTTTAACTTTTAAATATTTTGTCTTCCTATCCTTATTTATTCAATATAAAATTTATATATTTTAAATGATAAATTATTGGAGAGTATTTTTAAAAGTAGGTTTTTTCAATGGATTTCACATCACCTTTTCAAAAGTAACATTTTAAAGTGACATATAAATTTTTATTTTACATCAATGTTAAAAATGTTTTCTAAAATATTTTCAAGTTTTCACTTATTTTCCCCTTATCATTTTCAAATGGATTTAACCTAATGTGGTTTATGTTTTATGATTTTTCCTCTAATATATATATTTTATTATTTGGGGGTATTGAACTTGCAGTATCAAACAATTCAATTATTGATCCTTTCTTTTGTGATACCATTCGAAGCATTATTTTTTCAAGGATATTTTTCATCTATGTCAACATACTTATAAGTTTACTTTGTTACACTAGGGTTATGTTCTTTTGAAACCACCCATATTATTTCTTTGGATGGTTTATGATCATGTTATTCTAGTATTGAATTAGTCATATATTTATTTATCTATATGGTTTTGAGCATAACATTTTTACATAATTAAGATTGAATGATGTACACCTAGAAAAAATGTTATTCTACTGATATGGGGAAATTATTTTAATTCTAAATATTGTTATTCTAATATGTATTATTATTGTAATGTTGACTATGTATTGTTTGACCACCGAAATTATTTCTCTGTATAGGTTATATCCATGTTATCCATTCTATTAACTTGGAGAAAAGTGTAACATCCCAACCTGGGTACCACACACCAGTGCCCCAATCCAGTCTACTACATGACCTCAAGCATTCCTCCCCGTATGCAAAAGGATGCTGACTAGTAGATAGGGTTTGATATATTGATCATAGGGAGACTATAAACTCTTTTATCAGAGTAAATACACTAGTGGAAAATAGGAAACAATAACTGAATAATATTTAATCATAATATAAAAGAACCAGTATCACAAGATGAAAAAAACTATAAATAAAATATCAAAACTAAATCAGAAAATATGCCATGACAATGTACATGTCAAGTCTCTAAAATAAAACCCAAAATAAAGACATTAATGACTCCCCCAAGTGGGTCTCGACATATGTCTGGTCCCATCATCTATGACCCATCTCATATCATCCATCAAACATAGGGCCCTTTCCCTTAACCTCTCTAGAAAACACAAATATCTTCAGGTACCGATCAGGAATCCTAAGTAGGTTGTGAGTACAACTCAGTAGGCCACAACCAATAAAGTATAAAATAACTTCCAATCAAATAATAGTTTATGCATTTTTATAAATAAAATAATTACAATTCATAAGTAAACAATTATCACATTATCAATTAATATTTATTTAACCATATAAACCCCTAGGTTCCTATAGACACGAGTACCTCAATCCCTACTTCAGCTCATGCTAGAGCCCTAAGTATGTTTAAGGGATATCATATCTCAGAATGCGATTTTTACTATTATTTAATCCATAATTTAATTCCCATGTTACCATTCACACATTACACAATATAATGAACATGTTACCATTATTTAATTCACAACTAAATGACCATGTTACCATTAATACCTTACACATTAGAGTGACCATGTTCCCATTCTTTATTTCACAACTAAATTAACATCTTACCATCCATACCTTACACATTATAGTGACTATGTTACTTTATCTATTTCACAACTAAATGACCATGTTACCATCCATACCTTACATATTAGAATGCCCATTTCCCAATTCTTTATTTCACAAATAAATGACCATGTTACCATTCATACAGATAATTAATTCAATAATTAATTATTCACATCAATTCCATTATTAATTCAATAATTAGTTAAAAACAACAATTCCATTAGTTAACTCAATAATTAACTAATCACATAAACCCCCTCAATTAATTCCCTAATTAATTAAGTACATCAAATCCATTAATCAATTGAAAAATTAATTAATCAATATAAAAAACAAAAAAACACAATAATTAATTCCATAATTAATTATCTTAAATCTCAATCCCAATACCTCATAATTAATTCATCAATTAATTATCTCAAATCAATAATATCTATAACTCACAATTAATTATACAATTAATTATCTCCAAATAAAAAATCTCTATAAATCATAATTAATTCTAAAATTAATTATCTCCAAATCAATAATCTTTATATATCATAATTAACTCTACAATTAATTATCTCCAAATCCATAATTCCTAAAATCCCTAATTCACGTCTCCTTAATTAATTAATTCACCAAATTAATTAATTTAATCAAGAAAAAATTGATAAATATATAATATAAATACTATATATACATTAATTTAATTTAAATAAATAATATGGGATTTTAATTATAGACCACCTACCTCGATTCATTGATGAGAGATCACCCAATGGAAATCCCCAAAATTTGAGCGGCACAACGATGTAGAATGAGATTTGGATATAAAACCCTAAATAAAGATTAAATAAATAAATTTATATTAAATATAGATCTAGATAAAAAATAATATATATATATCCACAAAACCATATCTATATCTAATCAAAATAGGAGGAAAAACCCCTTTGTTGAATGGAGAATAAAAGAAGAGGAATGGGAAAACCAAGCGGGATTGGATTCACTTACCGGGAGAGGTGTAGATCTTCAATCCAGGATTTGAATCACAAATAATGGAGGTTAAGAAGGATTTTAATCCATCCTAGAGGCTCCAAAATTGTTAAAGATCATATAGGGTCTAATGTGGGTTGATTTGGGATTAATTAGGGGGTTCGAATAATTAAACAACTAATTTTACAGTCAACTTAATTCATGTGCATGGTTTGCTGGGCTGAGATACATGGTTTTACCTAACCGTGCACCTAAAACATGAATCTATATTATAGGGGTGCAAGGTTTGACAAACCATGAAGCAACCATGCAATTCCCCTCTGTCTATGGTTGCATGGTTTGCTGGGTTGGGGCACACGGTTAGGAAAAATTGTGCGCCAACCGCACATTGCCCTATTTCTTCCATTTTTCTCAAATTTCAACCCAAACACGCCCTAAGGTAAAAAATAAATGAAAATTAATAAAAACAAGGAAAAATAATATCTATAAATGAGTCCGATACATCTCCATAAAAGGTCAAAGTTTTATAATCTCACCACCTTATAACAGCTCATACTCGAGCTGCACTCCCAAGAATCTATGAAATTATGAGTAAAAAGGATTTGGGCCATTAAGCCCTCATATATTCTTCTCTTTACCATGTATCATATTGAAAATGAGCATGTTTCCACAACACATGAACTATTGGCACTGTCTTTACCCATAATACTTTTCACTATGATCCAACCCACATATCAAATGATCCTCAAAGAACGAATCTATATCAAGCTTAACAATAGTCACATCGATCACATGAGAATGGTTTGGGTGATACCATCAAAGTTTTGACACATGGAAAACATCATGCATAGCACTTTATCTCTATGGAAGAGCCAATCAGTACACCACTGACCCGATTCTCTCTATGACCTCAAATGGTCCAATAAACCTGGGCACCAACTTTCCTTGCCTCCATATCCCACGGTGAACCAATCTAGTGACATACAAAGGAAAACATGATCACCCTCTATAAACTCTTGGGGTTTTGACATCTATTATCATACAACTTATATCTACTCTGATTTGTAACCATACATTTATGAATCAGATGAACTTGATCTAACATCTCCTGTACGAGACTTGGTCCAAACAACTCTAACTTACTTACCTCCATCCAACATAGAGGTGATATACATGTCCTACCATAAAGAGCATCATAGGGTGACATCTAAATAGTATCTTGATAACTATTATTATAGGATAATTCCACTAAATCCAGGTGATTCTCCCAAGAACCATTAAAGTAAATAACACAAGCTCACAACTTATCCTTAAAAACTTGTATAGTATGCTCCAACTTCCCATCCATCTATGGGTGGAAAGCCATACTCAAAAAAACCTTCATACCCAGCGCCTTCTATAAACCCTACCAGAAGTGAAAAGTAAAATTAAAGACACATTCTGAAATAATATTCCATGGCACTCCATGTATATGAACTATCTCCTGAACATAAAAATCTCCCAGCTACTCCACTAAGAAAGTCTCTCGTATAGGCAAGAAATGTGCTACCTTCATTAGTTTGTCCACAATAACCCATATAGTGTCATTATTTTGAGGATTACTTGGGAGACCCACCAAAAATTCCATATTCATGTCATCCCACTTCCACTCTATAATATGAAATTTATATAGTAACCCTATAGGATTTTGATGCTTCGCCTTCACCTGCTGAAAGGTGTAGCAACATGTCAAAAAAACTGATATATTCTTTTTCATGCTTGACCACCAAAACTGTCATTGTAGGTCACAATATATTTTGGTCACACCTAGATACACCACCTACTTTGAGGCATGAAACTCACACATTATATCCTCTCACATGATCATAGGCACAACAACCCGATTACTGACATAGATGATCTTATCCTCATCTATTATCCAATTTGAAGGTGTCTCCCCACCTTAAAGGATTTCCCTCAAGGTCAAACACTCTAGATCCTTGTACTATCTATGCCTGACCTGTCACAAAAGTGTATACTCCATGCAAACTGATACTAGATTTATCTTATACTAACTCTCCTAAACCACAATGTGCATCTCAGATAGAAAAGTCATCATCTTACACTCAACACTAGACTCCTAAACCACCTAAGTCTGGGTTTTCCTACTCAAAGCATCAGCAAAACTATTCAAATTTCTGGTCATATATGATATTTCAAAGTAAAATGACTACATATACTTAACCCATCTTCACTACTAGATATTAGAGTCTCACTAAGAAAATTTGTACTTTAAGCTCTTATGATCAGTATACACCACAAAATTTTCACCCAACAGATAAAGATGCCAACACTTTAAAGCATAAACCACTACAACCAACTAAAGGTCATGTGTAGTGTAATTACATTCATGAGGTCTCAATTTTTGAGACCCATATGCCATAAATCAATCTCCTTACACCAAAATATGTTCAAGTCCAATCCCAGAAGTGTCACAATACACTATTTACTCCTCACCTGGATCAGGTAGGATCAAGATCGATGCTGATGTCAAATGTTTCTTCAGATCCTCAAATGCATTATCACAATATTCTAACCATTCAAACTTTATCCCCTTTTTGGTAAAACTTTAAAGTAGTGAATCCAAATGGGAAATGTCCTCGATGAACCTCCTGAAATATCTAGAAAACCCCAAAAATCTATGGAGATTGAACATATTCTTTGGATGATCCTAATAAACCACTACCTGAACCTTTTACAAATCTAATGACATACCTTCCTCTGAGATTATGTGACCCAATAAGTGTACCTAATCAATCTAAAACTATATCTTAGATAGCTTGGAATATAGCCTATGCTCTCTTAGTGTACTTAGGATGTTTTCAAGGTGTTGGAAATGATCATGATAAGTCTTGGAGTACACCAAGATGTCATCCAAAAACACTACCAAAAACTAATCTAGGTATTAATGGAATATTATATTAATCAAGGCCATAAACACTACTGGTGTGTTCATCAACCGAATAAACATTATGACAAACTCATATAGGACATACCTACTTCTAAAATACATCCTTAGTATATCAGTAGTATGAAATATCAACTGATGATACCCTAATCTCAAGTATATCTTGGAAAAGATACAAGACCCCCACAACATGTCAAACAAATTTTTTATACACATAAGAGGATAAAAATTCTTCACAATCATTTGGTTCAACTTCCAATAATCAAAACACAAACATAGAGTCTCTTCCACCTTCTTAGAAAACACAACTATTAAACCCCAAGGTGATGTACTCAGATGGATGAACCCCTTATCCTCCAACTCCTCCAACTGAGTCTTGAGCTCTTCAATCTCTGTAGGTGGCATTCAATATGGTGTAATTGAAAATAGATCAACCCATGGAATGATCTCAATGGTGAATTCCACATCTCTCTTAGGTGGAATCCCTAATAAATATTCTGAAAACACATAATGAAACATATCCACTATAGGTGGAAATACATCCTTCTTTACACCTCCTTCATCTAGAAATAAACTAGCAACATGGGTTGTGATCTCTCCCAGTTTCTGAGTAACTGGACCTACTCGGCCTTCCTAGATATCCCACTCTCCACACTGAACGTAGTTGTCACCCTTAAGTGATGTAAAAGTCACTCTTCTATGGAAATAAACATTATGTGATCGGTATGATACTAACTAGTCCATACCCAAAATTAGGTTAAAGTATGATATGTCTATTATATAGATATCCCATATAAAATGATACTTTCCAACTTTGAGAGAACATACTTTTCATAAACAGATGTCTCTAGAAATTACTCCCATATATGTGTCTATCGTCAACATCCCACTTACAAACTCCACCTCCAGGATCAGAACATTTAAATTTTTTGAAAAAATAAAGGAATGAGAGAAAATAGTATCAAATAAGGAACTATATAATATAGAATATACAAGAATAGTACCTCTCAATATCAATGGTCTTGCTTCTCTATCCACAAGTATAGGCTACACCGCATGAAACTATCATACCCCTCTTCCTTGTGATGTAGTTCGAATGCCCTGAGCTACACCACTCTACTGATATAGGCACTCTTTCCCAAAAGTACCACATCTATTACCTCTACCACCTTGGCCAGTAGAACTCCATCTTCTAGAATAATGTGGTGAAAATGATCCCATTATCATACCCTAGTTCTATATAACTCCTGTATCACTACTCGTTAGTCGCTAGATCCTATAAAACTTTTTAGATGTCCAATATTTCCACATGACCAACACTTTAGTGGTAGTCTGGGGAACTGTCTTCGAAGGTGTTTTGACCTACCACACTGGTAACAGATCACTCAAGTAAGATCCTAAGAGACCAATCCCTCTTTCCATGCACCCTGCTTCCCACTACCCTGACTAATGCTATCATAGTGATGCTTCATGCTCTTGGAAGTTGTACCTTCTGATTGTCTAGATGCAACTTTATGTCCTAAAAGAAAATATTCCTTTAGGTTCCCCTCAGCTATGAGATCTTGATCCACCACCTCAGTGTAATTATTTAACCTAAAGAGCTTAACCCAGGACTTAATCTCATAGTTAAGATCATCTTGAAAATGACTCACTATAGCTGTCTCATCCCCTACCAATGCTGGAGAAAATCATTGAAAATTTGTAAATCATTCAACATAATCCATCACAAACATACTCCCCTAAGTCAACCTCATGAATTCAATTACTCTCTTTTTCCTCAGCATCTCTAGATAAAAGTGCTACATGAATTTCTCCAAGAAGCCCTTCTATAACATACCATCTGCTTATCCAGTCTATGATTGAATGCCCCACCATCTCTTCACTTATCCTCATAGCATATAAGTATCCAACTTGACCCTCCTATCAATATAAGTCTCTAAATAGTCAAGTATCATCTCAATGAACTCAATCCAAAACTCATATCTCTCAGGTCCACCCTCTCTAGTAAAAGTCAGAGGGTGCTACAACTGGAACTCCCTCATCAGATCAGATATACTCTTCACAACCCACCCTGGATCTCTTACCTTGAATTTCATTAATTGAGAAAAGTTCTCTCAGAACTTCTCTATTACTTACTCACCCGACACTATCGGTTCCTTAGGCCCCACTACTGTTTAAGAAACTCTATCCATAACCTCCGTTCATCCTCTCAAAAGGTTTCATCACAGAGGAATATCTATATAATTCCAAACACACACCTTAGGAAACATTTCAAAACATTATAACATTTATGGGAAATACAATATAACTTAACAAGTCACTTCCCCAAACCCCACCACATAGTCAAAACTAAGGAATTATCCTACCCTTAACCACCCTATATCTAGGTTATGGTTCACAAAGGGTAAACACATTTTCATTATCAAGTATAATTATACAACCATTTATTGAAATATTGCATCATTTTAAAATCTTTCTCAATTACACATTTGGAACCTTTTTCAATTCAATTTCACAAGAAAGGGAAAACATTTAAAGTTCAACAACTTACTAAAAACCCATTTTCCCATGTGTGCCTAAAATGCTGCATGTCACAAAATAATCTTGAGTTCTTAGAATGATGCATGAAAACTCAACTCTCGTGTCCTATCGGTCCATGATTCAGTTCTCAAAAAATATCATATTCAATAATCACATCATAGAATAAGTACATCACCCAAGGTGAAATAATATTAGATTATAACAACAAACAACAATAACAACAATCCCCACTCAGGGTACTTGGGTTCTCCCCTGTACATGGGTTAGATAATACCATACACAACCTCATAACCAAGGCCCAACTCTTCCTAGTATATTTTATACCTTTACCAAATATTAATAAAAAATAAAAATAAAAGAAAACTCATTTGATACCACTTTGTAACATCCCAACCTAGGTGACACACACCAGTGCCTCGAGAGGGTCTGCTATATGACCTCAAGCACACCTCCTCATATACCAGAGGCTTCTGACTAGTAGAGATGGTTTGATATATCGATAATGGGGATACTATACCCACTTTTATTAGATTAAATACACCATTTTAAAATAATAAACAATAAATTAATAACATGTAATCATAATATGAAATAACGATTATCACAAGATAGAAAAAATTAGAAGTACAATATCAAAACTAAAGTAGAAAATATGCCATGCTAATGTTCATGTCAAGTGTCTAAAATAAATCCCAAAAGAAAGACACTGATGACTCCCCCAAGTGGGTCCTGAATCATGTTTGGACCCCTCATCCATGATCTATCTCATATCAGCCATCTAACACAGGGTACTTGCCCTTAATATGTATAGAAAACATAAAGTCTATTCGGGTACCGATCGGGAAGCCCAAGTAGGGTGTGAGTACAACTCAGTAGGAAACTACCAACGGTGTCTAAAATAATATCCAATAAAATAATAGTTTATTCAATTTTATAAATAAAATAGTTATAATGTATAATTAAATATTTATCAAATTATCAATTAATCTTTACTTAACCACATAAACCCATAGGTTCCTATAGAAACCCATACCTCAATATTTGGTTCAACTCATGCCAGAACTTGAAGTATTTACAAGAGATATATTATCTTATAATGTAATTGTTACTATTATTTAATTCATATTTGAGTTTCCATGTTCCCATTCACACATTACACAATATAATGAACATGTTCCCATTCTTTAATTCACAACTAAATGACCATGTTACCATTAATACCTTGCACATTATAACGACCATGTTCCCATTATTTATTTCACAACTAAATGATGATGATACCATCCATACCTTAAAAATTATAATGACCATGTTCCTATTCTTTATTTCACAACTAAATGACCATGTTACCATCCATACCTTAAAAATTAGAATGACTATGTTCCCATTCTTTATTTCACAACAAAATGACCATGTTACCATTTATACACATAATTAATTCAATAATTAATTATTCACATCAATTCCATTACTAATTCAATAATTAGTTAAACACAACAATTCCATTAGTTAACTCAATAATTAACTAATCACATAAACCCCCTTAATTAATTCCCAATTAATTAAGTACATCAAATCCATTAATTAATTAATCAATTAATTAATCAATATGCACAAATCAAAATATCTTAATTAATTCCAAAATTAATTATCTGAATTCTCAATCCCAATACCTCATAATTAATTCATCAATTAATTATCTCAAATCAAAAATCTATATAACTCATAATTAATTCTATAATTAATTATCTCCAAACCACAAATATCTATAAAAAATAATTAATTATATAATTAATTATCTCTAAATCAATAATCTCTATATCTCATAATTAACTCTACAATTACTTATTTCCAAATACATAATTCCCAAAATCCCCAATTCACGTCTCGTCAATTAATTAATTCACCAAATTAATTAATTTAATCAAGAACACAATTGATAAATATCTAATGGAAATAATATAATTACATACATGTAATTTAAATAAGAACTATGGGATTTGAATTATAGACCACCAACCTCAATTCATTGATGAGATATTTCAAAATGAAAATCCCTAAAATTTGAGGGGCACAACAATGTAGAATGAGATCCAGATCTAAAACCCTAAATCAAGATTAAAAAAATAATGATATCTTAAATATAGATATTTATATAAAATCCTCGATCTAGATCCAAAAACCATATCTATATCTAATAAAAATAGGAGGAACAACTCCTTTCTTGAATGAAGAATAAAGGAAGAGGAATTTTAAAATCAAACTGGATTGGATTCACTGACTGGGAGAGGAGTAAATCTTTGATCCGGGATTCAAATAATGAAGAATGAAGGTTAATAAGGCGTATAATCCATTTGGGAGGCTCTAAAATTGTGAAAGATCCTCTAGGGTTGAATGTGGGTCAATTTGGGATTAATTAGGTGGTTTGGGTAATCAAAAAACTAATTTTCAGGTCAAATTAATTCCCACACACTATTTGATGGGATGAGGCACACAATTTTCCCTAAACATGTGCCTAAACTGTGTACCTATATTATTGGGGTGTATGGTTTGAAAAAACATTCGTCAACCATGCAATTCCCCTTTATCTAGGGTTACACAGTTTTCTTGAATGGGGTGCACAGTTAGGGAAAACCGTGCACTAACCGTACACTACCCTATTTCTTCCATTTTCCTCAAATTTACACCCAAAAACACCCTAAGGTAAAAACCAAATGAGAAGTAATCAACACAAGGCAAAATAATACCTGTAAATGAGCATAATAAATCTCCAGAAAAGGTTGGGGTTTTACAAAAAGTATTAATACTATTGATTATTATCGATTATTAACACAAGTTGATTATGTATTAATATTTCATATCATTCATTATATAGATAGGCATGTTTTATTTAGTAATATTTTTCTTAGGGAATGGTATGAAAAGTGTTACTATTTCTTATAGTGAATTCATTGTACTTGAACAAGCGGTGGTTGGGTCTTGGAATTATAAATCCCCTTGATGCATTGACAAGTCTCATGAGACAAAACATGTTTCATTTTGGTGCATACCAGTCCCCATAATAGGATGACATCTTATCACAAGGCCTTAACTATTTGTTTTCAATGTTTAAAATTATGCATTCCATCAGTATGAGATCATTATTATTGAAATCCATGTTTTCATTTATTTTCATGGATATAAAATGCACTTAGTTCCAAGTTGATTATGGATTCATGTTATTTACTTATTCTCTCCATAATATTTATGCCATGTTTATACCATGATTTCCTAAAATTCATTTTTCCCCTTACTGAGCATTTGATCTCACAACTTATTATGTTTACATTTCCCCAAGTTATAAAGAAAATTAATAAACATGGAATGTTTAGAAGGATATAATGTGAGAAATAATTTATAGGATATGTTAAAGACTCATTATGGATTAATTGGTTTCATATATATAGTGGAAAAATGAATATTTGATACAAAGAACATGGTTTTTATTTGTTAATGTGTTGTTCTAATTCTATAATGCTCTAAACCTAAAAAGATCCTTAGTATGTAAGAGATACAATAATAATTATTTATTTTTTAATTAAGGATGGTTAGTGTAACATATGATTACATGTTTTCAGTTATTCCTCGATCCTTGTTTCGATCTCCATTTGGTTGGGTCTTATTTTAGAGTGTTTTGGGTGAAATTTGGAGAAATTTGGAAGCTCCTTGGGCTATGCATGATTGGTATATGTTTAGGTAAAACCATGTGGTTTGGTCCAATAAACCATGTTCTATTTTTAGGGACACTAGAGGGTGGCTCATGGGTAGGGTGCATGGTTTGTATAACCATGTGGCCACCCCTCCAAACCATGCATCCCATGGATAGAGGTAAACACACAGTTAGTGCATGGTTAGTTAAACCATGAATCCAAACCATGCACATCAAACATAAGACCAGTAGGGGTGCATAGTTAGGGTGAACAGTTTTTCTAACCGTATGACCTTCTCTAGGAAACTATGCATGCAATTTTTCATTTTCCTTAATTTAATTTAAAAAATACTGAACCCACCAGTTTAAGTATCTAATCACCCCACTCATCCCTAATATGATTTCTTGGGTTTTAAAGGCTCTCAAGAAAAGTTTTTATCTCCTCCAAACCCTTTCCATGGATTATCTAAGTGGCATTGATCTCAATCGATCTCCTTTAGGTAAGTGGATCTCCTCTTGTGTGTCTTCTCATGATATCACTTTCTCTCCTCCTTAAGGAATGTTATATCAACATGTTATTAATGGATCTAAACACCATTTTAATGGATTAAATCCTTTTATTGTTAGATCTTGATTCTAGATCGGATTTTTAGATATTCTTATCCTTCGATCATCGTCGGCATTTTCATTGTAAGTGTTGATTGTTTGATTCCATGATTTAAGGGTAGGTGGTTACATTTGATATTTTCCATGTAATTGAAACCTTTTATTTATTGATTTGTTTGAAATAGATTTAATTTGATTTATAAAAACTCAATTTTAAATTATTTGATTATAAAATTTTAAATGTCATGTATTTTGAGAAAAAAACACCCAATTCTAATGGAATTGAAATTATGAGGTGAGTTTTGAAAATTATGGAATTGATGAAATGATAAGATAATTATTTTGAGAAAAATGGATTAAATTAAAATGATGAAAAAATATGATTGGTTTTGTATTAAAAAGTCATGAAATGATGAAAAAACCATATTTTGGTTTTGAAATTTAATTAGCATATTGAAAGTGAGAATTGGGAAATTGAATTGTAAATGATGATTGATTTAAAATGAGTTAATTTTCTCATTATTTATTAATTTATTGATCACATGAGATCCTAGTAGTTAGTGGGTTATTAGGGACAATAATTCTAGGATCTTGATCCCCTAGAAATAGATTGATGATGAAAACTCTAAAGAAAACCTTGTTCGACATGACTATCCCTAATGGGATATTGATAAGTCCTATTCGGCCAGATCTCAAAGGATGTGCGAACACATGTTTTTTTGTGATCACTAATTTGAGAAGTGTGAGGATCCTATAGGAAGAAACTAACATCCTCTGGGGAAGATAACCCTAGTGCTTGTCATCTATGATTTTATTTTATATATTTCCTTGATTATAGAAATTTTTTACTCATTCCAAATAATTTATATAAATTATTATATATCAAATGTTTATTTAATCCATGTTTGAAATGTTTTCCATTTATTAAAAAGAAATCATTTTTTAAAATATGAAAATGATACATTATTCCATTCCCTATTTTATTTAAATTGAAATCACGATTGGTTTATTGTTATAGAATATATTATAGAACACTTGGTGACACCCTACCAGACTTTATAGCTCACACCCTACATTTTCCTTTTAGTGTTTTTGGATTTTATTATGCTAGGTCTGAGAAAAGGGAAAGATCCACTTGGAGGTAGTGGATGTTCTTGATTCTTTGGGTTATGAAGTGATAATGGTGACCGATGGAGATGAGGTCCACTTGTTAAAAATGGTTTCATATTTTTGATAGTTTCTTGATGGTAGTTTGGGTTGATGTGTCATTGAGTTTTTATCTATCTTCTTGGGTACTATTTTACCAATTGTAATTATTGTAATTTATCCTTGAGGAGTGTTGATATACTGACTTTTATCTTGTTATCTTCTACTATTTTGTAAAAAATAATTTCCACTTTATTCATGTATGATTCCAGATGCTAGTCGCCAACCCATGGAGATTAGGAATACCCTTCAGGATATGCTAGATCTAGATCGAGTATCATGTTACTAGGGTATCTAGGATAGTTCATGAAAGAGTGGTTTTAGAGGGAGGTTGGGAATATTTTCTTGAAGTTGTTATATGGTATGGGTTGTCTTGGTAGATAGAAGGTAGGATTTATGGGACTTGGGAGTTATTTATAAGCATTTTCCTGGCCAACTCTTTTCATGAAGAACTATAAGTCACCATAGGTGGTGGATGAAGGGTTTCTTGATGATTATTTTGATTGTTTCTAATATTTCCTCTATTTTATTTGAGTTTTATGAAAATCTAAAACTTTTTAATTTCATTTGATGGAATTGAAACTTCTATAATCTTGTTTGAGTTATTGATTTGATTTTTGTTATTAACATTTGTCTTGTTTTTTATTGATGGTGTCTTGAATCATGCCTCTAAGAAGAAATTTGAACCAACCCAAGGAGAGAGATGCTGATGAACCATGAAAATAAAAACCTCTTGTTGAGAAGAATCTAATTGAGATAGTGGTGTGTGTTGTCCAAGCTCTAGGACAAACATCAACACCTCTTCCTGTTTAGGATCTAGTCATGGAACCTCAAAGGTATGACTCTAGAGATTGTGTACTGAAGTTTATTCACCAAAAGACACCATATTCCTAAGTCTCTAATGATCCCCAAGATGTTTAGGATTATTTGAAATGAATTGAGTATCTTTTTGAATTCATGGAAACACCAAATTCAATTAAAGTGAATTATGTAACCTTTAATCTTGATGGTCCTATAAGAAGTCTATGGGATTCAATGGTGATGGTGAAGAAGCATAAATTATTGAAATTAAAATAATTCATGGTCCTTTTTATCAATTAGATCTATCTAGAGTCTATGGTTTTACAAAATTCAATGAAGTTTCTTAATCTCTAGAAAAGTGACAAGACAGTGACTTAGTATGAAAACTACTTTATTGAGATGGTACAATTTGTTCATGATATTGCAATTAATGAGAAGCCGAATGCATTAAGATTTGAGATGGGAATTCTAGATGATATTCAATCCCATGTTTTCATGATAAAGCTGACCTCCTATACTGATGTACCGGATCAAGAGTTGATGGTTGAGCTTGACCTTACTAGTAAGTCAGTGTTGACATGAGTTACCTTTTATCCTAGTGGGAGTTATGTGAATTACTTTAAAGGGAAGAGGAAGGGTGATGAGTCTCATGGTGTATCTTGACACAAGGGTTATTCCAGACCTCCTAAAGTTCATGGTATAGGACCTTTGAATCTCTCTAGTGTGGCAAGGTTGGGAATTCAAAACAAGTTTTAAATGAGGTGCCCATGATTTATAGTTCCTACATATTATCTAGTCACTTACAAAATTTTTTTGTATCTTTTTTTTCTCCATGTAGCGAAAGTGGATTATCAGTACATAAAAGTACTATAGTGCAATCAGATGATTCAAGAACAAAGGGGGTTCCATCCACAGGCTTCTAGAATGAATATTCTTCATGTATTGGAAGAGTCTCGAAAGGAATTAGATAAAGGTCTAACGACTGTTAGAGTTACCATCACTATAGATTCATTATTAGTGACTACTTTATTTGATACCAGTGCATCTCAATCATTCATATTGACCCATGTTTTTTATTTTCTAACCCTTCATATGGATCTTTTATCTTATGTGATGGATATTACTACACCCCTCAGAACGAAGAGAGAGTAAGGTCTTTAGATTTTTTCTTTTGTTTTCTATTTATTATAGATTGATATTACCTAGAATTTTCTAGTCCATTATATGAAATATCATGAATAAATTCTCAAGATGTATTGGTTGATCACTTATTTTATAAAGTTGAGTAGGGTAATATTAGTTTTTTATTTTTTCTTAGAGTGAGAATCTTTGAGTTATGATCTCCCTCCAATTGTTATTGAGTTTCCCAATGTGTTTTCCTCTTATTTCTCTAGTTTACCTCTGATAATACATGTAGAATTTTCCATTGGTTTAGTACTTGGTACTCATCCAATGTCTATTCCTTCTTATCAAATGGAACCAATAGAGCTAAAAGAGTTGATGAATTAGTTGGATGATTTTATTGAGAAAGGTTTTATATGCTCGAGTATGTCACCATGGGTGGAACTTTTTATTTATACAAAGAAAACTGATGGTTCACTTTTCCTATGTATTTATTACTGGAAGCTCAGTCGAGTTATGGTAAAGTACAAGTATTTTTTGCCTCAGATAGATGATACATTTGACCAGTTAAATGGGGATAAGTGGTTCTTGAAGATTGATCTTAGTTCTGGCTACCACCAATTGTGAATTAAAAAATCCGACATCTTGTAAACTACTTTAAGAAGTAGGTATGGCCACTATGAGTATGTGGTTATACATTTTGGTCTAACCAATTTTCTTGTAGCCTTTATGGAATTAATGAATAGAATCATCCATGAGTATCTTGATACATTCATGGTGGTATTCATGGATGATATCTTGGTTTAATCTAAAACTAAGGAGGACCATGTGAATTATCTTAGGATAGTGTTGGAAGTTTTTAGGTATCACCAACTTTATGCCAATCATTCAAAATGTGGTTTTTGGATTTAGGAAGTAAAGTTATTGGGAAACGTGGTCTGGGAACATGGTATCTTATTTGACCCTGAGAAGGGGAAAGCTATTATAACATGGTACAACTATGAAATGTTTTCACGATTTGTAGTTTCTTGGGATTAGAAGGGTGTTACCATCAGTTTTTCAATGATTTATCAAATATGGATTATCTAATGATCACACTCACTTAAAAAAGAGTGAAGTTTACTTTGGATGATAAGTGTCAGAGTTTTTTTATTTGAAACGTATTTTGACTTTTGTGCCAGTGTTGACTCTTACAGGGGTTGGGAAAGGCTATGTATTCTTCTATGATATATTAGGTTCAAGTTTGGGTTGTGTTATTATGCAAGGTGATCACATCGTTTCCTATGGATCTAGATTTCTTTGACCACATAGGAAGTACTATTTGACCCATGATCTCGAACTTGTAGCTGTGATGTATTCTTTTAAAGGTTGGAGGAATTAAATTTTCATAGAAATTTTTACTTTCTATTCTAATAAAAAAATATGGAGTTATATCTTCTCTAAAAAATATTTGAATCTCCTCCAGATGCATTGGGTGGAGTACATATAATCATTTGATTTTGACATTTCCTATACTCTAGGTAAGAGGAATGTCATTGCTAATACTTTGAGCAAGAAACTTCTGACCCATGCCATGAAAGAATCATCAAAAGAGTGGAATTTGATGGATATCTTTGCACAGTTGAATTTAAGAGTCCAAGATAATGAGTCTGAGGCTATTTTGACCAATGTTTAGTTGAACTCACATCTTCTTGTGATGATTCTTTAGAATCAACAACATAATGATGAGTTACTTAAAATTAGAGACTATTTATGATGGGGATACCATTACTGAGTGGTGTTTCTCCATGAAGGGTATTCTATGTTTCCAAAATCGGTACGTTGTGCCTTTTTTATACGAGGAAGGTTGTGATGAGATACTATTATATATCTCAGTGGGTAGTGCACCCGGGCACGATGAAAATGTTCTATGATATGCAATGTCCATTTTAGTGTTTAGTATAATATGGGACATCTTTGAATTTGTTTTATGTTTTTATACTTTCCAATAGGTCAATGATTATCACCAATGTAACACCCCAAGATTTCATAGTACATTATCTCTTCAAAGAAATTCAATAACTTTCACTACACGCAACACCGAGTTTGAGCACACCAAGACTTACCAAACTAGCTGTTAAAAAGTGGTTATGAATAGTATTAAATGAAAT
Source organism: Viscum album (assembly GCA_963277665.1). Taxonomy (NCBI): domain Eukaryota; kingdom Viridiplantae; phylum Streptophyta; class Magnoliopsida; order Santalales; family Viscaceae; genus Viscum; species Viscum album. The sequence goes on along the minus strand of OY728135.1, from coordinate 1,662,427,125 downwards.
TTGAATTCTATACACTCCATATAATTTTAGAATTCATATTTTGTGTTTCTTATACATAATATAAGGAAAAATTCAATTTTTTAGATAAAAGAAGTATTTTTCAAAAAATGAAATTATACCACCTATTTAATGGAGAATACTTTTTTAAAAAAATATTTGACACTTTTATATAATAAATTTAATGAAATTAAATTCTTATTTAGAATCGGGACATAAAAATTTAGTTTAGATAAATTTTTGGTACTTTTCTGATAACTTTTATATTTTGATGAATAGTGAAAAATACTAAATTTTAATTGAAAAGAAATTTTTTAATCGAAATAATTTAGTGTTAAATTATGAATTTTAATTGTTTGGAAGTATAATTAGATCATATTTTTATCATTTAATACAATTTATTATAAATAATTTCACATGTAAATTTGACAAAAACACATGTCAATCTTCTGATAGTTTTTACTTTTTTAAAACCCACTTTTTGGTTTTGAAAACGGGAATTAATTTTAAATTAATTAATGAAACTTATATGTTTTTAATTTGGTAAAATAGAATTCATTTTTTAATTCAGAATATCAAAATTATCATAGGGTGAATTTTTGGTATTTTCCTAAAAACATTCAATTTTTGATGAGCAGTGAAAAACACTGCGTTGTTGTTTAAAACTGACTTTTTATTTAAATAATTATTTATTTTATTTAAATTTATTTTAAGTAAAAATAGATATATAACACCTATATAAGTTCAATGTAATTCATTGGAGTCATTTTATAATAAAATTAGATGTATAAATTTTTATTGAACCTTTTACCGTTTTTACCCACCTTCTAGGAGCATTTACAAATTTGCATAAAACGCAATTTTACCACTTCTGTGAGTTGAATTTAAAAAATCCGAGAGACACGGTTGAAATTAGTAAGTAAAATTTGGTTCAATAAGGTGAAAATAATTTTTGGTGAATAATAACTTTTGACTTTTATTTACCACGGTTAAATGTAAATAGGGTAATTAAAGGTAAAAATGATATTATAATTACCCTAACACATGTCCTAATTCTATTGGATAAGTGTAATTCGACAAAAACAACCTTAGGAATAAAATGTTATCCTTTTGGTCCACTTGTATTAGATTTGGACATTTATTATTATTTTATTTAAAGAAGAGTTAAAAGTGTTAAATTCAAAGTTTAATAACTAAAATATTTTTAATATAGGGTTACACATAATATAAATTCGACCGTTAATATTAATTAGAAATATAAAAATATTTTCCACATAATATTATTTTATTTATAATTTTTAGAAATTAAATAATTAAATTTATTTATGACACAATGATGATGCAGTAATTACCTTATTAATGAAATATTAAAATAATTGATATTATAAATATCTAAATAAATGTAAATTGAGACTTCTATTGAATTACAATAATTTTATAGGTTAATATGACATGTTATAGTTGATTAAATAAATTTTATTCGAAGTGATAATGTTTTTATGGCTTTCAAAAAAATAAAATACTAAATAGTGTCAAAATTGACAAAAATGAGTTTTTAAAACAAATATTATATTATTAAATTATATAATATTCCTAAAAATCTATGTTTTGTCCAAATGGATTAAATAATATTATATATGTCATTAATTAACTACTTGAGTTTCTCTTGTAAGTTTTGAGTAAGTTTATTAACCATATAGTGTAAGAATACAAGAAGACATGGTAAAAGTTAAACTATTTAACTAATAGTTAAATTTAAAAGATAAGGTTAATATAGTGACCTAAACTTGTATAAAACCTATTTTTTAAGAGTATTTAGACCCATACCAACCTTATATTTGAAATAAATCAATGTTTATATATTAGAAACCGAAAATTATTTTATAATAAAATAATATTTTAAGCTTTTCCTAAGGTTCCCCTCACCCCTCTTATAAAAGAGAACTTTCCCTTATCTCAAAATAACACCTCCAAAGCCATTTTTCTCGGCCAAAACCTACCCAAATACCCTCACAACTTCCCTCATATCAATATATAGTCCTTAATTTGATCATAAATCCAACATAAGGAGCTCTTTTGATCAAATCAAAAGGAAACACCCAAAGAAGAGGTAATAATTTCACCACTCTCTTTCAAGTTCTTTTATTCTTCCACTTCCTCTTTATTTGTTGTTTCCATACCAAAATAACAACTCCAGTACCTAATACATACTGTTATGTTATTATAAATATGGTACAACCATATTCATCATTCTATCCATCCTATAAATGAAAAATTCACCATACGTGCGTACGTACGGTTTACCGTCTCCACGTCGTGGTGTAGTTTGTTATTCAGACTCTTAATTATTTAGATGGGTATAATAATGAGTATAAATGATTTAAATAATAAATATAACATGTTAAGGATTCTTTATATATGATATAACATCCACTTATATACGATTTTACCATTAAAATAATGATATTGTCGCTCGTGCGTACGTACAGCTTACCGTCTCCATGACTCGATGAGATGTCATTCCCCATCGTAACCATTCAAGACTAATTTTCATTTGATGATTAAAAACAATGTTTAAAGACTTGATATAATTCTGTATATGAATAATATACATCCTATCCATAACAATAATGAATTGTGTAACAAATAATATAAAGGAAAACGAATCAATTAACACCCGAAACGATGATACTACTGAAATATCATTAACAAATAAATATTAGAAGATCATATACAATATCATATTAATGTATATGGTTATTTTATAATTTAATAACAATAATTTCAACTTTATACAAGATGTTAACTTACCCTCAACCAAGGAAAAGTACAAGGTAAGGGTTAATTCTACAATCTCTTCATTATCTGAGGTTGTTTTTACGTAAGTATCTACTGGGACCACTTTATCATCCACATATGTGTTTCATAAAAATATTTTCAAAAGGAATATTTTAAGGTTTTATGGAAGGTAATATTTAAATATATCATCATTTTAAATGGTTTAAAAATTTATTCTTTTAAATCATTCTCATTAATGTCCATGTTTTCAAAATGGTTTTTAAGGATTTATTTATATGGACATGAATGTTTTTAAAATGTTAATTCCTTTAAAAAGTTTCAAAGTGGTATGGGACACTTTGATTCAAAAATTTCTTTAAATGTATTCCTTTATAAATTTTGTGACTTTTAAATTTTTTCAATAAAAAGGGACATTTCTCTCAAAGAGTTTTATAAATCATTTTCATCTATGTCAACATCATTTGATGGATTTTAAACTTGTTTGAAGTTGATTTATTATGATTCAAATCTTCCATATTGTATTTAAGGTTTTGTGATATGTTTGAATATTAATGTATTATTTTTATACCATTCATGGTTTATGGATAAAGTATTGATATTTCATATGCTAGTTTTAATACGAATATTTATGTTATGTTTAAACCTTTTCATATGAGGAATGAATTGGACTTAGTAAGTGATGGGTGGAGCCCACTATAGCTCCAAGATGCATTGGTAGGTCTCATGAGACAAACTAGTGTATTGGTATATGGACTTGAAAAAAATCATATTTGTAGTCTTGGCACAAGGCCTTGACTATGTGCTTATGAAGTCTAGAATTATGCATTCCATCATTATGAAATTGGCTATTTGATATTGCAAGTGATTATTCGACTAGTAAAATATCCATGTGAATAAGTAAATGGAATTATTTGATTTATATTGTCCATATAATGCACAAGTTTATGTTTAAAAGGCTTATGTTTTAGTCTTATACATTTCCTTAAATGTTTATTCTTATTTATGAAAGTTTCCGCTATATTGTTATCCTTACTGAACATCTGAGCTCACCCCTTTCTATGTTTTATTTTTCCTAGGATGAAAAGAAGTATATTATGACTCACCCACAGGGATAGTCTAAGGGATATTAATGTCATAAATGGAGACAATGTTGTTGTTGTTTTTCATTTTATAATGTAATGCAACGTTCTTGTATGTAATCTATTTTCCAAGACTGCTAAACTGATCGGTCCTTAGGGACTTGATTCCTTGTAATCATGCCAATGTTTAAAAATAATGCATCGATTCTAGGTAACTGGGGTCGGGGCGTTACAGTTGGTATCATAGGAAGTTTAGTACAAACATTGGAAACTAGATTTATATAAACTCTTATTAGAGAACATTACCCTAAGATATACTTTGAGGATTAGTATAGAATAACTTCCTAGAATTTTGGTACTGTAGGGATTTTTGTGTATTTTCCAAGCAATACATCCCTTTCTAGATACAAGCGGGTAGAGGCGGCTCTAGCACAAATGTACCTAGGAGTGAAAACTCCTACAAGGGGTTTCCTCTTGACTCGGGGTATCCTGGTACATGAAAAAATTCCTTGCTGCACTCTTGGTTGCAACACTCCTGAGGGATATGCATAGGATAATTCATGTTTTCATTACAAGCCATTCTGAAGGATTTAGGAGTAAATACTTCCTCAAAGAAAACATTTTATGATTATAGATTATATGCATAATATTTTCAACTTACGTTAGGTATTTTACAAGTTTGAAATTATGTATTGTGATTCATAAACTAACCTAGTGTATGCCATTATTTAGAAATTGTTCATAGTAGAAGGAATGATAACTTCAACAATACGCATGATCAAAAAATTAAGAAGGATCATATCTTTCACGGTATTAAGCCAAAATTTAGAAGGGAAATAGTCTCCCATGTATTATCATCATATAAAGAAATAATATTATGTGTTAATAAGAGAAGTAAAGAATTCTCTGAGTCCTATGGCTTTGAAGGGAAGCAAGAGAAGAAAAGGATGGAAGAGAGAAAGATGGATAAAGGGAAGAGGGGAAAGAAAAATTTTCCCATATGTGATAATTGTGGATAAAATCACCTTTTTAAATGATTGAAGGGAATGAGAGTTTGTTATAAGTGTGGATAAAAAGGACACCAAGTATGTGATTACAAGGGTAAGAAAAAGGTGTCAAAGGTACAATTTTTAATCTTCAAGGAGTTGGGACACTACACAAATCAATGTCCAAATCATTAGAGTATGCCCCAAATGATGCTATTGGAAAATAATCAAGTTATGATACTACCATAGATGAAGAGGAATGACTAGTGTTCTTATGTTGTTATTAAATAATTTTTTCATTTGAGTGTTGTATCAATGATGTACTGATTATATGAATTATGGAAATAAATAAGGATTGTACTACATTACAATTTCATTGAGGATTTGAGATTATATGGTTCTAAGAAAATTTACTCAATAGCAAGTTGAACTTTTTGGAAAATAAATGGTTGAAGGAAACATAAACCTTAATATGGTTCTGATACTGAGGTAGTGATTTTGGAATAAGATATGATTGATTTGGATAAATTATATTGGATATTCCTTTCTACCTTGGAACTTATTAATGGTTTATTTATTCCATCATTGTTGGAGTATTCAAAATTTTTGGATATAAGAAATATATCTAGTATTCTATAAGAAATAAGAGAGCATGAATGTAATCAATACGGTTTTATGATAATTTAGGGTGTTACCGTATTTTAAAATAATACATGATGAAGTTATGGACATGTTATTACATGGGAAAAAATATCTTCATTGTGTTTACCATTCTTATAAATTTTGGACTGTGAGTTTGGAAATAAGTATTTTGGATAAGTATAAAGGTTGTAATAGATTATATTTGATACTGGATACCATTTTTAAGGTTAAATAATTTCTTAATATTATTTTTGGATTGTTATAAAAGGGACAACCTAGAGGTCTGGTGACAACCAGTCACATCCAGCAAGGTCGTGAGACTTGAACTCACAACCGAAGGGCGACAAGGGTGCATCACCTACCACTGGCCTATGTGATGTGATGGTTTGTGTAATGTAGTTTTTTTAAATATTCTAACAAATAAAATATAAATTCATTATTTTTGGAACCCTATATGATTACGATAAATATAATATTTTTGAATTCAATTATCTTTTGGAGTGAAAGATGTGTTTGTGGTAGGAATTAGTTCAACGGTGAAACTCTACTTGTCATGTATTTTTTCCCTCTTATTCTATGAATAAATTAATTCTTAAAATTTAGTGAAGTGATCTTAAAACCAAAAATGTGTTATCCTAATACCTTATGTTTTTTTGAATCGATGATATTTTAAATCATCATAGATTGATGGCTTTGAGGATCTCAATTTTACTTTTGTTTGTGATTGATGACCTCAATCACTCCCTATAAATATTTACGTTTTTCCTATAATTATGTGTCTCTAATTTCAACCAATGTTCTTCTAATAGAGATCATAATTTGGTGGTGAATTTTTCATTCCTCTTTCCCTCTTATTAAGACTAAATTTCATTAACCCAATTTCCGATGTGCGTTTTCTACAAAGGTATTTTTCTATTTTTAACCATTTATTTTCAAAGAAAAATTTCAAATTGTTAGGACACAATTTATTAAAGGAGGGGAGAATGTAACAACCCAAGATTTCATAGTACATTATCACTTCAAATAAATTCAATAATTTGTGCTACACACAACACCGAGTTCGAGCGCACCACGACTTACCAAACTAGCCGTTCAAAAAGCGGTTATGAATAGTATTAACTGAAAATTAAATTTTATATACTCCATATAATTTTAGAACTCATATTTTGTGTTTCTTAGACATAATATAAGGACAAATTTAATTTTTCAGATGAAAGAAATATTTTTCAAAAAATGAAATTATACCGCCTATTTAATAGTGAATCCTTTTTAAAACATACATTTGATAATTTTATATACTCAATTTAATGAAATTAAATTCTTTTTTAGAATCAGGACATAAAAATTTAGTTTGTATAAACTTTTGGTACTTTTCTGATAACTTTCATATTTTGATGAATAGTGAAAAATACTAAATTTTAATTGAAAACAAATTTTTTAATGGAAATAATTTATAGTGTTAAATTATGAATTTTAATAGTTTGGAAGTATAATTAGATTATATTTTTATCATTTAATATAATGTATTATAAGTAATTTTACATTTAAATTTGACATAAACACATGTCAATCTTTTGATAGTTTTTACTTTTTTAAAACCCGATTTTTGGTTTTGATAATGGAAATTAATTTTAAATTAATTAATGCAACCTCTTTGTTTTTAATTTGGTAAAATAGAAATAATTTTTGAATTTAGAATATCAAAATTATCTTAGGGTGAATTTTTGGTATTTTTCTGAAAACATTCAATTTTTGATGAATAGTTAAAAACACTACGTTATTATTTAAAACCAAATTTTTATTTAAATAATTATTTATTTTATTTAAATTTATTTTAAGTCAATATATATATATATATATATAATACCTATATAATTTCAATTTAATTCATTGAAGTCATTTTATAATAAAATTAGATGTATAAAGTTTTATTGAAATTTTTACTGCCTTTTACCCACCTTCTAGAAGCATTTACAAATTTGCATAAAACTTAATTTTACCACTTCTATGAGTTGAATTTAAAAAATAAAATACACACAATAGACATTAATAAGTAAAATGTTGTTTAATAAGATGAAAATAATTTATTTGTGAATAGTAACTTTTGACTTTTATTTACCACGGTTAAATGTAAATAGGGTAATTAAAGGTAAAAATGATATTATAATTACCCTAAAACATGTCTTAATTCCATTGGATAAGTGTAATTCGACCAAAAACAACCTTAGTTATAAAATAGGATCTTTTTTGTCCACTTGGATTAGATTTGGACATTTATTATTATTTATTTTAAGAAGAGTTAAACGTGTTAAATTCAAAGTTTAATAACTAAACCATTTTTAATATAGGGTTACACACAATATAAATTATACTATAAATATTCATTAGAAATAAAAAAACATTTCATACATAATGGTATTTGATTTATAATTTTTAGACATTAAATAATTTAATTTATTTATGACACAGTGATGATGTAGTGATTACCTTATTAATGAAATATTAAAATAATTGATATTATAAATATCCAAATAAATGAAAATTGAGACTTATGATGAATTAAAATAAATTTATAGGTTAATATGAAATGTTAGGGTATATTAAATAAATTTTATTTTAAGTGATAAAGTTTTTATGGCTTTCAAAAAAATCAAATACTAAATCGTGTCAAAATTGACATAAATGAGTTTTTAAAACAAATATTATATTATTAAATTATATAATATTCCTAAAAATATAAGGTTAGGCCTAAGGGATTAAATAATATTATGTATGTCATTAATTAACCACTTTAGGTTCTCTTGGAATTTTAGAGTATGTTTATTAACCATATAGTGTAAGAATACAAAAAGACATGGTAAAAGTTAAACTATTTAACTAATAGTTAAATCTAAAAGATAAGGTTAATATGGTGACCTAAACTTGTATAAAACCTATTGGTTAAGAGTATTTTGACCCATAACCACCTAATATTATAAATAAATCAATTTGGATCCATTAGAAACCGAAAATTATTTTATAATAAAATAATATTTCAAGCTTTTCCTAAGGTGCCCCTCACCCCTCTTATAAAAGGGAACTTTTCCTTCTCTCAAAATCACACCTCAAAATCCATTTGGATCGGCCAAACCCAACCCAAATATCCTCCCAAATTCCCTAAAATAATCCTAGAGTCCTTAATTGGATCATAAATCCAACCAAAGGATCCCTTTTGATCAACTCAAAAGGAAACACCCGAAGAAGAGGTAATAATTTCACCACCCTCTTTCAAGTTCTTTTCTTCTTCCACTTCCTCTTTATTTGTTGTTTCCATACCAAAATAATAAATTCAGTACCTAATAATTAATATGATGCTAATATAAATATGGTACATCCATATTATTTATTCTATCCATCCTATAAATTACAAAGTCACCATACGTGCGTACATACAACTTACCGTCTCCACATTGTGGTGTCATTTGTTATACAAACACTTCATTATTTGAATGGGTATAATAATGAGTATAATTGATGTAAATAATAAATATAAAATGTTAATTATTCTGTATATATGATATACTATCCAATTATATATGATTTCACCGTCAAAAGAATGATATTGTCGCTCGAACCTACGTACGACTTACCATCTTCACGACACGATGAGATGTCATTCCCCATCGTAACCATTCAAGAAATATTTTCATTTAATGATTAAAAATAATGTTTAAATAATTTATTTCATTATGGATATTAATAAGATACATCCTATCAATAACAAACATGACTTGTGTAACAAAGCATATAAAGGAAAATGAATCAATTAACACCTGAAACAATGATACTACTGAAATATCATCAACAAAGAAATATTAGAAGATCATATACGATATAATATTAATGTATATAGTTTTTTATAATTTAATAACAATAAATTCACCATTATAAAGAGGTTAACCTACCCTCAACCAAGGAAAATTACAAGGTAAGGGTTAATTCTACAATCTCTTCATTATCCGAGGTTGTTTTTACTTGAGTATATACTAGGACATCTTTATCATCCACATCCGTGTTTCATAAAAATATTTTCAAAAAGAATTTTTTAAGGTTTTATATAAGGTAATATTTAACTATATCATATTTTTAAATGGTTTAAATATTTATTCTTCAAAATCATTCTCATTAATGTCCATATTTTCAAAATGGTTTTTAAGGATTTATTTATATGGGCATGAATGTTTTTAAAATGTTAATTCCCTTCAAAATTTTCAAAGTGGTATGGGACACTTTGATTCAAAACTATCTTTAAATGTATTCCTTTCTAAATTGTGTGAATTTTAAATGTTTTCATGAAATAGGTATATTTCTCTAAAAAAATTTTACAAATCATTTTCATCTATATCAACATCCTTTGATGGATTTTAAACTTGTTTGAAGTTGATTTATTATGATAAAAATCTTCCATATTGTATTAAAGGTTTTGTGATATGTTTGTCTGTGGATGTGTTATTTTTATACCATTCATGGTTTATGGATAAATTATTGGCATTTTATATGCTAGTTTTAATATGAATGTTTATTTTATGTTTAATCCTTTTCATATGAGTAATGCCTTGGACTTAGTAAGTGATGGGTGGAGCCCGCTATAGCTCCTCGATGCATCAATAGGTCTCATGAGACAAACTAGTGTCTTGGAATAATGAATTGAAATTTTTTTATTTATAGTCTTGGAACAAGGCCTTGAGTATGTGGTTATGAAGTCTGGAATTCTGCATTCCATCATTAGGAAATCGACTATTTGATATTGCATGTGATTATTCGACTAGTAGAATATCCATGTGAATAAGTAAATAATATTATTTGATTTATATTGGCTATATTATGTATAATTTTATGTTTAAAAGGCTTATGTTTTAGTCTTATACATTTACTTAAATGTTTATTCTTATTTATGAAGGTTTCTGTTATATTGTTATCCTTACTGAGCATCTGAGCTCACCCCTTTCTATGTTTTATTCCTCCCAGGATGAAAAGAAGTATATTATGAATGACCTGCAAGTATAGTATAAGGGATATTAATGTGGTCAATGGAGACAATGATGTTATTGTTTTTCATTTTATAATGTAATGTAACGTTCATGTATGTAATCTATTTTCGAATACTACTAAACTGATTAGTCTTTTGGGACTTTATTCCTTGTAATCATGACAATGTATTAAAATAATGCACCGAATCTAGGTAACTAGGGTCAGGGCGTTACAGTTGATATCATAGGAAGTTTAGTATAACCCTTGGAAAATAGATTTAGATAAACTCTGATTAGAGAACATTACCCTAAGACAGACATTGAGGATTAGTATAGAATAACTTCCTAGAATTTTGGTAATGTAGATATTTTTTGTATTTTCCAAGTAATACATCCCTGTTTGGATATGAGCAGGTATAGGATGCTCTAGAACAGATGTACCTAGGCGTGAAAACTCCGAAAAGGAGTTTTTGCTAGACCCAAGGTATCCTGGTACACGACAACGAGCCTTGCTGCACTATTGGTTGTGACACTCCATTGGGATATGATTAGGATAATTCATGTTTTCATTACAAGCCATTATGAAGGATTTAGGAGTAAATACTATCTCAAAGAAATTTTTTTATGATTATAGATTATATGCATAATATTTTAAACTAACGTTAGGTATTTTACAAGTTTGGAATTATACATTGAGATTCATAAACTAACATAGTGTATTCCATTTTTTAGAAATGGTGCCTAGTAGAAGGAATGAGAACTCCAGTAATACGCATGATCCAAAGATTAAGAAGGATCATATTTTTCATGGTATTAAACCAACATTTAGAAGGTAAATAGTCTCCCACGTATTCTCATCATATGAAGAAATAATATTATGTGTTAATAAGACAAGTAAATAATTATCTGAGTCCTATGGATTTAAAGGGAAGAAATAGGAGAAAAGAATGTAAGAGAGAAAGATGGATAAAAGGAAGAGGGGAAAGAAGGATTTTCCCATATGTGATAATTGTGGAAAGAATCACCTTGGTAAATTCTTGAAGGGAATGCGAGTTTGTTATAATTGTGGAGAAAAAGGAAACCAAGTATGTGATTGCAAGGGTAAGAAAAAGGTGTCAAAGGTACAATGCTTCATCTGCAAGGAGTTGGTACACTACACGAATCAATGTCTAAATCATCAGAGTATGCCCCAAATGATGCTATTGGATAATAATCAAGTTATGATACTACCACAGATGAAGACGAATGACTAGTGTTCTTATATTGTTATTAAATAATTATTTCATTTGAGTGTTGTATCAATGATGTACTGGTTATATGGATTATGGAAATAAATAAAGATTGTACTGTAGTACTATTTCATTGAGGATTTGAGATTATATGGTTCTAAGAAAAGTTACTCAATAGAAAGTTGAACTTTTTGGGAAATACATGTTTAAAGGAAAGATAAACCTTAATATGGTTCTGATACCGAGGTAGTGATTTTGGAATAATATGTGATTTATTTGGATAAATTATATTGGATATTCCTTACTACCTTGGAACTAATTAATGGTATGTTTATTCCATCATTGTTGGAGTATTAAAATTTTTTGGTTATAAGGAATATATCTAGTATTCTATAAGGAATAAGGGAGCATGAATGTAATCAATAATGTTTTATGATAATTCATGGTGTTAATGTGTTTTAAAATAATACATGATGAGGGTATTCACATGTTATTACATGGAAAATAAGATATTCATTGTGTTTACCTTCCTTATAAATTTTAGACTGTGAGTTTTGAAAAAAGTATTTTGGATAAGTCTAAAGGCTGAAATGAATTATGTTTGATATTGGATACTATTTTCAAGGTTAAATTATTTCTTAAGATTATTTTTGGATTGTTATAAAATGGGAAACCCGGTGGTCAGGTGACAACCCATCGCATCTAGCAAGGCCGTGAGACTTGAACCCGCAACTGAAGGGAGACAAGGGTGCATCACCTACCACTGGCCTACGTGATGTCCTGGTTTGTGAAATGTAGTTTTTTTAAATATTATGACAAATGAATTATAAATTCATTATTTTTGTAACCCTATACGATTACGATAAATAGAATATTTTTGAATTCTATTATCTTTTGGAGTGAAAAATGAGTTTGTGGTAGGAATTAGTTCAACGGTGAAACTCTACTTGTCATGTATTTTTTTTTCTCTTATTTTATAAATAAATTAATTTTTAAACTTTTGGGAAGGGATCTTAAAACCAAAAAATGTGTTATCCTAAAACCTTATGTTTTGTTGAACCGATGATATTTTAAATCATCATAGATTGATGGCTTTGAGGCCCTAAATTTTATACTTGTTTGTGATTGATGACCTCAATCACTCCCTATAAATATTTATGTTTTTCTTCCAATTATGTGTCTCTAATTTCCAACAATGTTCTCCTAATCCAGATCATAATTTGGTGGTGAATTTTTCATTTCTCTTTCCATTTTTTTAAGACTAAATTTCATTAACCCAATTTCTGATGTGGGTTTTCCACAAAGGTATTTTTCTATTCTTAACCTTTTATTTTCAAATAAAAATTTCAAATTGAGAGGACACAATTTATTGAAGGAGGGGAGAATGTAACACCTAAAGATTTCATAGTACATTATCTCTTCAAAGAAATTCAATAACTTGCGGTACACGCAACACCGAGTTCTAGTGCACCACGACTTACCAAACTAGCTGTTCAAAAAGCAGTTATGAATATTATTAACTAAAATTTAAATTTTATATATTTCATATAATTTTAGAATTCATATTCTGTGTTTCTTAGACATAATATAAGGTCAAATTCAATTTTTTAGAGAAAATAAGTTTTTTTCAAAAAATGCAATTATACCTCTTATTTAATAGCGAATCCTTTTTAAATAAAATATTTGAAACTTTTATATACTCAATTTAATGAAATTAAATTCTTATTTAGAATCAGGACATAAAAATTTAGTTTGGATAAATTTTTGGTACCTTTCTGATAACTTTCATATTTTGATGAATAGAAAATAATACTAAATTTTAATTGAAAACAATTTTTTTAATCGAAATAATTTATAGTGTTAAATTATGCATTTGAATGGTTTGAAAGTATAATTAGATTACATTTTTATCATTTAATACAATTTATTATAAGTAGTTTCACATATAAATTTGACATAAATACATGTCAATCTTTTGATAGTTTTTACTTTTTAAAAACCCGCTTTTTTGGTTTTGACAACGAGAATTAATTTTTAATTAATTAACGAAACTTCTATGTTTTTAATTTGGAAAAATAAAATTCATTTTTTGAATTCGTAATATCAAAATTATCTTAGGGTAAATTTTTAGTATTTTTTTGAAAACATTCATTTTTTGATGAATAGTGAAAAACACTGCGTTATTGTTTAAAACCAATTTTTATTTAAATAATTATTAATTTTATTTAAATTTATTTTCAGTCAAAATAGATATATAATACCTATATAAGTTCAATTTAATTCATTTGAGTCATTTTATAATAAAATTAGATGTATAAAGTTTTATCGAACTTTTTACTGTCTTGTACCCACCTTCTAGAAGCATTTACAAATTTGCATAAAATGTAATTTTAATGATTCTGTGAGTTTAATTTCCAAAATCCAAGAGACATGGTTGAAATTAGTAAGTAAAATGTGATTTAATAAGATGAAAATAATTTTTTTTATGAATAGTAACTTTTGACTTTTATTTACCACATTTAAATGTAAATAGGAAAATTAAAGGTAAAAATGATATTATAGTTACCCTAAAACATGTCCTAATTCTATTGGATAAGATTAATTCGACCAAAAACAACCTTATGAATAAAATATTATTCTTTTGGTCCACTTGTATCAGATTATAACATTTATTATTATTTTATTTAAAGAAGAGTTAAAAGTGTTAAATTCAAAGTTTAATAACTAAACCATTTTTAATATAGGGTTACACACAATATAAATTCCACTATAAATATTAATTAGAAATATAAAAATATTTCCTACATAATGGTATTTTATTTATAATTTTTAGATATTAAATAATTTAATTTATTTATGACACAATGATGATGCAATAATTACCTTATTAATGAAATATTAAAATAATTGATATTATAAATATCCAAATAAATTGAAATTGAGACTTCTGATGAATTAAAAATATTTTATAGGTTAATATGTCATGTTAGGGTTGATTAAATAAATTTTATTCAAAGTGATAAAGTTTTTATGGCTTTCAAAAAAATCAAATACTAAACAGTTTCAAAATTTACATAAATGAGTTTTTTTAAAAAATATTATATTATTAAATTATATAATATTCCTAAAAATCTAAGATTTTGAAAAAGGGATTAAATAATATTATATATGTCATTAATTAACCACTTGAGTTTCTCTTGGAAGTTTAGAGTGAGTTTATTAACCATATAGTGTAAGAATACAAGAAGACATGGTAAAAGTTAAACTATTTAACTAATAGTTAAATCTAAAAGATAAGGTTAATATGGTGACCTAAACTTGTCTAAAACCTATTGGTTAAGCTTATTTCGACCCATACCCACCTTATATTTGAAATAAATCAATTTGGATCCATTAGAAACAAAAATTTATTTTATAATAAAATAATATTTCAAGCTTTTCCTAAGGTTCCCCTCACCCCTCTTATAAAAGGGAACATCCCCTTCTCTCAAAATGACACCTAAAAATCCATTTGTCTCGAAAAAAAACTTCCCAAATATCCTCCCAAATTCTCTCAAATCAACCTATATTCCTTACTTTAATCATAAAGCCAATTTAAGGATCCCTTTTGATCAACTCAAAAGGAAACACCCGAAGAAGAGGTAATAATTTCACCACCCTCTTTCATGTTCTTTTCTTCTTCCACTTCCTCTTTCTTTGTTGTTTACATACAAAAGTAATAAATCCATTACCTCCTACATACTTTTATGTTATTATAAATATGGTACAACCATATTCGTTATTCTATCTATCCTATAAATGACAAAGTCACCATACGTACGTACGTACAACTTACTGTCTCCACGTCGTGGTGTAGTTTGTTATTCAAACAATTCATTATTTGGATGAGTATAATAATGTGTATAAATGATTCAAATAATAAATATAATATGTTAATGATTCTTTATATATGATATACCATCCAATTATATATGATTTCACCATCAAAATAATGATATTGTCGCTCGTGCGTACGTACGGCTTACCGTCTCCATGACGTGATGAGATATCATTCCCCATCACAAACATTTAAGAATAATTTTAATTTGATGATTAAAAATAATGTTTAAAGAATTTATATCATTATGGATATGAATAATATACACCCTATCCATAACAAAATGACTTGCGTAACAAATCACATAAAGGAAAACAAATCAGTTAACACCAGAAACGATGATACTACTGAAATATCATTAACAAAGCAATATTAGAAGATCATATACGATATAATATTAATGTATATTGTTCTTGTATAATTTAATAATAATAATTTCACCATTATACGGGAGTTTAATCTAC
The DNA here is from genome assembly GCA_963277665.1 of Viscum album. NCBI lineage: Eukaryota > Viridiplantae > Streptophyta > Magnoliopsida > Santalales > Viscaceae > Viscum > Viscum album. The sequence continues at coordinate 1,662,411,043 of OY728135.1, read as the reverse complement.
CTTTGACTAAGGAAAAGTACAAGTCAAGATCTAATTCTAAAATCTCTTCATTATCTGTGGTTGTTTTTTACATGAGTATCTACTGGGACCTCTTTATCATTCACATCTGTGTTTCATAAAAATATTTTCAAAAGGAATATTTTAAGGTTTTATGAAAAGGAAACTTTAACTAGATCATCATTTTAAATGGTTTAAATGTTTATTCTTCTAAATCATTCTCATTAATGTCCATGTTTTCAAAATGGTTTTTAAGGTTTTATTTATATGCACCTGAATGTTTTTAAAATGTTAATTCCCTTCAAAAGTATCAAAGTGTTGTGGGAAAATTTTATTCAAAAATTTATTTGAATGTATTCCTTTATAAATTATATGAATTTCAAATGTTTTCATGAAAAAGGGATATTTCTCTCAAAGAGTTTTACAAATCATTTTCATCTATGTCAACATCCTTTGATGGATTTTAAACTTGTTTGATGTTGACTTATTTTGATAAAAATATTCCATATTGTATTGAAGGTTTTTTGATATGTTTGACTATGAATGTGTTATTTTTATACCATTCATGGGTTATAGAAAAAGTATTGACTTTTCGTATGCTAGTTTTAATACGAATATTTATGTTATGTTTAAACCTTTTCATATGAGGAATGCATTGGACTTAGTAAGTGATGAGTGGAGCCTACTATAGCTACTTGATGAATTGGTAGGTCTCATGAGACAAACTAGTGTCTTGGCACAAGGCCTTGAAGAAATATTATTTGTAGTCTTTGCACAATTCCTTGACTATGTGGTTATGAAGTTTGGAATTATGCATTCCATCATTATGAAATTGGCTATTTGATATTGCATGTGATTATTATACTAGTAAAATATCCATGTGAATAAGTAAATGGAATTATTTTATTTATATTGGCCATATTATTCAGAATTTTAAAAGTCTTATGTTCTTGTCTTATACATTGCCTTAAATTTTTATGCTTATTTATGAAAGTTTCTGCTATATTTTTATCCTTACTGAGAATTTGAGATCACTCCTTTATATGTTTTATTTTTCCCAGGATGCAAATAAGTATATTATGGCTGACCTGTAGGGATAGTCTAAGGGATATTAATGTGTTCAATGAAGGAAATGTTGTTGTTGTTTTTCATTTTATAATGTAATGTAACATTAATGTATGTAATCTATTTTTCAAGACTGCTAAACCGATCGGTCCTTAGAGACTTGATTCCTTGTAATCATGACAATGTAATAAAATAATGCACCGACTCTAGGTAACTAGGGTCAGAGCGTTATGACCAGAGACCTCCAAGTTTTCTCCAGCCACTTCCAGTGATGACTTAGAAGTGGGATTATATTTCTATAGAAATAGTGGTTGGTTTTCCTTGTACCAATTAGAAAAATATTGCGATATGGGTTTTGATAGATCAAATTACTAAATTGGATCACTTTATACCCATCCGTGATAAAACCAAAGTTGAGGACTTGGGATGCCTGTATGCAAAAGAGGTTGTCAGGTTTCATAGTGTTCCATATATGATAGTTTTTTTATAGAGATCCCCATTTCACTTCTTATTTTTATAGATTCCTCTAGGAGGTAATGGTATCTTTGGTGATCTTGAGCACAAAATATCATCCGCAGATGGATTTCCAGACAGAATGGGCTATATAGATTTTATAAGACATGTTGCATGCATGAGTCCTAAATTTTAGTGGATTTTGGGATTACCAATTGAGACTGGTTGAGTTTTATTATAATAACAGTTACTAGTTTTAAATTAATATGGGACTCTTTGAGGCTTTATACGGACACCCATGTAAATATCTGTTGTGCTGGTTGGAGATTGGTGAAGTTTCTTTAGTTGGACCAAGTTTTTCTCAAGAGGTGATGACTAAGATTTATTTAATTCATCAGAAAATAGTAACATTATAGTGTTGGTATAAAATCTTATAATGATCATCATTGATGACTGTTGGAGTTTTTAGTTGGTGATAATGTGTTCTTGAGGGTTTCACCTTAGTTGGGTCATCGACAACTTGGTAAATAAGAAAATATTGCACCATAGTTTGTGGGACCTTTTGAGGTTGTTGAGAAGGTGGAGATAGTGGCTTATCATTTAGCACTTCCACCATAGTTAACATCAATACATAATGTGTTCCATGTTTCATAGATTCAAAAGTATATTTCTAACCCATAGAATGTCTTAAGTTGGGAGGATCTTGATGTTGAATCTGATTTATCTATGATTGATTATTCAGATAGGTTTTTTTGATTTTAAGACAAAGGTACTTCTTGAGAAGATGGCACCTTTTTTCCATGTCCTATGGCATCATGGTTTTGATTATCATGAGACTTGGGAATGTGAGGTACTGGTGAGAGAGTATTGGCCTTATTTCTTTGATATTAAAACTTCTTGATTGGATTTTTGGGGATAAAAATTTTTTATGGTGGGGAGGTTATAACATACCATTACTTGTTTTTACATATTCCTTGACCCTTATTTAGATATCCTTTTGATTGGGTCTTGTTTTAGGGTGTTTTGGGTGAAATTTGGAAATTTTTTGAATCTCCTTGGGTTGTGCAGGGTTAGTACACGGCTAGGGATAACTGTGTAGTTTTGACTAGAAAACCATGCTCCCTATTGAGAGCCAGTGGAGGGAACCACATAGATATGACACATGGTCTGTCTAACTATGCATCCACCCCTACAGAAAATCAATCCCATGGATAGAGGGAAACACATGGTTAGAACATGGCTTGTTTAACTATGTTCCAAATCATTCATCCCAAACAGAATAATGGTAGGGGTTTACAGTTAGGACACACAATTTGTCTAACTATGCGACCCTCTCCAAGAAATGATGCACGTGGTTTTTAATTTCCCTAAAATTATTTTTAAAAATCTCAAACCCATGGTTTAAGTATTAAATCAACCCACTCATACTGTAACATCCCAGGTAAATAAAGAATAAAGAATTTTCATATTTATTAATATTTACGAATTAAATATTAATTTTAATTAAAAGGGGTTTCTACGTTCGATAGCGTACTCGGTACGCAACGATGAGTTTCTTTGAAAAATTACGTTGCACACAAGTAATAAAATAATATTATTTTAAATGTTAGTTAACGAGTAGCCGTTGTACTAGCGGGAATGGATAGAAATAACTAAAATATGATTATATATGTTTTTAAATGTTTTTACATTTACCCAATAAAAGATAAAGTCTTAAAATACAGAAAGAGTTCAATTTTAGGCATTTATACCCTAATTTTCACGAAAGGTCCACTTATCACCTTTTGACGGAGAACCGTCATTAAATATAGTTTTGATCGATCTTATAAATTCTATTGGACCAAATATAACTCTTCTTTAGAATCGGGACATCAAAATTTACTTTGTGTAAATTTTTGGTACCTTTATGATAAAGTTCATTTTTTTAATGAATAGTGTAAAATGTTGTATTTTAATTCAAAACCTCTTTTTAATCTAATTTATTTATATGATTAGATTATCTTTTGAATTGGTTTTAAAGTGAAATTAGAAAATATTTTTACCATTAAATCCAATAGTGGTCGTTGGAATTAATTTCACTTTGAAATCGGACTTAAACTAGTGTCAATCTTTTGATACTTATTGTTTCATAAAAACACGCTATTTGCTCTGACAACGGGAATTAATTATTAAATTAATTAATGTGACTTATATGTTTTGAATTTTTTAAAATAGAATTCATTTTTGAATTCGTAATATCAAATATAGCTTAGGGTGAATTTTTGGTAATTTTCTGAAAAACTTCAATTTTTGATGAATAGTGAAACCACTAAGTGGTACTTATAAAGACTGATTTTCCGTTTAAATGAAATTTTGCCATCATTGTGTTTTGAATTTCAAAAATACGACATACATGGTTGTCATTAAGAAGTAAAATGTGGTTCAATGGGATTATAATAATTTTTTGGTGAATAGTAACTTATTAAGTTCTTAATCGCGATTAGTGGTAATTAGTGTAGTTTAAGGTAAAAATAATGCTTTAATAAAATAAGATGAGCTTGACACATGTCCTACCCTCATTGGTTGTGTCATGGCCGACCAAGACAAGCCATGAGTCAACTTGGGGACCCCATGGAGACATTTTGGCTGGGAAAGACATAAATGACTTTTTATTTAATGTAAAAGTAAAAATGACACAAACATGATATGTTTTACTAAAACAATTTTTAAATGGGGTTATACAAGTCAGATTTTTGATTATAAATAGTCATTGGAAAGATAAAAGATTTCCTACATCATAGTATTTTTTTATGATTTTTAGACATTAAATAAATTAAATTATTTATTACATAATAATGATGCAGCGATGACATCATTATTTGACGATTTAAATAAAATGGAAAGATCATGTAAAATCTATAAACTACACATTTCCAAAACTTATTGGATGGGTGTATTTCGAACCCTTATCACCTTATCCACGAATTATATCAATGTGGGACCTTTTAAAACCGAAACACATTTTCAAATAAAGTAATATTTCTTTACTTTCCAAAAGTGCCCCTCCTCTCCTCTTATAAAAGGCCCCCACCTCTACCTCATTTCACACACTCCTCAAGCCTTTGGATCGGCCAACCCCTGCCCATTTACTCTCTCCACATCTCTCTCCTCATCCTAGAGGATTACCTTTGGGCATAATCCTTTCAAAGGAAGCCTTTAGGCTCAAATCAAAAGGAGTTACACTTTTAAAGGTAATTCATTCTCTCATGTTCATTTGTTTTATTTTGTTTCTCCAACCCCCTAATCTCTTTTTATTTACTTATTTTGTAACAAAACCAGTATCTTCAATATAATAGGATGTTTTTATAAGATTTATTCGAGCTACACTCTCACACAACTACATCAAATGGTTAAAGAACATACGGTTTCCGTGGATGGCGAAATTCTGCCTCCCGAAACGATGATTGTTCAATACTCATTTAACACCTTCAAAGGTGGACATTATGATGTCACTATTTTTATATATGATATATGATGTGTTTATGTTTTCCTTAAGCTTATGTTTTTTTTCATTTTGGGCATACCTTTATGGTTTCCATTATGGGTAAACACGATATCTTCATTTAAGGAAGTGCGGACTACCGCCCCCTCAAAGTGATGTGATTCGTTAATGCCATATGTGGGACGTGTAAAGGATGGATTTAAAGTTATTATATATGATGTTATACTGGAATTATAATATTCCTCTATATAATTATTATTTCTTTCCATTAAAGTATGAGATAGAAATGAAAGTAGCGTTCATGCGTACGTACGACTTACCGTCTCCATGAACGGTGCATTTCATTTCTTATCCCCAAATGTAATGTACTATTAAAAGTACATGTATATAATGGATATATATAATTAATGATATATCTAAATGATGAATATAATTCTGGAATTAAAATATACATACCTCTCATTTATTTTTAATTCCATTAATATGACAAAGAAATGAAAGTAGCGTTCATGCGTATGTACGGCTTACCGTCTCCATGAACGGTGCATTTCATTTCGTACCTCTAAATGATTATGTAATATTATAAATACATGTAGATGCTGGATATATATGATATATATTATATCCAAATCGGGAATTTCATTCTGGATATAAAGAACTTTTGACCACACGAACAACATGTAATTGTAAGAAGTCAACTTTCGACTTAAGAACCAAATATTGACAAAACAAACACTATTAACTTAAACGGTTACATAATGTTTATAACATGGAAATAAGTGATATAAAAGGAATAATGAACTTTAAAAAGGTTCTTAATCAAGTATAAACTAACTCAAGTTTATTATTCAGGACGTTAAAGAACGATCGAGTCAAGTCGGACCCGAGGTAAGGGAACTTCTTAACCCAATTTCCATTCTTTGGGTTAATCTCCTACTTTAAAATTACGTCATGATATTATTATGTCCTATCTTGTATTTGTACTTTCATTATGTGTAATTATAGTGAATACAAATAATAGATCTATTTTATTTAAAAAAATGATCTTTGTAAGGGACTTCGTCTCAATCTCCTTTCGTTGAGGCATATTTCGTTTTATACACAACTTTCTTTTATACGGTGTATAAACCCCTTTGACTTTTAATTTTATACAAAAGGAATCTTTTTCTACAAAGCGTTTTACTAAACGACAAAAATGAATGTTTTTTTACGTACGCGGTGACAATGACCTTTTCCGCCACCACGAGTATTATTTGGTCTTTGTCTTTCTCAACAAGCCGTAATGTTTTTAGAATAAAATAAATACCATATACTCTTTTATGTATTTTGGTATTGAAAATGGTTTTGAAAAAGGATTCTATTATGTCAATATATTTATGATATATTGTGATTGAAATGTGGAAATGTTATCATTCCTTTATATTGGTTTTATGTTTTATGATTTTATACTGGTACTTGGACATTTTAACGGGTGGTTACGTTATAAACCATATGACGGGTGGTGCCATGAATACCAGGATGGGTGGTTACGTTATAACCTCCAATGCATTGGGTATGGAAGTCGGCCGTATGGATATTCCATTAAGTATGTATGGAAATTGGCCATATGGCTATTCCATTAAGTGATATGTGTGGAAGTCGACCGTATGGTTATTCCACTTAAGTATGTTTATGTCCCAAGTTACCTTTATATATGTTATGTGTTCTTTTTATGGATTTTATGGTAATCCTTTGGTTACAAAAAGGTAAGTAATGATACTTTATTCAGTGAAGAGTTTTTACAACTTCATGAAGGTGAAGGTATTACTTTGATAGTGTATACATGGTTTACTTGATTTTGAAAAACTAACAATTTTCATTCTTTGTGTATCCCTTACTGAGCTTTTTATGCTCACCCCAAGTTTTTTTGAAATGTTTTTCACAGGACTTAATGTGGAATAAGGTCAAGGATGGGATCAAGGGAATGTCATGCTATATAAAACATGGAACTAGACATGTTTCTTTTAAGAGTTTTTTATTTATTTATGGAAACTTAGTAGAAGTGACTACTTTGTAATCTTTTGAGATGTAATAGTTATGTTCTAATTCTCTAAAACTCTAAACCTGAGAAGATCCTCAACGTGTAATCTTGTGATAACTCAAGATTAAGTAAGGTTTAAGGATGGGGCCTTATAGTTGGTATCAGAGGTCGGTTTAGACAACTTTAGAAGTTAGAAAAGTGTTAAATTATAATATGATTGAAATGATATATCATTTATGGATTACCATGTTGCTTCGCCTAAGATATTTCTGTGTTCAGAATGGTTTTATGCAGAGGAAACAAAGCAGCTATGTTGGGACGACATCAGGAGGAAGATAACCTTCCAAATTAGCAACCTGAGATGGTCGGAATCGGAACTGAACAGTTTGTTACAGTGATGACACAGTTGACTCAGGATATAAATGGTGGTGGCATCCATGCACGAGATCAGCCAGATCAACCACAGAGGAACATGTCAGTGGTGGAACATTTAATGAGGCAACATCCCCCATCATTCAGAGGATCATCTGACCCTGTGCAAGATGAAGGGTGGACTAAAGCACTGGAGAAGATTTTTGATGTCATGGGGTGTTCAGAACATCAAAAGGTTAGTCTTGATGTTTACCGTTTTGAAGGTGAAGCTGATCAGTGGTGGTCGATGGTGAAAAATATAAGGGATAGTGATGAGATTGAGGATCTTCACTGGGACGAATTCAAAGGTATGTTTCTTGAGAAATATTTTCCTAAGGTGGTTCGTCTTAGGATGGAAAAACAGTTCCTATAATTGAGGCAGGAGGATGATTCAGTGGCTGCTTATGAAGAAAAGTTCACTCGATTGGCAAGGTATGCTCCAAACTTCATACGAGATCTTGATAGTAAAATAAACCATTTTTACTCAGGGTTAAAGCCAAAGTATCGAAGGGCTTTAGCTTCTCGTGAGTTCAAAATTTATGAAAAACTTGTTCGATGTGCGGAGAAGGTGGAAATGGAGTTTGCCGATGATCAGGTGTTCTATGACAAACAACAAAATAAGAGGTCTAGTTGGCAGGAAAAGGGGAAGAATTCATCAAAGAAGCAAGGAGGTAAGAAAACCAAATATCCATCCTGTGAGAGGTGTGGTAAAATGCATCCTGGAGAATGTTTATCCAAGCCTGGTAAGTGCTTTCGGTGTGGTAAGTCTGGTCATATTGCTCGTAACTGTAAGGAAGATGATCAAGCAAGAAATGAAAAGCCAACGGTAAGATGTTTTAAGTGTAATTAAATGGGTCATTATGCAAACGAGTGTCCAACGAAGAACTCAACTGGGGGAATGCAGCCAGACTACAAGCAGAAAGGGGTGGTGAAATCCTTTGCAACAACTTCAGTAGATGTTGGGCCATCGAATGAAGTGGTATCAGCTCCAGGGAGCTCAATATTCTTTGAAGATTGACTTGAGGTTGGGGAACCATCAGTTGAAAGTAAAAGAAGAAGACGTTCCGAAGACTGCGTTCCATACTAGATATGTCCATTATGAATTTGTAGTTATTCCTTTTGGGTTAACCAATGCACCTGCTGTATTCATGGACCTTATGAATAAAATTTTCCATGAGTTCTTGGATAAGTTTGTGTTTGTGTTTTGAGGTTTGGGAATAGGTTATGTGTGCCTTGTGATTCACAGTTGAAGAGAGAGTTGTTATGTGAAGCTCATAGTTCTTCGTTTTCAGTTCATCCTGGCAGTACTAAGATATATAGAGATCTGCGGGAGTATTACTGGTGGGATGGAATGAAAAGAGATATTGCTGATTTTACTGTGAAGTGTTTGACATGTCAACAGGTTAAAGCAGAGCGGCAGTTACCGAAAGGGATGATTCATCCTTTACCAGTGCCAGAGTGGAAATGGGAAAACATATCCATGGACTTTGTTGTGGGATTACCGAGGACATCTCGAGGTAATAATGCAATCTGGGTTATTGTTGATCGCTTGACCAAATCTGCTCATTTCCTTTCTATACGAGATACTTTCTCTCTAGATCAACTTTCCCGTCTGTATCTTAAAGAGATAGTCAGGTTACATGGAGTTCCCCTCTCCATTTTATCAGATCGTGATCCCAGGTTCACTTCTAACTTTTGGAAAGGCCTTCAGAAGTCGTTGGGTACTGAATTAAATTTTAGTACAGCTTTTCATCCTCAATCAGATGGGCAGTCAGAACGAACAATCCTGACATTAGAGGATATGCTACGAGCTTGTTCTATGGATTATCAGGGAAGTTGGGACCAACATCTTTCTTTGGTTGAGTTTCTTATAATAACAGTTTTCATTCCAGTATACAGATGGCACCATTTGAGGCATTATATGGGAAGCGGTGTCGAACTCCAACATTTTGGGATGAAGTGGGTGAAAGGAAGCTGATGGGACCAGAATTGGTAGAAGAGATGGCAGAAAATGTTCAGTTGATTCAGAAGTACATGAGAACAGCTCAGAGCAAGCAGAAGAGTTATGCGGATAACCGGAGGAAGGATCTCTCTTTCGAGGTAGGTGATCATGTTTTTCTCAAGGTTTCTCCTTGGAAAAGTGTGATGAGATTTGGTAAGAAAGGAAAGCTGAGTCCAAGGTTTATTGAACCATATGAAATTCTGGAGAGAGTTGGATCAGTTGCATACCGGGTGGCTTTACCTCCGAGTTTATCTCAGGTACACAATGTTTTTCATGTTTTAATGTTGAGGAAGTATATGCCAGATCCATCTCATGTTTTGAGTCCAGAGGTAGTTCAGCTGGAAGAGAACCTATCTTATGAGGAACAACTGGTCCAGATTCTTGACCACAGGGAGCAGGTGTTACGGAATAAGGTGATTCATCAGGTAAAGGTTTTGTGGAAAAACCATGTGATTGAAGAGGCAACGTGGGAATCTGAAAATGCTATGAGGGATAAATACCCCCACTTATTTTGATAAGTGAATAAAATTGCGAGGACGCAATTCCCAAAAAGGGGGGAAGGATGTAACATCCCAGGTAAATAAAGAATAAAGAATTTTCATATTTATTAATATTTACGAATTAAATATTAATTTTAATTAAAAGGGGTTTCTACGTTCGATAGCGTACTCGGTACGCAACGATGAGTTTCTTTGAAAAATTACGTTGCACACAAGTAATAAAATAATATTATTTTAAATGTTAGTTAACGAGTAGCCGTTGTACTAGCAGGAATGGATAGAAATAACTAAAATATGATTATATATGTTTTTAAATGTTTTTACATTTACCCAATAAAAGATAAAGTCTTAAAATACAGAAAGAGTTCAATTTTAGGCATTTATACCCTAATTTTCACGAAAGGTCCACTTATCACCTTTTGACGGAGAACCGTCATTAAATATAGTTTTGATCGATCTTATAAATTCTATTGGACCAAATATAACTCTTCTTTAGAATCGGGACATCAAAATTTACTTTGTGTAAATTTTTGGTACCTTTATGATAAAGTTCATTTTTTTAATGAATAGTGTAAAATGTTGTATTTTAATTCAAAACCCCTTTTTAATCTAATTTATTTATATGATTAGATTATATTTTGAATTGGTTTTAAAGTGAAATTAGAAAATATTTTGACCATTAAATCCAATAGTGGTCGTTGGAATTAATTTCACTTTGAAATCAGACTTAAACTAGTGTCAATCTTTTGATACTTATTGTTTCATAAAAACACGCTATTTGCTCTGACAGCGGGAATTAATTATTAAATTAATTAATGTGACTTATATGTTTTGAATTTTGTAAAATAGACTTCATTTTTGAATTCGTAATATCAAATATAGCTTAGGGTGAATTTTTGGTAATTTTCTGAAAAACTTCAATTTTTGATGAATAGTGAAACCACTAAGTGGTACTTATAAAGACTGATTTTCCGTTTAAATGAAATTTTTCCATCATTGTCTTTTGAATTTCAAAAATCCGACATACATGGTTGTCATTAAGAAGTAAAATGTTGTCCAATGAGATTATAATAATTTTTTGGTGAATAGTAACTTATTAAGTTCTTAATCGCGAATAGTGGTAATTAGTGTAGTTTAAGGTAAAAATAATGCTTTAATAAAATAAGATGAGATTTACACATGTCCTACCCTCATTGGTTGTGTCATGGCCGACTAAGATAAGCCATGAGTCAACTTGGGGACCCCATGGAGACATTTTGGTTGGGAAATGACATAAATAACTTTTTATTTAATGTAAAAGTAAAAATGACACAAACATGATATGTTTTACTAAAACAATTTTTAAATGGGGTTATACATGTCAGATTTTTGATTATAAATATTCATTGGAAAGATAAAAAGATTTAATAAATCATAGTATTTTTTTATGATTTTTATACATTAAATAAATTAAATTATTTATGACATAATAATGATGCAACGATGACATCATTATTTGACGATTTAAATAAAATGGAAAGATCATGTAAAATCTATGAACTACACATGTCCAAAACTTATTGTATGGGTTGATTTCGAACCCTTATCACCTTATCCACGAATTATATCAATGTGGGACCTTTTAAAACCGAAACACATTTTCAAATAAAGTAATATTTCTTTACTTTCCAAAAGTGCCCCTCCTCTCCTCTTATAAAAGGCCCCCACCTCTACCTCATTTCACACACTCCTCAAGACTTTGTCTCGGCCAAACCCTAACCATTTACTCTCTCCACATATCTCTGCTCATCCTAGAGGATTCCCTTTGGGCAGAATCCTTTCAAAGGAAGCCTTTAGGCTCAAATCAAAAGGAGTTACACTTTTAAAGGTAATTCATTCTCTCATGTTCATTTGTTTTATTTTGTTTCTCCAACCCCCTAAACTCTTTTTATTTACTTATTTTGTAACAACACCAGTATCTTAAATATACTAGGATGTTGTTATAAGATTTATTCGAGCTACACTCTCACAAAACTACATCAAATGGTTAAAGAACATACGGTTTCTGTGGATGACGAAATTCTGCCTCCCGAAACGATGATTGTTCAATACTCATTTAACACCTTCAAAGGTGGCCATTATGATGTCACTATTTTTATATATGATATATGATGTGTTTATGTTTTCCTTAAGCTTCTGTTTTTTTCATTTTGGTCATACCTTTATGGTTTCCATTATGGGTAAACACGATATCTTCATTTAAGGAAGTGCGGACTACCGCCCCCTCAAAGTGATGTGATTCGTTAATGCCATATGTGGGACGTGTAAAGGATGAATTTAAAGTTATTATATATGATGTTATACTGGAATTATAATGTTCCTCTATATCATTATTATTTCTTTCCATTAAAGTATGAGATAGAAATGAAAGTAGCGTTCATGCGTACGTACGGCTTACCGTCTCCATGAACGGTGCATTTCATTTCTTATCCCCAAATGTAATGTACTATTAAAAGTACATGTATATAATGGATATATATAATTAATGATATATCTAAATGATGAATATAATTCTGGAATTAAAATATACATACCTCTCATTTAGTTTTAATTCCATTAATATGACAAAGAAATGAAAGTAGCGTTCATGCGTACGTACGGCTTACCGTCTCCATGAACGGTGCATTTCATTTCGTACCTCTAAATGATTATGTAATATTATAAATAATTGTACATGCTGGATATATATGATATATATTATATCCAAATCGGGAATTTCATTCTGGATATAAATAACTTTTGACCACACGAACAACATGTAATTGTAAGAAGTCAACTTTCGACTTAAGAACCAAATATTGACAAAATAAACATTATTAACTTAAATGGTTACATAACGTTTATAACATGGAAATAAGTGATATAAAAGGAATAATGAACTTTAAAAAGGTTCTTAATCAAGTATAAATTAACTCAAGTTTATTATTCAGGACGTTAAAGAATGATCGAGTCAAGTCGGACCCGAGGTAAGGGAACTTCTTAACCCAATTTCCATTCTTTGGGTTAATCTCCTACTTTAAAATTACATCATGATATTATTATGTCCTATCTTGTATTTGTACTTTCATTATGTGTAATTATAGTGAATACAAATAATAGATCTATAGTATTTAAAAAATTGATCTTTGTAAGGGACTTCGTCTCAATCTCCTTTCATTGAGGCATATTTCGTTTTATACATAACTTTCTTTTATACGGTGTATAAACCCCTTTGACTTTTACTTTTATACAAAAGGAATCTTTTTATACGAAGCGTTTTACTAAACGACAAAAAGGAATGTTTTTTTTACGTACGCGGTGACAACGACCTTTTCCGCCACCGCGAGTATTATTTGGTCTTTGGCTTTCTCAACAAGCCGTAATGTTTTTAGAATAAAATAAATACCATATACTCTTTTATGTATTTTGGTATTGAAAATGGTTTTGAAAAAGGATTCACTTATGTCAATATATTTATGATATATTGTGATTGAAATGTTGAAATGTTATCATTCCTTTATATTGGTTTTATGTTTTATGATTTTATACTGGTACTTGGATATTTTAACGGGTGGTTACGTTATAAACCATATGACGGGTGGTGCCGTGAATACCAGGACGGGTGGTTACGTTATAAACTCCAATGAATTGGGTATGGAAGTCGGCCGTATGGCTATTCCATTAAGTATGTATGGAAATTGGCCGTATGGCTATTCCATTAAGTGATATGTGTGGAAGTCGACCGTATGGTTATTTCACTTAAGTATGTTTATGTCCCAAGTTACCTTTATATATGTTATGTGTTCTTTTTATGGATTTTATGGTAATCCTTTGGTTACAAAAAGGTAAGTAATGATACTTTATTCAGTGAAGAGTTTTTACAACTTCATGAAGGTGAAGGTATTACTTTGATAGTGTATACATGGTTTACTTGATTTTGAAAAACTAACAGTTTTCATTCTTTGTGTATCCCTTACTGAGCTTTTTTATGCTCACCCCAAGTTTTTTTGAAATGTTTTTCACAGGACTTAATGTGGAATAAGGTCAAGGATGGGATCAAGGGAATTTCATGCTATATAAAACATGGAACTAGACATGTTTCTTTTAAGAGTTTTTTATTTATTTATGGAAACTTAGTAGAAGTGACTACTTTGTAATCTTTTGAGATGTAATAGTTATGTTCTAATTCTCTAAAACTCTAAACCTGAAAAGATCCTCAACGTGTAATCTTGTAATAACTCAAGATTAAGTAAGGTTTAAGGCTGGGGCCTTATACATACCTAATATTATTTTTAGGTTGTTTAGGATCTCAATAACAAAGTTTGGCTCCTCTAAATCCTTTCCTTGGTAGATTGAAGTGGTGTTGATCTCGATCGATCACATTCAGGTAAGTAGATCTCCTTTTGTGTGTGTTCTCCCAATATTCCTTCATATCATACTTAGAGAGTGTTATATAATTATGTACTTGATACATCTAAACCTTTTTTCAATGGATATAATACTTGTATTGTTACATCTTGATTCTAGATCTAATTTTTTGATCTTATTCACCTTCGATCATCTTTGGCATTCCCATTGTGGGCGTTGATCATTTGATTTTGTGATTTAAAGGTAGGTGGTTCTATTTGAGATTTTACATTTAATTAAAAATTTTAATTTCATTATTTGTTTAAATATATTTCAATTTATTCATAAAACCTCAATTTGAAATGATTTGATTATGAAATTTTAAATAGCATGAATTTTGAGAACAACCCCCAATTCCAATGGAATTGGAATTGTAGGGTGAATTTAAAAAATGTTGTAATTGATGAAATCATTTTAGAATTGTTTTGATAAAAATGGATTAAATTGAAATGATGAAAACTTATGATTGGTTTTGTATTGAAAATTCATGAAATAATGAAAAACCCATGTTTTGGTTTTGAAATTGAATTGGAATATTGAAACTAGAAAGTGGGAAATTGAATTGTAAATGATGATTGATTTGAAATGAGTCAATTTTCCTATTATTGATTGATTGATTGAGAACATGCAAGCCTGAGTAGTTAATGGTTATTTGGGACAAGAACACTAGGATCCTGATCCCCTATAAATGGATTTATGATGCCAACTCTAATAAAAAACTTATTTGGCATGATTATCCCTGATGGGATAGTGATGAGTCCTATTCATCCTGATCTCGAGGGATGTGTGAACACATGTTTCTCTGTGATCACTAATTTGAAAAGTATAATGATCCTATAATAAAAAAATAGCATACTCTAGGGAAGAAGACCATGATGCTTGTTTTGTATGATTTGATTATATATATTTCATTGATTATAGAACTATTTTACTTATTATAAATGATTTATTTAGATTCTTTTATATAAAATTTTTATTTAATCCATGTTTAAAATGTTTTCCATCTATTTAAAAGAAATCATGTTTTGTTTTAAATATGAAAATTATACATTATTCCATGACCTATTTTATTTAAATTGAAATAATGATTGGTTTATTGTTATGGAATATATTATTGAACACTTGGTGAAACAATAATGGGATTTATAGATCACAAACTACCTTTTCCTTAGAGAATTTGTAGATTTTCTTATTCTAGGCCATAGAAAAGGGAAAGCGACACTTGGAGGTGGTGAATATTCTTGATCCTTTGGGCTCGGGAGTGATGATGGTGACTGTAGAGACCCCAAACTTGATGTACATGGACATTACATTACTTTTGAGGAATACTTAATACATAACAAAAACCAACACTCAAGGACCGTAATAGTTTAGTGTCTTTGGAAACTCGGAACATAATCTTCTAATCATGGTAAAAGATCTTCAACATCTCCCATAAAGATATTCCCCTTTTATTTTCTTACCTAAAACCTTTCTTTATATCCTGTGGAAAAGAAAACATATAAAGGGTGATCTCAAATTCTCAGTAAGGGTAATCATGGAGAAAATAAAACAAACCATATATATTTGAACTTAAAAACATGAACATAATGTTTAAACATCAAAATCTTGAGCAATAACATAAAACATGGAAGTATGTAAGGAATATATCATAATGGAACTTCAATCATTATAAAATATCATGGTAATAAATCATGTAATTGTGTAAAACCATTAATCAAAAGATATTATTTCCATAGTAGCCAAGGCATTGCTGTCAAGATCATCTTAGTGGACAAAGTCCCTTTCTGAATCGAGTTCACTCCTTGTTTCAGTCCTGTAACACTGAACCAGATTAACTTATCATTCCGTCCATGTCTATATTAGGAGATATAATCTTTTCCCAATTAATTTTAGGGAGATATAGGTCCCACCCATATCATAATGAAATTATTCTTAAGTGTGCCACAACATAAACATAAATCATTCATCATAACCCAAGAATAAAATGGGTTTCATAAACATATCCCATCATAACATAATCCATATAAAAAAATGGATATCATTTCATCATAAGAAAAGTGAAACCATTTAAATCATAGAGAAATTATACTTGAAACATACACATATGAAATAATGCCATCTTATATGGAAAACAGTTTTGATAAAACATTTGAAATGAATTCTTGAGGAAAATATCCTTTCTTTTTCAAAATAATTTTCTTTTCAAAAAATGCCATGTAATTTTAAAAGAAAATGATATTTTTGAAAATAGTCATTAAATCTTGTAGATTAAGCTTCATGAAAATAAGGCGTTATGAAACCGTAAAAATCTGTTCATGCCGTATAAGTTAAAAAACCATTCTTCTCGTACTTTTGCCGGAAAAGTCAAAAAAGTACCTCGTAACAAAAACAAAATAAATATTCTTTACATACCATGTAGTAAAAGTCAAAAATGGATAAAAATGACTTTAAACATACATGAAAACATTTTTATAAAACATGGAAATGGATGATAAATATAACCCCAGTAAATAGTTACGAATAAACAATCTCGGATAAAAACGAGATTGGAAAAGTTATCCCTTACCTTATGTCCGATATGCATCATATGTATCCAAAACTCCTGTATAATTATTTAAACAATTTCATTTACTTATTACATAATCATATTCTTTGTTATGATATCATATATGGTTCTATTATTAATTTATATTACCCGTTCTTTTATAAATTCCATGTTAAAGCAGCGTTTTGGGTAAAATCATTTCATTTATCGTACGTGTTTCGATTTTTTGTTCTAGATATTATTACTTATATACTGATTTACTTAATTCCAGAATGTAAAACATGATTTATATATAATATATATTCAGTATATAAATATATATGATATATCGATAAATGGAATGAAATACACCGTTCATGGAGACGGTAGGCCGTACGTACTCATGAACACTGTTTTCGTTTCCTTATTGAATTGAATGGAATTAAGTAAATAAAACATATATGTACATAAATCCAGTATCATTATTATATAATATATTTCATGATTATTTATTATATATGCTTTATAATCATACTTGAATGGTTAATCATGGAAAATGAATCTCATCGCGTTCGTGGAGATGGTAGTCCGTACGTACGCACGAGCGATGATATCATTCCCATAATTATTGAGTAGAATTGGAGTGGATGATATAATATATCAGAATCAGTATGATGTTATAATAACCATATATAGTTATTATTTACACCATTATACGCATCCATGTAAGGTGGTGGTGGAAAAACAGATTACACCACAGCGTAGAGACGGTATTCCGTACGTACGTACGCGCGGTGATTTCATCTTCCGTAGGATGGATAGAAGGTGAAATAGGGTTGTTTCATATTTATAATAACATATAATTATATAAGTAATACTGATTTTATTACTTTATAATGAAACAACTAAAGAAGAATAAGTTTAAGAAGAAAGAAATTTGAAAGAATCAGTAGAAGAGATTACCTCTTCTTCGACGCACCTCCTTTAAACTTCTTCTTAGGGCACTAGAGTCGGTCTTTTGAGAAGACTAGAACCTCTATTATATAACTATAGAGGTTTATAAGAGTAATTGGTAGGGGTTGGAAGAGATTAAAGGCTCAAAAGGGTGTTAAGAGAAGAGGGAAGGGGTGCCCTTTTTATAAGGGAGGGGAGGGGTACCTTTGGTAACATAAGAAATATTAATTTATAATAAATTCAACCTCACATAAAAACCTCAAAAAATGACTCAAATACAAATATTAGATGAGATAGGGTTTTAATATCATCAAAAAAATAAAATTTAGACATGTTGGAAATTTATTTTAAACATTATCAACTTCATTTGTCCTTATTTAATCTATTTAATTTTATTTGTGGTAATAAGATTCTAATTTTTAAATTGTTATAAATAATTACTTATGTGTTCTGAATTTTCCATAATTGGATATTTTATGACATTTTAGACCATATAAATTTCAATTTATAATTTTTTAAATATTTTTGTGATTTTTAAACAATTTTATATTATGTTATTTTTATAAAATAACAATAATGTCAATTTTGACACTATTCATTTATTTGAATTTAAATAAACTCGAAACAGAAGATATGTTCGAAATAAAATATTTAATAGATTAATAACATGTCATATTTATCTATAAAATTCGTGGAGAACATTAAATAGTTCATATAATATTTATTTTAATATTTTTAAAACCATTTATTTGGTATGTCTCTTAATAAAATAATTATTACAACATTTTTTTATAATTATTTAATATACTTATTTGTTGCATAAAAATTAAAAATAAAATCCTATGATGAATATAAATATCATATATTTTATAATAATACTTTTACTCGAATTTATCCTCTTAAAATCACAACATGTAAATTTTTATGTTTATTAAATTATGAAGGTGACAAATTTGGAATCATTTAAAATAAAATAATATAAGTGTCATAATATTCTTTATAAGGATCAAAATTGTTACCAATTAGGAAATTGGATGCTTAGGGTTTATATATACAATACCAATAAGTCTTGGTCAGGTTTATGGTCCTTTTGATGTGTATTATTATTTCAATAAAAACTATATTATTGATTTTTCACCAAATAAATAATTTCTACATCATTAATGTATAAGATAATAAGGTAAATAAATAATTATTAAAATTTAAAAATAAATTACCATGATAAATAAAAACATTTTATCTTTAAAATGAGTATTTATAAACGAATTTATATTCTGTATAACCTTATATTAAAAATAGTTTAATTATTAAAGTTTGAGTGAGACATATTTCACTTTATTTTAAATAAAATAAATTAAATGTCTTAATCACATCCAAGTGGGTTCAAATGGATTCCATTTCGACCGAAATTTTCCATAGGACGAAATATAATCATCCAATTATATTAAGAAAAGTGTTAGGGTAATTTTATTAATATTATATTTACCCTCAATTACCCGATTTACCTTTAACTATGGTAAATAAAATTTACCGTAGTTACTATTCATAGTACCCAAAAATAAAAAGTAGCCTATTAACATAATTTGGACCTATTGATTCAAAATATGGAATCCATTTTTCATAATTCAAATCACATAAGTTTCAGAAATTAATTTAAAATTAATCCCATTGTTAGGAAAACGAGTTTTAAAAGTTAAAACATTGCAAAAGATTGAAATGATTTTACCTATGAATTCAATGTAAAATCAATGCTAATGATATAAGTTATATTAAATGGTAAAAATATATTCTATTTATACTTTAAAAACATTAAATATTATAATTTAACCATATAAATTATTATGATGAAAAAAGTTGTTTTTAATTAAAATATAGCATGTTTTTACTATTCATTAAAATATGAAAGTTATCAGAATAATATGAAAAATTTATCGAAAGTAAATTTTTATATCCTGATTCCAAATAAGAATTTTATTTTGTCAAATTTAACTTATAAACATATCAAAAACTATATTTAAAGTGGGTGCGCCATCAAAAGGTGACAAAGCTGCATTTTTTGAAAAATACTTATTTTACCTGAAAAATTTATATTGTTCTCATACCATGTTCTAGAAAATGTGTAAGATGAATAATAATGTTATAAAATTAAAAATGTAGTTAATACTATTCATAACATATAGTCCATAATATTATAACAATATATCGTTGTTTAGTGAAATCCGGTATTGCGTACTACACACGCTATCGAGGAAGGTCGCGATTGCGTGTAATGCAAGCCAAGTCAGGGATGCGTGTAGTGAAAGCTCCCTTTGGTGTTGCATATAAAATAATTCAACACTTATTTCATTTATACATTAAACAAAATCTATACTTAATTTTGCGTAGAATAATTTCTACAAAACAAACTTAAAATTGTGTGTAACACGAGCCAAGAATAGTGTTGTGTATACGGTGTTGCGTATAGAACAAGCTAATTTTAGTGTCACGTTCAATACAAGACATGAATGAAATTAGAAAGAATAATTCTCATAAAATCTCAGGTTTTTACAGTGACTGGTGGAGTTTAGGTACACTTATTACATAGGTTTTTGATACTTTTGATAGTTTCTTAATGGTAGTTTGGGTTTATATGTCTTTGAGTTGTTCATCTATATGATTGGGTAATATTTCACCCATTTTACTTTTGGTACTTTCTCCTTGAGAATTTTTGATATACTGACTTGTATATTTTTATATTTTCCTATTTTTTTATAAAAATTGTTCCCTATTTATTATTGTATGATGCAAGTTCTAGTCGACAACCCATGGGGATCAGGAACACCCTTCGAGCTATGTCAGATCTAGATTGGGTATCTGGGTACCAGGGTATCCAGGATGGTTCATGATAGTTATATGAAAAATTTTATAGTTGGTATCAATGTTATCAGGTATATTATGTGTTTGTGGCTCTGGATTCAGGAGAAAAGGCCTAGGTAATCACATTGATGTTTAAATAATGTAATATTTGAACTCTTGTATAATGGGTAGGACATATGGTCCCTTTATTAAGATATACTAAATAAGTGTATTACCAAATCTAGATAATTGACATACAATTTTATTATCTATTTGGAATAGGGGTATGTGATGTTATCATCTATATGGGTGAATGAAATGTGTTGTCTTCATCAATTTATTTAGTTTATACTTGAATAATTGAGAATGTATGAATAATCTATTTGAGATTGAAATAATCCATGTATCATGGTCTCTTGATGTATTAGAAAAAGTGATTTTATGATTATACATACTTGTATATGATACAAATGGTGTATACATGTATGGTTATACATGTGTTTGATAAAGATAAAAAAGTATCCATTTGTAGCTTGAGTAGAGTTCATTATTTCACAGAGGAACTCTTTCCTTACAATTATGGATTAGGGAATTCATAATCATTATAAATGCTAAAAAGTCCAGTGGGGTCACACTTTATGATTATGTAAACGAGGATTATTTAAAAAAAATATTTGTACAAAAACCTTGAGATATACCCCTAAAAGTGTTTAGAGGATATACAAAAGAAGTTTTAGATATATTTTTAAAAGTTTTTACATATAATGTAACATATAGTGAGAATGAATGATATATGTAACTCTCTTTGACCGGTTTACCTGAATAACTTTGAGTAGGGTGGAACTACATGTCCTTAGGAATACCTCCCTGTACACTAGAGGTGGATAGATAATAATGAGGGTATAGAGGTGAAAGTGGGGAGAATATACTCTCATGTTAGTGTGCCAAAAAGAAGTGAAAAATTAGATAAAACCTAACACAAAATGAGATAAATATAACTGAAAACACATTCCATACCATTTTTTTGTACAAGTATGCATTAGGAATAACATAAAAGATCACCTGAGGTGGGTCAATCTCTTACATCTGATCATAAAATAACAAACTTGTGACCACATCTCTGTACACTAAGGAAGCACCCAGTTCTATCTCAAACATCATCGATGTAACCAACCCGTGCCATAACCCATCACTGGATTGCTCTAACTTCTACTTCAAGGCCATTCCCTATCCTGAAATACTAAACATGAAAACTACATGCACATTGGGATTCACATGTATGGTGTGAGTATTCATTAGGACACTATAAATGACACAGAAATAGATCCAATAATATCTAAGTGCATTTAGAACATGAAATGACAACCAAAAATAAACCATACTAGTCTATTGATACATGGGGGTACTATACTATCACCCTTATGCACCGACCTACCCACTTTGTAAAGTGATAGAGTGGGATGATGTACATGCATCCTAAACACACTCAAAGGGCCACATGGTCCTCCATATTCCTCATCATAAAACCAATTACTTTATATCAACATTATAAATATCTAGAATCCATATTCAAGTATGGTGATGTATGAATCAACATATATCTCTGGTAAAGACAAATCCCCACTATTTGAGTATACGTACACAAATTGATCATGAAAACCATGTCTCCACCAATGGGGTATTCCGCCTCTATATAACTAACCCAACTTCCACAAGTCACCCGGTGTCAAAACACCACCTTGATCCATGGAAAATATCTACAACATATCCCCACACAATCATGATGATCAACATCATCACCTTCATTCCATGAAAACTTTAGAGTATATCACTAAAATCAGAGTGACCAAGTCACCTAGTCATCCTATGTGAAAACAATACAGTGGCCTCATCCCCAATATTAAGTGACATCACTAACAACCAATGAATTTTAAAAAAGTATAACATCATCGATACACATTTGATAACCATCATCTCCCTAAGAATACCTGAAAAATAACCGCCATCCTACATCCAGTGAATGAGTCACCACACAAAACAACACACAACCAATGATGAAAATCTACACACAATTAAAATTTCATTACATTGTGACACAACTCACTTATCATAATTCAAATCAATAAACACTCCTCTTAGACGATGACTCATATTTTATAGGCTATGCATCCAAGTAATGCACTAATACTATATTAGGTACCCTTAGGATCCCCGTTTAGATTACCAAACCATTAAACACATATAATATCATCCACAACCAATTTTCCCTTTAAGATAATATACCTCCCATGGCTGGAACATCCGAATGATGGTCGAAACCATCTCTTAATAGACCTAAGTAAGTCTATATGCAGTTTCCTACAACTTATCTTAGCTTGCGAAACAACAAAAAACTATTTTCAAAACTCTCCCTCATAGAATTTATATTTAGGTTATCATCATCAGTGACTCCCAACATCCAACACCAATCCCCCAGAACCTCCCTTATGCTAATTAGCACTTCAAAACCCCTCAAATTACATGGGAACCAACATTGGTCCAATCGTATCAACATATTTCTTATGCCCCTACCCCCATTATAACACATCACATACACAAATATATATTGCTAGAAGAAATTTAAAGTCCACACATTAGAATTAGTAGAACCCCGATCATTGAATATTATAATCTGGATTAACCTCTCATAGATTAAATCAAGAAACCTATCATTAAACATTAAATTAGGTCAAACCAGTGAGAAAAATTGAGACAATAATAGTAATAGATAAAAAAGGGAAAAAAAATTATAGCCTTAACCATGGTGATTCCAAGGGGATGAAAATATGATGGTCAAACTAAGAACGAGATATATCTAACCTTATAGGAAGAAGAATGGATGGATAAGAGTGGGGGAGTTTGAACAGATGGTTGTGGGAAGAAATGATAAATTCCTCATTTTATTAGGCATTTAACCATTAATTTTTTAATTATAATGTTAACAAAAACTCATTAGGGGGGATATTCTGGTGTGATAATATAGTTCATAGCATAACACCCCTGTTGAGGTTACATTGCGACGTGGCCACTTTGGGTCATAATGAAATTTCTCACTCTCGGGAAGAACCAAAATCAATAACCACCCCACCTCAGGGTCATGTACCCTATCCTTCATGGTGAAATTATTTTATTTTCTGGGGTTCATGACATAGCCACATCCCATTACAGTGTTATCAGCCTCATACACCAAATTTTTTAATCTTATGCATCCATTTCCATTCTGTAATTCCCTACAACACATCATGAACTTTGAATTGTAGTATAATTTCATCTTGAAATCATTCAAAAAACGTAATCACCAATCCTTGACTTCCACCAAATCCACCAATAGAGTAAAACCATTAAAATATACATAATTGAGCCATATTAAAACCCAATATTACTCACATAATGACCTAGTACATTACAACCTCCCCATAAAACATCTCATCCTCAAGTTATTTTCGACCACAATGCTAACACAACACCCAATAACATGCCCATGAAAAATCACCCATGCCCTAATCCACTACTTGAATCCATTGATAAAATACTAAAAAAACACCAAAGGAAACCTTTAATTCCTAGATACCATAGCCAACTGACTCATAAAAACCAATGATGAATGTGGGTTCTCCCCACTATAAGAATTAATAATTACTTATAACTCATAAAAAATTCACCCCACAACCACCAGTTACCTGATCCAGTCCCAAAATGATATCCTAGAACATATAAATATCGAATACAAAACATACTAAATCCACTTCATAACCACCGTTAAAAACCCATCCATGTATTTCCCACTCAACTAACTCATCAATGACACTTACATCTTATAAATAACCTGACACCTTAACACTCTATTGGTTGGGTTCACCATATTCATCACCCATGGTGACACTAAAATTCCAATTTTAAACAAACATTACATGAAAAATTAACTATGGAGCACTCCCCACTATAGGTGTGCCCTTATACCTAACCAATGACACCAACTTACCATATATTGTTATAAATAAAATTATTATAGCTATAAACCTCACTCACTACTTTACATAACATACATTTCATTCCATGAAAAATCAATAATTCCTAGTGCTCAACCCATTTCACTAGTTACATCACTAGACTAGAAGATCGATCACTCTAGCTCAACCTCAAACCATGTCATTCTTGGACTAATATTATATTGCATCATGCATACATGAGTATCCATACACCCTTAAGATACCCTGCCATATCATAGAGATTCATACTCTTCCCATCTTAAACCACTCAAGGCATCCCACATACCTACCCACTCTAGGACTCCATCACCTTCAAGAATTAAAACATCACATCATTTAGTCTCCAGGTACAAGAACCACACATATGCATGATCCACATAATCTTTATTAGGAAATATCTGATACCATAAAATAAACATGTCCGTCTGATTACAATTACACTAAAAATTTATATAGGAAAACACCATAAAAGTTATTTTTGAAACTTTTAATAATGGGAACTCCTCCAAGAACCATAATGTAATACCCCGATCTTCCACGATACGCTTCTCATTCAATAATGCAATAGCTTGCATTGTACGCAACTTCGAGTTCTAAAACACCGCGACTAATCAAAGTAGCTGTTATGAACAGTAATACCCACATTTTAAAATTATATATATTTTATATTTCAAAATGGACTTTATTTTTGGATTCAGAATGTCAAAATTAGCCTATGTTGAATTTTTTGTAATTTTCTGAGAACTTCGAAATTTTTATGAATAGTGAAAAATACTTAAAACAACTTTTTTAATAAAAATAATTTATAGTGATAAGTTATACTATTTAGTGGTTTTAAAGTATAATTAGAATATATTTTTACCATTTTATCCAATGGTGGTCATTAGAATTAATTTAACATTGAAATTGGGCATGAACAATTGTCAATCTTTTGATATAAATTGTTTCTTAAAAACACGCTATTTGTTGTGACAGCGGGAATTAATTATAAAATTAATTAATGCAAATTATATGTTTGGAATTTTGTAAAATAGACATAATTTTTGAATTCGGAATATCAATTATAGCTTAGGATGAAATTTTGGCATTGTTCTGAAAAAACATCAATTTTTGATGAATAGTGAAACCACTAAGTGGTAGTTAAATAACTGATTTTTCGTTTAAATGAAATATTACCACTTCTGTGTTTTGATTTTCAAAAATCCGACATACATGGTTGTCATTAAGAAGTAAAATGTGGTTCAATGAGATTAAAATAATTTTTTGGTGAATAGTAACTTTTAAGTTCTTAATCGCGATTAGAGGTAATTAGTGTAGTTTAAGGTAAAAATAATGTTTTAATAATATGAGATGAGCTTAAAACTTGTCCTACTCCTATTGGATGAGTCATGGCCGACCAAGACAACCCATGGGTCAACTTGGGGACCCCATGGAGCCACTTTGGTTGGAAAATGACATTAATATATATTTATTTAATGTTAAAGTAAAAAATGACACAAACATGAAATGTTTTAATAAAACAATTTTTACATGGGGTTATACAAGTCATATTTTTGAATATAAATAGTCATCGGAAAGCTAAAAATATTTACTACATCATAATATTTTTTTTATAATTTTTAGACATTAAATAAATTAAATTATTTACGACATCATTATGATGCATCGATGACCTCATTATTTAACGATTTTAATAAAATGAAAAGATAATGTACAATCCAAGGAATACACTTGTCCAAAGACTATTGTATGGGTTGATTTTGAACCCTTATTACCTTATACATTAATTATATAAGTGTGGGACCTCTAAAATCCGAAACTCATTTTATAATAAAGTGACTTTTCTTTACTTTCCAAGAGTGCCCCTCCTCTCCTCTTATAAAAGGCCCCCACCTCTACCACCTCATTCACACTTTCAATCCATTTGGCTCGGCCAAACTCTGCCCAAATACTCTCCCAACTTCTCCCTCTTACTCCTAGAAGCCTCACTTTGGGCAGAACTCTTCCCAAGGAAGCCTCTGGCTCAAATCAAAAAGAGTTACCCGATTTTGAGGTAATGTCTTCTCTAATGTTGTTTTGTTTTATTTTTCTTCTCCAACCCCCTAAACTCTTTTTATTCATTTCTTTTGTAACAAAAAAAGTATCCTCAATATACTAGGATGTTGTTATAAGAAGGATTCGATCTACACATACACACAACAACATCTAATGGTTAAAGAACATACGGTTTCTGCGGATGGTGAATTTCTGCCTCACGAAACGATGATTGTTCAACACTCATATAACACCTTAAAAGGTGGACATTAAGATGTCACTATATTTATATATGATATATAATATGTTTATGTTTTACTTATTCTTCTGTATTTATCATTTATGGCATACTTTATGATTTCCATTATGGGTAAAACGCGATAATTTCATTTTAGGAAGTGCGGACTACCGCCCCCTCAAAGTGATTTGAATCGTTAATGCCATATGTGGGATGTATAAAGGATGGATTAAATGGTATTATACACTATATTATACTGGAATTATATTATACATTTATATCATTATGATTTCATTCCATTAAATATGAAATAGAAATGAAAGTTGCGTTCATGCGTACGTACGGCTTACCGTCTCCATGAACGGTGCATTTCATTTCTTACCTCTAAATGTTACGTAATATTATAAATGAATGTATATACTGGATATATATGATATATATGACATCTAAATCATGAATATAATTCTGGAGATAATGGATATTCTACCACATAAAAACTTTTAATTATAAGAAGTTTATTGTTGACTCAAGTACCAAAGATCGACAAAACGACCGTTATCAACTTAAATAATTACATAATGTTCATATCATTGTAATAAGTGATATAAAAAGGATAATGAAATTGAAAAATGGTTCTTAATAAGGTATATATTAACTCTATTTTATTATTCAGGAGGTTAAAGAACGGTAGAGTCAAGTCAGACACGAGGTAAGGGAACTTCTTAACCCAATTTCTATTCTTTGGGTTAATCTCCTGCTTTCAAATTATGTCATGATATTATTATGTCCTATATTGTATTTTTAAATTATTTATGTGTAATTATAGTGAATACACATAATAGACCTACTTTATAAAAAAATGATCTTTTAAGGACTTCGTCTCAATCCCCTTTCATTGAGGCATATTTGGTTTTATACACAGCTTTCTTTTATACGGTGTATAAACCCCTTTGACTTTTACATTTATTCAAAAGGAATCTTTTTTATACGAAGCATTTTGCTAAACGACAAAAGGGAATGTTTTTATTTCCGTACTTATGCGGCGACAACTACTTCTCTGCCGCCGTG
This sequence comes from Viscum album, assembly GCA_963277665.1. Taxonomy (NCBI): domain Eukaryota; kingdom Viridiplantae; phylum Streptophyta; class Magnoliopsida; order Santalales; family Viscaceae; genus Viscum; species Viscum album. The sequence goes on along the minus strand of OY728135.1, from coordinate 1,662,383,005 downwards.
ACCATTATTTGAGTTTCGGCTTCCTCTACAAGCCATCATTCTTTTTAATGAAAAATAAATACAAAGTTTTAAATTTCTTTTATTTTGGTATTGAAAATGGTTTTGAAAGAGTTTTTATTATATCAATGTGTGGTATTGATATCTTGTGATTGAAATGTGGAAATGTTATGTTTCCTTTATGCATGTTTTATGTGATACGATTATGTTATGGTTTATGATATGTTTAAACCTATTCATATGAGGAATGTATTGGACTTAATAAGTGACGGGTGGAGCCCGCTATAGCTCCTCGATGCATCGGTAGGTCTCATGAGACAACTAGATGTGGAATTGGACGAGGCCCTTTCCCAATTTGACTTATGGTTTTGGCCGAGGCCTTAATCATTTTAGACGTCTTGGCCGAGGCCTTGACAAAATGTTTCAGAATGTCTGGCATTATACATTCCCTCATTATGAAAGTGGTTATTGATATTGCATGTGATTATTCGACTAGTAGAATATCCATGTGAGTAAGTAAATGGCATTATTTAATTTTATTTTTGCCATATTATGCTGAAGTTCAAGTTTAAAAAGGCTTTTGTTTTAGTTATACATTGCCTTAAATGTTAATGTTTATTTATGAAAGCTTCCGCAATATTGTTATCCTTACTGAGCATCTGATCTCACCCCTTTCAATGTTTTAATATTTTCTAGGATGTGAAGAAGTATTTTATGAATGACCTATAGGGATTGTCAGAAGAGGATATGAGTGTGGACTATGGAGACTTTGTTATTGTAGTTTTTCACTTTATGTTGTAATGTAACGTTTACGAATGTATCTAGTGTTTCCAAGGCTACTAAACTAATCGGTCTTTTGAGACTTGATCTTTTGTGATCATGCCAATGTTACGAAGTAATGCACTGACTCTGGGTAGCTGGGGTCGGGGCGTTACAGTTGGTATCAGAGGAAGTTTAGTACTAACATTGGAAGCTAGATTTAGATAAACTCTGATTAGAGCACATAGCCCGAAGATAGACTTTGAGGATTAGTATAGATGGACTTCCTAGAATTTTGGTATTATAGAGATTTTGTGAGTTTTCCGAGCAATACATCCCTGTCTGGATACGAGCAGGTAGAGGTGGCTCTGGCACAGATGTACCTAGGGGTAAAACCTGAAAACACCGCTTTGAGCCAGACTCGAACGGGAACTGGTGCACGACAATGATCCTTGCTACACTCTTGGTTACGACACTCCCGGGGGATATGCTTAGGATAATTCTCATTTTATTTACAAACCACTATGAAGGGTTATGAGTATATACTTCCTCAAAGAAAAAATTTCTTTTTATGATTATGGATTATATCCATAAATAGTTCAATTTATGTAAAGTGTTTTACAAGTATGGAATTATGTATTTTGATTCATAAACTAATCTAGTTTATGCCATTATATAGAAATGGCACCTAGTGGAAGGAATGGAAACCGTATCAACGCACGCACTCCGTGTAGGGATTTCCCTCCTACTCAAGAAAATTATTGTGGATCTAGAGATACAACTGGTGCTGATCAACTTATTACCATACTGGGACAACTCACTCAAGTTATGAATAATAACCTTACTCGTATGGATAACCCTGATCCACAATGTGGAGGATCAATGTTAGACCGCTTCATGAGGCAAAAACCGCCAACATTTAATGGGGGTACAAATCCATTAGTAGCTGAGCAATGGATAAACTCCTTAGAGAAAATATTCCATGCCTTGGGGAGTAGCGAAAGGGAGAAGGTTATCATGGCAGTTTACCGCCTCACTGGAGATACCGATCAGTGGTGGTCGCTAATTCAAAACACAAAGGAAGATGATGACGTATCGAATATGGAATGGAGGGAGTTTAAAGAGATTTTCCTAGAAAAATACTATCCTCGTGACCATCGAGCAGATATGGAAAGACAATTTTTGAGTCTGAAACAAAAGGAGGATGAGAATGTCGCAAAGTATGAGGCCAACTTTACAAGGTTAGAGAGGCATGCTGCAGATTATATACGTAACCCAAGAAGTAAGATTGATCATTTCTTTGATGGGTTAAAACCATTTCTTCTTCGAGCATTAGTCTCACAAACCTTCTCGTCATACGAAGATATTGTCTCGTGTGCTATCAAGACGGAAAATGAATTCTCTAAGTCTCATGACTTTAAAGCAAAGAAAGAAAAGAAGAGAATGGTGGAACAAGAGATGGATAAAGGGAAAAAGGGAAAGAAGGATTTTCCATTATGTGATAATTGTGGGAAGAATCACCCTGGTACTTGCCTAAAAGGAATGAGAGTTTGTTATAAATGTGGAGAAAAAGGTCACCAGGTGCGTGATTACAAGGGAAAGAAAGAAGCTATCAATGTTGAATGCTACAATTGTAGAGAAATGGGGAATTATGAAAATGAATGTCCTAAGCATCAGGGAAACTTACCTTAGAAAAGGCCAAGGGATCAAGGACAATCTTATGCTGTTACTACAGTTGGAGTAGAATAATTAATGTATTGGTGCTTTTGGACTCATGGATTATATTCTGGTTATTAGAATAATGTGATATATATATAAGGATTGTACTGCAGTACATGTTGATTTCATTAAGGTTTTAATATGATTAAGATAATCATATTTTTAGTATGTGACAATAAGATAAACTTTACCTTGTTTAGGGAATCTAATGTTACAATTGATTTTGGAATTAAGAGACCTTTTAGAGAAAGTCTGGACATAGGTATTTTGGATAACTATAAAGGTTGGAGTGGATTAAGTTGATCTTTGGATAGTATTGTTTAAGGTTAAAAAATTTATGAAGATTATTTTTGGAATAGTATAGTACTATATTTTTAGGAAAAGGAGAACCTGTAGGGTGGGGCATAACCCGTCGCGTCGGACAAAGCTGCAGGAATCGAACCCACAACCATAGTGCGACATGCCTTTATTTCCTACCACTAGCCTACAGGAAGTCCCTGGTTATTACAAAATAATTTTACTAATCTAAATGGTATATGTTAACATTTTGAACCTTATACAATTAGGATAAGTATAATATTTTTGGGTTATATTATCTTTTTGAGTGAAAGGTGAGTTTAAGGTTGAAACTCTAATTGTCAAGCATAAATATATATACCTATCTGTTATTCAATGAATAAATTAATTCTTAAACTTTAGTAAAGGGATATTAAAACAAAAAAATGTGTTATCCTAATACCTTATGTCTTGTTGAACTGATGATATTTTAAATCAACATAGATTGAAGGCTTTGAGGCCCTCAATTTGACAGTTGATTGTGATTGATGACCTCAATCACTCCCTACAAATATTTACATTTTTCCTCCAATTATATGTCTCTAATTTCCACCAATGTTCTCCTTATCGAGATCATAATTTGGTGGTGACTTTCTTATTTCCATTTCCCTCTTATTAAGACTAAATTTTATTAACCTTATTTCCGATGTGGGTTTTCCACAAAGGTATTTTCTCTTTTCAACCTTTTATTTTCCAAGAAAAATTTCAAATTGCGAGGATGCAATTTATTGATGGAGGGGAGAATGTAACACCCCGAGCTTCCACAATATGCTTCTCATTTAATAATGCAATAGCTTGCATTGTACGCAACTTCGAGTTCTAAAACACCGCGACTAATCAAAGTAGCCGTTATGAACAGTAATACCCACCTTTTGAAATTATATATATTTTATATTTCAAAATGGACTTCATTTTTTGATTTGGAATGTCGAAATTAGCCTATGTTGAATTTTTTGTAATTTTATGAGAACTTCGAAATTTTTATGAATAGTGAAAAATACTTAAAACAACTTTTTTAATAAAAATAATTTATAGTGATAAGTTATACTATTTAGTGGTTTTAAAGTATAATTAGAATATATTTTTACCATTTTATCCAATGGTGGTCATTATAAATAATTTAACATTGAAATTGGGCATGAACAATTGTCAATCTTTTGATATAAATTGTTTCTTAAAAACACGCTATTTGTTGTGACAGCGGGAATTAATTATAAAATTAATTAATGAAAATTATATTTTTGGAATTTTGTAAAATAGACATAATTTTTGAATTCGTAATATCAATTATAGCTGAGGGTAAAATTTTGGCATTGTTCTGAAAAAACTTCAATTTTTGATGAATAGTGAAACCACTAAGTGGTAGTTAAATAACTGATTTTTCGTTTAAATGAAATATTACCACTTCTGTGTTTTGATTTTCAAAAATCCGACATACATGGTTGTCATTAAGAAGTAAAATGTGGTTCAATGAGATTAAAATAATTTTTTGTTGAATAGTAACTTTTAAGTTCTTAATCGCGATTAGAGGTAATTAGTGTAGTTTAAGGTAAAAATAATGTTTTAATAATATGAGATGAGCTTGACACTTGTCCTACTCCTATTGGATGAGTCATGACCGACCAAGACAACCCATGGGTCAACTTGGGGACCCCATGGAGCCACTTTGGTTGGAAAATGACATTAATATATATTTATTTAATGTCAAAGTAAAAAATGACACAAACATGAAATGTTTTACTAAAACAATTTTTACATGGGGTTATAAAAGTCATATTTTTGACTATAAATAGTCATTGGAAATATAAAAAGATTTCCTACATCATAGTATTTTTTTTAATAATTTTTAGACATTAAATAAATTAAATTATTTACGACATAATTATGATGCAGCGATGACCTCATTATTTAACGATTTTAATAAAATTAAAAGATAATGTACAATCCAAGGCATAAACTTGTCCAAAGACTATTGGATGGGTAGATTTCGAACCCTTATCACCTTATCCACGAATTATATAAGTGTGGGACCTCTAAAATCCGAAACTCATTTTATAATAAAGTGACTTTTCTTTACTTTCCAAGAGTGCCCCTCCTCTCCTCTTATAAAAGGCCCCCACCTCTACCGCCTCATTCACACTTTCAAGCCATTTGGCTCGGCCAAACTCTGCCCAAATACTCTCCAAACTTCCCCCTCTTACTACTAGAAGCCTCACTTTGTGCAGAACTCTTCCCAAGGAAGCCTTTGTCTCAAATCAAAAAGAGTTACCCGATTTTGAGGTAATGTCTTCTCTAATGTTGTTTTGTTTTATTTTTCTTCTCCAACCCCCTAAACTCTTTTTATTCATTTCTTTTGTAACAACAACAGTATCCTCAATATACTAGGATGTTGTTATAAGAAGTATTCGAGCTACACTTACACACACCTACATCTAATGGTTAAAGAACATACGGTTTCTGTGGATGGTGAATTTCTTCCTCACGAAACGATGATTGTTCAACACTCATATAACACCTTCAAAGGTGGCCATTAAGATGTCAATATATTTATATATGATATATAATATGTTTATGTTTTACTTATTCTTCTGTATTTTTCATTTATGGCATACTTTATGATTTCCATTATGGGTAAAACGCGATAATTTCATTTTAGGAAGTGCGGACTACCGCCCCCTCAAAGTGATTTGAATCGTTAATGCCATATGTGGGATGTATAAAGGATGGAGTAAATTGTATTATACACTATATTATACTGGAGTTATATTATACATTTATATCATTATGATTTCATTCCATTAAATATGAAATAGAAATGAAAGTAGCGTTCATGCGTACGTACGGCTTACCGTCTCCATGAACGATGCATTTCATTTCTTACCTCTAAATGTTACGTAATATTATAAATGAATGTATATACTGGATATATATGATATATATGACATCTAAATCATGAATATAATTCTGGAGATAATGGATATTCTACCACATAAACAACTTGTAATTATAAGAAGTTTATTGTTGACTCAAGTACCAAAGATCGACAAAACGACCGTTATTAACTTAAATAATTACATAATGTTCATATCATTGTAATAAGTGATATAAAAAGGATAATGAAATTGAAAATGGTTCTTAATAAGGTATATATTAACTCTAGTTTATTATTCAGGAGGTTAAAGAACGGTTGAGTCAAGTCAGACACGAGGTAAGAGAACTTCTTAACCCAATTTCTATTCTTTGGGTTAATCTACTACTTTCAAATTATGTCATGATATTATTATGTCCTGTCTTGTATTTTTACATTATTTATGTGTAATTATAGTTAATAAACATAATAGACCTACTTTATAAAAAAATGATCTTTTAAGGACTTCGTCTCAATCCCCTTTCATTGAGGCATATTTGGTTTTATACACAACTTTCTTTTATACGGTGTATAAACCCCTTTGACTTTTACATTTATTCAAAAGGAATCTTTTTTATACGAAGCGTTTTGATAAACGACAAAAGGGAATGTTTTTCTTTCCATACTTATGCGGCGACAACGACTTCTCTACCGTCGTGACCATTATTTGAGTTTCGGTTTCCTCTACAAGCCATCATTTTTTTAATGAAAAATAAATACAAAGTTTTAACTTTATTTTATTTTGGTATTGAAAATGGTTTTGAAAGCGTTTTTATTATATCAATGTGTGGTATTGATATCTTTTGATTGAAATGTGGAAATGTTATGTTTCCTTTATGCATGTTTTATGTGATACGATTATGTTATGGTTTATGATATGTTTAAACCTATTCATATGAGGAATGTATTGGACTTAATAAGTGACGGGCGGAGCCCGCTATAGCTCCTCGATGCATCGGTAGGTCTCATGAGACAACTAGACGTGGAATTGGCCGAGGCCCTTTCCCAATTTGACTTATGGTTTTGGCCGAGGCCTTAATCATTTTAGACGTCTTGGCCAAGGCCTTGAAAAAATGTTTCAGAATGTCTGGCATTATACATTCCCTCATTATGAAAGTGGTTATTGATATTGCATGTGATTATTCGACTAGTAGAATATCCATGTGATTAAGTAAATGGCATTATTTAATTTTATTTTTTCCATATTATACTGAAGTTCAAGTTTAAAAAGGCTTTTGTTTTAGTTATACATTGCCTTAAATGTTAATGTTTATTTATGAAAGCTTCCGCAATATTGTTATCCTTACTGAGCATCTGAGCTCACCCCTTTCAATGTTTTAATATTTTCCAGGATGTGAAGAAGTATTTTACGAATGACCTATAGGGATTGTCAGAAGAGGATATGAGTGTGGACTATAGAGACTTTGTTATTGTAGTTTTTCACTTTATGTTGTAATGTAACGTTTACGAATGTATCTAGTGTTTCTAAGGCTACTAAACTAATCGGTCTTTCGAGACTTGATCTTTTGTGATCATGCCAATGTTACGAAGTAATGCACCGACTCTGGGTAGCTGGGGTCGGGGCGTTACACATAACATTAATCAAAATCAGTCACAAACATTTCATGTGAATACTAAATTCATAAAATGATGGATAGACACACACCTCATTCCTCTATAGGCTAATAGAAAACCATAAATCAATGTTATGAAAACATGATGTTTATCTAGATCAAATAACTCAATTGTAACCATGAAAATCATGAACAAAAATCTTGTAATCCATGGAAACTTGGAATTTGTCCCATAATTTTACTAGCTATGTACACAATACAATGCATATTATAAGTCATGTACTATCTTTATATCTCTATCTACCACACCCAAAATAACAAAACAAAAACCCAATTTGATACCACTTTGTAATGACCCTGAGCTAGTCAGCCTGAATGGATCTGATCTAGGTAGTTTTATATAAACTTAGGTGTACCTCCTCATACAAAATAGGCTTTCAACTAGTAGTGAGGTTATATGGGTGATATTAGGGGAAAAATATCCTCATACCAGTTTACCAATAAGTAGTGAAAAATCAGATAATATCAAAAACAAAATTGAATAGATATAAATGAATAGAACATGTCATAAAAAATAAAATATAGTATAGAAATAAAACATAAATACCATAAATAATTAACCAAGGTGGTTTAATCTCTTACATATAACAAAAAAAACATTAGAGAATACCTCACCGATCAATGAGTTTCTACCCAGTTATATCTCTAACATAATCCATGCCACTAACTTATATTATAACCCATCACTGACCTACTCCAACTCCTACCTCAGGTTCATTCCCTATTCTAAAATATAAAACATAACTACTAAACATGCACTGAGATACCCATGTAGGGCGTGAGTATGAACTCAGTAGGACGAAACCAATAATGCATGAAATAACTCTAATAATATATAGTACATATATAACATGAAATGATAACCAATAATTAACCATAACAATCTATCAATAAATAGAAAGATATACTATCACCCTTATATATTGGCCTACCTACTTCAACCAATGTTAGAGTGGGATGATGTACCCATACTTTGAAAACACCTAGATGCTCACATGGTCCTTCATAATGCATCATCACAACACTGATGAACTTACATCACCATAAAAAATATTATGAATATATGTCCACGTCCAGTGATGTTTGAATCACTATACATCTATAGTGAATAAAACTCACCACTATCTAGGTATGCATACACTACTTGAGCTCACTAGCCATATTTCCACCTATGTGGTATTCCCCATCCACACAACTAGCCCAACAATACCAAGTCATTTTGTGTTAAAACACAACCTTAATCTGTTTCCAACATCTATGGTGTAATCTCCAAAAGATAGATGATCCACATCATCACTATAACTAATCAACAACTATGGAGGATCCTTCCAAAATCTTGGTGACCAAATCACCCAATCATCATGTGTGAAAACAATCCAATGGCCTCAATCTTAATGATGTGTAGAATCATCAAAAAATTATGAAAAAAATAATGGTAGAACATCATCTCTATGAATATGATAGCCATGATTACCCTGAGAATCCATGAAGAATCATTATCATCCCATCATTGATGAATGAGTCATGACACAAAACAATACAAAACTAATTTTATAAACCAACACACAATTATCCTTTCATTACACTCTATCTGAAATCACTATTCACGATTCAATTCAATTAACACCCCACTAAGACAATAACTCATATCCCACATTCTATGAATCCAAATGAAACACACATACCACCTCAGGTATATCTAACATTTTTGTATAGCTCACCGAACCATTACATATCTCTAATATAATCCAAAACCAATTTCCCCTTTAAGACTGCCTACCTACCATAGCTATTAAATTCAAATGATGGTTTCCATTAGATCTAAATACACCCATGGAATGCTATACTTGGATTCTTATATTTTATCATATAACCATGAAACACCAAAAATCCATTTTACTAACTCACACACACAAACACACTTTCTATTTAGGTTTTCATCATCAGCAACACCCAAGATACCTCAAAAATAACTTGGAATCTCCCTCATGATAATTATTACTTTGAAACCCCTTAAAGTATATGGGAACCAACATTAGTTTCATCATAGAATAATCTCACCCATACACCAATTTTTACCATAAAACATCATACAGACACATAGAAATAGCGGTTGAATAAATTTAGGGAACATCTACATGTAATTAGCATAACACAACCCATCTAATATTATAAGATGAATTGACCTCTCATGGAAGAAATCAAGAAACTAGTAATTAACCCCTAAATTAGGGAACAAACGTCAATAAATAATCAGATAATGAGAAAAATAGAGAAAATAGGTAAGGGGAATAATATAATTAAACATAAATATATCTAGGGAGTAAAAACATGATGATTAGTCTATTAATGAGATATATATATACTTAGACTAAGAAAAATAAAGGCTAAGAAGCGGGAGATATTAAATGGATAGATGGAGTAAGAAATGAGAAATTCATTATTTTATTTAGTTTTAAACATTTAAATTCATTTAATTAAAGTGTTAAAATAATAATAAAGGGTCAATTGTGGTGTGACCATATATGTCATAGTGAATATCCCTTTATAGGGTCACATTATGGTGTGGACCCTTTAGGTCATGGTGCAATACCTCACTCAAAGTCCAAACAAAAAACTATGACCACACTAGCCTAAGATAACATTTTAGCATAACTATATCCTTTATAGCATAATGATACGATTTATCAAGGATTCACATTGAAACCACCAACAATTAAAGTGTAATCATTCTCTTATACTAAATTTTTTAATCTTACACAACCATCTCCATACTTCAATGCTCTACACTAGAATGACCTTAAACGTAGAGTATAATTTCAGCCTAAAACCAAGTTTAAACCTTAAACACTATCCCTAACCTCCACTAACTCCTCTAAAAATCTAAAACCATTAAAATAGGCATTTTTAGACCAGATTTAAACATAAATATCCTCAATTAATTACTTGATTTTTTACAATAGATTTTCCAGAAAATAAGTTTTCCAAGATATCCAAAATGAGTTTTAGATATGTTTTATAAAATGTTACATATGATGTGACATAAGGTTAAAGTTAACCAAGTATATAAGGCTTTTTTATAAATATTAACTAGAGAACATAACCACAATGAAGTGACTTTGAACACATCATAGTGTATATTAGAATCCACCATGATGTAATAAGGGTCATTCTACCATGGTGATGTGTAAATTCATGGACATTATGTGATGATGTGATAATTTATTTATTATCCCACTTAAAAATTTGTCATACTCATATGATTTTCATGTTAAAATAATCATGAGAAGTTTTGAATATCAGGATTGATTGTTTAAATGTTGAACATTCAATGTTATGAATAAAATGATCATTTTAAGTGTTAAAATTTTGGATAACATTTATGAAATTTTCAAGGAATAGGATGGGGTTATTAAAGGCCTATATAAATCTATTTAATCTCCATACAAGTGGTAGTATTTTAAAATTCTACCTATGTTTTAAGAAGCTCCTAAAATTTGAATCTTTTTATTAGCTCTAATTCTCTCCCACCTTTAAACAAGGTTCTAGAAAAAATTGGTAAAGAGATAGATCCTTCTTTAGTATAAGGATATTCATGTTACCCACAAATAACCTAGGAGGAAGGGACCAATTTTCTAATTATTTATGATCATTATAAAAATCATATGGATGATCTAGATTAACACTGAATAAGTTACAAATTTATTTATTCATTTTTATTCATTCTAAATGTATAGATAAATCATAGTTGTCATTTGGGTTTTGGAGTGGTTCTTAAATTGTGTTTTGGATGATATTTATCCCTAGAAAACCCTTCAGTGGTATCAAATCCTATATATTCTTGTTTTTATTGAATTATTGAATGAGTAAAGAAAACTAGAATTTTTTTCCTGATACCATGATATAACCCAGTTCAAAACAACCATTTTGATTTTTTATCATGAGAACAATATAAACCTATTGAAATTGGGTGTAATATTATAAAAATTTTGAGGCCATAATATTCTATAAAAAATATCATTATGTTTTTCAAGAAAAACAAAGTATCATTTTTCAATACCACAACAACGTGGTTTATATATCACTATGTCATGGTGACCTTCACCCTGAGGATATACCAGAACAAAATTGATGCTTCCAAGTTGATTTGGTATTTTTTAAGTTTTAAATTAAATGGAATGGTTAAGAAAAAATATGAGTATAATGTTCATCCACCTAAAATGGTAAGGTAAGACAAATGACCTTATCAAAATGAATACTGTCTTCCCAAAATGGCATGGCCAACTCAAAACAGTTTCTACTAAAAAAATATCTTCAATTTTTTTTCATAGTATCCTTTGTTTATGGTATTAAAATTAAACCAAAACACCATGAAAAATGGTCCTGGTAGAAATCTATAGTGTGTAGTTTTTTAAAGAAAATTTTTTCTTTTAAAATTCTAAAAAATCTTCCATGAAAAAGAACCTCTAAGCCCATGTCGAATATAAAGGGAACTTTTAAACTATACTAATTTTTTTAGATGTGATATAGGTTTAAGGTGAATTTACATGGTTAAAATAAGGCTAAATATAAGATCATTTATATTAATTTATGGTTATATTGTAAATAAAAATAAAAAATGTAAATATTACAAACCTTATTTAAAAAATGTGTTATTTATATAAAAGGTTTCATAATTTATGAAATATTTTTTATTTTATAATAAAATTATTCATAAACAACACACATTTCTAAAATATTGAGTTCATATTAAAATTGTGTAAATAATAATATGAAAAGTTTATATTGGATAAAAGTAAATTGTTCATATTTAACCTTGACCTAATTATAAAGTGTTTTTAATTTATTTATGAATTGTTCATAAATATTCATGTTATGCATGGTACAAAACAATACCAAGAGTTTAATGCTTCCCTATATGATTATGAGCATGGATCCTTTAATGAGGAGTTTCGATGGAGTTCCTTTTGGATTCAGATATCCCTAAGGAGGGTTCAATACGAATTATGGATCCAATGATCACCTATTATTTTCAAACTTAAACTCAACTCAGATAGATCATGTGTTAGTGAGGTACTATCTGAGGGTGGGGATATTCACAACTATATAGGTGATGTCATTCTAGCCTTTTCTATACCACTTGGTCAGGGATCATCACTATCAATAAAATCAAGGTCTCTCCTTCTTAGCCTTACCATATATACTAGGGAAGGAATCACTCTCTCATCTATCGAAGTGGATTCTCTTGTAATTCACCAGAGTCTTAAATACCCCCATAGTTTTCCTTGGCCCATTACCCACACTATTCAATAGAGTCTATCCAAATTACCTCTAGAAATCAATTTTACACACAATTTTATAAAATTAAACCACCTCACTTATTTTATGAATTCTATCAATAAAAATCTTGAGAAGGATATGATCTTTTATGGCATGGATTACATCCCATAATCTTGTAAACTTTTTTTCCAATATGGATACCCTTGACCTTAATTTTTTCACCCTCCTTATTCTTGTGTATTTCTTCCTTTTCATAATAAAAATTTGATATTAGTAGTGATTGTATGTTTTAGTTTAAATGTGTTTAAAATGGTTGTATAAATTATTATACATTAATTTAAGAAGTTAAATTCTATGTGTGATAATTGATTTAGTTTTCTTATATCTCAAAATTAGCTTGTTCATGGGTTATGTGCTTTAATTTAAAGGTTTATTATATTTTATATATATTATGTGTTATAATTATGATAGAATTAAGGACTCTTTTCAGTAATGATCCATGGTACAAGGGAATATGATTTAGATTATTCACTTTCCTGAGATCTTAGACTCTATATAGAAAATTAGGGGTTGGATACCTATCACTCCACACTTACTCATGTGAAGATTATTTATTTAATATTATTTTTATCATTTTAATGAAAGTCTTTTATTTACTTTATGCATGATATGAATTTGGATATGTGTGGATATAGTTGTATTTTAATTTGGGTTAATAACACAAGTTATGAGTTTCATAAAGAGTTACACATCAATATGGATTGAATATATTGATTTGGTGGATGAATTATGGATTAAAAAATAAATCATTAGAATAATATATACATGAAAAGAGAATATAATGATATAATATAATGAGAATAAATCCCCTTTAAAAATAATTAGTGTTAAATCCATTTCAAAGAAAAAACTTAATAAGGACTTGATCATTAAATTGAGCAGGTTCTGCTAAAGTAGGGTCCCTATATTATATTGTGTAAGGAAAATAAGTAATAGGAAACCCTAATAGGTTTTGGTGGCATTTTTGGTTATTTATTTAGGCTACACTTAACTAGAAAACCCTTTTGAAGGATACTAAAGGAATAAAGTTGAGTTTATACATATGGTTGATTTGTAAAAGAGTTTTCAACACAGCAATCCAAGATTCATATATGATATGATTGGTATGATGGCCTACGTAAATAGCCAAGTGGTGATAAAATTCCAAATTTGACAGATTATTTAGTGGAATATGAATTTTGTCTCAATAATGGATATGATGTAATTAAAAGGGGTCATCATTTTAATGGGAGTACATTTAATAAAATTCCTTAGTAAATAAATATAAAACATGATACTCATTTAATAAAATATTATATTATAGATATAATGGAATAATAATAATCATAGAACATGAATTTAATATCAATATTGGAGAAATAAAAACTTAATAGCGGTAACTTTTTAAATTGGTATAGAAACTTAAGAATTTTTCATAAGAAATAAGGAATATCCTATATGCTAGATTAAAAACTCCCTGATAAACCTCATGTTGATAAAGCTAATCAAGAGAAGAAATATTCCTAAAGTATAATAAATATTATATTAATTTCCATATCATGACACTTGTTTTGATGGATCCCAAGTAAAAAAAGCAACATGAGGATATGAATGATTTTGGGAAAAAACCTAAAATAAAAAATCTAGACATGTGATATATGAAATTAAAAATCACTCTTTTGGTGTAATATGTACAAGGTTACTTCATTATCTATTAATGTGCCAAATATTATTAGGTTTTTAAATTAATTGGAGAGACTAGCTTCATTTATCAAGCTTGATTTGGATACGTAATTCATTTTCAAATAACTTATGGAAAGGTTATAATAGTTTATTATGAATTACAATATGAATAAGATATGAAAAAGTTTAACCAATATCCTCAATATGTTTAGGATTGTTAAGTAGGACATGGGAGGTATAGAATCAAGTTCCACGATGATGGTACAAAAAGGAAAGGGTAAATTTTTTGGCTATAAGTAGAAGAAAATAGGTTATGGATAGTCCAAAATAACTTCTAAAACCAAGAAATTAAAATTTGAGGAAGGGGGGGTGTTTAAACATTGGAAAAACAAACACCAGATGAGTAACTTTCAATAATACCTAAATGGGTGCAAGAAAATATACGGATAGTCCACATCAGGTAATGATTTCATATAAACAAAATCTATATTTTAAAGGGTATATGATACTGAATCTACATTAAAAAATTGTTATGAGTATGTATATGAGTTCAAAATTGATGGAGGAATGATGAATAGATATTGAAGTATGAATTCAAGTGATAGAGAAAAGATTTTATACATCAAGGAATTGAATGTGATAGATTACATTAAAGATTAAATGAGTCTGGAATAAAGTATGTGCATTTGGAATATCAATTGTTTTCTATTGTATGATAAGATATGATTGTAAACATTGGTTGTTTGATGAATAAATGGAATTATTACTTAATATACATGGTTTATGATTCATCAGATTATATAAAATATTTTGAAATAAAGATAAGGATAAAATGAGATTTATCCAGGACAAAATATTTTATCAAATATATTTTGTTAAAATATGATGGAAAATAGTTACCATCGCCTTTAGAAAAATATTTTAAATAACAAAGTCTTTGGTTAAGAAAAATTATCTTAACACATAAAATATCGTATTAGATATAGTATTTATTTATTTATTTGTTAAATATTCAAACTTAATGAAATAGATGTTATTTCATAACATAAAATAGTTAGCATATATTAACATGATATTATAAAGAGAATATAGTTTTAAGAGTATATTGAGATTATGTTTAAACTTAGAGAAGTTAAAATTATAATAAATAAAATATTATACTAATCAGAATCAAAGTGAAAGTCACTTAATATCTTAAAAGATTTTAGGATATATTGGTAAATAGAAATGTAAATAGTTATATTTTTTTACTGTAATGAAATAAATGTTAGTCTATATATTAAAAGACACTACCACAAAACTGGGCAAGCCCAGTGCCACCCCTTTATCAGCGCTAACAAAAAAGCGCTGATAAAGGGGGGGCATTATCAGCGCTCAAAAAAGCACTGATAAAGGGTGCCTTTATCAGCACTGATAAAAGCGCTGATAAAAGTACCCCTTTATCAGCGATTTTTTTAGCACTGATAAAGGCCCCCCTTTATTAGCGCTTTTTCTTAGCGCTGATAAAGGGACCCCCTTTATCAACGCTTGTTTAGTAGCGCTGATAAAGGGGAGGCCTTTATCAACGCTTTTTTTAAAAGCGTTGATAAAGGGTCGACTTCAAAAAAAAAATTTTAAAAAATTTTAATATATAAATATAGTTATATAGTTATATTGATATAAATATAATATATAATTTTTAAATACATTTTAGATAAGTATAAATGTATATTTACACTTATTATACTTAATATATAAGATATTTAGTGAAAATGGATTCTTAAAAAATTTATAAAATATTTTTAATTAATAATTTGATAATTATTATGGAGTAATAGTCATTTAATAACAATTTGAAGACTAAAAAAATTAAAAAAAATTAAAAAAAGATCCAAAATATGTTGAAAATGCAACTCGAACTTCAAACGGCCATAACTTTTGATCCAGGTGTCCGTTTGAGCTCTACCACATATCAAATCGAAGCCTACGACGAGCTCTACGTCGCTATGACCGGGGGGACCCGGTTAAAGCGTTTTTCGAGGCCAAAAGAGGCCCAGAAGGCCTCCAAAACTAAGTTATTTGTCGGGGTACCCAGATTTTTTAACATTTTGTGGATTTTCAGCCTCGTTTAAGGGGGTATTATTGGATTTTTTTGGTGGGGAATGAATTTATTCCAAGGTATTATATTCATATTGATATTATGTCTTTGAAATTTCATCCTTTTTTATAATGAACTGATATTTATAATCAAATATATAACTACTATATATTAATATAACTATACATATATTAATATAACTATATATATATTAATATAACTATATGTATATATTAATATAACTATATATATATATATTAATATAACTATATACATATTAATATAAATATATATTATTATATGAATAAATATAACTATATATATATAAATAAATAGATATATCATGAATAAGAGAATAAATCAATATAGGGTAGTGGAAAAGGCTTTAGGTGCACAGGGGGAGGTCTCGAGATCATATCCGGGTGGAGGCACGGATGCGTGCGCAAGGTTGATTTAAAGGGATAGCGCTGATAAAGGGTGTAGGCGGTGCGGGCGGGCGCTGGAGGTGCGGGAAAGCGCTGATAAAGGGGTACTTTTATCAGCGCTTTTTTTAGCGCTAATAAAGGCATCCTTTATCAGTGATTTTTTGAGCACTGATAATGGCCCCCCCCTTTATCAGCGCTTTTTCGTTAGCACTGATAAAGGGGTGGCGCTGGGCTTGCCCAGTTTTGTGGTAGTGGGGGGTTTTATGATCTAATCACATTAATATATGGAATGAATTACATAGAGATGTATGATTTTAACAAAACCCAAAAATTACAACAAACATAAGGCCTCTCTTTTGGTTTATCATATGTGATATGATTAAATGAGTTATTATTTATTATATTATTAGTATTCTTAAAGGAGTTTAATAATATGAAATGCATCATGTTATATAAAAGGATGTCTCTGGTTTATCATTATTTCATGTTGGCTATATATGATGTGTGAAGTGAAATCATAATTGAACTCTAAAAGTATGACATTAAGTTATCCCTAACTGATGTTCATCATGGAGTATTATAAGTTATGACTAAATGTTAAGGTTAGTGTGTGTAGGATTTTTTATATAGATATGGAATATTCTCATGATACAAAAAAATAATTTTTTTGTGCTCTAAAACCTTCCAAGTATAAAACATATAGTGTTATACATTGTGTCTTTGATATACTAGGGGTCCATGTTTTTTAATAATCGAGACCCTAATGTAGTAGGTAAACACTAAATCCTGAACTATTACACAATGCACACTCTAAAGGGATTTTATTCAATAATTTATTTAAATTTTAAATATTATAATTTTAAATTTACCATATTAAATTCATTATTGAATTCATCACATCAAAATCATCTTAGATTGATTTTTTTATCTTTTACTAAAAAGGTTAGTTTTTAGTTGAAAATATGGTTTTAACAAAAATTGTAATTTTTCTAACTTTACCATTATAAAAGAATGACCTATAAGTTTAAAAACCCTTTTAAGTAATAAAATATTAATTTAATGAATAAAAAAATACATTTTAAAATATTATTTTAACTTAAAAATATAATGTTCAACATTTTTAGAACTAATTAAAATGTTACTTTAATAAAAAATTGTTTTCAATCTTTTATTTGAATCAAGTATTTTCAAGGGATATTTGATTTTTTATTTCCTTGAAATCCTAATACCTTATATTTTTTATAATAAATTAATTAATATCTTAAAATTTAGTATCCATGATAAATTTATCTTATATATAATTTTAAATCTTAAAAGGTTTATTTTTCTAAAAATTATATTTACACGATTATTATTGTTTATTTTAAATTAAAATTTAAAACAATTAGAAATATTATTTGATAAAATTATTTTTAAATTTTAAATCTTAAGGATAAAATTAGGTAAAATGGCCAATCATTATTTTTTTCATTGAAATTGATTACTATGGTTAAAAATTAATTACAAAGGTAAAATTAAATTAAATAAAAAGTTAAAAAGTTAAATAAATCCCTAAAACACTAAAAGTTTTCTAAAAAAGAAGTTTTTGAGGTGGGGTTTGAACCAAACTAACTATTCCCTCCTATTTTTCTATTTTTGGGCATTGAACCTTGAATAGTAAGTTTATATTATTCAAATTTTAAGGGTTACTCCCAAAACTACCCATCTCCTCACTTATAAAAGAGAAACACTCCCACCACTTAAAGACTAAACTATATTTAGAATTTAGTATTTAAAATATTATAATATTATCCTCCCAGAAACCTCCCCCATGTTCAAAATCTTTCATTCACCATCATTTAACATAAGGACTTCATTTCTATGGATAATTCCATGGAAAATTCATGTCCCCAGCGTGAGTATTATCAACTACTTAGATTTTATTCTTTTTTATATTCTATAAAATTTATTCTAGAAACACTAATATAATGAAATTATTATTAATTATTTAATTTAATGTAACTATATTAAGTTTATTATCATTTTACATCCATCCATCCCATCCATTAATAAAAATTAAATTGTCATTTGTGCATACATTTGGACCACCACCACCACGAGCAATGAAATTCATTTTTCATCACCCCACTTAATTGATGGTTCATTGAATGGATTTAATGAAGAAATAAAATTTTTATGATATCATTAAGGTTTTTTTATAATAAATTAGAGAACCTTTTAATGATAATATCAATAAATAATCATCATTAATTCAATCCTTTAAAACAAAAGTGTTAAGGGGAAAATATTTTATTCAAATTATGTAATATTTTTATATCCATGAGTTAATATTATAATTCATTTAAAATTATAATATATCACCCTAATAAAAAAATAAATAATATCATTATTATTCTATTATAATAATATTATAATAAAACCACCACATAATCATTCATTAAATCAGGGTATGTTCATGTTTGTGTCAGTTTAACCAACTACTTGAAAAATATAATGAATTTATATCATGAATGAACATGGGAAAATGATTAATGGGATAATATAATATAAATGTTTAAATAATTATTTTTTATTCAAGATATTTTATATCAATATTTAATTCATTAATTAATAAAACAACCTTTTATTGTAAAGAATCATCGAAACATGTTTGTTATCAATTTCATCTTCAAGGATAAAGACTAAAACACTCTTGAAAGGAATTAAAAACAATATAAATAATCATAAAATCATCCATAATATTAACTTTAACTAAATATTAATTATTAAATTTGGAATAGTAATGAATATAAACTCCACTATTATGAAACTAGTACAAATGATCAAAACTATAAACACCTGATATGAAAAATTGGAATAATTCATATAGAAAATGAATATTTATGAATATTATAAATGAAAATGGATATGATTAAGGAAATTAATTAAGTTATTAATATATATATGTTTGTGATATTAGAGGTTAAATTATGTTTATGGAATCCAAGACAAGAGGTAAGGGGTTTCTGTCTCAAATTCCTCTCTCTAAGAAATGTTTGGTATTATGTACCTAATTTAATTTATGTGGTGTATCTACTAACAATTTGATATTTTATATAATAAAATAACTTTATTAGTGGTATTTTAAGATCAATTTGTATCCATATATTTCAATAGGTTTTTTTGAATTTTTACCCAATCTATAAGTGGGGTTTTTTCATCTCATTTTTCATTATTTGGGAATCACATTATATTCACCACCAATTTCTTTTTATATAGTAAATAAATTTCCATGGAAGAATTTTACCACATTACTCATGTAATTTAATTTATTTAAAAGACTATATTGTTATCCCTCCCTCATATTTATTTGATTCAATAGTTACCAAAACCATTGTAAAAATAAATCTTTTCTATGATGGAAAAAGCATCCTAAGTTTTTGTAAAGTAAAAGTGTGTGTAGTTTCATAGAAAATACATCCTTGTATGGATATTAAAAAGTGGATAAAGATATTTCATAGATTCACCCAGTTTTAATCACCTTAAAAATGTTTGGTTGAGCATTGTCTCAATCATCACCCTGATTCACAATGAGTGGGCCTAATACTACACACCTATACAGACACTCTCATGGGATATAATTTGCAATATTCACATGCTCTTTTTAAACCATGATTAAGGGATTTTCCTACTATTTCCTTTGTCTCCTACCAATTCATACTACTGAACCCAATTATAATATTCTATTTATAACACATAGCATTTAAATTACCATCATCACTATATTTCTTTAATAAGGGAACTTCATGTTACATTGATGATACCCCATGGATTGTAAGTTTATTAAGGGATTTTCTACCATACATCCACATTATTCTATTGAATAGGAAAGTATTTGATTTCTATATTTATCATCATATGGATATCCATGTATTTATTTAGAAATAGGCTACTTAGATAATGTTATGAAAAGTCTTGTTAACTCTTATGGTTAATACATTAGACTTGATTAGGTGATGGGTGGGTCCCAAAATTTCATAAACCCCCAATTCAATGATATGTCTCATAAGACACAAAAGGTGGGAGTTGGTGTATACCAATTCCCATAATAAGATAGTGCCCTAGAATAAGGCCATGAAAACATGTTTTTATATCTAACATTATGCATTCCATTAGTATGGGATCAATGCTTATTGTTATTTATGTTTTTATTTATTATCATGGATATAGCATGATGTCAGTTTTACTTGATTATGGTTCATGTTGTTTATTTATTACTAAAATATCAAAAATTCCATATTTATGTTATGAAAAATTTCACTTTATGATACTTCTTACTAAGAATCTTAGCTTACCATTATCTGTTTTCCTTTCCATGGGAAACCGAGAGGAGAAATATGCATAATTTTCAAGGATATAATGGAAGGGGAAATTATTTTTTCACAATGTGTATATTTTTTGTCTTATGTTTCCAATGTTATTAATGTATTTATCTAGTCTTCCAAGACTACTAAATTGTTGGATCCTACGAGGACTCTTTTATTTTTTACGAATAATGAAATATAACCACAGACTCTGGGATTCTAGATTTTATAATGTTTCATATTTCACATTGAATCCCCTACTTTATATTTTCAAGATATATAACATGTGAACCTTTATAATTTTATACCATTATTATTCTATCCCCGATTATGAGCTAATTAAGGGGTGGTTGGGTATGTTGTTGATCATGTTATTAGTTAAGGTTTAACTAAGAAGATATTTTCCTCTCATACAATGAGTATGAAATATGGGCCCTCTATTGAGATAAGATGAAGAAGTTTATGGAAATAAATAGATAATGTGCTTTTAATTTTATTATCTATTTTGTTGAGTATCATGTTTTAACATCCTAGGATTTTAAATGGGTCAAATTTCTAAGTAAATCTGGATTTTAAGTTTGGTGTATAGGAAAAATTTTAAATTGGGATTCATAGAATAATTTCCATAATTACAATGTGTTTGTAAATTATTTTTAGATGGTGTTTAAGGCCCGATAAGTGTCTCAGAGGTCTGATTTGGTTTTGAGAGTATCACTATTCAATAATGAAAGTTTATGGGCCCAGATCCATGTAGTCAAATCCTTTTCATGTCTCCAAATTCATTTATGCTCGAAGAAGTCCTAGAGCATGTATGGAGGTGTTCAAATACTAAAAGTTGGATGCAAGGAGAATTCATGATGTGTAAGTGTGTTTCATAATGTGAATGTGTGATTCATTACTTGTGTGAGTCTGTTTCATGTGACACCTCATGACGTGAATTATTTTAGGGTTAAATGGTTTAAGGTGACATATTTGTTTAGTGACAATTAAATACTAACACTTAATTGATGTATTAGGGTTTCACACCATGAAAATGCACTGTAAAATGTGCCTTTAAAAGCTAAAGTTCCTCAGTTTTTTCTCAAATACAATGTTTTTATCCCACACCTAAGGCGGCCAGTGGATATCTCTATAGGAATCATGGAAAACATTAAAAATGGATCAATTCTTTTCCTTCTGTCTTTGATCCATGGTTATATGAGGTACGTTATACCTCTTATCTTGTGGTTCTTTGACCAAGATCCTCCTATTTTTTATTTCCATGTGATGAATTTCTATCTCCTTCATTTCAATTGAGATTTATTAATTGTTTGTTGGTGCAGTTGTGGTGTGGCATCCTTGGAGGGATATATCTTCTTATGAGAGAGGTGATTAGGATCTACAACATTGGTCCATTCTCTTGCGAAGAACACTGACACATTTGAGGTAGGGGATTCATTAGTTCTCTTATTTATTTATGTGAAATGGTGAAGTTATCATGGTTTATCCCTTTGGATGGTAATTAAATTAACCTAATAATATTGAACTAGATTAATGAATAATTTGATGTAGCTATCACATATTGTTTATTTTTACCATGATAATAGTTTTCCTCTTGATTTTCTAAATAGTATGCTATCTATGTTATGCTTGTTATCATGTATTGTTAAGATATGGATTAACATGTTGTTATTGATGGAAATTTATAATGAATATAAATATATAATTAATTGATTAATTGGATTAAGAATTAAAGAATATTCATGTTGTAATATAATGTTTCTTATAATTTTATGGTAAATCAAATTGATGTTATAGACATGCTTAATTAAATGCATTCTTCTATGATAATGAAATTTATAATGAATGTGAAGAATTATAATACTTGTTGAGAATGTTGTTAATAATAAAAAGGCATTTTAATTGAAAATGTTTCTTCTCACAGTTTTTTAAAATTGGTTTTAATGCTAAGAGTATGGTTAAATTTTGATAAATTATTATATCTTGACACCTTAGGTTTTCCGCAGTTGGAACCTGTTAATTATGAATAAATTAAATCAAGATGGAATAAAAACTATTTGTTTGATAAAGATAATTTATAAGGATTTAGTTTCCTATCTTCTTGAGAAGGTTGAGTGACTTGAATTTGGATACATGAGAGCTTGTTTATGTGTGAAGACTAGATGCCTTATTTTACAGACTATATTTCCCTGTTGGTTGTTTTTGTTTGTTTCCTTCTTCTTTTTTCATGTTCTCTAGATGTGGGATTTTCTATGTGATGTGATATGGTCAAGGGAGGAATGAATGTGATATGATCATGGGATAATTGATCTTGGGATGGCTGAGGTGATGTGGGAAGGTGGTCTGAATGATGTGGCAGTAGTTGATGTCTGTGATGGTGAGATACATCAGGATATGTATGTGGGTGTCAAGGATGGCATAAGAGATGATGGAATGGGTTGAATCTAGGATTGTCTATTAATGTGATTCTAAGAGATAGGATGATCACTTATGAATTTTTTTAATGGATGATGGATGTGTTGCTTGTTTTATTTGTATTCATTTCCCCACTTCTTGAGGTAGATGAATGTGCTCAGTTGTATGTTTCCTCTTAGTGGTAGCTTATGGTGGTTTTCCTAGAGTACCTGATTAATTGAATGATGATAATAATGAATAAATAATTCTTAACCCATAGGTTTGGTAATGATGGAATTTAAATGATGAAAAGATGTTAATCTTAATAAATTGTGGACTCAGTTTGGATTAGTCTAATATTGAATGTACTTCATGCTGGTGGTTAATGAATGTATATTGAAATAATGTTAATAGTTAATTTAATGAATAATAAATTAATTAATGGAAGTAAATGATAACAAAGGAAAGAAGTAATTAATATATCTATTTTAAATGAATGTGTGATTACAGGATATGTATCCCCTATCAGTGGTAGATGGGTGTCCGAGTGATGATATATTCAGTTGATATTAGGTCTTGGTTATACCCAAAGTGTGATTTATATGCTACTACACTCATGTCAGTTAGGGAAAATAACACCCAGTTGACTCTAGGAGGGTGTTTTCCCCAACTTCTCGGTGGGAGGATAGATGTATGACTACCCCCTTTGGTCCCACTCTCTTCTATTAGTAGTTACTTGTGCAGGTATGCATGATAGTTAGTTTTCCCATATATGTGTGTAGAGGGATCTAATGGATTTTCGTTATTTAACACACATGTATCTCCAGATATAGTATCCAAAGAATTATTATAGGTATAGATTGTATAGGATATGATGTATTGAGGTACTTACTTGGTGTATGGGTTGTTATGGATTGAGGTATAATACCTGATATTTGATACACAACATATAGACTATGGTGGATTCCAGAAACTACTTGGTTACTATATATGGATATGTGGATGGGATAATGTAATGTTGTGATGCATGAGGTGCATGTTGTGATGCCTTTTCCAGGTGTCTTTGGGTTGGCTTATTTTGGAGAGATATGTCCTAGGGCGTGCGATAATGGGGGAAGAGCATAAAACTAGTGGAGAATCAAGATAGGGGTACCCTTTATGTTTCATTATTATATTATAAAATCTCTTTTATATGATACTTGGCGAGAGTTATACATGGTGAGGCTAGTAACATATTATATCTCTTTTGGAGATGAGTTAGATTCATTGTTTTTCATTATGCTTTAACATACTTTCTTTATCTTTTGAAAGAGAGGATCTAGGGAGGATCCTAATAGGTATACTATTATGATCACCCTATATATATATATAAACTATTTCTTAGTTCAGATGGAGTTGGTTGGATATCCGGATGGATATTACTAGCTCATTATTTTTTAAGAGTTGTTTGGGCTTTGCAGTCACTTCCATTTTTACTTTTTGGTACGTGTAGTTTTCCTTTTAGTTGTTATAATACTATATGAAATTGCATGTTTTCACTTTGGATTTATTTATATATATGTTTGAGAAGGTGTTGATAGGTTTATATGTCATATCTATATCTTTTTCATGTTATCTTAGAGATTAATACCTCCCATATGTATGTTTGTTATACCCTTAGTGCTAGTATCTTACCCAGGGCCTATTGGTGGTGGGAATCCGGAAGTCACCGTCTCCTTTATCTCATTACAGGCCTAAAAGAGGTACACTTTGGGGTGAGGGGGTCATGACAAAGTGGTATAAGAGGTTAATTTTGAGGGATATGATGGAGTTTGGAGTTAGGGATAGGTGAAATTTCATGGGTTGGTAGGGAAATAGTGTCATCTATGTTAAGTGATCAACATAAACATAGGAGAATGACTGACTGAATGAAAATTAATTTTTTTATTATTCAAACACTTTCGAGGAAAAAGTAAGAAACCAAACAAGACTTCACGACATAAACAACAGATCACCATGGAACAAAAGTTTTAAGCCAAACAACACCATGCCATCACAGAAGAGCCCCAACCCAACATCAAAGACGATAAAAACAGCTTCCTCCTGCTCCTCGCTGCCAGTAAGCTATCCCGTGCATGAATGCACGGGCCTAGTACTGATGGAAAAGCCATACCCTATCAAACATCCAAATACATAGCGAAGTATAAAAGAAACCCACTACTCTAAACCCCATCTGGAGAAACCCCTTGTGAGACAGATTCACCAACCCAAACCTCGAACCATCAGAGACCCAAAAATTCACAACACCAAAATTCCATTTCATCGATTCAACACATTCAACCAGCCACTTCACCATTTCCAAGAATTCAACACAATGTAAAAAACACCAAGATCGGACCTATGAGAATTTGATTTTCCAACCTCAAGAGAACATTCATGGCACTAAATTTTTGTAGGCCTAAAAACCCACAACAATTCTAGGTCTTGCTTTCCTCATCAACCTGCAAAACAAATCAACAGTCAAGAATTTCAAGACCCAAACCAATCGAAATCGACCACGAGCGACAAATCCATAGCAGCCAACCCAAAAGACAAAATCAATCGCGAGAAAAAAATTCCACAGCAGAACCCGATCCAAAAGGTAGAAAATTCCAACCAAATCCTGACCAACCAGATCCTTGCCCCACAACTGGAAGAAACCAAAAAATACAGAAACCCCAACAAAGAAGACACATAAAAAACCAATCGAAGGAACAAATTAATAACCAAGAAGCATTACCAACTCATCAGTAACCCGAGCACCATATAACTCCATAAAAAGTCCCCATCACAAACCAGATCCCATGTCCCATCACCGCCTTCTAAAACATCCTCGGAGACCTCAACCGACTACCCAGTGAAACCACAATGGATGATGTTTCAACCCTTAGTTGCGAAAATAAGAACTCGGCAACGGAACCAGCTTCGTGCTGCCAGGAGAATCCCTATATGAAAGATGGAGTTAGGTGGGGTTAGGCTAGCAACGAAGAGAAAGGCCGTGCCGGCTGAGTCGAATAGGACGTCGACGCCTCCGCGGAGTAGAAACCACATCCACAATCACACCAAGGGAACGTCGAGGGAGAGACCTAGGAAATTATCATGCATCATTCTTCTTTATGCTTGTGTTTTAAATGGGTAGACCTTGTGATAGGATAAAACCTTAATAGGATAATAAAATAATTAATTAATGTTATGTTATGTATTCCATATTCCATGTTTAGGAGTTCTAACAGTTTTTTATTTTTATAGGAATGAATCTAGGTCAACGTCCTCATTAGGTTTGTGCCAAATATGTTCATTAGGATGTGCTAGAAAATCACCATAGAGTAGAGGTGGACAATGAATAAACATATAGGAGGACATTCCAAGAGCTTCGATGCTAGATTATATAAAATTATGAGGGATCTATTTCAGATTTAGTAACATAAGACTGGTTAGAGGAGGTTGAGATAACTTTCAATTAGATTTGTGCTTAGAAGGATCATTGGGTTTTTTGACTATATCTATGCTTCATAGAGTAGTGAGGTAGTGTTGGTTCTTGTTCCTTGGGGATATTGAGGATTCAAAAGTCATTTGAGATAAGTTTTGAGACCATTTTTGAGTAGAGTTCCTTTCTTTAACCATGAAGGCAACCTGTATCCATGATCTACTTACCCTTCGATAGGGGAGTTCCAGTATATGAGAGTTTGGGATCCATTTCAAGACCCTTCTATGATATGATTCAGACCTATTTCTTAATGAGGATTCTAGAATAATGAATTTTTAAGAGGCTTTGAGTCAAGATATCCAATTCCATGTCTCCCCATTTATGATGAAGGCATATCTTGAGGTGATGGTGAAAAAAAAGGTTATTGAGAGGAAACTGACCAGCACCGAATCATCATGAGAGGGAATTTATAAATATTCCTCATAAAGAATATCTATGTCATAGAAATCCAATTTTCCTAGATAAAATAGATTTTGGTAAGCCAGGGGTAGTTCCCAGCCCTCATCATCTCGTTTCTTTGGGGGTGGCAGATCTTAGACCTATTCATTGGGATCAGATGCCTGTTTTTCTTATGAAGGCCAAAGTCATCTACGGTGAGAGTGACCACCTTTTCTAATCATTCAGCATTTTCTAGGTATTCCACTTCATTTTCCTCCATTGAGGAAGTTTTTTTCCAAGGTAAAAACATTAAGGTTTTATCGTTTGGGATCAACAGAGAGGAGATAGGTAAGGAAGTGTATAAATATGAGATTCTCCTCATTCTTAGAGAGTAGAGCACAAACGTGGAGGTGGTTGTCATAAGGGTCAGAGAATGAAAGTAGCAGGTCATGGTCAACTTCATGATTTAGCATTCCTAGTTCTAAGTGATCCAAATATCATTTGAGGTACCCTTTTCTTGTTTTCTACATTGGTGAATGATTTTTTTGATTCAGGAGTGACACACTCATTTATATCACCTAACCTTTTACATGATTTGAGACTTAAGGTAGAGATGATTCTAGTGCCCTTGGCATTAACTATGTCAGTTAGAGGTTGAGGTAACTTGTATGAAGTATATAGAGATTATGAGTTAGTGTTGGGGGAATAACTTCTCTGGGGAATATTTACTATGTTTACAGATACAACCATATGACATCATCCTCATCATGGATTGGTTTTATTCAATGTAGAGTATCATGGATTACTTTAGGATGTGGGTTGTGTTCTATGATGATGATAGAGATCTAGTGGTGTTTTCTGGTGAGCAAGACCCTCATATGAGTTAGAGGCATGCTCTATCCTTGTCTTCACTTATGGATGAGTTGATACTGAGTTATTCATAAGTTTAATAGTTAGTGCTTCCCAGTGTTGTAGAATATTACCCTGATGTCTTCCTAGAGGATGTTGTAGTGTTAACCCCTTGATGGTGGATCATGTTTGGGATCAATCTATAACTAGGTGTGTCTTCTATCTTAATGTCTCTATATAGGATGATGCCTTCTAAGTTGCGAGAGTTGTGATTACATCTCTATGATCTATTGTAGAAAGGTTTTGTTTGTTTGATTGTGTCACCATGGGGTGCATTAGTTTTGTTTTTCAGGAAGGTCTATGGTGGTTTGAAGCTTTGTATCGATTATCATCATTTAAACCAAGTGATAGTGGAAAACATCTATCCTCTTCAATGAATTGATGATTTATTCAATCATTTTAAAGGAGAACGTTGGTTCCCTAAGACCTATCTGTGCTTAGGACATCATTAGATGTGGGTGAAGAATGAGGATATTTAGAAAAATTATTTCCATTGTCTTTATGGGCATTATGAGTTCATTGTGAATCTGTTTGGTGTGATGAATGCACCAGATGTGTTCATGGGGTTGATGAAATTAATATTAAGAGGGTTATTGGATAATATCATGGTGTTTTTTATTGATGAAATCCTTGTGAACTTCACATCCTAGGATGAGCATGAAAAACATATGTTTATTATTTTTAGAGTTCTTCATCATGAAAAGCTATTCGGGATGTTTTGTAAGTGTGTTTTCTAGGATCATGAAGTCTATTTATTTGGGCATATTGTGTCCCATCAAGGATTAGTTTCAGATCCTTTAAATATAGTGGCAGTTGTTTCTTGGGAATCCCCCAAGATGATGGAAGTGGTGCATAGTTTTCTTAGTCTTATAGACTATTATAGAAGGTTCATATTCAATTTATATCAGGTTCCAACTCCACTAACATCCTTTAACTAAAAGTATCTAGTGTTATTATAGACTGACTAATGTCATGCAGTTTTTGAGCAATTGAAGGAGAAGAGGGTCCTAGCTCTAGTCCTTTGTTTTCCAGTAGAGGGAGTTCAGTTTAAGATTTTTTGTGATGCTTCAAGTCTTGTCTTGGGTTGCGTTATAATGTAGTAGAGAGTGGTTTTTTCTTATGGTTCTTAGCAGTTATGTCCCCATGAGCGTAACTATGCCACCTTTGATATTGAGTTGGCAAAAATTGTTATTTATTTGAAGTTTTGAAGAGAATACCTCATCAGAGAGTGTTTTATGGTTTTTACCAACCATAAGAGCCTGAGGTATGTCTTCTCCCAACATGACTTGAACTTGCATCAACATCAATGGACGTAATTATTATAGGATTTTGACTTTAAGATTTCATAAATTTTGGGAAAGAGGAATGTTGTGGCTGATGCACCGTGTAGGAATTCACATAGTGATTCCATTTGCGAATCTATAGATTCTTGTATAGTGATGGAAGAACTCTAAGATATTTTTTTAAGGTGAGGGAACTACTCTTTATGGCCAGATTCTAGAGTATATGGAGTTCATGAAAAAGGTTCAGGCATGAGGGACTTCCCTACTCGAATACTTCTTTGATGGTCTGATCTAGGTATCTAGTGGTTGAGTGGATCCCCCTCCTCAAACAATGGGATATTTTCCCTTCTCTGTATTTTTTCATGAATGGTCTTGGTTAAGTCCCTCCAGTCATTAGATCATCAATACAAGGTAAGTGGGTGTGTTGGATTTGTTTAGTGGGTGGTCTCAAACATAACATTTATGGTTCTTGTTATAATGGATACATGCATGGGTGGGGGAGGTTCTTTCTGAGATGGGTCTAGATTAGTATTATTCTCTTTTAGTGATTTATTAAACCAAGTAGATTCTATCCTTGTAGAAGTTCTGGACATGATCAAGGGATTAGATTTATGTTGTTCTCATGATATTATTCTAAACTAGGTTGATACCGAATCCTATATTTTTCTTATGTCCATTCATAATGTCATTTTCACCCCCTGGTTTATCATTTATTCTGTTCAGATATGCATAATTCTTTTAAACATCAACACAGATCTATCTCATACTTGGAGGGAGGGTAACAAGGTTTATAATTTCCTTGCTTCTTGGGACTCTCCAAGTAACCCATGTGATATTTTTACCAACATTGGATACCTTCCCCCAAAGTGTCTTAGTTTAGTTAAATCCAATGCCCTTGGGATACACTATTTTAGGCCTCCTTGAACTTTTTTGGCCTAAAAAATTATTTGAAATAAAATATATCAATGTTGGATAGATGGAAGATCTCTCAAGAATACATCTAAAGATGGGATAAGTTAAAGGCAGAGGTTGAATTTTCCAGATGATAGAGTAGTAATCTTTGATGTAGTTTGTGGAGGAGTCCTATTTGGGGCATTTTGAGGTGGAATTCTAGAGGGACCAAGTTGTTTTTGGTGATTCCCTTGATAGTTGGTCTGAGGATATACAACATCAGGTGTTATTATAAGGAAGTATTTTCATTCCTTTAATTATTCAGGATATGTTTCTTAGTGAGTTCTATAATTCACCTTTGGTAGTACAATCCAATTTGACAAAGATTTACCAAGCTTTGTGAGGTCATTTTTGGTCACCTGGGTTGAAGTGTGTTGTTTTGGAGTATTTTCTCAATGTTTGGTCTGCCAGAAGGTGAAGGCCAAACACCATGGGTTCCTAGTGATCTTCTCTACCCATTAGATATTCCCCAATAGAAGTGGGATTAAATCTAAATGGGACTCATTTCTAGTTTAACTCAATATTAGGTAGGCTATGATGCTATATGTGTGATAACGGATCGTTTGACAAAATTATACCACTTTATAGAAATCAGAGAGTTGAGATCAGTGGAGGTTTTTTGAGGCAGTATCTGGAGGTGGTGGTTTGAATCCATGGATTCTTGAGGTTGATCATCTCTAATTAGGATTCTCTTTTTAACTCTAGGGTGTGGGGAGGTCTCTAGTATGCTTTTGGCTCTCAGTTACGCCTTAAAACTACTTTTAATATATATAAGGATGGTCAAAAATAACATACCATCCATACTCTTGAAGACATATTTTTCTCTTGTGTCCTATATTTTGAAGGTTCATGGATGAGACAACTACCCTTGGTCGAGCTTTCTTACAATAACAGTTTCCACCCCACCATAAGTATGACACTGTTTGAATATTTTTATGGCCAACCTTATTGTTCTTCATTATGCTAGACTGGGGTTGGAGAGGAAAAAATTATCTAGATGTAACTAGTATATAATATGATAGAGATGGTACATGTAATTATCTAGAGGATGAAGGTAGCACAAGATCATCATAAATCCTATGATGATCATAGGATGATACCTCTAGAGTTCGATGTTAGAGATCACTTGTTTATGAAGGTGACTTCTTATCATGGGATATGAAGGTTTGGTTATAGGATTAAGCTTTCTTCCTAGTTTTTAGGACTTTCAAGGTGTTGGATCATGTTGGAGTTGTGGTGTATCAGATAGTAATTCCCCCACATATGAGAATAACACACAATATTTTTCATATGTCATAGCTCTTTTGTTATCTTTATGATGACTCTCATGTCATCGATTAGGGTGAGGTTGACATTGATAATGATGATACCTTCAAGGATTGGCCTATTAAGATCTAGGACTTCTAGGAGAAGGTGTTTTATGGGTGTGATATTTCCTTGGTTCATGTATTTTGGAGAAACATTGGTATGGAGGAGAGTACTTGGGGATGTGAGTTACAGATGCACACTTAGTACCCCAATCTATTTTATGTTTTTCTATTCTCTTGCGATGTTGTTCTATTGTAGATGTTTACATTTTTGGTTTATGATATAGTTTTTTCTTGTTTATTTTTGTGGTTTTACTCTCGTTTGAGAGGTATCTCCCCTAGGAGAGTATTTCCGAGCTAGTTGTTGCTTTAGAATTGTTTTGTTCTATTCCAATGATTATGTGGTTGAGCTCCTATGATCGATACATCCTTAAGAGGTATCTTATGGGGAGGATTTTTGGAAGACCCCCTTTTATTTCCTATTTGGGTTTAGTTTTGGATTCTCTATGATGATAATATTTTGATAGGTAACTAATGTTAGGTCCTAGATCCTTTTAGTTTGACCCATTATATGTTTCTGAAGCCCATGGTGCTTGAAGAAGACCTAGATCATGTTTGGAGGTGTTCAGATACTAAAATCTAAAATCATGGAGAATTCACAATGTGTAAGTATTTAATTTCTTGAATGTGTGATTCATGGATTATGTGTGTATGGTTTATGGGGTGCCTCATGTTGTCAATTATTTTAGGGATAAATGGTCCGAGGTGATTCATTTTTCGGAAAAACTTAATTCCTAAAATTTACATGATGTGAAAAGGTTTAACACCATGAAAATTTACTTTACAGTTCACTTTAAAAGATGTAATGCCTTAGGTTTTTCTCAAACCCAATGAATTTATCCCACACCCCTGGCGGCCAATAGCTTTCCCTCTATGCATCATGGAATCCCTTTGACCAGTATCGATTTTTGGCCTTCCATATTCAATCCATGGTGATCTGAAGTAAATTCTACCTCTTCTCTTGTGGTTCTTTGTTCTGGATCCTCCCGTTTCTTCTTTCCACGTGATGGGGGTTTCTCTCCATAATTCAAATGGAGTTTCATTGGTTGTTTTTTGGTTTAGTTGTGGTATAGAGTCCTTGGAGGGATGAAGTTTATTGCATAAGAGGTGATTGGGATCTAAAATGTCGGTCCATTTTCATGAAAATCACATTGATGCCTTTTGAGGTAGGTGTCACAAACCAGGCCAGGTCACTATCCGACCCGGCGCCCGACCCGGTCCGTGACATGGTCCGAAGGGCGTTCCTGATCCCCACGGGCTGGCACAAGTGCCCAGGTATCAAAAATAAACTTGGGAGCGATTTACCTGGATGAATAAATATAAAACAGACAACAAGATGAATAAATTGAAACTAAAAACTGACAACCAAATAGACCCTTATATCAAGTTTAGATTTAAAGTTTACAACTTGAACTAAAAACCCAAAAGAGACTACATCAAAGGAAACCAAAACTCCCAACACAAACCTTTTCACGACATGAGGAGTCACATCCCCAATCCACCGCCACCAAACCAACACGAGGATGCCACTGACAACCCGAACCACCAATGCTAAGCCCGATGCCTCAACCTGAAAAAAACACAATCTACATACACCAAAAGGTGTATGTAGGGTGTGAGATAAAATCCCAATAATATTCCACCAAGAAAAGGTTCCACGCACAATTATTAAATGACAAATACATTTGCAACTTTAATTAAAGAAAAGAACTAAAATCTTGAACAACTTTAGAGAAAAAAGGTTTAGGGAAAACAGTTTTAAAAAGGAACAACTTAAATTAAAACACACGCGCACACACACTTACTCTTAAAATAACCACAGTTTCACATCGATGAGCGTAAAGTAACCAATGAGCACTAATATGGGAGGGGCCGCATGGGTGTTAGCTATCTTGAGTCCCTAGATCTTCGTGTCTCGGTGAAACATGTCTTAGAAGGCCATGACCCTCAGAAAACATGGCTTAGAAGGCCAAGACCCTCAACAAACGTGGCTTAGAAGACCACGAACCTCAGAATAACATATGTTTAGTTAGAGTTGCGATCGTCAGTCCTGCTAGTGAAACCGGGTCGAGTCACCTCCGGAACACTAGCCCACTAGTCTAGTCCACCCTCCTAGCTACCCGAGCTTCCCGGTTTGTGCTCAAACAAGTTTCAAGTTCACATCACACGTTATAACAATATAATCAAACCAAAAAAGACCCTACACACACCAAAACCACCATTTGCACACACAAAATCCATTTGAAACAACACGCACACTGAAAATGTCCCAACAATAAACCCACATTACTTACACAACCAATTACAAAAAAAAACTGCTCAATCAAAGAAAACAAATTCGCTGCCAGACACACCATTAAAAGGATTTATTGAACAATTTTCACACACATCACATAACTTTAAGAATCAAAACCCTTACACAATTTAACCAAAACAATTCTTCACCCTTAATAATTATTTAATAAAACAATTCAACTTTCACAAATAAATTTTTAAAGACAAAAAAACTGTTTCACACACTAGACCAACCCAAACCCTCCGACCTGACCATACGCACGCCTCTTCATCGTAGGAACACAATCTTCATTACACATGCAATAAAAGAAAACCACCCGTCCAGTTAAAAACACCATTTCTATAATAAAACAAACTACCAGAAAAATTTTTCAAACCATTTCAAAATACGTCGCCCGACTTTAAATGCCAAAGACTTATTAAAAGTTCATTTTTGCCTAAACACAACTAGATGCAATATCAAAACACCAATTGCACCCTTTTTTTCACATCAAAACACACTAAAACTCAAGTAAAATTTAACTCACCAAACTAACGAATTAATAAGCTAACCGCACAACTAAAAATAATCACTAACAATTAACTAGAAATAAGATTTCAGAAGAAAGATCACACATAGTATAAACAGACTACTAAAAAAAATAAACTGCAAATCAAACCTCAAAGAAAACCAATTTTTCACGACAAAAATTAATTAAATAAAGCTCTAAATTAATTAAACTTTCAAATTAATTAATCAAATAATAACTAAACATGAAATCACCTACCTCGATGTAGACTGCCTTTACAAAAATAGTGTGAAAAATCCACCGTACATCGACAACACGTCATACAATACAAATAAACCCTAAAATTAAATAATGAAATCCATCACACAATAATGGAATCGAATGAAAAATATAAACCCCAAAAAAAAATTAATCACAACCCCAAATCGGGGTAGGAGAGTTTACCCAGAGGGAAGACATTCTGGAAAAAGGGAAGAGGGTGCCAGAATTTGCGACAGCAGGAGGCCTGTTCAGTTTGGTGGTGCTCCGGAGGCAAATAGAGGGGGAAAGGGTCGGTGATTGTGACATGGAGGTTGGTGCACTGGTGCGAGTTCCGACCATGGGAGAGGGGGTAGCGCGCAACTATTTCGGACTGGAGAGGAGGGTGCGCGCGATGATTCGGTGCACCGAAGGAGGCTGGCCATGGTGCAGGGGAGTAGGTTGCTGGTGTTGCTGCAATAAGGAGTGGCGGGGCTATTACGATGGATGAGAGGTGGGGTCGTGACCCAATGGTGGTTCAACATGGAGGTTGGTCGCGGGACAGTGGTGCGCCGAAGGAGGCCGGAGGGTCTGTGGTGTGCTGATCCGAAGGTAGGGCGCCAGAGGGGAGCTGCAGCTCTAGGGTTGTGTGGTGCGCGACGTCGGACAAGGGAAGGAGGGAGGGTCGGTGGCGGACTGAAGGGGGGGGGGGGATGCCGGCCGGAGGGAGCAAGGGTAAGGGGGTGCGACAGCTAGGGTTGAAGGGGTAAGGAGGTCCGTTGCGCAAAACCGAAGGGAGGGGAAGGAGAGGGTCTGCGCGGGGAGAGGGGGAAAGAAAGAGAGGAGGGAAAAAAGAAGAAAAGAAAAACAAGAGGAATAATAATAATAATAAAAATAAAATAAAATAAGGAATAAAGGGAGGAAAAAAAATAAAAGAGAAAATAAAATAGGATAAAAAGAAAAATAAAATAAAATAAAATAATAATGAAAAGAAGAAAACAATAATCTAATTAATAATAACAATTTTTTTTATTACTAATAATAAAGCTAATAATAGCAAAACCAAAATAATAGAAACGACCAACTTAAAACATTAGCTGAAATAATAATAATAATAATAATAATAAAATAATAAAACCAATCAAAAATAATATCACTATTAATTGAGCCTGGACACCGTGCATGGCCATGTGAGCGGTCGTGTGCGCGGTCGCATGCACGGGCGCGTTCGCGCGCCGAGTCGCGATTACGGTCGAGCACCCGTAAAAGATCTCAAATTCCTTTTTAATAATAGAACCGGTTCAAACTGCAACTCAAAAGAAAGACTTCAAATAATTAAATTAAAAATAAGTGTCAGTCGGGGTGTGACAATTCTCCCCACCATGACACTTTCTGCCCCCAGAAAGTCACAAAAGACCTGGTCAACCAAGGGTTCCAAGCGAGACCGCGAAGATGTTTAAAACCTAACCTCAATCGCCCAAAAACCAAACATTAAAAACGTCAATTACCTGAAGCATCAAACATCTCAAAACCATAATCACCATGCAAAATGACCAACAACTAGGAATTTACCTCGAAACAGAACTACAACATGGAACACCCCGACCACTAATGTAGGGATCACCAGGGCCGCTCGAGATCTCCAAGAATTCTCATCAAGCAACCCACTACTCAAGCTATCCAATTAGCATGGTCGAGGTTGGGCGGAGAAGAAGCAAGGGGGTTGCTCCGCCAAGCGCACTTTGAAAACAGAGTGTTCCACAAGATCATCCTATGGTGGTCTCCCCACCATATTAGGGTTCCCGTCAAACATTGGTTCTTCAAACCAAAACAACTCACAACTCATACAACCTCTAACACTAGCTTGACCCTCAAAGTACCCTATGTTTAACCAGCTAACATAAGAGGGGACTCCAGAGATACCCGCACTAGGTCTCCCCACTATTTAAAAATTTCCTAACACCACGAAACCCACACAGGAATTCCCGGTTTACTTTAAGCGATACTAATTGAATCCTTCATCGCGAACCCACCAACACGGGCCGACCTGCACTGATTATTTCTATAGTCGACAACACTCTGCCACATGAGATAGCTTTGATAGCAGAAACACTTAACCAGGAGGCAAACCAGACAGGCGCACGTCAATTCCACAAGACATGAGCATCTACGACCACGAGAAGGTTCACAGAGCATGCCGACTGGCTTTACAGGAATACGGATTTCCCGAACCTCTTCAAGGCCCAAGAGGAACTCCCACAACTAAGACTGCAACAAAGATACATGACCTTCATACCCATCACAAAAAAATGATGCCTTCAGTGTTGAT
Organism: Viscum album; assembly: GCA_963277665.1. NCBI lineage: Eukaryota > Viridiplantae > Streptophyta > Magnoliopsida > Santalales > Viscaceae > Viscum > Viscum album. Next base: position 1,662,345,648 of record OY728135.1, on the reverse strand, counting down.
ACCGTAATAAGGGAAAATTAAGTTGTCCCCATCCCATCACTGCAGACTTAAGTCGGACCAAGCTCGCACCACTTCTGACGAGTTTTGACTGCGCGAAAGCTTCACCCCGAGACCTATGGCTGGGGACCTGATGTCTGAAGCATCTACAACCTCACAGTCATAAGCTAACCACCTCTGACTGGAACTTCCCCTACTGAAAAAGCAACCTGCATACTTCTCCTTGTGTCCCGAGCGGACACTCCGTCAACATACCAACTAATAATTACAGCGAACGACTTATGGTGTCCGACTGACCACACTAGAGGTAGGAGATTGAGAGGTCTATCAAATGCGAGACACAAACTGACGAGAGGGGAACTCCAAGAACAAGTCCTATTAGTTCACACTCCTCATTGGACGAAGAGCATCCAATTACCGCAGTATAAACGGGACCAACAACTATTACGAGCTTTAAACTGATCGTTCCACACAACCTCTAGGGAACAAGAAACCAGCTCATCAGAAAGGTCAACACACCTCAATATCCACCTGTTGATTGATTGAGAACCTATGAGATCCACCACTTTCCTTCACCTTCACCTAGGTAAAACCGCGGAATGAGACTAGTCTTGAGGGTTTCTCACAACGTCGCTATTCACAACGAAAACAGAACTATCACCATTTGCTGGTTTAGTCTCGCTCCTCCAGACATACATGAGACAATATACGCATACAAAACATATAGAGTTCCTCCAAAATTAGAGACACTTCCAACTTTCCCAAATCACTCAACGACATCCAACTGACCTCGAAGTCTACGAATGGTCAACACCACCGAGAAGAACCCAACTCCGCCACTCCACTTGGAGTTTGGGGTGAGCCAAGAACTGAGAAACTTGCTGGAAACCCATGGGACACATCTAGGGGACATATCCCAAACAAGAAACACCAAACAACCTTCCAAAAATCCAAACACATCACAAATCGAACATCCAAATATCGGACACAAATCAAACAATTTCAATTTAAAACATCAATTCATCCTTAAATAAAACACCCGCTTGAAAAGCCAAGCACAAGATAATAAAACCCAACAACTCTTTTGAACCCATCTCTTTCACTTCAGACTCAAACCCATTTTCCATATTCCAAAACCATTTAAGCACAAAAACCCATTTTTAGAGAAAACCCCACCTTTCAAGAAACAAGATACAACTTTCAAAATCAACCACTCACCACTGATATTCTTGGATGCCTCGCAGATTTACATTTTCGTGCCTCCCAAGCACCCATCCACACAATCCACTAACTATCCATTAATCACTTCCAAATTCCCACGCGAGAATACATAGAAATACCACTAGACAAAGCAAGGTTCTTCTGCTTTCAAAAATAATATATTTTTCAATTTTCCAAAATACCTTTTTCCAACTATTTCAAAAACTAAAGACAAATTTCCAAAATGATTTTCATTTATAAAACAACTCACTCCAATTTCAGACAACCGAAGATATTAATTTAGCAATTCAATTTCAACAAATCAAATGCCAAATTCCAAAAACTAGGTCCAAGAGAAACGCACCCCAAAAATTAGGCCAACCACACACCAAAATAAAATAAGAGCAGCACCAAAGTACTCTTTCCTTTTTAAAGGAAAAAAATTTCATGCCAACCACAAAACTGAAGCAAGACATCACAAACATCAAAGCACCTAGATGGAGGAATAGTGGTTGTCTCTGACTCGGCTACATGGTTTAGCAGGCCATGCCCTAGGCAAGCACCAACCACCAAGAGTGTTGAACCGTACTCTCAGGCATCACATGGGTCGCTACTCCATGTGAGACCGTGTGCAGTACCAGTTTACTCCTATTGTCATCCCCCATCCACAAAGAGGAAATCCAAAAATAAACTGAAATCCTAGACTACCCCTGGCAACTCGAGGATCAGAACAAGCAAGAGTTCGTGACGCTCTTCCCGCACCTACCCCTCGAGTACCGACAATCCTATCTCCGATCTACTTGACACCCCAAATAACAAGAACAAAACCTGCTCTGATACCATTTTGTCACGAACCAGGCCGGGTATCCATCCGACCAGGCACCCGACCCGGTCCGTGACATGGCCCGAAGGGCGTTCCCTATCCCCATGGGCTGGCACAAGTGCCCTGGTATCAAAAATAAACTTGGGAACGATTTACCTGGATGAATAAATATAAAACATACAACAAGTAGAATAAACTGAAACTAAAAACTGACAACCAAACAAACCCTTATATCAAGTTTAGATTTAAAGTTTACAAATTGAACTAAAAACCCAAAAGAGACTACATCAAAAAAAACCAAAACTCCCAACACAAACTTGTGCACGACATGAGGAGTGACATCCCTAATCCATCGCCACCAAACCAACACGAGGATGCCACTGACAACCCGAACCACCAATGATAAGCCCGATGCCTCAACCTGAAAAAAAAACACAATCTACATACACCCAAAGGTGTATGTAGGGTGTGAGATAAAAGCCCAATAATATGCCACCAAGAAAAGGTTCCACGCACAATTATTAAATGAAAAATACATTTGCAACTTTAATTAAGAAAAGAACTAAAATATTGAACAACTTTAGAGAAAACAGGTTTAGGGAAAACAATTTTAAAAAGGAACAACTTAAATTAAGACACACGCACACACACACTTACTCTTAAAATAACCAAAGTTTCACACCGATGAGCGTAAAGTAACCAATGTGCACTAATATGGGAGGGGCCGCATGGGTGTTAGCTAGCTTGGGTCCCTAGATCTTCGTGTCTTGGTGAAACACGTCTTAGAAGGCCACGACCCTCAGAAAATGTGGCTTAGAATACCACGACCCTCAGAATAACATATGTTTAGTTAGTGTTGCGATCGTCAGTCCTGCTAGTGAAACCGGGTCGAGTCACCTTTGGAACACTAGCCCACTAGTCTAGTCCACCCTCCTAGCTACCCGGGCTTCCTGGTTTGTGCTCAAACAAGTTTCAAGTTCACGTCACACGTTATAACAATATACTCAAACCAGACAAGACCCTACACACACCAAAACCATCATTTTCACACAAAAAATCCATTTGAAACAACACGCACACTGAAAATGTTCCAACACTAAACCCGCATTACTGACACAACCAATTACAAAAAAAAACTACTCAATCAAAGAAAACACATTCGCTGCCAGGAACACCATTAAAAGGATTTATTGAACAATTTTCACACACGTCGCATAACTTTAAGAATCAAAACCTTTACAAAATTTAACCAAAACAATTCTTCACCCTTAATAATTATTTAATAAAACAATTCAAATTTCACAAATAAATTTTTAAAGACAAAAACACTGCTTCACACACTAGACCAACTCAAACCCTACGACCTAACCATATTAGTACTCATTGGTTACTTTACACTCATCAGTGTGGAACTTTGGTTATTTTAAGAGTAAGTGTGTGTGTGCGTGTGTTTTAATTTAAGTTGTTCCTTTTTAAAACTGTTTTCCCTAAACCTGTTTTCTCTAAAGTTTTTCAAGATTTTAGTTTTTTCTTTAATTAAAGTTGCAAATGTATTTGTCATTTAATAATTGTGCATGAAACCTTTTCTTGGTGGCATATTACTGGGATTTTATCTCACACCCTACATACACCTTTAGGTGTATGTAGATTGTATTTTTTTTTTCAGGTTGAGGCATCAGGAATAGAATTGGTGGTTCAGGTTGTTAGTGGCATCCTCGTGTTGGTTTGGTGCCAGTGGCTTGGGGATGTGACTCCTCATGTCACGTAGAGGTTTGTGTTGGGAGGTTTGGTTTCCTTTGATGTAGTCTCTTTTGGGTTTTTATTTCAAGTTGTAAACTTTAAATCTAAACTTGATATAAGGGTCTGTTTGGTAGTCAGTTTTTAGTTTCAATTTATTCAACTTGTTGTCTATTTTATATTTATTCATTAGGGTAAATCATTCCCATGTTTATTTTTGATACCCGGGCACTTGTGCCAGACCGTGGGGATCGGGAACGCCCTTCGGGCCATGTCGCGGACCGGGTCGGGCGTCGGGTCGGTTGGAGACCCGGCCTGGTTCATGACAAAATGGTATCAGAGTAGGTTTTGTTTTTTTATTTGGGGTGTCAGGTAGATCGGAGATAGGATTGTCGGTACTCGAGGGGTAGGTGCGGGAAGAGCGTCGCAAACTCTTGCTCGTTCCAATCCTCGAGTATCCAGGGGTAGTCTAGGATTTTAGTTTATTTTTGGATTTCCTGTTTGTGGATGGGGGGTGACAATAGGAGTAAACTAGTACTGCGCACGGTCTCACATGGAGTAGCGACCCATGTGATGCCCGAGAGTACGGTTAGACACTCATGGTGGTTGGTGCTTTCCTAGGGCATGGCCTGCTAAACCATGTAGCCGGGTTAGACACGACCACTAGTCCTCCGTCTAGGTGCTTTGATGTTTGCGATGTGTTGCTTCAGTTTTTTGATTGGAGCAAAATTGTTTTCCTTTAAAAAGGGAAGCAGACTTTGGTGCTGCTCTTATTTTATTTTGGTGTGTGGTTGGCCTAATTTTTGGGGTGCATTTTTTTGGACCTAGTTTTTGGAATTTGGCATATGATTTGTTGAAATTTAATTGCTAAATTAATGTCTTGGGTTGTCTGAAATCGGAGTGAGTTGTTTTATAAATGAAAATCATTTTGGAAATTTGTCTTGAGTTTTTTAAATAGTTGGAAAAAGGTATTTTGGAAAATTAAACAATGTAATATTTTTGAAAGCGGAAGAACCTTGATTTGTCCAGTGGTATTCCTATGGATGCTTGCGTTGGCATGTAGAAGTGATTAATGGATAGTTGGTGGATTGTGTGGATGGGTGCCTGGGAGGCACGAAATTGTAAATCTGTGAGGCATCTAGGAATATCAGTGGTGAGTGGTTGATTTTGAAAGCTGCATCTTGATTCCTGAAAGGTGGGGTTTTCTCTAAAAACGGGTTTTTGTGCTTAAATGGTTTTGGAATATGGAAAATGGGTTTGGTTCCGAAGTGAAAGTGATGGGTTCAAAAGAGTTGTTTGGTTTTATTATCTTGTGCTTGGCTTTTCAAGCGGGTGTTTTATTTAAGGATGAATTGATGTTTTAAATTGAAATTTTTTGATTTGTGTCTGATATTTGGATGTTTGATTTGTGTTGTGTTTGGATTTGTGGAAGGTTGTTTGGTGTTTCTTGTTTGGGATATGTCCCCTAGAAGTATCCCATGGGTTTCCAACAAGTTTCCCAGTTCTTGGCTCACCCCAAACTCCCAGTGGAGTGGCGGAGCTATTACGATGGATGAGAGGTGGGGTCGCGACCCAATGGTGGTTCAGCATGGAGGTAGGGCATGGGATGGTGGTGTGCCAAAGGAGGCCTGAGGGGCTGTGGTGCGCTGATCCGAAGGGAGGGTGCCATAGGGGAGCTACAACGCTAGGGCTATGCGGCGCGCGGCGTCGAACAGGGGAAGGGGGGCGGGTCGGCGGCGGACTGAAGCGGGGGGGGGGGGGGGGTGCCGGCCAGAGGGAGCATGGGGAAGGGGGTGTGGTGACTAGGGTTGCAGGGGGAAGGAGGTCCATTGTGCAAAACCTAAGGGAGGTGAAGGAGAGGGTCCGCGCGGGGAGAGGGGGAAAGAAAGAGAGGAGGGAAAAAAATAAGAAAAGAAAAACAAGAGGAAAAAAATAATAATAAAAAAAATAAATTAAAATAAGGAATAAGGGGAGGGAAAAAATAATAAAAGAGAAAATAAAAGAGGATAAAAAGAAAAATAAAAGAAAATAAAATAATAATGAAAAGAAGAAAACAATAATCTAATTAATAATAACAATTTTTTTTATTACTAATAATAAAACTAATAATAACAAAACCAAAATAATAGAAATGACCAGCTTAAAACATCAGCTAAAATAATAATAATAATAATAATAATAAAATAATAAAACCAATCAAAAATAATATCACTATTAATTGAGCCTGGACACCACGCATGGCCACGTGAGCGGTCGTGTGCGTGGTCACATGCATGGGCGCGTTCGCGCACCGAGTCACGATTACGACCGAGAACCCGTAAAAGATCTCAAATTCCTTTTTAAAAATAGAACCGGTTCAAACTACAACTCAAAAGAAAGACTTCAAATAATTAAATTAAAAAGAAGTGTCAGTTGGTGTGTGATAGTATGGATTACTTTATTCTCCTATTTATTTACAATTAATCATAAATTTATCATGGTTTATCCCTTTGGATGGAAATAAAATTAACTTAATAATTATTGATCTAAATTAATAAAGAATTAGATGCAACTATCACATGTTGTTTCTTTATACCATGATAATGGTTTGTCTCTTGATTTTCTCTATAGTGTTCTATATAAATTATTAATATTAGGATTTATTGTTATATTATTTATTAGCATGTTGTTCTTGATATAAATTAGTAAAGAACATAAATCCAGAATCAATTTATTAATTTTCTTAAGAATTAAAGAAGAGGCATATTTTAATGAATCAAGTGTTTCTTGTAATTTTATAGTAAAACAAATTTATGTAATGCACATGATTAATTATATTTGTTCTTCTATGATAATGTAATTGATGAAAAATACGAATCATGATAATTATTATTGAGAATGTTAGTATTAATAAAAAGGAATGTTAATTTAGAATGGTTCTTCTCACATTTTTTTAAAACTAGTTTTAATGCTAAGAGAATGGTTAAATTTTGATACCATGTTATAACTCGATTAATTAGGTTTACCATAGTTAAAACCTATGAATAATTAATTGGTTAATACAACATGGAATAAAAACTGATTGTTTGATAAAAATAATTTCTAGGGCCTAAGTTTCCTATCTTCTTAAGAAGAGCGAGTGCCTTTAGTTTGGAGCTATGAGAGATCATATATGTTTGAAGGTTGGATGCATTATTTTAGGGCCTAGATATCCCTGTGGGATATTCTTGTTTGTTTCCTATTGTTTTTTTCATCATCCTCATATTTTATCTTCGCTATATAATGTGATATGGGGAAGGGAGGCCTGAATATGATATGTGCCTTGGATGGATGAGCTAGGGATGACTGATGTGATGTGGGTGGGGAGTCCCAGATGATGTGGTAAAATTTGATGCTTTTGATGAAGAGATACATTGGGATATGCATGTGGGTATCAGAGATAACACCAAGATGAGGGAATGGGTTGAACCTGGGATTACCTGTTGATGTGATACCGAGATTTGAGATGATTGTTTATGAATCTCTTTAATGGATGATGACCGAGTTTCTTATTTTATATGTATTCCTATCCCACCTCTTGAGGTAGCTAAATGTACTTGGTTTCATGTTTCCTCTTGGAGGTAGCTTCAGATGGTTTTCCTAGAGTACTTAGTTTGTGTAATGATGATAATAATGAATAAATAATTTTGAACCCACGAGGTTGGTAATGATGGAATACAAATGCTGAAAAGATGTTAATCTTGAGAAACCATGGACTTGGTTTGAATTATGCCTAGAGGAAATAGAATTCATGTTGGTGGTTAAAGAATTTAGATTGAAATAATTTTAATGTTTAATTTAATGGATAAAAAATTAATTAACATAAGAAAATGATAAAAAAGTAAATAAGTAATTAATGTAGCTATTTTAAATGCTTGTGTTCTTAGAGGATATCTAGTCCCTAGTAGTAGTATCCAGGTATTCGAGTGATGATAACTGTAGTTGATATTAGGACTAGGTTATTCTCATAGTGTAGTTGTGAAATATATTATATCTTGGATATTATATAATATTATATGCTTCCCCACCCATGTATGTTATGAAAACTGACACCCAGTGGACTCTAGGAGTGTGTTTTCCTCAATATCTCAGTGAGAGGATGGATGGATGACTACCCCCTATGACACCAATCTCTTCTCTTGGTAGTTATTTTTTCTAGTATGCACGATATTTAGTTTTTTCCATATATGTGTGTAGAGGGATGCGATGGCTTGTGGTTATTTCACAAACATGTATCTCTAGATATAATATCTAAAAGATTATTATAGGTATTAAATGTATAAGATTTAATGGATTAAGGTAAAAACTTGGTGTATGGGCTGTGATGGATTGAGGTATAACACTCGATGTATGATACATGTCATATGGGATGTAGTGGGATTTGAAAACTAATTGGTTACTATATATGGATATGTGGATGGGATTATGAGATGCATAAAGTTCATGTTGTGATTACTTTTCTAGGTGTGTTGGGGATGGCTTATTTTGGAGAGAGATGGATTAGGACATGCGACGTTGGGGTAGAGCGAAAAACCAGTGGGGAAGAGGAAGTGAGGTACCCTTATTATTTCATTATTATATTATATGCTCTCTTATATGTGATACTTAGTGAGAGTTATCTATGGTGAGGCTGGGAAGTTAGTATACATGTTTAGGTGACCAGTTAGTTTCACTATTGTTCACTATGATTTTGACAAGTTTTCCTTATCTTTTAGATGAGAGGCTATAGGGAGGATCCTACTAAGTATACTGTTATTGTCACCCTAAGTATTTATAAACTATCTTTTAGGTTATTCAGAGGAGGTTAAATATCTGTCTAGATATTACTAGCTCATAGTTTTACAAGAGGTATTTGGGCTTCATGGTTTCTTCCATTTTTACCTTTTAGTACTTGTAGTTTTCCTTTCAGTTGTTATAGTACTGTATGGCATTGCATGTTTTCACTTGGGATATATATATATATATATATGACCAGGTTTTGATTGGTGTATATGTCTTATCTATCTTTTTTTCATGTTCTCTTAGAGGTTAATGCCTCCTATTGTATGTTTATTATACCCTCAGTGGTAGTCCCCAACCTGGGGCCTACTAGTGGTGGGACTTGATCAGTCACCATCTCCCTTATCTCATTTTAGGCTTAGGGCAGGTAAAGTTTGAGGGGAGGGGGTCATGATAGAAATTCTTGGAGATATAAAACTAGGTTCATAGTTGGTGAATGGTTAGTGCTAACTCTGTGGCCCCAACCACATGGCCCATATTAAATAAAGCATAGTTAGAAAAAACTATGCAAGGTGACCAAAAAACTATTTGAGTCACCGAAAATAAATTACCGAGGGGTATCATAGGTTATTTATGTTTTAAAAAACCATGTACTTAGCCATGAAAAGAGAAGGTTCCTTTGTATAGTGGCATTGAATGGTTAGTGCATGATTAACCAAACCATGTAGCCAAGATATATGGGGTGGAAGTTCCTTTCGACAGTGGCACCACACGATTGGCGTATGGTTATCCAAACCATATGTCATAACCATACGGTTCATTAAATGGGGTAAATTTACCAAATTTATCCTATTTTTTATATTTATTTCTCCTCCCATGCCTGTTCCTATTTCATCCATGGGTTCCCATTTCTTCCTCCTTTAGGATTTTTCCTATCTCCCTTATTTGACCTCAAATTCAATCACCGTAAAGTGTGTTGTGTATCTAACTATAAGACTATCAATCCTCTTGATTATATTTTTCTTTTCTCTTAATTTTTGTAAAAATAATTCCATGCGAGTTATTTTGCCATATTTTTAGGTCGTCTGTTCAAAATCATGATTTATCTTCTTTAATTTTGGATTAGAGGCCAATATTCAACGAGAAAGAACTTAAAATAATTAGGTAGGTGGTTTCTATATTTATCCATGAATATACGCATTCTATGGTACGTGTACCTAAATATTCATGTGTGGGTAGTCTTGGTGAAACCCTTAATAAATTAATGATTGTACTTAAATAATTTAATTAATGTTGCGAGATGCTAATGGACATAAACTTGTCTCTTTAAATGATTTGATCCATTTATGGGGATTCTAGTTGATTGGGTAGGCTATTTTGGTTGTTTTAATTTAATTAATTATATTTTGATATGATTATATTTGTTTTATAGGAACATGTTGTCCATGACCCGAGATATATGGGGTAATGCGATCCTCAGGATTGAGATGATGAGGTTTTTTAGTATGAGGGTACAGATCAAGATATGTGGGATGGTGATCACCATCATATTCTAGGTGACGTGTTCATCAGTTTGAGAGAGATGGTGATTACCAAGACACATATGGGTGATGAGGTTTTCATGTTGAAATAAGGTTATCGTTTGGTGTGGCTTAAGAAAGTTTAGTGATTTTAGATCACTATGATAAGCCAATATCTTCATTGGGGTAACATGCACAAAGATGAAGACTTAGTTGAGGTGGTGTTGACCACTCATTATGGGTGGATGCCTCTATATATTTAGTGGATTAGGGGATGGTGTTGATCATTATTTATGGAGGAGGTTCTCAATGTATAAAGACACAATTGGTGGTGAGTGAGAACATTGGATGGGGGATGAGACTCACCATGAAATTGATGGTTTATGGGATGAGATTATGGGAAGATTAATATTTTCATACCTTGGGATTTTGGTCTAATGAGCTGATGATGGTTTATTATTCATTGAAGGACCGATCTTAGTGTGCCTTAGGACATCGAGCCACTAAGCCTGTAACACCCCAATATTTTAAAAGAAGGATATCAGGTTCAATAGTGTGTATGTCATGAAACTTTAAGAATGGATTATATCATAACACCCTAAGTCTTTATGATATATTTATTTAAATTCAATTTCTTCTATAGCTTGTGATGAATGCAATTCTGGGTTTAAACAAAACATGATACTCTATTAAAATATTATTATTTAAACATGACCATTATAACCTAGATATTAAAATGAAGGGTATGCATAGTAATAAATAAATTATGAAAATTATATGGTTTACACATGTATAAAATAAATTCAGTGGTCATATATTTATTATAAAAAATTAAGAACCATTTTAAATAGAAAGAAATATTTTCTAAAAAACTGTATTTTTCTAAAAGAAATATTAGTCGCATTTTGTGGAAATAATTTAATATTAATTTTTACAAATTTTAGAATATTTATTTGAAAAATAAAATTTATTTTTGAAATCTACATGTCAAGAATTATATTTGGGTGAATTTTTGATAATTTTCTGAAAGGATTAATTTTTTGACGAATAGTGAAAATACTGATTTTTATTGAAAACTACCTTTTTGTTTTAATTATTTACAAAGATATATTATATTTTAAATTGGTTTTAAAGTAAAGTTATTTAAATTATATTCAAATTTAAATAATTTAGGTCATTTAAATCAATTTAATATTTAATTTTGATACTAAAACATTATATAATTAGGATAATTTTCTATTTGGAAAACTGCTCTTTCGCCGCATCTACAGTTTAATTTTAAATTGAATTATACCACTTCTGTGAATTGAATTTAAAAAATGGATTCCATATTTTTAATAATCATAATTTAAATTATATAATATGTTTAACTTAATTTTTACTATAATGAATAGTGAAAATAGAAAAAAAACTAATTACCGTGGTTAAGGTAAAAATGGGTTTATCAGGGGATAAACAAAGAAGATAAGTGTTAAAATGACTTACCAACTTATCCAAAACCCATTTTATGGACATAGTTATAACTTATAATCTCCATGGTTAGATAATTACCCATTTTAGAAGCTTTTTAAATGATAAAAACATGGATATAACTTTATCTTTTAATAAATTCAATGTGTGTTCTCTACCCAACTTATAAAAATCCACCCCTAACCCCACCTATTAACACTTCCAAAACCATTTAGTTCATCTAATAAATAATAAAATTAATTAATTAATTAAATACCCACATTCTATAGTATTTATTTTTATTATGAATCCCTCTTATAAAGGCTTTAGGGATAAACCTAAAGAGGCTCTCTGAAGAAGATGTAAAATTATTAAATGTGCATATTTGTTTTATGTATTCTTACAAATACTTCCAAAATTATTAAAATATGATTATATAATAACACCAGTATATAATATATAATTTTATTTTATTTATTTTAATTTAATAACCCATATCCATCTCCACGTCCATCAAATGGGAGATGAAACTGTCAATCGTGTGTACGACGGACTACCACACCGTGAACTGATGTAATTTATTTTCCATCACCAGCTTTGAAGGTTGGATATAATGATGTATTTAACATATTTATCTGATATTTATGAAATTATTATACTTTATTAATCATTATATCCTATATAACTTCTTACTTTCCATTCCATGGGGGATACAATAACATCGCTTGTGTGTACAACGGACTATTACCTCATGAAGCGATGTGATTCATTTTTATATTATGATTTACATGAAAGGAAGTAAGGTTAAATTTAATGAATATATATTATTTTTATGATCTAAACATAATTCTTTAAATATAATGTCACATCTAACCTCTTACCTTTCAATCCATTGGAAAATAATAACACCGCTCGTGTATGGTGATGTGAAATGTTTTTCATTTTATTTTATATAGATGGTATTAAGGATGTGTTTGATTAATATAAATTCTATATATGAAATAATAATGTTTATGTAAATATTAATTAATATTATTTTTTATTTTTTTCCATCCGTCGAGAAAAATGGAAACAATGTTCATGCGTACGTATGGCCTACCGTCTCCATAAATGGTGTAATCCATTTTCTATATCTAAATTTAATATATTACTATAAATAAATATATAATTAATATATATGATATTTTTATCATGGTTAAAATTATTAATATTATGTAACCATGATCAAACTAAAAGGACAGAAATTACCAAACTAAAACATACATGAAAAATGAAGCAATTATCATCCGAAACTGTGATTTTAACAAAGGATTATTAATAAATAGGTGATAAAATAATATAATTAAATAATATATGGTATGATATATATTATTATGGTTATATAATATATTTATAATAAACCTATATTTATTATATAAGAGTTTTTAACACATATAAAGAAAGTCGAACCTGAGGTAAGAGTTTCTCGTCTCACTTTTACTTTTGTGAGACAAACACCATATTCACCACTTATTCCTTTGTGTGTTATATATAATACCTATTTTGATATGTTATATAGTTAATATATTTATATTCATGATATTTAGAGTTTCATTTTAATTTATTTATTTCATGAATCTTATGATTTAAAAGTTACTAAATTAGTAAGGGTTTATTTCACAATTTCGTTATTATTTAGGATTGTTTTAGTTTAAGTCTCCCTTTAAGAAATTATTTAATATTTATATGTTAAAATCAATATATTTTATTATATTTGAGTTACCATGAAATTTTAAGTAATTTTTCCATTTTCCACTCTTTTTTACTTAAAATTATTTAAAAAATATTTTTAAGAAAATCTAACTTTATTTCTCTCTTGGGTCAAAAATCATTTTTCATCAAAATCCATATTTTATAAAAATGTTTTCAAAAAATATTTTCAAATTTTTAAAAATTATTTATCAATGCTATTTTTACCCATTTGACTTGTAATTTTTTAAAGTAATCTTTATGTATTTTTTAAAACAAGGCCCATTTGTCTTTTTTTAAAAATGTGAAAGGAATATTTATTTTAACATATAGGAAATGAATGGAATTTCCTTCCATAATGACCACTAAAAGTTGTAAGGATTATTTTATAAGTTTCAAAGGTTATTTTCAAAGAAAATTATTTTTAATTTTTTTTGAATTTTTAGTTTTAAAAGGTGATTTTTAAAGTACAATGGTTATTTTCTTCAATTTTTTTTCAAAGGATATTTTCATGGAATTTATATTTTCCAATGGAAATAATCCTTATCCGAATTATAATCCACTGAGGATATGTTGTAATAATACCATCATTATTATTTATCTAGATGGTTTATGATTATTTTGACTTGCTATATATAATTTTATTACCATTCACCATTTTAATCTAGATGGTTTATGATTTTATTTATTTGATTGGGATATGTATTAATATCTTGTATGATGATTTCTCAATATGAATGTTTATTTGATTATGTTTAACCCATTTCATACAAGGAATGAATTGGACTTAGTAAGTTAATTATGGGCTCTAATTATATATAACCCCTCGATAAATCGGGTGGTCTCATAAGACAAATTAGTTGGCTACATTAGATAGGTTTTTACCAAAAAATTTAAACTATCTTATGAAATGTATTGATGATATGTTTTAGATGTTGGAAATTATTCATTCCCACATTATGAGATAAGTTATTTATGTATATCTGGTCATTTAATTAGTTAGAATATATATGTATAAGTTTCAAGCTTATGTTATTATTTATATGGATTTATTTGATCATCATTTACTTTTACCATATTATTATCAATTTATTGATTAAACAACCTTTATTTCAGTTATTTACCTACCATATTGATTATTATTATTATTTCTTCATGATATATTCTATTATATGCTTACCCTCACTGAGCATATTATCTCACCCCCATTTTTTTCTCAGGATACTAGGAAGTTTTTTATGATCGATATGCAGATATATCCTATAAGGAATAATAGAATCCTCAAAGAAAAAACTTTCTGTATTTGATGTTTTAAAATTTATTTTGGATTTCAATTATGTATCTAGTTTACCAAGAATATAAACTATTCGGTCCTTATGGATGTGATTACTTGTATATAGTTCCAATGTAATAAGTAAATATCAACTTTGGGCTACTAGAGTCAGGGTATTTTCAGTTGGTATTAGAGTAAGTTTAGTATAAATATTGGGAACTATATTTTAGAAAACATATATTTAGGAATATAACCTATGAGTTAATTTAAGGATAAATCTAAATATAGTATAATATCCTAATGTTTTGATAAGGTAGATATTATGTGGTTTTTATATAAATATATCCATATTTGGACACTATAAGTGGATATGATTCTGGATCAAATGTACCTAGGGGTAATGACTCCAAAAAAGGCATGTTGGGCTTGACTCAAACATTACTTGGGACATGAAAATGGGTCTTATTGTGCACCTAGTTTGAATTTCTTTGGGGATATACTTTGGTTAATTTAAATTTTATTTATAAACCATTATAAAGTATTTTAAAATATTTTTTATGATTTAGAAAACCTCCCAAAGAATCCGTGTTTATTTTTATTAGATTATCTAGGCATAAATGTTTCAATTTATGTTAAGTCTTTCACTAGTATTGGGATTATACATTATGATTCATAAGTTTATGATCTAATCTAGTGTATTCCATTATTTATAAATGATGATTAATGGAAATAATGAGAACTGTATCGACACATGTACCACATATAGGGATTACCTCATGGTAAAGATTATGAAGCTGGAGTTGGAGGTGAAGATGGAACTAAAGAAATTATTACCATATTGGGGAAACTTACTTAGGTTATGAACAATAACCTTTCCCATATGGAGTATCCTACTGATCCACCACATGACGTAACAATGTTACATCACTTCATGTATCAGAAACCCCTATCATTAAATGAGACTAAAAATCCATTTATATTTGATCAATAGATAAGTTCCTTAGAGAATATATATCTTAATTTGGGAAGAAATTAAAGCGAAAAATTTTTCATGAAAGTTTATCACCTCTCAAAAGATGTAGATAAATGGTGGTCATTGATTCAAATCACTAAGGATGAAGAAGAAGTATAAATCATGGAATTTATGTTTTTTAAGGTATTCTTCTTGGAAACTTATTTTCCTTGCAATAAATGAGTGGATATAGATAGAAAATTTATAAATCTAAGACAAAAGGAAGATAAAAAAGTTACTAAGTATGAATACAACTTTACAAGGTTAGAAAGACATGCTACATACTACGTACATAGTCCGAAAAGAAATACTGACCATTTTCTTTGATGAGATTAAGCCAATTAGTCTAAGGTCACCAATATCCAATTTTTTTTCATCATATGAGGACATAGTATCACATGATATAAAGTTAGATAAATAATTCTTCATGTATAATGAATTTTAAGGGAATCAAGAGAATAAGAGGAAAGAAGAGTAAAACATGGATTAAGGTAAGAAGGGAAAGATGGATTTTCCCTATGTGATAATTGTGGAAAGAAACACCCTGGAACTTGCCTAAAGGGAATGCGAGTTTCCTAAAAGTATGGAGAGAAATTACACCATTATTATGATTAAAAGGGAAATAAATAAGTTTCAAATGTTCAAGTATTTAACTATAAGGATGTGTAGAACCATGCAAATTAATTCCCCAAGGGTTAATGGAATATACATCAGACAAATCCAAGGGATCAAGGTCAAGCTTATAATATTACTATAGATAAAGTGGAATGATTAATGTGATTTTGTTTGGATTAAAAAATTATATTATAGTATAATTATTATAAATGATATTCTAGAATGTATAAGGATTGTAATACAATACATTTTCTTTAATTATTTGAGAGCATATTTTGAATGGTACCAATGAACAAGAGAATTAAATTAGTGGAAATTTAAACTTCTTGAAAAAAACATAATTGAAGGAAGATATCCATTAACTTGTGCTCTATGTAGAGATAATACTGATACAGATATGTTTATGGGATAATATTTGTGACCATGAAATTTTTTAGAGATTTTATGGTTTATGTTATATTTTCTCGAGTTTATTGTATGTTTGGATTTATGGAATATATTCGACAACCTAAATTTTTTTAGAAGCATGCAAGTTTTCATTAATATTTTATGGTGATCAAGGTATTAAAATATTTTTAATGTAACATTAAGAACCAATTTATGTTTTCTAGGGAATATAATGTTAATTTTGTGATATCCCTTCTAAATCTTGTAAATAAAATTTGGTCAGACATATTTTGGACAAGTCTTAAGGTCAACTATTTATAGAATGGATTATGTTAAACTTTGGGTGTTATTGGATAACTTATGATAACTATTTTGGTCTTAAAAAATATATAGAGATAGGAGGAATAAATTTTCATTATTTTATTAATCTAATGATATATTAAATTTTAATTTTAGAGCTTCAGGATTAAAAATTCTCATTGGATATTAATTTATTAGAGTAAGAGATAAAGTAATAATTGATTTAATAACATCTAAAGGATGAAATTGGAAATATATTTTCCAGTGTTCTCTATAATAATGGTAATAGAATCCCTCAACTTTAGGAAAAATATATTGATACAAAAATGTAGTCCTATTAATTTCACTTCTATTGAATCAATAATATTTTAACACATCAGAGATTTATGGTTTTTTGGTGATTAACTTTCATATGACCATGTTCTTTATCACTCTCTATTAGTCCTTGGGTGTTAGTAATCTATTCCATGTCCATGTTCTCATTTCCCACCAATATTCTACTTGGAAACCTAGTAACATTTTATCCAGGATGACCATCTCAATTCCATTTCTCTCTTATCAAGGGAAAGTTTTATTAACCCCTTTTAGGATTTGGGTTTCTAACAAAGGTATTTTCAAATGTTATACCCTTGATTACTAAGACCAATATTAAATAGTGAGGGAATAATTTATCTAAGGAGGGTGGAATGTAGACCCCAATATTTTAAGAGGAATGTCATGTTTGATAGCATGTATGAAACCCAACACCAAGATTAGAAGAGAATATACCACCCTGCGACTTTTTGATATATATTTTTAAATTCAATCTCTTTAATATCTTTCAATTCATGCAACACCAGGTTTAAACGAAACATGATACTCTATTAATATTTAAATATAACAATTAAAACCAAGCCATTAAGATGGAGAGTATGAATATTAATAATTAAATTATGAAAATAATATGGTTTAAAATGTATAAAATAAATTCAATGGTAATATATTGACTAGAAATAAAATAATAACCATTTGAATGAGAAATAATTTTTTTCTAAAAAAACTGTATTTTTTATAAAATAATTATTAGTCGCGCTTTGCATAAATAATTTAAAACTATTTTTTTTACTGCTATTATAAAATTTATTTGAAAAAATAAACTTAATTTTTGAAATATAAATGTCATAATTATATTTGGGTGAATTTTTGAGAATTTTATAAAAAGATTAACTTTTTGATAAATAGTGAACATACTAATTTTTATTGAAAACTTCCTTTCCGATTTAATTATTTACAAAGATAAATTATATTTTAAATTGGATTTAAAGTAACATTAATTCAATTAAAAACTTAAATAATTTAATTTAATAGTTCATTGGGGTAAATCTAAATAGGGGGCCTCACCCTCAGGGGAAATACCAAGCATGGTCATACTATATAAACTTGTATAAATACTCCAGGTTGGTATGATGGACCACCTATCTTTAAGAATATTTTAATAATTTAAAAATAGATCTCATATTCTCTATCAAAGCTCACTAATGTCCGAGCCAAGGTGGATCAGATTCCAAGATCCGAACCAACATTGGAAAATTCAAGCTCAGACCAAACATATAAAATAAAAAATTAAATAATTACATATAAAATAAAATCCAAAAAGGAATAATGCCTAAAACCTCACCTATTTATCACGTCACACTAGAACTATGATATAGTTCTCTTTAACATGCTGAAACATAAGCCCAAACTCAAGCCCGACATAATCCCTAAGAATAAACATCAAGATTTCCATTAAAATTTTTAAACTAAAGATTAAAATCTTTATAAATTCACCATAGTGATGTAACTGAATGAAACAAAATGAAGTTAAGTGAAGACGGCCTCTCGGGTCATCCTCTTCCTAGGTAGAGAAAAATCCCTATCACCAATATTCGATTCCACCATGCTCTAGTGGAATCAAGACCAAAATACACAATAGGAGGAACCTAGGTTATAGGAAGAAGGAAAATAATACAAATAAGGCTAATAGAGTTGATGGATTACCTCAAAGATTCTAATTCACTTGATGATATTTTATTCCAACTTAGAACGAGGGAGAACCCTTATAGATGAAGGGATAAAGAGGGATAGTTCACACATGGAGTTCTTGGAAAAAAATAAGAAGGAAAATGGGATATAACCCTTTAAGTATTAGAGGTTAAAAATGGTAATTTTACAATATTTAATGAATCACATGATTAGGACACATGGTTTGTAAAACCATGTGCCACCCATGCTATGATACTATCCCTATACACCTCCACCTTTCATGGTAACAGTGCATGATTAATCAATCCATGAGCCAACTTTATGACATGTCTATGGTAAATTTTGGACCACTCACATGGTTTCCTCTAACATGAAACATGATTTATCAAACAATGATCCTGTACAAAAATGGACCATATGGTTAGTCTAGACGGTTAGAACTAACCTTGTTACAACTGTTCGTCATGAGCTGCACCTTTCCAAAAATTTAGTTTCAATCCCAAACCCACGAAATTCTCCCAAAACCGATAAGAAATATTACAATACTTATTCCATGTCTAAAAAAGTTATTTAGAGTCATTCCAACCTTTATAATTCCATTCCAAAACTCTGATCAAGATTTGGCCCATCCAGTAATTGAATATTCAAAATCCTTTAGAAATGTCCAACATAGAAAAACATATGGCCTTATAGTTTGGATAGGCTCACATCATCATAATAGTAAACATATATTGTATAACTTACTAAATGGTTTAATATTGGTTTATTGGTAGAATGAGCACTAGTGAACCTCCTAATGGTTTTTAGGCATCCATTTACTTTTGAAAAGAAAAATGATTTCATTTTTAAAATGTATTTTAAAAAGGGGGTTTTATAAAATGTAATTTAATGGAAAAGTATTGATTTGAAAATGGATTTTGAAATGTAATTTCAAAATGGGTTTTCAAACTTGATGGGATTTTGGGCCAAGGTCTTGGTGTGTGTAAAGTGGTGTGTGGTACCTTTTTAAATGGTTTTAATAGATGTATTTGACTTGGTTTTTAAATGGAATCCATAAGTTATTGACTTGAATTATGTTGGTATGTTTTACTCCATGTGGTTAATTCCTTATTTTTTCAATTCTTGTATACTTTTTGGGTGTAATTTCTTAATGTATCTTACCACATGACGATGTGTGTTGTTTGGGTATACCTATGATAACTTATTTTTCAAGATAATGCATGTGTGTTGTGTGGGTAGACCTATGATATCTTGATTTTGGTATTAAAGTGAAAGTCGGTTTAGATTTGTATGATGAACCCCTTGTAAGGTCATGAAAGGTCTCAAATGTGTTCGAAACATGGGACTAGTCCAAAGGAACTAGTTCCCTAATGATGAGTTGGGGATCTATGAGATAAGATGTGGGTTTTTTTCCATTTCCTCTATGTACTTGATGTGGATACCATTGTTTCCATGAAGATGGGTGAGAGTGCTTGACTATGGCCTCCCTCTAGTTTATGGGGATGGGATAGTGTTCTTGATATTGGCCTCCCTAGAGTATGTGTGGATGGGTTGGTGTTATTACTTTTTACTCCTTAGAGTCTGTAAGTATAAAACAACATGATTAACTATGATATCCCTAATGTAACTCCTTGATACTTTAAATTATACTTTCCTTTAAAACCTAATGTGTTTGATAACTTTCTTCTCACGCAACACCAAACCACAAAGAATAGTGAAACATTATATAACCCTTAAAAAGTATCCATAAAATTGGAATGAAAAAATAAAGGTAACCAAATTATGAAATATATTTATATATAAAAACAAGGGTCTTTATTAATACTAATGGTTTGATAAAAATTCAATTAGTGTAGCTAAATAACTAATAAGATTGATTTATACTGTAAAGTAAAACCTCTCTAAAAATTGGATTTTTATGTGTTTATTTTAAAAAATAAATATACTATTGATAAAATATATTATTTATATGAATAATATATTAGAAATAATTTTATTATATATTGATAGGAAATAATAATAATAATAATAAATATTTCTAAATGATTATTTCCTATGAAAACCGTTTTTATTATAATTTTTATTTTTATATAAAAGTTAAATTAAAAACTTTTAGAATTTAATTTGAAAAAATGAAATTAAATTTTAGACTCATGATTTCTATATTAACTTAATATTAATTTTGGGATTTTTTTTGAAATAGTTTAATTTTAATTGAATAATAAAAAATACAGGTTTTACCAAAACTGTAAATTTTATGACTTTATTATTATATAAAAAAGACCTAAAAGTTTTTAAAAAATTTAAAACGATAAAATATGTGTTTAAAGAGTAAAAATATATATTTTTTAAATAATATTATGATTTTATAAAACCTATGTTTAACATTTTATGAACATAAGTAATATTTTCCAATAAAAGAAACTACTTTTGGTCTTTTCTTTTAATTAAATATTATTCTGGTAAAATTATTTTTTGGACTGTTTTTAAAGACAAATATAATTTACTTATTTTTATAATAAACTAATTTATATCATTAAAATCTAATACATTGATAATTTTATCCTACATATAAATTTTATGCTTAAAAATATACTTTTTGTAAAAATGGGTTTTTATGTGTTACATATGTTAATGTTAAAATTAATTTTTATTACCCATATAAAATTTATTTTATAAAATGGGTTTCATATTTTTATTTATTATTATTAAATTATTAAATTATTTCTATTTTATTTTTATTCATAAATATGATTTACTTAGGTAAAAACTAGTTATCATGGTCGAACCAAAAATGATAAAAGTGTAAATTTAAAGAGTAAAAAACATAAAAAATGTATAAAAAATGTGTTAGAATGAATGGTTTAAGTGTTATCAACCTTATATTATCCACAAATCCATTATTATACATGTTAGAGTGTTTTTTTCATGTGAAACATATTCTATCTTTATATTAAGTTGAAATATTTATAAAAATTCCATTCTCATTGTCAAAGATAAATTTTTATTAAACAAGAAAAAAAGTACCACCAAACAAAAAACTAAAAGGATCAAAAGGTCTAAAAGAACCAAGAAAGACTTGGGGGGGGGGGGGTCTAAAGAAGTGAATACCAAGCTCATCGCCTCTAATAAAACTCACCCCTTCGGGTTTCAAAAAGAGTGAGCTGGGGAAGCAAATGATACTAGGGACTTGATTCATAACAGATATGGATGCGAGATGGTCTGAAACCTTGTTCTCTTCCCTCCAAGTGTGCACCACGAAAGTGTTATTGCCAAGAGTGGATTTATATTTTCTGATGGTTTAAACAATCGACCACAAAATTAGAACATTGGCATGTATGGAGTCACGAATAATCTTAGAATCATCCTCCCACTGAAAGAGATCAATATTCTCTTATTGGCATAACTTCAAACCTATGAACATTGCTTTGGATTCCACTTGCATTGATGTCCCTTGTACATAGAAAGCAGAAAAAGTAAGAATGATGCTTCCCCCAAAATCCTGAACCACACATCTACCGCGGATGATCCCATCCTTGCACGAACCGTCCACATAATGCTTGAGACCAGAAGAAGGAGGATGCCATTTCACCCACTATCCTCTATTCCCCCTATATCCAGAATTGTTCAGAGAAACACTTCTTTGAAAACATCTCATAGAAGGTTCCTATTGCCTGTTGTTGATACCATTAACCATATACAACATAAGTGACCTGGTTCTCATAAAAGGGGACTCTAAATACCCCTTCAATACCACTGCAAACACTCATTTTACTCTTTAAAATGTTACCTTATTTCACCTATATTCATTTTTATTTTTCTTGAGCCTATGGTCATAATAGATTGGCTTAAGACCTCTATTTCCAAGGAGTCTTCTAAGGGAAAACTAAAGTCCTCAACGCAAGTAATTTTTTCCCTAACTTCATTTTTTTCTTTACTAATTTCAAAAAATATAATTCTATAATTCCTATATATTGAAATAATTATTATTTTTATACTTAATTTCATTATTCTAAGGTAATAACTATTAACCAAATTTTCCATTTTTCATTAAGAAAAATGAAACTATCATTTCGACATTGTTCGGACTATAGCCTCCATGAAGTGATGACTTCCGTTTTTTATCACAAATTCTATTTTCAGATTATAAGGGTGAAATTAAAGAATAAATTTGAAATATATAATATAATTATGATCATTAAGAGACAAATCACAATCTTCCTTCTCTCCCTTTCATTCTATGATAAATAAAAATGTTGACCATGTGTTGTGCGGACTAACACCTCCACGAAGTAACATATATCATTTTTCATCTAGTTTATTTATTATTTAATAAAATATATTAAAAATTGATTCATAAAATTAAAATTATATAATTATATTATTCCCAAAATACACCTCTTTAATAATCATAATTATTTATTAATTATGGTATGTTCATGTTTGGGTTGGTCCAATCACCAACTTCAACAATGCTATAAAATAATCTCATGGATGAATATGAGATACTAATTATTGACAATTTATGATAAAAATAATAAAATAAATATTTTTTTTATAATGGAGAGATTAATATTATACCCATTAATTAATATACCACTATTCATTTGTTAAAATTCATCGAAACATGATCATCACCAATTTCTTCTATAAGAGACGTAACCAAAATTTGAATATAATGAAATTATAATATTATAAGTAATTATAAATAATAATTTAAAATAAATTATGTAATATGGGAATGATTGAATTTGAGAGAATCATGAAGAACAAAAATTCTATTATTAAACTAGTTCAAAGTGATTAATATTACTCACACCCAATATTGAAAATATATAATAACTAACTAATATATATGTAGATAATAATTATAAATGATGTTTTCAAAAGTTTTTAGATATGAAATTTTTTCTCAAATAGGTGATTAAAATAGTAATTTTTATATACAAGAGATTCACGTGCTTTAGGGGAAGCCAAGAATTATTGTAAGGGTTTATGCTAACTCAATTTTCTTCAATTGAGCTATAATATTTGAACTCTATTGTTCCAAGTTTGATTTATTCTACCAAATGAATAGTTTTTATGGTATTCAATTCTTAATTTATGGGGCTTTTAAATTCTTTATTATAACATCATTATCAAATGATTATTACCTCAAAGATTATGTCACTTGAAAGGGGTTTCTTGTCTCAATTTCACCCCTTGAGAAATATTTCTTATTATGCACCATGTTTTATTTTTTTATAGTGTACTTAATACCCATTTAATATTTTGTATCATCCTATCATTATTCATTGAATTTAATGTATCATTTGAAATTATAATCTTCAAGGGGTTTTGATTCAAAAGTTTTCGAAGTCGTAAGTGTCTCGATTTTCAATTCCATGAGACATGTTTAATATTGCACACTATATTTTCTTTTATATGATGTATTCACTTAACTATTTACTTTAAGTATAATAAATACATTTCATTACATTATTTTTTAATTTCATAATACCCCTCTTAGGTTCTTTCAATTTTTAAACTACCATTATCATAAGGGTGTTTGCATCTCAATTTTGTTTCAATGAGATTTGATTCATATTCACAAATTATTTCCTTTTTATGGTGTATATATTTTCCATGGATCACTTTCTAAATTATCTCATACTATTTTACTCTATGGTATAAAAGTTTAGAAATCCATCAATAAATTTTTCTTTCTAAATCATCCTCTATTATAGGAATGTTTTTTATTCCAATGACTTCCCCATGTGAATACCCTATTTTTCTTTACATTATTGGATGAGAATTAATCTATATATCCATACATCAATTGGTTGGAAAAATTATGGGCTTAAACATATACCATTAATCCATACAGTGTTATTTTTATGAATTTATTATATTGAAATCTATTCCATTTCTTGATTGGGGAAATTATTGAATTAATCATATACCATTAATCTTTATGGTGTTTGTTTTAGGGATACTTACATAAATAGCTATTCCATTTATTAATTAGCGAATTATTGAAAATCCATATACTTTTTATTTAAATAGAGATTTTTATTTATTACTAAAGAATGTTGGTTATGTATTTTAGAGTTTATTAATTGCTTTATATGATGAATGTATTGGACTTAATTAGAGATGGGTGAATCTCATTATAGAAATACCCTCAATGCATTTATAAGTCTCATGAGACAAACTAGTTTAGTTATTTTGGGGTTTTCTTACCCAAAAAAAATATTTCCTTAACACAAGTTATTGATTTTAAGATCATGATATATAATATTAGGATGTATTGTCTTAGGGAATTGAATTAACTATACAAAATTAAGAATTTCATTGATAAGGAACCAGTTATTGTTATCCTTGTGATCTTTTTATTTCCAATGTTATCCATGGGTAAATTATACTTTCATTTTTATTATATTATGAAATTATTTTTGGTTATTTATTCTTTCCATATTATTTATACTCATATTATTATCATGTATTATATTTTATTCTTATTTATTATGTTTATCCTTACTAATCATTTTAGCTCACCCCATATTTCAATTTTCCCAGGTTTAAAAGAAAAATATGACACATGATATGTCTAACATGATAGATTGTTTAGAAAATTTTTGAGAGATGCTTAATAATTATTATGGATTAAATATTTTCTTATATAGTGGAAATAAAATGTTTAATAGTTGAAAAAAACATGAGATTTATTAGTTTATGATTTATCATATTTCTATAAATCTCTTAACCTAAAAGGTCTTACGAAAGTTTGTAATTAAATATTTTCTTTAAATCATGTAATTATGGGATAACTATGTCTAATAAACAATATTTGGTATCGAAGATATTATGTAAATGATGTGTTTTTAACACCGAATCTAGGAGTACAAATTCAGGGTGTTATAGTTAGTATTGTAGATGGGTTTAGATAACTTAGAGGTTAAGATGTTAGTTAAGGACAACTTAAGGGTTGATAGTTAAAGATTATCGTAAATTAAAAGGTATATATAAAACTTTAGGTTTGTTTATGAAATATTGAATATTTTAGGTTTTATGATAAGATAACTTTAGTAAAAAAACTCCAGGGATAAGTCTAAGGGATAAGTCTAAGTATGTGATAACATCCAAAAGTTTTGTTAAAGTAGATATTGTGTGGTTCTCCTAGAAATTAAATCCCTATTTGGATACTGGAAAGTGGATATGGCTATGGAACATATAAACCTATGGGTAATCACCATGGAAAAGGATAGTTGATTATCAACTCAATATTAACTCTTGTACACGATGAGTGAGACTAAGACTACACACTTGGCTAAACACTCCTGGGAGATTTTATTTGGTTAATAATATTATATTTACGAGACATTATAAAGGATTTATTATGTTAAGGAATTATGTAAAGGAATATGAGATAAACCAATCTAAAGAAACCTAGATTAAACCAATAGTGATTTAGGTTAACTTTAAATCTAAGGAAATAATTTCAAAGAATAATAAAATTTTATGTTGAATTTTTGATGTAATTATCAGATAATAATTCTATTATGTTGTTTATTACTCATGATTAACTCATTTTGGTGTTTGTAATGGATGTATCCTAAAGGAACTAAGTTAACAATGTATTCCATAGAAAATGTAGTGACTTTCCTAAATATAAACCAAATGGTATAGGAGATGGAGTGAGAAATATTTTGATTATGAAAAACCAGATATCATGGATTATGATTAAAAACACGAACAAAGTTGAGTTCCTGAACACACTGAAGAAGAGAAGTACAAAGTCTCATGGATTTTTGGAAGAAAAATATTATGAAATAAATAAGATTTAATTTCCTACATGTAATACCCTGATCTAAATAGATCAAACACCAATGGTTTATAGGTGGTACACTGGGGAGACTGTACCCTCTAGTAAGATCTCGACACAATAGAGATAAAGAAACACCATATAACATCACATTCAAATAAATAAATAGTAGGCACTAAGATTCCAAGTCATATCCCATGAAATATCACAATTATTATATATATATAATTGACAAGCATACAAATTAGTTAAGTCAGGTATGTCATGATTAAAAATTCAACAAAAGGGAAAAATACCAAAAGACTAAAAAATCCTGGAATTCCCATGCTCTAGCCTAACTCCCAGATCCCAATATCCAACCTATACATAAAATAAAACTTCAGTGGTATGATGATTTCTCTTATCCAGAATTTCATCCATGAAAGCTGTCTAGGTACCAACCAATAGCCTAAATGGGGTGTGAGTACAACTAGGTAGGACACCACCAATGATGTCTAATGAAAATCTAGTCTATACGTGTAAATCATAATGATGTGTAATAAATAATTAAATCAATAATAATAATATGATTATGAAATAAATTGAACCCAGTCGATCCTCAAGTCTAAAGGAGACAACCCTGGCTGACCCTACTTGCTTCAACCAACACCGATCTCTGAACACATTAGAGTTAGATCAATATAATTCCAAGGTACATCACCATGGAAACACTAATCAAGAAAACCAAGTGAATCCACATGGATCATCCAAGATTTTACTTCCATCACTTCCCAAAGAAAATCCTTCCACTCAGTTTTAACTTAAGAAAACATACTTAACATTCAGATGCATAAATCGATTATAATCCAAGGATAAAAGACAAATCATTCCACATAATGAGATCAATATATATCCCAAGATCTCATTCTAAAACATTCAACAAGGTTACCCCTATATAATTCAATACATTAATATATGTAATTCAATAAGTGAAGGCATTTCATGAAACCAAGAGAGATATTCCCCATGGAAATCATGGTAATGAATCTAAATATAATTCACTAGCTCACTCAAGTCAATCCATAGATTTGGAACTCTTTGAATCCCAATGTTTCTTCACACACTAACATTAAAATGATTCCCCTAAAAGAATCCAAATTTTATACATGTAATTACAAGCCATTTTAGTTCATAAGGTATCCAAGGAATTCCTCCATGGCATTATATACTCACAACCATTTCCAAGAATTTCAAAAATTCATTATTCCACAATTTAAATATAATAAAATTCCACAAGTATTTCCAAGATCTCCAATAATAATCAATTCACATTTTTATTTATTAATTCCATGTACAATAACACTACCAATTCCTAGAGGTCACCCTAGGAAACTCACAATCCAAGTTAACCAATTAAATTTACATTGGAAACCCCAAAAAACCTTATTTAATCACCCAATACTAAGGTACAATATAAAGTAAAAAATTTAGTGATTTCAAGTAAGGTTTACAAAAGGTTAAAATGATTTCAGAAGCCCAAGGGAGTCTTCAAGACATTAACATGGCATTAAAAAATTTATATAAATCACTGGTTAAGCGTATAATGAGTCAGTGCGACCACACATGAAAAAATGTAATATGATGGAGAGAATTTAAGGGAAAAAAAAATTGAAAACCTAAATCAACCTCGTAGAAATCCACTCATCCAATGCTGAGATTTTTTTGATCAGAAATGAGATAAATTAAAGGACTGGACAAAATCCCTAAAAATAGTGCATAATAGCCTTAAACAATGAGAACGCAAATGGAAGTGGAATAAAAGACGAAAGAATGGAAAATGAATTTTGAATTTACCAAGAGCCTTAAAAATCATCAAATAGAAAGAGATATGAACATGAAATGGAGATGATTTATCATGATAGAAGAATTGGAGGAGGAGAGCTCAATAGAGGGATGCTATAAAATTGAGGGGGAAGAAAATGGGGTATGTTTTAAGGGTGAAAAGAGGGTAAATGAAAAACCTTCCCCTTAAATAAAAACTATCCAAGACCCACTAGCTAGATGGATGGTCTAATCGGCATGTCGATGAGATTCCAATGGATCTTAAAGCCTATAGAAAGATCACTATCTTATTGGTGGCACTTCTACCTTTAGGCCGCATGTCCTGCATTCCTCCCGAGCCTCCTGAACAACTTTAAGACCACCCAAAACCTCTTATCAAAACCTAGGACACCTAAAATAAGCAGTTTTAGTGGTTTAAATAAAAACTTGTTAGTTTGAACTGGTGATAATGAAGACAAATACACAATATGGGGGTGAATTGTGAACTTTTAAAAACTTTGATATATTAAGAACACCTCTATTATTAAAAAGTAAACATTTCCTTTTTTCTTAAAGATGAGTGAGCAGAGAAAAAAATGGAAATGAACATAGAGATTTATTGTGGTTCAGGGAAAAAAGATCCCCTATTCCACTCCATAAATTCTCAACTCTATGAGATTGGTTATTTTCACTATCAGGTCCTCTTATCCTAATACCTTTAGAAGAATAATTTAGTGTAGGTAGTTTAAACCTTATAGGACTTTTATAGGGCCTTATGGTTCTTTTACAAGGAACCATAAATCCATAGATTAATGCAATAATATGAAACTTAACCACAACTGATTATGAGTAGTCAAAACTACACCAAATCAGTAGATATTGATTTGGTTGAGAACAAAGGTTAAAATTCACAAATGAAGTAAAAACTGATAGATGTATTCAAATATTCAATGTTTCATTGGATTTAAAGTAGTAAATAAAACACCAGAAATATGTTTCAAAATATATATCTCTAAAGTGCATCTTCACCAAATGATTCATCATTCTTTATATAAGAGGATGTAACAAAAAAATGTAGTAGGAGTCATGAAAATAACAATGAGTTGATCTGATAGATAAAAACATGTATATCTCTAAAATATAGACCTAAACGAAATAACACACAACTTTTTATGTGTATCTACTTTTCTATGTATATTGTATATAGAATATTTTTGATGAAGAGTGTCTCAATATTTATACAACAGATCAAATAGCTCCAGGTCAAAACAACTACATAAATATCACACAATAAAATGTGAATATTTGAATTCAAAAATCATTCAAGAGAGACACAACTTACCATACAAATATTAATGATTTTCTCCGATGAATATAATACTTTAAGAAAATCACAACGATCCTTTAAATTAATCATAAAATATATTGTAATAGATATTTACTTCATTTAAAACTGTTTTATAAATCACGGATAATATCACAGATTTAAAACTCCATCATTGAATAGTCAAACTTAGGGTTCCTTCATCTGATGAAAAAAATCCAAGAATAAGGTTGACAATGTATGGTTGATTAAAAAAGAAGTTTTGATATACCATATATTTATTTCCTCAAATGTATGGTTCTTTATAAAAGTAATTTTGATTATCCATACTTTCCATTTTTTTAAATGCAATGATCTATATAAACATAGGGTTGATTAACCATATTCTTCTAACAGTATAGGGTATACAATACATACGTGTTGTTTCAAACATAGGTTTTTAGAACGGTACGTTATGCGTACACACGTAGGGTATGAACAATTTTTCTAGAATACGTTAAAAAAATCTTGAATACTTCAACCAATATTCCCATAGAATCAATGAATTGAATATAATTCCAGTATAAATATTCTGATGAATAATAATTTCCTAAAATTCACTTAAAATTAAACTCATTGGTAACATAAATGTGGGTGTCTTTGAGAATCAAAACCAAAAATAAATTAATGAAATTGTTGAATCAACTCATGATCGACAATATTCCCCTTTTTTATGATCACAAAACACATAATAAAAGAACCCATTATAAAATATATAAAATTAAAAATCCAAAATAAATTACAAACCCCTTTTTATCTATAATATTTTTATAATAATTTTCTCATAAAGGAAAATTTTCCCCATTATTCTTTTATATAATTTTTCTTACAAAAAAAATTTATGGAATCAAAATTTACTTCTCCACCATGGTAAGTTTTCAAACATTACAACATGATGATAACATTAAAATTTCTCCCCCATAAAGATAATCATGTAAACCAAACCTATAAATTTATCCCCTTTTTTTGAAATAAAAAATATAAGAGCAGTAGAATAAATTTCTCCCCTTAAATTAATGATTTCTTATGAATATAAAAAAATTAAAAAACAAAGAGCATAATAATAATAATTTTATTTTCACAAAAACTCTACTTGAATCATATCATATAGGATTTTCATTGAATAAAATATTTTTAAAAGTAGTAAAATAATTGTAAAAAATTTCTACATAATTATTACTTAAAAATAAGACTATTATTTTTTTATTCTTATAACAATGAGATAATTAACTATTATGTACACGATCATGTAATATAACTGTCAAAAAGAAATTACAAAATAACTAATAGAACATATTTTGACTAAAAAATTTATATTGAAAATAGTACATATAATATGATTTTAAATAAATAGAAAAACAAAAATGAAGAGTTAAGAAGGAGTTTTATGTTCATCCTAAATTTCCAAACATTGAATTTTTTTCTTAAATCATCTAAGACTATTTATAGTTCTTCTAATCTTCTTTGAACATTTATTGTTCTTTGATATAAAGAGGATGGACACTATTCAAGTAAGAACAACTCTATATTATCAAGATATAGCTTAATAATAGCTTCCATTTTGAGAAATCCATATTACATAACATTTCTACCTTGAAAGATTCAAAGTCTGCTTTCAATATTAAACTATCCTTCATATTCTGATATTCCTTCTGTTACTAATAAAAAAACTATCTTTGATACAGATCCTTTATGTAGCTTATCATATGACTTTCTAGATGCATATAAATCATCCCGTAGCTTAATATTTTCTTTATTCAAAGAGTTTAATTTTAATAGAATCCTTTCATAAGATATTTGAGAAGAATATACTTCTTGTTATTTATGAATTTGAAATTTATTATATTTTTTATAATATTTTTCAAATGAATCTTCAACATATGAAACTGACTAGTCTCTTAAAAAATTAGAATGATTGCCTTTTATAATTTTGTAAGGGTGATTTTATTCTAAACTTGAAGTACTTGATCACTTCATATTACTATTTCTAGTTTTACATAAGTTTTTAAATAAGATAATTTAAATAAGACAACTTTATAATTTAAATGTTTTTTTGGAGAAGATAAACATTTTATTTTTGAAACAATGTAGATGATGTTTCATTTTCTTTATCCAAAAAATATATAATAATAATTACATATTATGTAATAAAAGTATTCTGATTTATATAAACAAATGAAAATTTAATAATATGTAATATAAATATTAAAAAATGGTTTAAAGATGGAAAATATAAACTTTTCACATTTTTAAAAAGTATTATATTTTCCAAAATATTTAAAAAAGTTTAAAAAATATTTTAAATCAGTTTTATAATCCAAATAGATTAATAATTGATTCAAAGAATATATAATAGTATTCATAAAATTTTATGAGATAAATTTATTCTCCTATATAATATAGTTAGTACACTAGAAGCATATAAATAATAAAAATTAAATACTTCCTAGATTAGGGATTTTAGTACTGAGATTTTTTTGATAACAAACTACTTTAGAGTTGTTTACTACTTTAGTAGTGACTTTCATGTATCAATCCATTTAACACTCAAAAATTTAATAATATAGATTTGCAGTGTAATCCTACCGAACATAAAAAAGGTGATTTTTGGTACCCTTATGCTTTTGGGTCCAACTGCCATGACTTGTCCCAATGGGGCCCATGCCGTGAATACTCCAAGCCTACCTCCAAAGTCTAGGGGATAGAAACTAGCATCAAGTAGGTATATCCCACAAATGGGAGACAATTTCCTAATTACCTATACACACACACACACACACACACACACACATCTCCAAGCCCAAGATGATGAAATGAAAAACACTAAGTAAACAAGAATGAATACTACTAAGATACCAACAAAAGTGTATGACAGTAGAAAACTTTAAAGTAAACATGGCTAGGATACAAACTCTCCAAAATAAAGAGACTATAAAATTGAAAGTAAAAGTTCTTGAAGCTCATCTATGAAAAACCCTACCTAATGGTAAAAGTACTAGTTAGCTATATGAAGCTGTAGGAGCACACCTCGATCAATCTGAAATCACGAAGAACCATCTAGTCCTGGTCCACCTAGAGCTCCGTAAGAAGGTCGATCTTCTACACAAGACACGACACGTGTGGGAAAATCCCATGTAGGGGTGAGTAAAACAATTACCAGTATGACACCCCAAAAACAAAAATTAAAATACCACATAGAAATCATCACTAGAAAAATAAAGTCAACTAAACATAGTTATTTATAAACATCAAATATATCACAAAAATTTAGATATACTCATAAAAGATTCCAAACCTCAAAGGTCTCATCCACTACTAGCCATATGGTTTCGCTCGTAGCATGCTTGATCTGGGAGATCTCACTCCTCGAGTTATCTGATAGTAAGAATGTAGAATAGGTCTAACAAAAGTACCCTAGAGAACACAATGGTCTCGATAATTTACATAGTTTTCTTGAGACATCTAGTATCGCTATGATGTTGAGTTTATATAAGAGACATAGTTTTGATAAGACATAAAGTTTTGGTAAGACACAAATTCTCAATAAGACATAGAGTCTCAATACATAGATTGTGAGTCAAATGCACCCAGGGCTCACTGGGGGGACTCCTGGCCCTACTAGAAACATTATACTAGATATGGGAGTGGTGATCATGTAAATATTGGTCACACCAGATCAAAAAACCATATATATGGTAACAAAAAGAGAAGTGTGGACTACCGGGCCTCTCAGTGCGATACGTGCTCCAACCCATCGAGTTAACTATCGAAGCTAGGCTGAGACAAATCACTTTTGAACACAGGTTATCCTCTATAATGGGAATGAGATGTTGCGTTGAACCCTCATAGGAATAGAAAAATAGAATGCTCCAAAACACTACTGGTCCAACTAAAAACCCACCAAGCTATCTCAAAAAGAATTTATCTTTTCAAGGGTCCCAATGCCATAGATGTATCATCAAACAAATGCTATGTTTAAAATTTATGGATGTTTTACATAAAAGGTTTATCCGGGTCCAGTCTAGGTCCAATTAGGCCTGTCAGACTCGGTCCGACCCACCGGTCTGACCCGGTTCATCCCGGCCCGTTGGGCCTGCTGAGCCATGCCCAGCTCACTACATCACACGCAGTCTGTCCTGACAGCATAACCTTATGGTCAACACGGCGTCGCTGTGTTCACCACCTCCCCCATGGAATTCTTCCACCATGTTCCACCAAACACGTCTAAGGCACAATTCACAAGGCCTCCGTTACTGCAGTGTGCCACCTCCCGTATGCAGCCTCCACCGCATGCTGCTACCGACACTGGCATGCTGGTGGACCCTTCCACGAGCCATCGGTTTTTCATTGATGCTCCATTTTTCAAAAAAGAGGAACTTCTCTGATCCTTGGTCCATGTTCTTTAATGTCCTAAGCTCAGATCAACATCACGATCCATCCCAATGAAAAACCACTCGAACGACGATATCTCCTGAATTTCTTGGATCTATATATTGTCGTCATCATTTCACCTCCAGTAGGTTTTCCCGACATTCAATCTTCAATTTCAGATTGTTGCTCCAAGAAGAAGATCCAAAACAATCATCCGTTAATAAACCACGAAGAATGTGAAGAATAAAAATATCATGAAGAATATCGAAAAAATGAACATGGACCAACCCATAGATCAAACCTCAACCATTGTTCATTTCAACCTCAGTCTATTTTGTAAAAATGATCACGAAGCATATAAAATCATTAATCAAAATAACCCAAAGAATAAAACACAAAAATTATGCCCATCCATAAAGAACTAATGATCTGTGGGTCAACCTATTCATTGGTTGATCTGCATTCATCATTGATTTTCAAGAACGGGGAAAAGAATAATCAGAATCAAAATTCCTTACCTCGATTTAGTTCGATTGATGAAGAAGAACGACCATCACATTGTTGTCGTGGTCAAGATCCTTTGAATCTGAGGTTCTTCGTTCTTGATTCTCTAGTCCATTGACATTCGTTGGAGAGAGTTCCATCC
This sequence comes from Viscum album, assembly GCA_963277665.1. Classification (NCBI taxonomy): domain Eukaryota; kingdom Viridiplantae; phylum Streptophyta; class Magnoliopsida; order Santalales; family Viscaceae; genus Viscum; species Viscum album. Next base: position 1,662,310,882 of record OY728135.1, on the reverse strand, counting down.
CATTTTCTCATAGGACTTCTAGGGTTATTTCATAACCCCTGATTCCTGAAAATATGCAATATTAAAAGAAGACCAACACTATGTCAAAAATAATTTTTATTAAATTATTTTATTGATGTTTACATTCAAAAACTATCTTTTACAGTAGGTCCATGCCGGTCGATTTTAGTCCTAGGCTAAGAAAAAATCCTCTTAAGAACTCAACGGTCGTCTCAGATTTCAAATCCGAGTTTCTGTTTATGAGTTATTAGGATTTTAAAATAAAATAATTTTATTTAATAATTTTATTTATGGTTATTCCCTTGGTGAAATTTCGTACAGATGACCTGCTTCAGCCAAAGTTAGGTCTCACCTAGGGTAAGTCTACTATTATGAGCTCAATGATGCCCTTATATTTTTGATTTGGGAAACCACCCATAAGTTATTTCACTTTTTAAGAAAAGTTGTGCGTGTGTGCTATTAAAAACTTAACATTTTTCAACAAATTGTTCTGGGAACACCAAGTATCAGAATTGAATCCTGTATCAACACTTGGTATCAAAATTTTCCCAAATAATTTTAAAAAATAAAATTGGGAAAATCCAATTCATTACACCAACAGTGTTAGAAATTAAGTTTTTAGGTTACCAAACTTGCTCATTTTGAGTAGGAATTCTACTATTTAAATAAACAACTCTTTTGAGAAATAACATTTTTAACATTGGAAATTTGAGATTTTCTAATGTATCAATCATTTTCATAATTACCATTAATAGCACAATAAAAAAATTTAATAGTAGACATTTTTTTCTATTTAAAACAAGAACAAAATAATTCTTATATATTTTTGGTCTTTCAACATTGCTTCCTATTCCAATTTTTTTCATTTGATCTCTTATTTTTTATAAGGATTTTATTTAAATATGTTTCTCCTTTTATTAATATACTATAGGATTGTTTTAATTTATCAACTTTGACCAATAATTCTTTGATCTTATTATCATGAAAATCACATGAAATTTTAGAGGAATTAGACATTAAATCTTGAATCTATTTTGATAAATTTTATTTATCTAATAGAATAGTTCGATAAAATTTTATATTCATTTTATGATATTTCTTTAAGGATTTGTATTTATCCTATAAAATAAAGTAATAATTAATTAATTCATCTTAATGCATTTTCTCAAAACTAGATTTTTGAGAGTAATAAGATTATACCTCATCAGTATGAGCCATAAGACATACCATTTTTCTTTTACAATCCGCCTCAAAGTCTGTAGAAGATTCATATTGTTAACTAGAAGTATTGATATCGGTATCACTCACAAATTTCTTGCATTTTCTATTGTAATTATCTTTTCTTTGAGCTTTGAGTAAAGAAAAATTATACTTTGTGTGTCCCTTTTCCTTATACTCATAACATCTATTCTCTCTAATCCCTTTATTTTTATTTCTGTATAGATTTTCAAATTTATTAGAAAGATATGATAAATATTTATCCAAATTTGGATGATTTTAATCAGTTGATTCATCTATAGTAATTTTGAGAGAAACTTCTTCATGTTTTATATGATTTTCAGCTTCAACCTATTTCTCATCATCATACATCAATAGAATTACGATCAATTCCTTCATAGATAATTTTTCCATTGGTTTATATTGATGTATAGTTGTAGACATTACATTCCACTTAGAGGGTAGTACTCTGAGTACTTTTAACACTTGATCTGATTGTGAAATTTTATCTCTCAAAGAAGCAACATTATTGAAAATATCTATCAATCTTTCATTAATTTGAATGATAGTTTCATGATCCCTGATTTTAAAAGTATAAAAATTTAGTCTTAGAGTAGTGTACCTTAATTTTCTAATATTTTTAGTTCCTTCATAAGAAACCACAATAGTCTTCCACATATTATATATAGCATGACATTGAGATACTCAGTTTAATTCATCAGTTCCTAAACCACACATTATAACATTCATTGATTTTGAATTGATATCATATTATCCTTCTTGATCATTATTCTAATATTCAAAACCTTATTTAGGAATATCATAAGGTTTAACATATTTTAAATAAACCCTAATTCAAATGTTGTTCAAATAAATAATCATATAGGCTATCTAGTATCCATAATTGTCACCATTAAAATAAGGAGTACAAATCATGGACATACCTTCTTTGGAATCAGCCCTTTGAATATGTCTTCATTTTAATATTTAACTCAGGATTGTTAGATACAGAAGACATTCAGTAGATCCTTATGATATCACTTGTGGATATCGGAAAATAATTTTAAAAAATAAAATATACCAATTGAGAATTTCCTCTAATACCAATTGTTAGGTCAGACTGGTGATAATGTAGAAAAAGATACATGGGGGGGGGGGGGTGAATTGTGACCTTTTAAAAAATTTGATCAATTTTGAACACCTCTCTTGTTAAGCAGTGAAACTTTTATTTTCTCTCAAATATGTGTGACCAATAAAAACTAACAAAGGAAATGAACATAGTAATTTATAGTGGTTCAGGGCATTAAGATCCCCTAGTCCACTCCACCAATGCTCAACCCACGAGCTTGGTGATTTTCACTATCAGGTCCTTTTATCCTAAGACCTTTACAAGAAAAAATGAGTGTAGGAAGTTGACACTTTACGAGGATTTTACAGGGACTTCTAGTTCTTTTATAAGGAACGGTAAATCCATAACTTAGTGCAAGAAGTTGAAACTTAACCATGACTAAGTATGAGCAGTCAAAACTCCACAAAATTAATAAAAATTGATTTTGTTGAGAATATAGGTTAAACTTAATACTCACAGTAGCAACTGGTAGATATATTCAAATATTCAATGTTTCATAGTCTTTATAATAGGAAAGAAAACACCAGAAATATATTTAAACATGTATGTCTCCAAAGTGTATCTTTACCAAATGCTTCATTGATCTTTACAAAAGAAGATGTAACAATAAAATTAAGTAGTAGTGATAACAATAAAATGAGTTGATCAGAAAAATAAAAACATGTATGTATCTAAAATATAGCTCTGAAGTCAACAAAACATATCTTTTTATGTGTATCTCTTTCTATGTGTATATTTTCTATAGTATATCTCTGATGAAGAGTGTCTCAATATTTAAAAAGTGGATCAAACAACTCCAGGTCAAAACTGCTCTAGAAATATCACAAAATAAATTATGAATATTTTAATTAAAAAATCATTCAAGAGAGATGTAACTTCCTATAAGAATAGTAACAATTTACTTTTTTGAATATGAGCCTTTAAGACAATTATAACAAGCCTTTGAATCGATCGTAAAATATATTTGAATAGATCTTTACTTATGTCATGAACATTGCATAAATCATGAATAATATCAAAGATTTAAAACCTTTTCATTGAATAATAAAATGTAGGGTTCCTTTATGTGATGAAACTCCAAATATAGGGTTGAGAACATACATTTGATCATAAAAGGAGGGTTGATGTTCTATATATTTTTTCCCTCAAATGTAGGGTTCTTTATAAATGTAATATTGATTATCCATAATTTCACTTTTCTCAAACGTATAGTTACATCCAAATATAGGGTTTCTTAACCATAATTTCCTGATAGTGTAGGGTATAAGATTCATACGTTCCACTTCAAATGCAAGGTTTCTGAATGATATGTTATTCTTACACACATTGGGTATGAATAGTGTTTCTAGAATTTATTAAAACACATCCTGGATACTTCAAAAAATATTCCCAGGGGATCAATGAATTAAATATAATTCTAGAATAAATATTTTTACAAATAAGATTTTCTTTAAATTCACTTAATATTAAACTCATTAGTAACATAAATATGGGTGTTTGTGAGAATAAAAAACAAAAATTAATTAATGAAATTGTTGAGTCAACACATGATCAAAAAAACTAAATAAATAGAGGTGAATTTTATTAAAATATCACTACCTTAGGAAAAATAATCCTCGAGATGCACCATCAAATTTTACTAGTCCCCCGGATGAACAAAGTCTGGCCCCTGGGCTTGCATGTCTGATTCCCACTCCCATGTTTACTTCTTTACATGACCATGTTTCCATAGTACCTATACCTAAAGAATAAATTTTATATATAGTATCTTCTCATTATAGTCCATAATAAGAAATATATTCCCCTTAATATAAGAATAATCCTCAAGCTCAACATTATTAGCATCGAACATGTGAGATAGATTGAGAAAGTACCACCAAAGCTAGGTTACATGGAATATGTCCTGAATGGAATTGAAATGGAAGAGTTAGTCAATATGCCACTAGTCCAACACTATTTACTATATCTAATAGCCCCATGTACTTTGAAACCAATTTTACCTACCTCCATATATGACAGTGTCCAAATCTTTCCCACACATGCAAAAATACCTAGTCACCTACCACAAACTCAAGAGGTTAAATGAATCAATAAAAATACGATTTATGACTAATATATACCATATTCATATTCTTACAAATTATTTGTACATTCTATATCACCTCTTGAATGAGAATTGACCCAACCATCACCACCTTTCCACCTCCAACCAACACAAGGATGAACGACATGGCCTCTCATATAATTCCTCATAAGGTACCCAATAAATCATCACTGGATAACTATTTTTATTGGAAAATTCAAAAAATTTATAAGGTTCTCCCAAGAACCACAAAAATCTGGGAAAAATTCCCTCAACATATCTTCAAACATCTCAATATTCCACATTGGATGTCTATTAGTTTGTGGGTTGTTGGATGTACTCAAAAGAACTTGAGTGCCTAATGATTTCCGGAACCCATTATAGAACCATGATTTGAACTGAGAATCTCCATCATAAATGATATTAAAAGGGATTACTTGTATCCAAATTATATCTAGGACATAAAATCTGCACAACTCATGCACCGTAAATTTCCCCTAGATCATTAGATTACAAAGGACCTTCTTTAGCTGATCCATGATGAACTGTACTGCATCATTCCCCAGGGGTGTACTTGGAAATCCTATAACGAATTCCATTGAGATATAATCCAATTTACACTTTGGAATGTGAAAATAATTTAGGAGACCAGTGGGCTGATAATGTTCGACCTTCACCTATAGACATGTGGATCACTGTGAAATAGACCCCACTATCTCCTTCTTTATACTTGGCCACCAATACAAATGGCTAAGATCATGATATAAATTCATTAATCTAAGGTGTACCTACTATATAGAAGTATAAAATTCCCTTATAAATTTATCTCTCATGAAATTAGGCAATAACATACACCCGTGAACATGAATAATACTATCCTTATCTATTTTCCAAGGTTGTCATAGCTTCCCACCATAAAAGCTATCCCTGAGGGTTATATATTCTTTATATGAAAGTTTTCTCATATTAATTAGATATAGGAGTTAAAGAAATACAGAAAAGGATGATATAAAAACTTTAACCTAGTCCTATTTTGTAACACCCCAAGATTTTATGGTATTTATATTTTTAAATTTTATCTCTTCCATATAATACATTGAACTTAACACCGAGTTTAAAAAATGCGATATACTATTAAATATTATTATTTTAACACGAATGTTATAAACTAGATGTTAAATTGGTAGGTGTGAATAGGATTAAATAAATTATGAAAATATAGTTTACACATGTTTATAAAATTAATTCATTTGTTACCAATTAATTTTAAATGAAAATAACAAACCTATTGAACATAAATGATGTGTTTTTATAAAAAACTATTTTATGCCCGTAATGGAATTTTATCTTAATAAATTAAATTAATCACTATTATTGAAATATATTAATGATATTTATATTTTAAATATTAAATAAAATGTTTTTAAATTCAACCAATAATATTTATAAGCTTAAGATAAGAATAAATTCAATTTTAAGCATAAAAAACAATATTTATCTAAAGGTAGTTTTTCCTCCTTTTAATGGTGCCCTTATTTTAAAACCAAATTTTGATACTTTTATAATTTTTTTTAAAAATAAACTTAATTTTTAAAATTATAATTTCAAAATTATATTTGGGTGGATTTTTGTTATTTTTATGATAAGTCTCATTTTTTTGATGAATAGTGAAAATACTGCATTTTTATTGAAAACTGATTTCTTATCTAAGTAACTAATAATGTTAAATTATTTTTGTAATAAGTTTTAAAGAAAAATTGGTAATATTATAAATAAATAAATACAATTTAGTTAATTAGAAACATTTTCACTTTGAAATTGGATATAAATACATTTCAAACGTTTGAACTTTTTCACTTTAAAAACCTGCTTTCACATTGCGTTTGTGAGATTAATTCTAAATCTACCTTTTACAATTATTTGAATTAAATTTGGTAAAATGGATTCCATATTTGGAATAATAAGGTTCATATTGGGTTATAGGTTCATTTTAATTTTTATATATAAAAAAATTACCATGGTAAAAAAATTATTTACCGTAGTATAGGTAAAATAATGAAAAGGCTTAAAGTTAAAAGGAAAAGCCTTAAAATACCTAAAAACTACAAAATTAAATGGAGTTTTGAGGTATTTTTAGACCCTAACCAGACTTTACAACATTAATTATCATCCAAATTCATAGAAATTAATTCCACCTCAATGTGGTTGGATTTAACCGTAAAATAATAATTATTTAATCACTTAAACTCACCTTTCCTCAAGAATAAAAACCACCCCTCACCACCCCATTTCGACTCAAAATACTTAAAGATCCTAAAATATCTACCAAAACCAATAATCCTCACTATAACCATGTTAAAGTTCTAATGGTCTCACCAAAATACCAAATCCACAGTCATCAAGGGGTCCTCTAAGGAGATGATATTCAAGAGGTAGTTTCCTCAAAATACCTCTCTTAATTTCTTTTATTTTTCAATTTCTCATAAAATCATTCATACATAAAGGAATTATAACTCCATAATAATTTATATAATGTATTTATATTTTTATAATGGAATATATTATATCCATACCTTTTATTTCCCCCCTTATTCAAAGAAATGAAACCATTGTCCAAGTCATGGCGATTAACCATATATGTAAATAATGATTTTGTTCCTTTTCCATTACCTCCTTCATGAGTGGTCATAAATTTTTTTTAAGGTTAAATAAGATTTTAATAGGTATATTAAAACCTATTTCATTTTTTTAACTAATATTTACTCATAATATTAAATAAAATGAAACTAGTCCATGGTGTTTGGAAAAACCACAGATATTAACTAAACAATTATCATTAGCATTTTATCTAATGAATAATCCTCATAAAATAAAGTAAAATTATATATGAGAGCATTTAAACTTATATAAGTTAATTAATACAATTTAATTCTATTTTTGAAGTTATAATTCTATTTTACAAGAACATCCATAATTTTACACTAATGAACCAATCATGAAACCACAAAACAAACACACTCGAAACCACATAAATAATGAAATATTATTAATTAATGGTTCACAAGATGATATAAAATCTTTACATTATGTTTTATAGATATTAATATAGTTATTTAATTAGTTAATAAAATTATTTAAAACATTATATAAGAGGTTAAAGTGTGCACCACTAAAGGGAAGTGTGAGGAAAGGGTTTTCTCATCCCACTTTTAATTTTGTGAGATGTATGACTTATTCCCCACTTATTTATTTTGTGTGGTACATATAATGAACTTTGATATATAATATCATGAATCTTACTATCCTCATGATATTCAATTGTTTATTTTACAATTATTACTTTTTTTGGGAAAATTATTTGACTGATTACATGTGTTAAGGTAATTCTTAACTCAATTTTGATTCATTGGGTTAAAATTATATTTAATTGTTATGTCATGATAAGGTTATGTGTGAAATTAATTTCAATTATATTATTATGTATTTAATCTTTTTTATGTGTATTTATATCAAATACACCTAACCAATTAATTTTATTAACGATTTGATCTTTGTAAGGGACTTCATCTCAATTTTACTTCATTATGAACCTAATTTATTTTCTTTGGTGTAAATACTTACCATTTATTTTATTTATGATAATAATTCATTGAAAATTTTATTTCTCAGAAATATGAACATTTCTTGTGTCATGTATATGGTTATTTCTGAATCCGTATACCATTTTATTTACAATGCTTACTTTTATAGTGATTTGATTAACTGGGTAAATGATGTTAAATATGTTTCTTTTACTCAATAGAGATATTTAATGATAATTAATATTGATTCATAAATTAAATATATTAATAAATATATGAATAATACTTTTTAATTGTATTTATTGGTGGGTATTGACATTATATACCCCCTCGATACATTGACAACTCTCATGAGACAAAAAAATAGGAAAAATTAAACGGGTTTCTACCTATAGATTAAACTGTATTGTAAAAGGTCTTGATGATAGTGGTTTATGTTCCAGAAACATGACTCCCAATAATTAATCATTTCTTTCTTTCATAATTCAGTTATTATTATCCATATGATTTTCACTATGATAAAATATATGGATGCATTTTATTTTTAGTTTATCGATTAAATGATATGCGTGCTCATTTATTTACCTTACCATGTTAACAATGCTAATTTATTCATTATTTTTTCCATTGTACTTAAATTTTACTAAACATTTGAGCTCACACTTATTTTTTTCTTTCCCAAGGTTATAAAGAAAATATATTAGAATGAGTTTTCAAGGATTCAATTTATTATCTTTTTTTTTATGTATTATGTTTTATTTTCTATTGGAAATTTAAAATAGTTATCATATATGTAATATAGTTCTTCAAGACTACTTAAATAATTATCCCTTTGTGATTTGAAACTTGTATCTATTCCAATATAATAAATTAAGGCAGTGAATCTCAGCTACTGGGGTTGAGGTCATTATAGTTGGTATCAGATCATGTTTAGTAAAAATATTGGGAACTAGATTTAGGAAATTATATATTAGAGAACATAACCCTATGGTTGAATTTGAGGATAAGCATAGAAAAAAATCCCAAAGAAACTATGTCTATTATTATGATATTAGATACTCATAAATTTTTTAATTGATATTAAATATTTCACTAGTTTGGGATTATAAATTATGTTTCATGATGTTATTATCTAATATAGTGTTTTCCACCATTTAGAAATGGCACATAGAATAAGGAATGGTAACTGCATAAATTTACATAATACAATGAGCAATAATGATAATTTATTTGATCGGTTTCATCCAATATTTCGAAGAGAAATAGTCTCCCAAAAATTATCATCATATGAAGAAATAGTATCATGGGATTCCAAGATAGAGAAACAATTATCTATGTTTAATGGATTCAATGGAAAAAATGAGAAGAATAGGAAGGTATGAAAAAAGATAGATAAAGAGAAGAAGGAAAAGAATGATTTTCAAATGTGTAATAATTGTGTAAGGAAAAACCTTTGTACATTGTTAAGAGGAAAAGTAGTTTTCTTAAAGTGTAGATAAAAAGGCCACTATGATCATGATTTTAAGAGAATTAAGTAATTTTCCAATATTCAATGCTTCAACTGTAAGGATATGGGAAACTATTGAAAATAATTCTCCAAGAATCAAGGGAATATACCTCAAAAGAATCTAATGGATCATGGTTAATATTATTCAATTACCACAGACAAAGAGTGATGATTAATGTAATTTTTATTGGATTCAAGAATTATTTCATTTAGTATTTTATCAATTATATCTTGGTTATTTTAATTATGAAATATATATAAGGATTGTACTATAGTATTTTTTCGGTAAATATTTGAAAGCATGTGTTAAATGGTACCAAGAAAATTGATTAAGTGGAATATTTAAATTCTTAGAAAATACATAATTGAGGGAAAGATAACCCTTAATATGATCCGGATGTTGTGGTAATTATGTTTAGATAAAGAGATGACTGAAATGGATAAAGTAAATTTGATAGTGATGAATACCTGGGAACTGATTATTGATTTGTTAAAAAAGTGTTTTATACCCTCATTAATAGAGTTTATAATATTTTTTCTACTTAAGTAATATATCGAATAACATGTTTTTTTACTATTTGATAAGAAAGCATGCATGTTTTCAGTGAGGTTTTATCGTAATTAAATTTATTACCATGTTTCAAGAGAATACATGATGATGGTATTCACATGTTTGATATGTGAAAATTTAGAGTTACTTAATTTTTGAATAATTATATTAATATAATTTTAGAAAATGGATAACCTATAGTATGGGTGATAACCCATCAAATCAAGAAATGCATTGGGACTTGAACCCACAACCGAAGGGAGATAAGGGTGCATCACCTACCACTGGCCTACGTGAAGTTATGGTTAGTATAAAATTGTATTCTTTATTTATATGGTATGATATATAAAGTATAATTTTATTTTTGGAAACCTATATGATTAATATAAATATATTATTTTGGAATTTTATTTTAGGCATAAACAGTGAATTGTCTTCTGGAGAAAAAGATGATTTTGTGGTGGAAATTGTTTAAATGATGAAACTCTACTTATCAAGTAAGTATATTTTCTTATTTTATTATGTAAATACGTAAAAGAAAGTTCTAAAACACTAGTAAAATGATTTTGGAATGAAAATTTATTTTTTTAATTTTCTTACTGAGAAATCAATGATCTTTTAACTGATTACAAATTTACGATTTTTTGATGGTTAACTTTCTAAAGACCAAGTTCTCTATCAATATACATTAGAACATGATAGTTAGATTTCTCTTATATGTCTAAGTTTTCACTTCCCACTAATATTATCATATTCTAAATCCTAATTTTTTAGTGACCTTTACATTTACCTTCCCCTATTATTAAGGGGATGTTTTATTAACCCTATTTATGATGTCAGTTTCCCACAAAGGAATTTTCAAGTATCAAACTTTGATTTTCAAAGTGAAATTTTAAATTATTAGGATAAAATTTATTTAATTAGGGGATAATTTAACACCCTAATATTTTATAGTAAGCCTATTTTTTTAATTTAATCCTTTCTATAACATATGTTGCATGTAACATTGAGATTAAATGAACCACGATATACTACTAAATATTATTATATTAACATGAATGTTATAAACTAGCCATTAAATTTTTAGGTTTAAATAGGATTAAATAAATTATCAAAACAAAGTTTACAAAATTTTATCAAATTAATTCATTATTTACCAATTAATTTGAAATGAAAATAAAAAATAATTGAATATAAAGGATGTGTTTTTATAAAAAACTATTTTATGCCTATAACGTAATTTTATCTAAATAAATTAAATTAATAAATATTATTGAAATATATTAATTATATTTATATGTTATATATTAAATAAAAGTTTTTAAATTCATCCAATAATATTTATAGGCTTAAGATAATAATAAATCCAATTTTAAGCATAAAAAGTTATATTTTTGTAAATACAGTTTTGTCGTATTTTGATGGTGTACTTTTTTGATGACCAACTATTTACAATTTTATTAATTTTATTTTACAAAATAAACTTAATTTTTGAAATAGTAATGTCAAAATTATCTTAAGGTGTATTTTTGGTATCTTTAGGATAAGTTTTGTTTTTTGACGAATAGTTAAAAATACCACATTTTAATTGAAAAATGACTTTTAATCTAAATAATTAATAATGTTAAATTATATTTTTAATTATTTTTAAATTGACCCTAATTAAATTATAAATCAATAAATAAAATTTATTTCATTTTAATTAATTTCACATTGAAATTGAATATAAAAACATTTCAAACTTTTTAACGTTTTCACATTAAAAACCCGCTTTCACATTGCATCTGTGAGATTAATTTTAAAACTATTTTTTCTAATTATGTAAATTTAATTTGGTAAAATTGATTCAATATTTGGAATCATAAGGTTCAAATTATTTTTTAAGGTCATTTTCATTTTTATACATAAAAAAATCTATTATGGTAAAAAAATATTTACCTCAATATAAGTAAAATATGAAAAATGTTACAGTTAAAAGGTAAAGGATTAAAATAAATAAAAACTACAAAATTAAATGGGTTTTTGAGAAATTTATAGACCCTGACCATAATTTATAACATTAACGATCATAAAAATTCATGGAAATTAATTCCACCTCAATGTGGTTGGCTTTAAACATAAAATAATCATTATTTAATAACTTAAACCCACATCTCCTCAAGTATAAATACCAACCTCACCAACCCCGTTTCAAGTAAAAATACTTTAAGCTCCTAAAATATCTTAAAAAATATCCTCCTCACTCTTCCCATGTCCATGTTCTTTTTTTATCACCAAAATTTAAAATCCAAGGTCTTAAAGGGGTCCTCCAAGGAGGTGATATTCAAGAGGTAATTTTCTCAAAACACATATCTTAATTTCTTTTATTTTTCTAACTTATCCTAACCTCCTTCATCCTTAAAGGAATCATAACTCCATAATAAGGTATATACTAGTGTGTTATTTTTCTAATGTAATATATTATATACATCCCTTTTATTATCTCCTCTTATTCAAAGAAATGAAACCATTGCCCAAATCATGGCGATTTTCCATCTCCATCAATAATGAATTTGTTTGTTTTCCATTCCCACCTTCATGGATGGTAATTTGACTATTTGTATGGTTAAATAAGATTTTAATATGTATATTATAACATATTTCATGTTTTTAGACTAATATATACTCATAATAGTAAATAAAAGGAAACTAGTCTGTGGTGTTTGAAAAGACAACCAAAATTAACTAAATAATTATGATTAACATTTTATCAAATGAATAATACTCATACAAGAAAGAAAAATGATATATGGTACCATTTAAACTTATTTAAGTTCATTAATACCATTTCATTCCACTTATGGTGTTATAATTTCATTTTAAAAAAACATCTATAATTTTACACTAATGAACTAATCATGAAACCATGAAACAAACACATCTGAAACCATGAAAATAATGTAATATTATTAATGAATGGGTCATAAGATGTTATAAAATCATAAATTAAAGTATTATAAATATAAATATAGTTTTTTAATGAGTTAATAACATTATTTAAACCATTATACATGAGTTTAAAGTACACAACACTAAAGAGAATGGTGAAGTAAGGGTTTTCTCGTATCACTTTTACTTTTGTGAGATGTATGAATTATTCACCACTTATTTTTTTGTGGTGTATATAATTTCATTATATATATATATATAATATATAATTAATATCACTATCCTCAGGGTATTAAATATTTCATTTGACAATTATTACTTTTATGTGGAAAAAGATTTGACTGATTACAAGTGATAAGGGAATTGTTAACTCAATTTTAATTCATTAGGTTAAACTTATATTTCATTGTTATGTCATGATAAGGGTATGTGTGAAATTTTATTTTATTATATTATGTTTTATTTTAAATTGTTTTATGTGTATTTATAATTAATACACATAACTAATTCATTTTATTAATGATATGATCTTTGTAAGGGACTTCGTCTCAATTTTACTTCATTATGCACCATATTTAATTTATTTTGTGTATATACTTCCTCTTTGTTTTATTTATGATCATAATTCATTGAAAATTTAATTTCTCACAAATATAAATATTTCTTGTATCATGAATATGATTATTTACTAAGCCATATACCATTTTATATACGATTTTTACTTTGAAAGTGAATTGATTAACTAGGGAAATGATGTTAAATCCGTATATTTTACTCAATACAGATATTTATTGATAGTGAATATTGATTCATAAATTAAATTAATTATTCAATATATAAATAATTATTTATAATTAAAGTGAATAGTAGGTAATGACATTATATAACCCCTCAATGAATTGACAGGTCTCATGATACAAAATAGTTGTCCAAATTAAATGGGTTTCTACTTGTAGATTAAACCATCTTGTGAATGTTCTTGATGGTAGTGGTTCATGTTCCAGATACATGACGTCCAATAATTAAGAATTCCCTTCTTTAAGTACTTAATTATTATTATCTAGATAATTTTCACTATGAAAAAAATCTATGGATCCATTTCATTTTCGGTTTATTGATTAAATGGAATGTGTTCTCAGTTATTTACCTTTAAATGTTAACTATGCTCATTGATTCATTATTACTTCCACTGTACTTAAACCTTACTAATAATTTTATCTCACACTTTTTTCCCTTTCCCAAGGTTATTACTAAGATATATTTGAATAAGTTTTCAAGGATGTAGTTTATTATCTTTTGTTATGTATTATGTTATATTTTTTTATTCCCAATGTAAATTTGGTATTATGTATGTATCATAGTTATTCAAGACTACTAAACTGGTTGGTATTCTTGGATTTGAATATTTTATCTATGCTTATATAATAAAGTACTAAATTATATCTAGGCTACTAGGGTTGGGGTCATTACATCCTTGACATCCAAATTCATTTTAGGAAAAATCTCCACTGATTGACACTCACTAATCATCTGTTGAAAAACACAAGGATAAATATTCCAACTTAGATAATAAACAACCATATTGACCTTCCCTAATGTATATGCCATATAAAAGTTAAAATACTAGAGGTAATTGAACCACCTTTACTACTGAAGGTTTAATCCCCACTGAGTAAAGATGTACCTTAAAATTTTATGGTCTGTATAGACCACAAACATTTCTCCCAAGAGATATAGCCACAAAAAATTTAAGGAATACACTACCATTTCTAACTCAAGATCATGTATAGGTTAATTTCAATCATGTGGACTCAACTTATAAGACCCATATTATAGGACTGAATCCCTCTAATCATAACTTTACCCAACTCGATACCATATACATCACAATATAAAATTTATTCCATGCCTAGATTTGGAAATATTAGGATTGGTGGTGAGGATAATCTATCTTTCAACTTTTGGAAGGCATTCTCATAAGATTCTTACCAAATGAACTTTACCTTCTTTTTGGCCAGGCCTATCAGTGGTGATTCCAAATAGTAAAGGTCTAATATAAATCGTCGATAATATCTTCAAAGTCAATAAATCTATGAGTATAAAAAACATTATTGGGATGTTCCCTAGATACCGAAGATCTCATTTTATTATGGTTGAAAGAAAATCTAGCTTATGATATGATATTCCCCAATAATTGTACATAGTTTATCCAAATATGACACTTTTAGAGCTTGACATAAATCTAATGCTCCCATAGAATTCCCAAAATGATCTCCAGGTTCGTTGGATGCTCCTCCCTCATCTAGAAATATATGAAGATATAATCTATAAAATCCAACACAAAGGAATCTATGTGTGTATGGAATACTCTATTAATCAAGGATATAATTACTTATGGTGCATTCTCCAAGCCAAATGATATCACCAAGTACTCATAAAGTTCATGCCTACTTCATAAGGCCATACATGATATACTAGAGGGTATCACCCTAACCTAGTGATAACTTGAACTCAATCTTATCTTTTAAAAGATCCGAGCACCCCTCAATTAATAAAAATGAACATCAATATGTAGTAGTGGATATAAATTCTTAATAACCACTTTTTTCTGATGGTAATAATCCATACACTGCTATAAAATAACATCAATATTATTAATAAAAAGGATAGGGGAAACCCAAGGTAATGTACTAGGGAGGATAATTCCCTTGGTATCTAAGTCCTCTATTTGGTTTTTCAACTCATGAAGCTATGTCAGAGCCATTTGATATTAATGAATAGAAACAAGATCAATTATTGGAATGATCTCGATGATGAACTCCACCTTTTTCTTGGGTGGAAATCCCGAGAAGTCATATGGGAAAACATCCAAAAACTAGTCCACCACAAGAGGGTAAATTACTAGCTTCTCACCTCCACTATCCAATATAATTCTGATAACTTGGGATGAAACCCCAACAAAATTTTGTTGATCAGGAGTTGATCAAATAGCCTAAAAGTTCCACTATCCCTTATGAATATAACTACCACCTTCAGGTGACATGAAGGATACCCATCGGTGATAGAAATCTATGTGAACAGAAAAGGGAACCAATAATTCCATTCCAAAAATTATGTCAAATCCAATCATATCTTTCATAAAAAGGTACCATAGGAACTGGTAACCTCTAATCTTGAGAGAAAACTCCCTACAATGAAGGAAAAACTCATACCAGACTCCCAATGAGGTGTTTATGGGCATCACCCATACATATACTTGAAAACTTACCCTAGATGTAATGGCCCGGACCTCTCCGGTCCATTTCTTTGTAAAAAAAAATTGATGTGGTCAAACACGACACGTGTTGTAATAATAATTTTTTTATAATAATAATTGATAATGGTGGCGTGAAAATATTTTATGTTAATTAGATAAAATGGTTTTAATTTAATCATTGTAAAATATAAGAAATAAAATCGAATATATTTAATAAAATGATGGGAGGCGCATGGAATAAGTTATAAAGGAATAAATTACAATAAATGAGGCTCATGTAATAAATTATAAAGGAATGAAATGCATGGGGTGCATGGGTGTGACCTTGTACAGGAGGCGTTGTGCGGTTCTCCACAATTAAAGTTGGAATTGTGTTAATAACATTAAAAGGGTATTATTATATAATAATTTGTTATAATAATAATAACATGAAGAGGCACGTGAATGGGGTTCCCAACCATGCGTGAATATAATGTTATGGGATATATGGAGTAATTATATAAAAATAATGGGCGTCAATAATAATAATAATTATTAATGTTAATGATGGGGACCCGTTGATGAAATTGAAAGAGGATTTATTACTATTGAATTAAATAATAATGATAAAGGTGACAGAAATATGTGTGTGATTGGTAAATTAAATTAAATGGGTTTAATTTTTGGTTAGTAAATTAAATTATTTGAATTTAATTAAATGGAATGGTTTTAACTTAATAACCATGGTAAACTAATTTAATGGGATTAAATTAGTACATTAATTATGGGTGTTATTATTATTAATTTTATTAAATAATAAAGTTGAAGTGAGAATGGAGTTTGGGGCGTTCCACATGGAGAAAAGAAAGTGGGAGGCGCCACTTGTGGAGTGAGTTAAAGATTTGAAATAAATTGGAGAGAGAGTGTGAGAATTAAAAGAGAAGTAATAAAAGAAAATAAAAAGAAATCAATTAAGGAGAAAAGGAGAAAGGCACACCAAATTGGAGAGAGAGGGTTGGGTGGATTTAGGTTTTTGAAATAAATCAATTAAAAATAATAATATAATAATCATGTTAATGTTTTTGTAGGTAAAACACTTTTCTGACAATAACTTCTTCGTGCGACCTCAGTTTCACGAACCATCAGTGGTAGTGTGACCCTGACTATGAGACGGAAATTATGAGTCCAATATTGGATGTCTTTTTCGGGTTTTCGGATTGGGTACCCGAAACGCTCATGAATTAATAGATTTAATATTGTTATTATTACGGGATCTTGTATCCAACGTATCTCCCTCATACGGTATCGGAATGACGATCCGTTAGCGACAGCGTAACCCTGAAATTATGAAGGTCATTTTAAGACCATTAATGAGCTACTTTTATGACTCATACCTCGGGTCAATGAAACACCACATATTGATAGAATTATCATTATTATTAAAACGCGTGGAAACCGCGTGACGTGTCGTGTGTTGACAAGTCAAAACATGTAACGGGTGTACAGTCACACCGTGTATTCATCAATACACGCTGAATACTGTTTTACCTATTCGTAGGCTATATAAGAAAGGGTCGCGGATTATTTCCAGACCAATCACTTCTTCTTCGCACGACGACACTCTGGGTTGATCAAGAAGTCTTCCTCCTCTAACTTCTTTGTCTGAACTCCGATCGTCGATCCGTCAGCGGCCACAGGATCGTAGCGATGAGACGAAGCTTCTAAGACCGGACTTGTCACCTTTCCTTCCGGCCTTCCTTCTCCAGATTCCATCCTAGGAGGCGTTTGTCGGGTTTGGCAAAGGCGAAGGACACCGAAGGACGTCGTCGGAAGCGACGTGATCAGGACTTTTTGAGGTAGGGGTTTACCTTCGTCTCTCTTTTTGGTGCAACATGCGGGGTGGGATATTTTTCTTTTGTTCCATGGGATGCAGTTGAACTTTAAATAAAGATAATAACCGGATAAAGAAGGGTTTGGGGTTTTGTGCTGTTTCTATTGCCTTCCAGTTTCTTTATCTTCTGATTGTGATTTTGGATTGAAAGGCCTTTGCCTACTGAAAATCAAGGCCGTTGGTGGCCTTTGCGTGTGCAATTGATATCTGAATTGTTTGTGGTTGGTTTTTTTAAAACATGGAAAATGGATAAGCACGTAAAGACTGGCTGATTAAATGAGAATGAAAACCTTGTGTGATCACCCCGGTTGAACAAAGTTGGAATAATGAACATGTTTGTGGTTTGGTTGTTTTGTGGAAAATGCCTTTATTTATGAAAAGTGTTTTGATTATGAAATGTGTTTTGAAGTAAAAGGTGTTTTCAAATGCGGAAATGTTTTGTGTGTGGAAAGGGTTTTATGTGTGGAACTTTGAAATAAATGAATGATGGAATGTTGTATGGTTGTGATAATCTTTTGTAAATGAAATGGCATGTGGTTGCTTGTGTTTTACCTAACCTTGGTTGTGGATGGCAGGGATATGTTTGTGAAAGGTTTTGTCTGGATGATAGTTGCCCAGTAGTAATAATTTGTTAAACCATTGCATGAAACATGAAAACCTAAATGGGATTGGGGGATGATTGTTTGGTTGTTGATGCATGCTTCGTGGTAGCAGTGCCGAGGCACATGCTCAGTTTCTCTTTTTAAGAAGCCATAGGTTGGGCTGTGTGTTTGGTATATGTATATATATAATTGTATCTTTGTGTTTTGTCGCACCACACCCATGTCAAGCACCTAGTGCCGAACACTCCCATTTTATGGGAGAGGGTGTTCCCCCTTAGTTACTAGCTCCTTCCTGCTCCTTCTTCCATAGGCTATGATGGCTTGAGGTGACCATACACCCAAGACTCTTCGGGTAGGTCTCGGAGGCTGTGATGACTTGAGGCGACATTTAGCCCAAGACTCTTCGAGCAGGCTTACCGTTCCCAAGAACCTTCGGGATGTGTCCCAGGTGTGTGCGGGCGAGATGCGTGGTTGTGAGGCCTAGGAGTGTGCGGGCGGGATGCGTGGTTTGGCCCAGGTGTGTGCGGGCGGGAAGAGTGTGGTAGCGTCAGGACGTTTGCCGTTAGGAAGAGAAGCATCTAATTAAGTGGGAAATGGTGTGGGGTACCCAATACTTTTGTTCTATATATATACTAAACTTGTTTGTGTTACTTGGTGAGTGTGACCAGTGAGGCTGGGTGGATAGTTTTTCCTTGTTAGTTTCTGGTTCTTCTATTTTCTCACGGGACCTTAGGGTGTCTCCCCACTTGTGCACGAGAGCTATAGGTTTCCCTAATGAGTATACTTGTACGCTCACCCTACGTTTACTTTCAGGTTTCCAGGAGGACTACCAGGGCCGTGCGGGACCCTACTAGTCGGGCATTTGGAGTTGTTGCAGTTGTTGTTCTCTTGTTTTCTTTGGCATTGTACTTTTTAGCTTCCTTGTACTTGTACCTTGTTATAAAAATTGTTTAAACATGAATGTGGGCTTGGTTTGGGTTTATTTATATACACTTGTTATTTTCCCTTTTTGGTGGTTGACTTGTCCTATTTCCCGATCCAAAATAATAAAAAGGGTAATGCCTCCCATATTTGTGAAAACTCATACCCTTGGTGCTAGTCGCCAACCCGGGGCCTACTGGAGGCGGGACTCGGGGGTCATTATCTCCCTTTCACCATTGCCAGCTAAGGAGGGGCATCTTTGGTGGGAGGGGGTCGTGACAGAATGGTATCAGAGGCTGATGGTTGAGAGATAGGATGAAGTCTGGATTTAGGCACAGTGAGGATTGCATGGGATGGTAGGGTAACAGTGTTTGTTAATCTTGGTACATGACATAGGCCAGGGAAGACCAGCTAGGACACGGGATTTTAGGGCCCCCCGTGATCCGATGCAAGGACTCTGAACCTACCGAACGACCAAGTGAGACTATATTGATTGCAGGGTAGAGACCCTAGGGAAGGTACATGAATCATCATGTTTGTGTTTTACTTGATTTGGGTGTTCTGGGAAAGAAATTGAAATAAAATGATAATTAAAACTTTGAGTTTTTCATTACTACTTGGGCTTAGGCGTTCCCTGTTTACCGAACAAATATGGCACCTGGATGTCAACAGAACGGCAGAGGAGTGGGACACAAACAATTTCATGCAATAGAAGTGGCAACCCTAGCAAGGCCAGAGATCAAGAGAGATGTTTCCGGTTTTACTTAAATGCTCTCATTTATGTTTTGTTTAAATTCAAGATCATCACACTCCTTTGTTGAAACTCATTCTCGCCCATGCTTTGGGCCTGGACCTTTTTCATGAATTTATAATGCTAAGTTGTTTCCCTCTTCCCTTTAAATGTGTGTGAAGAGTCATAACATGTGGGGGGAGGAGGACCTAATACCTAATCAAGACGCATTAATGTGGATGCGATTAAACCCGTGCAGGAGAGTCAGTGCTGCCTAAAGCAGATAATATCTCGACATGGGAGAAGGAATTACTCAAGCCATGTGTTCGGGAAATTTATTGATGTTTTGTATGGTGTTGGGGGGAAGTGTAAGTTGGAAAATCCTAATATATGGAAGTGGGAAGGCTCAGTACTTAATCGAGAGGCATTAATGCGGATGCTATTAAACCCGTGCAGGCGAGTCAGTGCCGCCTAAAGCGGATAATATCTCGACATAGGAGAGGGAATTCCTAACTCACATAATTAGGGCTGTCGGTTGTTTCTTGTTATGACAAGAGGCCTGAGAGGTATCTTGAGGGGTGGTTGTTTGGACCTTTCCCCCTTTTATGGGTTGGTTTTAATTCTCGAGGACGAGAATGTTTTGAGAGGTATCTGGTGTAATGGCTCGGACCTCTCCGGTCCATTTCTTTGTAAAAAAAATTTGATGTGGTCAAACACGACATGTGTTGTAATAATAATTTTTTATAATAATAATTGATAATGGTGGCGTGAAAATATTTGGTGTTAATTAGATAAAATGGTTTTAATTTAAGCATTGTAAAATATAAGAAATAAAATCGAATATATTTAATAAAATGATGGGAGGCGCATGGAATAAGTTATAAAGGAATAAATTACAATAAATGAGGCTCATGTAATAAATTATAAAGGAATGAAATGCATGGGGTGCATGGTTGTGACCTTGTACAGGAGGCGTTGTGCGGTTCTCCACAATTAAAGTTGTAATTGTGTTAATAACATTAAAAGGGTATTATTATATAATAATTTGTTATAATAATAATAACATGAAGAGGCACGTGAATGGGGTTCCCAACCATGCGTGAATATAATGTTATGGGATATATGGAGTAATTATATG
Organism: Viscum album; assembly: GCA_963277665.1. NCBI lineage: Eukaryota > Viridiplantae > Streptophyta > Magnoliopsida > Santalales > Viscaceae > Viscum > Viscum album. Next base: position 1,662,289,369 of record OY728135.1, on the reverse strand, counting down.
AAAATAAAGGGCGTCAATAATAATAATAATTATTAATGTTAATGATGGGGACCCGTTGATGAAATTGAAAGAGGATTTATTACTATTGAATTAAATAATAATGATAAAGGTGACAGAAATATGTGTGTGATTGGTAAATTAAATTAAATGGGTTTAATTTTTGGTTAGTAAATTAAATTATTTGAATTTAATTAAATGGAATGGTTTTAACTTAATAACCATGGTAAACTAATTTAATGGGATTAAATTAGTACATTAATTATGGGTGTTATTATTATTAATTTTATTAAATAATAAAGTTGAAGTGAGAATGGAGTTTGGGGTGTTCCACATGGAGAAAAGAAAGTGGGAGGCGCCACTTGTGGAGTGAGTTAAAGATTTGAAATAAATTGGAGAGAGAGTGTGAGAATTAAAAGAGAAGTAATAAAAGAAAAGAAAAAGAAATCAATTAAGGAGAAAAGGAGAAAGGCACACCAAATTGGAGAGAGAGGGTTGGGTGGATTTAGGTTTTTGAAATAAATCAATTAAAAATAATAATATAATAATCATGTTAATGTTTTTGTAGGTAAAACACTTTTCCGACAATAACTTCTTCTTGCGACCTCGGTTTCACGAACCGTCAGTGGCAGTGTGACCCTGACTACGAGACGGAAATTATGAGTCCAATATTGGATGTCTTCTTCGGGTTTTCGGATTGGGTACCTGAAACACTCATGAATTAATAGATTTAATATTGTTATTATTACGGGATCTTGTATCCAACGTATCTCCCTCATACGGTATCAGATTGACGATCCATCAGCGACAGCGTAACCCTGAAATTATGACGGTCATTTTAAGACCATTAATGAGATACTTTTATGACTCATGACTCGGGTCAACAAAACACCACATATTGATAGAATTATCATTATTATTAAAACGTGTGGAAACCGCGTGACGTGTCGTGTGTTGACCAGTCAAAACACGTAACGGGTGTACAGTCACACCATGTTTTCATCAATACACGCTGCATACTATTTTACCTATTCGTAGGCTATATAAGAAAGGGTCGTAGATTATTTCCAGACCAATCGCTTCTTCTTCGCACGACGGCACTCTTGGTTGATCAAGAAGTCTTCCTCCTCTAACTTCTTTGTCTGAACTCCGATCGTCGATCCGTCAGCGGCCACAAGATCGTAGCGACAAGACGAAGCTTCTAATCCCAGACTTGTCACCTTTCCTTCCGGCCTTCCTTCTCCAGCTTCCATCCTAGGAGGCGTTTGTCGGGTTTGGCGAAGGCGGAGGACACCGAAGGACGTCGTCGGAAGCGACGTGATCGGGACCTTTTGAGGTAGGGGTTTACCTTCGTCTCTCTTTTTGGGGCAACATGCAGGGTGGGATATTTTTCTTTTGTTCCATGGGATGAAGTTGAACTTTAAATAAAGATAATAACCGGATAAAGAAGGGTTTGGGGTTTTGTGCTGTTTCTATTGCCTTCCAGTTTCTTTATCTTCTGATTGTGATTTTGGATTGAATGGCCTTTGCCTACTGAAAATCAAGGCCGTTGGTGGCCTTTTCATACACAATTGATATCTGAATTGTTTGTGGTTGGTTTTGTTAAAACATGGAAAATGGATAAGCACGTAAAGACTGGCTGATTAAATGAGAATGAAAACCTTGTGTGATCACCCCGGTTGAACAAAGTTGGAATAATGAACTTGTTGGTGGTTTGGTTGTTTTGTGGAAAATGCATTTATTTATGAAAAGTGTTTTGATTATGAAATGTGTTTTGAAGTAAAAGGTGTTTTCAAATGCGGAAATGTTTTGTGTGTGGAAAGGGTTTTATGTGTGGAACTTTGAAATAAATGAATGATGGAATGTTGTATGGTTGTGATAATCTTTTGTAAATGAAATGGCATGTGGTTGCTTGCGTTTTACCTAACCTTGGTTGTGGATGGCAGGGATATGTTTGTGAAAGGTTTTTTCTGGATGATAGTTGCCCAGTAGTAATAACTTGTTAAACCATTGCATGAAACATGAAAACCTAAATGGGATTGGGGGATGATTGTTTGGTTGTTGATGCATGCTTTGTGGTAGCAGTGCCGAGGCACATGCTCAGTTTCTCTTTTTAAAAAGCCATAGGTTGGGATGTGTGTTTGGTATATGTATATATATAATTGTATCTTTGTGTTTTGTCTCACCACACCCATGTCAAGCACCTAGTGCCGAACACTCCCATTTTATGGGAGAGGGTGTTCCCCCTTAGTTACTAGCTCCTTCCTTCTCCTTCTTCCATAGGCTATGATGGCTTGAGGTGACCATACACCCAAGACTCTTCAGGTAGGTCTCGGAGGCTGTGATGACTTGAGGAGATCTTTAGCCCAAGACTCTTCGGGTAGGCTTACCGTTCCCAAGAACCTTCGGGATGAGGCCCAGGTGTGTGCGGGCGAGATGCGTGGTTGTGAGGCCCAGGTGTGTGCGGGCGGGATGCGTGGTTTGGCCCAGGTGTGTGCGGGTGGGAAGAGTGTGGTAGCGTTAGGACGTTTGCCGTTAGGAAGAGCAACATCTAATTAAGTGGGAAATGGTGCGGGGTACCCAATACTTTTGTTCTATATATATACTAAACTTGTTTGTGTAACTTGGTGAGTGTGACCAGTGAGGCTGGGTGGATAGTTTTTCCTTGTTAGTTTCTGGTTCTTCTGTTTTCTCACGGGACCTTAGGGTGTCTCCCCACTTGTGCATGAGAGCTTTAGGTTTCCCTACTGAGTATACTTGTATGCTCACCCTACGTTTACTTTCAGGTTTCCAGGAGGACTACCAGGGCCGTGCGGGACCCTACTAGTCGGGCAGTTGGAGTTGTTGCAGTTGTTGTTCTCTTGTTTTCTTTGGCATTGTACTTTTGAGCTTCCTTGTACTTGTACCTTGTTAAAAAAATTGTTTAAACATGCATGTGGGCTTGGTTTGGGTTTATTTATATACACTTGTTCTTTTCCCTTTTTGGTGGTTGACTTGTCCTATTTCCCGATCCAAAATATTAAAAAGGGTAATGCCTCCCATATTTGTGAAAACTCATACCCTTGGTGCTAGTCGCCAACCCGGGGCCTACTGGAGGCGGGACTCGGGGGTCATTATCTCCCTTTCACCATTTCCAGCTCAGGAGGGGCATCTTTGGTGGGAGGGGGTCGTGACACTAGACCTTAAAAAAATTTAATAGATATGAAAGAGTGTGTGTCTCATATTTCAAATAAAGCATAATCTATGGTCAAAGCCACCAAGATCATACCTATCATGGTATAAGGTCCAACATTCTACTGTACAAAAAAATTCTACATGGGATGAATTCTCCTTGAACCTCATCCCTACATTTTAGCCTGACTTCCCAGTATTGTACTACTCGATTGATGTGACTGGATTTGACTCTGCACACCTCTTTCACCACCTTTACTTTTGTGACCAATCAAACACTAACTACATTGTTCCAAATTGTAGTAGATCTATATCTGAGACCTTGAACTAGATCTGAAGATCTATCACCTGGTTCCTATGAAGTTTTTCTGTAAATCCTATAGAGATGATCGATCCTCCCACAAGAGCGAAACTCCACTGCTGTCCTATCATAGTGCCAATTCTAATGACCAACCCTACCGCACTAATAAAATAAAACCACACTATCTCACAATATTCTCTATCCATTTCTTCCCTATTAGGACCCATCAATGTGACGCTTCTTTCCATTAGAAGATCCACTACCAATTGGTGATACCCACACTAGACCTTGGGCCTATATCAATTTCCTATGAAAATCAAATGCATGTTCACCATCTCTAAGACTATGGTCAGGTGAAATACATTCACCTGTGACTTTATCTCCCATATGAGGCTATCCTTAAATCTCATATCCCTATATAACTCATCACTGTCTATAGATAAGAAATAATTATATAACTCAGTGAACTAGGAAACATAATCCATAATAGATAAAATCATTTACTCTAAGTATATGAAATCACTAGACATATCTTACCATAAGGTCTCAAAGAAAAATAAGTTAAATAAACTTTTTAAGAAATAATTCTAGACCATAACTATAACATCCTTCCCCTCATCATTGTCTTAAGAAGGTGTAAGGACATTACTTGGACTTAAGAGAAATCCCCAAGACACCAAAGGCTAGCATTAAATGACAAGATCTTAATTTAAAATTAGAAGACAATTTTACCTTTAAAAATAAAACAACCGACTGACATTTCATAACCAAATAAACCATTACATGATTCATGATATCAATGAAAGATAACTCAAAGCATTATCACTACATCAAAACCAACTACAAATGAGTAGCATAAGAGAAGACTACAAAACATCCAAGTACACATCAGAAGACTACAAAAAACAAAGAAACTCAATGAAAACCATAACTCCAAGCTCCAACCTATTCCATAATCCACTCCAAAAAACATCCCAAGTATCACTAATAACCACTAGATAAGTGTAATAATTTAAATTTTCCCATGTTCTGATAAAAAACATATGAAAAATCACCAAAGTGATAAGAAGGGGTGAGTAATGAAACTTATTAGGATTTACAAAAATTAATTACCTACTTAAGACACTAAGATAAAACATGTAAGGAAATTTATATAAAAAAATTTCTAAAAAAGTTTATATTATAATATAAATAAGTTCCATAACAAAACAATTTTAAAAAAACAATCTCAATTTCCAAAGAAAGAAACCACAAATTCCTCTAAAACGATTTAAAAAATTCCTCTTTTCCATAACCCATTCTATTTCACATATCCAAACATTCAACCATGCATGAAACATGGAACTCCCTATACTCGGAAGTGGAAATTCATCCTTTAACTAAACTGTCACTCAATGAACCATTTTGACGGGGTTACTTCACACCCATATCCTTTCCAACCTTGTTGATGAGTGTACTTCACACCCTTATCCATCCCAATGCATAAAAATACATACTACACAACCATGCCAAACCCATGCTAACACAAAGTGTTCCAAACCCATTTTAATAAAACAACATTTTTAATAGAAAAAATTTCAGAAAATCATTTTCATAAATCGAACCAAACAACTGATTTTAAAATCATTATTTTAAAATCTAACCATAAATAATTTAGCAAAAAAAAATCTATAAATACATAAAATCCACTAACCATCACTAAAGAGGTTTTGTACCATTCTTTTCACAACAATTTTACAAAAAATTTAAATCTATTTAAAAAATTTGAAACTAAGACTTTATGTTCTAAATAGTGGAGTCAAGTGTGAATCCACCTACCTTAGAAAACTTGGTGAAAATGGAAAATGGAATGAAAACGTCCACAAAACCGGGTTGAAACTCCAGAAAACCACCTTATATATCTTCCCCTAAAATAAAAAATCCAAATATTATCATATTTGGCATCAAATAACTTAGATCTATCCACAAAGAAAGTATATCTAAGAAACCAAGAGAGATGGAGAAGTATATCTAAGGAAAACCACAAAAAACCACTATAAATGATGGCTTACCATGATAGTTGGGCTTCAACACACCAATAAATGCCTTTGGATTTTTTCCAAATCAATATAAAAGGGTTAACTAGTCATAGAGAGGGATAAATCCCAAGTTAGGATCAGTTTGAGGAAACAATGAGGGGTCAAAACACAATCCTAACCTCGATCCACTTTTCGTGGATCTAGTTTTTAAACCATGTGCTAACAATGCACCAACATCTTCCTTAAAGGGGACTTTTCATGGTTTGATCACATGGTTAGAAAAACCATTCACCAAATGTAAAAAATATCACTATCCCACTTTGCACGGTTACTACTGGTTGGCCACACATTTTTGGCCAAACTGTGCACCTTAACTGTGCGCCTACCTAGAGCTCTATGTCTCACTGTGCACAATTTCATGTAGGAGTTTCATGATTTTCACTAACCTTATACAAACTTTTCACCTTAATAAAAGCCCCCAAAAAATTACAAAAGTCTTCCAAACACTCCAAAACGTCACCCATATACTTTACATGCATAAAAATCATAAATAAATGGTTACTTGAAACCATGAGTGCTTTATTCTCCCCACGATTGGAATTTACATCCCTAGAAAGTAGAAAATCAATGTTTCCATGAAAGGGTTATGGACATTTCTCTTTATTTCCTTATACCATTCCCAAGTTACTTCTTGAATCTGACCATGTTTCCACAAAACCCACACCAGATCGATGATTTTTACATACAATACTTTCTCTTGCCTATCCGTAATCCAAAATGGTATGTAAACTAATGAAACATCCGACTCTATATCAACATGATTCTATCAAATCACATGGTCAGGATCATACTGGTACTTTTTCTACTGAGATACATACAACACATTCTGCATAGGAATGAACAATGGGGGAAATTCCAACCTATATACCACCTCACCAACCCATTCATGTATCTAAAAATGGCCTATATATCAAGGATATAACTTGACCTTCTTCCTAAAACATCTATTTATAATCCTTAGAGAGATCCTTAAGAACACATGATCACTCTCCTCGAATGAAAATGACCATCGATGATGATAGTCATATGATTTCTGATGACTATAAAACATCTCCATCCTTTTACCGATCAAATGAATCTTCTTCGTTGTCTCTGGGACTAGGCTCAACCCAACCGGTGAAGTCTCACCTGTTTCCACCCCTAAAAAGTGGATAAAAAAATTATTCCTATATAATGATTCAAAAGGATCCATTTGTATCGAGGCCTAATAATTGTTGTTATACAAGAACTCCACCAATGGTACGTGCTCTTCCCATGAGCCACCGAAATCCATTACACATTCCCGCAACATATCTTCTAATGTTTGTATCATCCTTTCAAATTTACCATCTGTATGAGGATGAAACACCATGATCATAGTCAATTGAGACCCAAGGTATTTTTATAATGATTTCCAAAAACGATATGTAAACCTCCGATCTCTATCTGAAAAGATCTAAAATGGTACTCCATGCCTCTTTATCACTTCTGAGACATAGATTTTTGACAAGTCCACTACCATATGAGATTCATGAATAGGACTGAAATAACCTAAATTTGTGAGACGATCCATTATCACCCATATGGAATCGTGTTTCTAAACCATTCTTTGGAGTTCTATTATAAAATCCATAACTATCTACTCCCATTTTCAAACTAGAATAGGTAAAGAATGAAACATACCTATTGGGAACTAATACTCTACCTCAACTTATTAAAAATTTAAGCATCTTGAGATAAAATCAGCCACGTTACTTTTTATACTGACCCACAAAAACTATGATTTCAATGCCTTACACATATTTTGTATTCCGGGATGAATAGACCATATTTAATAGTGGTAAGCATGAAGAATTGTTTCTTAAATATACATTGGTACGACCATCCAATTTTTGAACCAAAACATTGAACTCTCATCCACCTTCCATCCCTCAATGATCTCCCCACCATTGAGTCTTGACCTCATCTACACACATTCTGTATTGGATGTTTGTGCCTCTTTAACTATCTTTACTAAATCAGGAACAAATAAGAATGCTGTAACATCACCCCATCCTTCACATTCCAAGTGCAAGTCGGCTAAGATTGACATCAACTACCACTCATCTGAAGCTTCTTTTTCCAACTGAGCATATGAACTTTTATTTAAGGAATTTTCCACTAAATTACCTTTTCCCAGTGCATACATCAAGTAAGAGTCAAACATTTTGAGATACTTCATCCATATTCTTTGTCTTAGGTTCAAATCCTTTGTGATAAAATATTCTTCAAGATCACATGATCCATAAACATAGTAAATTTATCACTAAAGAGGCAATGACACAAAGACTTCAAAGAATGGACTACAACAACTAAATCCAAATTGTGTGTTGGGTAGTTTTTCTCATGTAACTGTAATTATCATGATAAATAAGAAAAAAATGATCTTTCATGAGAAAACATCCCAACCCTAATCCTAAATAATCACAATAAACCACATAACCTTGTCCAAATTCTAGAAAAATCAAGATTGGTGCTGATTTAAGGAAAAATTTAATCTCTTGAAAAGACTTTTGACCCTATTCATTCCATTGGAATAGAAAATTCTTCTTTTCAATGTTGTAATAGGAAAAGATATTCATGTTAAGTCACAAAAAAAGCATCAGTAATAATTAGCTAGACCAAGGAAGCTCTGTATCTCGAAGATATTATTTGGAAATTTCTAGGATATAACAGATTCTATCTTTTCTAGATCCAAAGAAACAAATTTTTTAGAAATTACATAGCCAATAAAGCATACTGTTTGTATCCAAAAATCACACTTTGATAATTTTTCATACAAACGATGATCCCTCAAGATTCCCAATACTCTAGCAAAGTGTTTCTCATGCTCATCCTTTTTCCTTTAATACACCAATATGTCATACATATACACCACCAAAAAAGAATCCATATATCACTAAAATATCCAATTCATCAATTCCATAAAGACTATTGGTACATTCATAAAACCAAAAGGCATGACCACATATTCATAATGGCCATATCTACTCTTGAAACTTGTCTTTGGGATATCTTATTTCTGAAACTACAATTGGTGATACCCGATTGTAGGTCAATCTTAGATAACCATTGAGCTCCCCTTAATTGATTAAATAGATCATTAATGTGTGAATGTAGATATCTATTATTTATCATATCATGGTTAAGATTATGATAATACACACACAATAAATGAGTTCTATACACCTTTTTTACAAAAAAAACCAATGCTGCCCATGGAGATATGCTAGACTGAATGAACACTTTTCTTTACAGCTCCTCCAACTACACATTCAGCTCTTTTAATCCTGTTGGTGCCATTATATAAGATGAAAGTTAAATAGGGATGGTCCTTATAAGGAGATCAATCATAAACTCCACTTCTCTCATAGGTATAAACCCTCATAAATTTATGTGAAACACATCTAGAAATTGGTCAACCACTAAGGGAAAACTATTCGTATCAATATCATCCATCGATGCCAAAGATAATTATTCCAACTAATACAAGTTCGTTCCAACTTCTAGTTTCAAAAAACCTATTGCAACTACCTTTATATTCTGGTCACCTCAAAAGAGATGCTTGATTCCATCCTCATCTGTAAAACTGGATCTTCATGTATAACCGTCAATGTAATCCTTAAACGTTGTCAACAAATTCATACCCAGGATTATATCAAAAACACACATCTCAGGTAAGGATAAATCCCATTTTAGCTTAAATCCATCAATAGTTATAGAACATTCTCTACACAAAAAGGTTCAACACTCTCTTTGACCAAGATAAGTTTTAAGTTTTATCACAGAAGGCATAATCTTAACATTTAAACTCAAATAATTAATAGCAGAAGAATAAATAAAGGAATGAGAATAACCCATATCAAACAAGGCTTGAATAAGGGAAGAATTTAAAATTAGAATACCTCACACCATAGATGGTATGAATTGATCATCCATAATAACCTGTTTATCTCTATATAATTTCTTGTTCGCCACAATTTTTCTCTATATACCTATTGAGATTGCATTACGTGAGGATTCATGGTATTCCAGGAATCACCATGGGTAGCTCTATTTTATTGAAAAAAATTGACTCTTATACCCTTGTCCCATTGAATCATACGATGCTTACAAAACTCAAGAAGTGTTCTGAACACATGACCTTAGAGCACTGTGAAAATAGCACTAAAGATGTCCCATATGATTGCATTTGTGGTATGATCTAGGTTGTGTCTTATACTCTCACTTTATGTGGTCAAGAAAACCACATTGGAAACATCCCTCTTTTCTATTAGGTCATGGAGGAATATTTACTCATCCAACTGTATGATTTTGATTCATTCTTCAACATTGGAAATAGGGTTTCCTCTTCCACTCGCATCCAAAATTAGAGTTCCCACTATTTACCAAGTGCATCAACATAATTCATCATCCCATAGCTCTTGAGATGTCCCTTTTATCTACCATCTCTCTATTAACCATCTCCTTATATTCTATTATATAGAGCAAGAAAATCATCGAGTGAATATCCTACCCCAGCCGTGATTTATAGATGCATACCTTCAAAGATGCACTAGAATAAATCTCGAGTGAAAAGTGCACTAACTTCATGAATTTTTCCGCATAATACACGACATAAAGATTGTATTAATTAAATATGAATAATTATATCATTATTTTAATTATGAACATATGAGGATAGAATTTTTTATTAAACAATTCCTCAGAATCCTCTCATGTAAGGATGTGGTATAATTTATCCAGAAAAACTAAATCCCACCACTGGCGTGCAAGATCTTCCAGCATATAAGTTCCCATATTTAATTTTAGATCTTATGGCGTGCCAATGAAATCGAAGATATAATTAATCCTATTCACCCACACCTCTACCTTTTTTGGTTCCAAATTACCCCTAAATATGGGTGTATTTTTTATCTAGAACTGGATGGAATTACCAACTTTCCTTGGATCATCCCTCTTGTTCCCGCTGTCCACTGCCTAAAATGATTGGAAAATACCCTGAACCAGTTCTTGGTTCACATTTGGATTAGGTTAAACCATGTTCTTAGAAACTTCCTCCGGTTGGTTTCTATGATGCCTACTGGGTGACATTTTCTAGAAACACAAAAACTTCCATAAGTATCACTCTCTATTAATTGAAGGATTAACATTTCAAATTTTACCACATCATACTATCATAATAGTATTTTTAGAAAATCAACCATTTTCCATGTTCATCCATTTTTGAAGAATCTCCACTTGATTTTGAAAGTCAAACCATTTTCAAAATACCACAACAATTCTCTTTTTCAAAATACTTCATTTGAAAAAACGTTAAAATTTTCCAAAAAATCAACAAATTGAATAAAATCATTACTTAAAATGGTATATGCACTCCTAGTGTGAAGTTATTTCTATAATGCATGTCATGCTCATATCATTGGCTAAACCCATGGCAATGTGATTTTTAAATCCTATAAGTGTCTCAAAAAAAATTATGCAACCAAATCCCTAGTAACTTGAAGTCACCATAGGTTAGCTATGTATTTTTATACTCTACATTTTAAGTCATGAAAATCCTACTCTTTTCTATGATCCTAACTCATGAATAACCAGAATAAATTTTCACTTCCATGATTGATAATGGATACCAAGTCAAATACCACTCGTTCAAAAAATATATTCAGAAGGACTAAGATGATACCACTTGTAACATATTTCCCCTCCTCATTGTCTTGAGAAGGTGGAAGGATGTTACTTGTCCTTAAGAAACATCCCTAAGATGCCAAATGATGGAAATAAATGCCCAGGGATTCATTTACAGTTGTGGGATGATTTTACCTTTGAAAATAAAATAACCAACCAACATGTCATAATCAAATAAACCACTACATGATGTATGATATGAATGAAAGAAAACTCAAAGCATTTCCATTATATTAAAACCAACTACAAATGATTACCACAACAGAAGACTATAAAATATAAAAGTACATAGTGGAAGACAAAAAAACTAGAAAAACTCAAAGACAACCATAACTCCAAGATCCAAAAAGTTCCATGATCCACTCTATAAAATAGACCAAGTATCATTAAGCATCACTACAGAAGTGTGATACTTTACTTTTTACCATGTCCCAATAAACAACATCTATAAAATAAAAAAAGTGCCAAAGAAGGGGTGAGTAATTAAACTCAACAGAATTACCTCAAATGACTTCTCTAATCATTTCACTAGGATAGAACATGTTATCACATTTATATAAAATAGTTTATATAAACATTTTTCTAAAATAGTTAATATTAGAATATAAACAAGTTCCATAACAAAACAGTTTTGAAAAAATATCAATTTCCAAGGAATGAAACCAAACAATGCTCTAAAACCATTTCACAAATTCTATTTTGGAACAACCCATTTAGTTCCACATATCCACACATCCAACCATGAATGAAACCTAGACATCCTTATACCCGTGAGTGGTGAGTCATCCTTTAACTAAACCATCACTTAGTGAACCATTTTGATGGGGGTACTTCACACCCGTATACACACAAACCTTTTTGAATGGGGTGTTTTATGACCTTATCCATCCCAATTCATATGAAAACTTTCCACACAACCATGCCAAACCCATTCCAAAAAAAAGTGTGCCAAACCCATTTGAATAAAACATAATTTTTATTTAAAATAATTTCATAATTTTTTTTTCATAAATCAAAGTAAATGACCAATTTTAAAATCATCATTTTGAAATCAAACCACAAATAATTTAGCATAATAATTCCACAATTCCATAAAAATACACAATCCATCACTAAAGATGGTTTTTACCATGCTTTGCACAATAATTTCATAATCAATTTCAATCAATTTAAACTATTTGAAAATAAGGCTTCAAGTTCTAAATAGAAGAGTCAAGAGAGAAGGAACCTACTAAGGAAAACTTGGTGAAAAAGGAAAATAGCACGAAAATTTCCACGAAACATGTTATATCTTTATATTAAGTTGAAATATTTGAAAAATTTCTAATCTCACCACTTATAAAAGGGTCCTCTTACCACCCCTTCAAGAATAATTCCAAAATTATATTTCCTATATAAAATATACTATTATCCCTTAATCTATAATATTACTCATTTTCTTGAGCCTATGGTAACAAGATATTGGTCTAAGACCTCTATTTCCAATGAGTCTTCCAAGGGAAATCCCAATTGCTCCATGTGAGTACTCTTTTTTTCTTTACTTACTTTTTATTTCCTAATTACTAAAATATAATTTTCTAATTATGATATATTTTTTAATTATTTATTGTATACTGAATGTTATTATTATAAGGGAATAAATATTAAACACCTCTTCCATTTTCCATTAATATAAACAAAACCATCATTCAGGCATTGTGCGGACCACCACTTCCACAAAGTAGAGACTTCCTTTCCCTCTCATTAATTGATAAATGAAAATGTTAACAATGTGTTGTGGGGACTACCACCTCCACAAAGTAACATATATAATTTTTTTATCCAGATTATTTATTAATTATTAAAATATCTTAAAATTTGATTCTAGTGATGTGAATTGACTCAGAATACTATTCTTTTGTGCTCTAAACTAGTTCTTCACAAGGCCTTAGGCGAGCCTCCCCGTATGCCAAATGCTACCAACTAGCAGTGATAATCTATTAGGTGATAGTGGAGAGACTATACCCTCTAGTTATAATATTAATTTTTATAAATGATATCTACACTATGAAAGTTTTCAAATAAACCTAGTAGAATAAATATAAAACAAAAGTAATAACAATCCAAAAGTACACCAGTTAAATATTTTAGATAAATTCTACATGTCATGATAGTCATAAAAAGCATGTAAGATCACTTGTGGGTTTCTCACATAAGCATGTAAGAAAAACTCAAAAGATAACCACCTTTTCTCATAGGAGACATTAGGTTCATATACAAAAATTATTACATTATTCCATATGCCCATGCCACAACCCAACTCACTATATTCCAAACCATGAACATGGTCCCTTTCCCACACTCAAATCCATAAAGTATGAATGCGTCATGAGGGGCCTATGTAGGGTGTGTGTATGAACTCAGTAGGACACCACAAATGTGCACCTATATTACATCCATACATATAATATTATATAAAAAACATAAATAAAAAATAACTACTCACACATCACATACCCCATTTCACTTATGCTCAATATCCATAAGGAAGAATTTACCTACCTCTACCAACATTGGAATGGAATGATGAATCCAATGTATGTCACATTATAAGGAACCTAATTACACATCCATTTCCATACCACATGAAATAAAATGCCAACCCTTACCGTGTATATAACATGGTGAGAAAAATTGATATCCCTTGGGAATGCCCATAAATATATCACAAGTCTATTGGATATCCATTTATTAAACCACTATTGTCTTATCATCTAGACATCCCCATGAACAAAAATATCAATCCTTACATAGTCCCAACATATTATCCCCAATATATAGATTAGTCTCATCCCCTATCCAATGGTATCACACACTATCACATGTTTCTTTATACAGTGATCCCCTCCTCAATTCTGATGGTCATCACCATCACCTATGCTGCCAAGTCAATGAATCCCTCTACCCACATCAAGTGGTAAAAAAAACTCATTAGTACCTGATCCTGTGTGAACATGACCCCACCAATGCTATCAGTCAACCTTGATGAGAAACAATAAAAAAACCTAAGCCAAACTTTCTGTAAACCTATGTTGTCACCTACAAACCACATCACCCAAATTTGGCATTGGTCCTAACCAATATTACCAAAATTATGAGCCATATTTCCTTAAGTTTGATGAATAATACCACCCAATATATCTCAATACATTCCCACAGAACCCACATAGCCATCCGTTAAATTAAAATAAATCAAACAATAAGAAATATCCTTCCAGACCAACACAAAACTCTATTTCACCCCTATCATTCCATACCTGTCTCAATAGCACCTTACCACACACAATAATACCATTATATGTCTCTTGGGAATAATATAAATGAAATTAATATGAAATAGTCACAACCTGACCACCACACTCACGCTTATTTATCATGAATTACAGAAATAAATGTATAAATTAGGAGAAATATAGGAACCCACTACCTCATGATTAAGAAGATTCACTCATTCGATATTGGTTTATGATATGACTTCAGTTAGTGTAAATTATAAAATAAGATAAAAGCATTAAAAATATGACATAATTCCACAAATAATGAAATACATTGAGAGAGAAAAATAAACCAAGGAAGAAGTTAGTGGAGAATTATCCTTACTCTAGAACACCTCCTATGATGAACAACACCAAAAACTAGTGAAATATGGGGGATATCCACTCCTTGGATCCCTAAGTGTGAAGAAGTTTCTTCATTTCTCAGAAGCTTAATAATCTTCTTTCCATCATTTTCTTTTCTTTAATTTTTTTACTAGTAGAATATATTAATAGTTTAAACCATAAGTTTATACATAAAACACTAATTCATGACATAAACCATAGCTTTAAAAACCTTATGTAGAGGGGATATCCCATGTATACCTCTTTTACAACACAAATACTATATTTATGGTGTAAATAGTTATAGCAGGTATCCAATTCTCCCTATGAGCTATCCGAATCATCTAGAACCTCCCCCAGGTCACTCTTAATTCCTAAAACACCAACACACCATTAAAATCCATGGATTGAATCCCTCCTTAATCCGATCCTCAAGTCTAACAAGATATGATATCTTATAACTTCTCCACCCTTCAATAGCTCATCCCCAAGATATTTTTTCACATACTAACCAATATCCAACTCACAATGAGGGTCCCTATCACCACTTTCCTATACCATGAGATGATACTGAACATATCCATATAATTTTTACATCATGGTACTACCCTAGTTACTTAATCATGACTGACTCATTCTATGGTGATCCCCAAATTAATAATCACCTACTTAGTCACTTTATGACCAAACTACTATCATTATGATAGACCCACATTAAACATTCCATTGGAAACTTATATCCACGCCATTAGATACCATTATTCCTTCATCTTATCATATTCTATTTTCAAACCCATGTCACATATGACACCCATAAGGTCCTGCATCACAACTGATGTTTGAAATTACAACATCACACCTAATTACCAAAATATCCCACATCATATATAATGTTCAACAGTTCCCTAATTCCAATTCATCCCCCATTAGTCACACACCATTCCTTATTCCCACATATTGAACGACATTTGGTTAATTCATCTACAATATGTGAACTTCGCTAACCCATTACTTCCATGGAAAAAGAAAAAAACCATGCTCACAACGTACCTATAACCATAATTAGCTCAAAAAACTTATCTGAACCTGTTAACTCAGACACATGAAACTGGCTTGAAGCCTGACTTCTCAATACCGGTCTTCCCTATAGAGTTATACCCACAACTCTCTACTTACTCCTATTATTAGTATCTATCTCTCAACCATGTTCTACACATGTAGTCATATTATAGCTACTCTCTCCAAGTAACACTACCAGTACTACCTCAGATCCCTAACCCCTATATGTATGAGACGTATTTCTGAAAAACTTCTTCATATGGACCATCTACCCACATTACCAACACTCCTTTGGATGAAACTCTCACTGATTCTGAACATGTCCTATCATCCCACAATGGAAGCATACCATCAATAATCCACTCCTCAATGGCTTGCCCATGTCTCTAAACTGATTTATCTACTAAGAATCTTCATGGCCTCACTTCTGATTACCTAGAACACCGCTACCTAATTCACTTAACACTTTTATCTATCTTGGTAAATTCCTATCCATCAAGTTCCCCTATACTATCAAATCTCGATTTAATACCTCTAAGAATGTGTTCAATCTAAATATGTTCACCTATAACCTGATGACATACTAAAAACCATCCTCTAACCATATCACCCTAGTGATTACATATCCTATCATATAGGGTGAAAAACATGATAGGTCCATGAACTTCCTAACATAATCCTTGACTGATGCGTCTCCCTGCAATAAGTTCATAAACTCATGAACTCTATGTACCATCAATGTATCAGTGAATAAATTTTATAAAAACATATCCTTTAAGTTCTTCCATGTAATTAAATCATGCCTACCTTCATGTATATGTACGTCCCAAAAATGATTTTCTGGTCCCTTGAGAATATATGTGGACAACGTCACCCTCTACCCTCGGGGCGTCTCAATCTGATTGAATATAGTATGCACAAACTCTATACAATTTTATTTTACTTATGATCCACCATTATCCTCAAACAAAGTGAGGTTTAATGATATAAACTCCATTATCATATATTTCATATACAACACATCTCCCTGAGCTCCCCGATCAATGCTCTGAATGACCCACACAATGATCACTTTGAGCTGCTTATCTAGCCATGACCCAAATCCCACAATATTCTGTGTCTATCCGTCCTACCTTAGAGTCAATACCAATTGTAACAATAAAATATTTAATTAATTATTATTATTTGACGAAATTTAATTTACTTTATTTCTTTCATTACACATAACATTGAGTTTATCATGCGCTACACATGACACTAAATCTTAACAAAATCATGATCTATTATTAATATTATTCAAACGTGACCATTATAACATATTTGTTAAAATTAGTGATATTAATAGAAATATATAATTTTTCAATAATAAGTATAATTTTTTTATATTAATAAATCATATTTATAAAAAGGTACTTAATTTTTCAATAAAGTCTTTATATGTTTTGAAAATACTATTTTCTCAAAAAATGTTTTTTTTTGAAAAATAATAAAATTAATTTTTTAAATTTTAGAAAATTTATTTGAAAAAATATAATTTATTTTTGGAAATAATCATATCCAAATTATCTTAGGATAAAATTTTGATAATTCTCTCAAAAGATTAATTTTATTATGAATAGTGAAAAATACTGAATTTTAATTAAAAACTGCCTTTTAATTTAGATTATTTATAAATTTGAATTATATTTTAAATTATTTTTAAGTTAAAATTAGTTTAACTATATATATTAATCAATTCTTTTCATTATAGTCATTTTCATTTGGAAATTTCATATAATAACTTTATAAATTTTTGAACATTTTCTCTTTGAAAACCCGTATTCTCATCGCGTCTATGGGATTAATTTAAAATTAAAATTTTCCAATTATGTAAATATAATTTGGAAAAATGGATTAAATATTTTTAATAATAATAATTTATATTATCTAATAATTAAATATTATTTTTTTACCAAAATGAATAGTGAAAATATGAAAAAATTAATTACCACAGTTAAGGAACAAATGGGTTTACTAAGGGTTAAACTAAAATGATAAGGGTTAAAATATTCTAAAAAAAATTAAAAAATATATTTTATGGACATATTTAGACCCTATAATTTATAATTATTTATAATAATCTATTTTTTAGTATTTTTGATAGAGAAAAACACGGGTATACCTTTTTCTTTTCAAAACATTACAAGTGTGCCACTCACCTCACTTATAAAAGGCCACCCTCTCCTCTATTATTCACACATTAAAAACCTTTTAGTTTGTATAATAAATGATAAAATACATTCCCAAGTTTTCTACTCTCATCCTATAATTCTTATTTTGGACATAAATTTAACCTATGAAGGCTTTTGGTGCAATCCTAAGGAGGATACCTGAAGAAGAGGTAACGTTTTTCAACAAGCATTTTTATTTTATTTATTCAAAAAACTCATTTAATTATTACTAAAATATGATTATATAATAAAATAAGTATCTTAGATATAAATATATATTTTATTTTATGTTCAGGACTTATAAACATATCTACTTCTTCCAAATGGGTTATGAAATCATCATTCATGTGTACGGCAGACTATCACCTCATGAACAGATGTCATTAGTTTTTCCTTTACCACCTCTAAAATATGGTTATAATGATGGATTAAATGTTTATATATGATATTTATGATATTATTATACCTTTTTAATTATTATATCACACATAACTTCATACTTTACATTATGTGGGAATATAATAACGTTGTTTGTGTGTATGGTGTACTAACATTTCACGAAGCACTGTGATTAATTCATGATTTACATGGAAGGTAATAAGGATGGTTTTACTTACAATATGTGATATATGACCTACAAAATATTATATAATAATAATTTATTATTAACATTTCTTTCTTTCAATTATTAAAGAAAATGGAAACAATATTCATGCATACATACGACCTATCATCTCCATAGATGATGTATTTCATTTTGTATCTCTAAATTGTATGGATTACTATAAATACATATATAATGAATATATATGATATTTATTTAATGGTTATAATTCTTTATATTATGGAACCATGATCAAATTAATAAGAATTAAAATACAAAAATCAAAACATACCTGGAAAGGAAAGTAGTTATCACCTGAAACGTGACTTTAACATAAAATTGTTGATAAATGGGTAATAAAAGGTCATAATAAAGTCATATATGGTATGATATATATGATAATGATTCTTTAATATATTTATAATAAAATAAATTTTATTATACAAGAGGTTCGAATGTGTATAAAGGAATTTGAGACTTAAGTTAAGGGATTTTGTCTCAATTTTCTTGAGACATATGTTATGTTATGCACCTATATTCTTTAATGAGGTTTATATATATCCCATTTGACATGTAATATCATGAATTTATTTATTATAATTATATTTTAAGTTTAATTTAACGTTATTCCTTCATGGGGTTTATAATTAAAAGTTACTAAAGGGGTAAATATTTTCTGTTACAATCTCATCATTTATCAGGATTATTTATGATTATGTTTCCAATGATGAAATATTACGATCCATTTCTCAATAAAGTTATGAATTTTTTTATCCTCTGGGTTTATATGTAGAATATATTTTTTCCATTTTTTTCATATCTTAATGTACTCAAGATTTCAAGATTATATTTTTAAGAAAAATCGACTTTATTTCTCTCTTCGGTCAAAACACCTTTTTATTTCAAAACCATATTTTATAAAAAAGTGTTCAATTTTTTTTAACATTATTAATATTATTTAAAAAGTGTTTTTCAAAGGAGAAATTTTATTTTACTCAAGAAATGTTTTAAATATTTTTTTAAATATTTCTATATATGTTTTCAAGTTTATTTTAAAATAAAAGGATTTCCAAAATATTTTGTAAAGTTTGGTTTTAAAAACTAATTTTCAAAGAAAGTTTATTTTCCTCAAGAAAAGTTCCATGAAAATTTTCTTTCAAAATCATTCTCCATATAAAATGATATCCTTTTGATATTACATATTATTTACTGGGGATATGATCCATGGATACCCTTATTATTATTTCTATGAATGGTTTATGTTTATGATTAAATAATGTTTATGAAACCCATTTATCTTCCATGGGTTATTACATGATAGAAATATTATGAAACCCTATTCTTTTCATGGGTTATTCTATGATTAAATGATGAAATGATTATGAAGCCCGTCTTTTTTCCATTTGTTATGATATAATTAAATGTTTATAAAATCAATTTTATTTCATGGGTTTTGATATGATGAATGTTTTATGATCTTTTGGAATATATACATATGATTTTCATTATGTGATGGGTGAAACCTATATCTCCCTCTAATAAATCAGGTAAATATTTATATATCATGAGATATATTGGACTGGAATGAGGAGTGAACCCGGTTTAGTAAGAGAATTTGTATGCTATGATGGTATTGGGAGAGAAACTTTAATGATGATGTATTAGAGAGTGAAACCATATAACTATGACAGCCTTGGTAGTGAGCCTTGACTAATATGGAAATGATTTTTTATGCATATTTTTATGGCACAATTCATTATCATATGGAAATGTTATGCTCTCAAAACTCATGTTCTTTTATTTCCTTATGATTCATATCTTATGAACTACCAATATTTATTCCACAACTGAGGACTATGGTCTTTAATAAGATGAGTATGGTTTTCATATGTTATGATCATTTTCTCATACCATTATTTTCATTTTATGCTTACGTATATCCCTTGTTTACCCTTACTAAGAATCTGAGACCAACCTTTCTTATATTTAATTTTACTAGGTTATGAAGAAAGGTTATAAGTAGGGTATGTTTGTAAAGAGTACTAAAGGATAAGATCTTTATAGGAGAAGTTCAAGATCTTTCACCAAATTAGAAGATTATATACCTATTATCCAAATACACTAAACTATTATGATCCTCAAGCAAGTGTTTGTGTAATGTATTTAATATTCATATAAAAAGATGTAATATCAATGTATAAAAAACCCATGTCGCTATTATTAGTATCATAGGATAGATTTAATTATCCTTTGGAAACTAGGATGAGAAAACATTAGTGATAACTATAAGGATATGTTTAAGGAAATGTATAAGAATGAGTTAATGTATAGAAAAATATCCTGGAATTTTGGTAAAGGATTTATTGATTGGTTTAAAAGAAATTAAATCCCTCTTTAGATACTACAAGTGGATGTGGCTCTGGAACAAAGGTACCTAGGAGTAATGATGGACTTGAATAATGATCATGAATGCTCTAGTTTAAACATGATTTGAAACTCTCAGGGGATATGCTTTGGAAATTCAAAAAATCATTACAAACCATCATGATGGACTTGAATAATGATCATGAATGCTCTAGTTTAAACCTTAGGTGTTATATATTAAAAATAAGGTTTAATAATTTAGACATCATTTAAGAAATGTTTCATGATTACGTGGTTCCCCACTATGATTATTGTTTCTTAAAATATGTTTTTTGGTTTTAGTCGATGGATGGAACTTAAAGAAACCATATTAATGCTGAGTGTGAAGGAAAATTCAATGATTTTATTCTTGATAATACAAATGTTATGGGATATAGAATGAAAAATGTTTTTTCTTTGCTCAGACAACTTTCTCAAGATATGAATCATGCTGGACTTCCAATTGAATAAAGAAGGGAACATATTTTTATTGAGTACTTCATCAGGAAATTTCCACCTTATTTTAGTGGGTCTTTTGATATAATAGTTTTTGAATAATAGATGAACACCACTAAAAATATATTTTCCATTCTCCAATGTTTGGAACATGAAAAATTCATCTCTTCTATCTACCATTTAGAAGGTAAAGCAGATAAATGGAGAAATCTTATCAAGAATACAAGGAAACAAGATAAAATTTAACCCATATATTGGTATGAGTTCAGGAAATTATTTTTCATTAAGTAATATTCTCATATTCTTCATATAAATATAGATAGTGATTTCTTTGAGCTAAAAAAAGGATGATTAATCTATTGGTACATACGAGGAAAATTTTACAAGACTTGTGAGGTACACTTTTGGTATTATTTTCCAACCTAAAAGTAAAGTTTATCTATTGTTAAATGGATTAAAACCAATTATTTTAAGGGAGTTATCCATAAGAGACTTTAGTATATATAAAGAGATAGTTTGACATACTATCAAAGTGGAAGTAGAGTTCGAAGTTATGTACTAGTCTCATTGTTTTTATAACAAGAGAAAAACTTAATTCAAAGAAAAAAAATAAAAACTATAGATAGAATAAGTTGATCTTTGATTTATGCTCAAAGTGTGGGATGAAACATGGATAAGATTTTCTTAATGGTACTAGTAAACATTTTAATTTTGGAATGGAAGTTTATCAACCAATTGATTTCTGAAGTGATAGGAGGAAGTTAGCTAACAATACGAATAGAGAGAAAGCTATATAGAATACACCACCCACAATCTAGTATTTCAAATTCTAGGAGTATGAGAAATCTGATAACCAGTCCCCAAATTTTAATTTTAATGAAAATGATGGATGTTATAAACCTCTTAATTCAAGAGACAAAGGGAAATATCATGAAATCACTATTTATGATGCGGGGTTCGATAATGATGTGGTGAAAGGTACACTTACCATCCACTCTAGAACTGATAATGTATTATTTAACTCTTGATCTATGCATTATTTCATATCTAAAGAATTTTCTAATGGTATCAAGATTCCAACAAAATTATTAGATGTAAAATTAGTATTGAAAATACCTAATGGTATGATGATCACATCTCAAGTCTTTTATTCAACACTGGTTGACTTTGATGGGAATGTTCTTCCCACAAATATTATCATTATTCCTCTATTTGAATTTCATGGTATCTTAGGAAGGGATTGTATTTCTATTCATAAAGGTGATATTAATTTATGAGGAAGGGAAGTCACATTTTATATTCCAAACCAACCTGTGATCTTCTATCAATGAGATTATAAATATAAACTTTCAATGGAAATAAAATCCATTATACGAGTTTTGATTCCTTTTTCAAGAAGGGGGTTTGTCTCAGGTGGTTGGGGAGAAACTCAAAATTGATGATACGCCTATTTTATGAGAGTTTTTTTATGTATTTTCATAATAGTTTCATTGGCTTCCACCCAAAAATGAAGTTTAGTTCTCAATAGAAATCATACCTGGTGCCATACCAATTTCAAAGAATCTCTATAGAATAGCCCTGATTGAGTAGAAATAATTGAAAATGAAACTCTATGAGAAAATTAACAATGGAATAATTAGTCCAAGTCTGTCACCTTAGGGTACACCTATTCTTTTAATTAAAAAGTATGATGTATTGATGTAACTCTGTATTTATTTCTAGGAGTTGAACAAGATCATGATCAAGAACACATATCATCTACCTTGTATTGATGACCTATTTGATCAATAGTGTGAAGCTAAATAATTTTTCCAACATTGAAATTTGTTTGGGATATCATCAATTGAGGGTTAATAAAGAGGATATACCCAATACATCATTCCATACAAAGTATGAACACTATGAATATATAGTGATGCCATTCGGTCATATGAATTCTCCCACTATCTTCATGGATTTAATGAATTGAGTCCATAGGGATTACCATGATCAATTTTTGGTATCCTTTATATATGATATTATTATATATTAAAATAAAAAGTAAGAGAATAAATATCACTTGATAATGGTACTAAATACCTTAAGGAAGGTGAAACTATAGGAAAAATTTACAAAATGTTAACTTTTTCTTATAAAAGGTTTCATATTTGTGTCATATAATCTCAATAGAGGGTATATTGGTAGATCCATCAAATATGGAGGCTATTGAATGTTGAATCACACCAACCACGGTGACTGAGATTCATAGTTTTCTTGGTTTATCTATATATTATTAATGGTTTGTAGATAATTCATTGTGACTATATAATCTACTCACCAGGTTAACTCAAAAGGGATCCAAATTATCTGGATAGATGAATGTGAGGAAAATTTCAAGGAAACAAAGAGAATATTAGTTAGCACACCCATGATTATATTACCCTTTAGTTGGGAAGGGTTTTAAATCTATAGTGATACATCCAAGAAGAGATTGGGATTTTTTTCTCATGTATAAAGACATGATTATAGATTATGCCTCACAAAAATTTAAGGTTCATTAGCAAAATTACCTAACTCATGATTTGGAGTTAGATGCAGTAATTTTTTCATTAAAGATATAGTGTAATTATATTTATAGAGAAAAATGTGATATATATATTGATAAAAATGTTTAAAGTATATATTCACATATAAGGAATTAAATATTCACTCGAGAATATGGTTAGAGATGATTAAGGATTACGACTTCTCAATATATTACCACCCTAGTAAAGAGAACAAGGTGGACTATTCCTTAAGTTGAAAGGATAATTATAGCTTATCCTTGATGAGGATCACAAAATATCTAATATTTTTGGATTTGAAAAGGATTAATATGAAAATCATAAATAAAGGGGAGAAATATTATCTTGATCAATTAAAATTTCAACCATCTATCCAAGTGTTGATAAAAGAGGTATAAAAGGAAGATGTGGAACTGAAAAAGAAGGTTAAAACCATTACTAAGTTTAACCTTGATCATAATGGAGTGATAAGGTTTAAGAACCATGTATGTTTTCCATATATCCAGAACTAAATAAGGATTTGTTAGAGGTATATCATAGTTATTCATTCTCTATTTATTCTATAAGTATGAAGATGTATAGATATTTTAAATAATACTTATGGTGGGATGGAATAAAGAGAGATATTGAAGATTTTGTATCTCGATGATTGGTATGGTATAAAGTTAATGTTGAGAGAAAAAATTATAAAGCGATTTTACATACATTACCCATACCATATTGGAAATAGAAAAACATCACCATTGATTTTTTCATTAGACTCCCCAAAATTTATAAGGAGCATAATCCTATTTGGGTTATAGTAGATTACCTTAAAAATTCATCACACTTTATTGATATTAGAGAATTATTCTCCATGTATTCCCTTTCAATGATATACTTGAAGGAAGAAGTAAGATTTCATAGATTACCACATTTCATTGTGTCTAATCGGGATCCAAGGTTTACCTCAATGTTATGGAAAAGTCTTCAGAAAGCTCTTGATATAAAGTTAAGTTTCAACACTGTGTATCATCCTCCGAAAGATGGTTAGTCTGAGATAATAATTCAAACCCTATAATATCTATTTGGATCTTGTTCTTTGGAATTTAAAGTTGGGTTGGATCAACACTTTCCTCTAGTTGTATTTTCTTACAATAATAACTTTCAATCAAGCATTCTGATGGCTCCTTATGAATCCCTATATGGAAAGGAATTTTGAGATCCAATGTAATGAAATGATGTTGGATAAATAAATCTATTAGTAATTAATATAGTTGATGAAATTACAGAGAAAATTATAAACATTCATCAAAACATCAGGGAAGCAGATATTCATCTAAAAAGTTATGTTGAAAATTGCTGATGTGATCTAGAGATTGAAGTTAGTGCCAAGGTGTTTCTAAGAATTTATCTATGGAATAAGGTTATGAAATTTAATAAGGAAGGAAAACTAATACCTAGGTATATCAGTCCCTTTTAAATTCTTGATCGTATCGGGATGGTAGCCTATCAGTTGGTGCTTCCACCAAACCTCTCTCAAGTCCATGATGTGTTCAATGTATCTCTCCCGAGGAAGTACATAAATGAACCTTAACATGTAATGAAATCATAGGTTATACCTCTAGAGAAAGATCATTCTTATAAGGAACAATTAATGGAGATTATAGATCATTTAGAGAAAGTTATATGAAACAAGACCACTCACCTGGTCATTTTTTTGTGAAAAAACCACCAGTTTGAGGAAGTTACATGGGTACCTGAGTAAATGATGAGGCTGAAGTATCCTCATTTGTTTGTATTAGAGTGATGAATTTTGAGGGAGAAATTTATTTTAAGTGGGGAAGATTGTAAAAACATGATTTTTTATGAATTATTTTTTTTATTACATTAAATTTCTTTGATATCTTACGTTACACACAAAACTGAGTTTAGCGTGTGTTATACATGATAATGAGTTTTAACAAAGACATGATATATTATTAATATTATTCAAACATGAACTTTATAACATAGCCATTAAACTTATAAATATGAATAATAATAACTAATTTTTAAATATTAAGTATAATGGTTATATATAAATAAAAGATATTGATAAAAAGGTACTTAATTTTTCAATAAAGTCATTATATTTTTGAAAAGTACTATTTTCTCAAAAAATGTTTTTTTGAAAAATAATGAAATTAATTTTTGACATTATTAGAAAATTTATTTTATAAAATAATATTCATTTTTGAAATTAACATATCAAAATTATCTTAGATTAATGTTTTTAATAATTTTCTGAAAAGATTAATTTTTTGATGAATAGTGAAAAATACTGAATTTTAATTAGAAACTACCTTTTCGTTTAGATTATTTATAAAGTTAAATTATATTTTAAATTAGTTTTAAAGTAAAATTAGTTCAATTTATATATATATATATATATTAATCTAATTTAGTTCATTATAATCATTTTCATATGGAATCTTGATATAAGAATATTATAAACTTTTGAAGATTTTCTCTTTGAAAACTCGCTTTCTCGTCGCGTCTGTGTTATTAATTTTAAATTAAAATTTTCCACTTCTGTGAATGGAATTTGGAAAAATGGATTTCATGTGTTTAATATAAATAATATTTATTATCTAATAATATCAAATTAAATTTTGACTAAAATTAATAATGAAAACAATAAAAATTAATCATCACAATTAAGGTAAAATGGGTTTATCAGGGGTTAAAATTAAAAATATGAGTTAAAATAACCTAATTGTTTTTTATAAAATATATTTTATGGATATATTTTGACCCTATAATGTCTAATTCTTGGTTATACTCTATTTTAGAGAGTCTTGTCATGATAAAAACATGGGTACACCTTTTTCTTTTCAAAAACTTTTAAGTGTGTCACTCACCTCACTTATAAAAGGCCACTCCTATCCTCTCATATTCACAAATTAAAACCATTTTAGTTTGAAAAATACCTACCAAAATACCTTCCCATATTCCATAATATCATCCAAGAATCCTTATTTTGGGAAAATCCAACCTAGTAAGGCTTTTGGTTCAAACCTAAAGAGGATACCTGAAGAAGAGGTAACATTCTTCAATGAGCATTTTTATTTTATTTATTCCCCCAACTTATTAAATTATTATTAAAACATGTTAATATAATAAAACCAATATATTCCATATAATTATATGTTTTAATTTTAAGATAATGACCTAAAACCATCTCTAATTCTATAAAATGGGTCATGAAATCATCACTCATGTGTACGACAAACTATCGCCTTGCGAATCATTATTATCCATTTTTTCATTAACACCTATCATAGATGGTTATAATTATGGATTAAATTTTTATATATGATATTTATGATATTATTATACTTATAAAATTATTATAACACATATACCTTCTTACTTTCTATTCAACAAGAATATGATAACGTCGCTCATGTGTACAACCGACTACTGCCCCACGAAGCGATGTGATTCATTAATGCTTTACATGAAATATAATAAGGATATTTTAAAAAAATATGTGATATATATGAAATAAAAATTATTCTATAATAATAATATATTATTTAATTTTCTTTATTTTAATCCTTCAAGAAAATGGAAACAACGTTTATGCGCTCGTAAGCTTGTCGTCTCCATGAACGGTGTATTTCAATTTTATATATATAAATTTAATGGATTAATATAAATACATATATACTAAAAATATATAATTTTTATAAAATTTTTATAATTTTTTAGATGATGGAACCATGATCAAAGTAAGAATACTAAAAATAAAAAATCAAAAACATACATGACAAACACAGTAGTTATTGCTCAAAATGTGACTTTAATATGGAATTGTTAATAAAACGGTAATAAAAGGTCATAATAAAGTCATATATGGTATGATATATATGAGTATATTTACTTAATAGATGTATAATAAGCATATATGTATTATATATGAGGTTCTAGTGTCTATTAATTAAGTTAATACTTAAGGTCATGTATTTTTGTCTTAATTTTCTTTCCTCGAGACATATGTTATGTTATGCACCTATCTTCTTCTATGAGGTATATATACATACCCTTTGACATTAAATATGATGAATTTATTTATTATCATGATATTTGAAATTTTATTTAATCTTATTACTTCATTTTTCTTACAATTCAAAGTTACAAAAGTGGTAAAGATTTTGTGTTACAATGTCATTGTTTATTGGGATTGTTTATGATTATGTTTTACATGATGAAATATAATGATGAATTTATAAATAAACTAATGAATTTTTTATACTATGTTTATTTTTTTTATAATACACTTTCTCTTTATTTTCCTCTCATTATGTACTAAATATTTCAAAATGATGTCTTTAAGAAAAAACTTCTTTATTTCTCTCTTCAGTCGAAAAACCTTTTCTTCCAAAACCATGTTTTATAAAAATGTTTTCAAAAATGTTTTTAACATTCTTAAAATGATTTATTAAAGATATTTTTACCCATTTTTTATTTTTTTATTTTTTTAAATAAATCTTCATGTATTTTTCCAAGAAATTTCTATTTGGATTTTACTAAAAATTTGAAAAGAATATTTGTTTTAGCATATATGAAATGAATAAAATTTCCTTCCATAATGACCATTATTTTATTTTATTCTTACTTTATAAGTTTCCAAGTTTATTTTCAAAGAAAATTATTTTCAAAATGTTTTATGTTTTAAAAATTATTTTTCAAAGCACAAAATATATTTTCTCAAGAAATGTTTAAATAATTTTTGAAGCTACCTTTATCAGTTATCATGTTTATTTCCAAAGAAAAATATTTCAAAAATATCTTATAAAGTTTAGTTTTAAAAATTGATTTTCAAATAATGGTTATTTTACTTAAGAATAATTGTGATTGATTTTTCTTTCAAAATCATTCTCCATCTAATATGATATCCTTTTTGGTCACTTATGATTTATTGGGGATATGATCTAAATATTCTATTCTTATTATTTCTATGAATGTTTCACATTTATGATCATGTTATTTTTATGAAACTCATTTCTATTCCATGGGTTATACCATGACATAAATCTTATGAAACCCCCTTTTTTTCACATATTATTATATGATGAAATGATGAAATGATTACAAAACCCATCTCTTTTCGACAATTTATGATATGACAAAATGTTTATGAAACCCATTTAATTTCATGGGTTATAACATGATGAATGTTTTATAATCTTGTGGTAGACATACATATGATTTTCCTTTTGTGAAAGGTGGGAACTATATCTCCCTCAAATACATTGGGTAATGATTTATATCTAATGAGATATATAGGACTGGAATGGGGAGTGAACCTAATTCAATAAGGGACATTGTCCAATATAATGGTTATGTGAGTAAAACTTGACTACAATGATGGTTTGGGGAGTGAACCCATTTTACTATGATATCCTTGTCATTGAGCCTTAAATACTATGTAAATTATTTTCTATGCTTATATGTATGCCAAAATTCGATGTCTTAATCTAATATTATGCTATCATGGCTCATGTTCTTTGATTTCCATATGATTAATGTTTTACTAACTAAAAATATTTATTCCATGAATCAAGATTATAATTTTTGATATGTCGGGTATGGTTTTTATATGTTATGATCATGTTCTCATAACCCTATATTCATATTATGCTTATGTATCTCTATCATTTACCCTTACTGAGCATTTGAGCGCAGCCTTTATTATGTCTCTTTTCCCCAGGTTATGAAGATGGGTTCTAAGTAGGATATGTTTGTAAATATTACTAAAGGATAAGATCTTTATGGTAGATATTTAAGATATTTAACCAAATTAGAATATTCTATACCCATTCTTTAAATGAACTAAACTATTACGTCTTCAGATGTTTGTTTTTGTAATATATAGAATATTCATCTAAAAACATATAATATCCATTTGTGAAATTCCTGGGTCACTATACCTATAGATCATGATCACTACCACCCTCAGGGGCCTTATCCCATGAACAAACTAGTGTCACTACATCTTCTCCCTCCTGATGCTCCACTGAATCCCATCTAGGCGGCATCACACTAATATATAAAATCCATGGTTAAAACCAATGACAATAATCCATATATCAAAAATAGGGAAATCTGTAACATGAATCATGTCTATCCACCCTAAGACTTCCATACCGCATCCACAACACATATAATATAGCCTCATGGCCTCCTACCTACACATATCAGAGTCAGGCATTGCATATAAATCACACTAGAACCACAAGCCTATAACAGATGAGTAGAATGACACTAAGTGGCTATAAAAGAAATCACTATCTATCTTATTGTTTACACTTTAAATAGATAATTACTTTACCTTATTACTACCAAATCGTATCTGATTCAGGATCCATATACACTATACACATATAGGATAACATATAAATCACATAAAGAACCACATACCTGGACTGGATGAGTAGAAATCCACCAAGTGGTTGTTTAGGAAAACATTTTTTAGCCTGTTTTTGACACTTTAAATAGCCCAAAACCTTCCTATATTTAAATTTACAAGAAATAATCATAAGCACACACATATTTCATGTGATCCTAAGTTCCTATCATGATCCAAAAATTCTCTCTTGTTGCCTCTCATGGAAATAATCCAAAACAAAATAAATAATATCAAATAACACATCAACTGAATAAAATATATCAACTATAGACATACAAAACTAGAAAAAAAATATGTTTTAATTGATAACATGAACTTTAGTTCATTCAGGTGTTGTCTAGACACACAACACAACCACTATCTCAAGGTATGGTCATCACCATACCTTATCCTACTAAGTATACAAAGGCCTATACTACTTTGAGTGGTCAAAACCACCTCACTAGTTCCTAATCTTATGTGCACATGACCCCAAGGGTGCTATTGGACAATGTCAATGAGCGAAAATCACCAAAAAACTAAGCCACACCTATGATGAATCTTCTTCAAGACCTACAAACCTTATCTCCCAACTACGGCATTGGTCATCACTAATTTCCCCAACTTGACAATATAAGTCACCTCAAGTCCAGTGATTAATATCTCTAAATATATCACATGAAATTCCAAACACATTCCCATAAAACATACATATAAAATGACTCAATTTAAATAAATTAAAGAACCGATAATATCCTACTGAATTGACACATAACTTCGTTTCAACCCCTCCATTATATACCTAGCTCAATAGAACCTTACCACACATGATACTACCCTTAGACATCTCCCAAGAATAATAGAAAATAAATTAATATTAAACAGTCACACCCAAACCACCCACCCGTTCCTATTTATTATGCTTCACATAAACACATGTATAAATTAGGAGAAATCTAGGCACCACCTATCTCATGATTATGATTCTTCACTCATTCGACATCAGCCTCTGATTTGGATTCAGTCAATGGAAATTAGAAAACCAGAAAAACATGCAACACCCTAAAATTATAAAATAAGAACATTACATTCAATAGTGTATATGACTCGCAACACCAAACTTAGAAGAAAATATAACACCCCAATACTTTACGATATATTTATTTTTAAATAAATTAAATATCTTAAATAGATTGAATTATAAAAAACACTAAGTTTATATTGAGTTACATGAAACAATAAGTTAATATTGTGTTACACACAATAATTAATTTCTTTGATAGCTTGCATTACACGCAAGACCAAGTTTTACCGAATAACAATATACTATTAAAACATTATTATTTAATATAATAAGTATAACCTAGAAGTTAAATTAGAGGGTATGAATATGATTAAATAAATTATGAAAATATATAGTTTATAAATTTTTAGTGATTATCTATTGATTATAAATAAAATAAGAATCATTTAAAATAAAAAGAATTATTTTCTGAAAATAATATTTTTTCTAAAGGAAGGTTTAATTACACTTTATAAAAATTATTTAAAATTAATTTTTACCCATTTTAGATTTTTTTACAAAATAAACTTCATTTTTGAAATCATAATACTAAAATTATCATATCTTAAATTTTTGGTATTTTTTTGAGAAGTTTCATTTTTAATGAATAGTGAAAATATTGCATTTTAATTGAAAATTGCATTTTAATTTAAATAATTTATAATGTTAAATTATATTTTTAATTGGTTTTAAATTATAATTTGTTTAATTTTATATAAATTAATCTGGTTTATTCCATTTTAATCATTTTCATATTGAATATTAATAGAAAAACTTTGTAAACTTTTAAAAAAATTTTCTTTAAAAACCTTCTTTCTTCACACATCTACGAGATTAATTTTAAATTAAATTAATTTTTTTTTGTGAATTAAATTTGTAAAAATGGATTGAATATTTTGAATAATAATAAGTTATATTATCTAATATGTTTTACTTAATTTTTTACCAAAATGATTAGTTAAAATAGTTAAAATTAATTACCTTGATTAAGGTTAAAACAATATTTTATGCTTTACATGCATTTTTATTAAAAGTAATTTTCACACACATAGTATTTTTTTAATAAATTATATTCCATATTCAGAATAATTAGGTCTAAATTATCTAATAAATATCATTTTCATTTCATTCCAAAATGATAAATTACCTAGGAAATAAAAAGATACAAGTTACTATGGTAAAAACTAAAAGGGTAAAATTGAGTAAACTTAAAGACTAAGTAATAAAAAGATAAAAATGTATTTATTTTTATATGGTGGAGGTTTTTATTGAACAAATAAACCCTAAAAAAACTATTGATCTATTTTGGAGTCACATGAGGGAAGGTAGACCTCCCAATAGTGAATACTTTTGGGTATTTACAAGAATGCCACTCCTTCTCAATTATAAAAGGGTACTCACTCCCCCTCATTATTCACACATTAAAACCACTTTGGTTCAACCAATACCTAACCATATAACTTCCCAAATTCCCTAAACTCATTCTATAATACTTATTTTTAGAATAAATACTACCTAGTAAGGATTTAGTGCAAACCTAATGAGGATACCTGAAGACGAGGCAATGTTTTTCAATGAGTGATCTTATATTATTTCTTTGCACACCTCCTTAAATTATTATTAAAACATGATTATATAATAAAATAAGTATAATAAATATAATATTATTTTGTTATAATAATTTAATGACCTAATAAAATCTCCACTTACATTAAATGTATTGTGAAATCATTATTCATGTGTACGATGGACCACCGCCTCGCGAACTGATGTCATTCATTTTTCCGTTACCATATCACATGGTTGGGTATTATGATGGAAATAAAGTATATATATATGATATATATAACATAATTATACATGTATATTTATTATATCACATAGAATATATTACTTTCCATTCTATATGAGACACGATAACGTCGCTCGTGTGTACGACAGACTACCTCCTTGCGAAGTGATGTGTTTCTTCTTTCACTAACACTTCAAATGAAAGTTGATATGTAATAATTTTAATGATTATATGTGATATACATGACATAATTATTATATTAATGTAATATTTATCATTTTTTAAAGATAATATATCATATTAATTTTTTTACACTTAAATATCATAACATCGTTCTTGTACTTGTGGAAAACCTCCTTCATGAAGCGATGCAACTCTCTTTTCATCACCAAATCATATGGATGACATATATATGAATATTTAAATAAATAAAATTTTATTTATGATATCATGATAATTATTTAAGGGTAATATATTAATTATATCCTTTCTATAATTATCTTTGAAAAATGGAAACATTACTCATGCGAACGCATGACCTACCGCCTCCATGATCGTAACATACTTCATTTTTCATAACCATAATTCATGATTGATTTTAAAAGTAAAAATAATGTAAAAAATAATATAATATAATTAATTATTATTATTCCTTATATTATTGAACTATATAATATTGTAAAGAACCATATCTTTCATGAAGAAACACTCATGAGAAAACAAGGAAATTAACACTCGAAATAATGAAAATAATGAAAGATTAATAATGAATTAGTAATAATATGTTATAAAAGGATAATATATGATATTATAAATATTAATATGGTTATTTAATATGTTAATAACATTTTAAAAAAAACTATATAGTAGGTTAATGAATTTTCAACCATAAAGGAGCATAAGGTAAGAGATTTTGTCTCAATTTCATTTCATTGAGAAATATTGTAAAGTTATACACCTAATTTATTTTATATAGTGTGTATAATTCCCCTTTTAAATGTAATATCATTAATAATTCATTATTAATTGTATTTTATGTTTCAATTTTAATTATTTCATTTAAGGGGATTTTACTTAAAATATTCCAAGTGGTAAAGAATTTCATAACTCAATTTCTTTTCATTGGGTTATATTACTCCTTCATTTCCATTAAAATTCTAATATTATGTGTATAATGATTTTTAATTATGGTAAATTGTATTTACACTTAATTTATGTGGATTTACCATTGATACAAATAATCTATTCATTTTTTAATCCTTTATTCAATGTTATGACCTCTGTATAAGTTTATTTCAAAATATCATTCTAATCAAGATTATGTATACATGAATTTCAATTGAAGGAAATTATTTGATCAATATTTAATAAAACCTTTAATTTTATTATCCTATGGGTTTTCATGAACTTTTTTAAGTAATAATATCGTTTTCTCACTCTTTAGTACTTAAAATAATTGGGAAAATGTTTTTAATAAAATCTGACTTCAGTTCTCTCTTCAGTAAAAAATATATTATTTCAAAACCATTTTTAATAAAAATGTTTTAAAAAAATATTTTTAACCTTTTAAAAATGATTTATTAAATAAATATTTACCCATTTTTTCTTTTTATAATTTTTTTTCAAAGGAATATTCTTGTCGCTTTCTAAAAAAGGCGCTTTTATAACCCTTTTACCATGCAAAGGAAATATTCCTTATGGAATTTATAGACTTACCCATCAATATGACCATAATTTCTTTTAAGCTTCCTTTTTAAGTTTACAAGTTTATTTTTAAATATTTTTTTATTTATATTTTAGAAATTTTTGATTTTATACAAATTATTTTCAATGAAAAAGATTTTCAAAATGTTTTAAAAATTGATTTTTAAAATGAAAAGGATATTTTACTCAATAATGTTTTTAAATATTTTTTATGCTATTTCTATTCATAAATTTAAAAAACTTTATTCTTACTATAATTGGTATATCTTAAATTGATACCATCTTTATTATTCCTCTAGATGGTTTAATATTATTTTAACCTAGGATAGTATTTGAATTCACTTCCTTATTTCATTCTTTTAGCCGTTAAACTCTTCTTGAAATATTCACTTTACTATAATAATTAGACATTAAAGTTACCCTAAATATCCATAGTATTTATCATGGATATTACTATTTATTAAACGATGTCTCATTTCTTCATACGATGTTTTTTTTTGAAATATTGATTGGGGAAGTGTTGATAAATCTATATCATTTACTCAATATGGATATTTTATGTTAAGGAATATTTATTCATGAATTAAATATATTATTCAATATATGAGGAATGATTTGGACCTATAGTGATGGGTGATGCCTAGTATTATATATCCCCTCGATGCATTGATAGGTCTCATGAGACAAATCAATTAGGCTAACATTAAACAGATTTTTACGTGTAGTTTGAACTATTTTGTGAAAGGTATTGATGGTAGAGGTATCTTGTTCCTAAGACATGGTGTATTATAATTAATTATTTCCTTCATTAAGTGTTTAATAATTATTATACATTAGATTTTTAATATGATACTATCTATGGATGAATTTCATTTTCAGTTTATTTATTAAATAACATGTGTTTTCATTTATTTATCTTTCCATATTGATAATTCATTATCTAATTATTTAAATGGAATGGGTGGTCTATTATTTACCTTACCATATTGATTATTCCTAATCTTGTTATTTAAATGGAATGTGGGATTAGTTATTTACCTTTCCATATTGATTATGCCTTATCTATACATGTTGTTAAGTTATTTATATGGAATGTGTGTTTAGTTATTTACCTTACTATATTGATTATTCTTAACTATTCATTATTTCTTCTATTGTACTTAACCATTACTAAAAATTTAAGCTCACCATTAGTTTTTTCTTTTCTCAGGATTCCATCAAGTGTATTATATTTTATATGCAAGGATATGCTACGTAGAATAAAGTTATTATTTAAAAAAATTAGGTTCTAATTTTGGTATTCAAATGTAATGTAATACTCATGTATGTATCTAGTTACCAAGACTAATAAACTATTCAGTACTTCAGGATGTAGTTCCTTATATCTTATGCCAATGTATTAAATCAGGAACTCACTCTGGGATATTGGGGTCGAATTCTCTATAGTAGGTATCATAGAAGTTTAATCGAAACCATGGGAACTATACTTAGGAGAACATATATTAGGAAACATAAAACTATGATAAATATTGAGGATACGTATAGAAGAACATCCTAATGTTTTGGTAAGATAGTAATTATGAAGTTTTGTATTACGATACATCCATGTATGGATACTACAAGTGGACATGGATTTGGAATAGATTCACCAAGGGGTAATAAATCTAAAAATGGCATAATGGGTTTGACTGGATCATTACCTGTTACATGAAAACTGGCCTTATTGCGCACCTGATTTGACAATATCATGATATATTCTTTGGATAATTCACATTTTTTTACAAACCATTATGAAGGATTCAAAAAGATAATGAAAATGAATGACCTAGGTTAAACCCTAAAATAAGAAATGATCTTTGTTTAAATAAAATGGAATAATTATTTATGTAGTGGGATCCAAAAAATAAATTTTAGATGTATTTTTACCAATGTAATTTTGGTTACAAGATTCATGGTTTTTTTTTAATTATGTTAGAATCATATATGCTTTCATTAACTTAAGATTTATGGATAACATCATGGTTTATCAAGATTAAAATTTATCATATGTTCAATGTATTAAACATATATTTTTTAGGTTTTATGTGATGAGAGTCTACCAATATTATGGAAATTTTGGAGAATTTTTTGGTAAGTATATTTTTTAGTTGAAAAATCATTCAAGGAATAATTCCTTTACATTTTATAGATATAATTTTAAAGGTATTGATATCCTTTAGGGTTAATATAATCATTAATGAAATTGTAATAATATTAAAATAATATTATTAAACTTTTTAAATAAGTTGTATTGAAAACCTTATTAAAAAGTTTATTTAATGATTAATTTTATTTCAATGTTGTCTATATTATTTTTTGGGAAACATTATCAGAATTATACTAATATAGTTTTAGAAAAAGGACAACCTGCATGATGGGTGACAACAAATCAATTTCAGTAAGGCCATGGGGATTGAACCCATGATCGAATGACAATAATTGTTTAGTTACTACCACTGGACTATGCAATTCCTCGTTAATATATCATTGTTTCTAGGTAAACTATTTGAAATAAATAAATATTAATGATGAACCGGTGGTGTTACTTTTGAGGTTTATAGATTAATTTATAAGAAAACATGTGCTAATCATATTGTTTTCAGAAAAAAATTAGAGATATATAGAAATAATTTTCACTATTTTATGGATTTGATGATATGTTAAAAGTAAATTTTATTGCTTTAGGCATGAAAAATTCATTTTTAGATTTTCATTTCTTGGAGTAAGTAAAGAACTAGAAATTGATCTAAGCACAACCAAAGGATGTAATTGTGTTTATAAAATAGAAACATATCAATTAAGTATATTTATGTATATTATTAGACAATAAAATAATTCATCAATTTTAGGAAAAAAGATCTTGAAACAAAAATGTTATCCCATTACATTTATTTTTGATGAATAAAATGATCCTTTAAATCATAAAATATTTATGGTTTTGAGGCCCTTAACTTTCTATTGATCACTCAATTTCTTTTTATCAATGACCTCTATCACTATCAATCATAATTTTTTATTTTCTTCCATGTACACATCTTCACTTCCCACAAATGTTCTCCTATATACTAACCTATTTATGTGTTTTGACCCTTGTACTTCAATTTTCTCTCTCCTTAAGAGGATGTTTTATTAACCCTTTTGTAATATGTGTTTTTTCAATAATGGAGTTTTAAAATATCAAACCCTGGATTAACAAGATCAAGTTTAAATTTAGAGGATGAAATTTATTTAAGGTGGGTATAATGTAACACCCTAAAATTATAAAATAAGAATACTGTATTCAATAGCGTATATGACACACAACACCAAGATTAGAAGAAAGCATAGCACCCCGATATTTTATGATATATTTATTTTTAAATAAATTCAATATCATAAATTGGTTGCATTAAATCAATCACTTTTTTAGCTTATGTTACATGAAACACTTAGTTTATATTTTTTTACATGCAATAATGCATTTCTTTGATAGCTTGTGTTATACACAAGACCAAGTATTACCGAAAAATAATATATTATTAAAATAGTATTATTTAATATAATAATTATAACCTACCTGTTATATTGGTGGATATGAATAATATTAACTAACTTATGAAAATATATAGTTTATACATATTTATAAATTATCTATTTATTAGAAATAAAATAAAAATCATTCAAAAAAAAAAATATTTTTTGAAAAACAATATTTTTTCTAAAATACGGGCTTATTGTGCTTTGAACACATTATTTAAAATTAATTTTTACCCCTATTAGAAAATTTATATGAAAAATCAAACATTATTTTCGAAATCAGAATACTAAAATTATCTTAGGGTAAATTTTTACCCCTTTGTGGTCGCGTTTGTAGGATAAACTTTAAATTGAATATTTACACTTATATGAATGGAATTAGGAAAAATGGATTATATATTTTGAATAATAATAATTTATATAATATATTAGTTTCAAATTAAAGTTTTACCATAATTATTAGTGAAAATAGTTTAAATTAATTACTACGATTAAAGTTAAAACAATGTTTTTCTCATTACATGTGTTTGTATTAAAACTAATTTTACAAACACATTTGATTTTTTTAATATATTGGATTTAATATTTATAATAATTAGTTATATATGATCTAATAAAAAAAATTTAATTTTATTATTATAGGATAAATTAACTAGGTAAATAAAAAGATACAAGTTACCGTGGTAAAAACTAAATGGGTAAAATTGAGTAAACTTAAATACTAAGGAATAACATGGCACAAATGTATTTATTTTTTGTGTTTTAGGGATTTGTATCAACCAAATAAACCCTCAAATCAATTATTTATATATTTTGGAGGCACATGAGGTAAGGTATATCTCCCAATAGTGAATATTTTTAGGTATTTATAAGAATGCCACTCCACCTTAATTATATAAGAGAACTCACTCTCCTTCCTTATTCACACATTAAAAACACTTTGGTTCGGAAAATAACTACCCAAATAACTTCAAAAATTCCATCAGATCATCCTATAAGCCTTATTTTGGGCACAAATCCAACCTAGGAAGGATTTAGTGAAAAATTAAAGAGGATACCAGAAGAATAGGTAATATTCTTCAATGAGCGTCTTTATTTTATTTCTTTATCCACCTCCTGAAATTATTATTAACCCATGATGATATAATAACATCAATATATTCCATATAATGGGTTGTTTTTATAATAAGGTAATTACCTACAACTATATACACTTCCATAAAATGGGTTACAAAATCATCGTTCGTGTGTACGACGAACTACCGCCTCGCGAACCGATATTGTTCATTTTTCAATTAACACCTCTCGAGTTTGGGTATTATGATAGATATAAAGTATATATATATATATGATTTATATAACATAATTATAAATATTTATTCATTATATCATATGTACCTTATTACTTTCCATTCCATAGGATATGCAATAACATTTCTCATGTGTACGACATACTTCCTCCTCTCGAAGTGATATGATTCGTCTTTCACTGACGCTTTACATGGAATGTGATAAGGAATAATGTTAATAATTATATGTTATAAAAACGACCTAATTTTTACATTCATGAAATATTTATTATTCTGTAAAGATAATATATCATTTTATTTTTTTTACACTTAAATATGATAACATTATTTATGTACATGTGGACTATCGCATTCACGAAGCGATGTGACCCTCTTTTCAACATGACACCACAAGGATAAAATATATATATGTATATGTAAATAAATAATATGGTATTTTTTAAATAATTATCATTATTTAAATTTAGTATATAATATCGTTTTCATAATGATCATTGAAAAATGGAAATGTTACTCATGCGTATATACAACCTACCATCTCTATGATCGTAACATATTTCATTTTTCATAACCATAATTCATGATTGGTTTTAAATGTAAAATTTATTTAAAAATATTATAATTATGTCATGATTATTATTTTGGAGATGATATATCTATATAATATTTACGAGAACTAGATATTTCATGACGAAACATGTATGAGAAAACAAGGCCATTAAAACCCA
The DNA here is from genome assembly GCA_963277665.1 of Viscum album. Taxonomy (NCBI): domain Eukaryota; kingdom Viridiplantae; phylum Streptophyta; class Magnoliopsida; order Santalales; family Viscaceae; genus Viscum; species Viscum album. The sequence goes on along the minus strand of OY728135.1, from coordinate 1,662,248,636 downwards.
AAACAATGAAAATAATGAAAGATTATTAATGAAAGTGTAATAAGATGTTATAAAAAGATAACATATGAAATTATAAATATTAATATGGTTTTGGAATAAGTTAATATCCTATTTATTACCAATATATAGGATTTTAAATAATGTTCAATCAAAAGGGAGCGTAAGGTAACAGATATCATCTCAATTTCATTTCATTGAGGAATATTATAATGTTATACACCTAATTAATTTTATATGGTGTGTATACTGAACCTTTGACATGTAATATCAATAATAATTCATTATTAATGGTATTTTTAAGTTTCAATTTGAATTATTTCATCTAAGTATATTTGAATTAAAAGTTATTAGGTGGTAAAGGATTTCATAACTCAATTTCTTTTCACTGGGATGTATTGATATTATTAGATTATATTCATAATGAATTTTTATATTGAATTTTATTTCCACATAATTTATTTGGATATATATTTTATACATACAATATATTCATTGATTAATCCTCGCTTCAAAATTATGACCTTTGTAAGGTTTTATTTCACAATCTCATTTTAATCGAGATTATATATACTTGAATTTCCATTGAAGGGAATTATTTGATCATTGTTTAGTAAAACCTTCAATGTTATTATCCTATGGTTAATTATAAACGTTTTCAAGTAATAATACCATTTTACCACTCTTTGGTACTTAAAATAATTGAGAAACCTTGTTTTAAGAAAATACAACATCATTTATCACTTTGGTCAGAAATCTATTTTCTTCCAAAACCATGTTTTCCAAAAATGTTTTTAACCATTTATAAATGAATTATTATAAATTATTACCCATTTTTTCTTTTTATAGGTTTTTTAAAGAATTATTCTTATAAATTCCCAAACAATGAACTTTTCTAATCTTTTTATTGTGCAAAAGGATTGTTCGTTACGACATGTATAAAATTACCTATTTACATGACCATCATTTATTTGAAGCATCCATTGAAAGTTTAAAAAATTATTTTTCATTTTTTTCTTAATATTATTAATTTTTTTTAAAAAAAATTAATTTTCAAAGAAAAGGATTTTTAAAATGTTTTAAAATTTTATTTTCAAAAATAAATAGGAAATTTTCCTCAAGAATGGTTTTGAAGATAATTTTATGAAATTTCTATTAATTAATGAAAAAAACCACTTATTCTTACTCTAATGGGTATATATTGAATTGATACCATTCTTATTATTATTCTATATGGTTTATGATTATTTTGAGTGAGGATAATATTGGAATTCACTTACTTATTTCATTTTTGTGTCCATTAATACCCCTTGAAATATTCAATTTTCTATAATCATTAAACATTAAATTTCTATTAAATATCTATATTATTTATCATGGGTATTATTATTACTTAAACCATATCTCATTTATTAATATGGTGTTTATTTTGAAATATTGAATGGGGATATTTTAGTTAATCTGTATCCTTTACTCAATAAAAATATTTAATTTTAAGGTATATTGATTCAAGAATTAAATATATTATTCGATATATGAGTAATGATTTAGACCTAAAGTGATTAGTGGGGACCAGAAATATATATCCTCTCGATGAATTAGTAGGTCTCATGAGATAAATCAATTAAAATACCTTTAAACATGTTTTTACTTGACGGTAGAGGTACCATGTTCCTGAGACATGACATCCAATAATTAAGAATTTCCGCCTAAGAGTTTAATTATTATTATTAATGAGATTTTCACTATTATATTATCTGTGTTTAAATTTTAGTTTTATTTTATTGATTAAATGGAATTTATTTTCAGTTATTTACATTTCCATATTGATTATTCCCTATCTAGTTATTTAAATGGTATCTGTTCTCAATTATTTACCTTCCCATGTTGATTACATAAAATGTGTTTTTAATTATTTACCTTTATATATTGATTACAAATTATCTATTTATGCAGTCAAGTTGTTAAAATTTAATTTGTTTTTAGTTATATACCTTTCAATATTGATTATGCTTATTAATTAATGATTTATTCCACTATACTTAACCCTCACTGAATATATGACCTTGCCATTAATTTGTTTCCTTTGGATTCCATGAAGTATACTATATTTGATATGTAAGGATATGTGAGATGAAATAAATTTATTCTAAAAAAATTATGTTGTAAAATTTGTAATAAAATTTAATGTAAATATCATGTATGTATCTAGTTTTCCAAGACTACTAAACTATTTGTTCATTTGAGTCACATTTCCTTGTATATTATGAAAATGTAATAAAATAGGCACCAGATCCAAGATACTGGGGTTGGGGTCCCTACAAAACACCTTAAAAATAGGGAATAACACCATAAATTAAAAAATAACTCAAAAGAGAAAAATAAACCCAAGAATAAGGAAGACAGAGCGGTAGCCATACCCTAGGCTACTGCCTGTAATGAACAACATCAAAAAACAGTAAAAGAGGATGAAGATCCACTCCTTGTATCCCTATGTGTGAAGGAGAAGGGTATCCAATTCTCAATATCCAAATATCCTTATTTCCCCCTCACCTTCTCTTTTATTTCGTTTTTTACTTATAAAAATACATTTATGGTATAAACCACAGGTTTATGCTGTAAAACATAGATTTATAGTGTAAGCCATAGGTTTACACCATAAACACATTAGGTAGAGGTGATATCTCCCATATTAATATTTTACATTTTAAATACTATATTTATGTCATAAATATATTTATCCTTTATCCAATTAACCCTTTGGGATTTCTGATTCACCTAGAAGATCCCCCCAATTACCTCCCTACCCTAAGAATATCTACAAACCATTCAAAGGCATGGGTTTATTCCATCATTAAGATGATTATCAAGTCTAAAAAGATCTGATATATTACAAAAAAACTTAAAATTATCTAAATAATATCATTATGCTTTTATAATATTGATATTATTTTTAAAAGAAACCACTTTCATAATCATAATCATTCATTAATTATAATATGTTCATGTTTGGGTCGGTCTAACCACCTACTTGAATAATATTATAAAATAATATCATTGATGAATATAATAACTTAATTAATGATAATATATTATATAAATAAGAAAATAAATGTTTTATTTTGATTTTGTAATGGTAAACTTAATATTAAACTCATTAATTATGATACCACTATTCATTTGTTTAAAACTATCGAAATATGCCTGTTTCCAATTTAATCTATGAGAAATGTAACAAAAAATATCATAGAATAAACTTATAAAATTACAAATAATTATAAAGCATCATTTTTAGTACCTTTTATAATCTATGAATTATGAACTTTTGGAGAATAATGAAGAATCACACCTTTATTATGAAATCAGTTAAAAAATAATCAAGAATACTCACACCCAATATTAAAAATAGATAATAACTAACTAATATAAATGTAGAGAATTATTATAAATGATTTTTATAAAAGGTTATATATATGTAATGTTTTCTGAAATATATGATTAATATATTAATTTTTTCAAAACATAGATTCAATAACTTTAGTGGTAGTTAGAGATTAAGGTAGGGGTTTAGGATAACTCAATTTTATTCCACTCAGTTACAAACTTTATTATTGAACTCTATTGTTCCATGTTTGATTTATTCTACCAAATTAATAATTTTTATGGAATTTCATTCTTATTTTCCATGTTTTTAAAATTATTCCTTACAAACTTATTATCAAATTATTCTAACCTCAAATATTATTTTACCTGGAAGGTGTGTTTTCTTCTAAATTTTCACCCCCTTGAGACATGTTTCTTATTATATACCATGTTTTATTTTTTTATGGTGTATCTACTACCCCTTTAATATTTATTTATTATGATCCTATCATTATTCATGGTATTTAATGTTTCTTTTGAAAATATATCCTTTAAGGGGTTTATATTGGAAATTTTCTAATACCATAAGTGTTATTTGTCTCTATTTTCAATTATATGAGACACATTTTATATTTAACACCATATTTTATTTTATATTGTGTATTAACATCCCTATTTTCATTAAGTGTAATGAATATATTTTAGGTGATTTTATTTTAATTTTATAGTATCCCTATCATGTTCTTTTGATTCTTATGTTACCATTACCATAAGGGTGTTTGAATATAAAATTTGTTTCATTTATATATGATTTTTATTCACCACTTGTTTCCTTTTTGTGGTGTATATATTATCCATGGATTAATTTATAAATCCTATCATACTATTTTACTTTGGGGGATTAAACTTTTTTAAATCCATCACTGCCTTTTTCTTTTAAAATAATCCTCTATTATAGGTATTATTTTTCTTCCAAAGACTTTCCTCTGTGAATACCCTATTTTTCAATACACGGTTTGAAGGAAATTCATCAAGATCAACATACATCGATTGAGTAGAAAAATTATTGACTTAAAAAAATAAAATTACTCCACATAGTGTTAGTTTGAGGGATTTTAAATTGAAATATATTCTATTTATTTATTGAGGAAAATATTAACTTAATCATATACCATTACTGCAAATGGTGTTAGTTTAAGGGATTCTTACATAAAATAATATTCCATTTATTGATTGGAAAAATATTGATAATCCATATACTTGTTATGTTAATAAATTTTATTTATTACTAAGTAATATTGGTTATTTATTGTATAGTTTATTCATTACTTTAAAAGATGAACTCATTGAACTTAATTAGTGATGGGTGGGGATCAATATAGATAGCCTCTTGATGCATCAATTGTTCTCATAAAAAAATAGGTTGGGTGTTTTGGTGTATTCTTCCCTAGGAAAAATATTTTTTAGGAATAGGGTCTTGATGGTAAGATCATGATGTTTAAGATCCGGATGCCTTGTCTTAGGGCATAGAATTAACTATCCACCATTATTCATTTAATCTCTAAAGAACCAGTTATTATTATCTATATGATATTTCTCATTTATAATGATATCCATGGGTATATTATGGTTTCAATTTCATTATATTATAGAATTTTTTTGTTTATATATTCCTTCCATACTATTTATATTCATATTATGATCACTTATGATCTTTGATTGTTATCACTTATGATTATCCTTACTAAGAATTTAATATAACCCCTTCTTATGTTTCCATTTCCCAAGGTTATAAAGAAAATTATTACACATAACTTGTATGACTTGATATATTGTTTAGAGAATTTGTGCGAGTTTTAAAGGATTATTATGGATTAAGTAGTTTCTCATATAATGGAAAGAAAATTTAAAATAGGTGGAAAAGGAATGGGATTTATTAGTTTATGAGTTATCCTAATTATTGAAATCTCTAAACCTATAATGTTGTGGGACCGTATATAATGTGATATTTTCTTTATTTCATGTAATTATGGGATACCAATGTATGGGAATCTATATTTGGTATCGAACAGAGTATGAAAGGTATTTATTTTTTACATAAGATCTAGGAGTGTGGGTCTAGGGAAATATATTTGGTATTAGAGTAGGATTTAAATAACTTTAGATATTAGGATGATAGTTGAGGATAACTTAAGTATTATTAAGTTAAGTCTATTTATAATTTTAAAGGTATAGATAACCCTTTAGGTTAATTAAGGTAATGTTGCATATTTTTAGTATTAGGATAAGATAAATTTAGTAAAAAATACTAAATATAAATCTAAGGGGTAATTATAAGTATAATATATCATTATGAAGTTTTGTTAAAGTACAGATTCTATGGTTATCTTAGAAATTATATCCCCATCTTGATACTGATGATTGGATGCGACTGCGGTATAATGCCTCATACCTTAAACTACCCATAATTACTTGATTATAATAAGAGATACATTTTTTTACATTTCTAGGACCATTTTGGTATAGAGTTTTAGATAATTATGTAAAAAAATTCATTACAAAGTTAAAATTTCCCCACAATATATATTTTACCCACAAAATAAGTTCTTTATAATTAAAAACTTGATTCATTTAAGGTAACTCCTAAATTTGTAACTATGATTTATGAAAATTTTCTACCCCTCCTTAATCCATGTGAAAAATATTTTGAACATTTAAGATAAGATAAAAAAGATCAGTAAGGGACATGAAATAAAAGAAACCTATTAGTTCATTTTTAAACCTAAAAAATCCACAAGGAAGTTTTACTTTTCATAATAAAAATTCGAACTAAAATATCCATTTATTTTTCATGTAAAAAATAATTGCATAATATATTCTTGAAAACATTTTATATTAAATCATAGATTCAAGATCATAATCTTATTTTTTTTGGAAAACATGAAAACTCATGAATACTTTTTTAGGGAAACAATACTTTCACCTTTATTTTAAAAAAGTCATAAACCTTCCTTAAAAACATACTCTCATTTTATTACATTTTGAAATCAAAATATTTCTTTTATAAACCATTACAAGAATATCATATTGGTACCTTATTAAATTATTCTCAAATTCAACCTTATAATAACCCTTACAATAGAATCATCTAATAAGATATTTCCCACATCTCTTAGAAGCAACCTATAACCAATAAACTCCATCACTTTACCTAAAGCATTGGAGAGTTATGATGAGTTCACCCATCATTCGAGATATATCAAGATCACCCTTTATTCATATAGAATTTACAAGAACCATATAATTTATAAAACACATATAGATTTCACTTTAATCGTAAAACCCATTTTAATTGACATTCATGCCTATAAGTAATAACATTTTTAGTTATCTCGGAAAGATGATAATTTTTTTCCATTTTCTTAGAAATACTTTTTAAAATTAAAAATTACCAGAATATTGAGAGAAATATTTTCTTTAAAAATATACTAGTAACCTTTTATAGTAATATTTATAATTAATAAAAACTATTATGTTGGAAAAATTGGTCAAGTCATATATGTTAAACAAATATTCATTTTTCACTTTGGTAAAAAATATCAAAATTTTCTGTATGGTAAATGTTTCAAAGATTATTTTTAAAAAATTTAAAAACAAATAAAAATTATTTAAAATTTAATTTAAAAATATTTTTTTATAAATAAGAACATACATTGAACATTTTTAAGAACATGAATATATAGGAAAAAGATTTTAAGGAAATACATTAAAATTCGTTTTTTAATGAAAAAATCCTTACCTTAAGTCCCATCTAGCTTCATAAATTCTCTAAATCCTAAATAATAAAATTATATTAGTATTATAATTTATTAATAAAAAATTTCATGTTAATTTAATTATTATTACTCTTTTTATTTTATTTATTACCACATTTTATTTAGTTAGTGAAATAGTTAAATTCACATTGGATATTTTGAGGACATTCAGTTCATAATCCCAAAATAGATTTGGTAGGATGAACATGGTCAAATGGGTTATTGTCCCATCATATATATAATATTAATTATAAAATTATTATAAATTTTATACATTAAAAACAATTTTATAACCATCCATGAATGGAGTACATGAAAAATGAATCATATCACTCTGTATAGGTAGTAGTCCACATGTTTGCACGAACAACATTATCATTTTTAAACGGATATAAGGGAAAGAAAATAGATGATATTATATCTTTTTAAAATGATAGTTATGTCATTAGTATCTATATATTAATTAAATCCATCATAATTACCATCCTTTAGAGGTGATGTTGAAAAACAAAACACATCGCTTTATGGAGGTTGTAATCCACAAACACTTACGAACGTTGTTTTAATTTCTCATAGGATGGAAAATTAGATGAAAAGGGGTTTTACCATAATAATAATGATATAATTTTATTATATTTAATATAATTATGTTAATATTTCAGTATGGTTAAAGAATATATGAACAAGGTAGAAGAAGAAATAAACTTGAAATAGGTCGGTTATGACTTATACCTTCTCCTCAAATATCTACCCTTTTCTTAAACCTTGGTATTTTGGTTATACTAGGACCTCTAGGATGTGGGAAGGGATATTTTGGTGATATATTTTTAGTAATTTTCCAAAAATATTGTACTAAAAATGCGTGAGTAAGGGAGGACAGAAGGCCCCCTTTCATAAGTGAGGGGAGGGACACCCATGGAATTACATAAAGAATTAAATTAATATAAATTAATTTTCATATTCGAGTGATTCAAAATTGAAATATTTATAATATAGTATGATTATAAGTATAACTAAACTCATAAAATAAATGTTGGACAATTTTAGATTATTTTTTCACCATTATATCTTAGTTTTAACCACCCTATTAACCATTTTGATGATTATCGTGATATCAAAGTTTCTTACTCCACAAGAGCTAAGAAAGTTACTATAAAAAGGAAAACTGTCCCATAAGTGGAATGTTTTTGATATTATCAACTACATCCCATTAAATTGGAAAATTTTAATATTTTTATGAATTCTAAATAATAAAATAAAATATTATATTACATAATATACCATTAAAGTCATTTTTGGTACTATTCACATGGTTTGACTTTAATGACACCAATATTTTAATGGAATTAGAATATAAAATTTTAACACACCAATAATATGTTATATTTATATAAAAAATCCATAAAATATAATAATTCATCAAAATTTTATCACCTTAATGTTTTTAAAAATCATTTTTCTTGATTTTTCTATTACTTAAACAAGCACCATGTCGGTTTTGTGTAAGAATTTAAGGTAATTATTCCATCACATAATATTAAAAATAAATTACCAATATATAAAAATTCATAATATTTTAAATAACAATTTATAACTAAACATAACCTTTTTTATCCCTATGAAAAAGTATTATAGATATTAAAATAAAGAAAGTGACATTTTGTTTTTTATTCTTTACTTAAAATCATATTAAGGTCATTATCAAAGGAATGTGGCATAAAATTGACACATTTTCGAACCTTGTATGTTTATGGTCAAAATAAAATTATCCAATAAAATAAATAAAAGTTTTAGGGTTATTTTAGGCCTTATCTCAAAGTTTTAACCCTATTCTACCCATTTGACCCTTATTAAGGTGACAAATATTTACTAGAGTTACTATTCATAATGGTAAAAAATAAAAGGGAACTATTTACAAAGTTTGAAACTTATAATTCCAAATATTGAATCCATTTTTCAAGATTAAATTTCTAGATATGGTAGAAATCAATTTTAATATAAATGCATAAAACACAATGAAAAATTGTTTTTAGAGAAATGCATTTTTAAGTCAAAAAATGAACTTATACCAAAATCAGGTATAATGATGATTAATATGTAATTAATTAATTTATTTATAATTAAAGGAGACTTATATTACATTAATATCAAATTAAAAACATAATTATACATAAATTACTTTATTTAATGAAATAAAAGGATGTTTCAAAAAAATGACATCTTTCACTAGTCACTTAAAAATAAGCCTCTTTGGAAAAATCCCAAAAATTTATTATAATAAATTTTTTATTTTTTATTTACAAAATAAAATAAAGTCTTTCAATTTAAAATTATAAAATTTATAAATTAATATTTTAAATAAAGCTATATAATACTTGAAAATAAATTTAGTAAGAATAAAACTATTTCTTTTTTGATTGAAAAAATATATAATATTATTATAAGAAATATAAATGTATAAAATATAATTGATGAGTATTAATAAGGCCTGAAATTAATTCACTATTACCTGATTTGTCACATTATTTCAACTTATATAAATTCCATCCTCATAATTTTATCTAATTCCTGATAGAAAGGGTTTAAAACATTTTCAAAATCAATCCCAATGAGTTAAAGACATAATATACACGAATGAAAGAAACACCTTTTAAATATAATTTTTTTTTTCAAAAACCACATCATAAAAATGGATAAAGAAACATCCATTTGAAAAGATAACATGGTAAATACAAAGGTTATTTGAAATAACACATTATTGGGTACCCAAATAAGGAGATCATTAATGGAAAGTGAAAATATGGACATGGATAAAAAACATAATGTCCAAGGAATAATATAGAGTAATAGAGAACATGATCATGAGAAAGTTAATGACTAAAAAACCATAAATTATCAAGGGATAAATAATTCCATAAATTCATCAAAAATTAAAGTAATAGGATAACACTTTTATTTCAAGATTATTTTCCTAAAGTCGAGAGATTATCTAACTATAAAGATAGAGAACACAAGAAAATATACTTAATTTATTTACATTAAAAAAGAACAATCCCATCCATTTTTTGTTTTTTGAGAAGATTTTCACTTCTATCTCATCTCTTACTCCAAGAAATAAACATTCAAGATGAATTTTTCACACCTAAAGAACTAAAATTAACTTTTATTGGATCACAAGATCCAAAAAGAGATGTAAAGTTATTTCTCCTAGTTATATAGATTAATCAAAACCAAAATTCATAAATATTTGATCATATATTCTTTTATGATAAAATTAAAATTTATTTCTAAATAACATTGATCAAATCTAAAGTAGCATACTAAAAATATATATTCCTTAATCATATAATCTCAAATATATGTTAATATTTTCCATCCTAAATCACCATAAAGCCACAATAAAATCATATATTCTTTTAGAATAAAATTAAACATTCAATCCTAAATAAACCCCAATATTAAATAAAGAACATTCCATTTACTTTAATAATATATTGTTCCCAAAATAGAAAACTTCTTCAAAAATAACATTAATCACATAGTCACCAAATCACTTTTAATCCCATAGTTATTGATATGATAAGACATATTTTCCCAAAATTTAATAACCCTTTTATCCCCATTAACCATAATTACCTCAATATAAAATATCCTATTAACCCTAACTTTTATCAAAACCATTATACCTATGTCCAAAAAATATAAAAGTGTTATACTGTTAATAAACTTTTCACTAAAACCCATGTTAAATATAAGGGTTACATATACCTCAAAATTTTATTAGAACTCAATAAATGTCTCCCAAAGTACTCCCATCACATAAAAAATTAAAAGAATATTAATTACATTAAACTTATTATCATCCATAAATTTATCAATCCTTATATAAAATTTCATAACTCATAAAATCAGACACACATATATACACTTAAATTATTCAACGTTCTTCACAATCCTTTAACTAAGATTTTCCATATTGTTTCTTTATAATTAATTCCTATAATAAAAAATATGAATAATTTTCTAAGACTTATCAATATTAATCAATTCATGTTTCCTTATTTAATGATAAATAACTCATACCTTTGAAATATTGATCACCATTCATTAAAAACCCATTTTTGAAGATAAATGACCCATGATCTACCATGTTTAGTTCATACATTTTCAGAATACCTCAAAACCTTGACAAGTTTCTCTAATTTATCCATGAAAAATGATTACATATTTATTGAAATTAATGTTGATATATATTGAAATTTGAAAACAATCTTGTGTTTTGAATATAAACCTTTGAGACATCATCTTGAATATGTTTCCCATAATAAATTAGAACATGGTTTAACTTTAATTTTTCAAATAAGGGTTGGTGTTTATAAAAGTAAAAAAATTAAAAGAATAAGATAAATACAAAATATACATGAAGGTCACCATCCATTGTAGCTGATCAGGAAGTTTGAAAGCCTATTTATGAGTCATCCAATGTAAAAACTTGATAAATTCAATTTTTTTATTCTCTAAAACAGGTATTATAAGATAATTTACTTTTGAAAATAAATGGTCAAATGTATCCCAAGGTAATTCATGATATTTAAGTATAAAATAAAGTTGTGATACATTATAATGTATTTTCCAGGTAAGCTAAAAACTAGAGAAGGTGTATAAATCAAATTAGAAAAAAAATTCAATTATTATTGCAAGTAAATATTTTAGAAGACAAATAAGGTTTTAATTTTAAAACTGACCATCCATCTTGAAGAAGAGATTTTACCCTGATGAAATATTTTTTTCAGTCAAAAAATAAATAATTTCATTAAGGAAATCAAAGTTAAAAACTAAATAAATTTTATTTTGAATTTCCAACTCTATGACACTATTATTTTAGTCTAGGATACATTTGAATCACTATATGTTCAACCTAGGTTTCCTTAAGTTTTTTTCTCCTAAAAAACTTAACCTAATATGAAAATAAATTTATTTCATCTTATAATACAAATCTTTAAGATTATAAGATACATTTAACTTTTGATACCAAACATAAATATTAACCCTTAAAGTTTTCCAAATATTTTAGTGATATCTTACCCTTTAAATTTATCTAGACCTTTACTCTAAACCCAACTATTATGAATTGTACCTTAAACAACTGATAATTACATGATTTATAACAAGGATTTAAATTTATTACATTTAAAAGATATTTTTGGTTTAGATTTTTAGAATAAGTAAAACATTACATAAAAAATTGAACATTTACCCACAATATCCATTTCCCAAAAAAAAAACAATTTCTTTATATTAAAACACTTACTTAATTCAAGGTAACTCCCAAATACTGATTTCTTACTTTATTAACTTTTCTTCCCACTCTTAAGCCCTATAAAAATTCATTTAAAAATCTGGGATGAGAAAAATAAAGCTTAGTAAGTAATATAAAATAAAAAAATATTGATAATTAATTTTTAAATATGAAAAATATATAAGAAAGTTTTCCTTTTCAAAATAAACATTTGACCTCGAATATTCATTTAAAGTTTCAAGAAAAAAACTTAATTTCAAAATAGAAGTTATAAAAAATTTCATATAAAATAATAAAGGTAAGATCATAATCATATGGTTTTCTTGGAAAACATGAAAACTCATGAGTACCATTCCATGAAAAAAATCCATTTACCTTTATTATAAAAAAATTCATAAACATTCCTTACAAATATAATCTCTTTTTCTTAATTTTTAAAATAAAAAAGGTTTTCTTTATAAACCACTAAAAGTATTTCATATGGTAACATGGAAAATTATCCTTATATTCAACCTTAAAAGAACCATTATAATGTAATCACATAAACATATAATTATAATATCTCTTAGGAGTAACCTATAATTGATAAACTTCATCACTTTACCCAATACATTAGAGAGATATACCAGGCTCACCCATCATCAGAGTAATATCAGGATCACCCATAATTAATATAAAATTTACAAGAACCGTAGAATGAATAAAAAACATATATATTTCACTTTAATTATAAAACCCATTCTAATTTACATTCAAGCCTATAAGCAATAAAATTTTCCGTTATCTCATAAAGATAGGATAAAATTTTCATTTTATTATATATTTTTTAAAAATAAAAATTTAAAAAATATTTAGATTTTTTTTACAAATATCCATGTAATATTTTATTGAAATCTTGATAATTAATAATGGCTATAATAGTGGAAAAAAGTGGTCAATTTGTATATATTAAAAAAAACATTCATTTTTCACTCTGATAAAAAATCATCAAAATAACCTATACGGTAAATGTTTCAAATTCACATTTTTAAAAATGTAAAAGGATAGTCAAAATTATTTTAAAATAAACTTTAATAATTTTATATGAATATATACGAACATACATAGAAAATTGTAAAGAGCACTGATGTGGAGGAAAAATAATTTAAATAAAATATTTTACCTTAAGTTCAGTCTAACTTCATACATTCTCTAACTTTTGAATAGTAAAATTATATTAGTTTTATACATGATGAAGAAAATTTTTAATATTTATTTCATTACAATTATTATTTTTATTACATATATTATAATGTTTTATTTAGTTATTAAAATGGTTAAGTTAACATTGGACGTTTTGAAGATGTTCGGTTCATAATCCCAAAATAGATTTGATAGGACGACTGTGGTTAAATGGATCAGTGTAAAATATTATATAGAATATTAATAATGACATAATTATCATTTTTATACATTAAATAAATTTTTATAACCACCCATGAAATACATACATGAAAAATGAATCACATCGCTCCGTGAAGGTGGTAGTTTACACATATGCACAAACAACATTATAATTTTTAAATGGATGAAAAGGTACGAAAATAGATGATACAATATCTTTATAGAATTATAATTATGTAATTAATATCATATATATTAATTGAATCCATCATAATAACAATACTTATGAGGTGGTGATGAAAAACGAAACACATTGGTTTGTGGAGGAGGTAATCCACACGTAAGCATGAGCGATGTTTTCAATTCCCATAGGATATAAAAAGAGATGAAAAAGCGTTTTAAAATAATCATAATAACATTTTAGTATATTTAATATATTGATGTTATTATTTCATCATGGTTATGTAATATTTAAATAAGGTAGAATAATAAATAAACTTGAAATAGGTTGGCTAGGACTTATACCTCCTCCTCAGATATATCCATTTGGTGTACACTAATACTTATAATATTGGTATTTTGGTAATAAAAATACCTATATGATTTTTATAGGGATGTTTGGGAAATATTTGGGTAGGTATTATCTGAATTATAGTACTGAAAATGTGCAAGGAAGGGAGGAAAGTATGTTCTCTTTTATAACTGAGGGGAGAGACACCCTTAGAATTACATAAAATATTATATTAATATAAAGAACTTTTCATGTTCAAGTGGTGAAAAAATGACATATTTAAAATATAGGATTATTATGTGTCTAAATAATCACATATAATACAATTTGTACAAGATTAGGTTATCTTTTCACCATTTTGTATTATTTTTAACCACCTGTCAACCCTTTTGACAAATACCATGATATCAAAGTTTTTTTACACTATAAGAGTCAATAAAGCTAATATAAAAGAAAATGTATCCCCTAAGTGGAAAATGGTTTATATGGTTGGCCAAATCCCAATAACTTAGTCAAATATGAGATTTTTATAAATTTTAAATCATTAAATAAAATGTTATTTAACATAATATACCATTAAAGTCATTTTTAGGACTATTCAAACAATTTGACTTTAATAAAATCAATATAGTAATGTAATTAGACTATATAATTTTAATACAAAACTAATATATTATATTTATCTATAAAATTCCTGTAACACAATAATTCATCAAAAATATTTTTCATCTAATGTTTTTAAAAATCATTTACTTGATATCTCTATTACTTGAACAAACACTATGTCAGAGTTGCATAAGCACTTAAGGTAATTGTTTCAAAACTAAAAATTAAAAATAAATTAACATGATAAAAAAATTCATTAATATTTAAATAAAATTTTATAACTGAACATAATCTTTTTTTCACTATGAAAAAAATTAGAGATATTTAAACAAAGAGAGAGACATTTTGTTTTTTATATTAAGGTAATTATGTGAGAAAAGTTAAAATAAATTTATTTTTTTTGAAATGAGGATGTTAATGGTAAAAAAATGATCTAATAAAATAATTACAAATTTTAGGGTGATTTTTAGGGCTTATCTCATAGTTTTAATCATGTTTTACCCGTTTTACCCTTATCAAGGTGATAAATATTTACTATGGTTACTATTAACAATGAAAAAAAATAAAAGGGAAATATTTACTAAATATGGAATTCAATTTTGAATATTAAAATTATATAAGTAGAAGAAATAAATTTTAATATAAATTTTTAAGACACAACGAAAAAAGACTTTTAGGAAAATAAATTTTAAGCACAAAAATAAAATTATACCAAAATTTAGTATGATAATAATTATTATTTAATAATTACATAATTTATTGTAATGCCTCAACCCCAGTTAACTAGAGTCAGTGCATTATTTTAATACATTGGCATGATTACAAGGAATAAAGTCCCAGAATACCGATCAGTTTAGCAGTCTTGGAAAATAGATTACATACATGAACGTTACATTACACATTAGAAAATAAAACACAACATAAATGATCTATTGAGAACGCCATTAATACTATAACATAACCCTGATTTTTCAATCATAATTCAATTCTTGGAATCCTGAGAAAATTAAAACATAGAAAGGGGTGAGCTCAGATGCTCAGTAAGGATAACAATATAGTAGAAACTTCATAAATAAGCACAAACATTTAAGGCAATGTATAAGACTAAAACAAAATCCTTTTAAACATAAAATTCAACATAATATGGAAAATATACAATAAAATAATTCTATTTACTTATTCACATGGATATTCTACTAGTCTAATAATCGCATTCAATATCGATAGCCACTTTCATAATGATGGAATGCATAATGCCAGACTTTCATAACCACATAGTCAAGGCCTTTTTCCAAGACTAAAAATAAATTTTTCTGCCAAGGCCTTGTGCCAAGACACTAATTTGTATCATTAGACCTACTGATTCATCGAGGAGCTATAGCGTGCTCCACACGTCACTTACTAAGTCCAATGCATTCCTCACATGAAAAGTTTGAAACATAACATAAACATTCATATTAAAACTAGCATACGAAATGTCAATACTTTATCCATAAACTATGAATGGTATAAAAATAGCACATTCACAGTCAAACATAGAATAACTAATTCAAAATAATATGGAAGATTTTATCATAATAAATCAACTTCAAACAAGTTTAAAATCCATCAAAGGATGTTGACATAGATGAAAATGATGAGTAAAATGCTTTGAGATAAATACCCATTTTTCATGTAATCATTTAAAAGTCTCACAATTTATAAAGGAAGTCATTTAAAAGATATTTTTGAATCAAAGTGTCACATACCGCTTTGGAACTTTTGAAGATAATTATCATTTTAAAACATTAATGTCCATATAAATAAATCCTTAAAATCATTTTGAAAACATGGACATTGATTAAAAGTGTTTAGAAAGATAAATCATTAAAAAGTTTAAAATTATGATCTAGTTAAATATAACCTTCCATAAAACCTTGAAATATCCATTTTGAAAACATTTTTATGAAATATGGGTATAGATGATATGTATGTCCCAGAAATAACTTACACATGAACAATCTCAGATAAATAATGAGATTGAGGAAATAACCCTCACCTTGTACTTTACTTTGGTCGAGGGTACATTTAACCTCATGTATAATGACCATTGTATGTTATTAAATTATACCAGAACCATATTAAAATTTATTATATCATACATGATTCATTTATGACTTTATACTACCCATTTAATAATGATTTTCATGTTAAATTAACATTTTAGGTAATAATCGCTTTCTTTATCATACATGTTTTAACTTGTTATTATTGATCGTATAATTTAGATCATGATTTAAATAATTCAAGAATATAAAACTTTATTTATATATCATATATATTTAGAATATAAATATTTATAATAGATAGATATATGAACTGGAAATCACCATTTACAGAGATGGTAGGCCGTACGTACGCATAAACATTATTTCCGTTTTCATATCATATTGAACGGAAGTGAATACGATATATGTAAGTACATACATACATACATATATATCTCCAGTAGCATTATTATGTCATTTATTACATACTTATTAACAATATATATTTTTATAATCATCATTGACTGGTGAACGTGGAAATTAATATCATCGCGCCGTGGAGACGATAATCCGTACGTACGCACGAGCGCCAATATCATTCTTTTGATATTAAAATCATATATAATTGGATGGTATATCAAATATAAAGAATAATTATAATTTTATATTTATTATTTACCTCATTTATACTCATTATTTTACCCATCCAAATGATGAAATGTTTGAATAACAAACTACACCACGACGTGGAGACGGTAAGCCATACGTACGCACATGTGGTGACATTTCACTAATAGGATGGATAAAAATAACAAATATGGTTGTAACATTTTTATAATAACATCACAGTATATATAATATACTAGATTTCTTATTTTATAATGTAAAAAACAAATAAATAGGAAGTGGAAGAAGAAAGGAACTTGAAGGAGGTGATGAAATATTTACCACTTTTTCGGGTTATTCCTTTTGATTTGATCAAAAGGGCTCCTTAGGTTAGATTTTTTACTAAAGGAAGGAATATAATATGAATGGAGGACAGTTGAGAGGATATTTGGGTAGGTTTTGTCTGAGAAAAATGGCTTTGAAGGTGTGAATTTGAGAGAAGGGGGAGTGCCCTTTTATAAGAGGGGTGAGGGGCACCTTAGGAAAAGATTGAAATATTATTTTATAATAAAATCATATTTGGTTTATAATGACTCTAAATTAATCTATTTCTAAGATAAAGTGGTTATGAGTCAAAATCCTCTCAACCAATAGGTTTTAGAGAAGTTTAGGTTACCATTTTAACCTTATCTTTTAGATTTAACTCTAAGTTAAATAATTTAACTTTTACGATGTCTTCTTGTATTCTTACACTATATGGTTAATAAAATTACTATAAACTTCCAAGATAACCTCAAGTGGTTAATTAATGACATATATAATATTATTTAATCCCTTTGGTCGAACCTTACATTTTTAGGAATAGAATATCAATTAATAATATAACATTAGTTTTAAAAACTCTTTTATATCAATTTTGACACTATTTGGTATTTTGTTTTTGTTAAATTCATAACAGCATTACTAATTTGAAAAAAAAATTATGTAATCAACCCTAACAAGTCATATTAACCTATAAAATTAGTGGAATTCATTAAAAGTCTCAAATTAGATTTATTTGGATATTTATAATATCAATTGTTTTAATCTTTCATTAATAAGGTAATTACTGTATCATCATTATGTCATAAATAAGTTTAAATATTTAATGTATAAAAATTATAAATAAAATAAAATTATGTAGGAAATATTTTTATCTTTCTAAAAAATATTTATAGTTGAATTTATATTATGTATAACCCTATATTAAAAATGTTTTAGTTATTAAACTCTGATTTTAAATCTTTTAACTCTACTTTAAATAAAATAATAATAAATGTTATAATATAATCCAAGTGGACCTAAAGGATCATATTTTATTTCTAAGGTTGTTTTTGGTCGAAATAAACTCATCCAATAGAATTATAACATGTGTTAGGGTAATAATAATATCATTTTTACATTTAATTACCTATTTAATTTTAACCGTGTAAATAAAAGTCAAAAATTACTATTCACCAAAAATTATTTTTATCTTATTGAACCAAATTTTACTTACTGATATCAACTGTGTCTCTTGGATTTTTGAAATTCCACTCGCAGAAGCGGTAAAATTAAGTTTTATGCAAATTTGTAAATGCTCCTTGGAGGTGGGTAAAAGAAGGTAAAAAGTTCAATAAAATTTTATATATCTAAACTTATTATAAAATGAATTACATTGAACTTATATAGTTATTATGTATATATTTTTACCTAATATAAATTTAAAGAAAATAAATAATTATTTAAATAAAAAGTCTGTTTTAACCGATAACGCAGTGTTTTTCACTATTCATCAAAAATTGAATGTTTTCAGAAAAATAAAAAATATTCACCCTAAAATAATTTTGATATTACAAATTAAAAAAAGAATTATATTTTACCAACTTAAAAACATAGAAGTTTCATTAATTAATTTAATATTAATTCCCGTTGTCAAAACCAAAAAATCGTATTTTTAAGAAATAATAACTATCAAAAGATTGACACTCATTTATGTCCAATTTCAAAGTGATATAACTTACAATGACTATCATTGGATTAAATGGTAAAAATATAATCTAATTATACTTCCAAACCATTAAAATGTATAATTGAACACTATAAATTATTTTGATTAAAAAAATTGTTTTCAGATAAAATATAATATTTTTCACTATTCACCCAAATATGAAAGTTATCAGAAAAAAACAAAAAAATTATTGAAACAAAATTTTTAGGTTAGGATTATAAAGAAGAATTTTATCTTTTCAAATTGAATATATAAAAGTTTCAAATATTGAATTTAAAAAAGGTTCTCCATTAAAAGGTGGTAAAATTGCATTTTTTAAAAAATAGTTCTTTTATCTGAAAAAAATGAATTTGTTCTTACATTATGTCTAAGAAACTTATAATATGGATTCTAAAATTATAAGGATTATATAAAGTTCAAAATTCAGTTAATACTATTCATAACCGCTTTTGAACGACTACTTTGGTAAGTCGTGGTGCACTTGAACTCGGTGTTGCATATAGTGAAAGTTATTGAATTACTTTGAAGAAGTAGCGTACTACGAAATCTTGGGGTGTTACATTCTTCCCTCCTTCAATAAATTGCATCCTCGCAATTTGAAATTGTTCTTCGAAAATAAAAGGTTGAAAATAGAAAATACCTTTATGGAAAACCCACATCAGAAATTGGGTTAATAAAATTTAGTCTTAATAAGAGGAAAAGGGAAATGAAAGGGTCACCACCAAATTATGATCTCAATTATGAGAACATTGGTGGAAATTAAAGACACATAATTCAAGGGAAAATGTAAATATTTATAGGTAGTGATTGAGGTCATCAATTACAAACAAGTGTAAAATTGAGGGCCTCAAATCCATGAATCTATGATGATTTAAAATACCATTGGTTCAACAAAACATAAGGTATTAGGATAACACATTTTTGGTTTTAAGATCCATTCCATAAATTTTAAGAATTAATTTATCCATATAATAAGTGGAAAAATATATATGTATATATATACATGACAAGTAGAGTTTCATCCTTCAACTAATATCTACCACAAACTCATCTTTCACTCTAAAAGATTTCAAAAACAATATTCTATTTATTTTAATCATATAGGGTTCCAATAAAAATGAATTTATAATTCACATATCAGACCCTTTAAAAAACTACATTATACAATCCAGGGACTTCACATAGTCCAGTGGTAGGTGATAAATCTCAATCGCACTATGGTTATGGGTTTGATTCTGGCAGCTTTGTCCGACACGACGAGTTTTCACACGGTTTTCGTGTTGTCCTTTTATAAAAATAACCTCTCAAACTTAATCCATTCCAGCCTTTAGACTTATCCAAAATACATCTATCCAAACTCATAGTCCAAAACTTATAAGGAAATTAAACACAATTAAGGTCCTTTTTTCCACATAATAACATGTGAACACCTTCATCATGTATTATTTTAAAACATGGTAACACCCTGAATTATGATAAAACCTTATTGATTACATTCATGCTCCCTTATTACTTATAGAATACTGGATATACTTCTTCCATCCAAAAATTTTGTAAACTCCAACAATGATGGAATATAAAAATCATTAATCAGTTTCAAGGCAGTCAAGAATATCTAATATAATTTATCCAAATCAAACATGTATTATTCCAAAATCACTACCTCAGTATCAGAACCATATTGTGGTTTATCTTTCTATGAACCATATATTTTACAAAAATTTAACCTTTTATTGAGTCACTTTTCTTGGTTCCACACAATCTCAAGTCCTTAATGAAATAGTACTACAATACAATCCTTATATACTCCATAATTATTATAACCAGTACATCGTTGATACAACACTCAAATGACATAATTATTTAATAACAACATTAGAACTCTAATCATTCTTCCTCATCTATGGTAGTATCATAACTTGATTATTATCCAATAGCATTATTTTGGGCATACTCAGATGATTTGGACATTGGTTCCCATAGTGTCCCAACTCCTTATAGATGAAGCATTGTACATTTGAAACCTTTTTCTCACCCTTGCAGTCACGCACTTGTTGTCCTTTTTCTCCACACTTATAACAAACCCCCATTCCCTTCAGGAAAGTTCCAGGTTGTTTCTTCCCACACTTATCACATATGAGAAAATTATTCTTTTTCCCTCTTCCCTTTATCCATCTTTCTCTCTTCCATAATTTTCTTCTCTTACTTCCCTTAAAATCCATAGGACTCAGTAAATTCTTTACTTATCTTATTAACACATGATACTATTTCTTCATATGTTGCGAATACATGGGAGACTATTTACCTTCTAAATTTTGGCTTAATACTGTGAAAGATATGATCCTTCTTACTCTTTGGATTATACGTATTTATGGAGTTCAAATTACTTCTACTGGGAACCATTTCTATATAATGGAATGCACTATGTTAGTTTATGAATTTCAATGAATAATACCAAACTTGTAAAATAAATAACGTAAATTGAACAGTTTATGGATATAATCCATAATCATAAAAATATTTTCTTTGAGGAATTATATACTCATAAAACCTTCATAATGGTTTGTAAATAAAATGAGAATTATCCTAATCATATCCCCTGGGATTTTCGTGACCAAGAGTGCATCAAGGCCCGTTGTCGTGCACCAGTTCCCGTTGGAGTCTAGATCAAAAAGGTGTTTTCGGGTTTTACCCCTAGGTACATCTGTGCCAAAGCTGGATCTACCTTCTTGTATCCAGACAAGGATGTATTTCCTCGAAAACTCACAAAATCTCTACAATACCAAAATTCTAGGAAGTTATTCTATACTAATCCTCAAAATCTATTTTAGGGTAATGTGCTCTAATTAGAGTTTATCTAAATCTAGTTTCCAAGCTTATTGCTAAACTTACTCTGATACCAACTGTAACGCCCCGACCCCAGTTACCCAGAGTCGGTGAATTATTTTAATACATTGGCATGATTACAAGGAATCAAGTCTTGGAAGACCGATCAGTTTTGTAGTCTTGGAAAATAGATTACATACATGAATGTTACATTACACATTTGAAAATAAAACACAACATAAATGATCCTTTTATAATGCCATTAATCCCCTATCTTAACCCTTCTTTTCAATCATAATACACTTCTTGGAATCCTGATAAAATTAAAACATAGGAAGGGGTGAGCTCAGATGCTCAGTAATGATAACAATATAGCAGAAACTTCATAAATAAACATACACATTTAAGGTAATGTATAAGACTAAAACAAAAGCCTTTTAAACATAAACTTGAGCATAATATGGAAAAGATACAATAAAATAATTCCATTTACTTATTCACATAGATATTCTACTAGTCGAATAATCACATGCAATATCAATAGTCACTTTCATAATGATGGAATGCATAATGCCAGACTTTCACAACCACATAGTCAAGCCCTTGTGCCAAGACTACAAATAAATTTTTTTCCAAGGCCTTGTGCCATGACACTAGTTTGTCTCATGAGACCTACAGATGCATCGAGGAGCTATAGCAGGCTCCACCCGTCACTTACTAAGTCCAATGCATTCCTCATATGAAAAGGTTGAAACATAATATAAACATTCGTATTAAAACTAGCATATGAAATGTCAATACTTTATTCATAAAACATGAATGGTATAAAAATATCACATTCATAGTCAAAAATAAAATAACTCATTAAATATAATATGGAATATTGTATCATAATAAATCATCTTCAAACAAGTTTAAAATCCATCAAAGGATGTTGATATAGATGAAAATGATGAGTAAAATGCTTTAAGAGAAATACACATTTTTCATGAAATCATTTAAAAGTCTTAGAATTGATAAATTAATTTAAATAATATTTTTGAATCAAAGTGTCCTATACCACTTTGAAACTTTTTAAAAGAATTATCATTTCAAAACATCCATGTCCTTATAAATAAATGCTTAAAATCATTTTGAAAACATGGGCATTGATTAAAAGGGTTTAGAAAGATAAATCTTTAAAATTTTTAAAATGATGATCTAGTTAAATATACCCTCTCATAAAACCTTAAAATATCCCTTTTGAAAACATTTTTATGAAATATGGGTATCGATGATAAGTATGTCCCAGAAAGTACTTACACATGAACGATCTCGGATAAATAATGAGATTGAGAAAATAACCCATACCTTTTCCTTTGGTCAAGGGTATGTTTAACCTCCTATATATTGACCATTGTATGTTATTAAATTATACCATAACAATATTAATATTTATTATATCATACATGATTCATTTATGAATTTATACTACCCATTTAATAATGATTTTCTTGCTAAATTAACGTTTCAGGTAATAATCACTTTCTTTATCATACGTGTTTTAACTTGTTATTATTGATTGTATAATTTAGATCATGATTTAAATAATTCCAGAATATAAACCTTGATTTATATATCATATATATTTAGAATATAAATATTTATAATAGATAGATATATGAAATGGAAAACACTGTTTATGGAGACGATAGGCCGTACGTATGCATAAACTTTGTTTCTGTTTTCATATCGTATTGAACAGAAGTGAATAAGATATATGTAAGTAAATACATACACATATATGTATCTCCAGTAGCATTATTATGTCATATATTACATAATTATTAATAATATATATTTTTATAATCATCATTTAATGGTGAATGTGGAAATGAATCTCATCATGCCGTGGAGACTGTAATCTGTATGTACGCATGAGTGAAAATATCATTCTTTTGATATTAAAATCATATATATTTGGATGTTATATCATATATAAAGAATCATTATAATGTTATTATACCCATCCAAATGATGAAATGTTTGAATAAAAAACTACACCATGACATGGAGACGGTAAGCCATACGTACACACATGTGGTGACTTTTCATTTATAGGATGGATAAAAATAACGAATATGGTTGTACAATTTTTATAATAACATCACAGTATGTAGAATATACTGGATTTATTATTTTATAATGTAAAAAACAAATAAATAGGAAGTGGAAGAAGAAAGGAACTTGAAGGAGGTGATGAAATATTTACCCCTTCTTCGGGTTATTCCTTTTGATTTGATCAAAAGGGCTCCTTAGGTTGGATTTATAACTAAAGGAAGGCCTCTATGATGAATGAGGGACAGTTGAGAGGATATTTCGGCAGGGGTTTTCCGAGAAAAAAGGCATTTAAGGTGTGAATTTTAGAGAAGGGGGAGTGCCATTTTATAATAGGGGTGAGGGGAACCTTAGGAAAAGATTGAAATATTATGTTATAATAAAATCATATTCGGTTTATAATGACTCCAAATTGATTTATTTCTACAATAAAGTGGGTATGGGTAGAAATCCTCTCAACCAATAGGTTTTAGACAAGTTTAGGTTACCATTTTAACCTTATCTTTTAGATTTAACTCTAAGTTAAATAATTTAACTTTTACCCTATCTTCTTGTATTCTTACACTATATGGTTAATAAACTTACTATAAACTTTCCAAGAGAACCTCAAGTTATTCATTAATGACATATATAATATTATTTAAGCCCTTTTCCAAACCTTATATTTTTAGGAATATAATATCAATTAATAATATAATATTATTTTTAAAAACGCATTTATGTAAATTTTGACACTATTTGGTATTTTGTTTTTGTTAAATTTATAACAGCATTATTAGTTTGAAAAAAATTTATTTAATCAATTCATAACATGTCATATTAACCTAGAAAATTAGTGTAATTCATTAAAAGTCTCAAATTAGATTTATTTGGTATTTATAATATCAATTGTTTTAATCTTTCATTAGTAAGGTAATTACTGCATCATCATTGTGTCATAAATAAATTTAATTATTTAATGTCAAAAAATTATAAATAACATACCATTATGTAATAATTTTTCTTATCTTTCTAATGAATATTTATAGTCGAATTTATCTTATCTATAACCCTATATTAATAATGTTTTAGTTATTAAACTTCGATTTTAACTCTTTTAACTATTCTTTAAATAAAATAATAATAAATGTTCTAATATAATCCAAGTGGACCTAAAGGATCATATTTTATTCCTAATGTTTTTTTTGGTCTAAATACACTCATCCAATAGAATTAGGACATGTGTTAGGGTATTAATAATATCTTTTTTACTTTTAATTATCCTATTTACTTTTAACCATGTAAATAAAAGTCAAAAGTTACTATTCATAAAAAATTATTTTTATCTTATTGAACCACATTTTACTTACTAATATCAACCGTGTCTCTTGTATATTTGAAATTCCACTCACAGAAGCGGTAAAATTATGTTTTATGCAAATTTTTAAATGCTCCTAGGAGGTGGGTAAAAGACGGTAAAAAGTTCAATAAAATTTTATATATCTAAAATTATTATAAAATGAATTAAATTTAAATTTTATAGGTATTATGTATCTATTTTTATATAATATAATTTTAAATAAAATAACTAATTATTTAAATAAAAAGTCATTTTTAACCGATAACGTAGTGTTTTTCACTATTCATCAAAAATTGAAAGTTTTCAGAAAAATACCAAAAATTCACCCTAAGATTATTTTGATATTACAAATTCAAAAAATATAAGTTGCATTAATTAATTTAAAATTAATTCGAGTTGTCAAAACCAAAAAAAGTGTATTTTTGAGAAATAATAACTATCAAAAGATTGACACTTGTTTATGTCCAATTTCAAAGTGGAATTACTTACAATGACTTTCATTGGATTAAATAGTAAAAATATAATCTAATTATACTACCAAACCATTAAAATTTATAATTGAACACTATAAATTATTATGATTAAAAAAGTTGTTTTCAGTTAAAATATAGTATTTTTCACTATTCAGCCAAATATGAAAGTTATCAGAAAAATACAAAGAATTTATTAAAACTAAATTTTTATGTCCGGATTCTAAAGAAGAAGTTTATATTGTCAAATTAAATATATAAAAGTTTTAAATATTGGATTTAAAAAAGGTTCTCCCTTAAAAGGCGGTAAAAGTGCATTTTTTGAAAATTACTTCTCTTATCTGAAAAAATGAATTTGTTCTTACATTATGTCTAAGAAACTCATAATATGGATTTTAAAATTATAAGGATTATATAAAGTTCAAAATTCAGTAATACTATTCATAACCGCTTTTGAACGGTTAGTTTGGTAAGTCGGGGTGCACTTGAACTCGGGGTTGCGTGTAGTGCAAGTTATTGAATTACTTTGGAAAATAACATACTAGGAAATCTTGGGGTGTTAAATTTATAACTAAATGAGACTTATTTTAATTTAATATAAAACCAAAAACATAGTTATAATTTTAAATTAATTTATTTAATAAAAAGAAATGATAGTTTTACAAAAATCGGTATCTTTTACTATTCACTTTAAAATAAATATTTTTTGAAAAATCCCAAAAAATTATTCAATGATAATTTTGACGTGAATATTTTAAAAAATAATTTCATTTTTTAATATTAAAATTCTAAAATTTATAAATTAATATTTTAAATAAAACCATATAATACCTAGAATTGAATTTAACAAGAATAAAAGTATTTTCTTTTTTGATTGAAAAATTACTTAATATTATTATAATGAATATAATATATAAAATATAATTCCTTAATATTAATAAAGCATGCAATTAATTTTCTATCACCTGGTTTTTCACATGTGTCACATATGCACCTAGGAGAAATCCCCCAAAAAAGGCTGGATGAGTGTGAACTCAATCTTCACTCTCATGCACAACGAGTGGGATTAAGAATGAACACCTGTATGGACACCCCCATGTGATATTATATAGTTAATACAATTCTATTTACAAAACATTAAAAATGATTTATTATGTTAAATAATTAGGTTAATTAATATGAGATAACCTAACCCAATGAAATTTTGCTTGAAACGAGAGTTATTTAGGATAAACTAAAAAATAATGTAATAATTTCAAAGAATAAAACATTTTAATGTTAAAACATTCATGTAATCATCAAAAAATAATTATCTTAAGGTGTTCATCAATCATGATTAAATCCTTTTGGTTTTAGTAATGGATGGATCCCAAATGAACCAAGTCAACAATGTATTCCATGGACAATGTGGAGATTGTCCTAAAGAGAAACCAAATGGGATTAGAGTTAGAGTGATAAATCATGGGATCGTTCGAAACCATCTATCACGAATTATAATTAACAACATGAGTATAGTTTAGTTCTAAAACACACCAAGTAAGAGAAGGATGGAATCTCATGGAATTTTTGGGGATAAATATGATGAAGAGAAGAAGATTCAATTTTATACATGTAAAAAATAAAAAAAATAGTTTCCAAGAAAAAATGAAGTAATTAGTTAACATGATGGATATAAAAGATGTATATCCTGGTCATACTTAATATATTATGGTTGAAACCTCATTTGATATTATATATTGAGTTCATATATTTTAGATATCCTTAACTAATTCATTATTAAGTTATAATTAAAATTTTGTGGATGCCATTTATTTATGTGGGGGAGAATGTAAAACTTTGATATTTTAAATTATATTTTCTTTTAAAACCTAATGTGTTCAATATATTTTTTCACACAAAACACCAAACCACAAAGAATCACAAAAAATTATATTACCATTAAAAGGTATTCATATTATTGGTTACTAAAAATAGAGGTCATCAAATTATGAAATACATATATATATAAATATAAAACATGTGTAGAAATGAATGGTTTAAGTATTATAAACCTTATCTCAACCAACTCTATTATTTTTTATTTTTTATTCTTCTTTAAATGTGAAACATGTGTTCTCTTTATATTAAGTTGAAATATTTAGAAAAAATTCTTTCCCACAACTTATAAAAGGGGCCTCACACCACCCCATCAATAAAACTAAAAATATTCATTTTCATCATAAAATTATACCCTTATTCTTTTTTATATAATATTATTCCTTTTTTCTTGAGCCTTTAGTCACAAAATATTTATCTAATACCTCCACTTCCAATGATTCTTCTAAAGGAAATCCCAAGTCCTCAATGTGAGTACTCTTCCCCCTAACATCTTTTATTTTATTTCCAACCTTTCTAAATATAATTTTATAATTACTATATAAATAAATAATTATTTTTCTTATACTAAATTTTATTATTTTACGAGAATAAAAATTAACCATATTTCCACTTTTCCATTAAGAAAAATGAAACCGCCATTCGTGCATTATGAGGACTACCACATCCATCAAGCGATAACTTCTATTTTTCACTACCATATCTCTTTTCTAATTATAAGAGTGAAATTGAAGAAAAATTTTAACATATATAATATAATTATAATTATTAAGAGGAAAATTATAATCTACCAACTTCCCTCTCATTCTTCGAGAAATGAAAATGTTAACCATACATTTTGTGGACTACCACCTCCATGAAGAAATATATCTCATTTTTCATCTAGTTTATTTCTTATTTATTAAAATATATTCAAATAAGATTCTTTACCTTAAAAGTATCCAAATTATATCATTATTATTCTATGAGAATGATATTATTCCTAAAAGAAAACACATTAATATTCATAATCATCGATTAATTATGGTATGTTCATGTTTTGGTCTGTCACAAACCAACCTAAGATGTCCATCTATTAGATGCCTAAGCCAGTCAACAAAAGGCTCTGAGGGATAATCTCGACCCCTAAAATCTAGAAACAAGAACCAAAATATTATATACATACATTGTGAATGATTTCTCCCTTGAATCATAGTAAAATTATAGAATAAAAACTAATGAAAATAAGTAGGAATCATCTGCATATTAGACATTTGTGCTAAATTAGATATGTAGAAAATATACTATAAATACGTAAAAAACATTAAGCATACACTCCCTATGCTTCCCCAAACTCCCACCCATGTAAAGAAAACTATAGCCGCCTCTAGTTCCCTCTTGGATTTCTATAGATATCACTACCCTCCATCCATAGAAAGTAATAAAATCATAAATGTCGAAAGGAAATAATATGAAGGGCCCAAAATAGAAATCATGTAAAAGTAAAATAATGTCATGTGAAATCAGTTAAATGGAAACACATTCCAAATAAAATAAAATAAAACTAACCTCATATAAATCAACACTCTTAAGAGTCTCCAAAACCTAGATAAGAGCATCAAACTAAAATGATAGATTATCAGGATCTAAAACTCAGTAGTCATGCTAAAAATTAACCACACCCCATGCATAAAATTTAAAATAAAGATCTAATTATTGATAGTTTTGGAAGTAGGAATATAAAATTGGATTTTCTTACTTAATTTCATTTAAAAATTATAACAACTAAAATTGGTTATATAAAATTTCTACTTTTATTATTTTAAATGAAAAAAATTACATAAAAAATTTTAATAGGTGTAGTGGCCTAACTGAAACAAGATTAGAGCCAATGTCTTGCTAGCATTACATTGGTATAAGATATAAGGAAATCAAATCCCAAAGGACCAAACAATTTAGTAATATTGATAAACTAGATACATACATGCGTCTTGTATTGAAAATTAATACAATAATTACAATATATATTTTTTATAATAATTTTATTCTATCTATAAAATAATTTCATATATTTCTTAGTACACTTTATGGAATACAGGGTAAAGGGAAAAAAATAAGGGTGATCTCAAATGACCAGTTTGGGTAAAGTACAACAGAAGTAATAGTGAATCAATGAGAATAATCAACATAGAAAGGTAAATAACTGAAAACACATTCTATTTAAATAATATTTTAAAAATAAAATTCATCCATATATTTTGTAATAGTGAAAATTATATAGATAATAATAATTTAATACCGAATGAAGAAAATTATAAAATGTTGGACACCATGTTTGAGTCACATGAAAACCAATACTGTCAAGACCTTTCATAAGATGGTTTTAAACTACAGGTATAAACCTGTTTATTTTAGCCAACTGATTTGTATCATGAGAACCTGCTGATGAATTAAGGGGATATATAAATATTTTCCCCCACCGGTCTCTACATATCCAAATCATTCTTCATATATTGAATAATCAATTTTATTAATAAACAATCTGCCTTATCATTAAATAACTGTATTGAGAAAAGGATATATATTTATCAATATTTCTCTAGTCAATAAAATAACATTGAAATTAAAACACTATATATAGAAATTAGATGTGGTTTAGGATATAATAATATCCATGATGAATGTTATGGATAATTAAATGAAATTTAATTTCTAGTAAAACATGTTTAACCCATGAAAAAGAAACGGGTTCCTTAATAATCTCTTTGAAACAATAATAATTCATGAAAAGAAATAATGATGATGGTATCAATACAAAATATCCCTAGTGGGGGATAATTAAAAATAAGTGTAGTTGATGTCGATAAATGGAAATCCCATTAAAGTACCATTAAAACATTCTTGAGGAAAATAATATTTAAAAATTCAAAGTGCCTCATACCACTTTGAAATGTTTGAACCATAATCCTTATGAAGGAATAACTGTTGGTCATGTATTGTCTCAACAATACTATATAATTTGTTATGATTTTTATGCTCACAAATACCCTTGATTATTTTATTAATTATTTTACTTTAAGTGTATTTTAGGGAATTAATATTCTTTATAATATTTATTCTCAAATTATTTTCAAGATTTTACTTCACAAGGAATATCTATTAAAGTTTTCGGGATGCATTTTAAGAAATCTAGAAACAATGTTCATATCCTATGTGTATAAGAATAACATAAGGAATAAACCCTATGATTTGTACAACGTGTATGGATCATGAAACTTATGTTTTTATTCAACATTACACTGGAAGAATAAAGTATGGTATATCAACTCTATGTTCAAGATAATATGTATAGTTAATCAACCCTACATTATCATAAAAGTATGGTTAAAGAACCTTACATTTTAAAGGAAACTTATATTTGTCAAGAGGAGAAAGTATGGTTAAAGAACCCGATGTAATAATGAACCTTATGTTTTAGAGAGAAACATATGGTTCATCAACCTTACATTTATGACAAACCATACATTTTCAACCTTACATTCGAGATATGAAAACTACATAGTTTAACCCTACGTTTGGTATTTTTTTTTATTTATGAAGGAACCCTACATTTTACTTTTTAAAATCAGAGATTTAATTTCCTATTTTTTATCTAATATTTATGTAATGGTCTGGATGATATTTCAGGATATTTTAATGTTTTTTCTCAACTGATTTAAAGCTCATTATATTTTATTCAAAGAACTATATTCAATGTAGAAAATCACATCTATTCTTAAGGGAATTTATGAATCCCCTTTTTTATTTTGAATTTGAATTTATATGGTTTATCATGAATATTTTGTGGATCTATAATTATGAAGAAGGATATTTTCTTTTTATATTCTAAAATGTATCATTTTTAACACACATGATTTTCTAAAGAGAATTTTTTTTCATATACAATCATACTCTGGTGAAAATATTTTTACAGTGCTATAATGAATGAACAACTATGATAGAGGAAAATACTTTGGAGATATACATGTCCTATCTCATTCTTCTAAAATCTTGTTTCTGCTCTGTTTTATTGATGCTTTTAAATTTAAGATCTTTGTGCAACTATGATCACTTTCGACTCGTTCTCTCTTAAAGTATCTTATTTCTGAAGAATAAGATCAATATACTATCAATTATTTTTACTGCAATTTTTAAGAATGGCCCATTATCAACAAATCAAGATCTTTTTATTTATTAGAGTTTCATCTACTCATACTTAGTTGTGATGGAGTATCAACTTCTCGGTCTAAGCTATGGTTTTTTCGATTCTATGTTAAAAAACTAGACAGATATATTTTTTTATCCTTGTTGTAAATGTGTCAACTATCTACAATTAGTTGTGTAATTTCAGTCTTATGATAAGAGGACCATACTAATGAAATTCACTAAGCTCGTAGAGAGATCATTTGGTATAGTGGAAAAGGGGATCTTTGTTCCTTGAACCACTATAAAAAGGTGTGTTCTTTATTTCTGTTTATCCACTGCTTATATTTCATATAGAAGAAAAAATTGCATATCTATATAATTACATACGGTGTTAAAATCCATAATTTTAGAATATTTCTGAAAAGACACAAGTCATCCCCATTTTTATTGCTTTATTTTATTCTAAACTAACCATTAGTATCAAAAGAAAGATTTTGGATAAAGCTATAGCAAGATAAAAGTTCAAGGTATATAAAAAAATAGAAAAAGATGATCCTAGAGAAGAAATTTCTATGGTACATGCTCTATACCTTAATGGAAATAATTATGGGTTCTATAAATCAAGTATGATCATATATATGAAGAATCTTGGATTCATAGTCTACTAAAAAATTGTTACTCCTTATAAGATTCCTAAAAAACTAGAAACTTAGGATACAACAATAGAGGACGAATATGATATTAATTCAAAGGTAATGCATTCTATTATCTACAGTCTTGGACCAGATGAATTTAATTAAGTATCACAATGTCCTACTACCTATGATATGTGGAAAACCATTTCATTTGTATATGAAGGAATAAACAATGTAAGACAGATGAGATATACTACTGCTAAATTGAAATTTGACACATTTTGAATGATTGATGGAGAAAGAATCAAGAAAATGAATAGAAGGCATATAGAAATGGTCAACAATATTACAGCCTTTGAAGAACCCATCAAACAATATGATCAAGATTTGGAAGTATGTAGAGCAATACTTTCTAGATGGAATGGAATATCTGCTGCTATTTTCCAATAATCACCTATCAAGGATTTGACAATGAAAGAGACAATTGGGACAGTGATGATGTATAAAGAAGAAATACAAGATGAAGTTGAAGATCATAAAATTATAGTGAAGAAGGAAAATATTTTTTTAAAAGTGACATCTCAGAAGAATAATAGAAGAACAAAGAAATAAGTCAAAGAAGAGAAGAATTCATATTCCTAAAATTCTGAAATGGAACTGGCTTATCTAACCATACAATTCAGAAAATTATACAAGAAGAAAACATGTTTCAAAAAATCCTTCTAGAGAAAGAACCAAGAGAGGTTTGATGATATGAATGTAAGAAATTAGGTCATATCAGACCTTATTTTCCTCAGCTAAAACATGAAAAGAAAAGGCCATAAAAGAGATATCAAAAAAATACAAGTTATGAGACTAAAGGAAAAAAGAGAAATAAAAGCTACATATAGTATATATGAGGACTCCAACAACTCTTAAAAAGTCTGATTCAGAAAAAGTGTAATCAAATCTAAAAGACAACATGTTTATTATGTAAAATGAATAAGAAGAAAAGGTACAAACTTATTACTCTTCTGATTCTAATAGTGGATCAAATAAAAAATTAGCTGCCTACTGCTCAATGCTTGAAGAAAAATATGATTCTTTGTTAAAGAAGCATAAATTTTTGAAAAATATTCCTAATATTGTTTTAGGAGAAAGAGATACCATGATAAAACAACATAAATAATTAGTTGATAAATTCAACTCATCTACGAAAAACAACATTGATTATGAAAAATTAATCAAATAATTATAGGATGAAGTAGAATATTATAAGAGTGTTGTAATTAATTTTATAAAAGGAGAAAAATTACTAAATGAGATTCTAGGAAATAATGTCATCAAAAGATAAATATTTGGAATATTAAGTAAGGGTGAGAAATATAAATTGTATAAAAATTATTTTTCCCCAATTCAAAAAATGCTATTTGTTATTACTGTGAAATTAAATGGTATATCAATAATAATTGTTATTTTAGAAATCCAAAAATTAGTGGTATTGAAATAGATTTTATTTATAATTTTTTTTATGAATTATGTGATATAAATTAAGGAAATATAAATAAAATCTAGATTCCCATATCACTACTAGCTAACACTGTAGGGCCCAAGAAAGTGTGGGTACAAAAACAAAAAAAATTAATTAATTTTTCAAATAACAGACCACATGAAAAAAATTTATATATTATATAGAGAGTGGTTGTTCAAGACATATGATTGGATATCCATCAAATATTCATACACTGACTCAAATGGATGGAGGTTTTTTCACTTTTGGTGATAATGACAAAGGAAAAAATGTTGGAGTTGGAACTGTTGGAGATCTATAGACTATCTCAATCAGTAAAGTACTATATATACAAGGGATAAAGAACAATCTAATAATTATTTATCAGCTTTGTGATGATGGTTTTTATTTTTATTTTTCTAACAATTCTCTCACTATTTTTAAAGATAAATTTCTCAAATTTAAATCACCTATAACTGACAATGTTTATACTTTGGACTTAAATTCCTAATGTAAGAAAAAGTTGAATTGTTTATCTACAAAGAAAAATGAGTCATGGATCTAGAATAGGAGACTTAGTCATTGAAATATATATTCATTACATAAATTATCTAAGAAACCTTTAGTTTTTGATTTTCCTATTCATAAGTTTGATAATGAAAGATTCTATAATGCATTCCAAATTGGAAAACAATAAAAATCTTCTTTCAAATATGCTAACAAAATTGATAAATCTAAACCTTTAGAACTTATCCATATGAATCTGTTTGGACCATCAAGAGTATCAAGTTTGGATGTTAAATTATATGTTTATGTTTTAGTTGATGATTATTCTAGATTTACTTGGGTTTATTTTCTAAAATTCAAAAGGGAAGTTTTCACTATTTTTTAAAGTTTTTGTAAAATTGTTTAGAATGAAAAAGGTGTTAAAATAATTTCATTAAGAAGTGATCATGGTGGAGAAATTTAGAATAAATAATTTAATTATTTTTTTATCAAATATGGGTATTAAACATACCTTCTCTACACCAAGAATACCTCAAAAAAATGGGATTTTTAGAAGGAGAAATAAAACTATTCAAGAAATGGAAAGGACTATACTAAATGAATACAGTCTTCATACCTATCTTTGGGTAGAATCTGTAAGTAAATCCTGCTATATCATGGATATATTTTTAATTTGTCCTATTATAAAAAAGACACCCTATGAACTTTATAATAATGAAAGCCAAAAGTAAAATACTTTAATGTTTTTGGATGCAAGGTGTATATCTTGAACACCAAGGATAATCTTGTTAAGTTCGATCCAAAATCTGATGAAGGAATATTTTTAGGATATTATGCTAACTCTAAAGACTATAGGGTGTTTAATAAAAAGTCAAGTGCTGTTGAAGAATCAGTTCATATGAAGCTTGATGAAACTGACCATTCATTAAAGAAAAAGATCAAACTGATAAAGTTACTGACTTGTTTGACAACATGGGACTTTAAACCCTGAAATATGATTTTGACAATGATATTAATAAAATTAAGTCTAGTTCAGAAGAACATGATATTGGATAACTCAAAAGTGTATTTCCTAGAAAGTCTATAACCCTAAAGATCCATCCTTTAGAAATTATTATAAGAGACCTAGACACAGGTATAGAAACCAGAATAAATGTAGGAAACTGAGCCAAATTATTTTCCTTTATATCCCAGTTAGAACCAAGGACTTTAGAGGATGCCTTAGATGATGATATTTGGATGTTATCTATGCAACAAGATCTAAACCAATTTAAGAGGAATGAATTTTGGGAACTAGTAGAGAGACCAACCAATTATCCAGTTATTGGAACCAAGTGGGTCTTTAGAAACAAATCGGATAATCAAGGGATCATTATTAGAAATAAAGATAGATTAGTAGTTAAAGGTTATAATCAGGAAGATGGTATAGATTATGATTATACTTTTACTCCTGTATCTATATTAGAATCAATAAGAATCATTTTAGCCTATGCATCTCATTTTAATTTTAAATTATATAAAATGAATGTAAAATCTACCTTTTTAAATAGATATTTAATGTTGGAAGTTTATGTTGAATAAAATTATGGTTTTGAAAATCCTAAAAAACCGAACTCTCTTTTTAAACTTACTAAATCTCTATATGGCCTTAAACAAGAACCTAGAGCTTGGTATAAATGATTAAGTTCTTTTATTTTGAAAAATTGATATACTATTAGATTGGAAGAAAGAACAATTTTTAGAAAACTATTTTATCTAATATTTTATTAGTTTAAATTTATATTGATGCTATTATTTTTTATTCAAATAATAAAAATCTTTGTAATTATTTTTAAAAATTAATGAAAAATGAATTTTAAATGAGTATGATAGGAGAACTTAATTTCTTCTTAGGATTTCATATTTATCAAAAAGATAATAGATTTTTTTTTTAAATCAAAGTAGTTATATTATTGATTTATAAAAACAGATTGGACTTAAAAACAACAAGACATATACAATACCCATGTGTACCAATATAAAACCGGATTTGGATGAAGTTGGAAAACCAATGGAAAAAAAATTATATAGAGTTATGATTGGTAGTTTGTTAAATATTACTACTAGCAGAATAGAAATTATGTTTTCTATGTGCTTATGTGATAGATTTCAATAAAATCCAAAATAATCCCATCTTACTATTGTTAAAGGAATTTTCAAATATTTAAAAGGGATTGTTTTTCAATGTATTCTTTACCCCAAAACATATGATTTTAATTTAACATCATATTTAGATGTTGATTTTTGAGGTTGCAGATTATATAGAAAACATACCTCATGAACCTATCATTTTTAAAGAAATTTTTAGTATCTTGGTAAATTAAGAAAAACCACTCATTTTCTCTTTCAACAGCCGAGGTAGAATATGTTTCTACTAGCAGTTTCTTTTCATAAGTGTTGTGGATGAAACAAACTATACTAAAATTTGGATTTAATTTTAATAGTATACATATTTTATGTGATAATAATAGCGCTATAAATATTTCAAAAGATCCTATAAGTCATTCTAGGACTAAGCACAATGATATAAGGCATCATTTTCTAAGATATCATGTTCTTAAAAATGAGATATATTTATAATTTGTTAATACTGAATATAAATTAGCTGATATTTTCACTAAACCACTTCCCACTGCTAGTTTTGAATGTATTAATGGGAAGTTAGGTTTATTTAATTTTAATTAAACTTTTATGATATTATTTAAATTTAATAATTTTTTATTTCTAACAATTTTTTTTTATTTTTTTTCTTTCGAAATTATTATTTTTCTTGTTTTCTTAAATAAATACTTGCTCATTTTTATAATCATGTGTTTTCAAAAAAATTAATGATTACCCTATGTAACTAGCATGAGAAACTAGGCCACAACATTATCTATTAGAAAAACATTGAATTACCTTACCCCTTTGTTCCCCAAACTGTTTCACCTACCAAAACCTTTATCTTTATTTGAAACCCTAGAATATGAAAACCATCAATCTTCATATTCTCAGAAATGGAAAAGACTAAGAGAAACTATTAGGGAGAATCCAGTTACCTGAAGTTTCAATGAGTTCCATCAAGAAAGATTCTTCATGGATAGGTCATATATTTCGAATGGATTTACCAAACAAACCTTCTACTTAATAAATAACTAGCATTTCAATGTTTGGAATTTTTATTCAATGAATAAAATACATATTTTTTATGAGATAAAACTTAAACATTAATATAGTAGTGTTGAGTTTAGTTTTAGTGAAACCAAAGATACTTTCTTTTTGAGAATAAAAGACATAGAGTTTTCAATTTCTTCAGTCAAAATAGATCAGATTTTGAAATGTCTTTATAAAGGAATATTCTAATTTGATCTCAGATCAATTGGAAATAATGATCATAAGTATTCATATATAATTTCCTTTCTATTTGGATTGAAAAATATAAGGAGAATATTTTTTAAGGATCTTGAGGTAGATTAGAAAGTATTAGTTAAGCTTATTCAAATTATAATTTCTCTGAGAGTAGCTGAAATGGAGAAAATTTTATATCCAGATATGGACATCATGTTTTTTCCATCAACGATATAAAGTTAAAATTTTCAAGATACATGTTGAGATATATGAATTATTATTTCCAATCAGAAGCTCGAATGTATTTTTTCCCTTATAAAAGGACACTTTTACTGATTTTATTAAGGAATCATTTGATTTTTCTTCTTGACACAAGAGTAAAATGTCATAATAGTAATGTAATGAATGATGGTACTCTAAGGAAGTTTGATTTTTATTATAGTACTATGAAAGGAAATATTATGCTAGTTGTTATAGATGACCAACAAAAGTCTGGATCATTTGCTCAGGAGGAGAAAAGTGCTACAAAAAATAAAGGAATCAAAGAATCCATGAATGAAGGTGTCTTTATGTCTGCTGATAGAAAATTAAGATTTGATTGTGCATCAAACCAAGAATAAGAAGAAGAAGAATCTGTAGAGGATATTTTTATGAAACTAAGAAATAGATAAGAACCACCACCTAAAGAGACAATGTTACGATTAGGAGAAGCTAACCATTCAGTTTATTTAGAAGAACTAGTATATGGAAGGGTTCAACAAACTGAAATTCAGGTTTTAGATCTTTAGGATGTTCATAAACCAGTTGATTAGGTTTGAGAAGAAGCTATTCTAGAAGAAGTAGTTATGGAATAGGCTTCCAAAGGAGAATAAAAAATGAAAATATCAGTAAATGAGGCCATATATTTTTTTGATCATTAGGCAATATCATCCATTGATCAGTCTTTAGAGATCCCTAAATATATCTCTGGAGAAAAGATAGAAGTTCTTGATAATATTTCATATTCTATTGAAATCTTTTTTGAGAGGTATTTTGATAATTTCTTATCCATTTATGACTATTAATTAGTCCAAGAATCCAAATAAAGGGACCTTTGATTCTTTGACTAATTAGATTGAGGATCTTGTGATTAAGTTCAATAAGGTTCAGGAGGAAAATTATATTCTTAAACAGGGGATGGAGGCCCCAAGAAAATCATTTAATGATTTGTATAATTCATCAACCCCAAGATTAGAGTTTGAGTCAGTTTAGACTCAACTTCAAGAAATTAACAAACATTCTAGGTCAAATAAAGGTTTTGATGTTTTTAAAAATGAAATTCTTGATGATATTAGAAAGATCAATTCTGAATCAGTTACCAAAATATATTTATAGACCTAAAATGATATTTGGAAAGCCATTTTGAGTCCATCAAGGTAAGTGCCAGTCATGCCAGTGCTTCTACCTCAGCCCCTTTAACCTCACAAGATCTGTTTAGAAGATTTTAAGAAATCAGAACTGTTATAACCAATATGAATGACAGGTTGAAGAACCTTCAGTGAAATAGTAAACCTTTATCAATCATTTTGGACAACAAAATATTTCTTATTGATAAAGTAACCTCAAGTGAACTCGATATCAGGCTTATTCTCAACAGGTTAAGTGATTTGTTAGTTCAAATTATGATAAAAGAGGAGAGTCTGCATGAATTTTTGAAAGTCAATTTAGTTGAAAATATACATGTGATTAATGATTCTAGAATTTTGATAAGAAAATTCAGAGATAGTCTTACATAAAGGTTACAGGTATATATGGAAGAACTAAAATTGTGGTTTCATGTTGTTCAGGCCCCTATAGAACCAATACTAGAAACATAACCTAACCAATTACCATCCACCATACCATATGTCTAAACTTTCCCTTATTCAAAATGTATATTGTATTTTTATAGTTATTATTAATGAAATTTTGTTATTTTTTTCTGTGCTTTATTTGATATTATTTTATGTTTATTTCAATTTCCAGAATGCCTATCCAGTTTATCCAAGTAGTACATTATAACATTCAATTACTGTTCTGTGCCAAATTAAAAGTGTTTTAATCTTTTCTACACTTTCTTTTTGATATAACCAAAAGGGTGATAAAATTGGATAACACAAAATTTAGATTTATCAAAATAATACTATGAAATAGAAATTTTAAATATTTTCATTAAATATTTTTTAAATATTTTCTTTAAATATGCTTACAAAATTTTATATTATGTTTATAATTTTATGGATTTTGTGTCCATAAAAAATGAGGAGATTTTTATGCATGTATTGTCTCATTATTATCCATAATTTATTATGATTTTTATGCTCACAAATACCCTTTTTTGTTTTACTAATGATTTTACTTTAAGTGTATTTTAGGGAATTAATATTTTTTATAATATTTATTCTAAAATTATTTTCAAGGTTTTAATTCACATGTAATATTTATTAAATTGTTTGGGACACATTTTTAAGCATTCTGTAAACACTGTTCATACCATATGTGGATAAGCGTAATGTAAAGAATAAACCCTATGCTTTGTACAATGAATATAGATCATGAACCTTACATTTATATTAAAACTTATGCAAGAAGAAGAATTTATGGTATCTCAACCTTATGTTCAAGCTAGTATGTATGGTTAATCAACCTTATGTTATCAGAAAAGTATGGTTAAATAACCTTTCATTTTAAAGGAACCTTACGTTTTTCAAGAGGAGAAAGTATGGTTAAATAAACCTATGTAAGTAATGAACCTAATGTTTTAGAGAGAAACGTATGGATTATTAACCTTACTTTTATGATCAAACTTACATTTTCAACCTTATTTTTGAGAGATGAATGATAAATATTTGAACCCGATGTTTGGTATTTTTTTGCTTTGTGAAGGAACCCTACATCTGACTTTTCAAAGTTGGATATTTAATTTTGTGTTTTTTTATCTAAGATTTCTGCAATGGTTTGGACGGTATTTCATGCTATTTTAAATCTTGTTCTCAAATTATTTAAAGCTCATTATATTTGATTCAAAGAGCGTTATTAAATATAGAAAATCACTCATATTATTAAGGGAAGTTATGACTCCCCTGTTTTATTTTGAATTTATACGGTTTATTAGGTGTCTTTTGTGGATCTGTAATTCTGATGCAGGTTATTTTCTCTATATATTATACCAATGTATCATTTTTAACACACTATATTTTTTCAAGGGACATTTTTTTTCATATAAAATCATACACCGGTGAAAATCCCTTTATAGTGATACAACGAATAAAAAACTCTAATAGAGTACTAGACTTTGGAGATATACATGTCCTATCTCATTCTTCTGTAAGTTATCTACTGCTTTGTTTTGTTTCTTCTTTTAAATTAAAGATCATTGTGAATTTGGGATTTCTTCAAACCCATTATCTCTTTAAGTCTATTATTTTTGAATAATAAGATCCATGTACTGTCAATTTCTGCTACTATAATTGTGAAAAACAACATATTATCAATATATCAAAATCTTTTTATCTATTAGATTTTTAACTTCCCATACTCAGTTGTGGTGGAGTATCAGCTTCTCAGTCTAAGCTATGGTTTTTTGGTTCTTTGGTAAATAAACAAAAGGCTCTATTTTTTTAACCTTGTGTTAAAGATTTCAACTGCCCACACTCGATTGTGGAATTTCAGTCTTGTGATAAGAGGACAATACTAGTGAAATTCACCAAGCTCATAGAGAGATAATTTAGTGGATTGGACTAGGGGATATTTGTGCTCTAAAAAACTATAAAAATATGTGTTCTTTATTTATATTTATCCACTTCTAATATTTAGTAAAGAATAAAACTTTTCATGTTCATATAATTATAGAGGTTATTAAAAGCCATAATTGTGGAATATTTTTGAAAAGACACCATTCTACCCCTCTTTTGTTTCTTTATATTATTCCGACCTGACAATAATATTAAATTAAACTTATAATATAATTAGAATAATGAGATTCATGATATAATATGTCAAAGGAGTAGTATATAAACCTCATAAAAGAAGATAGATGTATAACATAATGAACGTCACAAAGAAGGAAAATTATGAAAAAAATCTATTATTGCTTTTGTAAATTTGAAACCATAAAACCCCTGAAAGAGAAATCATAAAATTGATATTTAAAACCCCATAAATTCAAGTATAATAAGTATAAAATACCTTCATTGGTAGTATATACACCATATAAAAGAATAATTAGGTTCATAATAAAAAATAAGTCTCAATGGAATGTAAATTGAGATAAATCCCCTTACCGTGCACTCTCTTTTGGTTGAATGATATTTAACATCATCTATAATGGTTTTAATAAAATTATTAACTTATAACAGAACCATATTAATATTTATGATATCATAAATTTTCACGAAATGACCCAAGACGAGGCTCGAGTCGAAACTACCCCAAGCTCGTCTCCACTGGCTAGGGGGTGGAGGCAATCACCAAATAAATAACTAACTTGAGGATACCTTTTCCTAAGTAATGTACGCACACACACACACACACCCATATCAATGAAAAATACAGAGGGAAAGAATAAAATATGAAAAAATTCTATAAAGTAAACTAATAATTCAAGAACCTCTAGAAAATACAAAAGTACAGTAGTGTAAAATTAAAAGTAAAGTTGAAAATACACTCCCGACTAGAAATATGTACCAACCTAACAGAATTGGAAAATTGAATAGCTAAGAGATATCATCTCCTAAATCACAATCTACGACCCCTATACACGGTCTAAGAACCCATTATCCCTAATCTCCTCTATATTCATGATCTACTTGTCCATCGTCTATATAGGATACGACATGTGCGGGCAAAGCCCATGTGGTTGTGAGTATAAACATACCCAGTAGGACACCCCAAAAACTGAAGGGGGAGCCATAAGAGATAAAATAGTAATATAAAGATAGTATATGAAGGATATTTTCAAGGGTACAACTAAACCCAAACCAATAGTGAAAGTAAACTCTTCCAAGCACAAGGGGATCGATACAAT
Source organism: Viscum album (assembly GCA_963277665.1). Lineage (NCBI taxonomy): Eukaryota > Viridiplantae > Streptophyta > Magnoliopsida > Santalales > Viscaceae > Viscum > Viscum album. The sequence goes on along the minus strand of OY728135.1, from coordinate 1,662,205,188 downwards.
GAGTAGACGAACCACATATCGAGTCTTCGCCATCTATAACAGGAGAGTAGACTCATACAAACATGAGAAGATAAACAAAGAAATCACGTGGCATAAGACATAATTATTTTATTCTATTATAAGTAGAGTAATAAAATACAAGGATTGGATATAGAAGGAGATATATATATATATATATATATGCTCATTCAAAAGAAGCCCAAACGAGAGAGTAAGGGGATCTCCATCTCACAGATCATCCCAAGAAGAGGAGTAGCCAATAGTTCCAAAATTTCATCAATGGTGCCTAGAATATCATGATTCTGATAAGAAGTAACCATCTAAGTCTAAATATTCCTTTACACTATGCCACACAGTCGAACAACCACAAACTCGAAGTTGAGAACCCAAAACCTAGTACATCAGGGGGATGGTTCCACTCTGTAAGCCATCGAGGATTCCACTACTCAGCTATACTAGAGGTTCAAATGATATCCACCAAGGAATCTACTTCACAACTATAATAGAGGTTTAAATCAGTATTCATTGAGGATTCCACTTCTCAACTATATTGGAGGGTCCACTCAGTATCCTTTGAGGACGCCACTACCCCTCTATGCCAGAGGGTCAAATCAGTATCCATCGAGGACACCACTATCCAACTATACTGGAGGTTCAACTTGATATGTTTCAAGGATTCCACTACCCCACTATGATTGAGGGTAAAATTAGAGTGGTCATCAAGGAACTCCATTTCCCAGCCCAGATGGAGCGTACCACTCATAAAGGTCTTGGTGATCCTACTCGATCATTTCCTTCATCAAGAATTTATTTATGAGGAACCTTGCATAAATAATTTTACATCATATCTCAATATCCACAACTGAGGGTACCATCACATTTTACATGAAAAAATACTCAGGATAGGCTACTCATGGGCCAAAATCCATGTTCAAACGAAGAAGATACAGATGGATGAAGTTACCTTAAAGAATCTCAAGGGGTACACATCATGTGTGTAACATCCCAAAAATTCATTAATGAAAATTACTCTTTGTCTATTTAAATTTATTATTATGGTTATGTAAAATTTATTCACTTATTAGGTTCTATTTTTTGTATTTTAAAACATTGTTAAGAATTGTGACCATTGAAAATATACCCGTTGAATAGTGATCCCATGATTAGTATAAATATAGGGCTTTAACAAATCCAATTTACTCAGACAAAGAAAGTGATGGCCTCATCCAGTAGAATTTCCCCATACTAAGCCCATTTTATGGATCTTAGAACATAGGTGGCATCATTAGACTTCACTGTTGATCAATACCAAGTTGGGCTTGAATATGTTAAGCTTGAGTGGAACCATCTATGAGAGAAGTGGAAGTTTATAGAGATTACCACTCAAGAAATGTTATCCGATCCACCACAAGAGTCTGTTACCATCACACACCTTACCCTTCAATCTTATGCAAGTTTTTTAAGGGGTTATGTAATAAGACCCTAGTACTACGATTATGTACATTATTCTTGTTAAGAGAATATACATCCTTTTTATTATTGTTACTTTGTAAATTGGTTTTAAAGAACACATAGTATTTTTAGTTAATATTCAACTAAGAAATCTATTTTGTGAATTAATAGATTTTTGAATTAAATAATAATTTAATAAAATATTATTTTTACTATTAAATTAATTTTTATTAAAAATAAATTTTCATATAATTTTATGAATGCGGTTGTAATTTTTATTAAGGTTTAAAACCTGTTTTTTGTCAAAACCCATGAATTTTTTAAAAATGTTGGTTTTTATTTTAAAAGTAAAAATTTACATATTTAGAAAATTATTTAGATAAAATGAATATTATTTTTTGGAATCAGTACGTTGAAATTATCCAATGGTGATTTTTTCATAATTTTATGAGATTCAAATTTTTGGGTAAAAAATAAATACCTTTTAAATATATAATGTGTTTTATGACATAATAATGACATAATAGTGATGTAATAAAATAATATAAACATCATGTTCAGACAATATATGTTTTACCATTAAATTAATGTTATTTTTGATTTTTTTTGATTTATTTTACAAAGCTTTAGTGGACCCTCTAAGACTTATAAAACATTTTGTCTTTTAAATTGTTTTCCTTGAGAGTGTGACTCACATCCACATAAGAAACCCTATTATTTTTATAAGTTAGGCCATTTTCCTTATAAAATATTGTTTTCCACTCCCCTTTGGCAAAAACCATAGGTAGAAACCATGGGCTGGTTTTTGGTTTTGATTAGTTTAATGTGTGGTGTCCCAAACCTAAACAATACAGAATTCCCTCTCCTTTCCTATATAAACCCACCCAAGATCCCACTTCCTCTTAACTAAAAGCCTTTTGAGTTCATCCAACCTCTGCCCTCCTATCTTTGGAATCCTCCCAAGGTTCCACAAGCTCCCAATAATCCTCTCTCAATCCTCTCCCAAGCCTTTGGGGTCACACTTCCAAGTAAGGAATTCCTACCTTTCTCTTTTTATCCAAGTTTCTTAATATTGTTATGCCATTTTATTTTCAATTATAAATGTTGGTGTATGATTTTTCACCTCCCCCATACTTTCCTATTTATTTTTGAATGATGAGATACCCATTACTCTCTCATTAAATGCCTTCTATGTACACCCGTTACTATGCCGAAATTTCGAATGGAATTTCTCTCTCCTCATTTACATTCAAGAAATTATTTTATATCATGAATCTAAATTCCATTAAAATGGTTGGAAAATGTATCTATATGACCCCCTAACTATAATTTTCATGTAAATATTATGATACAACCCTTTCTCTCTCATCAATAATTTTTATGAATTCTTATGTCACGTCGTTATGCTGCTGAAATTGCACCACGTTTTTCCAAGCCAAAATCATTGTGTAGTGAATACCATGACATTTATATATCAAGGGTATTCACCTTTATGAACATTTACTTATTGATTATAGAGTTTCATGTATTAATTCCACATTCCTTTATCGTGGAATAAATGATGATGTTTAATGAATCCATGTTTTAGGATCCATGTGGCACACTTATGCATGAAATGAAACGTTTAATAAGTGTGTGCCCTGATAGCACTCCAATACATTGGGTAAAGTATAATATCATGATAATTTATGTGAAATGGTTGTTTACTCATGCTAATTTAAGTGAAATGAGGGTTTACTCGTGCTTCATGTGCAATGAGGGTTTACTCATGCTCAATGTGCAATGAGCCTTGGCTCATGCTAATTCCATGTTAAGTATTGTTACCACATCTCCATGTTATGATTTTCATGATTTATCATGACTTTATGTTCATGTTTCTCTTGTGCTCCATTTATATGCCTATTTTATAAAATTTATCGTATTCCTCATGTTATTCCATGTTTATTCCCTTACTGGGCTTTATATCACACCCCTTTATTATGCATGTCCTCATGTTATACCATGCAATGCTAAGTACGAGGGAATGTAGTGGTCATGTAAAGTAAGTTTTCAATAAAGATGTTGTGTTTCATGTTTTAAGTTGTTATGTAATGTTCCTATGCCCAAAATTCACTAGAATTATTGATCTTCCATGTTGTATCAAGTGAAGAGTTTATGTAATAAATCATGTTTAAGTGTGTAATAAAGAGCAGGGTTGTTATAGTTAGTATCAGAGGATAGGTTCAGTTATTTTTGGAATTAGGATTAGAAAACCCTAGTGAATACTTAGAGACAAGACTATGTATAATAAAAACATCCCTAAGTTTTGGTGGGTATTGAGTAAGTGGTTTATTAAGAAAATACATCCATGTTTGGATACAAGCAGGTAGAGGCGGCTCTGACACAGATGTACCTTGGGGTGAAAACCCCGACAAGGAGTTTTGGGATTGACCCGGGGTATCCTGGTACACGACAATGGGCCTTAATTCACTATTGGTTATGACACTTCTGGGGGATATGCATTGGTAAATTCATAAGCTTAGTACGAACCATTATTAAGGGAATTAAAAAAAAGTCCCCTAAGAATATATGTTAGAAAGTAGATCATGGATAATATAGATTGAAGCCTATAGATTCATAAGTTAAGTAAATAAAAGATATTTATAAGTCATCTATTTTTCTTTGGATTACCATTTATGTGTTACCCCAAACATTCCTTTTATTCCAGCCAATGGCCATTAATAGGAGGACTCAGTCTAATAACGGATGTGAAGATCAATGTGATGACCATGCTAATGATATGTCCAATCCGATGAGAGTGGGAATCATGAGCTTTGTCACGATTCTCTCTCAGTTGACTCAAGATTTGAATAGAAACATGGTTCAAGAGGAAAGTTCAACCCTCCCTAAGAAAGAAAAAGTTGCTCTCAAGAGCTTCATGAGACAAAGGATTTCTACTTTTAATGGATCATTCGATCCCTCAATCAAAGAACAATGGATCAACTCCATTGAATATATCTTCTCCATCCTTTAATGTTCTGAACAAGAGAAGGTTCTCTTAGCTTCTTATCGTATGGAGAGTGAAGCTGATCAATGGTAGACATTGATAAAAAATATGATGCCTGAGGAGGAGATCGAGGCATTGGAATGGAAGGATTTCTAGAAGATGTTTCTCGATAAATATTTTCTGTGCACCCTCCGACTTAAGATGGAAAGGGACTTCCTTTCCCTCAAGCAAAAAGATGAAGAATCCATCGGAGCGTACAAGGAAAACATCAAAAGTCTTTCACGATACGCCTTCAACTTTGTCGTTACCCTCTAATGCAAAGTTGACCATTTCTTTGGTGGGATGAAACCTAGCCTGTGGAAAGCCCTGGAAATCCATGACTTCCACATCTATGAGGAAATTGTCTGATGTGCCCTCAAGGTTGAAATGAAGATCGAAAAATATCAGGGGTATCATGTGGATAAGAAGCGAAAGGTGGAATTCAATTTTGGAAGTCCTATGGATAAATCCAACGATTCTAAGAAGATCTAGAACATTACTTTACAAAGGTGTGGAAATAAGAACCCTAGAAATTTCCTAAATGGGATGATGAAATTCTTTAGGTGTGGAAGAGAAGAACACCTAACTACAAACTACTGACAAGAAAAACCCATGGTTGAGACAAAGGAGAGGAATGCTCAGTTATACTCTCAATGTGTTGTTCATTTCTTCAACTACAAAGAACCAGGGCATCTTTAAAATCAGTGCCCTAAGGCAAGAGTTTTAAGAGGCAACTAACAACCTCCTTGGTAGCAAGGGTGAGCTTTTTCCATCACTACTGCCTAAGTGAACCCCTACAATGAAGTAGTGACAGGTATGCTAGTTATTCATTCAAGAATAGAAAACATACTTTTTGATTGAGGTTATATGCATTCTTTTATATTCATAAAGTTTAGTAGAACAATCCCAACACCACCACAAATCATAGAAGTAAAGATGTCGGTGAGTACGGAAAATGGGGAAATCATTGCATCCCATGAATAGAAATAATCCCATTTCTTAATCAGTGGATTGAAATTCCTGACGAACCTCTTCATACTCCCTCTTGTGTAATTTGATACAATTATTGTCATGGATTGACTTTCCCTATATAGAGCCAACATAAATTGATGTGATTGGTAAATCACTCTCTATGTGGAGAATCGACCCTCGACTCTAGAATAGTGCAAGGAGGAAGATGAATATTCTTTAGAACTATCATCTCAAGCGAGGATATTACTACCCTATGAGCATGTGTATCTGGATCAGATGATTGAGTCTAAGGAGGCAACCATCCTTGAAGAAATGCATATTTAAGGTAATTCTTTGAAGTGTTTTCCAAGGAATTTCCAAGTCTTCCTCCAAGAAGATATGTTGAATTCTAAATTGATCTTATACTTGGGGAATTCACAATATCCAATACTCCAAATAAAATGGCTATTGTGGAGCTTGAGGATCTCAAGAAACAACTATAGTAGAATCTGGATAAAGGGTTTATACACCCAAGTGCTTTACCATGGGGTGCACCAGTCCTCTTCATCAAGAAGAAGGATGGGTCAATGTGTCTTTGCATCGATTATTGTGAGCTTAACAAAATCACGATAAATAAAAAGTATCATATCACACAAATTGATGGCTTTTTCGATCAGCTGTGTGGATCATAATACTTCCCTATGGTAGATTTGTGGTGGGCATATTATCAAGTAAGGGTGAAGAAGTAAGATATCCCCAAGACTACTTTTCGTACAAGATACAAGCACTATAAATTCATAGTAATGCCTTTTGGACTCACTAATGCTCTATAAATCTTTATGGACTTGATGAATAGAGTCATTATATATTACCTAAACAAATTTTTGGTAGTCTTTATAGATGATATTCTAATATACTACAAAACCAATGAGGATTATGAGGAGCATATAAGAACTATACTAGAGACCTTGCAGTAGAATAAGCTCTATGAAATGTACAACAAGTGTGAGTTATGGTTAAAGGAGGTCTAATTCTTGGGCCATATCATCATAAGAAATGGGATATCTGTGGATCCCTTGAAGATAACTGCAATTGAGGGATGTCCAAGGCCAACATCAGTAATAGATATATATAGCTTCTTGGGATTAGGTGGATATTATCACCGATTTGTGTGAAATTTCACAAGATTTTACAACCCTCTTACCATGATAACTCATAAGGGAGTAAAGTTTTATGGGAGTGATGAATGCAAATAGAGATTCAAGGAGTTGAAAAGGAGGCTTATCACTGCTCCCGTGATCACATTACCCACGAGTGGAGAACGTTTTTGTGGTATTTAGTGATGATTCAAAGAAGGGATTGGGTTGTGTGTTGATGAAGAATGATAAAGTGATAGCCTATGCATCAAGGAAGCTAAAAATACATGAGAAAAACTATCCCACACATGATATGGAGTTGGAGGATCTGATCTTTGCATTTAATATCTAGAAGAATTATCTCTATGGGGAGAAGTGTGAGATAAATATTCATTACAAGAGCGTCAAATATATATTCATAGAGAAAGAGATTAATATTCACCAACGAATATGGATATAAATAATAATGGATTATGACTGCTCAATCCATTACCACCCTGAGAATGTGAACAAGGTGGCAGATGCTCTAAATAGAAAGGATCCAGTGATTCTGTCATTGATGAGAATCGAGAAGGATCCAATCTTCTTATATTTACAAAGGATGGACATGGGAATCACAAAGAAGGGAACATCATCAATCCTTTCAAAAATGATTACTCAATTGTCTCTTTAGAAAGGTTAAAGGATGATAAAAAAAAAGATGTGGTAATTCAGAAGAAAGTGAAAGCTATCAGAAAAGGTAAATCCCGGGAGTTCAATGTTAATAAACATGGAATTGTGAGATTTTGGAAAAAACTATATGTCCCATCAATTCCGGAGATGAAGACGGAACTTTTGGATGATGAACATAGTTCAAATTTCTCTATTCACCCAGGAAACACAAAGATTTATCGATATCTCCAAGAGATTTATTGGTGGGATAATATGAAGAAGGAGATAGCTGAGTATACATCAAAGTGCCTAGTGTGTCAGCAAGTGAAGGTAGAGAGGCAAAAGTCTAAGGGGATGATGCAACCATTTCCCATACCACATGGAAGTAGGAGAACATCACCATAGACTTTGTCACTAGACATCCAAAGACATCCAAAGGCAACAATGCAATCTGGGATGTTCTGGATTGTCTTACAAAGTCTGCACACTTCATTTCAATTCATAAGGATTTATCATTGGATCAAATGGAATAGTTATATATTAGGTAAGTGGTAAGGATGCATGAAGTACCACTATCTATTGTATCCAATCGAGATCCAAGATTCACCTCTAAGTTTTGGAAGAGTTTTCAACATGATCTAGATAATGAAATAAACTTTAGTACGACCAATCATCATCAAAATGATGGCCAATCTAAGCAAACTATTCAGACACTTGAAGATATTTTACTATCATGTCCAATGAACTTTAAAGGAGGATGGGATCAATATCTTCCTCTGGTTGAATTCTCCTAAAATAAAAGTTTCCACTCGAGCATCCAAATGACACCTTATGAAGCCCTGTATGGAAAGAGGTGCCAAACACTGCCATGTTGGGATGATGCTGGTGAGCGTAAGCTGTTAGGACCAGAAATTGTCGACGAAATGGTGGAGAAGGTGAAAACCAATCAGCAACATATTAAGGCATCCTAGAGTTGACATAAAGAGTTATGCAGATAAATATGTATGAGAACTTGAGGTTAAAGTTGGAGACATGGTATTTATATGCATATCTCTATGGAAGAAGGCCATGAGGTTTGGAAAGAAGGGGAATTTAAGTTTCAGGTACATCAGCCCCTTCGAGATTCTTGATTGTTTCGGGGCTGTGGCCTATTGACTAGAACTTCTACCTACCATGGCCAAAGTACATGATGTATTTCATGTATCCCTTTTAAGGAAGTACATACTGAACCCTTCACATGTACTCTCTTCAGAGGTAGTAAAACTATAGGATGATCTTTCTTACGAGGAGAAACCAGTGAAGATCTTTGATCGTAGAGAAAACGTTCTATGAAATAAGACAATTCCCCTCATGAAAGTGTTGTGGAGAAACCACAAGTTTGAAGATGCAATGTGGGAATCGGAAGAAGTGATGAAGCAGAGTTACCCACATCTATTTTAGTGTGGGAAAAGGAAATTTCGAGGGTGAAATTTCTTAATGGTGGAAGATTGTAATGACCCAAAAATTCATTAATGAAAATTACTATTGGACTATTTAAATGTCTTCTTATGGTTATGTAAAATGTATGAACTTATTTGGTTCTATGTTTTGGATTTTAAAATACCATTAAGAATTGTGACTATTGCTAATATAGTTGTTGAATAGTGATCACATGATTATTATAAATATAGGGCTTTAACAAATCCAATTTACTCAGACAAAGGAAGCGATTGCCTCATCCAGTAGAGTTGCCTCATACGAAGCCCATTTGTCGGAGCTCAGAAAGGAGGTGGAATCATTAGGATTTGATCTTAACCAAGACCAAGCCGGGAATGAATACATTATGCTCAAGCAGAACTGACTACGAGAGAAGTGGAAGTTGATAGAGATTACCACTCAAGCAATGTTATCAGAGCCACCCGAAGAGTCTGTCACCATCGCACACCTTACCATTTGGTCTTATGTGGGTGTTTTAAGGGGTTATGTAACAATACCCTAGTACTACAATTATGTACATTATTCTTGTATATAGAATATACATTCTTTTAATTATTGTTACTTTGTAAATAGTTTTTAAAGAACAAATAGTATTTTTAGTTAATATTCAACTAAAAAATATATTTTGATGAATTAATGAATTTTTGAATTAAATAATATTTTAATAAAATATTATTATTTTTATTAAATTAATTTTTATTAAATATAAATGATTTTATAATTTTATGAATGCAATTGTAATTTTTATTAAGGTTTGAAAGTTGTTTTTGTCAAAACCCATGAATTTTCTATAAATGACAGTTTTTATTTTAAAAGTAAAAATTCACATATTTATAAAATTATTCAGATAAAATGAATATTATTTTTGTAATCAGGATATTGAAATTATCCAATGGTGAATTTTTCATAATTTTCTAAGATTGTCGAATTTTTGGGTAAAAATTAAATACCGTTTAAATATATAATGTGTTTTATGACATTATAATGACCCAATAGTGATATAATAAAATAATATAAACATTATGTTAGGCCAATATATGTTTTATCATTTAATTAATGTTATTTTTTATTTTTTTGATTTATTTTAAAAATATTTAGTGGACCCTCCAAGACTTATAAAACATTTTGTCTTTTTAAATTGTTTTCCTTGAGAGTGTGACTCACCTCCACATAAGAAACCCTGTTATTTTAAGAAGTTATGACATTGCCCTTATAAAATATTGTTTTACACTCCCCTTTGGAAAAAAACATAGGCAAAAACCATGGGATGGTTTGTGGTTTTGATTAGTTTAATGTGTGGAGTCCCAAACCTAAACAATAAATAATTCCCTCTCTTTTCCTATATAAACCCACCCAAGCTCCCACTTAGTATTCACTCAAAGCCATTGTAGTTCGTCTAAACTCTATGCTCATCTCTCTATAATCCTCCCAAGGTTCCCCAATCTCCCAAGAATCCTCTCTCAAGCCTCTCCCAAGCCTTTGGGATCACACTTCCAAGTAAGGGATTCCCACCTTTCTCTTTTATCCAAGTATTTTAATATTGTTATGACATTTTATATTCAATTATAAATATCAGAGTATGATTTTTAACCTCCCCCATACTTCCCTATTTATTTTTTAATGATGAGATACCCCTTTATCTCTCATTAAATTCCTTCCATGTAAACCCGTTATTATGCCGAAATTCTGAAAAGAATTTCTCTCTCCTCATTTACATTCAAGAAATTATTTTGTATCATGAATCTAAATTACATTAAAATTGTTGGGACATGTATCTATATGACCCCCTTACTTTACATTTCATGTACATATGATGATACACCCCTTTCTCCCTCATCAACCATTTTTATGAATTCTTATGTCACGCCGTTATGCTGCTGAAATTGCACCACGTTTTTCCAAGCCAAAATCATTGTGTAGTTAATACCATAACCATTTCTATATCATGGGTATTTATCATTATGAAAATTTATTTATTTATTATAGAGTTTCATGTATGAATTACACATTCCTTTATCATGGAATAGATGATTATTTTTAATGAATCCATGTTTTATGATCCATGTGGAACACTTATGCATGAAATAAAATGTTTAAGAAGGGTACACCCTGATAGCGCTCTAATGCATTGGGTAAAGTATAGTATCATGATACATCATGTGAAATTGGTGTTGACTCATGATAATTCATGTGAAATGAGAGTTTACTCTTGCTTCATGTGAAATGAGTGTTAAATCATGTTCTACGTGCAATGATCCTTGGCTCATGCTAATTCCATGTTAAGTGTTATTGCCACATTTCCATGTTATGATTTTCATGATTTATCATGCCTTTATGTTCATGTTTGACTTATTCTCCACTGATATTGCTATTTTCTAACATTTATTGTATTCCTCATGTTATTCCATGCTTATTCCCTTTCTGGGGTTTATAGATCACCCTTTTCTTATGCTTTATCTCAGGTTATCCCATGCAATGCTAAGTATGAGGGAATGTAGTAGTAATGTAAAGGAAGTTTTAAATAAAGATGTTGTATTTCATGTTTTAAGTTGTTATGTAATATTCCTAAGCACCAAATACACTATACCTCGAGATCTTCCATGTTGTATCAATTGAAGAGTTTATGTAATAAATCGTGTTTAAGTGTGTAATAAAGAGAAGTGTTGTTATAGTGTGAGAGGACCCACATGGCATGTGGTCCCACTCCACCACCTAGATATGTACCTAGACACTACATGGTTTCCATACCATGTAGTATTACACGCTGTGAAAGTGGACTACACGACATGTACAAACTATCCTGGACTAGGGCTAAGTATCACATGCATTGTTCATGTACTAGACCTCATGTTCATGTTGCAGACTCTGTGTCCATGTACTAGAGTACACAACCATGTGCTTAACCATGTACTTCCACATGGTTTCCTACCCTTTTGATCCACAACATGGGTTCACATCTAGGGAAGGGGTATACAATGTGTAGGTAGACTACATGTCATTTCATCCTTAACTTTTATGAAACCCTAGTCGTCACCGCTGAAGGGGCTACACACTGTGTGTTCATATTTGAACACAACATGTAGTCATGTTTTCACTACATTTTCCATATCTTCAGATCAACTTTTATCACTTTGAATCTGGTATCTCTACTTTATATTTGGCACTATCTATAGCTGAAAATGTGGATTTAGCCAAAAATCATGGTTCTGAGCCATCGTTCTCTGGAAAGTTTCTCTGTTGGTCCATGGGAGTTCTATCATTTGTTGTATATTCCACCAAAACATCTATTTTATATTTGTTAATATTTAATCACAAAAATAAATACTTATGCCTCAAAATCTTCATAGATCTTCGGCCGGTTTGGCGATTCGTTCCTTGTTCATGAAACCACTATGAATCTAGGGGTCTGATCGAGCTTGGTACCACCCGTAAATTATCAAACCGTGATCTCAGGGTCCAATAGGTGATAAATGTGAATAAACAAGGGGTAGAAGAACCACGATAAAGGTTAAATGATCAATTCTAAGCATTCTTGTCCAATTGATCAATAACGAGGAACCCAGGGTTAGAAGACAACTGAAATTAAATAAGATTTTAATACTCGGGTACATGCAAAGGATGTAAAAGGGAACATATAAAAGAACAATGATTGATATACTCAATGTCTTTATTCAAAGCCATACAAACACCAAATTACGAGCCATACATTAATTATGGATCATTTTTTGATGAATAATGTGTCTACCAATGATCCGGAGAATCCATTTAATTCTCTGCATCCTAATATTATCCTGATCTAGAGTTTCATCATCATCTGATGTGATTCACCAAGGGAGGAAGAAGAGAGAGATCTGGAATTCTTCCAGGGTTTATGCGGCTAACCCTAGAGAATTTATATTGGAGATACTCTTATGGATCATTTCTCTACGTCAAAATAAGTTAATTAATTAATTTATTAATTAATTAATTCACTTAACATACCGCCAATGAGAAAGGAGTCTGAATGCCCTATAACAAACCATTTTATGCCTCACATAGGGTAAAAACTTTATTCTGGACTCAACTATTGTCTCAGATTTCTAATATAAGATAACTTTTAAGAGTTATAATGTTTTTTTTAATAATTTTCATGTGTGAAATATAAAATATTTTTAATATTTTTATAAAACTAATTTTGAGCACACCAATCCTCGGAATCACACGTCTTCTTGGTGTATGGATCTAGAAATATATATAAAATTATTTCAGTCTTACAAGGAAAAAATTGGGTCTCTACATTAGTCCTTCATTTAAACTTTTCATCCATTAAAAAAATAAGCAAAAAAATCAATATATTGATCCCATACTTGGCTCTCCTGCTCCTAGGAACTCTACTATACATTTCCATACTGCTAAAGCACATAAAATATGTGGGTGGTCTTCCCAGATAGGGTCTTCTTCTACTGATCATCGATCACCATCAATTGCTCTGTAGAGGTGGATCCATCCTCAATGTCTATCTCTCACCAATAGATAACGTGCATAGGGCCATTCACATATCATCTCAGCTACGACACATGGAAGACATCGTGTATCCACTCCAGTTGTGGGGGTAGGGAGAGGTGGTAATAAACCTTTCCAACCCTCTATACAATTTCGAGTGGCCTGATGAACCTCAAGGATAAATTGCCTCCCCAACCGAACATTCTTACTCCTCATTGTGGGGAGACTCTCAAGAAAACATGTTCTCCCTACTCGAACTCCAAGTGTCTACAATGTTGATCTGCATAATATTTCTGTATTATTTGGTCTATTATCATCTACTCATGGATGAACTAGACTTTCTACATCTTCACCTGAACCATCTATGGTCCCACAAGATATCTATTTCAAATCTCTGTCCAGTACAAGGGAGACTTACATAGTCTCCTATACATGGGATCAAAAGGTGTCATGCCAATGGTAGAGTGGTAGTTGTTGTTGTATGAAAACTCTACCAAGTGTAGGTGAACCTCCCAACTCTGGCTGAAGTCTAACATGCAAGCCCTCAACATATCCTCCAACACTTGGATAGTGTGCTTGGTCTTCCCATCGGTATAGGCGTGAAATGATGCACTCATCCTCATGTGGGTCCTGAATTCCTCCTTCAGTACTCTTCACAATCACGACATAAACCACACATCATGATTTCAGATAATCATCAAGGGAACCCCATTAAATATAATGATTTTCTATACGTACAACTTCCCCAAACTCTCTATTGAACTCTAATCCCCGATAAAAAGGGAGTGTGTCGACTTCTTAAGTTGGTAATATATCACCCAAAAGGTTTCATGGCCCTTCACTATGTGTTATATCCCTATGATAAATTCCATGTATATTCCATCCTATTTTTACTCTAGGATCTAAAGGGGATGAAACAAACCTCCCAGAACATGATGCCTAACCTTATCCTTCTAATAGGTAAGACATTGAAAGACTAACTCAGATACGCTTCATCTAATGTTGGACCACCAAAAATTCCACTGAATTTCTCAGTAAATCTTCCCCAAAACATGATGTATGACTAGGGGAGAAGTGTGGAACTCTTACATCACCTACTCCCATATCATGACTGGAACCACTATTCAGCCTTGGAATAAGATGACATGATTCAATCATTCCAAATACGCATCTAGTGAGTGTCCTATGGATATATGATCATGTAAGACCTCACAGATAATATATCCAAAATGGGACTCTTTCACACACTCAAGAAATGAAGGATTCAACACCATCGACTGAAGAAAAGTTGTACCCTCTCGCTCCACCAGGGTCAGCTGTAGGGAAGCTAACTTCTCCAAAGCCTCCTACACAAAGAGAGCGTAGTAATTATTTCTAAGGGAATCTGCTACAATGTTTACCTTCTCTATACTATATACTATCTCAAAGTAATATTCCTATAGAAACTCCATCCGGCATTGCTATCTCAGGTTCAGGTCTCTCTGCATGAAGAAATACCTGAGACTATGGTGGTCTGAGTAAACCATAAAGTTCTCTCCCAAAAAATAGTGCCTCCATATCCCCTGCATGATGACTACTTACACCATATCTAAGACATGACTCATGTAATTTTTATTGTGGGGTCTCAAATACCTCGATCCATATGAGATAACTACCTTCAGTTGCATCAACATAGAGCCAAGACCAGCTCCCATGGCATCACAATATACTTTGAACACAATTTTTTCCTCTAGTAGTCTCAACACTAGAGCACTCATCATCTTGAGCCAAGAATCCTCAAAGTCCCTCTATCACTGATATTACTAGGTAAATGACTTCCCTTTCCATGTCAGGGTGATCAAAGGGGATACAATTTTGGGAAAGTATTCCGCAAACCTCATATAGTACCATGCCAAACAAAGAAATATCCTCACATAGGACACACTCTTGGGTGGATCCCAATAAAGAACTACATTTGTTTTCATTGGGTATATGGGTAATACATGCTTAAAAATGACATGTCTCATGAAGTGAACCTCATGAATCCAGAACTGGAACTTTGAGATCATTCTGTAAAGACAGTTCTCCCAGAAAAAATCTAGGACCATCCTCAAATGCTAGGTATGATCCTTTTCTAATTCAAAGAATATGAGTATGTCATCGATGAAGAAAATAATAAACCGGTCCAAGTATAACTAGAAAACCTATTTCATCAAATCAATAAATATGGTGGGGAAATTTTTCACACCAAAGGGCATCACTAGGAACTCATAGCTTCCATAGAAACATAAAAATTTCAACTTTGTAATATTAGCCTCATGAACCCTCTAATGGTGGTAGCCAGAGCTCATATTGATCTTCAAGCACCATCTTGCACCTTGAAACTGGTCAAAGAGGTCGTCAATACTTGATAAGGTGTACTTATTCTTTATCGTGGTCTGGTTTAGGTGACGATAATACACACAAATCCATAAGCTCATGTCCTCCTTTTTCACCAAAAATACTAGAGTTTCCCAAGGGGACACAATGGGTCTTATGAATCCTTTCTCTCAAAGGTCCTCCAACTACAACCATAGATCTCAGAGCTCGGTAGGGGCCATCCAATATAACTTTGAAGATATTGGAGCACTATTGGTAGGAAAGTCAATGAAAAACTCAATATCCTACCTCAGAGGTAGTCCCAAAATGTTTTTGGGGAAGACATCCACATAATCCTCCAAAAATAAAGGAACACAGATTCCTAAAGAGTATATTGATTAAAGGGGTACACTTGCAAACTAATGGGTGATGGGATGAAGCCTCCTGCTAGAAAATATCACTTTCCCATCCATGAGATATTTATTGTCAGAAAAGGAGAATCTATACCAATCATTACATAGTCTTTTGACCTATCTACAGTGATTTTCGATCTGGTCTTGGAGCATAGAAATATAGTACTTACCCATGATGATGTCATTGGGTTCCATTTTGATGAAAAAAATGTCTCACATGAATCTCTTTCCACAAAGTGATAGCTCGCACTACCAACATATTAAAGATACAAAAGAATAATTCCCTGTAAGAACCTCAAGATGAAGTTTCTAGGCTAGAGCCACAAATGGGGGCTCCATATCCCGCACCATGAGTATAGAGATAAAGGAATGACTTGCACCCATGTATAATAATACTAAAGAAAGAGTAGAAAACACAAAGATCACCCCACTAATCATATCATGTGATGTGGGATCATAAACCTCTAAATCTTGCAGTTATCTGTGGCCCCAAATTCCATATACCTAATCCTGACATGGGTCACCCAGTGATGGTGATTGAAGGATCTCATAGAAAAGTTCACCACCCATGGCTCCTCCAACTCCTTTTCCAGCTCCACCTCCCTAGTGACCACTCTTTCCTGGCCTGGGAGATCCCTAATCATGGTGATGCCTCTACCATGGTAGTCTATTATCTATCTTTATATGATTCTTATGACACATGGTCCAATAGTCTCATGCTATATGACATCACCTTTCACAAGAAAAGAATCGCCCCTATCTCGACTACGCTAGTGCTATGTGCTGTCCCTACGCCATAGAACCTTATACCTAAGCCTGATCATGAATGGTATTCCTGTAACAAGATCTTGCCAACTGGAATCTGTTAGCTACTAAAAATGACTCTATTCTGTGATGCCCACTACCAGCTCTATCTACCTGACATCACTTTGACAGACATCTCTCTATCACCAATTCTTGTTCCACTACCTTGACATGGGTGGATATGAATAAGGGCACTACACTAGCACATATCTCTCTACAGAGTCCCTTCTCAAACATCCATGCTTAGAAATATCAATCATAGATCATGTTAAGGGAGTACCATGTAAGGTTTATGAACCTCGTTGCATACTAAGACACCATCATCCCTCCCTACTATAGCTCTAGTAGCTTCTAAATTGGAACTGAGAACAATTAGGATGGGTATCACTCCTCACAGAACAACTAATGGAATTCGGTTCATGAGAGTGTTAACTCATCATGCGTCTACAAAACAAGGATCCTCCAATGCCCAACTACTCTATGTAAAAGGATATTTTCCAACGCCACCACCTAATCAGTCATGGTATGAACAAGCTTGAATATATAGTGTAACACCCGAGACTTTTATGTTATATAAATCATCAAAGGAATCTTTTTCTACACAACACTTGCTTGGCTTGCTTTGCACGCAATCGCGACCTTCCTCGATAGCTTGCGTCGTACGCAATACCGAGTTTCACTAAACAACAATATGCTATTAAAACTAGCCGTTATGAATAGTAATAACCACTTTTTAAAATTTTTAAAATTTTATTTTTCAAAATGGACTTCATTTTTGGACTCAGAATATCGAAATTAGCCTAGGGTGAAATTTTGGTATTTTTCTGAAAACTTTCAATTTTTGATGAATAGTGAAACCACTAAGTGGTAGGTTAAAAAACTGAATTTTGCATAAAACTTAATTTTACCGCTTCTGTGAATGGAATTTCAAAAATCCGAGAGACACGGTTAATATCAAGGACTAAAATGTGGTTCAATGAGATGAAAATAATTTTTTGGTGAATAGTAACTTTTTACTATTTTTACCGCGGTTAATAGTAAATAGGGTAACTAAGGGTAAATATGATATTAATATTACCCTAACACATGTCCTAATTCTATTGGACAAGTGTAATTCGACCAAAAACAAACTTAGGAATAAAATATGACCATTTAGGCCCACTTGGATTAGATTAGGACATTTATTATTAATTTATTTAAAGAAGGGTTAAAATAGTTAAAATCAAAGTTTAATAAGTAAATCATTTTTAATATAGGGTTATACATAAGATAAATTCGATTGTAAATATTCATTAGAAAGCTAAAAAGATTTCCTACATGATGGTATTTTATTTGTAATTTTTAGACATCAAATAATTTAATTTATTTATGACACAAAGATGATGCAGTAATTATCTTATTAATGAAATATTGACAAAATTGATAATATAAATACCAAAATAAATGTAATTTGAGACTTTTTATGAATTCCACTAATTTTCTAGGTTACTATGATATATTAGTGTTGATTTAATCAACTTGGTTCGAACATATAATTCTGTTATGACTTTCAAACAAATCATATATCAAATAGTGTCAAAATTGACACAAAATAGTTTTTAAATCAAATATTATATTATTAATTGTTATTTTATTCCTACAAATATAAGGTTCGGCCAAATGACTTAGATAAGGATATATATATATTAATAATAAACAATTTGGGGTTCGTTTGGCATGTTATAGTAAGTGTATTAACCATATAGTGAAGGAAAACAAAAAGACACGGTAAAAGTTAAATTATTTAACTTAGAGTTAAATTTAATTGATAAGGTTAAAATAATATCCTAAACTTGTCTAAATCCTATTGGTTGATAGGATTTCGACCCATCCCCACTTTAGCTTCGAAATAAGACCCTTTGGAACCATTATAAACCGATTTTGACTTTAATATAAAATAATATTTTGAGATATTCCTAAGGTGCCCCTCTCCTCCCTTATAAAAGGGCACCTCCTCCCCCTCCTCCTCACACCAATTTGAGCACTCAAGCTCGGCCAACCCCTGCCATTTTCCCTTCTCCACTTCCCTAGAATAATCCTAGAGGTCCTGGTCTTCTCCAAAGACCAATCTTAGTTCCTTAAGTGGAGGATTCAAAAAGGCGTTCCAAAGAAGAGGTAATATCCATTACCGATCTTTTCAATTTCTTTCTTCTTCAACTTCTTCTTCTTTAGTTGTTTCATGATAAAGTAATAACATCAGTATTACTTACATACTGATATGTTATTATAAATATGAAACAACCCTAATTCACCTTCTATCCATCCTACGGAAAAAATGAAATCACCGCGCGTGCGTACGTACGGAATACCGTCTCCACGCCGTGGTGTAATCTATTTTCCACCATCACCTTACAAGGATGGGTATAATGGTGTAATGAGTAACTATATATGATTATTATTAAGTAATATTGATACTGAAATAATATATATATAAACTCCAATACAATTCCACGATCATAGGAACGATATCATCACTCGTGCGTACGTACGGAATACCGTCTCCACGATGTGATGCGACTCGTTCTACATGATCTTCATTTCATAATGATTGTATAAATGAATTGAATGAATGAATATGGTATATACTACACTAATACCATTCTGGAAATGAATTATCTATAACCTAAAGATAAGAATAAGAATTTATTCGACAAAACACGCATAAGAACAAAAAGTTATAAAGACCCGAGTAACAAGTAACAATGAAATATTACTAACAAGAAGCTAATAATATGACCATATATGATCTCATATCAATATGTATGATTCTGGAATAAGTCAATAACATTATTTAAACCATTATACAGGAGCTTCGGACACGTACAAAGCAAATTGGACCTAAGGTAAGGGAAATATCACAATCTCATTTTTATCCGAGATTGTTTATTCGTAAGTATTTACTGGGGTGTATTTTATCATCCACATCCATGTTCCCTCAATATGTAATATTGTTTCCATCCACTTGAAATAGTTTAAATCCAATTTTACCCTTAGGTGAGTTTTTAGTAAAGAATATGAAAGGAATCTTTTGTCGTTTTTCCGTACGAGGTACTTTTTGACTTTTCCGACAAAAGTACGAAGAATGTTTTTTTTAACTTATACGGCATGAATGGATTTTTAAAACATTACTTCAAAGAAGCTTCCTTTACAAGTTTTCAAGTTTATTTTTAATCAACTTCTTTTATTTTAAAGTTGTATGACATGTTATGAAAGGAAAAATGTTTTTGAAGAAGAAAGGATATTTTCCTCAAGAATTCAATTCAAGTGTTTTATCAAAATTATTTTCCATCTAAGATAATAAAGGGTTCTGTTTCTATCCATATTTTTACATTGGTTTGACTATGTTGTGATGGAATTATGTTTATGAATTCCTTTATCATATATGAATTGATTTATGATGTCATGATGTTTCAAGAATCCCATTTTTGTTATATGTGTTATGCGATGATGTATGTTTTATGATTATGTGGCACACATAAGAAAGGATTCATTATAAGATGGGTGGGACCTATATCTCCCTCCAATGCATTGGGTAATGATTTTATATCTCATGAGATAGACATGGCTGGAACGGAAGGTTATTTCGGTTCAGTGATACAAGACTGAAACGAGGAGTGAACTCGGTTCAGAAAGGGACTTTGTCCACTAAGATAGTCTTGGCAATGAGTCATGACTAACAAGAAATGATTTTCCATGATTATGTGTGCATGCCACAAAGATTCAAGTTTTATGTTATGATTATGGGGATCTCATTTTCACTTCTATGATTTATTCCATGTTAAGATATTATAATCTCTTTTGCAGGTTTTAATTTTCAAAAAGATATGATATGATTTTTATTTCCTTTATTTGCCCTTGCTGAGCATTTGAGCTCACCCTTTTATGTTTTCTTTTCCCCAGGCCAGGAAGATGGATATTAAGTAGAATATGCTAAAAGGGACCCCAGATATGATGAAATAAATGGGAGACACTGTAGAAGATTTATGAACCAGTTGTTTATGTTTCCCAGTTTCTAAAGACACTATACCTATACGGTCCTTTGTGGTTTTGTCATATGTTGTAATAAGTGTGATTCAATTTTGAAGTATTAACAATGTATGTAAAGTATGGGTCGTTATAGTTGGTATCAGAGGAAAGGTATAGTCAACCTTTGGAAACTAGGATGTGAAAGCCTTAGTAAGAACCCTAAGGATAAGTCTAAGCATAGAACACAATCTTAGTGTTTTAGAAATGGCCTTGAATAACCTAGGATAAGGCCATAAGCATGAAAATTTTATTCTTGAATTATGTGGTTTCCTATTATAATTAGTGTTGCTCACACTATTCTTCTTGGTTTTAGTCAATGGCTGGAACCCGAAGGAACCGTGTTAATGCGGAATGCAATGGGCAATGCAATGATTGTCCCCCTGAGCAACCAAACGATATGGGAGCTGGAATGCAAAATCTTGTAGCCATGCTCACACAACTTTCTCAAGCTATGAATCATGCAGGATTTCCAAACGAGCAAAGGAGGGAGCAACATTCTGTTGAATCCTTCATGAGGCAGCGTCCACCTTCTTTCAGCGGGTCTACTGATCCATTAGTTGCTGAACAATGGATTAGTACTACTGAAAAGATATTTTCAGTTCTTCAATGTTCTGAGCATGATAAAGTCATCCTAGCAGTGTACCGTTTGGAAGGAGATGCTGATCAATGGTGGAATCTTGTTAAGAATACGAGGCAAAGGGATGAAATTGAGTCTATGGAATGGGACGAGTTCAAGAACTTATTTTTCAATAAGTACTTCCCTCGTATTCTCCGAACAAAGATGGAGAAAGAGTTCCTTGAACTGAAGCAAAGGGATGATGAATCTGTTAGTACCTATGAAGCAAATTTTACAAGACTTGCAAGGTACGCTTCTGGTATTATTATCCAACCTGAGAGTAAGATCGATCGATTCTTTAGTGGCTTAAAACCAAGTCTTCGAAGGGCGTTAGCCATAAGGGACTTCAATAGCTACGAGGAAATCGTTCGATGTGCTCTCAAAGTCGAGATGGAGATTGGAGTAACCCATCAGTCACATGGGTTTGATAAGAAGAGGAAGATGGAATTCAAAGAAAAATCTAAAGAGCACACGGAAAAGAAGATGAACTTTCCCTTATGCTCAAAGTGTGGAAAGAAACATGGAGGGAGTTGTCTTAAAGGGACAAGTAAATGTTTTAAATGTGGAAAGGAAGGTCATCGGGCATTTGAATGCCGTGATAATGGGAAGAAGATGTCTAATGACGCAAACAAAGGAAGGGATACACAGAATGAACCTACAACACTTCAATGTTTCAAGTGCAAGGAGATGGGGGCATTATGCCAATCAATGCCCAAATCCAAGGGTTGATGATGATGGTCGACGTCAACAAACTCTTAAGGCTAAAGAAAAAGGAAAGTCACATGCAATTTCTATCAGTGATGTGGAGTACGATAACGATGTGGTGAAAGGTACACTTACCATCCACTCTAAAGTAGCAAATGTTTTATTTGATTCTGGATCCACCCACTCTTTTATTTCTGAAAAATTTTCTAAGGGTATCACCGTATTACCTCAACAATTAGATGTTGAGTTAGCTGTGACAACACCTAATGGCACATCAATCGCATCAGAAGTTTATAATTCTTCTCCGATCGAAGTTTGTGGGAAAGTGCTTCCTGCAAATCTTGTGATCCTTCCTTTAGTGGAATTTGATGTGATTCTTGGCATGGATTGGCTTTCTCTACATAGAGCTCATATCGATTGCCAAAGAAGGGAAGTCACATTTCATATTCCAGATCAATCTACGATCATCTATCAATGCAAGGATGAACATAACCTTCCAGTGGAAATTTCTTCCATCTTATGGGTATTGATTCCACTAAATGAAGGTTATTTATCTCAAATGGTTGGTGAGAAACTCACGATTAAGAATATGCCCATTGTACGGGAGTTTGATGATGTCTTTCCGGAGGAATTACCGGGTCTTCCACCAAATCGTGAAGTTGAGTTTTCAATAGAACTCGTACCGGGTGCTTTGCCTATTTCAAAGACACCTTATAGAATGGCCCCAATTGAGTTGCAGGAATTGAAGAAGCAACTCCAAGAGAATCTTGATAAGGGATTCATACGCCCTAGTGCGTCACCTTGGGGAGCACCTGTTCTATTTGTTAAGAAGAAAGATGGATCAATGAGACTCTGCATTGATTATCGAGAACTTAACAAGATCACTATCAAGAACAAATATCCTCTCCCACGCATTGATGACTTATTTGACCAACTACGCGGAGCTCAATACTTTTCCAAGATTGATCTTCGTTCAGGGTATCATCAATTAAGGGTCAAAAGGGAGGATATACCAAAGACGGCTTTCCGTACAAGGTATGGACACTATGAATTTATAGTGATGCCATTTGGTCTTACTAATGCCCCTGCTATCTTCATGGATCTAATGAATAGAGTCTTTAGAGACTATCTTGATCAATTTGTGGTAGTCTTTATAGACGATATTCTTGTCTATTCAAAGAGCAAGGAAGAGCATGAAGATCACTTGAGAATTATATTGAAGACCCTGAGAAAAGAGAAGCTTTATGCCAAATTTACCAAGTGTGAATTTTGGCTTCAAAAAGTTGCATTTTTGGGTCATATAATCTCAAAAGAGGGGATATCTGTGGATCCAGCAAAAACAGAGGTTATCGAAAGATGGTCAAGACCAACAACAGTAACTGAGATCCGAAGTTTTCTTGGTTTGGCTGGATATTATCGACGTTTTGTAAAAGATTTTTCACGATTATCTAATCCACTCACCAAGTTGACTCGGAAAGGAGTTAAGTTTGTCTGGACAGAGGAATGTGAAGAGAATTTCAAGGAGTTGAAAAGAAGGTTATCCAGTGCACCTGTGCTCACACTGCCTTGTAGTGGAGAAAGGTTTGTGATCTACAGTGATGCATCCAAGAAGGGATTGGGGTGTGTTCTTATGCAAAATGATATGGTGATAGCTTATGCCTCACGACAGTTGAAAATCCATGAGCAAAATTACCCAACACATGATTTGGAGTTGGCTGCGGTAATCTTTGCATTAAAGATTTGGAGGCATTACCTTTATGGTGAAAGGTGTGATATTTATACTGATCATAAAAGTTTAAAGTATATTTTCACACAAAAGGAGTTGAATATGCGTCAAAGAAGATGGTTGGAGCTGATTAAGGATTATGACTGCTCAATCCATTACCACCCTGGGAAAGCAAACAAGGTGGCAGATGCATTAAGTCGACAAGACCATGCTAGTTTATCCATGATGAGGATCACAAAAGATCCAATATTTATGGATTTACAAAGGATGGATCTTGGAATTATAATGGAAAGGGAAAAATCTTATCTTTCTCAAATGAATGTTCAACCATCTATACATGTGAAGATTAAAGAGGCACAGAAAGAAGATGTCGAGTTACAAAAGAAGGTGAGAAATGTTCCTGAATTCAACCTTGATTGTGATGGGATAATAAAGTTCAGGAATCGGGTTTGTGTTCCTCCCATCCCCGAATTAAAGAAAGAGCTGCTGGATGAGGCTCATAGTTCTTCATTCTCTATTCATCCTGGAAGCACGAAGATGTATAGGGACCTGAAAGAGTACTTCTGGTGGGATGGCATGAAAAGAGATGTTGCTGAATATGTCTCTCGATGCTTGGTTTGTCAACAAGTTAAAGCTGAGAGACAGAAGTCTAAGGGGATGTTACAACCATTACCCATACCCGAATGGAAATGGGAAAACATCACTATGGACTTTGTCACAGGACTTCCTAAAACATCCAAAGGCAATAATGCTATCTGGGTCATAGTTGATCGTCTTACAAAGTCTGCACACTTCATTGCTATTAGAAAGGATTTCTCTCTAGATCAGCTTGCCAGGATATATGTAAAGGAAGTGGTAAGATTGCATGGAGTACCACTTTCTATTATATCTGATCGAGATCCGAGATTTACCTCGAAGTTCTGGCGAAGTCTTCAGCATACTCTGGATACAGAGTTGAGTTTCAGCACTGCTTATCATCCCCAGACAGACGGTCAGTCTGAGAGAACAATTCAAACCCTAGAAGATATGTTGAGAGCTTGCTCTATGGATTTCAAAGGAGGTTGGGATCAACACCTACCTTTGGTGGAATTTTCTTATAATAATAGCTTTCACTCCAGTATTCAGATGGCTCCTTATGAAGCTCTCTATGGAAAGAAATGCAGGACTCCAACTTGCTGGGATGAAGTTGGGGAAAGAAAGCTATTAGGACCTGATCTCGTTGATGAAATGGCAGAAAAGGTCAGATCTATTCAACAACACATAAGAGCAGCTCAGAGTCGACAGAAAAGTTATGCCGACAACCGAAGAAAAGACCTAGAGTTTGAAGTGGGTGATAAAGTGTTCTTACGAATATCTCCCTGGAAGAGGGTTATGAGATTTGGAAAGAAGGGGAAGTTGAGCCCTAGATATATCGGTCCTTTTGAAATACTGGATCGTGTTGGGAAGGTAGCTTACCGATTGGCGCTTCCACCGAATCTCTCTCAAGTTCACGATGTGTTCCACGTATCTCTCCTGAGAAAGTACATACCAGATCCTTCACATGTACTCAGCTCAGAAGTTGTACCGCTGGAGCAAGATCTTTCTTATGAAGAACAGCCGATAGAGATTCTAGATCGTAGCGAAAAAGTCCTACGAAACAAGACCACTCGCTTGGTGAAAGTTTTATGGAGGAACCACCAACTTGAAGAAGCTACATGGGAGCTTGAGGATATGATGAGGGAGAAGTATCCTCATTTGTTTGTTACAAAGTGACGAATTTCGAGGGCGAAATTCTTTTTAAGGGGGGTAGAATGTAACACCCGAGACTTTTATGTTATATAAATCATCAAAGGAATCTTTTTCTACACAACACTTGCTTGGCTTGCTTTGCACGCAATCGCGACCTTCCTCGATAGCTTGCGTCGTACGCAATACCGAGTTTCACTAAACAACAATATGCTATTAAAACTAGCCGTTATGAATAGTAATAACCACTTTTTAAAATTTTTAAAATTTTATTTTTCAAAATGGACTTCATTTTTGGACTCAGAATATCGAAATTAGCCTAGGGTGAAATTTTGGTATTTTTCTGAAAACTTTCAATTTTTGATGAATAGTGAAACCACTAAGTGGTAGGTTAAAAAACTGAATTTTGCATAAAACTTAATTTTACCGCTTCTGTGAATGGAATTTCAAAAATCCGAGAGACACGGTTAATATCAAGGACTAAAATGTGGTTCAATGAGATGAAAATAATTTTTTGGTGAATAGTAACTTTTTACTATTTTTACCGCGGTTAATAGTAAATAGGGTAACTAAGGGTAAATATGATATTAATATTACCCTAACACATGTCCTAATTCTATTGGACAAGTGTAATTCGACCAAAAACAAACTTAGGAATAAAATATGACCATTTAGGCCCACTTGGATTAGATTAGGACATTTATTATTAATTTATTTAAAGAAGGGTTAAAATAGTTAAAATCAAAGTTTAATAAGTAAATCATTTTTAATATAGGGTTATACATAAGATAAATTCGATTGTAAATATTCATTAGAAAGCTAAAAAGATTTCCTACATGATGGTATTTTATTTGTAATTTTTAGACATCAAATAATTTAATTTATTTATGACACAAAGATGATGCAGTAATTATCTTATTAATGAAATATTGACAAAATTGATAATATAAATACCAAAATAAATGTAATTTGAGACTTTTTATGAATTCCACTAATTTTCTAGGTTACTATGATATATTAGTGTTGATTTAATCAACTTGGTTCGAACATATAATTCTGTTATGACTTTCAAACAAATCATATATCAAATAGTGTCAAAATTGACACAAAATAGTTTTTAAATCAAATATTATATTATTAATTGTTATTTTATTCCTAAAAATATAAGGTTCGGCCAAATGACTTAGATAAGGATATATATATATTAATAATAAACAATTTGGGGTTCGTTTGGCATGTTATAGTAAGTGTATTAACCATATAGTGAAGGAAAACAAAAAGACACGGTAAAAGTTAAATTATTTAACTTAGAGTTAAATTTAATTGATAAGGTTAAAATAATATCCTAAACTTGTCTAAATCCTATTGGTTGATAGGATTTCGACCCATCCCCACTTTAGCTTCAAAATAAGACCCTTTGGAACCATTATAAACCGATTTTGACTTTAATATAAAATAATATTTTGAGATATTCCTAAGGTGCCCCTCTCCTCCCTTATAAAAGGGCACCTCCTCCCCCTCCTCCTCACACCAATTTGAGCACTCAAGCTCGGCCAACCCCTGCCATTTTCCCTTCTCCACTTCCCTAGAATAATCCTAGAGGTCCTGGTCTTCTCCAAAGACCAATCTTAGTTCCTTAAGTGGAGGATTCAAAAAGGCGTTCCAAAGAAGAGGTAATATCCATTACCGATCTTTTCAATTTCTTTCTTCTTCAACTTCTTCTTCTTTAGTTGTTTCATGATAAAGTAATAACATCAGTATTACTTACATACTGATATGTTATTATAAATATGAAACAACCCTAATTCACCTTCTATCCATCCTACGGAAAAAATGAAATCACCGCGCGTGCGTACGTACGGAATACCGTCTCCACGCCGTGGTGTAATCTATTTTCCACCATCACCTTACAAGGATGGGTATAATGGTGTAATGAGTAACTATATATGATTATTATTAAGTAATATTGATACTGAAATAATATATATATAAACTCCAATACAATTCCACGATCATAGGAACGATATCATCACTCGTGCGTACGTACGGAATACCGTCTCCACGATGTGATGCGACTCGTTCTACATGATCTTCATTTCATAATGATTGTATAAATGAATTGAATGAATGAATATGGTATATACTACACTAATACCATTCTGGAAATGAATTATCTATAACCTAAAGATAAGAATAAGAATTTATTCGACAAAACACGCATAAGAACAAAAAGTTATAAAGACCCGAGTAACAAGTAACAATGAAATATTACTAACAAGAAGCTAATAATATGACCATATATGATCTCATATCAATATGTATGATTCTGGAATAAGTCAATAACATTATTTAAACCATTATACAGGAGCTTCGGACACGTACAAAGCAAATTGGACCTAAGGTAAGGGAAATATCACAATCTCATTTTTATCCGAGATTGTTTATTCGTAAGTATTTACTGGGGTGTATTTTATCATCCACATCCATGTTCCCTCAATATGTAATATTGTTTCCATCCACTTGAAATAGTTTAAATCCAATTTTACCCTTAGGTGAGTTTTTAGTAAAGAATATGAAAGGAATCTTTTGTCGTTTTTCCGTACGAGGTACTTTTTGACTTTTCCGACAAAAGTACGAAG
Source organism: Viscum album (assembly GCA_963277665.1). Taxonomy (NCBI): domain Eukaryota; kingdom Viridiplantae; phylum Streptophyta; class Magnoliopsida; order Santalales; family Viscaceae; genus Viscum; species Viscum album. The sequence continues at coordinate 1,662,176,985 of OY728135.1, read as the reverse complement.
AATGTTTTTTTTTAACTTATACGGCATGAATGGATTTTTAAAACATTACTTCAAAGAAGCTTCCTTTACAAGTTTTCAAGTTTATTTTTAATCAACTTCTTTTATTTTAAAGTTGTATGACATGTTATGAAAGGAAAAATGTTTTTGAAGAAGAAAGGATATTTTCCTCAAGAATTCAATTCAAGTGTTTTATCAAAATTATTTTCCATCTAAGATAATAAAGGGTTCTGTTTCTATCCATATTTTTACATTGGTTTGACTATGTTGTGATGGAATTATGTTTATGAATTCCTTTATCATATATGAATTGATTTATGATGTCATGATGTTTCAAGAATCCCATTTTTGTTATATGTGTTATGCGATGATGTATGTTTTATGATTATGTGGCACACATAAGAAAGGATTCATTATAAGATGGGTGGGACCTATATCTCCCTCCAATGCATTGGGTAATGATTTTATATCTCATGAGATAGACATGGCTGGAACGGAAGGTTATTTCGGTTCAGTGATACAAGACTGAAACGAGGAGTGAACTCGGTTCAGAAAGGGACTTTGTCCACTAAGATAGTCTTGGCAATGAGTCATGACTAACAAGAAATGATTTTCCATGATTATGTGTGCATGCCACAAAGATTCAAGTTTTATGTTATGATTATGGGGATCTCATTTTCACTTCTATGATTTATTCCATGTTAAGATATTATAATCTCTTTTGCAGGTTTTAATTTTCAAAAAGATATGATATGATTTTTATTTCCTTTATTTTCCCTTGCTGAGCATTTGAGCTCACCCTTTTATGTTTTCTTTTCCCCAGGCCAGGAAGATGGATATTAAGTAGAATATGCTAAAAGGGACCCTAGATATGATGAAATAAATGGGAGACACTGTAGAAGATTTATGAACCAGTTGTTTATGTTTCCCAGTTTCTAAAGACACTATACCTATACGGTCCTTTGTGGTTTTGTCATATGTTGTAATAAGTGTGATTCAATTTTGAAGTATTAACAATGTATGTAAAGTATGGGTCGTTATATATAGACCAACTACTCTAGCCAATATTATATTGCTTGATGATTTGTCTCACTACGTAACCTCAGCGGTCTTTGGCACTAGTACTCAGAGAGCACTCTAAGACCACGTGAATCCTCATCCAAATCTTCTAGAATGATCTACTGCATGATAAGAGGAGGTTCTGCTTCCTCCCACCTAGAGGAAGGGGGCTGCGGGATGACAACTCAACTATAACCTCATCGCTCATCGGGTCTTCATCACAAACCAGATCTAATATATTGGATGGATGTCATAATGGAGGCATACTGAAATTTATCAAGGAGTACCACAGTCAGAAGATAATATATATATATATATATAATAAAAATGGGATGTTAAGTCAAGAAGGACAATAAAAGACTCAATCCTATATGATTCATGTGCCATTTTACCCAACAACAAATGTCTCAGTATGTCGAGATGACAAGAAGGTAGTCAAGGTACTAGTGAATGGACTTGTTGACTACCACACTATCACTGGATTCCATGGCCTGAGAGCCTCACTCAAGAAACTTTGACAATGTTTCCCTAAACCCATCCAAATCCTATTAAGCGGAGTAGTCCGAAAAATGTACCAAGGAATGAACTTTCTCTCATACCAATCTGTCATGACCTGACCCAAGACAGGGCACAAGTTGAAACTACCCCAACCCCGCCTATATAGGACAGGTGGTAGCAACAAGAGAGAAATCTATAAATAATATGAGGAGGAATTTTTCTAAGAACTTGTATGCACACACACAACCATCTCAATGAAAATGTGAAGAGGGAAAGAATAAAAATGCATCACTACTATAAAGTAAACCAAGAATGAATGGACATCCAGACAGTACAAAATTATGGTTGTGTAAAATAAAAAGTAAAGGGAAAAAATACATTCCCAACCAAAAATATGTCCCAACCTAACAGAACTGGGAAATTGAACAACTGAGAGATACCAACTCCTGAATCCCAAGCTACAAACACCGTACACGGTCTAAGCACCCAATATCCCTAAGCTCTTATATAGTCATAGTTGACATGTTTTCCATCTTCATAAGACATGACACATACAGGAAAATACCTTGCAGGGGTGAGTATAAAAATACCCAGTAGGGAACTCTGAATGATGAAGGGATAGTAGTAAGAGATAAAATAGGAATATAAATACAATAGATGCCAGATACAGTTAATAGTACAACTCAACCCAAACCAAGAGTGAAAGTACCCTCTTCCAAGCACAAGGGGCTCGACATGGGGAGTTTATGAACTACACGTTGAGTATTCACCATATATAGAAATATATTAGATCATCCAACCATGAGAAGCTAAACAAAGAAACCAATTGGCATACCTCATGTGTCTTCATCTCTCATGGAAAGATAATGATCAAATCCAAGGAGTTGATACATAAGGATATATATATGCTCAGTCAAAAGAATCCCAAACATGAGAGTAAGGGGATCTCCATCTCATAGCTCAGCTCAAGAATAAGGGTAGCCAATAGTTTAAAATGTCCATCAATGATGCCCAAAATCTCACACATCTTCTTAGAAGTAACCATCCAAGTCTAACCATGCCTCGTCACTATGCCACATAGTTGAAGGGCCAAAAACATGAAGTAAAAGACCCACACTGTAGTACGTGGAGGGGGGGTGTCTAATCTATAAGCCATTGAGGATTCCATTACCCAGTTATGCTAGATGGTCAACTCGGTTTCCATTGAGGATGCTACTACCCAGCTATACTGTAGGGTCAACTTCGTATCCGTGAAGGACTCCACTCTCTTGTTATACTGGAGGTTTAACTCGGTATCCATAGAGTATGAGACTGCCCAACTATGATATAGGGTTAAATCATTATTACTTGAGGATTCCACTACCCATCTATTCTAGAGGGTCAACTCGGTAAAGTCATCAAGGAATTGCGCTGCCCAAATCGGTTAGAGGGTACCGCTCGAAAAGGTCCTGGTGATCCAGCATGATCACTAGCATCATTAGGTGTTGCTTTATCAGGAACTGTGCCCAGAAAATTTCACATCATATCTCAAAATCCACAACTGAGGGCCCTATCATGTTCTAAATAAAAACAAAATCAGGATAGGATACTCACAGGCTAAAATATGAGTTCAAATGAAGAAGATACAGATGAATAATGTTTTCTAAAAGAAGATTAAGGGGTACACGGTGTGTGAGGGGACCTACAAAACATTTAGTCCTAATCCAACACCTAGTAGTGTTGCTAGCTAATACATGGATCCCATTCCATGTAGTAGTACACATCGTGTAGGTGGACTACACGATGTGTACAAACTAACCGGGACTGGGGCAGGGTCCTACTGGCCATGTTTGTGTACTGGACCCCGTGTCTATGTACCAGACCCATGTCCATGTACTTGAGTACAAAACCTTGTGCCTGGACATGTAAGTCCGCATGATTTCCCACTCTTGTAATCTATCACTTGTATTCCCATCCAAGAAATGGGTACATGACATGTATGTGAACTAAACACATTGTTATCCTTAACTTTTCTAAAACCCTAGCCGCTGCTGCTAAAGGGAAGACACGCCGTGTGTTCATATTTGAACACAACATATAGTTGGTTTTTATCTATATTTTCCATATATTAATATATTATTTCAGAACATTGAATCTAGTCTTTACACTTCAAATCCAATGTTATTTATGGCTGAAAAAAGTGAATCTAGCTGGAAATCACAATTTCAAGCTTTTGTTTGTGGGAAATCGGCTCTGTTGTTCCACATGGGTTCTATAGTTCATTATGCATTCTTCCAATGCTTCTAAGTCTGATTTCTTGATATTTAATCACCAAAAAAATAACAATTCCTTGAAATATTCTCATATCTCTACTCAGTTTGTTGATTCATTACTTTTTTGTGAAACCGCTACGAATTTGGGGGTCTGATCGGGCTCAGTGCAACCTAAAAATTATCTAAATGAGACCTCAGGGTACAAACGATGATGAAAACAATGAAAAAGTGGAAAATCACAAAAAAATGTTAAATTATTGATGCCAAACAATATTGTATAATCAATCAAGAATGGGGAAACCGGGGTTAGAAAAGAACTGAAATTAAATAAGATTTCAATACTAGGGCACATGCAAATTCTAAAAAAGGGAGTTGATTGGATAAAAATGTTTAATCTAGTCAATATATTTAATAAAATGTGTAAAAAAACCAAATTATGAGAAATAAATCAATTATGGATCGTTTTTTAATGATTAATGTGTCCCCCAACTATTGAGATAAGTCGTTGCGTTCACTGCAACCTGATCTGCTCTGATTTGGAGTTTTTTCATCATCCGATGTGATTCGACAATGAAGTAGGAAGAGAGTGATATAGAATAATCTCAGAGTTTATGTGAATAACATTGGAGAATTTATACTGATGATATTCTTATAAAACATTTCACTACATCAAGATGAGTTATTTAATTATTTAATTTAATAATTAATTAATCCACTTAACATACAACCAATGAGCGAGGACTCCGAACACTCCACGCCGACTCATTTTATGTAGCACCTAGTGTAACAACTATGCTCCAAACTCAACCATGGTCTTAGATTTCTAATATGCTCTACCATTTAAGAGTTATCCTATTTCTTTTAAGAAGCCACATGTGCATAATATAAAATATATTTAATATTTTTTTATAAAATTAATTTTGGACACACTAGGCCTCAGAATCGCACACTGTATTAGTGCCTAGATTTTGAAATATATATAGAAATATTTTATATTATTACAAGGAATAAAACTAGGTATCTATATATATAGTCATTTTATTACATATTGTAATCTGTTAATTAATAATATTTTATCATTTTCATCATTTTGGGTGTTAATTTCCTTATTTTTTGAGCATGTTTTGACTTGTAATTTTATTTCCTATTAATTAGATCATGATTTAATAATCTCTATAATTTAAACCATGATGTATATATTATATATATTCATTATATATGTATTTAGAGTAATCCATAAAATTTGGAGATTGGAAATGAAATACACCGTTCATGGAGATGATAAGTCGTACGTACGCATGAATGTTGTTTCCATTATCTTAACATATAAAAATAATTAAAATTAAATGGTATATATGTATTTTATAATCCCCTTATAATATTTGTATCATATATATCAAATATTTTTATTAAACCTTTCTTTAATAAATTTCACGCAACGTGTGAAGGAATCACATCACTTTGAGGAGGCGATATGTAACGACACAGACTTTTATCAATAGAAATTTACATTATTATAATTATGCTATATAACAAATACATAACATATAAATCCCAATAAAAACATCATTCCCATAAATTAATAATGAAATAATAAACATTTAATGAAATTAAGGAACCCATACCAATGGAATAGTAACCTGACCTTTGGAATAGTAATGTTACCATTAAGAATAATACTCAAACCAATAGAATAGTAACATTACCTATAAAAGTATAAATAAAATTTGGGAATCTCATAAATTGAAAATATGATATATTTCTATCTTGGATTAAGTAAATATTTTTTTTAAATATTATAAAATTTTTGTTGGTATTTTTGTAAAACATAAATTTTTATTTATAATATTATAATCAATATGATGATTAAAAAAAATATTTTCATAAAATATATTCATGAATAAATTTTTTTTCTTATGATTATAATATAATTTTATCATACCTCAATTATTTTTTTAATGTTACATAAAATCGATTTTAATTTTGAAATTGGTATTTTTCAAATAAATTATGATTTTAATTTTAAAAAAATATCACATTTTAAAAAATATTTTATAAAAATGGATCATATTTATGAATTATAAATATCAAAAAATGGTTATGGTTAATTTTTGGTATTTTTCTAAAATAGTTAATTTTTTGGTGAATATTGAAATACGATAATTTACGATATTATATAAATACTTGCATTATGGAGTCATGGATGATGATGTAAGCCCAGAATCTTGAAATATACTTTATTTTTTAATATATTTAGTGATAAGGTTCAAACTATTAATATTATTGAGCTAAAATAATAAACTAATGAATAAAAAAATAAAAAAACACCCCACTCCACTATAAATATCATCCCTCACCTTCTCTTCTCCTCACACCTTACAAGCCTTGAAGCTTATCCAAATTATATCCAATCCCATTCCTAAGATTATACCACAAATCTAGGATTTCTTGGTCTCAACAAAAGACCAAACCCTTTTCCCTAGGGAGGTTCTCAAGGAGGATAGATTCAAGTGGTAAAATCCTCTTTCATTTTCTTTTTATTTCATTTCAATTTATTTAATTTTCTTATTATCTCCTCACCACCCCTTATCCAAGGGGAACGAAAAATAAATTATCATATATATATATAATATAATTTTATAATTTTAATGGAATAATTCATTATCAAACCTATTCTCCTGTCTCTTTTATTCTGAAAAATGTCAACATCATCAGTGAGGTATCAATTCACAACCTCTGTGGATGACATGTTTTGTTTTTTATTAAATCTTTCATGTATGGTCATAAAAACATTATAACGGTTTAAAGAGACTATAAAATTTATTTTATAACCCATTTTATATTCTGAAACTAAAATATGAACATAATACTAAATAATAAAACAAAACTAGTTCATGATTTTCAAAGAACCTCCAAAATAATCTAAACAATTATCATTAATTTTTTATCTAACAAATTCTCGTCATAAAAAATAACCAAATGATATATAAGAATAGTTAATCTCTTAAAATTTCATTAATAATATATAACTTCAATTATGGATAACTATCCCCATTTTACATGATCTTCCATACTCATATACAAGCGAACCGATCAAAAAAACAAATAAAATGTACACCCCTGAACGATGAAATTGAATACTATAACCCATTAAAATCCATAAATGAAAATTATAATCTATAATAAATCAATTATATATATATGAGGTTATATAATTATTAATTAATGAATATAATTTTATTATTCAGTACATTAAGTACACATACAGAACTGTTTTAGACACAAGGTAAGAGATTCTCACCGAACCTCCATTTCTTCTTCGGGTTAGGTTTAATCTCTATTTACCTTAATGTAATTTATAATTTTTATTATGTATTATTAATATTTTCTCTATTTATGTTTCAAACATATTTACCCATCCCAATTATTATTTCTTTAATGGGTTCATACATGTCTTATAATATTACCTTTGCAATTCCTCCCGATAAGAAAGCCTGATTAAAGGGAACTTCTCAATTTCTTACCCATTTTCAAGAACCGTCCAATTTATTTAATCCACCATTGTTTTTATAAAATCACTAATTTTATCAAGAAAATATATCTTTGTTCATTTTTGGTTTTATACAAATAATTACACCTTTTTCCTCTTTAAATACTTTTTAAAATTTCTCCTTAAACCACATTAAAGTGCTCATTTCTAATGTTTATTAAATACTTTTTTTTACAAGTTTACACTTCAGTATCGAATAAATTAACCTGATATATGACTATTTTCACTTATAATTGTCCATGTATATTTTAAATTCATTCTTTCATGGTCACCTTTATGATTTTCTCATTTTTATGCCTTCTCACATGATTACGATACCCATTTATTTCCATGGGTAAGCCTTGTGTTTATAAATTATGTTTGATTATTCATCTGGAACAAAAATTCATGATCATGTTATGATGGGTGTTTCAAAATAGTTATCCAATGAATTGGGTAATGTTTAGTGTCATGATATTCCATGTTAGGATAGGGAGTGAACCTTATTCCTTTATGGGACGTTTTTCACCATGTGATATAGTCTTGGGAATTATCCTTGACTCATGCTTATGTCATGTTATATGTTGTTTCCACATTCATATGATTCAAATATTACATGTTCCCTTATTATACATGTTATTCTTAGTTATGTTTATTCACATTCTATGCCTTTTATGTAATCATGTTATGCCTTCTAACCCATGTTCTAGGTTTTATTAATATGATTATTCCCTTATTGGGCTTTTTAGCTCATCCCTTTTGTTCATGTATTCCTTAGGTTATCTTATGCCAATGTAAGAGATAAAATAAATCCATGGGCTCATTATGATGATAAATAAAATATGTTATTATTTTTATTTCATGTTTTCTAATTATATACCTAATCTTACATGTAAATTATACTTTATGATACATGGTTGTATTTTCAGGATACTTATGTTTAAAATTGTGTAATAATATGTGTAAGAGGCTATCATTGTTATACAATAGTCCTCATGTCTAAAAAAAATGTTATTATATTCCCAAAAAATGGAAAGAATGAAGGCATGTGTTATATAAAAAATAAAAAATCATAAGGAAATAATAAATATCATATATATCATATAAAAATAGTATGTCCATAATTATTTATAACATTGTGATATTTTAATAGAAGAATGAATGACATCGGTTCGCGAGGCGATAGTTCACCATACACACGAATGATGATTGTGTATCTCATTTGATATAAGTGTGTGAAAGTGTAGTTTTTTCTCTTAAGATAAAAACAACTATGTAGATTTAGGATAAAATGGTTATTATATATCCAATATATAAGAATAATTGAAGTGTCAGAGAAATAAATAAAATGAAAGGGCTCATTGAATAACTTTACCTCTTTTTCAGGCAACTTCTTCAGGTTTATACAAAATACTTTTTTGGTTGGATTTTTTTCCTAAAGTGAGGATTTTAGGTTTAGGGTAGGTATGTAGGGAGATTAAATTTTTAGTTTCATGGTGGGTAAAAGTTCTAGACATGTGTAATTAAGTGAGGGGTGAGTTCCCTTTTATAGTGGAGGGGGAGTGATATTCATGTAAATATAAAAATATAAACACTATTGAGAGGCATCCCTTACATAATTTGCCTCAAATAATGAAAAAATTTGAGAAAAAAGTGTGTATGGTAGAAATAAGTCTAGAAAATTTATTTTTGAAAACTTTCTATGTCATTTTCCCCTTAATATTAATGTTTAACCACTAAGTAAACTCAGTTTTAACTTAATTGCTGTAATTAAATTTAATCGCTTTCACTAATATTTCAAGTCAAAAAATAATTTGAACTTACTAGAAATTATAAATAATTGTTATTAAAATTATGGATTCTATTTTTCCAAATTCCAATAATATAAGTGGTATAAATTAATTTAAAATCAACACCGTAGATGGGGCGGGAAATCGAGTTTTTAAAGTGAAAATGCTCAAAATTTCAATATTTTTATATATATAAATTATATATAAAAAAGATTAAAATGTCATAAATTGTATTAATATATTAAAAATGTTTCTAATATTAATTTAAAAACAACTAAATATAAAATTTAACACTATAAATTATTTAGTTGAAAAGTTAGTATTCAATTAAAATTCAATATTTTTCATTATTCATCAAAAAATAAAATTTCTTTAAAAATTAACCATAATTCACCCTAAGATAATTTTATTGTTTTGATTTAAAAAATAAAGTTTATTTTTAAAAATAAAATTTATAGAAGTGTAATAAATCTATTTTAAAATAGGCACACCATTAGAGGGCAGAAAAATTGCCTTTTAGAAAAATACAAATTTTAAACATAAAACTAGATTTATTCTTATTTTCTGTCTATCAAATATATTAAATGAATTTCAAAATTATTTTATTGAATATATAATATTTATGTTTCATTAATATTAATTAATAATATTAATTATTTTAATTTATTATGATAAAACACCTTGGTGGGAATAATTTTTCTTTTCATAAAACACATTCATTATATCCAATTGGTTATTATTTTTATTTCTAATTAATTGGTAACCACTGAATTCAAAAAAAAATATTTTTATAAGTTAATACTAATCATTACCTTCACTTTAACTTATACTTTATACCTTATTATATTAAATAATAATATATTGTTGTTTGGTAATACTTGGTCTTGCATATAATGTAAACTACCAAACAAAATATTTATTACGTATAATGCAAGTTGACTCGGTGCTGTATGAATTAAAAGCTATAGAATATATTTATTTAAAATAATAAATATTTTTTAAAGTCTAAGGATGTTATATTCTTTTATACGCTTGGATTTCTATATCCTACATGCTATCAAATGCAATGTTCTTACTTAAGAATTTTTGGGTGTTACATTCTCTACACTTTACTTAAATTATGTCCTCGTAATTTAAACTTGAACTCAGAAATTTAGGGTTTTATATTTTAAAATAATATTGTTGAGAAACCCACATCGTAAATAGGGGTAATAATAAATCTACTTAATAATATGGAAAGTGAAATGTGAAGGTCCCCACAAAACTAGGATTTTTAATAGGAGAACATTAGTGAAAACTTGAACATGGAAGATAGGTCTAACTATCATGTTCTAATGGAGAGTGATAGCGAACATATTAATGATAAAATTGTTTTCCACAAATACATAAACTAAAGGTGTTAATAAATGTCATTGATATCATAAAAATTGATGATAATAGGACAATTTTTTTTCAAGACCCCATTCCTAGAGTTGAGAAATTATTTCATTCTCTAAGAATATAAGTAAATATATGTTTCTATAAACATAAAATTATCCTTTAGTTGTGACTTGAACTATTTTTACTTAATGTCTTTGCATAGTTTGCATCATATGATGATGTAATAAAATATTCTCTAAAACCTCATCCAAAATTAAACTTAAACTATTTTATAAATGGTCAATCTTATAACCCTTCAAAAATATTATGATCCAAAAATTTAGAAATAAGGTCACTAAATTTAAAAAATGATCTTATCATCAATTCTACAAATAACATGAAATAGCTCTTCATCATTACATACCAACATGTGAATTAATTCTTCATGTATTCTGTTGAAGCCTGGTAATAACATGAATTACCATAAAACATTTTTCAAAACATACATTCTTTCTTATTCCTTATGTAATACATAGGATATTAGATATATTAATTAATTACAAAAATGTTTCAGACTCCATTAATGATATCATAAACCATGTTGTAATAATATCATTAATCATTTTCATAGTAGTAAGTACTATCCAATTTACTTTATCCATATCAATCATCTCTTTATGAAAACATCATTATCTCAACATCAGGAACATATTAAGTGTTTTCTTTCCCTAAATCATGTATTTACTAAGAATTTCAACTTTTCATTGAATTATTTTTCATAATCATCGATACCGTTCAACATATTATTTCAAATCCTTAATAAAAAAGTATTATAGTATGATCCTTATATATTTCATCATTATTAATACGGGTACATCACTAATAAAATACAAAAATGACATAATTCTTGAATACAAACACAAGAATATTAACAATGCCTCTTTATCTATGGTACTAACAATATCTCTAACATGATCCTTTAGCATATTTTGAGGTTTGTTCCTTTTATGCTTCAAAAAAAGATTTTTATAGTGTCTTATCTCCTTAAAGTTGAAGCATTGTATATTGGAATTTTTTTTTCATACCCTTGTAATCGTAAGCATGATGTCCTTTATATACACACTTATAGAAAAATACCATCCCTTTTAAGAAATAACCATGGTATTTTCATTCAAAATAATAAAATGTGGAAAAATTATTCTTTCTCTTCTTTCCTTTATCCATATTTTCCCAAACCTTCCATCTATTCTCATTTCTCCCTCAAAATCCATAATACTTATAGATTTATTTACCTGTCTCATTAGAACATGATATTATTTCCTCATGTGATGATAATTATTAAGTGAATATTTAACTTTGAAATATTGGGTTAATACCATAAGATATATGATCATTCTTACTCTTTGGATCATATTCTTTTGTAAGGTTCACATTACTTTTGCTAGGTGCCATTTATAAAATAATACATACACAATATTTGATCATATCATTATAAAACATAATGTATAATCCCAAAAATAGTGAAATTCTTAACATAAATAAAAAAATAATGTATATATAATATCATAATCATAAACATGGTTTCTTTGGGATTTTATTCTATACTTATCCTCAAAGTCTATCATAGGGTTATGTTTCCTAATCTACGCTATACTAAATATAGTTTCAAATGTTTTTACTACAATTTCTCTAATACTAATTGTAGTGACCCAAACCCAGTAAGACCAGATCTAGTGTCTTTCTACCATGACATTGGAATAAGATATAAGGAAATCACATCCCAAAGGACAAAATAATTTAGTAGTCTTGGTAAAATAGATACATACACGAGTCTTGTATTATATATGAATAAACTAATTTCAACATGTTTTTTTTATAATAAATTTATTCCATAAATAATAACCTTTCATATCTTTCTTAGTAAACTTCATGGAATCCTGGGGAAAGGAAACAAAATAAGGGGGAGCTCAAATGTTCTGTAAGGGTAAAGTACAACATAAGTAATAATGAATCATTGATAATAATCAATATGGAAAGGTAAATAACTGAACACACATTCCATTTAAATAACAGAATGAAAATGAAATGAATCCATATATTATTTCATAGTGAAAAAACTCTAGATAATAATAACTCAATACTAAATAAAGGTAATGATTAAATATTGGATGTCATTTTTGAGGCACATGAAAATCTATATCGTCAAGACCTTTCACAAGATTGTTTAAAACTATAGGTTGCAACCCATTTAATTTGGCCTACTGATTTACCGAATGAGAACCTATTGATTCATAAAGGGGATATATAAAGTATGTTACCTACCCATTACCGCATGTCCAAATTATTCCTCATATATCAAATAATTTATTTTATTAATAACCAATATTTATTGTCATAAAATATCTGTATTGAGTAAAGGATACATATTTATCTATATTTCCCCAGTTAATCAAATAAGATTAAAATTAAAACACCATATATATAAATGATATATGATTTAAGAAATAATCAAATCCATGATAAATAATATGGATAATTAATTGAAATTTAATGTCTAGTGAAACATGTTTGACCCAGGGAAAAGAAATCAGTTCCTTCACAATCACTTTGAAAAAATCATAATCCATCCAAAGAAAAAATGAGGATGGTATTGATAAATAATATCCCCATTGTAGGATAAATAAAAACAGGTATTTTTTATGTTTATGAATATAAATTCTCTTAAAGTATCATTAAAACATTTTTGAGGAAAATAACCTTGAAACATTCAAAGTGTCCCATACCAGTTTGAAACGTTTGAACCATAATAAACATAAATGAATAACATTAAATGAAATAGATAATATCATGATAATAAGTGAAATCAGGATATAATATGTCAAAATATTAGTATATACTTCTCATAAAATTATATAGGTGTATAACATAACAAACGTATCAAAGAAGACAAATTGTGATAAAAATACATTCCCGCTTTGATAACTTTGAAACCGTATGATCCATGAAAGAGGAATCATAAAATTTATATTTATAAATGAATACATTCAATTATAAAAAACATAAAATACATTCCTTGGTAATATATACACCATATAAAAAAATAATTAGGTGCATAATAACAAACAAGTCTCAATGAAATGTAAATTGAGATGAAACCCCTTACCTTACACTCTCTTTCAGTTAAATGTTATTTAGCATCATATATAATGGTTTTAAGAATTATATTAACTTATAATAGAACCATATTAATATTTATAATATCATTTTTAGTCTTTTAAAAAAATATAATAACCCATTTGTTAATAATCGTTAATCATTTTCATCATTTCAGGTGTTAATTGCCTAGTTTTTTGAGTATGTTTTGACTTGTAATTTTTTTACTCTTAATTAGATCATGAATTCATAATCTATAGAATGTAAAAAATTATATAAAAATTATATATATTCAGTATATATGTATTTACATTCATCTATTAAATTTGGATATAGGAAATGAAATACACTATTTATGGCGATGGTACGTTGTACGCACACATGAAAACAATTTACATTTTATTGTCGTATTAACAGAATGAAAAGTAAATGGTATATTTATATATTATAATTCCAGTATAATATTTTTATCATATATATAAATTATTTTTATTAAATAAATCCTTAATAAATTCCATGTAACACGTGAACGAATCACATCGCTTTGAGGAGGAGGTAGTCTAGATGCCCACAAACAATGTTATCATATTACCACAAAATGGAAAGAATGAAGGTACATGTTATATAAAAATTTAATTATAATAAATAAATAATCTATATCATATATATCATATAAAAACATTAATTCCATCAATATTATCAACCTTTATAGGTGGTAATGGATGAACTGATGTCACCGGTTCATAAGGTTGTAGTCCGTCGTACACACGAACGATGATTTCATATCTCATTTGATAGAAGTGTGTGAAAGATTAGGTCTTACCCTTAATTTAAAAAATATCATTATATTTATTATAATTATTTTATTTTATAATCAAGATACAAGAATAATTTAAGTGTTGTAGAAGGAAATAAAACAAAAGGCCGCATTGAATAACATTACCTCTTTTTTGGGTAAATCCTTTTGGTTTATACCAAAAGACTTCCTTGGTTGGATTTACATCGAAATTAAGAATTATAGGGTGAGTAGAAGGATTTTGGGAGATTATTTTTTCAGGTTTTGGATGATATTAAAGTCTTGATATTTTTTAAGAAGTGAGGGTGGTGAGTTTCCTTTTATAGTGGAGGGGGTGTGGCAATCTTGTAAATATAAAAGTTAAACACTATTGAGAAGACTACCTTACATAATGTGCCTCAAATAATGAAAAAAATTAGATCAAATGGATTATATGGTAAAAATATAGTGATAAAATTTATTTTTGAAAAGTTTATAGGTCATTTATCCCCTTAATATTAAAGTTTAACCACTAAGTAAACTCATCTTTACCTTAATCGCTGTAATTAATTTTAATTTCTTCCACTAATATTTTTGATCAAAAACTAACTTGAAATTAATATAAATTATAAATAAGTATTATTATAAATATTTAATATATTTTTACAAATAAAAATCATATAATTGGTATAAATTAATTTAAAATTAATCTCACAGACGGGATATAAAATGTGTTTTTAAAGTAAAAATGTTCAATAGTTCACTAAGTTTTTATATCACAATTAAATATAAAAATGATTACAATTAAATAAATTGTATTTATATATATATATAATGTATCTAATAATTCTTTAAAAATAATTAAAAATATTATTTAAAACTAAAAATTATTTATAAGAAGCGTCATTATTCAATTAAAATTCAGTATTTTTCACTATTCATCAAAAAATGAAATTTCTCAGAAAAATAACATAAATTCACCCTAAAATAATTTTGATGTTAAAAATTAAAAACTAAACATTATTTTTAAAAATATAATTTATAAAGGTGTCAAAATTTAGTTTTAAAATAGGTGTGCTATTAAAAGGCATCAAAATATCCTTTTTAGAAAGACACAAATTTTAAGCATAAAACTGCATTTATTCTTATCATATGCATATTAAATATATTGGATGAATATAAAATAAAATTTTATTGAACATATAATATACATATTTAATTAATATCTTTCACTAATATTAATTAGTATAATTTATTATGATAAAATTCCTTGGTGAGCATAAAAATAATTTTTCATAAAAACACTTTATATTCAATTGGTTTTTATTTTCATTTATAATTAATTGGTAAAAATTTAATTAAACCATATATTTTTATAAGTTAGTTAATAATAATCATAAATTTTAATTTAAAGACTAGGTTATATCATATTATATTTAACAATAATAATATATTATTGTTTGCTAAAACTCAGTCTTTCTTGTAACGTAAACTACCAAACAAAGTTGTCCTTGTGTGTAATGAAAACTAACTCTGCATTTCATGCATTAAAATATATCAAATAGATTTATTTAAAATATTAAATATGTATTAATATCATTATAGGTTATATTAATTTATACACATGGAGTTGTGTGTCCAAAATGATATCAAATACAACGTTCTTACTTTGGAATTTTGGGGTGTTACAATGGGCCAATTCTCCTTTTTATTTACTATTACAAAGGATCCTTTAAAATATATTTAATGATATTTTAGGGAGAAAATAACAAAAAAAAACCTTAATAGAAGAGAAAATTATAAAAGAAACATTTCAAAGATACAATAAGGGAAATAAAAGAAGTTAACATTAGGTTCCACATATATAAAATAAATAAAGGAATCTAAAAGAAGCCGAAGGATCCCACTATGTCAATCTACCAATCAAGGAATGGGTGTCATGGACCCTACCCTCTAGTTACTAAGGATAGTTAACCTAGAATAACATCAATAAGTATAGATTTTCCCTCAATTAGTGGAATATACCATCATGTCCCTAGCTAGTAGAAATAGAATTACATTTAGTTCATTAGGAATAGTTATGGAAATGGGCCCCATCTCAACTAAGTTAGCCTGCTTCAGAACCGAGATCCCATTGACCAAAATACAGAAAGGGTAAGAAGAAAAAGAGAATAATAAATTATAAGGATGGAAAATAAATAGGTAGAAACACAATATCCATAGGGTATATCAAATAACTCACCCTCAACTACAGCTGCCTCTGACGAAACAACTTTGAGTGGAAATCCATTACACAATATGGAATACAAAGTATGCCCTGAGGGCCAAAATTAATGTAACACCCTGAGTTTTTATGATCCTTTTTTATCTAATAAATTAAATTAATTTTATTTATTACATTTCATGCTAGACTAAGTAAAACATTCTTTATATACATTATCAAGTTAAGCTTATGCTATACACAACACAGACTTGGCTTGTGTTACGCGAGACACTTAGTTTCTAAAAAACAACATTTTATTATTATAATTATTTAAATGGGATAGATATAAAATATCCATTAAACATAGTAATATGAATTTTAAAAACTAAATTTAAAATTTATTGATAATTATTTTATATAAATAAAACATATTGATAATAATACATACAATTTAAGTAAAGTCTTTATATGTTTGAAAATACTATTTTCTTAAAAGAACTGATTTTTATGTACTTATATAAATAGTAATAAAATTAATTTTAGACAATTTTAGAAATTTAATTTGATAAAATAAATATTGTTTTTTAATTTAGAATTTAAAAATTATCTTATGGTTAATTTTAGAGATTTTCTGAAAACAGCATTTTTTGATGAATATTGAAAATACTGAATTTTTAATTCAAAACCGCCTTTTCATATAATTTATTTATATAGATAAATTATATTTTAATTTGTTTTTAATGTTTAATGAGATTAATTTTACATAAATTAATCCAATTTATCTCATTTTAAACAACTTTACATTGAAAGTAGATATCAAAACTTTCTAAACCCTCATGCATTTTTTCATAAAAAAACCCATCATCAGGACCTATCTACGAGATTAAATTTAAAATAATTTCTGAAAATTCTATGATTATAATTTTTGAAAATAGATAAAATATTTGGAATCATCATAATTTATTTTTTTAATAAGGTCAAATTATTTTTTTACCAAAAAGATCAGTGAAAGTGATTAAAATTAATTACAACGATTAAGAGAAAAATTAGGTTAACAAAAACTACTAGAAATTTGGTCAATTGACATGGATTTATAGACATAGTTAATAAAATACATGGATATTTCCATCCTAAAATCCATTTTTGGAAGAAAAATCATGGCCATACACTCCTCCCCTCACACTTACTCTTCCCCCTCCCTCGCGATTCTTCCACCCCTCACAATTCTTCCCCCTCCCACCCCTGCAATCCCCCCTACACCTCCTCCCGCTCCTCCTCCACTCCATAACAACTCAAGAGCACCCAACCCACCACCCATACATCATGGATTCAATGAAACCAGCCCACCTCCCCTCCGTCGCGGCTCTGGCGCACTCAACCAACCTCCTCGTCGTCGCAGCTCCGACATACTCAACCCACCTCCAAAAAAGCCTTCCCACCTCTCTGCAAACATAAATCTGATCCCCCCCACAAAAACCTCATCGTGACCGCAAAAATTCTCCTACTACCAGGCTCATCTTCACTCAACCCACACCGCCTTCTGTGGTCCTCCTCAGATGCGGCCACCCACCTCCCCAAGATACTTCTTAGATGTAACCACCCCTCATACCTCTAATTTCTTCCATATAATATGGTTTATATGATTTCATATCCCTATTCTTTCCAATTTTCACTACATAATATTTATTTGTTTCCATTTTTTGTCTTCTTAATTTTTAGAATTCTCGTGGATAGGGTTTAGCTATATAAACTTATTTTATCATGGGACACAATTGGTAGTGGCCTATTGAGTTCATACTCAAACCCTATATGGGACCTTCAATAGGAATATATACATTTTGTCTCATGACATGGGAAAATGAATGATCTCAATATCTAGATATTAGTAACTAGAGGTGTAGTGGATTCGTGGGTTGGATTTAAATTGTTGGATCAAAACTATATGGATCTTATACGACAAGTTAGGTGTTTTATTTCACTTGTTTTTGGACCTATTGTGTATGATCCACCTATAAGTGATCCTATTATGTCTTTTATGAATAGTATAGAATTTTATTTATACCATTTTTTAATATTGTGGTATGTTGTGGTTTTTCTTATTCTTACATGATATTTATATTTATTTATTACCATATCAACTATTTTTATATAGTTATTATTATTTATCTTTTGAGGGTATAATGTCCCGCACGATCATCCCTTAGGCCCTCGCTTCTAGCTAGAAACCTATATCATTAGGGTAGGTGTACCTAAGGTTTAGTCGGTATTTATATTGGATTTCATTTGGGAAATATAGTCAAAGTATGAATTTTTTTTATAGATATATATTATAAATAAAACACTACTAAGGAAGTAACCTATATGAGTCTCTAAATTTTATTTTTTTCATTTAATAATTAGAAAATGCATTTTTTTGACTTATTTGGATTTATTAGACTAGTGTTACTCCTCAAACTCATGTTTTCGTGTTATTTTAATTATTTAAATATTTTATATTAGAATTAATGTTTTAGGGTTTTTGAATGTTTTTGAAACATTTTAGGGGAACAAGAGAAATTGGTCTTGTTATAGAAGTCCATGTCATAGAACATGGGCTATGTCATTGTGGTGGTATTGGTAATGGAGTAACACACCACAGCCCAAATTCTATACAATATTTAAGCAGGTTGTGTAAGGGTATAAAGTTGTGAAACCATTTAATAGAGGTAAACCATGCCATAAAATTATATCTGTGGTGTGGATGAAGCATGCATATGGGTTTTAGACTTACACAGTAGTAGAACATACCATAACCAAGGGATCTTCCACATAGAGTAATGTTTTTAGTGGTATTATCCTTACATAGTAGCATTCCATTCCATATTTAAGGGCTACGTGGAAAGAAGGGGTGGCAGAGGGGCTTACTAACGGTTACCATTACGTTGACCCTAGGTGTCCACGACACATGGTCTACCATATACTGAGGAGTTTGGTTTGGAGAAATACTTACACCATATGGGAATATGCTACACTATAGATTCATGGAGCTCAGGGTGGTGGTGGTGAGGCTTAGATTTTTTTTCCTAGAGTATACAATGCTAAAACCTAAGGACCATGTTGTAGGGGTCACTGAGATGGGATTACTACACCACATCTAGCATATTTGTGACATGGACAATGATTGATAGTTTTTTTAAATTGTTTTCACATTATTTACCCTATTCAAATTTAAGGATTTTATTCTATCCTTGTTTGTTTCCTTTGACCCCAAGCTTGTGCTTCTTCCCTTTTCTCACACTCCTTAGTGATTTTAGTATTTTATTTAAGTTCAACCCTAATTATTCTTGGTAAAATAATAAAGTAATATGAATTTTATTATTTTTCTCCCATTCCACGATATTAAAAAAATAGGATCTTTATGACCAAGGGTTCATGATAAATATATTTTTAATCGGTTACTTCAGGTTTTTTTGAATAGTATTGGTTTCTAGAGGGTCTTTATTTCCTTGAGGTTGGATAAACACTTTGATTTTGGAATAAAAAATAAATAGGTAGATTTCCAAATTTATTGACCTTTAATTTAATACTAATTAATATATTTTGTCTCAAAATTTTTGTTGTGGGTGTGTAATGAAAATATTAAATCTGGTTATGAATTTTTAATGAGAAAACTGTGATTTTATTTTATTTTCGTTGAGTGTGAATATTTTTACCTTTTTAATGATTAGTTAAAATATGTTTTGTTTGACCATGCACACAAGACGTTTGATTAAATTCCTAAATGTTATTTATTAATGACATTTGATATCTTAAGTTGTTTTTTGAAATTTTATGTGGGTTTTAAATGTTTTCATGGAATTATAAGGTTTGTTTGGTTCTTTAAAAAAGGGATTGTAATGCCCCAACCCTAGTTACCTAGAGTAGGTGCATTATTACATAACATTGGCATGATCACAAAATATCAATTCTCAAAAGGCTGATTAGTTTAGTAGCCTTGGAAACACTAGATATATCCATAAGTCTTACATTACATCATAATGTGAAAAAAACTACAACAACATCTTGTCTTCATATCCCCTCATACATTTCCTGTAGGTCATTCATAAAATACTTCTTCACATCCTGGGAAAAATTAAAACATTGAAAGGGGTGACCTCAGATGCTCAGTAATGATAACAATATAGAGGACACTTTCATAAATAAACATAAACATTTAAGGCAATGTATAACTAAAACAAAATCTTTTTAAACTTGAACTTCGGCATAATATGGAAAAGATAAAATGAAATAATGCGATTTACTTATTCACATGGATATTCTACTAGTCTAATTATCACATGAAATATCAATAACCACTTTCATAATGATGGAATGCATAATGCCATACTATCATAACCACATAGTCAAGGCCTTGTTCCAAGACTACAAATAATATTTTGTCAAGGCCTTGTTCCAAGACACTAGTTTTTCTAATGAGACCTAACGATGCATCGAGGAGCTATAACGGGCTCCACCCTCACTTATTAAGTATAATTAAAATCCTCATATGAACAGGTTTAAACATAACATAAACATTCGTATTAAAACTAGCATACGAAATGTCAATACTTTCTCCATAAACCATGAATGGTATAAAAATAACACATCCTCAGTCAAACATATCACAAAACCTTAAATACTATATGGAAGTTTTGTATCATAATAATTCAACTTCAAATAAACTTAAAATCCATCAAAGGATGTTGGCATAGATGAAATCAAAACTATTTGAGATAAATAACTCTTTTTTTTGAAATCATTTAAAATTCACATAATTATAAAATAAAACATTTAAATTCAAAATATTTTTATAAGCTTATAAGGAGAGATTCAACTATTTTATGATGGTGGAAAATAGACGCACCCTCCGTATAAGTTAAAAAAATACATTCTTACCTTAATTCTGTCGAAAAGGTTAAAAAGGACATTGTTTGGAAAACGACAGAAAGATTCCTTTATAAAATTCATATAAAAAGTCAAACAATGGTATAAATGACTTTAAATCATATTCTATAAAATATTAATAATGTTTTGAAATACATTTTTAAGAAACATGGATGTGGATGATAAAGAGGTCCCAGTAGATAATTACGTATAAACAACCTTGGATAATGAAGAGATTGTGAAATAAACCCTTACCAATTTGGTAACATACGAAAAAAACACCCAATGAAAGAATTATCAAACAATTAATATGTAAATACACACAAATTAAAGTGTATTACACAAATAATACAATTATGGGTAGTACATACACCACACAAAAGGTAATAGTGGCAATATGGCATGAATCTCATGGGAATAAGGAGTGAGATGAAAACCCCTTACTTTGTACTTTTTCCTTGGTCAAGGGTAGGTTAACCTCCTATATAATGGTGAAATAATTTTTATTGAAATATAAAAGAATCATATACATTAATATGATTTCATATATGATCTTTTAACATTGATTTGTTGATAATATCATAGTATTATCATCGTTTCGGTTGTTAACAGATTCATTTTCCTTTAGATTCATTGTTATGTGAGCCATATTTGTTATGGATGGGATGTATCTTATTCATATCCAGATTTATATCATGTCTCTAAACGTTATTTTTAATCATCAAAAGAAATTTAGTCTTGAATGGATATGATGGGGAATGAATCTCATCGCGTTCGTGGAGACGGTAATCCGTACATACGCAAGAGCGACAATATCATTCTTTTGATATTAAAATAATATATAATTGGATGGTATATCATAAATACAAAATCATTATCATGTTATATCTATTATTTAAATGAATTAAACATCATTATTATACCCATCCAAATAATAATATATTGAATAACAATTACACCACGATGTGGAGATGGTAGGCCGTACATACGCACGTATGGTGACATGTCATTCAAAGGATGGATATAATACTGCATATGATTGTACCATATTTATAATAAAATCATAGTATATAGAAGATACTATAGTTATTATTTTATAATGGAAATAATAAAGAAATAAGAAGTGGAAGAAGAAAGGAACATGAAAGAGGGTGGTGAAATCATTACCTCTTATTCAGGTTCTTCCTTTTGATTTGATCAAAAGGGATCTTTAAGTTGGATTTATTACCAAAGGAGGGACCCTAGGATGATTTGAGGGAAGTTGAAAAGATATTTTGGCAGAGGTTGGCCGATCCAAAAGGCTTTGAAGGTATGCATTTGAGAGAAGGGGGAGTGCCTTTTTATAACAGGGGTGAGGGGCACCTTAGAAAGAACATAAAATATTATTTTATAATAAATTCATACTTGGTTTATAATAGCTCCAAAGTGACTTATTTCAAGGCTAAGGTGGTGATGGGTCGAAATAATTTCAACCAATAGATTTTAGACAGGTTTGGGTCACTATATTAATGTTATCATTTATATTTAACTCTTAGTTAAAAAGTTTGACATTTACCATGTCTCTTTTTATTTTTATAATATATGGTTAATAAACATACTATATACATCCAAGAGAACCCCAAGTGGTTCATTAATGATAGACCTATCATTACATAATCCCTTTGGACGAACCTTAATTTTTTATGAATATAATATCAATTAATAATATAATATTTTTTTTAAATACTCTTTTATGTCAATTTTGACACTATTTACTAATATATTTTTGTTAAAGTTCTAAAAACTTTATTAATTATAAATAAATTCATTTAAAAAATACTAACATGTCATATTAACCTATAAAATTAGTGAAATTCATAAAAAGTCTCAAATTACATTTATTTGGATATTTATAATATCAATTATTTTAATATTTCATTAATTAGGTAATTACTGCATCACCATTGTGTCATAAATAAATTAAATTATTTAATGTATAAAAATTATAAATAAAATATGATTATGTAAGAAATATTTTTATATTTCTAATTAATATTTATAATCTAATTTATTTTATCTATAACCCTATACTAAAATTTTTTTAGTTATTAAACTTTGATTTTAACTCTTTTAACTCTTCTTTGAATTAAAATATAATAAATGTCCTAATCTAATACAAGTGGACCAAATAGGATGAGATTTTATTCCTAAGGTTTTTTTTGTTGAATTATAATTACCAATAGAATTAGGACATGTTTTAGGGTAATATTAATATCATTTTTACCCTTAATTACTCTATTTACTTTTAACTGTTGTAAATAAAAGTAAAAAGTTATTATTCACCAAAAATTGTTTTTATCTTATTGAACCACATTTTACTCCTTGATATTAATCGTGTCTCTTTGATTTTCGAAATTCCACTCAAAGAAGCGGTAAGATTATGTTTTATGTTAATTTAAAAATTCTCCTAGGAGTTGGGTAAAAGATGGTGAAAAGTTCAATAAAATTATATATATATATATAATTATTATAAACTGACTCCAATGAATTAAATTGAACTTATATAGGTATTATATATCTATTTTGACCTAAAATAAATTAAAATAAATAATCATTTAAATAAAAATTTTGTTTTAAACTATAACTCAGTGTTTTTCACTATTCATCAAAAATTTTAAGTTTTCAGAAAAATACCAAAAATTATACCTAAGCTTATTTAGATATTCCAAATCCAAAAATGAAGTCCATTTTGAAAGATAAAATTTATAAAATTTCTAAAAGTGGGTATTACTATTCATAACGGCTAGTTTGACTGGTCACAGTGTGTTAGAATCTCGAAGTTGCGTACAATGCAAGCTATTGCATTATTCAAAGGGAAACATACCGTGGAAGATTGGGGTGTTACATTCTCCCCTCCTTCAATAAATTGTGTCCTTGAAATTTTAAAAATTGGGCTTGGGAATATAATGGAAAGCCCCACATCGGAAAAAGAGTCAATAAAACTATCACTTTAAAAGAAAGAAAGAGAAGTACAAAGGTCACCTGAGATGTAAAGACCCGCAAATTTCAAGGAAATTTTTTTCTTAATTTTCTTTGGAATTTTACAAGAACGCAGCTTCAGACGGCACCTGATTCCGAGGCCCGGTGTGCCCGGAATCAATTTCCGAAGTTTGGCTCGGGTACGTTCAGTGAACGAACGAGCGGGTTTTTCTATCTTTTGAACCGGTGCCCGGAATCGAATTCTGAGGGCACCGATGAAATTGCAGCGCCGGTATTTGCTTAGAAACGCCTCTTCCGGAGTTGCGTTTGCTCAGACGTGGTTTTTAAATTTTTGGGCTTTAAGTCGGAAATAAAATAAAGGTTGTGCGACAACTTTATTTTATTTCACTTAAGCCGCTTGGAAGTCACTTGGAAGCCACTTGAACTGAGTTAAAGCGGATAGGGTGCTATCCGGAAATATCCTACCCCTTGTTAGGATATTTGTGCGGTGGGGCCCGCACGAGCCCCGCCGTTTCTTTCGCTAAGTAACGCACCCGCGAAAACCCGTCAAAGTAACTGAAAAGTCAACCGACGCGTTTTCTTAAATTCTTAACAGACCATTTAATTGAGCGGTTTATTTCATGAATTAAATGGGCTGTTTCGTTCGTTGAATTAATTCAACGAACTGATGGGTCGTTACTTACGCATTTTGCGTTTGTTGGCAAAATAATAAAATAGACAAACTTGTCTATTTTGGAGGATCCTTATGTTGTGCAATTCCTCTAAACCTCCACCCTCCCCATGAAGAACGCGAAGAACGCGAAGAACGCCGGCGACCGGAATTCGACGACGCACACCGTGATCTACGACGTCGACGAGCTCTACCCGCGACGTTCTTCGGCGACGCCTCTTCTTCCGCGGCCGATCCTCGTTCGGCGGTTAAAGGTGAGAATCGAATCTTCTAAATTCTCCCCTTTTTATAAATCGATATCAACGGATTTAAATTAATTAAATCCGTTTGATCTTGATCCGGAGATTGGCGACGCGACGCCGGATACCGCGACGACGCGACGATCCCCTTCTTCCGCGACGAGCAATCCCGCAACGATCCCCCGTTCGGCGACGACGACAAGGTAGGGGTTTATTTTTCTTGATGATTCTTTCCCGTGTTTATTCTTTTAAAATTAAAGAACCTGATCTCTGAACAATTTTAATTTATTTAAAATTGTTGTTGATTATTTTCTTTTCCTCCCGTTGTTTATGACTAACGCGGAGGGTGCGGGTCTAACGAACAAGACCCGGCAACCCTCCGCCGATCTTTTGTTGTGCGGATTTGGCGGACGACGACGAACCGTGCGGCAAGGGCGATCCGTTGATCCCGCAGTGAAGATCGGCCCCCGGGAGGAGCAACGGCGCAGACGGGAGGCAAAACGGGCCACCGGAGCAACTCCGGCGGCCCGCGGAAGACGGCGGCGCCCGGCGCGCCGCCGTGGAGGAGATCCGCCGCGGCTGAAGCCGCGGCGGCGGCAACCGGTTCCGCGGCTGCGCGGAACCGGGAACGGACGCGGCGGACCGGCCGCGTCCGCGTGACAGGCGGCCCCCTCCGCGGGGCCGCGCTTTCCACCCAGCCGCGGGGGCGGCGCCCCGCGGCAGCCGCGCTCGGCCGATCGGCCGAGCCGGCCGAGCCGGTCCGACCAGCCGGGCCGCGCCCGAGCCGGACCGGACCCGGTCCAACCGGGTCGGGTCGACCCGGTTTGGCCGACCCAGGGGGGGTTCGGGCCGGGTCGCCCCGGGCCCAGAACCCCCGTTTTCAGGCCTTCTTCGGTCTTTTGCCCATATCTTGGGCCTGGGACCTCCGATTGACGAACCGTCAGCGGCTACGCGATCCTTGGATCGATATGGTCGTTTCGGTATATTACACTCAAGGTTTCAAAAGACTTTGGGTTCGGCCGGGTTGGTTCGTACACAAAACCAACCGGGCCCTCGGAGCGGAAACGCTCATAACTTGAGCTACGGACGTCCGATCGACGTACCGTCAGCTGTGGTAGTTTCCTCTAAGTGAGACGGAACTTTTGGCATACTCCGCCCGAGGATCGGACACAGGCGGAGTACGGTCGGGTTGGTTTTTCCCTAAAATCCAACCGGGCCCCTGGGACGAAAATGCCAATAACTCTCAGACCGGGCGTACGATTGACGCGCCGTCTGTTGCGTTGAGATCCTGTTGTCGATACGGAACTTTTGGATACATCAACTTCGGACTACGTGTCAGTTGATGTATCAGCCTCTCGGCTCGTGGAGCGGACCCTCCTAAACGAGCTCGCTGTGTGCGGGAACCCTAGCGCTGGCTGTGACTTCGACGACAGAGCAGAGATCCTCCGTGGACTGCGACGACGGCAGAGCAGAGATCCTCGGTGGACTGCGACGACGGCAGAGCAGAGATCCTCCGTGGACTGCGACGACGGCAGAGCAGAGATCCTTCGTGGACTGCGACGACGGCAGAGCAGAGATCCTCCGTGGACTGCGGCGACGACTGTGCAGAGATCCTCAGTGGACTGCGTTGACTACTGCACTCAGCGATCCTACGTGGATCAGTGCTACAGGTTCTGTGTGAGCCTGATCCTATGTGGGTCCTTAATACCGGTTCTGTGTGAGCCACTGCCTACAGGTTCTGTGTGAGCCCGATCCTGTGTGGGTCTTTTGCGGGGGTTAGTACCTATCGATCCTTCGTGGGTCCGACGACTTAGATGGATCAGTGATCATCTTTGACGTCATCTGAAAAAGTATACCTGGTTGAGCTGAATCTTATGTTACTCTCCTTTGTGGATTGTGTTGAACTATCCTATGTGGATTTACTGTTTACTCTCCTTGTGGATTTGAGTCTTGCTTTCCTTTGTGGATTGAGTTGTTCTTGAGCTCGTGAGCAGAGCTAGAATTGGGGACTTAGGTATATGAATGGGCATATACCTAAGTCGAGTCAGATGTTACTTCGTGATTGCATCTTTCTTTTGTGCTATATCCTTTGTGGATTTCGGGAGACCTTCGGGGGTCTCGGGGTCCTTACTGAGTAGCTTATACTCACCCCTGCACGGGCTATGCCCGCACCTTATTGTGTTGGATGCAGACGACGGACAGCGCTGATCGCGGTTGGGGCGTGGAGCAGGACGGTACCAGGAGGTGGACCACTGGGCGGGACGTGCTCGGAGCGGACGTGGGACCCGAGGATCCTGGAGGCTATCTGTACCCACCCTTCAGGTGGGATTGCCAGTGGACGACACGAGGCCGCCGTCTTTTCTTCAGTTGCTGTTCTTTACTTTTCAGTTGTACTTTCAGTTGGGCTTGTATTTCGGCCCCCTTTACTTTTCTGCACCTTGTAGTTACTTTCCGCTTGCTGACTCTGTGGTGGTTGTTACTTATAAAGGCAATGCCTTCCCTGTTTACCGGGAATTTACGCCTTGGTGCTAGTCGCCAGCCCCTGGCCTATGGAAGGCGGGCTTGGGGTAGTCACGGCACGGGCCCCGAGGACGGGTCGTGACAAATTGGTATCAGAGGTGGTCGGTTCTACCGCAGACTCTGATTGTCTTTTCTTTCTATAAGAAGCAATAGTGTTTAGTGTATTGAGTGTGGTTATCAGTTCAGGGAACCCAGTGTTGGTGCGGCGGCCGACGTATCCGTACACCAGGACCCTGACTCCTGATTTCCGACTTAATGCATGAAAACATTGATTGCGTGTGTGTTTCAAGTTTTCTTTGTGACTACTTGTGTCAGCTCACCGGGTATACTGATCTGCTTTATGAAAGTCTCAAGTTTTCCTTGTGATTACTTGTGTCAGCTCACCGGGTATACTGATCTGCTTTATGAAAGTCTCAAGTTTTCCTTGTGATTACTTGTGCCAGCTCACCAGGTATACTGTTCTGACTGTGGTGCTCTTGTTCTCCTTTTCAGGATGGCCCCGTGACGACAGCCAGCTAGGGTTCCGAGTGTAGGGCGCGACGGCAGCCCACCGAGCGACGAGGCCTCGGTGCAGGGCCCTTTGCCAGCAGTGGCACCGGTGGTAGCTTTACCCGCCGAGCCACCGATGCTACCAGTACCAGACGCTGACAATGCACGTCGCCTCAGGGCACTGCATGAGTTTCAGAGCCAGCGACCGCCCAGGTTTCGCGGCGAGGCGGACCCCCAGGCCGCCGAGGACTGGCTAGAGGCGGTGGTACGGATCTTTAGGCTAGTGAGGACACTAGCGGATCTCATGGTGATTCTCGCGGCGAGCCTCCTGCAGGCGGCGACAGGACGATGGTGGAGCTTGATGCTCCAGGTTCACGATGAGGCATCCTTGCTCTGGACGGACTTCGAGAGCCTCTTCCGCTCTGAGTTCGTCCCGGCCACCCTCTGAGCGGTGCGCATCCATGAGCTTCTCCAGCTGCGCCAGGGCAGCATAACGGTCGCTCAGTACGCGGCGAGGTTCACTGACCTATCTCGCTACTCGACCGACATGGTACGGGACCCCTTCTTCTGGGCCCGGACCTTCGAGCAAGGCTTGCGATAGGAGATTCGGGCGTCGCTGATCTTCCTCAGCATTCCGACCCAGGCGGGAGTGCTGGAGCGAGCCCTCCTGATCGAGAGCTTCCTGGCAGAGCCTTCTTCAGCGGCGAGACCTAGCGCAGGGCGGCAGGTAGCTGAGTCTTCGGCAGCAGGTAGCCGACGGATGACTCTCGGGTCCAGGCAGACCAGACCCCCATGCAGACGGCCTCAGGACACCGGCTCAGCTGTGCGGGG
This sequence comes from Viscum album, assembly GCA_963277665.1. Taxonomy (NCBI): domain Eukaryota; kingdom Viridiplantae; phylum Streptophyta; class Magnoliopsida; order Santalales; family Viscaceae; genus Viscum; species Viscum album. The sequence continues at coordinate 1,662,147,740 of OY728135.1, read as the reverse complement.
CACACAGCGGAGTGCCAGCCTTCCGAGAGGCAGGCTGTGCTACTCCTGCGGCGGGCAGGGTCACATGGCTCGTGACTGCCCGACTCGCCGACCAGAGGAGCAGCAGACGGTGGAGGGGCCACCCAGGCAGAGGCAGAGGGTCGACCGTGGCGGTCCGCAGGGAGGAGGCGGACGAGGCAGAGGAGCTGGCCGAGCAGCGGGTGGTGGGTGACGCTTCCAGGCTCTACCCCCACCACCACCAGGAGGGCCACCTCGACCACAGGGAGCTGGCAGGCAGGGACAGGCCCAGCTCCAGGCAGTGGAGGCCTACGACCCCGACATGCCAGAGATGATTCGAGGTACGATCTGTGTCTATTCCACCCTTGCTGCAGTACTTATAGACACAGGTGCGAGTCACTCTTTCATAGCCTCTGCCCTTGTTCGGAGCTCGGAGATTCCGACTGAGCCGTTGGCTCGATCCTTACGGCTAGAGACTCCTACGGGAGCAGACTCGACGATTACGCACTGGTGCCGGCAGTGTGAGCTTACTCTAGGAGGCGAGAGCTTCGGCTGGGATCTCCTTGTAGCGGCGTCGAGGCCTTACGACGTCATCTTGGGCATGGATTGACTATCCACGGTTCATGCCCAGATCGACTGTTTTAGGCGCAAGGTGCGATGTGTTCGCACCGACGGGAGCAGGTTTACCTTCACCGGCGAGAAGGGAACCTTTGCAGCACATGATGGACTTCTGCGGAGGAGAGTGCAGCCCATCTCTCATCAGTTGGCTAGCCTCATCCTAGGAGCAGTGGACGTGCAGAGTCCAGCTTTTCTTGCAGTGGTGGACCAGTACGTGGACGTCTTTCCCGACGACGTTCCAGGGCTACCTCCTCGTAGAGAGGTAGACTTTTACATCGACTTGTACCCCGGGACAGCCCCGATATCTACTCCAGCATATCGGATGGCCCCCGCCAAGCTTCGAGAGCTGCGGGTACAGTTGGAGGACTTGCAGAGCAAGGGGTTTATCCGACCCAGTGTTTCACCCTCGGCTTCCCCGATTTTGTTCGCCAAGAAGGCGGACGAGAGCTTGCGACTGTGTGTCGACTATCGTCGCCTGAACCAGGTGACTGTGAGAAACAAGTATCCACTGCCATGGATTGATGACCTCTTCGATCAGCTCAAGGGAGCGCGGTGGTTCTCGAAGATAGACCTCCGGTCAGGCTATCATCAGCTCAGATTTCGAGACGAGGACGTGCAGAAGACGGCCTTCAGGTGTCGTTATGGCCATTATGAGTTCTTGGTTATGCCGTTCGGCGTAACCAATGCTCCAGCAGTGTTCATGAGCCTCATGAACAGGATCTTCCAGCCATACCTCGACCGATTTGTCGTGGTCTTCATTGACGACATTTTGGTATACTCGACGACTGAGGAGGAGCATGCCTACCACCTGCGAGTTGTGCTAGACACACTCCGAGAGCACCAGCTTTATGGCAAGCTCTCAAAGTGCCAGTTCTGGTTACGTGAGGTCCACTTCTTGGGGCACGTCATCTCTGAGGCGGGAGTTGCAGTGGATCCCGCGAAGATCGAGGCAGTGCTAGCTTGAGAGCCACCCAGGAGCGTGACGGAGGTGCGGAGCTTCTTGGGCCTAGCCGGATACTATCAGAGATTCGTGCCAGACTTCTCCAGAGTTGCGGCACCACTCTCATCCTTGACGAAGAAGGGGAAACCCTTCGTGTGGTCAGACAGATGTCAGCAGAGCTTCCAGGAGCTGAGGCAGAGGTTGACCAGCGCACCTATCTTGAGGTTGCCTGAGGAGGGAGTTGGATACGTAGTTTACTGCGATGCATCAGGGACTGGACTCGGGTGCGTTCTGATGCAGGAGCGGGCCGTGATCGCCTACGGATCACGTCAGTTGAGGCCGCATGAGCAGAACTACGCCACTCATGACCTGGAGTTAGCAGCAGTGGTCTTCGCTCTGAAGACTTGGCGGCACTATCTGATGGGCGAGCGCTTCACAGTCTTTTCTGACCACCAGAGTCTCAGGTATATCTTCTCTCAGAAGGACCTGAACCTGAGACAGCGGATATGGCTTGAGTTCCTCCAGGACTATGACTTTGAGATAGTCTATACTCCTGGGAAGGGGAACGTGGTAGCCGATGCCCTCAGCAGGAGGACGGGCATTCAGCTACTTGAGGAGGCGACGGAGCAGCTAGCCTCCTTACAGATATCCTTCGTGGATAGAGACGGAGCAGCCTTTCTTCAGTCTCTCACAGTCTCTCCTCCACTTCTACAGCGGGTCAGAGAGGCTCAGCGTGGGGACGCTGACTGTGAGACCCGGCGTGCACTAATATCCTCAGGTCAGGCGCCTGATGGTTTCTCCCTTGGAGCAGAGAACGACATCCTTTTCAGAGGACGTACCTTCGTACCAGTCGCTTTACGAGAGGAGGTGCTGAGAGAGTTTCACACTTCTCCCTTGGCGGTACATCCCGGAGTGGCGAAGATGTACCAGGATCTCAGACGACAGCACTGGTGGCCGGGCATGAAGAAAGCTGTGGCGGAGTTCGTTTCACGATGCCTCACCTGCCTGCAGGTGAAGGCAGAGCATCAGGTACCAGCAGGCTTGGTACAGCCCTTGGAGGTCCCGGAGTGGAAGTGGGACGGCATATCTATGGACTTCGTGACTGTACTTCCACGCTCTTCCAGAGGTCACGACTCCATTTGGGTGATTGTCGACCGACTCACCAAGTCGGCACACTTCTTACCCATCAGAGAGCAGGGCTCAGTGGAGAGCTTGGGACATCTTTACGTCCAGGAGATCATACGGCTTCACGGTGTTCCATCATCTATCGTCTCCGATTGAGATGCTCGTTTCACTTCCCGGCTTTGGAAGGGGTTGCAGGAGGCGTTCGGGACGCGGCTCCATCTGAGCACAGCCTTCCACCCTCAGACGGATGGTCAGACGGAGAGGACCATACAGACACTCGAGGACATGCTCCGTGCATGTGTTCTCGACTTTGGTCGCAGCTGGGAGGACCACCTACCCTTGGTGGAGTTCGCGTACAACAACAGCTACCACTCCACCATCGGGATGGCACCATACGAGGCGTTGTACGGCAGACCCTGCAGATCACCGTTGTGCTGGACAGACCCTGGGGAGTCAGCACTCGTGGGACCAGAGATGGTCCGAGCCACGACAGAGAAGGTCCAGATCATCCAGGAGAGGATGAGGATAGCTTAGAGCCGGCAGAAGTCATATGCTGACAGGAGGCGGAGGCCACTAGAGTTCGAGGATGGCGACCACGTCTTTTTGCGTGTCTCACCTCGACGTGGTTTACGGAGATTTGGCCGAGGCGGCAAGTTGTCTCCACGCTTCATCGGGCCTTTCCAGGTCCTCAGCAGGATAGGAGAGGTGGCTTATCGCCTGGCTCTACCACCTCAGTTGCACCGGGTGCACGACGTCTTTCACGTGTCTCAGCTGAGGAGATACGTGCATGACCCGACGCACATCATCGACTTTGGGGAACTGGACGTGGACGATGGGGCGACTTTTGCGGAGGTCCCAGTGGAGATCGAGGATCGACAGGAGTGGGTCCTACGTGGGCGGTCAATTCCTCTTGTGCGCGTCAGATGGCAGCACGGGAACCTCCAGGAGAGCACTTGGGAGCGTGAGGCTCAGATGCGTGCTCAGTACCCCCATTTGTTCCCCTAGTTTTTGATGTATCTTTACGGGGACGTAAAGCCCTGAGGTGGGAGTAATGTAAAGACCCGCAAATTTCAAGGAAATTTTTTTCTTAATTTTCTTTGGAATTTTACAAGAACGCAGCTTCAGACGGCACCTGATTCCGAGGCCCGGTGTGCCTGGAATCAATTTCCGAAGTTTGGCTCGGGTACGTTCAGTGAACGGATGAGCGAGTTTTTCTATCTTTTGAATCGGTGCCCGGAATCGAATTCTGAGGGCACCGATGAAATCGCAGCGCCGGTATTTGCTTAGAAACGCCTTTTCCGGAGTTGCGTTTGCTCAGACGTGGTTTTTAAATTTTTGGGCTTTAAGTAGGAAATAAAATAAAGGTTGTGCGACAACTTTATTTTATTTCACTTAAGCCGCTTGGAAGTCACTTGGAAGCCACTTGAACTGAGTTAAAGCGGATAGGGTGCTATCCGGAAATATCCTACCCCTTGTTAGGATATATGTGCGGTGGGGCCCGCACGAGCCCCGCCGTTTCTTTCGCTAAGTAACGCACCCGCGAAAACCCGTCAAAGTAACTGAAAAGTCAACCGACGCGTTTTCTTAAATTCTTAACAGACCATTTAATTGAGCGGTTTATTTCATGAATTAAATGGGCTGTTTTGTTCGTTGAATTAATTCAACGAACTGATGGGTCGTTACTTACGCGTTTTGCGTTTGCTGGCAAAATAATAAAATAGACAAACTTGTCTATTTTGGAGGATCCTTCTGTTGTGCAATTCCTCTAAACCTCCACCCTCCCCGCGAAGAACGCGAAGAACGCGAAGAACGCGAAGAACGCGAAGAACGCCGGCGACCGGAATTCGACGACGCACACCGTGATCTGCGATGTCGACGAGCTCTACCCGCGACGTTCTTCGGCGACGCCTCTTCTTCCGCGGCCGATCCTCGTTCGGCGGTTAAAGGTGAGAATCGAATCTTCTAAATTCTCCCCTTTTTATAAATCGATATCAACGGATTTAAATTAATTAAATCCGTTTGATCTTGATCTGGAGATTGGCGACGCGACGCCGGATACCGCGACGACGCGACGATCCCCTTCTTCCGCGACGAGCAATCCCGCGACGATCCCCCGTTCGGCGACGACGACAAGGTAGGGGTTTATTTTTCTTGATGATTCTTTCCCGTGTTTATTCTTTTAAAATTAAAGAACCTGATCTCCGAACAATTTTAATTTATTTAAAATTGTTGTTGATTATTTTCTTTTCCTCCCGTTGTTTATGACTAACGCGGAGGGTGCGGGTCTAACGAACAAGACCCGGAAACCCTCCGCCGATCTTTTGTTGTGCGGATTTGGCGGACGACGACGAACCGTGCGGCAAGGGCGATCCATTGATCCCGCAGTGAAGATCGGCCCCCGGGAGGAGCAACGGCGCAGACGGGAGGCAAAACGGGCCACCGGAGCAACTCCGGCGGCCGGAGGCGGCGGCGCCCGGCGCGCCGCCGTGGAGGAGATCCGCCGCGGCTGAAGCCGCGGCGGCGGCAACCGGTTCCGCGGCCGCGCGGAACCGGGAACGGACGCGGCGGACCGGCCGCGTCCGCGTGACAGGCGGCCCCCTCCGCGGGGCCGCGCTTTCCACCCAGCCGCGGGGGCGGCGCCCCGCGGCAGCCGCGCTCGGCCGATCGGCCGAGCCGGCCGAGCCGGTCCAACCGGGTCGGGTCGACCCGGTTCGGCCGACCCAGGGGGGGTTCGGGCCGGGTCGCCCCGGGCCCAGAACCCCCGTTTTCGGGCCTTCTTCGATCTTTTTCCCATATCTTGGGCCTGGAACCTCCGATTGACGAACCGTCAGTGGCTACGCGATCCTTGGATCGATACGGTCGTTTCGGTATATTACACTCAAGGTTTAGGAAGACTTTGGGTTCGGCTGGCTTGGTTCGTACACAAAACCAACCGGGCCCTCGGAGCGGAAACGCTCATAACTTGAGCTACGAACGTCCGATCGACGTACCGTCAGCTGTGGTAGTTTCCTCTAAGTGAGACGGAACTTTTGGCATACTCCGCCCGAGGATCGGACACAAGCGGAGTACGGTCGGGTTGGTTTTGCCCTAAAATCCAACCGGGCCCCTGGGACGAAAATGCCAATAACTCTCAGACCGGGCGTCCGATTGACGCGCCGTCTGTTGCGTTGAGATCCTGTTGTCGATACGGAACTTTTGGATACATCAACTTCGGACTACGTGTCAGTTGATGTATCAGCCTCTCGGCTCGTGGAGCGGACCCTCCTAAATGAGTTCGCTGTGTGTGGGAACCCTAGCGCTGGCTGTGACTTCGACGACAGAGCAGAGATCCTCCGTGGACTGCGACGACGGCAGAGCAGAGATCCTCCGTGGACTGCGACGACGGCAGAGCAGAGATCCTCCGTGGACTGCGACGACGGCAGAGCAGAGATCCTTCGTGGACTGCGACGACGGCAGAGCAGAGATCCTCCGTGGACTGCGGCGACGACTGTGCAGAGATCCTCAGTGGACTGCGTCGACTACTGCACTCAGCGATCCTACGTGGATCAGTGCTACAGGTTCTGTGTGAGCCCGATCCTATGTGGGTCCTTACTACCGGTTCTGTGTGAGCCACTGCCTACAGGTTCTGTGTGAGCCCGATCCTGTGTGGGTCTTTTGCGGGGGTTAGTACCTATCGATCCTTCGTGGGTCCGACGACTTAGATGGATCAATGATCATCTTTGACGTCATCTGAAAAAGTATACCTGGTTGAGCTGAATCTTATGTTACTCTCCTTTGTGGATTGTGTTGAACTATCCTATGTGGATTTACTGTTTACTCTCCTTGTGGATTTGAGTCTTGATTTCCTTTGTGGATTGAGTTGTTCTTGAGCTCGTGAGCAGAGCTAGAATTGGGGACTTAGGTATATGAATGGGCATATACCTAAGTCGAGTCAGATGTTACTTCGTGATTGCATCTTTCTTTTGTGCTATATCCTTTGTGGATTTCGGGAGACCTTCGGGGGTCTCGGGGTCCTTACTGAGTAGCTTATACTCACCCCTGCACGGGTTATGCCCGCACCTTGTTGTGTTGGATGCAGACGACGGACAGCGCTGATCGCGGTTGGGGCGTGGAGCAGGACAGTACCAGGAGGTGGACCACTGGGCGGGACGTGCTCGAAGCGGACGTGGGACCCGAGGAGCCTGGAGGCTATCTGTACCCACCCTTCAGGTGGGATTGCCAGTGGACGACACGAGGCCGCCGTCTTTTCTTCAGTTGCTGTTCTTTACTTTTCAGTTGTACTTTCAGTTGGGCTTGTATTCCGGCCCCCTTTACTTTTCTGCACCTTGTAGTTACTTTCCGCTTGCTGACTCTGTGGTGGTTGTTACTTATAAAGGCAATGCCTTCCCTGTTTACCGGGAATTTACGCCTTGGTGCTAGTCGCCAGCCCCTGGCCTATGGAAGGCGGGCTTGGGGTAGTCACGGCACGGGCCCCGAGGACGGGTCGTGACATGAGATAACCTATAATAGGATTCCATGTAGAAAAACATGGATATGGATGATAAACTAAGTGTCAATTTCTGATGGAGAGGGATAGAAAACATGATCAGGAGAAAGTTAACAACAAGAAAACCACAAACTTGTTATGGGACAAACGGTCATTAGTTTCCCAGTAGGAAAAGTAAACGGACAACATTTTTTTTATTAAGTTACATTACATAAAGATGAGGAATTAATTTCTGAGATTGACTAAGAACATAAAGAGATATACTTACTTTTTAATTAAAGACTCATTCTTTAATAAATTTCTAATACTAACTCATTTTTAAATGTTGAGTATTCAAGAAGACTTGGTCACACTGGAAGAGCTAGTATAGACTTCTTATAGAATCACATGATCCACGAAGGATAAAATATATATTTACCTTGTCTTTATAGATTAATCAAAACCAAAATGGTTAGTATAAGATCTGATGATCCCCCAAAAGTATATTCCATTAGGCAAAGAAACACTAATCTTAATTTCTAAAATTAAACCAACAATACCCCAAAGTTAAATAAATACCATTCAATAAACAATTGTCCTTAAAATCCTTCAATATAATACAAACTAATATTGAAACCCAAAACATAGAAGAATTTGGTCATGTAGTCTTCCACGTTAAATTGTTTCTCCAAATGACATCAACTACTATTAAAGTCACATACTTAAAAGTAATTAACCTAATCACATATTCTCTATTATAGGTTAATCATTTCCATAAGTAACCCAAATAACTATAAATCCACAATAAAAACATAGATAAAAATCCACCATTACTCCTCAAACGAAATCCCATAGTATTCTATTTTCCTTGGGCATATAGTGTTCCCAAAAAAGCGAACATCTTCCAAAATAACATTTATCACTTAATCACCAAATTATTTTCCTACAAGATCCCAAATCTACTTATTATTTATCAATAAAATAATTTAACTAAAAATAATTAGTCACACTAACGAGGGACTTCACATAGTCCAGTGGTAGGTGATAAATCCCAATCGCACTTTGGTTGTGGGTTCGATTCCCACAACTTTGTCCGACGTGACGGGTTGTCACACGTTCTGCGTGTTGTCATTTTACAAAAAATATATTTTATAACATTACAAAAATGAGATAGATTCCTCAAAATAACCATAACATAATTTAACCACAAATGTTATCTCATACCTTGCATTTTCATCCCAAAATATAATAACTTGTAATTGCCTCAAACCCAATGATCATATAAAACCAAATTGTTATTTATAACTATATCCACAAGAGAAAAGATAAGTATTCCTCAAATATCATTCTCACATGGAAAACTACAGGGTTAAAAATACAAGAGAAAATTATTCCAAATTAATACCATCAATAAGGAGAACTAATACTTTTAAACATTTATCCTACCATTTATTTCCACATAGATTCTTCTTTGACCACAAAAATATCCTATAGAATAGGGAATTAACTCGGGTAATGGCCAAGTCCCCTACATTTACAACAAATGACTATAAATGGATTCTTGGGATCTTTTTTATTTTGTTCCATAGTACTCTTCACTTTTCCTCAGAAATTCTTCACTTTATGTCCTTCTTTCCTACACGTAAAGAATTTTTTTGTTCCATTGAGACACTTTCCTGGGTGTCTCCTTCCACATTTCCTTCACGATGGAAATTGAGGATTTTTTTTCTCCATGGTCTCCACTGCTGGAGCTCTTATCATTTATCACCTTCCTCTTCTTTGTTGAGTCCGGGAGTTAGTTAATATATATGTTGATGATCATATTTTTGGAAAACTGATTTGGCATGAAGACAATAACTTTTATGCCTATCCACATTCCATTTCGTTCCTCATTTCTTCCACCGTTCCCATGTTTTACATCATTCTCAAAGTTACCACGACTTCCTTGGAACCCATCCATTGAATAAAACCAGAAAGCATTGTGTGGGTAACTGTAGTCATAAAATCATTTATAGAATATCATGACACCATATTCTCAATTTGAAACACCTTAAGATTAACCAATGTCATTTATTCTCATCTTATATTAAAATAATTCAAATAGGTTTGTAAATAAAATGTAAATTATCCTAAGAATATCCCCCGGGAGTGTCTTAACCAAGAGTGCAGCGAGGCCCGTTGTCGTGCGCCAGTTCCCATTCAAGTCTAGCTCAAAGCGGTGTTTTCAGGTTTTACCCCTAGGTACATCTGTGCCAGAGCCACCTCTACCTACTCATATCCAGAAAGGGATGTATTTCTTGGAAAACTCACAAAATCTATACAATACAAAAATTCTAGGAAGTTCTTCTATACTAATTATCAAAGTCTATCTTAGGGTTATGTGTTCTAATCGGAGTTTATCTAAATCTAGTTTCCAAGGTTTGTACTAAAATTCATCTGATACCAACTGTAACGCCCCAACGCCAGTTACCCATAGTCGGTTCATTATTACATAACATTGGCATGATCACAAAAGATCAAGTCTCGAAAGACCGATTAGTTTAGTAGCCTTGGAAACACTAGATATATTCATAAGTCTGACATTACATCATAATGTGAAAAAAACTACAACAACATCTTGTCTTCATATCCCCTCATACATTCCCTGTAGGTCATTCATAAAATACTTCTTCACATCCTGGAAAAAATTAAAACATTGAAAGGGGTGAGCTCAGATGCTCAGTAAGGATAACAATATAGCGGAAACTTTCATAAATAAACATAAACATTAAAGGAAATGTATAACTAAAAAAAGCCTTTTAAACTTGAACTTCAGCATAATATGGAAAAGATAAAATGAAATAATTCCATTTACTTATTCTCATGGATATTCTACTAGTAAAATAATCACATGCAATATCAATAACCAATTTCATAATGATGGAATGCATAATTCCAGACTATCATAACCACATAGTCAAGGCCTTGTGCCAAGAATACAAATAATATTTTGTCAAGGCCTTGTGCCAAGACACTAGTTTGTCTCATGAGACCTATAGATGCATCAAGGAGATAAATTGGGCTCCACCCGTCACTTATTAAGTCCAATGCAATCCTCATATGAACAGGTTTAAACATAACATAAACATTCGTATTAAAACTAGAATACGAATTGTCAATACTTTCTCCATAAACCATGAATGATATAAAAATAACACATCCTCAGTCAAACATATCACAAAACCTTCAATACTATATGGAAGTTTTGTATCATAATAAATCAACTTCAAATAATCTTAAAATCCATCAAAGGATGTTGACATAGATGAAATCAAAACTATTTGAGATAAATAACTATTTTTTTGAAATAATTTAAAAGTCACATAATTATAATATAAAAAATTTACTTTCAAAATATTCTTATAATCTTTCAAGGGAAGCTTTAATGATTTTATAATGGTGGAAAATAGTTGCACCCGCCGTATAAGTTAAAAAAAGGCATTCTTACCTTAATTATGTTGAAAAGGATAAAAAGGACCTTGTTTGGAAAACCATGGAAATATTCATTTATAAACTTCTTATAAAAAGTTCAACAAGGGTATAAATGAGTTTAACCCATATTCTGTAAAATAGTAATAATGTTTTGAAATACATTTTTAAGAAACATGGATGTGGATGATAAAGAGGTCCCAGCAGATAATTACGTATAAACAACCTCAGATAATGAAGAGATTGTGAAATAAACCCTTACCAATTTGGTAACTTACGAAACATACACCCCATTAAAGAAGTATCATACAATTAATATGTAAATACACATAAATTAAAGTGTACTACATAAAGAATACAATTATGGGTAGTAAATACACCACACAAAAGGTAATAGTGGAAATATGGCATGAATCTCACGGGAATAAGGAGTGAGATGAAAACCCCTTACTTTGTACTTTTTCCTTGTTTGAGGGTAGGTTAAACTCCTTTATAATGCTGAAATAATTGTTATTTAATTATACAATAATCATATACATTAATATGATATCATATATGATCTTTTAACATTGATTTGTTGATAATATCTTAGTATTATTGTCATTTCGGGTGTTAACTGATTCATATTCCTTTATATTCATTGTTATGTGAGCCATATTTTTTATGGATGGGATGTATCTTATTCATATTAATATTGATATCATGTCTCTAAACATTATTTTTAATCATCAAATGAAATTTAGTCTTGAATGGATATGATGGGGAATGAATCTCATTACGTTCGTGGAGACAGTAATCCGTACGTACGCACGAGCGACAATATCATTATTTTGATATTAAAATAATATATAATTGGATGGTATATAATATATACAGAATAATTATCATGTTATATTTATTATTTACATGAATTACACATCATTATTATACCCATCCAAATAATAATATATTGAATAATAATTACACCACGACGTGGAGACAGTAGGTCGTACGCACGCACGTATGGTGACATGCCATTAAAAGGATGGATAGAATACTGAATATGGTTGTACCATATTTATAATAACATAACATTATATAGAATATACTGGAGTTATTATTTCATAATGGAAATAACAAAGAAAGAAGAAGTGGAATAATAAAGGAACTTGAAAGAGGGTGGTGAAATCATTACCTCTTCTTCGAGTTCTTCCTTTTGATTTGATGAAAAGGGCTACTTTAGTTGGCTTTATGACCAATGTAGGGCCTTTTGGATGAAGTGAGGGAAGTTGAGACGATATTTGGGTAGGTTTTGGCCGAACCAAAAGGCTTTGAAGGTATGAATTTGAGATAAGGGGGAGTGCGTTTTTATAAGAGGGGTGAGGGGCACCTTAAGAAAAACATAAAATATTATTTTATAATAAATTCATATTCGGTTTCTAATGGCTCCAAAGTGACTTATTTAGAGTATAAGGTGGGTATGGGTCTAAATTTTTTTAACCAATAGGTTTTAGACAGGTTTGGGTCACTATATTAACCTTATCATTTATATTTAACTCTTAGTTAAATAGTTTGACATTTACCATGTCTCTCTATATTTTTATAATATATGGTTAATAAACTTACTATATACATCCAAGTGAACCCCAAGTGGTTGATTAATGATACTCATATAATTAAATAAGACCTTTTTCCAAACCTTAGATTTTTAGGAATATAATATCAATTAATAATATAATATTTGTTTTAAATACTCTTTTATGTCAATTTTGACACTATTTAATAATTGATTTTTTAAAGTTCTAAAAACTTTATTAATTCGAACTAAATTCATTAAATCAATACTAACATGTCATATTAACCTAGAAAATTAGTGGAATTCATAAAAAGTCTCAAATTACCTTTATTTGGATATTTATAATATCAATTAGTCTAATATTTCATTAATTAGGTAATTACTGCATCACCATTATTTCATACACAAATTAAATTATTTAATGTCTAAAAATTATAAATAAAATACCATTATGTGAGAAATATTTTTATCTTTCTAATGAATATTTATAATCTAATTTATCTTATGTATAACCCTATATTAAAATTGTTTTAGTTATTAAACTTTGATTTTAAATCTTTTAACTCTTCTTTGAATTAAATAATAATAAATGTCTTAATCTAATCCAAGTGGACCAAAGAGGTTGATATTTTATTAATAATGTTGTTTTTGGTCGAATTATACCTATCCAATAGAATTAGGACATGTGTTAGTGTAATATTAATATCATTTTTACCCTTAATTACCCTATTTACTTTTAACTGTGGTAAATAAAAGTAAAAAGTTACTATTCACGAAAATTATTTTTATCTTATTGAACAACATTTTACTCCTTGATATTAACCATGTCTCTCGGATTTTTGAAATTCCACTAACAAAAGCGGTAAAATTATGTTTTATGTGAATTTGCAAATTCTCCTAGGAGATGGGTAAAAGACAGTGAAAAGTTCAATAATTATTTTATATATCTAAGATTATTATAAACTGACTCCAATGAATTAAATTGAACTTATATAGGTATTATGTATCTATTTTAACCTAAAGTAAATTCAAATAAATAATTATTTAAATAAAAATTCAGTTTTAAACTATAACTCAGTGTTTTCCACTATTCATAAAAAATTGTAAGTTTTTAGAAAAATATCAAAAATTCACCCTAAGATTATTTCGATATTCCGAATCCAAAAATGAAGTCCATTTTGAAATATAAAATTTATAAAATTTCTAAAAGTGTGTATTACTATTCATAACGGCTAGTTTGATTGGTCACTGTGTGTTAGAATCATGAAGTTGCGTACAATGCACACTATTGAATTATTCAAAGGGAAATGTACCGTGGAAGCTTGGGGTGTTATAGGGATATTAAGAAAATGTTTTTTAAAAATTTTATAAGACACAGATGGCACTTTTAGAGAGGATTTATGAGGCATAATTGGTACTCTTCAAGAAGTTTTTGCTTGATGATTATTCCCTTAGAATATTCCTCTTGCATGATTTGTTTTAAAATGGATGAGAGTGTCCATAGTATAGGAAACATTTATTATGTTGATGATTTTGTGAGTGAGGGAAATTACTTAGGGTTTTTAGGGGTGAATATTTATTATTATTCTTTTTAATGTATTTGTGCATTTAAATTTTTTTATATTGTTATTTTTTATCACTCATTGTCTCACCACCATTTTATACATTATAGTAACCAAGAGTAGAGAGTGGAATTTCTAAGACCGCATTCTGTACTATTATATGATCATTCTCTAAAATGATGGCCCTTAGTATGTTGTTTATCCTAATTTGGGAGTTGTCCCCTCAATCATGGAGTATAGGTAAATTAAAAGGGTTGTGTATGTTTTATTTAATCAAACATGATGATATTATGGATAATGTTTAGTATGTTATAGACTTTCCCCTTAACACCAAGGTATTCCCATGATCCTGAGTACTTAACTTTATTTTCTAGAATATGTCTCCAATTTTTGTGATAATGTGTTACTATTTATGATTAATTTTTTTACTATGATATGTTTCTCATTTTTCATTATTCTTATTATTATTACCACTTCTTCTATTACTGTCGTATTATAAATAAATAATGTCTTTCTTTTTAAATAATGGTTAAATGTTTGGAAATGTTTTTTAGAACTCTTTTTACTAACTCGTGTACATGGGTATCTTTAAGGAAAGTTATTTTGGGATTGTTTTAAACCAAATGTTTTAAATGGAACTATTTAAAGAAATAATGGAAATGAATTGAAATTGTTTTTAAAACTAAATGATAAAAACCTATGTTAATAAACTTTAATTTAAGACTACTAAGAAATGGATCTTTTGTTTAAAGGAAATACATGGGACTTGGTTTTATTAGAATAAATACTATGATTTATATTCATTATTATCTATATAATTTAATTTCAAGCATAGGTTTGGGTACTAAATTGATCAAGTTGGAGTGATGTTGGTATCGAGTCTAAATGGTGGATTGCAGAGTCACACATAGATTGGTCTGAGTAGTTTTCTTTTTTTTATTATTGTTATATCAACCAAAACGGTCACTCTTATATCTTTGTATGTTTTATCAATATTTTTTAGTTTTTATGTATCTTTATTTATTTTATATTCTTCATTTATTCATGATTATTTATAAAAAATTGTTTTTCTTTTGGTGTATTTACCTCCAATGTATAGAGTGGTTATGATGAAATTTCAATAAATATCCCACTGCGTTTTATCTATGTTTATTTTATTGAAATCAAAACCACAAGTTCAATATATGATTCCCTAATTCTTTTCACTATCCCATGGGTATGAGTAACTCCCCTCAGTTATATCGTGGGTCATCTTGGGTTCCCAATTCATGGGTGTCCCGAGTTGGTACATGACAAAATGTTATTAGAGCCCAGGTTCTTAATAGGGTGTAGTTTTCATATTTCCATTTGTTATTTGGGAAGTTACACTATATTTAATATAGTGTTTTAAATAATAAAGAGGTAGGTGTAAGTAGAGACTCATGTGCTCTTTCTTGTTTAAATCCTCAAGTTACTAAGAGATGTTGGGTTATAAGCCCTAATTTTTTAGTCTTATTCATATATTTATAGCCTATTTTTCTTTATATTGATGGATCAAAATTATATTAATGATGTATGGATTATTTATTGGATTATTATGTTTTGGGTTATACCATTAGCAGTTTAAATGGTAATACATAATAAACTCACAAGGTCTAGAAAATCATTTGGAGGATGATTATATGGTATGATATAACTATTCATGGAAAATGCACGGATAACTCATGCTCTTCTATGCCATGTTGTTGAGTCACGCAATACCATTAGTTACTCTCAAGTAATGGGGTATGTTCTGTGTCATATTGAAATATATTCAATGGGTTTTATGGGATTTTGAGGAATAGTTCATAATTTTAAATGGAAATGGTTTGTTTTAAAATTAACAAAAAAACTTTTTGAAATGCATTGAAGATGATTCAGTGTTTAAAAATATAAATATTGGTTTAATGAAGAAAGAAATTGGGATTTGAAAAACATGAAGGTTATTCATGATGGAAACATGGTTTTATAGGTAAAATTTATAATTTTGAGATGTGGATAGAGTTTTTATAAGGTGAATTAATATAAAATTACTATTTTGTAAAAACTAATTTATTTTAATGAGGGATTTTTAGAAAAATTTAAAATTATTTTAAGTGGTGTTTTATAACTTAAAAAACCAGGATTTGAGTTTTTAAAATAGTTGTAAAAAACAGTTTTTATCATCATTTAAGTTGTTTTGAATTTATTTTCATCAGGTATTATTTCACTGATTCATTTTCTGATTTTCATTAGGTTTGTTTTGACTTATTTGTTTCAATTTCAGATTTTTGTAATAATTAGTGTATCAATATCAATTTTAGGCCACCCGTATTCAGGTTAATATAATCTCCCCAACCCCTCCCTCAATATGCTCAAATGATTTTAACAAATTTGGAGTTAATCTCCCCACCCCACCCCTATTCACTAATGTTTGGTTTTATATCACAATTTAAATATTCATTGATTTTTTTTGTTTCTATTTGAAATCATGTGATCACATGGTTTCTTTTTTACTTATATTTCTTTGTTCTTAAAGGAAAATTGTATCACCAATTACTTTGGATTTAAGTTTTCATTGTGATTATCACTTCTTATTAGTCATTTAACATAAATTTTGTGTTTGTTATGGTTCTTAATAAAAATTCAATTATGCTATAAATTCAATTTATTAATAAACTAACGATGAAAGGATTTTAGACAACATGATGGGATCTTCCATTGATTTTATCTTTCTTCTATATATTTTTAAGGATTTATTTTATGATAAAATATGTTTATTTTTATTTTTATGATAAAATATAGAATTTTTTAGATTTAAGTTTCCTTTATTATTTGAAATGTTTTATTAATACTACTTGATTTTTTTAAAAAAAATATATTTGTCCCAATTCCATAGTTTCATTTTTTATCTTTATTTTATGTGTGTAGTTTATTAAGAACATGATTTAAATTAAAACCTGGTAAAGTTCAATGAAAATACAAAATATTTATTAATCCTTCCTGTGTTCTTGGAATTAAAATATTCTAATATAAGTGAACAGGGTGTTATAAAATATTATATGGGAGTTACTTATGATATATATTTAGTTAAAATATTAATTCTTTTCAAAATTTTAATTTAGTTATGACAGAAGAATAAAAATAATGGTTTCTGACTATTGGTAATGTGTGAGGACTAAATGAAATAACAGAAGAAATACTAGTGTGTTAGTTTTTGTGGAACTAAGTTATAATGATGTAAACTAGAAGAAACCATGTAGATGGTTAGAGAAATAGTGTATAAGGATTATGTGATCTTGTTTTGAGATAGCGGGAGTGTTCAGATAAGTTTAACTATTTTATATTGTTTACACGTAAATTTATTTATTTTATTCTAGAATTATTATTCCATCCTTATCATGTTCTCTTGAAACACTCTCCAAAACCATAAATTTAATCTTGGGTCCTCATAAGTTTTTTATGCTACCTAACATAAGAGGGATTTTCATTCTTAAGAGTGCAATGTCCTCTCTCCAGTTCATAATATAGAGTTTAAATTTGGTTACATCACTTAGTAATGAATTGAGAACTAAGAAAATAATAAAAAGGTATAAATTCATTTAAGATTTCATAGTAATCAATTACACCACATCACATGAACCCCGATATTCAATTAGATAATCTTGATCACATTAAAACACATAGAATTAAAATGAGAAAATTATGTCTTCCCTCCCGCAACCCCTTCACTCAATGAATACTACATCGTAATTCCTCCTCCTCCCTCACCGTTCCTCCTCCCCCTTTTTCTCTAACGCAGAAAGCACACGTCCCCACTGACACAGCTCTGATGCAGCTCTAATGCATCCCTGCCAACGCAGCTCTAATACTACTAGCCCACCTCCCCATTAACACAACCTCCCCACCTGCCTACCTACACGGATCTGATTCCCCCACCTCACTGTGACCCTCCTCCTCTGATGTACCTCACCACTACTCGATGCTGCTCTGACGCAGGAAAACCACCTTCTGCGGTCCTCCTCCAATGTAGCTACCCCACCACCACGAGATCCTTCTCCTCTGACGTGGCCACTCCACCTCCCTGATTTCTCATCTGAACCTAGTACAACCCTTGCGATCCACTTCCTCATGTGATTTCTCACTAAAACCATTTGTGGAGACTAGGTAAATCCTCCCTTTAGTGATTTTTCATGAAATATACCTACCTCATACCCTTCTATTTAATTTCATTTTCATAACTGGATAGGGTTCCCATCATAGTCTATTTTTTCAATATTATAGTTAACATGCTGGTCATTTTTTATTTTCTCCCCTAATCTGCCACTGCAAATGAATTATATTTACACTGTTTATACATGCTTAGACTGTTTCATAGGTAAGGCTTGGTTATATTTCATTCTTTTATTGTTTGTTCTAAATTTATAATTATTTCAATATTTTATTGACTTTTCAGAATAGTTTCAATAATTTTTTGCATGTGATAATAGTTGCAGGGGGGGTCTTTCCAAGAAGGAGGGGGGGGTGAAAGGGGGGTCTGTAGGGGGAGGGGGGTGGAAGGGGGTCTACAGGTGGGGAGGGGGCGTGAATGGGGGGTCTTTCCAGGGAGTGGGGGGGGGGGGGTTAGGGGGGGGGGGGGTTCAGGGGGTGTAGGGTGGTGGGGGGGGGTTGTCTAGGAAGGAGGGGGGGCTATCCAAGAAGGGGGGGGGGGGTCTTTCCAGGAAGAAGGGGGAAATGGGGGTTTATACGGGGGAGGGGAGTGTGTAGGGGGGTGTAAGGGGTGGGGTGGGGTGGGGGGTCTAGGAGGGGGGGGGGGTGGGGGTGTGAAGGGGGTGTCTGTCCAGAGGGGGGGTGTGCAAGGGGGGTCTGCAGGGGGTAGGGCAGGGGTTTCAAGGGTGGTCAGGGTCTGTCCTGAAAGGGGGGGGGGGTGCATGGGGGGCCTATAGGGGGGGTGCAAGGGGGCCTGTAGGGGATGGGGGTGTCTAGGGAGGGTATGTCTAGGGGGGTCTATCTAGGAAGGAGGGTGGGGGGGGGGGGGGTCTATCCAGTAATGAGGGGAGGTGGTGCAAGGGGGGTCTGCAGGGGGGGCTTTCCAGGGAGGGGGGTGTGAGGTCTGTCTAGGGTGGGGGTCTGTCTAGGAAAAAAGGGAGGGGTGTAAGGGGGTGTGCAGGGGGTGGGTGGGGGGTTTTCACAATAGTGTATTTCAATAACTGAAACTATTATGAAAACATTAAAAATACATTTTATACTTTATAAATTATGAAAATTACATTATATATTGTTGTATATACCAATTGTAGTTGCTGGTCAGTGATAACTGATTATTATTTTGGTTTATATAATTAAAATTCATTATATGTTGATTAATAACCAATATATATTCATTAAAGGTAACTTATGAGTGTGTTTTTCACATGAGTTGAATGTATTCAAACATAAAACACTTATCATGACTATTGATATTTTATATTTCAATGTCTTCAACCAACATCGACCATATAAACAAAATAAATTCAAGGTAATATTTATGACATATGACGTAAACAAGATCAGACTTCAAGAATGTCTTGACTATGAAAATGAGGTACGAACCAGGTTGGATTTTCAAGAATTGACAATCAACATACTGAACTTTATGACATGTCTCTCTATAATGTGTATCTTTGGTACAATATTCTAATTTTTTTTGAAATTTGAAGTTTCAAATAATTAAATAACATTGAGACATCTTCTACCTTTATTTGCACACTGAAAAATCGGTTTTGAATGTATGTATTTTTTATTATTAATGTATATTTATAAACTCTAGATTAAATTTATTCAATTGTAAGATACTTTTCACTTGGATAAAAGGTAGGGATTTGATCCCACATACCAAGTTACAGGGCTTTCCATAACTGGATTTTGGAGAAAATTCATCTTCATGGAACAAAAAATATGTGGAATATTTTGGAGTAGTGGATCATTTTATTCTATCTCGGTTATTAGGTTCTTCTACTTGTACTGAATATCACTTCAGATACAGGTTTTTGAAAACTGGATCATGTACTCTGTTTAACCAGTCGATGATGTATTTAATTTGACTAGTGGATTTTTATATATCAATGGGACATCTATTTTAGGTGTATCCATGCATTTTATAGGGTTGTACTATCGAAGGTGTCTAGGAGGTAGGGGTGTCCATGAGGGGGGATGTCTAGGAGGGGGTGTGGGGGGAATGAGAGATGGGGGTTGTACAGGGATGCGTGGGGGGGGGGGGGTTCAAGGGGTGTCTGCAGGGGGGTGGGGGTTGTGTAGGGGGAGGGGCAGGGGGGTCTATCTAGGAAGGGGTGGGGGTGGGGGTCTGTCCAGGGTGGGGGTAGGGGGTTGTCTAGGAAAGAGGGGGGGTCTATCTAGAGAGGAGGGGGCTGCAAGGGGGTCTATAGGTAAGAGGGGGGGAGGTTCTGTAGGGGGTGTGAGGGGGGTGGGGGTTCATGGGTGGTCTATCCAGGGATGTGGGAGGGGGTTCTGTCCGGAGGGGGTATTTTTTATGAAATGGGAAGAGATATAGCCATGGTTTTAACCATGGATATAGACCCTATGTGGCTAAATCATCTTCCATAGTTCTAAATCGTGGCTATAAAGATTTATCCATGGTTTGAACCATGGATATAGGGATTTAACCAAGGTTTTAAACTATGGGTATAGGTTTTTACCTATAGCCATGACAATACTAGCCACAATTCCTTAAACCGTGGCTATAACCTATAACCACAGTTTGGAACCGTGGTTATAACCTAAATGTCTAGTAGTGAAAGGACTAAACCTTAAACTTAAGGCCCAAAATGACCTAGAATATTTTCAAAAATAAATTGGATATTCGTATTTATACCCTACACTCCATGTAATTAATTTTGGACTATTATTGGAGTCGCTTGACATGGAAAAAATGGGGGTGGAGTTCCCTTTTCAAAAATTTACAAGAATTCCACTCCTCCTCCACTATAAACGGAACTCACCCATCCCACTTAATAACACATATCTATCCATTTGGATTGACAAAAATCTACTCAAATAAATCATAAAATCCCTACATTAATCATATAATACTCCCTTTGGGCATAAATTCTTCAAAGTAATCCCTTTGGTGCAAACCAAAAAAAGTTACCCAATGAAGAGTTAACAACATTTCTCGAGCTCCTTTGTTTTATTTTAATTATCCACCACATAAATTGTTGTTATTACATGATTATATAGTAACCCAAGTATCCTTAATACATTGATATTTTTTTTATTCTAATGGTTCGACCTACACTTACACACACTTCCGTATAATGGGTAACGAGCTTACCGTTCTTGTATATAGAGAACAATCACCTCACGAAACAATATTGTTCATTTTTTCCTTTACCACATCACATGGTTGGAAATTATTATGGAAAATATGTTTTTATATGATATATAATATTTATGATGTCTTTATTCTTATATAATTATTATATAACATATATCTTTATTATTTCCATTTTGTGTAAATCTGATAATTTTGTTTGGGGAAGTGTGGACTACCACCTCCTCAAAGTGATGTGATTCATTCAAACTCTACATGGAATGTATTATGGATGGGTTTAGTAAAATACATATGATATATATAAATTAATAGTTCTGATATAATTATCACACACACACACACATTTCATTTACTTTCTTTCTTTTAATACGATAATAAATCAAAAACAACGTTTATGTGAACATACAACCTACCATCTCCATGAATGGTATAATTAATTTGTTATTTATATATTTTATAAATTATTATAAATAAATTTATAATGAATATAAATTATATTTATATCATGGTTTACATTATGGAAATTCTGATATAATTGTGAGGAAAAAAATACAACAAATTAAGACACATGCGAAGAACAAAAAAATATTACTCGAAACGTAACCTTAACATGGTGGTGTTAATAAGTGGATGATATAAATCCATATATGGTCTTATATATAAGAATATGGTTATTTATTAAATTTATAATAATATTATATTTATTATATAGGAGGTTTCAACGAGTACGATGAGAGTCAATACATAAGTCAGGGAGAATTCTAGCCTCACTTTTATTTATGTGGGATTTACACCTTATTCACCACTCATTTATTTTGTGTGGTTTATGTAATACCCATTAATATATTCTATGATTTTATCTTTAAATTTATGGGTATTTAAAAATTCATTTTATGATCACTCTTTCATGGGGTTTATGTTTCAACATTTACCAAATCGGTAAAGTAGTTTTGTCTCAATTTGCCTTCTCCGAGACACATGCCACGAATTTCAAAAACCATATTTTTAAATAAATTATTTAATATTATCTATTAATATTATTTTAAATGAAAAAATATTATAAAAATGTTTTATGGTTTACAATCATCCTTTATATGTTTTCAAAGATATTTTGAAAGAAAAGTGTTTTTAAATTTTTTATGTTTTAAAAAGAATTTTTAAATGTAGAAAGGATATTTTCCTCAAGAATATTTTTTTAAAAGATCCTAAAAAATTATTTTCCATATAAGATAACATAAATTGGTGTTACTCATACCTTTATGGAGAAATTATCTAAATATTCCATTCATATCCTTTCTCTAAATGGTTTATGTTTTGATGGAATGATTTTTATGAAGCCCGTTTCTCTTTAACAAGTTATAAGATTATGAAACCTTATTCTATTCATGGGTTATGATTTTATGAAATAATTATGAAAGATTCCTTTCTTAAAAAGTTTAAGATATCATTACATGTTTATGAAACCCATTTAATTTCACAGATTATGATATGATTGTTTATGAATTTGTCGTACATGTCTGTATGATTTCATTAAGAGATGGGTGAGACCTATATCTCCCTCAAATGCATTGGGTAAAGATTTATATCTCATGAGATAATGATTCAAGTTGATGGTCTTGATCCAATATAGAATATGGGGACACCTAATCCACTATGAGAAGATGTGGAAACTTGATCCACTATGGGAAGATGGGGAATCTTGATCCACTATGGGAAGATGGGGAAACCTGATCCATTATAAGTAATGAACTATGACTGGCAATGGTGGTGTGTCCCACCCAGTAGTTTTAGTCCCCATGAAGTGCCTTGTTATGTTTTAGAAATGGTCCTTGACTTATATGGAATGATATTACATGTTTATGTGTCTACTATAATTCAATATCTTATTTTTATGTTATGATTTCATGCCCAATGCTCTTGATTCCCTTATGATTAATGTATTATGGAAAACCAATATTTATTCCACCATTCATGATTATTATATTTTATATACATGGTCTGATATTTTAATGTCATTATCACATTCTCGTACCCTTATACTCATGTTTATGCTTCCATATCTCCCTTCTTTACCCTTATTGAGCATCTGAGATCACCCCTTTTTATGTTTCCATTCCCCAAGTTATGAATCTATGTATTACACATGATTTTTCTAATAAGGTTTCTAGTCATGAAGAACATAGTGAGTGATAATGTATCTCACTTATATACCAGTGTTTATGTTTCCTTATTTCAAAAGGCACTAAACTAATATGGTCTTTGGGCATCCATTTTTGTAATGTGTTAAGTATTCCAAAAAAATTATGTAATGTTAATGTATGAAAATAAATGATATATATAGTTGGTATTAGAGAAAAATTTTATTTAACCATTGGAATCTAAGATGATAAAACCTTAGAAAGAACCCTAAGTACATGTCTACGGATAAGTCTAAGGATAAGGAAAAGTATTGAAAAATGTCTAGGAATTTTGGTAAAGGATGTAGTGAGTGGTTTCCTAGAAATACATCCCTATCTAGATACTGTAAGTAGATGTGTCTCTGGAATAGATTTACGTAGTGGTAAAAACCCTAAATACACTGTATTGAGCTAGAATCGATTAGGAACTAGTGCACAACAATGGGACTTGATGCACACCTAGTTTGACACTCCCAGGGGATATGATTTGAGAATTCACAAAATCTTCACAAACCATCCTAAAGGTTTTAAATATGAGTTGTCTTTGAATAACCTAGGATAAACCTAAGGTGTTATATATTAATGAAGTTATCATAATTTAGACATCCTATATGTTGTTTTTAAGATTATGTGGTTCCACTATATGACATCTATTTCTTACTCTATGTTTTTTGGTTTTAATAAATGGATAGAACCTGAATGAAACACGTTAATGGTTATTTCAATAGAAAATGAAACAATTGTCCTCCTAGGTATCTAAATGCTATTTGAGATGGAATATAAAATCTCATTGTTATGCTCACCCAACTTTCTCAAGATATGAATCATGATGAGCTTCCAAACAAACAAAGGAGGGAACAAAATTTTGTTGAGACTTTCATAAGGAAACATCTACCCTTTTTAAATGTTATTCTAATCCACTTATGTATAAATAATGGATCGATCCCACTAAAATGATATTCTCTATTCTCTAGTGTTTAGAACATGATAAATTCATTCTGGATGTTTATTATTCATAAAGTGAATCTGAGCATTGGTGGACTCTAATCAAGAATATGAGAGAGAAAGATGAAATTGAATCCATGGATTGGGAAAATTTCAAGAACTTATTCATCAATAATTACATTCCTCATGTTCTTCATATGAAGATGGAAACAGAGTTCCTTGATTTTAAGCAAAATTATGATGAATCTGTTGGTACCTGTGAGGCTAATTTCACAAGACTTGTGAGGTACACTTATTGAATTATCATCCAACCAGAAAGTAAATGTTGGTCAAAGTGAGTATCTCAAGAGGAGGGGGTGGGGGGGGGGGTAAATTGAGTACCCAATAATAATTTATATCTAAAATGGATTATTTTTAAATCCCCCAAATGTTTAAATACATCCCAATTTATCAAAATATATAGTATGATATAGATCTAAATATTTTTAAAGATTTATCTAAATATTGATTATGTCTTTGAGGAATAATATAAAATATTATTGGATCCTTATAAATAATATTACTTGATAAATATACTATATAAAAACAAATTAAGATAAAGTATCAAACTATATATATATTTTTATAGTTAAAACAATTTTTAGTTTTAAAGAGTAAATAAAGTAAAACAAAATTAAAGCACACAACTGAAAGAATGAATACTAGAGGTTCAATCTAAAGTCGAGACTTAGTCCTCTTCACTTGGTGATCACCCAAGAACCAGAAGTTTATATAAAATAAACAAGATGATCCAAAACCTAGATCATATTTTACAACATCTTAAAAACTTTATAGGTCACACATGACCTCTTCCATAGTTATACATGGAATTAAAAATAAATAAGACACATAAGGACCTCTACCACTCTTATCTGTGGGAGTATAGGTCTAATAAAATATGAGAAGATATCTAAGTATCTTCCAATTTAGTATAGGAGGCATTTTGCATATGTAAAATAGAGTATAGAACACATAATGCTAAACAAGTAATAAAAACAAACGTAATAGAGAAATATAAAAGTACAGAGTTTAGAAATGCTTAGTTTATTTCAATGTAGCTTCTAATTATTGATTTTATTCTACAGTGAAGCTTGAGTCGGGCTTTCTTGAAAGATATAGGAAAAAATAGTGTCATAGACACTTGTTCTTTGACTGAAGGTGTAAAGACAAGAAAATTCCGTATAATTTTTTTAATTATATGGAATTTTTTCGAGACCGTGAAATCTGACGACACGTGATTCCGAGGCCCGGAGTGCCTGAAATGATTTGTTGAAAAATGTAAGCCTTAAAAAGCACGTGTGAGCAGTTTTACTGAAGAAGTTTATTAACTCCTAAACGGGTGATTGGATCAGAAATATAAGGGAACTGTTGCGTTCAGGATGGTGAATTTACCCAAGGCACGACTTAAATTTTGTCGGCACATGCATCCATTGAGACAACCTTAAAATGACATAAATGTAAATAAAATAATTAAATAAAATTATTTTAATTTTCAAATGCTTATAACTCATGAACAGTGACTCAGATTAAAAATCCCGGACCACTGCTAAACTCGTGAGGGTATTCCATCTTTAGAAAGATACTAACAGTGGCCGACGCGGGCCACCAATGGAAGTTAGTTTTTGGCCATAAATAAAATAATTAAGTAACAATTATTCTATTGTAAAACCCTTAACTTGTAAAGGGTAACTCGGATTGAAAATATGAGAGTACCATTGAGCTCGTGAGAGAGTTTTCCTCTAAGGCAGAGCCTAACCTCGACCAGTGCGGGTTGAGGGTGACTGTAAATATATTTTTGAACTTTTTTTAAGGTACATTTAGTAAATGTGCGGGAAACATTTTCTATCTTTTGAACCGGTGCTCGGATTAAAAATCCATGGGCACCGTTGAATCCGCAGTGCCAGGATTCAATGAAGGAAAAATTAACTTCAACTGACAAGGGTAGGATGAAAAAGTTAATTTCTTGGACTTTATAAAAAATAATAATAAATTAACTAAATATTATTTTATTTTTCTTTTTTCTTCTATTGGAAAAACGGTGGTGGGACCATAGTGCAACATCAGACCATTTAATGGATTGACTCATAAGTTGTCTAACCGCACCATTCAGAGAATTAAAAGGATGTGTAACTACACCATTGAGAGAATTACGAGGTCCATTAATTAAACTCATTAATGAAACTCATTAATTGTGCGATGATTTAATCCACACTTTCCCTCTATTTAATCTGAGATCGGGCTTGGGTTTTGGGAGAGTTATGAGAGGAAGCTCTGAAAAAGTGCCATCGACTTTCTGCTCTGACGAAGAATGTGATCAAGCGACGGTCGTTGGGATAAACGACAAGTGACGATGAATGCCGACGAACACCTTCGGATGTGGACACTCCTTCCTCATCTGCAGTGGCTTCCAACGAACTTGAGGTAGGGGTTTATGCTTGATTTCTCCCCTTCATCATGTTCATGAATATTATGAATAGCACAGATCAACCGTCCATTGGGTTGTTCCGTGTTTCATTATTTAATGTGGAAAAATATTATTGGGTTTTCTTTATGGGAGTTTTTATAATTAAAATATTCTTCCCATGTTGTTTTACTAACGCGGAGGGTGTAGGCCGAACAAAAAAATCCAGGACCCTCTGCTGAACTCGGTTATGGTGGCGTTCTTCGTGGACCACCATAAGATTTGGCAGTAAGGTGGAACTAAGGGCTATGAAGCACACGCACTGTCCTTAAAGGGATGTAGGCATGGATGGGAATAAAAAAGGACCACTAGAGCTTCACCAGTGGCCCACGGAGGATTCTCCGGAATAGCAACATCATCGAATGAAGGAGGAGACGACTAGCACCCACAAGCCGCGAAGGAACGACATTTCCTGAAGGTGCCGCAGTAGACAAGGGGGTGGCTGGCCTTCACAATCTGTGTTGAAGCAAGGCGAGGCACTACTTCAGTACGCTACGGTGGGGTGCTGTGGTGGAAGGCCGCGAATTCGAGCCGTGAGGGAGGGTGGACCTACACCCATGGGTCCATTGTGGCCTGGTCCACACAGACTGTCCAGGGGAGTGTGGCGCCATCCGACTTCACTATTGAGTCGAGCGGTATGCTACGACTACTCACTACGGTGGAAGGCCGCAACTTCGAGCTACAGTAGAGGGCGGACCCACGCCCACAGGTACGTTGCGTTCCGGTCCATACGGAGTAGCCGGGGGAGTGCAACACCATCTAGCGCCACTGTTGAGTCGAGTGGTACGCTACGATGGCGTGTCGTGGAAGAAGGCCATGACTTCTATCTGCGATGGAGGGAGGAACCATGGTCTAGGAGTCCCACGAATGACTGGTCCAGCAGGACTGACTGGGAGAGGAAGAGCCAACCAGCACTGCTGCCTTGAAGGCCCGAATAGCTTCGACCGTTCAGAAGGGGAGCAGACCCCCTGCGCTTAGGCATCGGGCTGTGCTATTTCGCAGCCTGGAAGGCCGCGCCCATCCGGGTGGGCTGGGCCAAACCCATGGATCATTGGGCTATACCACGCTGAGCCCAGATCCCTTTTTTATCCTATTTACCCTTAAATGAGAATATATCCTAAACTGGACGTCTGTTTGATGAACCGTCTACAGAACCAGAACCCTTAAGACGAGGTAGTAATTTTCAGATACTACATTAGAGATTTAGAGAAAGTTGGAGTTTTTTCAAGTTGAATCATACCCGAATCCAATCGGGCCCTCGACACTAAAATTATTTTAACTTACAGACTGGGCATCTGATTGACACGCCATCTATTGCTTTGGAACCCTTATGACATGGTGGATCATCGGGTTTCTTTTTCATGGGTTTTTGTGGTAGTTGAGGTATGATTGATGGCTTGAGAAGAATATATTACTGAATTCAAGCGTAATATGTATGTGAATCCAGTGGCTGGCTATGATGTGAAGAATGAATATAGAACATGTGTGGATCAGTACCAAGCGATCCTGTGTGGATAAACACCAAGAGATCCTGTGTGGATTAGTAATGAGTGATCCTCTATGGATCATCACCTAGCAATCCTGTGTGGATCAGCACCAAGAGATCCTGCGTGGATCACCACTGATCAATCCTATTTGGATCATCACCAAGTGATCTTGTGTGGATCAGTACTGAGCGATCCTGTGTGGATCAGCACCGAGCGATCGTCTATGGATCAACATCGAGAGATCCTATGTGGATCATCACCAAGTGAACCTATGTGGATCAGCAACTAGAGATCATGTGTGGATCATCAGCGAGCGATCCTGTGCGGATCAGCACTGAGAAATCATGTGTGGATCAGCACCGAGCATTCCTATGTGGATCAACACCTAGTGACCCAATGTGTATCAGTATCTAGAGACCCTATGTGGATCCGAAATGGAGTGTATCAACAGAATAAAATGATACAGATTTATGTTTAATCATTTTTACTTCTGTACTTAATTTATACCTGGTGTGAGCTATATTTTTCTTTGTGTTTTGTGATTGAGATCATGCTTTGTGCCTTTTCCTTTGTGGAATTCTGGGATACCATCATGGGTCTCGAGATCCCTAATGATTATTGTTATACTCACCCCTGCACATGCTTTTCCTGCACCTTGTTGTGTCTTGTGAAGAGGATGGACAACTAGACTGAGTCTTGAAGACTCAGGGCTTTACAGTGCTCAGAGGTGATTGATAGACGGTGTACGGAGGTGACCGATATATGTGGGGAGCTATGGTGACAATATGTACTTACCCTTTAGGTATGGATCTTGGCAAATGACCTCAGGAGCTGTTTTCCCTTTTTGTTGTACTTCCATTTTAGTTAGTCTTGTATTATGACCCCTTTACTTTCAACACTTACTTTTATACTCAGTGGGGGATTTTAGTTGTGGTTGTACCTTTCTTCTTATGTTGTGTTACTTGTGTGTAGTGTGTCCTATCTCTCTATGTACAAGTTTTTGAGGCAATTCCTTTATTTTTTTGGGATATGCCTTTCTGGTGCTAGTTTCTAACCCTTGGCCTATGGAAGGTGGGATTGGGGTAGCCACGTCACGGGCCCTAGAGTACTGGTCGTGATAGAAGGAAAGCACTAGATGTAATGATTTAGTTCAACTTCCCAGTCACATGTTTTTAATAGGTGAGATCTTATTGTTTTCAACCAGGTTCAACTATATTTGTGTTTAGGAAGTTTTATCTATTAGCTTTCTATCAGTCTACTTCATCCACTATTTTATCACACATTGCATGAGGGGGTGGGTTGTGCTTTTATCAGTAGCATAAAAGAGAATATCTGGATAAGCTTATTCCTCATACTACACATTCTGACACTCTCTTCAATGATTTCTATTGAAAATTTAGGATACAATTATTAAAATCATAAATGACCTTAAATTCAATAAATATAGTCATTAGAATAATTTAATTCAAAAAATATGTTAATAAAATACTAGAAGTGTCTTAGACTGGCGATCCCTCAAGGTGCGACGGTATCTTGCTCTAGCGGTATGTTGTTCTGGTGGTGTCTTACACTTATCCAAATTTTTACTATACTGGCATTATCTCAACTAATGGTGTCTATTCTGGTGGTGTGTGGTCTAATGGTGTCTTAGGATTAGTAACAATTCTATTTTGGTTGGTTGACATTAGTGGTGCCTCATCTAGTGGTATCTCATACTATGCCAAATTTGTAATCTGATGGCATGAAACCCTGATGGTGTGTTTAATGATGGTTTCTTAGACTCTGTAAAAATTTCAGATCATCAGTATGACATTCTGGAAGTGTGATATCCTAGTCGTGTCTTATACATAGTGAAATTTTTATATTGTTTGCGAGTCATGAACACCGATGAATCGAGTTGGCGGTGTCTATATCAATGGTGTCTCATACTTAGACAATTTTATCAACTGTCTCAAATTAATTTAATACTTAGAGAAAACATGAGACTCCTTAATAACATCAGAATCAGAATTTTTTTTTATTGTTAAAACTTGGAGGTTAATAATAAAGTTGATAGGTTCTTCAATGAATTAATGCCAAATCTCAAAAGGGCGTTGGCCATAAGATACTTTAGTAACTATGAAGAGATTGTGCATTATGAAATCAAAGTTGAAATGGAGGATAGAGTTACTTATCAATCTTAGGGTTTTAACAATAAAAGGAAGATGGAGTTAAAAGGAAAATCTAAAAACCATGAAGACAAGAATATGAGCCTTACTTTATGGGGTCTAATAAATGTTTTAAGTATGGTAGGGATGACCATAAGGTAATTGATTATTGAATTGATAGGAATAAGTTTTCCAATGAAGAAAATAGAGGGAAATCTACACATAATGCACATCCCACACTTTAATGATTCAAGTGTAAGGAGGATACACATTATGTGAACCAATTCTAAAACCCGATGGTTTGCTATGATGATTATTCTCAACAAACTCTTAAATAGAGGGAAAAAGGGGAAATATTATGTGATCACCATTTATAAAAAGGGGTGAGATAACTGTGTGGTAAAAGTTATACTTATCATCCACTTTATAATGGATAATGACATATTTGATTTAGGATATACCAACTCTTTCATATCTAAATAATTTACTAAGGGTATTAAGATTCCACCAAAATGATTAGACATGGAATTATAAGTGAAACCCCTTAATGATATGATGATTCCATATCAAGTCTATGATTCCTCTATAGTTAACTTTTTTTGGGAATGTGATTCCTAAAAATCTTTTCATTCTTCCATTGGTTAAATTTGTTGTCATCATAGGCATGGATTGGATTTCTCTACATAAATCCCACATAAATTATAGAGGAAGGGAAGTTAAATTTGGTATTTAAAACAAACCTATGATCATATATCAATTTGAAGATAAGTATGAACTTCCTCTAGAGATCACATCTAGTGAATGGGTCTTAATTTCCATTCAAAAGGCGTGTTTGTCTCAAATGGTTTGGGAGAAACTTGGCATCGATGATATGCTTATTGTTTGGGAATTCTTGGATGTGTTCCCAGAAGAGTTTCCTAGTCTTCCACCAAAACATGAATTTGAGTTATATATAGAACTCATACCTAGTTCTACACCAATTTCAAAACACCATATAGAATGGACCCAATTGAGTTATAAGAATTAAAGGAGAAACTCCAAGAAAATATTGATAAGGGATTAATTTTTCCAAGTGTTTCATCTTGGGGGGAACCTATTCTCTTTGTGATAATGAAAGATGTATCAATGAGACTCTATATTGATTATTAAGAGTTGAAGAATATCACAACCATGAAAAATTATCCTCTTCCCCATATTTATGACATGTTTGATAAATTGGGTGGAGATCAATACTTCTCCAAGATTGACCTTCATTTTTGATATCATCAATTGAGTGTAAAGAAAGATGATATACCCTAGAAAATATTCTGTATAAGGCACGAACACTATGAATATATAGTGATTCCTTTTGGTCTTACTAATTCCCCGACTATTTTCATGGGTTTGATGAATAGTCTTCAGATATTACTTCGATCAGTTTTTGGTAGTCATTATAGACGATATTCTTATTTGTTCAAAGGGAAAGGAAGAACATGCATACTACTTGAGAATTGTACTAAAGGCCCTACAGAAGGAGAAATTGTATTCAAAATTTACCAAGTGTGAATTTTAGCTGTAAAAGGCTTCATTTTTGGGTCACATAATCACAATAGATGGTATAATAGTAGATCCATCAAAGATGGAGGTTATTGAATGTTTTCCTAGAACAAAAGTGGTGAATGAGATATGTAGTTTTCTTTTATTAGCTGGGTATTATTAGTGGTTTGTGAAGAATTTCTCATTACTATCGAATCCTTTGACCTAGTTAACTCATATGGGTGCCAAGTTCTTCTGGAAAAATGAATGTGAGGAAAATTTCATAAAACTAAAGTGAAGGTCAGTCAACACACTTATTATTATATTACCCTATATTGGAGAAGGGGTTGTAATATATAGTGATGCATCCAAGTAGGTGTTAGGATGTGTTCTAATACAGAATAACATGGTTATCACTTATGCCTTATGACAGTTAAAGATCCATGAGAAAAATCACCCAACTCATGATTTGGAGTTATCAACTATAATTTTTTACTTTAAATATATGTAGGCATTATATTTATGGATAAAATTGTGATATATATATATATATATACTGATCATAAAAGTCTAAAATATATATTGATATAGAAGGATTTGAACATGTGCTAGAGTAGATGGTTAGAGCTGGTAAAGGATTATGAGTGCTCAATAAATTACCACCCTTGGAAAGAGAACAATGCGTCCAATTATTTGAGTCGAAAAGATCATGATAACTTATCCATGAAGTGGATCACAAAATATCCAATATTTCTAGATTTTCAAAGGATGGATCTAGAAATATTGAAGGAATGAGAGAAATATTATCTTGATAAAAAGAATGTTCAACCCTATATCCAAGTGAATATTAAATAAGTGTAGAAGGAATATGTAGAGCTACAAAAGAAGGTTAGAAATGTTCTTGATTTTAACCTTGATATGGATTAAATGATAATGTTTAGGAACCATTTATGTGTTCCTTCCATACCGGATTTGAATGAGCTGTTAGAGGAAGCTTATATTTTTTCATTCTCTATTCATCATAGAATTACAAAGATGTGTATATATTTAAAGGAATAATTTTGGCGTGGTGGCTTGAATATGAATATTGCAGAGTTTATATCACAATGCTTCGTATGTTAGTAAGTTAAGGAAGAAAGAAAAAAATCCAAGGGGATGCTGCATCCATTACCCATACCAAAATGGAAATGGGAGAACATCACTCTATATTTTTTTATTAGACTCCCAAAAACCTCTAAAGGGTTTAATACTATATGGGTGGTAGTTTATAACCTTACTAAGTCATCATACTTCATTGTTATTAGAGAAGAAATCTCTCTGGATCAAATTTCTAGGATATACATTAAGGAAGGGGTATGGTTTCATGGAGAAACACTTTTCATTGTATCTGATTGGGATTCGAGGTTTACCTCAAATCTTTAGAAAAGTTTTTTGTAATCACTTGATACAAAATTTAGATTTAGAACTGCTTATCATCCTCAGATGGATGGTCAGTCTAAAAGAACAATTCAAACCCTAGAGGATATGTTGATATCTTATTTATTGGATTTCAAAGGTGGTTGGGATCAAGACCTTCCTCTAGTTGAGTTTTCTTCCAATAATAACATTCACTAAAGAATTTAGATGGATCCTTATGAAGCCCTATATAGGAATAAATTCAGAGCTCCAACTTGCTAGGATGAATTTGGATAAATAAATCTATTGAGACCTAAGATAGCTAAAGAAATTTTAGAGAAGTTTAGAACTATTCAACAACATATCAAGGAAGATCAAAGTAAGAAGAAAAGTTATGCTGATAACTGTTAGTGTGACATATAATTTGAAGTTATATAGATTTTTTTTGAATTTTTATATGGAAGAAGGTTATGCGGTTTAAGAAGAAAGAGAAACTGAGCCCTAGGTATATCGGTCCCTTTAAGATTCCTGATCATATCAGAATGATATCATATAACTTGGAATTTACAAAAAATATATCTTAATTCTGGGATGTATTCCATGTATCTCTCTTAATGAATTGCATATATGACCCTTCACATGTACTAAACTCAGAATTCATACTGCTGAAGCATGATCTTTCTTACAAGGAACAATTTGTTGAAATTTTGGATCATAAAGAGAAAGTGTTACAAAACAAGACCACTCACTTGGTCAAAGTTTTGTAGAGAAATCATCAGTTAGAGTAAGAAATGTGATAAATTAATATATGATGAGGCACACATATCCTCATTTGTTTGTATCATAATGATTAATTTTAAGGGTAAAATTCAGTTTAAGGGGTGTAGAATGTAACACCTGAGTTTTTATAAACCTTTTCTCTCAAATAAATTAATTTTCTTTCATCTATTAAATAGAATGATAAACTAATTCAAACTTTATTTATTCCCTTTACGAAGTTAATCTTTCACTACTAGAAACACCGGTTTGGCTTGAATTACACGCAACCCTGAGTTTCTACGAAACAACATTTTATTATTATAATTATTTAAATAAGATTTTTATAACATAACCATTATAAATAGTAATAAGAATAGTATTTAATACTTTTAAAATAATATTATAATGTTTTTATATAAATAAAACATATTAATAATAATATATACAATTTTTAGTAAAGTTGTTATATGTTTGAAAATAGTATTTTCTTAAAAGAACAATTTTTAAGTCCTTTTGTGAACAATAATAAAATTAATTTTAGACACTTTTTGAAATTTAATTTGATAAAATAAACATTTTTATTATTTATAATTTTAAAATTATATTAGGGTGGATTTTAGGGATTTTTTTTCTGAAAAATTTCATTTTTTGATGAATAGTGTTAAATACTGAATTTTAATTCAAAAAGTATTTTTCATCAAATTTATTTTTATAGTAAAATTATATTTTAATTTGGTTTAAAAGTTTAGTGATATTGTATTTAAATAAATTAATAAAATTTAGGTCATTTTATCCAATTTTTCATTGAAATTGGATATCAAAACTTTCCAAACTTTTAAACACTTTTGCTTAAAAAACTTGTTCTTGCAACCCATCTATTGGATTAAATTTAAATTAAAATATTCCACTTATGTTATTTAATTTATAAAAATGGATTCCATATTTAGAATCATAATAATTTAAAATTTAAAATAAGGTTAAATTAATTTTTGACTAAAAATATTAGTGAATGTGATTAAAATTAATTAAAATGATTAAGAGAAAAATTAACTTAACAAAGTACTAAACCTTGAAATTAAGGCCCAACATGACCTAGAAACTCGTAAAAAATAAATTTTATGTTTATATTTTAACCCTATACTAAATTTTATGTAATGTTTACTATTATTCGAGCCACTTGACAGGGAAAAAATGCGGGTGGAATTTCCTTTTCAAAAATTTACAAGAATGCCACTCCTCCTCCATTAGAAAAAGTCACTCACCCTTCCCACTTAATCATAAGTATAAAGCCTTTTTTATCACCCAATGTCTAGTCAAATAAGCTCCAAGAATCTCTAAATAAAACCTATAAACCTCACTTTGGTAATAAATCCATCCAAGGAATCCCTTTGGTGCAAACAAAATGGAGTTACCCAAAGAAAAGGTAACATCCTTCCTCGAGCTCCTTTATTTTATTTTCCTTATCCACCACCTCTATTATTATTATTAAATGATTATATAATAACGCAGTATCATAAATATAATTATATGTTTTTATTATAAGTTTTCTACCTACACTTACACACACTCCCATCTAATGGGTAACAAACTTACCATTCATGTGCACAGAGAACTACCCCCTCATTAAACGATGTTGTACATTTTTTACTTTACCACTTCTTATGGTTAGGAATTATGATGAAAAATATGTTTTTATATGATATATATGATTTATTTATGATTTTTTAATCATTATATAACACATAAATTAATGCTTTCCATTTTGTGTAAATATGATAATTTTGTTTGGGAAAGTGTGGCATCACCTCCTCAAAGCGATGTGATTCATTCACACTTTACAAGGAATGAATTAATGATGGGGTCAGTAAACAAAAATAATATATATAAATTAATAATTCTATTGTAAATATTATATCTATATATATACATATATGTCATTTACTTTCTTTTTTCAATAGGATAAGAAAACAGAAACAACAGGCATGCGTACTTATAGCCTACCGTCCCCTTAAATGGTGTATTTCATTATATATTTATATCTTTAGTATATTATTGTAAATAAATATATAATGAATATAAATGATATTTATATCATGGGTTTACTTTATTTAATCCATGATATATGTTTTAGGACAAAAATATAAAAAATTAAGACACATGTGAAGAAAAAATTAGACATTACCCGAAACACAACCTTAACATGGAAGTGTTAATTAATGAGTAATATAAATACATATATGGTATTATATATAATAATGTTGTTATATGGAATATGTATAATAAAATTGTATTTATTTTATAGTATTTTTGAATGAGTACGATGAGATTCAATACATAAGGTAAGGGTATTTCTAGTCTCACTTTTATTTCTGTGAGATTTACGAATTATTCACCAGTCATTTCTTTTGTGCGGTGTATATACCAACCATGAATATATTATGTTATTTTTATCCTTAAATTTATGGATATATAAATATCCATTTGATGATCTAACTTTTATGGTGTTTATGTTTCAAAAGTTACCAAATTGGTAAAGTATTTTTTTCCTCAACTTGCCTACTTTGAGACACATTCCATGAATTTCAAGAACAATGTTTTCAAAAATGTTATAAAAATTATTTTCAAAGATGATATTTTAAACTAATCTCATGGAAATATTATTATAAAAATGTTTTATGGTTTTCAGGATTCCTTTATAATTTTTCAAATATATTTTGAAATAAAAAGGTTTTCGAAAATGTTGTATGTTTTAAAAAGCATTTTTCAAATTAAAATGATATTTTACTCAAGAAATAGTTTTATAATACCTTAAAAAATTATTTTGTATCTAAGATAACATCCATTGGTTTTACTCACTCCTTTATGGGGAAATTACCCAAAGGTTACATTCATATTCTTTCACTGAATGGTTTATGTTTTACTGTCATGATTATTATGAAACCCATTTCTCTTTCATGGGTTATATGCTTATGAAACATGATTATTTTAATTGGTTATGGTTTGATGAAAAGATTATGAAACCTATATATTTTTATAGGTTAAGATATGATTACAATTTAGTGACACCAATTTCATTCAATGGGTTATGATATGATTATTTATGAATTTGTGGCACATGTATGCATGATTTCATTATGATATGGGTGGGACCTATATCTACCTCTAATAAATTGGGAAAATATTTATATCTTATTATATAATGATGGTATTTAAGTAAACATGATGGATCCACTACATAATATAAGGAAATTAAATCCACTATGAGAAGATAGAGATACTTTATCCTATATAAGAAGGTGGGGAAACTCAATCCACTATGAGAATATAGGGAACCCAATCCATTATAAATAAAGAACTATGACTGGGGATGGTGGTGTGTACTTCTCATTAGTTTTAGTCCCCACGAGGTTCCATGATATGTTTTTTAAATGCATATTTACTTACAGGGAATGATATTACATGTCTATGTGTCTACCACAATTCAATGTATTATTCATATATTATGATTTCACGACCTATGATTTTTATTCCCTTATGATTCGTGTCTTTTTAACTGCTAATATTTATTATATGATTCATGTTTATGATCTTTGATATGCAGGGAATGATCTTATAATATACTGAT
This sequence comes from Viscum album, assembly GCA_963277665.1. Lineage (NCBI taxonomy): Eukaryota > Viridiplantae > Streptophyta > Magnoliopsida > Santalales > Viscaceae > Viscum > Viscum album. The sequence continues at coordinate 1,662,110,133 of OY728135.1, read as the reverse complement.
CACATTTTCTTACCCTTATGACCATGTTTATACATACATACCTCCCTTATTTACCCTTACTGGGCATTTGATATCACCCCTTTTTATGTTTCCATTCCATAGGTTATGAAGATATGTATTATTTATGATGTGTATAAGAAGGGTGTTAATCATTAAGAACCTAATGGGAGATAATGTACCTCACTTATGTACCATTGTTTATGTTTTAATGTTTCTAAAGGCATTAAACTAATATGGTGTTTAGGAATCTATTTATTTAATGTTTTAAGTATTCTACAAAAAATTATGCAATGTTAACGCATGAAAAGTAAGGGTCACTATAAGACAAGTCAAAAAAGCCAAATTAGGTTCAATATGATTTCTCTATCTATCATAAACACATTTTTAAAACTCCTAAAATTGCCAAATTATCCTTTTAATTATATTTTTAAAACCAAGAGAGAAACCCCCCATTATCTAGCTATACTCATATACACTTACACACACATATATATATACGTATTTATGTAATTATATAAATTAAAATATTCTCATGTTTATTTTTACACATAAATATATATATTTAAGTACCTATATAAATGTATAGAATAATCAAAGATAAATATATACATATATGTATATTAAGAGGAATTTTAAAAAGGTCATTTTTTATTTAAAACATAATATTTAAATATTTTTATGTTACTTGTAATTTAAAAAATATATTCAAAAATGAACTTATAAATATATATTTTAAAACAAATTATAAAAAATTTAATTGTAAAACACCCTTGAATAATTAAATTATGTTTTTTCTTAAAGCCTAAAAAGTGGATAAAAAAGATCTTTGATATGTTTTCAGACCTAAAAAAGGACAAACCGTTTCTAAACACCTAAATTTATTTTAAACCAACTATTTAAATAATTTTAAAATACTTAGAATTTCATGTTTCACTTGAAATTCAATGTAAAGGAATTAGTTCAGATGAAGAACACCTTAAAACCCCATAAAAATTCAATTTATCAATCATACATAGGCATAAATAATTAAATAAAATATTAATAACATCAAGAAACAAAGAATTGTAAACTTTAAAGATTATGAATGGGTAAAACTATATAGAAAATATAGAAACTAAGGCATGATGATATAGAACATGTTTCCTTCGATGGTGAATACCCAACCAGGGAAGAAGAGACCAACATTAACCATAGAAACAAACGATCATAAAAAATAAGCCAATATAAAACCCCTAGTGTTTGAAAAAACCTAAAATCATAATAGGGGAAGGTAAAATCAAAATAATAAAAAAGTAGGATGGAATAATAATCCATACCAAATAGTAATTGACTAATAACCATATAGAATTTAGAGAAAACAATTACAGAAGAGGAGATCTGAGAAAGGGGGCGCGTATGCCACCATTTTGGACTTAAGGAGTGTTATGTGTGACCATGGGAGAGGGGACTAGGGAAAGAGGTTATAATGAGGAAGGTATCATAACAAAGGATATGAGATAAATAGATTATTAAAAAAATTATAAGAGAGAAATAATAAAGGGAAAAAGAGAAAAAAATAAATAAAAAAAGAAAAAAGAAAATAAAAATTGGACCAGTTCATGGTTTACCCACATGGTCTAATAAACCATGAAGAAAAAATTCCAAATTTACTCGTTACCCAAGACCGATGTTCATAGTTACTACTAGGATCCCACATTCTTTAATAAACCATAAACTAACCATTCCAAATGATACTATCCTAAGATAGAATCATTTATACGGTTTCACAGAAATTTTTCAAACTGTGATGGCTAACCATTAACCCCTTTAGAACTTCCAAAATTTAAAAAAATTTATTGTGAAGCTCTAAAATAAATAAAATAATATTAAATAATATTAAATAAATCCATAAATAAAACTTGGGGTCAGAAAATTCTCCCCACCATAATACTTTCTACCCACAAAAATCCATTTCCAAAGGATAGAAGAAGACCTAAAAAAACTAACAATAATTTCTCTTCAAAACTATAAGAAATAACCATGAAAAACTTCTAAGATATCCAAGAATAACCCAACCACCAAGGAGGGAAACAAGGTAAAAGGAAATATGAGACCTATCTAGGTCTCCCCAAAATTTATACTTCATCTAAAATGGTGGTTCAATATGCTTAATATCCAAAGGACAAAACACTAAAAAGGAACACTTATACCAAATATAAAAACAAAATATAACACCTCTATCAAACAAACTAACCAAAGGGATGATAAAATCTATGAAGACTCAATACAAGAACTAGAATGGGCCTTAGACCAGGGTAACCATACTTAAATAGGTAGAATAGAACCTCAAATCAGGAATAACATCATAAAAAATAAAATAAAATAATTAGAACTGCCATGTGAAAAGTTTACCAAAGGCCACTCATCCCAATTAACCAAGAACCGGATCGAATTCATCCATGCTCAACCAACCAAGACCAAACTCCCAATACACTATCCCCAAAATACCAACCATATAACACATGATAACCATTGAGGCATAAGAACTCTTAAACAACTAACACCCCTAATTATCCATATAGAACAATCCAAATAATATCCATATTAAAATAACTTAAAGGGTCTCCCCAATTCCAAACCACTGAAAAAAATAATCACCAAAATAATCATCCCTCGAACAAAAGATCCATAAGATCCGACAACACTAGAATAGGTTCTTTTGAGATACCTATGAAGATATTAAATAATCACACAAAAGAGGGAGTAAATGATTCCATATACCTAGAGATAAATCTAAGAGAGAGAAGTAATTTGGATTTACCACTCAATTACATGTTTGGTAGGTCCACCAAATAGATGAAATACACTCATGAGAAAGAGGGTCACCCAAATATTCATCAATTAAAATAGAAAATATATAATTCATATGACCTTTATAGTATATATAATTCAAATAATATTAAAGATGAATTTAACTAGTATATGACTCACATACTGAGCCCAAAATTCCCACCAAACCAAGGGAATAATCCATAACTATAAAATTAATAAAACAAAAGGATTTTAAAAACATTATTTCAAAACAATCCAATACCTTTTTAAAATGTTTCAAAATCAATAAATTTTCAAAATATTTATAAGTCAAATTTCAAAATAAAACACTTTTAATTTTTCAAATGAAGTTAATAATTTTAAAAACATTTTTCCAAAGTTCCCCTTTAAAATTTTCCATTTAAATTTTTTCTCAAATCCCCCTTTTTAAACATTCTATAAAAATCATTTTAAAAACCAATATTTTATAAAATCAATTCCCATCTAAAAATAAATTTCACCAAATACTCACAAGAAAAGGCCCACCAAAATCCAAGAAACATGTCCTCATATCACAAGGACCACATGATTCACCTCCCATAACAAGGATTTCCTCAAGATAAAATTATATATGAAAAACCAAATGGGACATGGGGCCATTATTGACTGAACCACATCATTTTAGGGACCATGGGCCAACCATGAAAAAATTCCCAATACATCAAGGTATTGATACATTTGGTCACTACCCTATTTTTCATGAAATGAAAACCAACCTCACACCATAATCCATTTTCCGTTTCCATCCTAAAATCCAACTCAACCACCAATGTAACTCAATCTATTATGCGAGGATCAAAAATCATCAACAAAAATCAAATAAAATTTGTAACTCAAAATTAAAAACCAAACTAACCATAGTAACTTAAGCATCATTGTGATTGGTGGTGATCAGGGAACCATTCAAGACCAACCTCCTGAGTCCCAATGAACAATTATAACTGGATCCTGCCATAACACCACAAATTACATAAGGGATACTCATGAAAGAGGTAATTTTCATATAGATAAAATAACCTAGCTAATATGATACCATTTTTTCATGAAACAACCTACGATTTATATATTTCAGATGCCTGAGATAGCCTATAAAAGGGAATGAGGGGTGTTACTGATCCCCATAGGAATGCGACATGCACCAGGGTATTAGATACAAAAAATGGGAATGATTTCACCCTTGAATCAAAGTAAAATCACTGTAAAAAAATAAAAAACATGGCATAAACCATTCATATATTAGACATCTATACCAAATATAATATGAAAAAAATATACTATAATGTTGTAAATAAAAGTAAACACACAATCCATCTACTTACATTTACTCTTTCCCCTTTAAAAAAAATTGCATCCACCTCCAGTTCCCTCATGGAATCCTATAGATATCACTACCATCGATCTATAGAAAGAAATAAAAGCATAATCTCCCAAGTAAATCATATAAAGTGACACAATCTAGGTATTTTTAAAAGAAAAATAAATTCCTATGAAATAAATTAAAACACACCATTGGTTGAATGAAATAAAATAAAACTAACCATAGATAAATCAACACTCTTAAGAGCAGACAAAACCCAGAGAAGTTCCTACAACTATATTGATAGATAAATGTGAGATAATTATTAGTAGGCATTCCATAATGAAACCATCCCCACACATAAATATACGGACCTATATTTTTCATTACATAACTATTACATAATTTTTAAGATAAACGGAATAATAGCGATACAATATAGGATCCAAAGGTTTACTATATTGGGTAAATTGTTCTCAAACATCACTTTTACATAATAAATCTAAAACATTATTTAATTATTTCCTCACTACCCTCTTAGTGGCCCTCACATTCTCCTTAGTATAAGTAATCACCTGAGGATATACATCAATGAAAGGGGTGAGCTGAAGGCTCAGTAAGGGTAGGTGTAACAAGGGGTGAATAGTGGACATGAATCAAAAGTACATGGGTGATAATAATCATATCATAAGAACAATATCATCATCATAATTATTATGGACAATTTTAAAAAATACATGGAATTTTGTATATGTATAAAATGAAACATCATGTCTTAGTGGTCAAATACCACACATAGTTGTGAACAAATCTAACATCATTTTAACACATAACATATGTGTATATATCATAAAATCATCATTGTGAAAAAAATATAGAATCATGTTCACTCTTATTTCACATAAGATTATGAGATACATCACATTACACAACTATTTGGAGGGATATATACTTTCAACCCCACACATCTCATCATAAATGCTCATAATCATACATGCCACATAAAACTTATAAAAATCAAATTTATAAATTAAACCTGGGGAATAAAATGAGTTTCATAAGGATTTAATAAACCATAAATTCATTAATAAACCTTTTTTTCTCAAATTAATAAGTTAAATCATACTTGGACATAAAAAATCATTATTATTGAGCGGTAAAAAATCATTTCAAGAGGAGTAAAATACAATGTTTTTGGAAATTGAAGTCACTTTGAAAATAGGATTTTCTTAGAAAACATTTTGAAATGGTGAAAATATGTATATTACTGAAATAAAATGGAAATTAAATTTTAAGGACATAATATGAACATAAATACTATGGAATATAAGATAACCCAAAGAAAGGAATTGGGTTCGAAAACCCCCTTACCTTAAATCCCGCTTTATTTTGTCAATTTTCCACCTCCTAAATAATAAAGTTAGAATTATTTAAAAAAATCTAAAGAAGAAAATTATGTTTATTTGTTCAAATATTTATCCGTTATAATTATTGGATTCTATTTTATAACACTCTTTGTTAATCATGAATTGTTTTGATACATATTTTCATTAAATTTTCCCATTTTCTTTCGTTTTCACTATTTTTATTCAAAGTCTTTTATACATAAGTATAATTAAATAAATAATATTAGAATAAATGTAATTCAATATTTAAATATTATATAAAATTTATTCTATCCATCCATGAAGGTGGTTAAAATCATTAACTTGACAATGTCTCTGTAGGTGGTTAACCAACCTTGGACATCGTTGAAAGAGCAGAAAATAGAATTTTGAAATTTATATATATAGTAAATATGATACTTAAAGTATGTTAAAATCATTAATATAATGTTAAAATATTCATAATTTATATTAAAAGGTTTTGTTTTGAATGGTGTAGCAAAAAAGAAAGAGAAGAATAAAAAATAATAAGAGTTAATCGAAACTTACTTAATCCTCAGTGTACCTTCTCTTATACGAGACTAAAAACTCCATGATGTTTGAAGTTGTATTACTACAAAACATACCTAAGGATTCAAAGGGGATTTATAATATGGATTTTTACAGAGGTTAGGATTTGTAAATTGTGTGATGATTGGTTTTCCAAGGGGAGGGAGTGTAGTTATTTATACTTGAAGAGAGGGGTATTTTTAGAATAAACTATTAAATAAAATAATATATCAAATGTAAAATATTTAATAGTGAATTTTGGACATTATAAATCATATATAAATAAAATATAATGTGTTTTAAAACTTTAAACCTCTTTATAATTGGAATTAATTTTTTTATTAAAAAGGAAACTTTAAAGAAAGGAAAATTGTTATTATAGGGGATCACTTTTGACTTTAGATTTTGGAAAATGATTTTTAGTATTATTATTTAAGTTTATTTTATTTTAATAAATAACTTATAAAATTAAATATATCATGGATGAACCTCAAGTTCTACAAAGTATTAGGTCATTATTACATCATAAATGATGTGATTTAAGATACACTGATTTGTGAAAAACAATATTTTTAATATTCAACAAAAAATTTAAGTATTTCAAAAAATTAACAAAAAAAGTAAACATTGGAAAATTTTAATGTGATAAATTAAAAAATGATATTAACTTTATCAAAATAAATTTCTAAAATAGTAAATTATATTTTTTAATTTAAAAATTATTATTTTTATGAAAATATTTAAAATACAGTTTATCAAAAATGTTATTATATATAATTTGAGATTTTTGATTATGATATTTATTTGTTTGGAATAATAATATTTATATTTACATAAATTAATTATGATAAATATTATTTATATCATAATTAATTATTTTGAGGTAAAATTACTTTACAACGATCATGTTACTATTCCCAACGGTCAGGTTAATATTCCAATGATCAAGTTACTATTACAAGAGTCACATTACTATTCCAATGGTCACATTACATAATATATATAAACCTTCATTATTATACTCAATATTCACTACAATTACTAACAAGGTTATATATTTTCATTTTCTAAGAAGTTGATTGGTTTCCTAATATTTTATTCATTTCTTGAGTGTTGGTCATGGGCGTGATGATCCTAGAAGATTGGGGTGATACATATTTTCCCATTATAGATTTTCTATTTTAATTTTTTTCCAACTATATTATTTAGAATTTTGATTAGTTTCATAGCTAACTAATGTAAGGATCTTTATTAATATTTTTTTTCAATTTCTCTATATTTTGTATGTGTATAATAATATATAATATAATACAAAACAAATTTATTCTAGAAAAAAATGTTACTAATAAACAATGGGTCATTACATTTTTACCCCCTTTATAAATTTCATCCCTAAAATTTCAACTCATATTCTCGGTTTAGAATAGATGAGGGTACTTTTATTTCGTTATTTATGCTATTGACCACATCACCTCTTCATACTTATGGTTATTCCCTTAACACTTTGAAAAGTTGAGTTTTCTTTTTGTGTAGAACTTTGTATCTATAGTCCATGATCTTCACCAGATGATCCTCATAAGATAGGTCATTCTGTAGTTATAACACCTCCAGATTTAGTATATGTGAGGGGTCAGTTATGTACTTCCTCATGAGAGATACATAGAAACCGTTATGAACTTGAGCCATATTTGGGGTAAGTTCATGTCAATAGGCCACTAATTCTATGTGATCAAGGATATTAAAGGGGATAATTTACCTTAGGATAATATTACTTTTCTTTCCAAACTGCATGAATCCTTTCCATGGTGAAATTAAAATTAAAACTTTATCTCTAACTTCAAACGATAGGTCCCTTCGAGGGTTTTCAATATAGATCTTTTGCAGACTCTAAGAAGATTTTATATATTATTAGATGGATCGAACCTTCTTTGTCATATCTTGTAAAAGGTTAGGTCCAAGTAGCTTTCGTTCATCAACTTTATCCCAAAAATTTAGAGTTCTACATCACTTCTAATATAGTTCTTCATATAGATCCATTTTAATACTTGAGTATGGAGATATTGTTATATGACAACTCAACCAATGAGATATACTGATCCCATCTACCTTTTAATTCCACATAGTAGGATATTATCATGTCCTTGAGTATCTAAATAGTCCTTTTAGATTTTCTATCAGTTTGGGGGTGTGATAGGCCATACTAAAATTTAATTTAATATTCAAATAATATTGAGGACTTCTCCAAAAATTAGAGGCAAACCATGGATCATGATCAGAGATGATAAAATGTAGACCCCATAATACCTCAAAATTTACTTTATATATATATTAGAAAGCTATTCAAGGAGTAGATATTCTTAAATAGGGATGAAGTTGGCAGTCTTGGTGTGTCAATCCACCACAACCCATATCACATTGTTTTCTTTAGATGTCTTCAGGAGACTAGTGATAAATTCTATGGTGATGTTCTCTTATTTCCATGTGGGTATGGTCAATGGTTACATCAACCCCTTGGATTTATGTTTCTCCACTTTTACTTGCTGACATACTATGAAATATGAGGTGAACTCATCGATCTCAATATTCATGTCATCCAACCAAAAGTTATATCGAAGATCATGATATATCTTGATTCTTACCAAATAGATGGATAAATATGATCTATGTTCATTGTCCAATAAATATTTCTTTATCTTTGGTGATGTAGGCACACAAAATATGGTTCAAATCTAATGACATCATCCTTATCAAAGTGGAAATCATGAATTTTCATTCCTTTAATGCATTCATCTTCTTTTGAAGATCAAAATGTTCCCTTTGTGCCTCCTTAAAATTATATTATATAGAAAGTTATGCAATCATTTAGGAAAGGTTTGATATATTCCAGACCATTATAAATTAGTAATACATCCTTTTAATATCCTAGAAGATAGGGTATTTCTGAATCCGAATCATGGATAGAGTAATATGTTCTTTTCTAAGAGCATCAACTACCTTATTCGCCTTTCAAGGATGGTAGTGAATAGAGAATTCATAGTCCTATCTTCTGAATATATTCCTTCATCACCTTCAGTTGATGATACACAAAATAAAGATCCACATTTAATAAAAACTGAGCTCCACTAAGTTGATCAAACAAGTAGGTAAATGATACTTGTTCTTTATGGTGATATTTTTGATCTCATGATAATCGATACACAATAGCATTGATCCATATTTCTTCTTAACAAAGAGCACTGGCGCACCTTAAGGATATGCACTAGGGTGTATGAACCCTTTTTTGAAATGCTCCTATAACTACTTCTTCAATTCCCATAGTTTGATTGGGTCCATTCTATAGGGAAACTTGGAGATAAGAGTGGTACTAGTTATTAGTTTTATTGAAAAATCTACCTCACTATCTGGGGTAAGTCTGGGTAACTATTTAAGAAATACATAATTGTATTCCCTCATAATGGAAATTTCTGCATAGTTGGTACTTTCCTTCATCTAAACCATTTTTAAAGGTATGATTCTTCATAGGCTATCATCACCCACACCATTGAGGGATTTTCCAAAAGAGATTCATGATCTTTCTTGAATTTTTATAGGAGTATGGGATGGTTGGAATATATAAAGATATTTCATTTTATTGATATTTGATGAGTGATCTATATAATTTGGTCCAATCCATGCCCATTATAGCATCAAATTCCACCAGGGTGAGGATCATGAGATTTGATGGAATAATATTCCCTAATATGATAATAGGATAAGTGTCTAACATTTGGGTTGCAACGATGACACCACTAGGTGTTTTTATAGATATACCTACTTCAAGGTATTAGAGCTTCGATTCATTTGTTCTAGAAAAATTTTAGGTTATAAAGGAATGCATAGAACCAGAATCAAATAAAAATATTTCCATTATTGATTGAATAGGAAATATACCATGTATAATTTCATTTTTATGATCCACCTCATTAATGGTTATGGTATAAGCTTTACCCTACTCCTTAGGATTTATTGGTTGTAGACGATGATTATCCTCAAGGACCAGTGGTTTAGTGTACTAACTTTTATAGCGGCCTTTCTCCCTACAGTTGAAGCATTGATCAATGGGTGGTTATTTCATTTCCTCCATCGTAATGGCCAAATTCATTATTTCTCTTTAACATTAATGAGCATGGTGGCCTTCTCTCTAACACTCATATCATCTACCTATCCCTTTGAGGCAGTTCACACATTGCTTCTTTCCACATTTTTGACATGTGGGTTGTTGGGCCTTCTTTCAACATTTGTTATCAGATCCTCTAAATAGAAACTAAATATTTCATTTATTATCTCCATAAACATGAGACAATTATCCAAAATCTATCTATACATTGAGATCACATCAAACAACCTCTTCAGAATTCTTAATGTCTTATACAACTAGAGCCTTCCGGAGGTGTGGTTTTAAGCCACTGAAGAATATATCAATCTTTCTATCATCTTTGGTAAAAAAACATGAGTCATATCTTTCAATGCTTTCAAAATTTTACTCATAATAATTTATTGATTCTCTCTCCTTTTTAATCTCTAAGATCTCTCTTAATATCTTTTCTTGAAGAGATCGATGGAGATACTTGTTAAAAAATAACCTCTTAAAGTCATCCCACCCCATTTATTCTATTTCATCCTTTATCTTAGCATTATTTATTTTCACCCACCATCGATCAGACTATCCATATATATGATAAACAATAAGAGTAATCTTCTACTTTTCAAAACAATGTAGAATAGAAAAGATCTTATCTATTGAGTTTACCCACTATTCCACAATAAGTGGATTGGAATATCCACTAAACATCTGTGGTCATTATCATATAAAGGACCCAATAGCCATTTTCTCTTTCTTAGGTGAATGTGGACAATCCAAATTGTTTAGGTTATTGTTCATAACCTAACATATGTAGGTAAGCATCATAATGATGTTTTGAAATCCACCTCCCATTGCATTGGGAGAGTTGTTCAAGAAATCGTTACATTATAACTCGCATGGGTTATCGGCATGGTTTCTCCGGGTTCCCACCATTTTCTAAAGTAGAAATGGTTTGAATGTTAAAAAAATAAGAATAAATAATTTTTTATTTTTTATAATTAATTATAAAGGAATATCTTATGGGGTCTCAAGTCTTAGAATTTTCCATGACCAATAGTTGTAGGATCAATTAATTTAATATTTATCAATCCTTAAAAGGAAGAATTAATTTTGATATATATACTTCATAATGGTTTTTAATAGAGTTTTTTATTAACTGAATCATATATCTTTATAGTGTAAAACTAGGTGTTAAGTAAGGCTCATTAGCATGCACCCTTTTTTGATTGATTCTAGATCAATATGATATTTTTAGGGTTATTACCCCTAAGTACATCTATGCCAGAGCCACCTCAAATTATAATATCCAAACAAGGATTTCATTGCTCGTAAATCACAAACTCTTATAATTTACCAAAACATAGGACATTTAGTTACACTTTGAATTATCCTTAATATTTTACATTAAAATTTTGTATTCTTAATTACCAAATTTACTAAACCATGCTCTGATAGAAACTATAGAAACCTAAACTTTTCATTACATAACTATTACATAATTTTTAAGATAAACCACTTAATAATGATATAATTCAGGATCCAAAGGTTTATAATCTTGGCTAAATTAAGCTCAAACATCACTTTAAAATAATAAAAATGAAACTTTATTTAATTCCTTCTTCTCTATCCACTTATTTCCCCTCACATTTTCCTTAGTTTAAGTAATTACACGAGGATATACATCAATGAAAGGGGTGAGATAAAGTCCCAGTAAGGGATGGTGTAACATGGTGTGAAAAAAGGAAATAAATAAAAAGTAAATGGGTGATCATGATCATATAATCCTCATAGTATCATCATCTTGATCATGATGGAAAAAGTTTACAAAGGAAAGGAATTTTTCATTTCCATAAAATGAATCATCATGTCTTAGTTGTCAAATACCAAACATAGTTGTGAATAATATAACATCATATTCCCACAAAACATATGTTCATATAACATAACATAAGCATTGTGAAAAAATCTAGCACCATTTTCATGAATGTTTCACATAATATCATGTGATAAATTATATTAAACAATGCATTTGAGGGCTATATAATTCTAGGCCCACCCATCACATCATAAATTCTCATTATCATGCAAGCCACATAGAACCTATAACAACCATATTTATGAAATAAACATAGGGAAGAGTGTGTTTCATAAGAATTTAATAAATAATGATTTCATGAATAAAAATTTCGGTTCCCAAATGAATTAGGTAAATCATACTTGGATATAAAATAGCAATATTCTTGAGTGGACATGAATCATTTCAAGAGGATTAAAATATGATGTTTTTTTGGAAATTAAAGTCACTTTTAAAAAAGGATATTCTTAGAATAAATTTTGACAAGGTAGGAACATGTATATCCCCAAAATAAAAGGTAAAGTACATTTTAAGAACATAATATTAACATTTATATCATGGAAGATAGGATAACCCCAAGAAAGGAATTGGGTTCGAGAATCCCCTTCCTTAATTCCAACTTTATTTTCCACCTTTCCACATCCTAAATAATAAACATAGGATTATTAAAAAATAGTTATAGAAGTGAGTTTTGTTATTTTATTCCACTATTTATCCATTATAGTTTTTGGATTCTATTTTATAACACTCTGTTAATTTTGAATTGTTTTGATATCACATTTTTATTAAAATTTTCCATTTTGTTTTGATTTCACAATTTTCATTCAATATCATTTAGTCCTAAGTATAATTAAATAAAAAATATTATAATACATGTAATTATATATTTATATCTTATATATAATTCACATTGTCCACACATGAAGGTGTTTATAAGAATTGACTTGATAATGTATTCATTGGTGGTTAACCAACCTTTGATGGGACATTATCAAAAGAGCGGGAAAGAGAATTTTGAAATTTAAATACATAGTATATATGATACTTATAGTAGTTTAAAATAGTTAATATAATGCTAAATTACTACATAATTAATATTATAAGTTTTTTTTGAAATGGTTGGAGAAAAATGAAAGAGAAGAATAAAAAGAAGAAGTCTTAATTGAATCTTACTTAATCCTTGGTGTAACTTCTCTTGTACGACACTAAAAATACTTTGATGTTTGGATTTGGATTACTATAGAAAGTCACTAAGGGTTTTAGGGGATTTATGAAAAGGATTTTTACTGATGTTAGGCATTGGAAAGTGGGGGATGAGTGGTTTTCCATGTGGATTTTGTGTGGTTATTTATAGTTGAGGGCATGGGTATTTTTAGAATCAAATATTAAATTAAATAATATATCAAATGTAAAACATATAATAGTGAATTTTTGAAATTATAAATCATATATAAATATAATATAATTGTTTTTAATAATTTAAATTTTTTTTATAATTTTAATTAATTTGTTTGTTAAAAATGAAAGTGGAAGGAAACAAATTGTTATTTTAAGGGATCAATTTTGACTTTAGGTTTTGGAAGATGCTATTTATATTTGGTATTTAAGTGTGATTTATTTTAATGACTAATTTATGAAATTAAATATATAATATATTAAACACAAGTTCTAAAAATTAGTATTTCATTATTACATCATGAATTATGTAATTTAAGATATACGAGTTGTGTGAAAACAATATTTTTACTATTCACCAAAAAATTGAAATATTTTAGAATTACCAAAAAAATCATGCTTGTAAAATTTAAACCTAGTGATTTAAAAAATGATAGTCATTTTATTAAAATAAATTTATAACATAGGTAATATTAAATTTTATTATAAAAATCATGATTTTTAGGAAATTGTTTAAAATACAGTTTATTAAAAATTTGCATATATTTTCTTTGAGTTTTTAAATAATGAAATTTATTTTTTTAAAATTATAATATTTATATTTACATAAATTAATAATGAAAATATTATTTATATCACAATTTATTATTTTGAGGTAAAATTACAATTCCAACAGTCAGGTTACTGTTCCAATGGTCACATTACCTCTTATATATACCACTTCATTATTTCACTCAATATTCACTACAATTTATCCAAAGGTAATATATTTTCATTTTATAATATTTTCATTGATTTACTAATATTTTGATTTATTTCTATAGTGTTTTTCATGGAGGAGATTTTCCTAGAAGATTGAGATGATCCATATTTTTCCATTTTAGTTTTTCTATTTTATATTTTCTATGCAATTGTAATGTTTGGAATTTTAATTGGTTTCATAGTTGACTAGTGTAATAATATTTATTAATAAATTTTTTGTGGGTTTATTTTTTTATATGTATAAAATTATATAATATAATAAAACACTCATTTATTCTGGAAAAAAAATATTACTAATAAACACTAGGCCATTCCAATAAACTTTAAAATATTCACTTAGTTTTAGTTTTGAAAATAGGAATATAAAATAGTTTTTCATACTTAATTAAATTTAAAAACCAATAACAACTAAAAATTGTTTTATAAACTTTCTTCAGTGATTATTTAAAATGAAAAAAATCACTTAAAAAATATTTCATGAACATAAGACCATTTTTAGTTTCTATTTAAAAAGTTCTTTTAAAATCATTTTAAAGAGGTTTTAGGGAAAAAATAATACAAATAGAATGAATAAAAAGATAAATGCATAAAAGAATAATTTCATAGATAAAATAAGGTAAATAGAAGAATCCAACATCAGATACCATATATATTAAATAAATAAGGGAATCTAAAGAAGTTAGAGGACCCCCTATATCAATCTACCCATCAAAGAATGGGTATCATGGTATCTACCCTATAGTTTATAAGGCTATATAACCTAGTATAATGTTACTAACTAGTTTTATTCCCTTAATTATTATAATATACTATCATGTCACTAACCAGTGGAAAGAGAAACATTTTTTACTTCACTAGGAATAACTAGTGGAAATAAAGCCCATTCTGATTAAGTTAGTCAACCCAAGAACCTGGGTTCCCATGAAAAAAATAATGAATGGGTGAGAAAACAAGAAAAGTTAACAATTCATGATAATAATGAACAAAAAATTGGGAGAAACACAATCATTACATATTATATCAAATAACCCACCCTCATAAACACTTACACACACACACACATACTATTTATCTCATTGAAAAATTTTACATACTCTCATATGAATTTTTACACATAAATATATATATGTGCATACCTATATATATTTGTATAACCATAAATTATGTATATATATATATGTTTAATAAGAATCATTTTACAAAGGAAACCTTATAACTAAAACTGAATATTTTAATTTTTTATTGATACTTAAAATTTACAAAATCCATTCATAGACTTACCTCAAAATACATATCTTTAAAAAAATAATAAAAAATGTAAGTTGAAAAACTCTTCAAAGAATTAAATTTAATTATCATTTAAAGCCTAAAAAATGGGTTAAAACAAAGCTCTTCAATTTTTTTCAAAACCAAATTAGGTCAAACCACTTTAATTATCTCAATATAATTTTAGAAAATATATCAATAATTTTTAAATACATGGAATTTCATGTTTCACTTTAAATTCCATGTAGAGGAATTATTTTATAAGAACACCTAAAAAAGAAATAGAAATATACTTTAGTAATCATACATAGTTAAAAATAATTAAATAAAATATTTAGAATATCAAAAAGTAAAGGGTTCAAAAATTTAATAATTAGGCATAAGGAAAATTAACTTAAAATAAGTGGAACCAAGCCATGTTGTACCAAAATGCGCCTCATTTGATGGAGGACACCCAAATGGGGAAGAAGGGACTACCAAGAACCCTAGAAAAAAATGAATACCAAAAATTAGAAAACCTAAAACCCATTGGGTTCATCCAAAGATAAAATCATGATGGAAGGAGGGAAAATTGATTGAATAAAATAGTGTGAAATAAAAATATATACCTAATAGTAATTTTCAAATAACTATAGAGAATATTGAGAAAAAATAATGGAAGAGGAGACTCAAGAGAATGGGGTGTGGATGCCATGGGGTTCAACTTAGGGGTGTCATGCAAGACTAAGGGAGAGGGGACCATGAGTGTTTTTTATGGAGAGGGATGGATTGTGATAGAATAGAGGAGATAAAGGGAGGATAAAATAATGAGAATAAAAAAACAATAAAGGAAAAATAAGAGAAAAAATGGGAAAGAAAAGAAAAAAGAAAAGAAAATAAATATTAGACTGGTGCACAGTTTACTTACCTGATTTAATAAAATGTGTGAAAATCATACTGCCTATACTTAGAACCTAATACCACTATGAATATTTACTATTAGGTTCCCAAATAGTTTAATAAACCATGTTCTAACCATGCCAAAAAACACTATCCTGATATAGAACTAGTGGAACGATTTCACCATGACTTTTCAAACTATGTTGGCTAACTGTGTGCCAGTTTAAAAATTCAAAAATTTAAAATTTTCCACTTGGGAACTTCTGACAACATAAAATAATTTTAAATAAATTAATAAATAACACTTTGGGTGTATGATGATCGATATTAATGCTATAAAAACATTTAATATATGACTATGAGAACTTAATTCCTGATAATACATTATTTAAATGATAGAATAATGATTTTATTTTGTTTATGGAATAGTAACCTTAATATTAAACTCATTAATTAAGATACCACCGTTTGTTTGTTAAAAATAATCGAAACATGATTTTCTCTAATTTATACTAAAGAAACATAACCGAAACTACAATTAAATGAAGTTATAACATTATAAATAATTTTAAATCATCATTGATAAAACCTTTTATAATATGTTAATGATGAAATTTGGGAGAAGAATGAATAACGAAACCACTATTATAGAACTAGTTCAAGATAATCAGGATAACTCACACCTGATATTGAAAAAAGATAATAACTAACTAATATACATCTATAGAATAATTATAATTGAATTTTATTAAAGTCTTTAGATAATAAAAATTCTATAAAATTGATGATTAATATAATTATTTTTTTTAATTAAGAGATTCAAGAACTTTAGTGGAAGTTAGATAGTATGGTAAGGATTTGTGCTTACTCAATTTTCTTCCATTGGGTTACAAGATTTCCTATTAAACTCTGTTATTTCGTGATTAATATATTCTACCAAATTAATAATTTTTTGTTATGTCCTTATTTATTTTTGTTCTTCCAAAATTCATCTTTAAAACCCAATTATCAAATGATTATTTCTTCAAAGGTTATATTACTTAAAAGGGGTTTTTTGTCTCAATTTTCATCTTCTTGAGTCGTATTTCTCATTTTACACCTTGTTTTATTTTTTACAGTGTATCCACTTCCACTTTAATTTTTTTCATTATCCTCTCATTATTCATTGCATTTGATATTTAATTTGAATTTATTTCCCTCAATGGGTTTTGATTCATAAGTTTCTAAAGTTATATGTATTATTTTTCTCTATTTTCAATTCCATGAGACATGTTTGATATTGTGAACCATATTTTATTTTATATAGTGTATTAATTACCCTATTTTATTTGAATTTAATTAATATCTTACATTTTATTATATTTTAATTTCAATACACCCTCTCAATTTATTTTGATTCCTACGTTGGCATTACCATAAGGGTGTTTGCATCTCAGTTTTGTTTCATTGAGATATAATTAAAATTCACTAATTGTTTTCTTTTATGGTGTATATATTGGCCAAAAAATACTTTTTAAATACTCTAATACTATTTTACTCTTGGGGGGGAGGTTAACTTGTGAAAATCTATTACATTCCTTTTATTTCCAAATCCACCTCTGTTAAAGGCATAAATTTTCTTTCAATGCCTCTCATATATTAATACACTATATTTTAGTACATTGTTTAACGATAATTCACCTGGATATCCATACATTGATTGATTAGGAAAATTATTTACTTAACTATATACCATTACTCCATATGATGTTTTTTGTGGATGATTATATAGAAAGATACATCATTTATTGATTAGAGATATTATTGATTTAATAATATACCATTACTCTATACAATGTTATTTTGAGGAATGTTTAAATAGAAAAATATTTCATTTATTGATTTTGGAAATATTGAAAATCTATACACTTATTATGTTAATACATATGTTTATTGGCTACTATGTATTTTTTATATATTTTATAGTTTTTTTATTCCTTTATATAATTAATACATTAGAATTAATTAGTGACGGATTGGTATAGATATAGATAGACCCTTAATGCGTCAATAGGTCTCATGAGGAAATCTGCTTGGGTCTTTTAGTGTATTCTTTCCATGAGAAAATATTACCTAGACACCAGGCCTTGAAGGTAAGATCATGATTTCTATGATCATGATGTATTAGATCAGGGAATGAACTTAGTTTTTAGAAATTATATATTTGACCATTAAGGAAGCTGTTATTATTATCCTTGTGATCTTTTCATTTCGAATGTTATCCATGTGTATATTATGATTTCAGTTTAATTCTATTATGGAATTTTTTAGTTATCTATTCCTACCATATTATTTATTCTCACCTTATTCTCACTTATGATCATTGATTTTTATCACTTTTTTTATCCGTATTAATCATTTAAGATCAACCCTTATTATGTTTCTATTTCCTTAGGTTATGAAGAAAATTAATAAAAATGATATATCTAACATGATAGCTTGTTTATAAAATTTTTGGGAGGTTTTTAAGGATTATTATAGATTACATAGTTTATTAAATAGAAAAAATATAATGTTTAATAGTTGATAAATACATGTGATTATTTAGTTTATTACTTATCATAATTATCTAAATCTTAAAACCTAAATGTTCATGGGAATATATGTAATGGGATATTTTATTTAAGTTATATAACAATGGGATAATTATTTACTGTAGTCTATGGTTGGTATCAAATCTAGTATGTAAAGTATGTGTTTTTTGGCACCGGATCCTTGAGTATGGGTCTGGGGTACTATAGTTGGAGTTATTGGTGATGGGTAAGTGTTATTTATGTACCTCCCCTGAGTCTGCAGGGATGGGTTAGTGTGCATGAATTGGAACTTATCATAAATGTATTGTATCAAGGACACCCCTAGGGGTTGGTTTCTAGATTTACATGATGCACATATAATGTACATCACTCAGGTGATGAGGGTTGGGTCGAGGCTCTTGGATGTATAGTCATTCCATGTTCCTTTGGGTAGTGGGTCTATGTTTTGGATGAAGATCCACCTTGATACTTTGGGAATGTATAGGAATAATTTAGGCTGAACCTTTCCTTGAATCATTGGGTACAGGTAAGGTTATAATATGTGTTAACTACTTCCTTCCAGCATGGATCTGAAGTAGGTGGGTTCAATTTTCATGGTAGCCTAGTTACCACTCAACAACCTAAATAGTGTGATCGTATGTGCGTTGTGTTTTATGTTTTTAGGTGATTGTATTGTATGTATATAAATGCACCTATTTTTATGTATTTAATAAAAATCTACTTTCTCATAAGAGAACTAATTATTTTTGTGGAATTGAGGATACCAAATGGGTCTTTAGACTCACCCCTACCTATGTAAATGACATGGGCTTTGATGTACATAGGTAGACATTCCTATTTTCTCTTAGGACATAGTTATAATGTTGATATAGACACACAATATATGTATGGAAGGTTATGGAGGATCAGGATTAAGAAGGACGGTATGTGGGTGGTACTGTATAGTGTGCCATTTTATTTATTTATTTATACCATGTTTATTTTACATCCCAATTATGGTTTATTATATCATATAGATTATTTTTACATCTTTTTATTATGGATTATTGAGGCCACATTTGGATCCCTATTTATTTTTCTATAGGTTTTGGATTACTTTTAATATGAATGGGTTATTCTAATTTGTTTGTATATTCAGGCATTACCCTCAAGCTTAGGGAATTATCTCCCCACAATTGTGTTAGTCCCTCACCGCTAGTCAACATCCTATGAAGAATGGGGAGGTTCACCTGAGTCCACATAGTGACTCCCACTTAGGCTTCATTTAGGTCTCCTAGGATATATAATGTATGGAACTTCATGTGGTATACATTGTCGGTTATGCAGAATACAAAAACACTCTTTATGCCTCATGGTCATATTTTGTATCTCCATGAAATAATAATACTCATTCTAACCTCAAAATTTTATTAAAACTTATAATATTACACGATGAACATCAATTATAAATAGATCGAATTCATATTTTGAGATGTCAATTATCATTACACTTCATAAAATATATATCAATATAAACATATATTCATCCAACATGAAATAATAATAAAATGTAGCTTTCCTTTTATAATATACATTTTATATTTGTAAAAAAAATTAAGAATACATAACAAAGCCCTACATAAGTATCTATCCAACATATCATCTATGTTGGACTAATAGATCATCCTTATGTTTTGTTTACTTTATGGTCTTTGTAAACTCATAAAATCTATATTTAATTCCCGCCACATATCTACGTGACTATCCTATAAAACACCCATGAAAAAATATTTAGTGATTAAAATCTATAGATAAATAAGGTTTTCAAAATGGTTAGATTTAGGAATCATATTCTTAATTTTCATCTCTTTAAACATATTCAAAATTCCTTACCTCTATAACATCAAATGTTATGATGTAAAATTATATTGCCTACTTAAAAAATTTCTAAGTTTAACATTGTCATACTTGGAACCCTTTCTATCAAACTTTTTCCATATAATATTTTTCTAATTAATATAGTTTTTTACATAATTACTAACTAGAACATCCTATAATATTTTACAATAAAGAGACATTCACTTTTTTATAATAACTAATCGAGACTCGTTAAATTTATCTTTATCCCCATGCCCTAAAAATAATTTAACATACTAAGTGAAATTTAATTTTTATTTTTAAGGAAATATTCTTTTATAAAATAGTGATATTCACTTTCTCATGGTAACTAAATGTATTTTTTTTACATTTTTTCCTTACCGTCACATATATTCTAAACTCATTATGCTATTAAGTAGAAATAACATTAATATTAGACTGGTATAATATTTTATTTGTTAACTTTGATCTTTTATTTGTTAAATTATACTCCCACTAGCCTCTTACACACTATATTATATTCCGAATATGATGCTAAGATACGCAGACTTGTTTGTGCTAGAAAATAAAACATATTTACTTTAATTCAGAATATTTAATAAATGAATTGTTGTTATCATATTATATATGGTATTCTATGTGTCTGGAAAATTTTATCTATGAAAACATGACATTTTTATATAAAATACAATACAATGGGTGGTTAGAACATCATCCCATATATTTTAACAAACAAATGTATAAAAAAATTAGCATATATACTTTTTTATATCCTTGTATCATTTTCAAAACATGTTATTGTTTTTGATAAATCATACACCATTTGTATCATATCAAATTTTTCATAACAAAACACTTTTAATAAAAATCTCCTCATACCATATAAGAGAAATGAGATAACTAAAAAATCCTTAATTTAGATCCACTAGAGCTTGATACATTTAAATATTTGATGTAACAACTCTTGTTTCATCACTTGAATGAAAAAAAAATCTCTATAAATTATTCCCTTGATTTTGATCTCCAATATATTTATAACACTTCTAAAGTATACATTTGGTGTTATATAATTGCCAAAACCAAGGAATAAATTTCTATAACACTGATACCTAACATGGACATTCTATAAAAAATCTTAAATCCCTTCAAGTATTCCAAACAATTCCATTATATTTAATCATTATTCTTTCCTTACTGATTTTACCTTTAGGTTTTAATGACCATGACTAACTACTTGGAAAAACATTATTGGACTCCCCAACTAATTTTACCTCTGCTAGTTTGAACTTTTACCCAATTTTACTCCTAACATAGTATCAAAACATATACATCACATGCGTAGTTCATCTATTATCAGTACTTGAGAATATTTGGTATTATTTTCTAACTCATTAATATTGAAAAAATGATTCTATAATTTAAAAGAAGATCAATTCAGTAAATAGAATATGCATTATATGAAATATTCAGTCTCTCAAAGTCATTATCATGCTAAATAATATTGAGTTTCATTGATATATTTAAGCATATTGAGTATACAAGAATAAAAATTTTTATTTATTTATTTTCTTTGAATCCACAATTCAATCATTATAAAATTATCATAAGAATAAAGATTCACCCATTGAATAAATTAAATAATTCATTAATTAGGAAGGGATTTCTATAACACATTGAATTTATTCTTAATTAATAATTTTTTTAAGTTACCAGTCTTAAGATTTTATAATATTAAGACCCACAATTCAAGGATTTATTTCAAAGTAATGTTTTATGATTATGATTATATTAATCTATAATATATGTTTTATTAGATTAGTATCATGTTTTATAAAAATTTAATTAAGCCTTTTATTAAATCATATATCATTAAAATGATAACACTTTTTTAAATTATCATACCCGTTAGTGGTCCATGATCCATATTTCAGTAGGAGACAAGTCCAATTTAGTTTTCATATCACAACTTAGTTACTTAGGTAGGTCATCATGCCAATCATATCACATATGATTATTGGATAGTTAGGTTGGTATTTATTTATCCAATCCATCATTTAGATAAACCCAACTCTATTCCTATGGTATCATAAAAGTTAGGGTTCATAACTAAGTGTAACCTAAAGAATATTCTTCGAACAAGGAACATAACCCTTAGGCCCACATAATTACTTTCTTACCTTACAAAAGAAAATCCATGGGCACCAAGGTTTACCATGAATCTACCCAGCTAAATTTTCAATATGGTGACCCACCTTTTTATTTCATAATCCCTTCAGTAAATGGTACAACATTTAAAAACACATAGAATATTTTGGGTTTAATGTCTTGGAAAATTAGGAACATAAAACATAAAAAAAATTATTTTAATCCAATTGAAAGGATTCTTAATTGGATCATCCTAAGATACATTTACTACATCACATATCATAGGGACATACATAAAAGAAAAGGGTGATTATAAATCCCATTAAGGGAAAACAAAGAAGATACTTAGCATGTGAACATGAGGTATACCAAGAAGGCATGATCTTACAAAAATGAGACATATCATAATATAAAGAACATGAATCATAGCATGGAACTATGACTACAACATAAAAATAGGACATTCATATGAATATCACCAAGGGTTGTCACAAAGGTGTCATACATCATAATTTTTAAGGATTTTGACCAAGGTATCATATAATATAACCAAGGATAGCTTCCAAGGTACCATTACACAATGCATTGGATAAATATTAGGGCTCACCCTTCATATTGACATGGTTGTTTACCAAGGAATTATAAATCTTTACCAAGGAATGATATGAATGAATCATTACCCAAATGCATTGGAGTGAAATCATGGAATGACCTTCATATTAATATTTTTATTCACCAAGGTATTGTAAAACATTACCAATGCATGAAGACAAGGTATCATGAACATTCCATCTCTGGAGATTTATTATTTACCCAATTAGTTGGAGAGATATAATAGGGATTACTCTTCAAATAATCTATATCGGGCTCACTCATGAGCTATAATGGGTCTCATCCCATCGTATAAGCTTTATCGGTATCACCTATTTATTTATATAATCTATAGTGTAAAAAGGTTTTTTCACATAATTATTTTAAATTTTAAATTGGTTATTAACCAATTTTTTTACCAAATTTAAAAGTTGTAATTTCAACATCAGTTTTCATAAACCGACATCAAAAAGTAAAATGTTGACCATTCAACATTGGTTTCCCAAAAACTTGAGGTCAAAACTCTGATTCCATAAGATTTTTAACATCAGTTTTTGATACAAACTGATATTAAAAAGTCTTCATGGAAGGATTTTAATGTTTTTTATTTAGTAACTGAAATTAAGATCTTACTTTTAACATCATATCATAAAAAATCGATGTTAAAAGTCATCATAGAAGAATTTTAATATCTTGTTGTTAGAAAACAATGTGAAAAATCACTTTTTACATTGTTTTAACAAATAAATTGTCACGAACCAACCTAGTTCGACCCTAAACTAATCACCCGAGCTGGTCCACAACATGGACCAAAGGGAGTTCCCAATCCCCATGGGCTGGAAAAAAGTGTCGGGCATCAGAACTTAACCATTGGGAATGATTTTTCCCATGAACAAAAGATAAACAGATAAACAAAAATGACAATAAAAATAACAACTTTCAACAGAAAGAAAATAAAACCGAACATACCTCCTTGTGACCTTATAGGTAGCCACCCGACATAGACTCAAGCTTGATCCAACACTGAGTAGTTGAACTAGGAACCTGAATAAGACCTGAACCGGAAACTGAAAGAATATGATAGTTGTGAGCACTGAGATGCTCAGTAGGGATGCGAAACTAAACCACATAATCCAACGTCTCCTTTCCCGAAACAATCCAATGACACAAGTTTGAAATATAAATATAAAAGTAGGGTTTTCACATTTGAAAATATGAAACATGTTTTTCCAATTTAAAAACCCAACACACGCTACATACCATTTCAAAAATCATTTGTCATTTTATAAATAAAATCCAAAATAGAATATTCCAGAGTTGGGCAAGAGTAAATAAAGTAAATGTGAAAACTGAAAATAAACTAGTGCAATAGAAAGTAAAAATGTAATGTAAATAATCCAGTAACAATGGGTGATCCTAAATATCCCTAGAATACCCCTGAACTTACTCGGTTCGGAACCACCTATCGGCCTATGGTGAAGCCCCTAAGTCTATAACCAACTGTCCACCCTATAACTGAACAATCTAGTGGCAAAGACCGCCTATACTAACAAATAATCTAGGGGATACCAACCCATCTAATCATGGTTGATTAGAAACCATCACTCAATCATCCAAAAGACTATTAGGAACCCATGGTGGTTATAATAATACTGTGTAAGTAGGAAAGCCCCCGCACACATGACTCATCTCACTGCACTGGCCTACCCCAAACACGGATGCTTCCTATGCGTTCACCCATAAAGGGCTACCCTAGACAAGAGCACCCTCAAATAAACTTTCAAACATTTCACATTAACAAAGATCCTACCGGGTCGTTACGTCACATCCATATTCTAACCATTTTTCTAAAAATATTTAAAACTCCAACCAGGAAGACAATTTTAAAACAGAATCCTTTATAAAAGTTCATACAAACATCATCATTGAATTTCAAGTGACAAATGAGCATGCCTCTTTAAGATTTTATTTAATAAATTTTTTTAATTCACACAATGGAACCAAATTTACTTAAATAAAAAAAATTCATTTAAAATTAACAAGGTTTTGGTAGGAACACCATTTTCAAGTGCCACTTTCATTTGAGGGAAAATCCATGTGTACACCTCATGCACCCCTGGATGTGCCAACATCCAATGGCATACAAAGAGTAACCAAGAAACATTAAAAAACCCTTTCAATTATATCACCCACCATCAAATCAAAACAATAACTCACACGACACCAAATCCATTAACCATTTTTTGAACAAAAGAACATTTTCAAAACATTTTTACCAACATTTTCAAGCCAAAAGATCACCAAATCATACATACAGTGAAAAACCCAAAATTCTACAATTTTACCATAACGCAAATAAGGCTAAACATTTCTTACATACCCAATTTCACTTTAAGGAAAATACATGGAATTTCAACCAATATAAAAGGTTATCTTTGACCTAAACATATTTCAAGAATTTATTTGAAGACATACTTTTTAAAAAAAATTAAATCAATTTCAAAACACTATACTAAGAAAAAAAGTCACCTCAGTGGTGAAAATCATGGTAATAAATTTAATTTAAGTGTCAAGAATCAAAGTAAGTGCATATGGATGTAGATGTTTTAAGACACATACCTCAAATGCGTGAAAACGTGATTCCGCTTCTGCTAAAGGTTGAACCGATCCTCAAAGACCCCTCACACAACATAAAAAAACAAGTAAAATGCGCTACAAATAACTTGGTCACTAAGGTTTAATTAATTTGAAAAAAAACATAACCCAAATAAAGAACACACCATAAAGGTGAAGTCTGTGTGCCAGAGGGGAGGTGGAGGCACTGCAAAGTAGGGTTTGGGTTTGTCGGAGGGTAGAGGGGTCACAGGTCAGAGCTGTCTGAAGGAAATGAAGGTCACTGGCCTGGTGAGCTGGGAGTGGGCATGCGTCACATAGATAGGTAGGGGGTTGTTGTTCCACTGGCCGAGAGTACAGAAAGGGGAGAGAATCATTAGGTGGAGGCAAGGGTTGGATGGAAGGAGAGGGTGCGCTACTGGCCGACGTAAGCCAGAGGCAAACCAAGGTCTTGTAGGTGAGAGGTGTGGCTGACATGAAGTTGGGAGATACAGGAGGTTGAGGGAAGGAGGTTGGAGCGGGGAAGTGAGGGTGGCGGGTACCGGAGACGGCAGGGGGTGTGGGGTCATGGGAGAGGGGCGTAGTGCGGGAGGCAGGAGGCAGTGAGGTGGTTAGATCACGACAGGGTGAGGCTACGGGACAGAGGTGCGGCACATGGTTAGCAGGCAGAGGGAAGACCAAGAGGAGGCGGGGTCCCGGGTGAGCGTGAACGGCCAGAGCGATAAGACGAGGATGGGGGAAACAGAGATGCAGAGGCTGAGTCCACTGGGGCGAGAGTGGCATTCGCGGAGGGGAAAACCAGAAGGCGGTGTGCGCAGAGGGTCCCTGCGTGCAATGAGGGTAAGGGAAAGGGGGGTGGGGGTGCTGTGGTAGTCTAGGGTTAGATGTATTTTATTTTATTTTATTTTTCATTTTATTATACTAACAAAAACAACAATAATAATAATAAAAGAAATAATATTAATAATAATAGTAATGAAAATAATAATAATAAGGATAAGAATATTTATAAAAATAAGAATAATAATAATATTAAGAAATTGAATGACACCTGGGCCGGCTGCGTGGCTACCGCCAACCGCATGGTGACCACGCATGGGTCAGAAATCTAGTAAAATCATTAAATGTCAAAAAAAATAAACCAGACCCAACTAGAACCTTGTGTGAGAACCCAAAGCCAAGAAATAATAAAATAAAAATTACTTTAAAAAAAAGTCGAGTGTGACAATTATCCCAACCATAGAAACTTTCTGCCCCCAGAAAGTGTCTTAGCTAAACATTAGACAAAACAAGAATCAATGCCCGATTGAAACCTAAAGAAACCAAAATACAGTGGAATGTGAGAACACGAGGGGGTTCTCCCCACCATAAGAACTCAACTAGTGAAGAAATTTAACACAAAATCATACTACCCCGGGAAGGGGGGATGGCTGGAAACTCCCAACCAATCCTAAGTAACTTCTATAGCATGAGAAAACAACACCTCCATTGAAACTTGGAACTCTCGACCCAGACCAAAAAACCCTGAACACTAGAGAAAAACCTATGAGCAGAACATAACTCAAATAGTGAACCCGAGCATAACCACAAACACCGATTCTTCCATAATCACTTACATCTATAAAAAAAATATATAAACCAAGATCAACCCAGACAAGGGTCAAACACACTATTAGGAAAAACATACTATTCAGAAAACCATAATCTGACAAACAAAAATTTAGGATTACAAAATTACATGTCTATTTTAACTCCATTATGAAACAATGAACTTACAATGACATCAAAACTTTAACATCAAAAAAATAAAGGACAAAGAGACATTAAATGTTTCACTGCTAACATGGAACACAATTCTGAACCAAGGATTCACCCCCCCAAAAACTCTTCAATGTGAGCAAGATTCACCCCAAGACCTGTGGATGGGGCTCTGATGGCTGAGTATCTCTAGCCTCATAGTTAGGAACTGAAATCCTGTAGTTATAACATCTTCTTCAGGTGGAAGTTCCAGCCAAAATTCTCCAAGTGACCCAGACAGCTGCAACGATGACACGTCTTCAGAGAGATGTAACATGATGACTTCACATGCCCGAACCAGCTACATTGGTGGCACACCACTTAAAGATCCGATGAATTGGAAGATAGAACCATTGTATAAGACTCTTTAGATACGAGTCCCAATTGCACACCCTTCTCTTCAGATAGGGAACCTTCACGAGTAACTGGATACAGCGTATTTTTAATCATCTACACATTGGAGACCAACTCCGCTAAAATGCCTCATCCACCAGCTTCTCAAAACAATGGTATTTAGAAGGGATGACCTACTCCTTGATCTCTGGATGAAGACCCCCAATGAAGAGGGAAATATTCATCAAATCCTATGATGCTAACTCCAGAGAAAAGGACATAAGTTCCTTGAAATGGTCGACATATACTTTCACCATCCATTGTACTTGTTGAATGCACATAAGTTCTTCCCTTTTCTTCATCTTCACCTCTTCGAGTATAAACCATTAGACAAAGAAAGACTTAAATACATCCCATGTCATCCCAAATTTCATTGATAGCGGGATGAATAACTCCCATTCGTCCAGGGCGGGACCTTCTAAAAGTCCCAAAACGGCACATACTCTGATAGTATCGGGAGTTCCCCATACCATGAATACATGCTCGACCTCTTCCATCCACTCTACTACCTCTAACGTACCCCAATCACCATGAAGGATAAGAAATGTTCAATAAGGACCATAAAATAAAAATGACTTATCATAAACCTTGATGACCATTCGTGGAAGAATTTTCTAAACAACATATAAAACATAGATTCAAAACTGATAACAAGATGAAACTACATCAAAGAAAGAACCTTCATCCAAAATAACCAGCTCAAAAGAAACAAGAAAATACAAACACAACTAAAAAATTCCTCTTCAAAAATCCCCTTTCTATTTTGGATTTCAAAACCGCCTTCCTTTAAGGCCACTTTCCAAAAACCAAACCCAATTTTGAAACCAAATTCAATTATATAAAAATAATTTCCCCTTTTCATTTTCAAAAACATGCTTACATAAATCAAAACCAAAACAAAAACCAACTTACAATAAACCATCAGGATGAGGAACTGGAAGTTACGCTTAACTTGGCGAAATGGTAGTGAGCCATGCCCCAAGAAAGCCTAAACGACTAGGAGAATATTAACCATGAAATCATACTCCACATAGGTCACTAGTCCATGTGAGGTCACGACATGACACTGGTCCGCCTTCATTGCCATTCCTCATTCCTAAAACAAAAGCAGAAGACTCAAAACCCAGACTACCCCTGGCAACTCAAGGTTCAAAATGAGCAAGGGTCCATGAATCCCTTCCCATACTTACCTATCGAGTCCCGACAGTCCTAATCTTCATCTACCAAACACCCCAAATAACAAGGGCCTCCTCTAATACCATTTTTTCATGAACCAACTCGGGTCAACCCTGAATTGGTCACCCGAGATGGTCTGTGACATGGCTCGAAGGGCATTCCTGATCCCCACGGGCTGCCAACTTGTGTAGGGAATCATAACATAACCATTGGGAATGATTTCTTCCATGAAAAAAAGATAAAAATATAAAAAAAAATAGATGAGAAAAATAAAAACTAGGAGTGAAAATAAAATAAAACCGAACATACCTCCTTGTGACCATCTAGGTCACCAACCAACTCAAAATCAAGACTTATCCAACACTGAGCAGCTGAACCATGAACCTGAATAAGAACTAAACCTGGAACTGAAAGAATATGATAGGTGTGAGAACCAATATGAACAGTAGGGATTCTAAACTAAACAACAGAATCCAACGTCTCCTTTCCCGAAACAATCCAATGAAACAAGTTTGAAATACAAATATAAAATAGGGTTTTCACATTTGAAAATAAGAAATATGTTTTTCCCATTTAGAAACTGAACACATGATACATACCATTTCCAAATTCATTTTTTATTTTATAAATAAAATCCAGAACAAAATATACCAGATCTAGGCTAGAGTAAAACAAGTAAAAGATAAAACTGAAAATAAACTAGTGCAATGGAAAGTAAACAAGAAAAGTAAATAATCCAATACCTATGGGTGATCCTAAACATACCTAGAATACCCCTTAACATATTCAGTTCGAAACCACCTAAAGGCGTATGGTTAATCCCTTAAGTCTATAACCAACTGGCCACTCTATGACTGACCAATCCAGTGGAAAAGCCCACCTGGCCTAACAACCAATCCAGGGGGTACCAACCCATCTAATCGGGGTTGATCAACAATGGTCACTCGATCATCTAAAATATGCCTAGGAACCCATGGTGGTGATAATAATACTATGTAAGTAGGAAGGTCCTCACACACGTGACTCATCTCACTGCACTTGCCTACCCCAAAAAACTGACACTTCCGATGCTTTCACCCATAAAGTATTACCCTAGATAGGAGCGCCCACAAATAAACATTCAAACATTTCACATTGACAAAGTTCCTACTGGGAAATCACGTCACATCCATGTTGAAACCATTTTTCTAAAAATGGTTACAACTCCGACCGAGCACGCAATTTTAAAATACAATCCTTTCTAAAAGTTCATACAAACACCATCATTGAATTTCAAGTTCCAAACGGGCATACCTCCTTAAGATTTTATTTAATCCCATTTTTGAAGTCACACAAGGGAACAAACTTTACTTAAATACAAAAATGTCATTTAAAAAAACAAGGTTTAGTGAGGAACACCATTTTCAAGTGCCACTTTCATTTGAGGGCACATCCGTGTGTGCACCTCATGCACCCATGGAAGTGACAACATCCAATGGAATACAAAGTGTAACCGAAAAAACATTAAAACACCCTTTCAAGAATATCACCCACCATCAAACCAAAACAATAACCTACAAGACACCAAATCCATTAACCAATTTTTAAACAAAATAACCTTTTCAAAAAAAATTACCAAAATCCTCAAGCCCAAAGATTACCAAATCATACATTCAATGAAAACCCCACAATTATACAATTTTACCATAACAAAAATGAGACTAAACATTTCTTCCATACCCAATTTCACTTTAAGTAAAATATGTGTCATTTCAACCAACATCAAAGGTGCACTTTGACCTAAACATATTTCAAGAATTGGTTTGAAAAACTACTTTTTTTTTGAACAATTTAAATCAATTTCAAAACACTATACTAAGATAAACAAAGTCACCTCAGTGGTGAAAATGATGGTTATAAATTTATTGAATTTGTAAAGAATCAAAGGAATTAAATCATAATGGATATGTATGAAGACGCCTACCTCAAATGCATGAAAACGTGACGCCGCTTCCGTGGAAGGTGGAACCGATCCTCAAAGACCCCTCACACACATTAAAACAATAAGAAAAATGCACTACACATAACTTGGACACTAAGGTTTAATTAATTCGAAGAAAAACATAACCCAAATGAATAACACACCGGAAGGGGGAAGTCCATGCACTGGAGGGGAGAAAAAGGTGCTGTGAAGGAGGTTTAGGTTTGCCGGAGGGTAGAGGGGCCGTGGGTCGGTGTTGTCCAAAGGAAATGAAGGCCGTTGGCCTGGTGTGCTGGGAGCGGGCGCATACCATGGAGATAGGCAAGGGGTGGTTGCGCCGCTATCCCATATTTCGGAAAGGGGAGAGAATTAGGAGGGGGAGGTGAGGGCTGGCCCAGATTAGAGGGTGCACTAGTGGCCGACGCAAGCTGGAGGCAAACCAAGGTCCTACGGGCGAGAGGTGTGGCTAGAGTAAAGATGGGCGATGTTGGAGGGCGAGGGAGGGAGTATGGAGCGGGGAAGTGAGGGTGGTGGGTACTAGAGATGGTAGGGGGTGTGGGGTCCCAGGCGAGGGGCGTAGCGCAAGAGGAAGGAGGCGACGGGGTGGATAGGGGCCAGATCACGGTAGGGCGAGGCGGCTGGACAGAGGCAAGGCGCGGGGTCGACATGCAGAGGGAAAACTAGGATAAGGTGGGGTCCCGGGTGATCGCGGACTGCCGTAGAGGTAGGGAGAGGCTGGGGAAAACCAGGATGTAGAGGCTAAGGCCCCTGGGTCAAGACTGGCATGCGCAGAGGGGAAAACCAGAAGGCGGCATGCACGAACGGGGCCTGCACATAGCGAGGGTAAGGGAGGGGGGGAGGGCGCAATAGTCTTAGGTTAAATGTATTTTATTTTATTTTATTCATTTTATTATATTAACAATAATAAAAATAATAATAGTAATAATAATAATGATGATGATGATAATAATAATAATAATAATAAAAGTAACAATACTAAAAATAATAGTAATTAAAATAATAATAATAAGGATAAGAATATTAATAACAATAACAATAATTATAATATTAATAAATTTCATGACACATGGGCCAGCTTCACGGCTACTGCCAACCATGTGGTGACTGCACATGGGTCTAAAATCTATTAAAATCATTAGACGTCAAAAAAAAAAAATAAACCGGACCTAACCCGAACCTTGTATGAGAACCCGGAGCCAAGAAATAATAAAATAAAAATTAATTTTAAAAAAAGTTGGTTGTGACAAAAATAATGCTAAAAATGATTACCAAGTCTTATTTCATTTTCGAAGATATGATTTGAATGGTCTTAGAGATAATGCAAAGCTACAGATCAAAAGTTATGGCCATGAAAAGTTGGACTTCTCTAAGTTTCAATAGATACAACTTGTTTTAAATAAAACATAGGAAATAATAACTAAAAATTAAAAAAAACGTAAAAATAATTTCAATCTTAAAAATTATTTCAATACTTTTAGGAGTCTCATTTGAATGAATTTTTGTGTCATCATTTATCTTCTTTTTGATGAAGAAATCATGCGACAATGAAAACAGTCCCTGATAATGAATTTTTCACCTCGGTTGGTAATTCCCATAAAGATGTCTTATCTTCATAACACAATCAAAATAAGTCTTCATCATTTGAAGAAAATGTTTCAAGATTTTTAGAGATGAAGGAAAATAATAATAAATAAATTATATGATTATATTAGTTATCATGTTCAAATCATCGATCGAAGACGCGTTAAATTTTTTATTGAATTGAAGAGCTCGAAAATGTTGAAAGAAAAATAATATGGACTTATATATAGTAAAATAACATATTTTTAGATGTTTTTTATTAAAATTTAGGTAAGATTTTAAAAAATGAAATGTGCATTGTGAAAAAATTGAAATACGGATCATGTGTATTTGAAAATTTACTTTTAACGTTAGGTAAATATATAACTGAAGATAAAAATATCCATTTAGTGTGTTTTAATATATATTATTTATAAAATAGACATTAAGGTATCCTTTCACAACTTTAAACATCATTTATTTAGTAGCTGATGTTAAAATTTTACTTTTAACATTGGTTCATGAAAAAAATTATGTTAAAAGTCCTCATAGAAGACATTTAACACCAATTTTTTATGGAACCAAAATTAAAAGTCACTTTTGAGACTAGATTTAAAAAAAATATTTTTTTTGAAAAAGCTGTATTTAATTTACCAAGTTTCAATTTGACTGGTTGTGAACCTAAAACGGACTTACGTATCAAAAGGATGTCGAAAGTTGAACTTCTTTAAAATAAGTCTTAGAGAAGTACAACTTTAGACAACTAAGAATTTTTATCTATAACATCATTTGAGATCCATGATCAATAAAATTTAATATTAGGAAATTATATAAAACTTGGTAAACATTTATAATGTTGGTGTTTTGAAAAACTAATTTCAAAATTGACTTAATGCAGGTTCCTGAAAAAACTGACGTTAAATGTATTTTAAATTTCATATTTTAACATCCATAAATTTTGATCTATAAGTCCGTTTTAGCTCCACGACAACTAAAATTGATTCTTGGAAAATGAAATAAACCTTAGTAAAATTTTTAGAATTAATATTTTTTAAGAAATGATGTCAAAATTAACGTTTAATGTTAGTTCCTAAAAACTGATGTTTAAAGTCTTCTATGAGCACTTCTAATGTTGGGGTTTCATGAACTGACATTAAAAGTAGGATTTTGAAATTTTTTATTGAATAAAATATGTTAAAATTATTCCATGAAGACTTTCAATATATCTTTTTTCTGGAATCAACATTAAAAGTGATTTTTTAATGTTGATTACTAAATAACCGATGTTAAAAATCCTCATGGAATACTTTTAATGTTTGTCTTGAAGAACTAACATTAAAACAGTGACATTAAATATGATTTATATACTAGTGAATTATCAAGTACCATATCATGAATAAAAAATTTTATTTTTTCACTTTTCATCAAAAAAACTTTGGAAAAGTCCTTTTAACCTCTATGTAAAACACTTTTGGATATAAAAATAACCTTTTATTTTAAAAACCCACTCACAATACCAAAATGACCAGAAAAATAGAAAGAGGGTTTTAATTTGAATAAAATTGAAATCTTGTAAATGAATCCAATTTATAATAATGATTTCAGTTGTGGGAAAATATATTGACATCATATACGTTAAAATAAAATTATTGGAACCTCCTTTTTTTAATGATAAAAAATCATGATTATTATGATTTTAATGAGTTTAATGTTTTATGATTGTATATCATTTTATAAATTGAATTAGGATAAGTATAGAAAAGTGATACGATTAATAAAAATATGCTACTGTTAGTACAAATGTGATACCATTAGTTTAAATACTCTATCATTAGTTTAATCTTAATACTATCAGATTTGATACCATAGGGCCCATGCCATAGTTAGTAAAAATTATGTCACCACTAGAGTTGTTCCATTTCCAAGCTACTACTACCATCAAGAATGAGCTACCACCATCCATGTTCTACTGCTAGTTAAAATGAGTTACCACTAACCATGTTTTACCATTAGTTCAAATGAGCTACCATTAGGAATGAGATACCGACAACTGTGTGATACCTCTAGATAAACTATCATTATATGATCTAATATTAAATGAGATACCATTAGACATTCAACCTCAAGACCAACAACAATTAATTCATCTTTTCTATCGTCAGGTGTACTACTGTTGCTCATGTTACCGCTGACTGTGCTACTATTATCCTTTCTACCATTGTTGTTATGCCTAATTTGAATTTAATTATTCCAAAAACTAGTTTATGGGAGTTAATTACATTGATTTATTTAATGATTATTCTTAAATCACACCCCAGATTCATTGAAGACCAAGTCATTGTTTACCTGATTTTCTATTCAGTACAAGGATCTAAGAAATCTTTATGATTATTCTTCAATGGGTATTTTTTCACCTACAATGCTATATATTTCTGAATATGTACTTCATGCATGAGAGTTTTTGAATGATACAAGAGAAAGAACCTACATACTCTAATAAGAGAGTGAAAGTGTAGAACATATCAAGGATCAACTTCCTTTATCACACTAAATCAAGATATTACTTTCAAAGTATCTTTATACATAAAAACCAAACTCTATGATAGTCTATTTTTAACACTTTTAGTAAATCATGTTCTACCTCCTCATAAATCCAAAACATGATGAACCTTAATCATCTAAATCATTATAGACCAATCATCAAATCATTTATCTATCATTTCATATTTTATCTCTCTATTTTTAATTTTCCTTTTAATCAGGGATCTTTATTCGACTATATAATTATAGACACCTTATCCTACACTTGAACTAGAGATTACATTATATTCCCTAAAAACACATTTTATTTGTATATCCACCAAAACTATGGAGGAGGTCTCTATGTGTCCTATGAAACATTTATTCCCATATATAGTTTTTGAAGAGGCTTTGATCTAAGAAAACTTTTTCTATTGTTTGTATACCTGATCTAGGTTTTGGATCTGATTATTTTTATATAATCTACTTGGTAGTGGGTGATTTCCAAGTGGAGGGGATTAGGTCTCGTCTTGAGACTGAACCCCTTGTTTACTTTATGGTGTGTTTTTTGTTTTATTTTCTTTATTTCAAAGATTAAACTTTATTTGTTTTTAAATATATAAAAAACATACTTTGTTAGTTAATGTTATCCTATGTTTATATAAATGATTTGATTAATTAAATAAATTTAAAAAGTTAAAGTAACTTCAATATTATTTTAACTGATCCCTAATCATGTTTTGAGAAATATTTTAAATGAACAAAATTATTTTAAACTACTATTTTGATTGACTGGGAATTTTTAATTAAATTATGGTATTTTATTTTAACTTTTTTAACAGAAATTTTATTGGGAACTAAATTAAACCCCTCTTGAGTTACTCACTCTGACCAATATTCGGTTCCAAAGAACTTTTAAATATAATTTCAAATGTTATTTAGTTGTATTTAATGATCTTAAATTTCTATTCTTTCTAAATTTAGTTCTTTATAAATAATAATTGACAATAGGACTCTGATACCAACAAACTGAATTGTTTTAATGGCCAAAAATGTGCTCAATGGAAAATTAAAATGAAAAATCATTTAGAGGGTATGGTTTTTGATATCTAGACAGTAGTCTAAGATCAATATGAGAAACCTAAAACCACTAGAGCTACTTGGATTAATGTTAATAAAAATACACATAATAATAACTATAAAGCCATGGATGCTTTGTATTGTGCTTTGGGCGAGGAAGAATTTAATCGAATATCTACATGTAAAACTATTTTTGAAATTTGAGATACCTTAGCTATTTCTCATGAGGGAACATCTAATGTTAAATAGAAATTTTTAAATACTTACATATTTAATATGAAACTTCTAAGATGAAACATTATGAGACTATTTTTGAAATTTATCTCTGATTAAATGAGATCATGAACACAGTACCCTCATTGGGGAAACCTATTTATAATAATGACTAAGTGATGCACCTGCTAAGGTTTCTATGATATAGATGGAGAGAAAACTTATTTTTAATCCAAGAACCATGTTATGTTAGAACGTTTCCTATTAAGGAGTTAATAGGAAAATTTATTATGTATGAGGAAGAACTCAAAGTGAATATAAAAGAAGAGGATAAACCAAAAAGAAAATATGTAGCCTTCAAATATACTGCTTTTAAAAAAAGAAGAAAAATCTATCTGATAGTTCAACTGACAAGGAGTCACCTGCTGATAGTGATAAAGAAATAGAACATTTTTCTAGAAGATTCAAAAAGTTTTATAAGAATAATAAGTTCTTTAGGAAGCCATGTTACAAATGTAATTATGAAAATAGAGGAAATTGGATAAAGTATTGGAAGAAAGATAATGCCTTAAATGAAATAATTTTCTATGTGTGTAAACGGAAAGGCTATTTATAATATTACTATCCTAAGATTAAATATAAGAATAAATATGATGATAAGGATAAGATATATAATAAATCCATGAAACAAACCTAGAGTTTTTCTAAAGATATATCGAGTGATTTAGACTCAACCCAAAGGGTAGTCATGATAAAGAAAATATGTGCTTCATAAAAAAACACATATGAGGTATTTGATGTTTTTCTTGATTCCCTTATATATATTTCTAATCCTTATAGAAATGAAAATAATAATGGGAGAATTTATAATGAAGAGATGATCAAATACTGTAATATTCTGGAATATAATTTTAATAAACTCAATGATAAATATTCGACTTTGAAGAAACATCAAGCTTTGACTAATAGTTTTAAGTCTGTACTTGCTATTGAAAAAGAGAAAAATGATCAACTATAAAAAGAGAACAATGAATTATAATTTTCAAATGAGAAACTAAATAAATATATGGAAAGATTCACTAATGGGATTGTCACGACCTGTCCTCGGGGCCCATGCCGTGACTACCCCAAGCCCGCCTTCCATAGGCTATGGGCTGGCGACTAGTACCAAAGGCGTAAATCCCAATAACTGGGAAGACATTGCCTTTATAAAAGTAAATAAACACCACAGTGTAAAAGCGGAAGAAAAACACTAAGTACAAAAGAAATAATGAAAAGTAAATGGGCCAGAATACAAACCCAAAAGAAAGTACGACTACAACTGAACAAGGTACAACAGCAAAAAGACAAACAGTTGGAAGAAGGAAGCAGCTCCTGGGTCGTCCTCCTCGGATCCTACCTGAAGGGTAGGTACAGATAGCGCAAATCCTGGTCGTCCACCACAGATCCTACCTGAAGGGTAGGTACAGATAGCCTCCTCCACGCTCTCGTCCGTCAACCTCATCATTGAGTCGTCACGTCGTGTAGTCCACCTCCGGGTACTGACTCGTCGTGTAGTCCACCTCTGGGTACTGACTCGTCGTGTAGTCCACCTCCAGGTACCATCCAGTCCTCGAACACTCGGCCTCCGTCAGCACTGCCCGTCGTCTGCAACCAACATAAAGAGGTGCGGGCATAGCCCGTGCAGGGGTGAGTATAACGATACTCAGTAGGGACCCCGATACCCTCAAGATCTCTCTAAAACCAACAAGGATAACCACAAAGAAGATCTCAACAGATAACCTCTACTTAGGTATATACTCATACATATACCTAAGTTATCAAGTAACCCATCTCAACCATGAGGAAACACAAGGATCATGAAATCAACGGATAACCACTACCCAGGTATATGCCCATACATATACCTAAGTTATCAAGTGTCCCATCTCAATCATGAGGTATACACAAAGGTCAAAAGTCTCAGCTCAAACCAGGATTTTCATTATTGAAACCATAACTGCTGAAGAGCTCCGTCTCTGGAGTGTACAGTGGTCCTGTCGCGACTCCGAGGTACTGCTCACTAACCTAAGACTGCTGAAGTACTCCTCCTGTCGAGTACTGCGGGTCAGCCAGCCAGACACAGTAGTGCTTCCCGCCGAGGTATGTCACCCAAACATAGTAGTGCACACCCCCTAGTAGCCTGCTGAGGTACTCTCCGGACGAGTACTGCGGGTCTGCACTGTCACACAGGTAGTGCTCCGTCTGCCATGGGTCTGCACTTCAGAAAATAGTGCTCCGTCCACTGGGCTAGTTGACTCACTCCAAGTCGAGTCGG
Organism: Viscum album; assembly: GCA_963277665.1. NCBI lineage: Eukaryota > Viridiplantae > Streptophyta > Magnoliopsida > Santalales > Viscaceae > Viscum > Viscum album. The sequence continues at coordinate 1,662,070,956 of OY728135.1, read as the reverse complement.
TCAAGCAGTCATCAGGTCTCAGCCAGTTACACGGTCTCCGTACTCCGCACGCTCGTCACTGGGAGGGTCCGCTCCACGAGCTACAGGTCGATACTCCAAGTATCTAAAAGTCCCATGAAGAAGTATCTCAAAGGACCGCCTCGTCATAGGGGTCTCAACACAACAGACGGCGCGTCAATCGGACGCCCGGTCTGTGAGTTATTAGCCTTTTCGTCGCAGGGGCCCGGTTGGTTTCGTGAGTGAACCAAACTCGGCCGTATCTCAACTGTACCCCGAACTCTCATAGGGTATACTCATAGGGACTGTTTCTCAACGAGATCCCCAACGCCGCCGACGGTTCGTCAAACGGACGTTCTGTCAGAAAGGTATCAGCTTTTCCGTTCCAGGGGCCCGGTTGGATTTCAGTGCGATCCAACCCGGCCACAATCCATCTGCATCCAATTCTCGGGCGGAGGATGCCAAAAGTTCTGTATCGTCAACAGGAACGCAACGCAATAGACGGCGCGTCAATCGGAAGCTCGGTCTGAGAGTTATTGGCTTTTTCGTTCCAAGGGCCCGGTTGGTTTTTAAGGAAAAACCAACCCGACCGTACTCCACCTGCGTCCAAACCTCAGGCGGAGTATGCCAAAAGATCTGTCTCACTAGGAGGAACTCAACAAAGCTGACGACACGTCAATCGGACGTCCGTAGCTCAAAATATGAGTGTTTCCGCTCCGAGGGCCCGGTTGGTTTCGTGTACGAACCAACCCAGCCGAACTCAAAGTAATCCGAAACCTTGAGTGCGATATACCGAAACGACCGTCTCGATTCAAGTATCGCATCGCCGTAGACGGCGCGTCGTTTGGAAGTCCGTAGCCCGAGTTATGTGGATTTGAATCCAAACCGCTCGGTAACGGGGGTTTCGGGCCCGGGCCGTCCCGGCCCGAGACCCCCCGGTTGGCCCGAACCGGGTCGACCCAGCCAGGCCCGGTGCGGCCTAGACAGGCGCGCCGGTTCGGCGCAAGGCAGCGCGCTGGGCGCGCTGCCAGCTCGGCCGAAGGCCGAGCTGTTTGAAAAAGCGGGGGGCCGCCTGCCCCCCCTTTGTGAAACCGGCCCCCCTCATAATGGGGGGCCATTATGGCTGGCTGGTGGAAATTATTTCCCCCGGTTTTCTCCCTTCCGGCTGGCCCGACCTGGCCGGTCGGTTCTTCCTCAACGGGACCGGCAAAGGCCGGTCCCCCTTCCGGCTTCCGACATCGGCGGCCCGGCTGGCCGCCGGTCTTCTCGTGCCGCCACGACCTTCATTGTCCGGCAGGGCGCGACGGCGTCGCGCCCTTCCGCCGCGGCCCCGCTCCGGCCGCGGTGTCTTCGACTTTCTTCGACATGGCGCGACGGCGTCGCGTCCTTCCATTATTTTACGACGCGACGCGACGACGCCGCGTGTTCCTTGCCGTATGATCTTGCGCGGTGCGTCGGCACCGCGCCACACCCATTTAAAACCACAATATAATTAACATGAAAAAGTAGGAGGGTCGGTCGTGTTCATGCGGTCCGGCCCCCTCGCATTATTTTCTAACAATTGGACAAATTTCACGGAGAAATAACACGGGTATAATCACGAACAAAAGAATAATAAAAATAAACCCCTACCTAGGCTTCAAGAACGGAGTTCTTCAACGACCCGTGGAAGACAAGCATCGCGGAGGTCGGGCGTCGTTCCTTCTAGGTTGGTGGGAGAAGAGCTCGGTGAAGTCGAGCCAAGACGTCACCCTCTTTATACTTTGAAGGCGGCGGTGCTTCCCTTCCTTACTCCGGTTGAAGATGGTCGGAGGTGTTGCTTCACGTTCTTCGGAAACGTGGAACGTTCTTCCTCGAGAGGTTAGTGATCTTCCAAGAGTTCTTCTCCTCTCCTTAGTTCTCCCCACAAGTTTTATGCCAACCCAAAATGAAGAATATAATCTCTCTTTTTAATGTTGGCAAAATGAATTCAAAAGAATTCAAACACTCAAATTAATTAATTAAGTTGGTTCAATTAATTAAATGCAAGGAGTTGGCAAGAAACGCAAAGGTCACATTAAGAGGGAAGTTCAAAAGTTAGGTCTCGTGTGGGACCCACCACACTTAATCCTCTCAAGGGAGGTTATGTGGATGTGGGTCCCACCTCTAACTCCCTTTGGGAGGAGTTAACCAACAAGTTAAAAATAAAATTGTGTTCCACAATTTTATTTAACTTCTTCTAATTTTTTTCCCAAAACTAACTTTCATTCCGCATAAAACACAACCTCGGAAAAGGTCTCCTTAAGAGAATATCGGCGATGTGAGTTCATCGATGTCCTCGGATTTCAATTCTGAGCACCGGATCAAAAGATAGAAATTCCCGCTTGCTTGTTCACTGAACGTACACGAGCCAAACTTCGGAAATTAATTCCGGGCACACCGGGCCTCGGAATCAGGCGCCGTCAGAAACTACGTTCTTGTAAAATTCCAAAGAAAATTAAGAAAAAATTTTCCTTCAAATTTCCGGGTCTTTACATTACTCCCACCTCAGGGCTTTACGTCCCCGTAAAGCTTCAACACAAACTAGAGTCTCAAAAGCGGTACAGAGCACGTATCTGAGCCTTCCGCTTCCATGTGCTTACCTGGAAGTTCCATTCTGCCAAAGAAAGTGCACCCGAGGAATCGATCATTCTCGTAGGATCTTCTCCTGTCGATCCTCGATCCCCACCGGAACTTCCGTGAAAGACACCTCATCGCCATCGTCCAGCTCCTCATGGTCGATGATACGCGAAGGGTCGAGCACGTATCTCCTTAGTTGAGATACGTGGAAGTCGTCGTGCACCTGGTGCAACTACAGTGAATGGGTCAAGCGGTAAACGACCCCGCCTACCCAGTTGAGGACCTAAGAAGGTCCGCTGAACCTCGAAGATAACTTGCCGCCTTGGCCACTTCTCCGTAAACCTCGTCGAGGTGAGACCCGTATAAGGACGTGATCGTCATCCTCGAACTCCAGAGGTCTCCATTTTCTGTTAGAACTGAAACTCAAAACGACATCCGCTACGAGGGTAAGGTTGACCGAATCAAGAGTGATTGGTCACACCCTCCTGTGAAAGAGTTTATTTCGTGCTGCTTGGGGTTTCCTTTTCACCGACCAGGGAAAACCCATCCCGACGTTTGCCTAAAACCGTCAATTTGAGTATGAACAGTTATTGCCCATTCCATACTCAAACTGACGTCGTAAGTCCTCGACGCTGTCACCAAGAGATTCCAACCGGAACTCTCGCCTCGAGGGTCTGACCACACTGTCGGCGTAAGTGTGATTATCGAGTCTCTTCCCAAGGTATCTCCAGACGTGAGGGTCAAGTCCACGGCTTACCGGAAACTCTAGGTCTGGAACAAGATTTGTGAAAGCAAGAAATGATTCACATCGACGTCCGTTACTACAACAGCTAGTAGTGGACACAGACTGTCCCTTGAATCATTTCTAGAGCCATTGGGTCACACTCCTTGACCGCATGCAGCCGCAGTCTTCCTCCGCCCTCCAGCTCCCTGAGCCTGGCAGGAATAACTAAGGCGGGTGGTTGTACAATGTTAGGATTTACACCACCTCATGCTGCTCTCCTAGCTCTGCCTCCACGTTTTTTGCTTCGTAGGCTCATCTCTCCTTCAAGCTTCCTCTTCTTTAACACGCCCGAGTCTCTAAGACTGGCACCGGTTTCCTGTTTCTTACTGCACTATGCAGTCTTCATCCTCTCTTGGATGTCCTGGACCTCCTTTAGTCTCACAAGAGCTGCTATGATTTCTTCTTTTCCGAAAAGAAAAACCCGGTCTCATCCCCTGGATGAACCACATTCGTTGCCTAATACAGTCAATCCTGACATGAATGACGCATTCATGCCATGGATGACGTCTTAAGGCCTCGACGTAACTACTAAGAGATCCAACTGTCACTCTCACCTCCAAGGGTCGAGTCACACTGTCGGCATCAGTGTGAGGTCACTGGGTCCCCTCCAGTAGAAATATCGAAGTGAGGGTCAAGTCAACAGTTTTTAACCGGGACCACTCAGCATCAACCAAACAAAAAGGACAGGAAAGAAAACAAAGATAAGTGTCTTTTTATTATTGCAGCTCATAGTACAAAGACACGAATACAAAAGCAACATGGAACTAGAAGTACAAAGGACGTATCCACTAGTTCCTCTCCTGACCACCTGCTCGCCTCGGTGGCTCCTCTAACACCTGCTGATCAACCGTACGAGAATTCGGACAGTCACGTGCCAGGTGACCCTTTCCGCCGCATGAGTAACACAACCTGCTTCTCGCACGCCTATCTCTGTTCCCACCCCGGGTACCCCGCACCACCAGTCCTAAAACCCGAGATCGTCTAACTGCTAGTCTGGTCCTCCTGGACCTCTGCATCATCTGTCTACTGCCCACAGATGACTCAGATACTGATCGAAAAACACACGGCAAAGGCAGAGGCTCCTATACACACTCGCGGTGTAGAGCTACTGGCACAAACTCTACCCTGAAGAAGGTCTCAAAGTCTTCCCATGCGATGGCCATCCCATCGCAAAACTGGAACAAGTGGCTCCACCACCTGCCTGCTGCTGCCTGAAGGAGGATGGTAGCAAAGATCACCATGAAGTCTGCCGGCGTTCCCACTAGCCTGAAGACTCTCACCACAGCCTCCAGCCAAACCTCAACCGCCTGCGGGTCCGTCTCTCCCTAGAACCTGGGTGGCCTCTGGCGCTGGAACTCGTGCAGCGAACTCAAGCGTCGTGCATCGCCTACTGCTAGGGCTGGTGGCATCGGTGTCCCAACGGGTAGCAGTGCCGCTGGTGCCTCAACTGCAAGAGGTCCCTGTACCGAAGCCTCGTCGCTTGACAGACTGTCAGCACACACATCCCTCTGGGCTCTAGCTGGTCGTCCGTGAAAAGGCATCCTGAAAGAAACATCGTGACACAGTCAAATGTTTATACCTGGTGAGCTGACCTGGTTTAAGCTGTTTTAAGGGAAAACCTTTGAAAACACACACGCAATCAGTGTTTTCATGTACAAAGTCGGAAATTAGTTGTCAGGGTCCTGGTGTATGGATACGTCAGCCACCTGCACCAACACTGGACTCCCTGAACTGAAAACCACACTCGGTACTCTTAACACTATTACTTCACAGAAAGAAAAAGTCAGAGTCATTAGTTCTGCGGTAGAACCGAACTCCTCTGATACCAATTTTTCACGACCCGTCCTCGGGGCCCGTGCCGTTACTACCCCAAGCCCGCCTTCCATAGGCTAGGGGCTGGCGACTAGCACCAAAGGCGTAAATCCCAATAACTGGGAAGGCATTGCCTTTATAAAAGTAAACAAACACTACAGAGTACAAGTGGAAGAAAAACACTAAGTACAAAAGAAATGATGAAAAGTAAATGGGCCAGAATACAAACCCAAAAGAAAGTACGACTACAACCGAACAAGGTACAACAGCAAAAAGACAAACATCTGGAAGAAGGAAGCATCTCCTGGGTCGTCCTCCTCGGATTCTACCTGAAGGGTAGGTACAGATAGCGCAACTCCTGGTCGTCCACCACGGATCTTACCTAAAGGGTAGGTACAGATAGCCTCCCCCACGCTCTCATCCATCAACCTCCTCTGTGAGTCGTCACGTCGTGTAGTCCACCTCCGGGTACTGACTCGTCATGTAGTCCACCTATGGGTACTGACTCGTCGTGTAGTCCACCTCTGGGTACCGTGCAGTCCTCGAACACTCGGCCTCCGTCAGCACTGCCCGTCTTCTGCAACCAACACAACGAGGTGCGGGCATAGCCCGTGCAGGGGTGAGTATAACGATACTCAGTAGGGACCCCGAGACCCTCAAGGTCTCTCTAAAACCAACAAGGATAACCACAAAAAAGATCTCAACAGATAACCTCTACTTAGGTATATACCCATACATATACCTAAGTTATCAAGTAACCCATCTCAACCATGAGGAAACACAAGGATCATGAAATCAACGAATAACCACTACCTAGGTATATGCCCATACATATACCTAAGTTATCAAGTGTCCCATCTCAATCATGAGGTATACACAAAGGTCAAAAGTCTCAGCTCAAACCAGGATTTTCATTATCGAAACCGTAACTGCTGAAGAGATCCGTCTCTGGAGTGTACAGTGGTCCTGTCACGACTCCGAGGTACTGCTCACTAACCTAAGACTGCTGAAGTACTCCTCCTGTCGAGTACCGCGGGTCAGCCACCCAGACACAGTAGTGCTTCCCGCCGATGTATGTCGCCCAAACACAGTAGTGCACACCCCCTAGTAGCCTGCTGAGGTACTCTCCGGACGAGTACCGCTGGTCTGCACTGTCACACAGGTAGTGCTCCGTCTGCCATGGGTCTGCACCTCAGAAAGTAGTGCTCCGTCCACCGGGCTAGTCGACTCACTCCAAGTCGAGTCGGTCAAGCAGTTGTCAGGTCTCAGCCAGTTACACGGTCTCCGTACTCCGCACGCTCGTCACTGGGAGGGTCCGCTCCACGAGCTACATGTCGATACTCCAAGTATCTCAAAGTCCCATGAAAAAGTATCTCAAAGGACCATCTCGTCATAGGGGTCTCAACACAACAGACGACGCGTCAATCGGACGCCCGGTCTGTGAGTTATTAGCCTTTTCATCCCAGGGGCCCGGTTGGTTTCGTGAGAAAACCAAAGCCGGCCGTATCTCAACTGTACCCCGAACTCTCATAGGGTGTACTCATAGGGACCGTTTCTCAATGAGATCACCAACGCCACTGACGGTTCGTCAAACAGACGTTCTGTCAGAAAGGTATCAGCTTTTCCGTTCCAGGGGCCCGGTTGGATTTCGGTGCGATCCAACCCGGCCACTATCCATCTGCATCCAATTCTCGGGCGGAGGATGCCAAAAGTTCCGTATCGTCAACAGGAACTCAACACAACAGACAGCGCGTCAATCAGACGCCCGGTCTGAGAGTTATTGGCCTTTTCGTTCCAGGGGCCCGGTTGGTTTTTAAGGCAAAACCAACCCGACCGTACTCCACCTACGTCCAAACCTCGGGCGGAGTATGCCAAAAGATCCATCTCACTAAGAGGAACTCAACAAAGCTGACGACACGTCAATCGGACGTCCGTAGCTCAAAATATGAGCGTTTCCGCTCCGAGGGCACGGTTGGTTTCGTGTACGAACCAACCCGGCCGAACTCAAAGTATTCCGAAACCTTGAGTGAGATATACCAAAACGACCGTCTCGATCCAAGGATCGCATCGCCGCAGACGACGCGTCGTTTGGAAGTCTGTAGCCCGAGTTATGGGCATTTGAATCCAAACCGCTCGGTAACGGGGGTTTCAGGCCCGGGCCGTCCCGGCCCGAGACCCCCCGGTTGGCCCGAACCGGGTCGGCCCACCCCGGACAGGGTCGACCCGGCCCGGCTCGGCGCAAGGCAGCGCGCTGGGCGCGCTGCCAGCTCGGACAAAGGACGAGCTGTTTGGAAAAACAGGTGGCCGCCTGCCCCCCCCCCCCTTTGTGAAACCGGCCCCCCTCATAATGGGGGGCCATTATGGCTGGCCGGGGGAAATTATTTCCCCCGGTTTTCTCTCTTCCGGTCGGCCCGACCTGGCCGGCCGGTTCTTCCTCAACAGGACCGGCAAAGGCCGGTCCCCCTTCCGGCTTCCGACACCGGCGTCCCGGCTAGCCGCCGGTCTTCTCGTGCCGCCGCGGCCCGGAACCAGCCACAGCCTTCGTTGTCCGGCGCGACGCGACATCATCGTGCCCTTCCTCCATAGCCCCACTCCGGCCGCGGTGTCTTCGACTTTCTTCGACGCGGCACGATGGCGTCGTGTCCTTGCATTATTTTATGATGCGGCGTGATGGCACCGCGTGTTCCTTGCCGTATGATCCTACGCGGTGCGTTGGCACCGCGCCACACCCATTTAAAACCACAATAGAATTAACATGAAAAAGGAGGAGGGTCGGCCATGTTCGTGCGGTCCGGCCCCCTCGCTTTATTTGCTAACAATTGTACAAATTTCACGAAGAAATAAGACGGGTATAATCACGAACAAAAGAATAATAAAAATAGACCCCTACCTCAGCTTCAAGAAAGAAGTTCTTCAACGACCCGCGGAAGACAAGCATCGCGGAGGTCAGGCGTCGTTCCGTCTAGGTTGGTGGGAGAAGAGCTCGGTGAAGTCGAGCCGAGATGTCACCCTCTGTATACTTCGAAGGCGGCGGTTCTTCCCTTCCTTACTCCGGTTGAAGATGGTCGGAGGTGTTGCTTCACGTTCTTCGGAAACGTGGAACGTTCTTCCTCGAGAAGTTGGTGATCTTCCAACAGTTCTTGTCCTCTCCTTAGTGTTCCCCACAAGGTTTATGCCAACCCAAAAAGAAGAATATAATCTCTCTTTTTAATGTTGGCAAAATGAATTCAAAAGAATTCAAACACTCAAATTAATTAATTAAGTTGGTTCAATTAATTAAATGCAAGGAGTTGGCAAGAAACTCAAAGGTCACATTAAGAGGGAAGTTCAAAAGTTAGGTCTCGTGTGGGCCCCACCACACTTAATCCTCTCAAGGGAGGTTATGTGGATGTGGGTCCTACCTCTAACTCCCTTTTGGAGGAGTTAACCAACAAGTTAAAAATAAAATTGTGTTCCACAATTTTATTTAACTTCTTCTAATTTTTTCTTTCCCAAAACTAACTTTAATTCCGCATAAAACACAACCTCAGAAAAGGTCTCCTTAAACGAATATAGGCGCTGCGAGTTCATCGGTGTCCTCGGATTTCAATTCTGATCACCAGATCAAAAGATAGAAATTCCCGCTCGCTCGTTCACTGAACGTACCCGAGCCAAACTTCGGAAATTAATTCTGGGCACACCGGGCCTTGGAATCAGGTGCCGTCAGAAACTGCGTTCTTGTAAAATTCCAAAGAAAATTAAGAAAAAAAATTTCCTTGAAATTTCCGGGTCTTTACAGGGATAAATACTCTTACCAAAATTATTGGAAATAAAACTAATCCTAAGTACACTATTGGTATTAGTTATCAACCTGGATAGAAGAGAATTGTTGAGAATAGATTTATTCATATTTCCCGTTATAGAAAATATTTTAGTATATTTTATTCACCTGGATACAAAAAATTATTTATTTCTAAAAGTTTAAAATATTATTATTGGTAACGTGTTATGTAAATGTGGGTTCTAAAATCTTTTATTACTATCATTTTTGGACTCAAGAAGATTTGGGTACCAAAATAATATATGGTGTAATTTTTTTGTAGGGAACTTGCATGTAAATATCCTGTAGGAATTTATGGTACCTAGAAAATGGCTATTCCAGACACATTACTGGAGATTATTGAAGTTTCAATAATCCGATCAAAGTGGATGGTGTACATGTCACTTTTTGTGACAATTACAAAGGGAAAATTATTATCCTTGGACAAATAAAAAATTCTAATATTGTTTTAATATCTTATTTTTTTATATGGTTTAAAGTATAATTTCCTTATCATATTACAACTCTGTTATGATGATTTTCTTGTGAATTTTGAAAATAATGCTTCCAATGTTTTTGATTATAAAAATGATTTAGTTTTTTACTTGAGAAATGAAAATGTTTATACTGTTAATTTAAATTCCTTGATATCTCAAAAAATGTATTTTTAATGTGCCTTTCACAATGAATTTTGGATTTGGCCAAGGAGACTTAGACATTGTAACATTTACTCAGTTAGAAAGATAACTAGGAAAGGGTTAGTCAATGATCTACCTAAACTAGAATTCACAAATGACAAATCTTGATACCCATGTAAAAAAGAGAAACAATAAAAAACATCATTAAAATAAAATAAATATGTTTAAACTTCTAAACCCATATATTTGGTTAACATAGACTTGTTTGAGCCTTCAAGAGTTTCGAGATTAAATGGGAAACACTATGTTTATGTTCTTGTAGATGATTTTTAGGTATACTTGTCTATTATTTCTTTCTCACAAAAGTGGAACCTTATCTTATTTTACCATGTTTGAAAAAAATATAGAAAATAATTATGGAATTAGGATTAGGTCCTTAATAATTGATCATGGACATGAGTTTAAAAATCAATACATTGATATCATTTTTCTCACAAAAATGTATGTAATAATAACTTTTCAGCTCTTATAATCCTATAGTAGAATGGTGTTGTAGAAATGATAAATAAGACCATTTAATAAATTTCCAGGACAATTATTAATTAGTATGACTTTTCTATTTATTTTTGGGAATAGGATGTGAATAAACTTTGTTACATAATTAATATATTTTTAATAAGACCCTTCTTAAAGAGAAATCATTATGAATTATGGAATGGTGTAATTCCAAAGGTTAGTTACTTTATAGTTTTTGGTTTTAATATTTTTATTCTTAACAATAAGGATAATCTTTAAAAATGTTCTTCCAAGAGTGATAAATTAATTTTCCATGTTGATTAAACTTTTAGTAAATCATATAGGGTGTTTAATAAAATAAAAAATACAATAGAAGAATATATTCATTTAAAAATTGATGAAAAAAATCAACACAAGCCTAATAAACCTTTAGAAAACCTTGATCATGATCTATCAATTATGAACATTAATTCCAAACTTTCTAAAAAATTTGTAATTCCAAAATAGAAATTATCCAGATCTGAGGAACAACTCAAACCTGAACCTGAACCTAAACCCATAGATGACTATGAGATTTATAGCCATTCTTTTCATAGATCTATTTGGAATCATTGATACCATCCTCTAGATGTTTTATTTGGAGATCTATATATAGGTAAAAAATATATATCTTCTCTTAGAAATCAGGTTGAACATCAAGCATTCTTGTAACATCTTGAACCTATAAATGTCAATGATTCAGTTAATGATGTATTATGGGTAATTGTAATACAAGAAGAACTTAATAAGTATGAAATAAATAGAGTTTGGTAACTAGTATTTATACCTAAATACACACTGACCATTGGAACTAAGGGTGTTTTTAGATACAAAGTTGATGAGTCAGACACTATAGTAAGAAGTAAAGATAGATTTTTTGCACAAGGATACAGTCAAGAAGTGGGTATTGACTATGAAAAAACATTTACACCGGTGGATAGACATGAATCTTTTAGAATATTTCTTTATTATACAACAAATTTTTATTTAAAACTATATCAGATGTATATAAAAAGTTAATTCTTAAATGGTTATATAGTCGAGGATGTATTTGTGGAACAAACCCCTATATTTCAAAATACTCATTTTCCAAATCTTTTTCTCAAATTAACTAAAAATTTATATGGTTTAAAATAGGATCCTAGAAATTAGTATGATAGGACTATATCTTCTTTTTTATTGGGTTTTTAAAAGGTTTATATGATCCTATCATTTTTAGAAAATTAATTTTGAAAGATGTTTTAGTAGTTCAAATCCATGTTGATGATATTATTTTTAGGTATTCTAGAAATTCTTTATCCACTATTTTTCTAAAATGATGCAAAGTGAATTTGAAATGAGGTTAAAGGGTGAACTTCAATTATATATTGGTTTTGAAATCTTTGAAAATAAATATTGAAATATTTTTAAAAAAAAGAAACTACACTAAAGACCTTATATATATTTTGGTTAACACTAAAAGTAGTGATACTTTCATGAGTACCACCTGTAAACTAGACCTGGATGAATCTAGAAAGCTAGTAGATTAAACTAGTTTCAAAGTTATAATTTAAATTTTTTTATATTTAATTTATATATGACCATATATTATGTTTGTTGTGTGTATTTGTAACAATTTTTAAGAAACTCCCATAGAATCTCAGTTAATTACTGTTAAAATAATTTTCAAATACCTCAAATATACAACAAGTTTAAGACTATTCTATCATAGAAGATAATAATTTTTCTTAGTGAGATATTAAAATACATATTTTGGTGGTTATCAATTATATAGAAAAAGAACATCTGAAACTTTTCATCTTTTGGGGAATTATTTAGTACCTTGGTGTAGTAAGAAGAAAAATGATATTCCACTGTCTGCTAATGAAGTTGAATACATAACTGGAGGGAGTTGTTGTGCACAATTGTTTTTGGATGAAACACACATTTATAGCTTATGAATATCAATTAAGACGTGTAACTTCAAATTTTGAAAACAAAAGTGTGACAAATATTTCTAAGAATCATGTATCTCATTCTAGTAAAAACATATTAATGTAAGACATCACTTTTTGAGAGACTATTTACAAAAGGGTTATATAACTCTTGAATTCATAGGAACTTATCATTATCATTCTGTTTTTTTATATAGACCTTAAATTTTGAGAGATATAGATACAACACACATGAATCAGTAATGATAAATTTTGGTTAATTATTAATCTTGGAGGAACCACCCTTTGACAATCCACTGTTGGGCAAGCCACTGTTGGATAAGCCACTGTTGGACAAGCCACCATTGGACAAACCACCAATGGTGATCCACCATTAGAATGAATCACTTTTGGTGATCCACCATTGGTGATACACCCTTAATGATCCACCATTTTAATGATCCACCATTGGAATTATCCACCATTGGAATTATCCACTATTGTAAAGAGCCATCGTCGGGATGCTACTGGTCAATGTTTCTATTTTACTACCGGTCAAAAAATTATTTTCATACCGTTCCTTTTTATCTGGGTTAAAAAACTTATTTTTATTTGTTCATTAATATTTTATTATATTTTTTATTTATAATTCATAAATGATATATATCCAACTTAAAATCCAAATTTGAGACACTCTCTCGCCTTCTCCCACTCATTCGAACCATTACACATTTCATTTCTCTCCCGAACGTCATCTTTATCATGCCCCTGATTCACTCTATTGTTCCAATGAAATGGTTATAGTTAAGAGTCTTTAAGTGTAATATATATAAGTATTTAGGCCTTTTAATAAATCCAGTGGAGAATTGAGTCATGTTATTATTGATTCAAGAAACCCAAAGCTTGTGAACCATGTGGTTATTACAGAGAAAGAAGTGGATACTGAATGGTTGCTATATAGTTAGTCTTTTTTAATTATGGTGGTAAAGAACCAATGATGGATCGAATGGTACTCCATAATTTATATAAAATTTTATCGTATGTTATTTTATCAATTTTATTAATACAAAGAGTACAATTTTAGAGAAAATAAAGATTTAATTCAAAGTATAATTCATAGAAAAGAGGTTAAATTTTCTTCAAAATAATGGGATAAGTGTATCAATGTACTTCATAGAGGAGTTAATGATGAATATAAAGGTTCAATAATGAGTGATTATGAGTATTTTGTGTATGATAATGAACTACTAGAGCTAAATAGTGATGGTATTGTAAGAAGTCCTACTGGTACTAATTTAGATGGAGAATGCTGATTGGTATTCAAGTTCATTCAACATATGTTATATCCTAGGAAAGGGGATTTCTATACTATGAGATATAAGAATGTGAACACTATATTAATTATGAAATGTGAGGATATAATTAATCTATATACATATCTTATGCTACACATGTTGTAAATATGAAAGTCCTCTTCCAGGTCAAATTCATTAATTTACCCTATGTTGATTTCAACTGTGTTACAAGCCAAGGGATTGGCTGATGTGAAAGTAGAAGCTGAAGTCAAGTGTTTGGTTTTTTTATATGTAAAGTTACATGTCAAAGGATGAAATTGAATTGTAATACATGGATTAGAAAGTTGTTTGATGATAATGATAAGCTCTATGAGGATTTTAATCATGTAGACCATCTTACCAGACCCAAGAATCTTGTAGATATTGGATGAAAGATCGATGAAATTATGGTTTATTCAGAAAAGGAGGTATATTTTGATGTTTTTTGGTTAAATAAGAGGATTTGGATAATTATATTAAAGAATTTAGTGATCATGGTATTCCAAAGAGCCCATTTATGTCATATGGGTTGGCTAGTCCACCCATTTTACTCCCCTCTAAAGATAGTCTTTGAGTGAAGAAGATGATGAAGAGACCAAAGTCTCTAGGGATGAACAGATTAAATGTTCTTCTAAGTACCATAATTATGTTATGGAAGTGTTAAATGATGAAAATGAAGAGAATGGAGATAACGAAGATGATGGAAATTATGATGAGGAGGGTAATGGTGATGGACATGTTCATGATGTAGATGATTATGTCAAGGTTTCTTAATCACATCATCCTTCTCTTATTGCTTTAGTTTGGTCGATGGAGAGACCTAGTTCATCTAGATCATTGTATGTGGATAGATCTATGCCTAATAAACTAGTTAGTTATTCTATATAATAAACCTAAACTTTTACACATATTATTACATGATTTTAAGCATAATTATCCATTAAATACAAACCAAGGATTGTAAAGTCTACTATCTTAGTAGGATTAGTTACATAAAACTGAAAACATGAAACCAAAATGAAAATAACATTTATTTTAACTCCATAATGATCTCATAAAATCCTTATGTTCCTTATATATGAATATTATTTCCTAGGAAAATACATGAATAAAGGGATGAGCTAAAAATCCCAGTAAGGTAATAAACATAAGACTAAATCATAGCACATGGGATAGAAAGAATAACATGAAGACATAAAAAGACACAAACACATGGAATCATAACATATAGAACACAGAATCATGTAATCGTGGAATCATAATAATTTTGAAGCAATATAAAACATGACATAAGAATGAGTCAATGTTCTTTGCACATGGAGGATCATGAGTCAAGGCTAACCACCAAGACCATTGCACACGAAGCACGAGTCAAGGATATCCACCAAGACTGTTGCACATGACGTCTCATAAGACTAAACATTACCCAATGAATTGGACCACTAACTAGGTGAAACCATAATAAAATTTTCAGGAATATGTGTTCCACATGAATAATTATATATAACGAATCAGACATAAAAATAAGGGTTACACATAGAAAGAATCGAGTATCATAATCATGTCAAAATGCATATCAAAATGGAATATCATAATGGTATCCATTAAATAAGAGATTTAAATCATAAATGGGAATTAATGAGGGAAAATAGGAAAATATTATGATAATTTATGTCAAAATTAATTGAAAGTATTTAAAAATAATGTTTAAGAATCTTTATAAATAAAACATTTTAGCGTCGCTTAAAGGAAAAATTTCAAGATTATTTAAAAAGGAAAATAAATAATTATTTGTATAAAACCATAAATTAACCAAGATAGTTATTAAATATAAAATTATATATTTTATAAAAATAATTGTGTCTTAAATTATATCTTTTAGTGTAATTGAAAATGGGTAAGAAATCATGAAGTTCCCTTTAATCAGACATTCTTATCAGGAAGAATTTAGAAGGGAACCTTATAAAAACATGTATATTCCAAAAAGAGAAGGATAAAATGATATGGATACATGATTTTGGAACATATAAATTGAATTCAGAATAATTATATAAAAATAAAGAATATTTACATTAGGGTAAAGAGAGAGAAAGCATCACTTTAAAGAAAAATGGAGTTTCGGAAATAATCCCTTACCTTATGTTCGAAATAGTTCTACACTTGATCTTAATGTCCCAGATAATAAAATTAAATCCATTAATTAATTAATTAATCTGATTTATACATTTATTTTATTTATTATAATTTTATTATTGTAGAGACCCAAATCTTGACGTACATGGACATTACATTACTTTTGCGGAATACTTAACACATAACAAAAATAGACACATAAGGACCATAATAGTTTAGTGTCTTTGGAAACTCGGAACATAATCTTCTAATCATGGTGAAAGAACTTCAACATCTCCCATAAAGATCTTCCCATTTTTTGTTTTCTTACCTAAAAACCTTTCTTTTCATCCTGGGGAAAAGAAAACATATAAAGGGAGAGCTCAAATGCTCAGTAAGGGTAAGCATGGAGAAAATAAAACAAACCAAATACATTTGAACTTAAAAACATGAACACAATATTTAAACATCAAGACCTTGAGAAATGACATAAAACATGGCAATACGTAAGACATAGATCATAAAGTAACATTAAACATGATAAACTAGAATGTAAAAAAACATGTAATTGTGGCATCCATTAAGCACATGTAATAATTTCCACAGTAGCCAAGGCATTGCTGCCAAGACCATCTTAGTGGACAAAGTCCCTTACTGAACCGAGTTTACTTGCTGTTACAGCCCTGTCTTACTGAACTAGATTTACTTTCCATTTCAGCCATTTCTATCTCATGAGATATAAATCTTTACCCAATGCATTGGAGGGAGATATAGGTCCCACCCATCTCATATTGAAATCATTCTTACTTGTGCCACAAAATAAACATAAATCATTCTTCATAACCCAAAGAATATAATGGGTTTCATAAAAATCATCCCATCATAACATAATCCATAAAAAAATGGATATCATTTCATCATAGAAAAAGTGAAACCATGTAAATCATAGAGAAATTATACTTGAAATATACACATATGAAATAGTTCCATCTTATATGGAAAATGGTTTTGATAAAACATTTGAAATGAATTCTTGAGGAAAATATCCTTTCTTCTTCAAAATCATTTTCTTTCCACAAAATTCCATGCAATTGTAAAAGAAAAGGATTTTGTTGAAAATAGTAATTAAATCTTGTAGAGTAAGCTTCATGAAAATTAGGCGTTATGAAACCGTAAAAATCTGTTCATGCCGTATGAGTTAAAAATAACATTCTTCTCGTGCTTTTGTCAGAAAAGTCAAAAACATTCCCCATGTGGTAAACAAAAGTAAGATTCATTTCATAACATGTGGTAAATTTAAAAAATGGGTAAAAATCACTTTAAAAATACATGAAAACATTTTTAGAAAACATTGGCATTGATGATGACAATAACCCCAGTAAATACTTACGAATAAACAATCTCAGATAAAAACGAGATTGGAAAAGTTATCCCTTACCTTAGGTCTGATATGCTTCATACGTATCCGAAACTCCTGTATAATGATTTAAATAATGTCATTGACTTATTACAGAATCCTATTCATTGTTATGATATCATATATGGCTCACTTATGACTTTATATTACCTGTTCTTTTGTAAATCACATGTTAAAGAAACGTTTTGGGTAAAATCATCTTATTTATCGTACGTGTTTGGACTTGTGGTTCTTGATGTTACTATTACTTATATCATGATTTAATTTCTTCCAGAATTTAAATCATGATTTATATATCATATATATATTCATTATATATATCCAACATATACATGTATTTATAATAGTACATGACATATGGAGGTAAGAAATGAAATGTACCGTTCATGGAGACGGTAAGTCGTACATACGCATTAACACTACTTTCATTTCTATTTATTATTTTAATGGAATAGGTATATTATAATTCCATTATAATATCATATATAATTTCATTAACTCCATCTTTTATACATCCCCTATAAGGCATTAACGAATCACATCCCTTTGAGGGGGCGGTAGTCCGCACTTCCTCAAATGAGATCATCATATTTACCCATTATGGAAACCATAAAGGCTGGATATAATAGGGTAGTAAATAAGAATAAGAAAATAATAAACATAATATATATCATATATAAATATAGTGCCATTATAATGGCCACCATGAGAGGCGGTAGGAGAAAATTGAACAATCATCGTTTCGTGAGGCGTTAGTTTTCCATCCACAGAAACAATATGTTCTTCATCCATTAGATGGAGTTGTGTGTAAGTGTAGTTATAATACTTATCATAACAACATCATAGTATTTTGAGGATACTGGTGTTGTTACAAAAGAAAGGATTAAAAAGTGTTTAGGGGTTGGATATGTAGAATAAAAGAAAACAACTTAACAGAAACTATTACCTTTAATTTGTGTAACTTCCTTTGGTTTGAACCAAAAGGACTTCTTGAAGTGCCTTCTGCCTAATGTAAGGATTCTAGGGGGAGGAGAGGAATGTAGGGAGCTTAATTGGGATGAGTTTGGATGAGCCAAATGGATTTATAGGTGTGAGGAATTGGATAGAAATGGTCTCCTTTTATAAGGGAGAGGAGGGGCTCTTTAGGAAAGTGTGAAAACATTATTTTATTATAAACATATCTTCGGTTTCAAGAGGTCCAAAACACATTACTGTCGAAGATAAGATGACTCATATTCGAAATAAAATCATCCAATAGGAATTGGATATGTTTTGGAAAATATTTTAATCATTATAATCTTATTTATTTAAATAATTTATTAATGAGGTAAATACTGCATCATTATTGTGTCATAAATAATTTAATTTATTTGATGTCTAAAAATTATAAAAAAAAACCCACATGTAAGAAATAGTTTTATCTTTACAATGAATATTTATATTCGAAAAGATAATTTATATAGCCACTTATAAAAATTAATTACTAAAGGATTTTTGTTAATGCCAATTTTGTCTTTACATTAAATTAATTAATCTAATGTATCATTGTCTTTCATAAGTGGCTCCATGGGGTCCCAAAATTGACCCAAGGATGCCCATGTTCAGACATTAAACATCCAATAAAGTTTGGACAAGTGTTAAGGTAATTTGGAATTATTATAATTTTCTTTTAACCTTGAATTACCCTATTTATTCTTAACCGTGGTAAATAAAAGTAAAAAGTTACTATTCACCAAAAATTATTTTTATCTAATTGAAACACATTTTACTCTTTGATATTAACTGTGTCTCTCGGATTTTCTAAATTTAACTCACAGAAGCGGTAAAATTAAGTTTTATGAACAATTGCAAAAGCTCCTAGGAGGTGGGTAAAAGACGGTGAAAAGTTCAATACAATTTTTATAAATATAAAATTATTATAAAATGATTCCAATGAATTTCATTGAACTTATATAAGTATTATTTATGTATTTTGACCTAAAATAAATTCAAATCAAATAAATTATTGTTTAAATAAAAAGTTGGTTTTAACCAAAAACTCAGTGTCTTCACTATTCATCAAAATTGAAGTTTTTCATAAAAATACCAAAAATTCAGCCTAAGATATATTTGATATTCCGAATTCAAAAATGATGTCTATTTTTCAAAATTCGAAAAATATAAGTGGCATTAATTAATTTTAAAAGTTATTCCTGTTATCAAAACAAATACCGTGTATTTAAGAAACAATAACTATCAAAAGATCATAACTTGTTTATGTCCAATTTCAAAGTGAAATTAATTCCAATTACCAACATTGGATTAAATGGTAAAAATATATTCTAATTACACTTTAAAACCAATTAAAAATATAATCTATCCATATAAATTAGTGTGATGAAAAAAGTTGTTTTTAATTAAAATATAGCTTGTTTTTAGTATTCATCAAAATATGAAAGTTATCAGAATAATATGAAAATTTTATCCAAAGTAAATTTTTATATCCTAATTCCAAGGGAGAATTTTATTTTGTCAAATTGAACTTATAAACATGTCAAAAACTAGATTTAAAGTGGGTGCACCATCAAAAGGTGGTAAAACTGCATTTTTTTTAAAATACTTCTTTTATCCGAAAAAACTGATTTTGTTTTCATACCTCATTCTAGAAAATGTGTAGAATTAATTATAATGTTATAAAATTCAAAATTCAGTTAATACTATTCATAACGTCTAGTTTATAATATTATAATAATATATTGTTGTTTAGTGAAACCCGGTATTGCGTACTACACACGCTATCGAAGAAGGTCACGATTGCGTGTAATGCAAGCCAAGTCAGGGTTGCGTGTTTTGCAAGAATTCTTTTGTTGTTTTTTTAACATAATCCAACCATTTTTCATTTATATATTCAATATATATATATATATATATATATATATATATATAAACTCAATGTTGCGTAGAATAAATACTATCAAACGAACTTGAAATTGTGTGTAACACAATCCAAGAATAGTGTTGTGTATACTGCAAGCTAATACGGTGTTCCGTATAGCACAAGATAATCTTGGTGTAGCATAAAACACATGAAATAAAATAAATTAAAAAGTTTAATTATCATAAAATCTCTAGGTGTTACATTCTACCCCCCTTAAAATGAATTTCACCCTCGAAATTTGTCGGGGTTATAAATGGTCTAATACTTGAAAGTTTCTTTAATAGAAACCCACATTGTAAAAAGGGAATACCAAAACCTATCTTTAAAACTAAAGTATGAAATGTAACGGTTACCCAAATTAACTAATCACTGGGTTTCCACATAGGAGAACAAAGGTGAAAAAATATAGATATGGAAGAGAAATCTTACCATCAAGTTCTGATGGAGAGTGGTAGAGAACATGGCTATGAAAAAGCCACCACTCAAAAAGCCATAAAATTTTGATGATCTAAGGTATCATCTGATTTATCAGATATAAGATCACTAGGATAACATTTTTGGTTTTCAATATCATTACCCTAAAGTTGAAAATTTTAAATTAGAAGAAATACTTACTTGATTTTGGTACAATCTCACTATTGTTCGTGACTTGAACAATTTCCACTTCATTTCTTAAAGAAATGAAGTTGAATTTGTTATCCGTGAAGTGTTAGCAGATCATATGATAGAATGATGGGTCATTCCATCTGTTTCAAACAAAAGGTTAGCAAAAGTTATCAAATATACATAAGTACATCTATAGTGAGATTAATCATATATGGTTCCTAAAATGGACATATAATTCGTATATCATACTATATAATAAATTGAAACTAATTTATAATAACCAAGGACTTCCTGTAGGCTAGTGATATGTGATAAACACCTGTTGCACTTCGGTTGTGGGTTCGATTCCCACAGCCTTGTCCGATGCGACGGGTTGTCGCCCGTCCTGTAGGTTGTCCTTTTTCTAAAATTACATCATTATGACATTCCATCAATAATATTGAAAAAAGTTCTAGCCTAAAACAATAAAAACTTATGTCCAACATAATCCATTACAATCTTTAGTCTTATCCAAAATACATATTTCCAATCTCATAGTATAAAGAAAATGATTACTTGAAAGGTCACATAACAAGCACGTGAATACCATCATTTATACAATATATCTTGTTGGTCACATTCCAAAAATTTGAATACATTAATCGTGTATTCTCTTGAAAAATTAATACCCATTGAACCTTAGTGAAAACATGAATACTGTCAAAAGTTAACACTTTCCACATCCAAAATACCAAAATTTCTATATAATCAAACCATGATATCACTTTGTCCTTATATTAGTCATGAGCTCATGAATACTTTCAAACATTTCATTTTCTCTTTATCCCTTCATTATGCACATATTATCTGCTTTCCAAAATATTTGAATCACTTTTCATGGTTACCGGTACCATAAAATTATTGAAAACCCCAATAGACTAATACAAAAATATTCCAATACACCATAAAAGTACCTCAACAACATTATTCCTGAATACCAATACATAAATACTTCAATCCATAATCTTCAATGATTGTCATGGAATAAGTCCTTCTTTGATTTAGAAGTAACTTCTTAGGTCAGGGCATTGAGTTGGGTAATTCCCATATTCTCCACAAATAAGACATTGAACTCCATAAAAATTTGTCACTCTATGACCCTTTTCTCTACATAGATAACATCTTTCCCTCCATTTGAGGTATTCCTCAAGGTTATTCATCCCTTCTTTAGAAATCTCAATCTTCCTTTATTTATGCTCCTCAACATGCGAACATGCCTAAAAGTCTATCTTCCTCTTATTTGATGAATTAGGAATACCACTAAATTTCACCTTGTTAATCATATATCGCGATGACTGATTCGGAATAATCACAATATCTTTCTCTCTAGGCATTACACAATTTCTTTTCTCATACTCACCAATTTTTCCATTGGATTTAATGTTAACCAAATTCCTTATGGTTTTCTCCATTGACTAAAACCCAAAAAGAATTTTGTGAGAGGCAAAAATAATACAAGAAAAATAACATAATCAAGGGGGAGTACCTTCGACATCTAATATCTTAGGATTAATTCTAATATCGTTACCGTAATTCTAGGACTATAACCTATACTTATACTTAACCTTAGGGTCATCCCTAGACATACCTTAGAAATATCTCTAGGGATCTCACTAAAGTTTTTGCATCCTAGTTTCCAAAGTTTAACCAAACCTTTCCTCTGATACCAACTGTAGAGACCCAAATCTTGACGTACATGGGCATTACATTAGTTTTGTAGAATACTTAATACATAACAAAAACTTACACACAAGGACCGTAATATTTTAGTGTCTTTGGAAACTCAGAACATAATCTTCTAATCATGGTGAAAGAACTTCAACATCTCCCATAAGGATATTCCCCTTTTTTTGTTTTCTTACCTAAAAACCTTTCTTTATATCTTGGGGAAAAGAAAACATATAAAGTGTGATCTCAAATGCTCGGTAAGGGTAAGCATGGAGAAAATAAAACAAACCAAATACATTTGAACTTAAAAACATGAACACAATGTTTAAACATCAAGACCTTGAGCAATGACATAAAACATGGCAATACGTAAGGCACATATCATAAAGGAACATTAACCATAATAAACTAGAATGGGAATAAAACATGTAATTATGGAATCCATTAAGCACATGTAATGATTTTCATAGTAGGCAAGTCATTGCTTCCAAGACCATCTTAGTGGACAAAGTCCCTTACTAAATCGGGTTTACTTGTTGTTCCAGCCCTGTATTACTGAACCCAATTTACTTGCCGTTTCAGCCATGTCTATCTCATGAGATATAAATCTTTACCCAATTCATTGGAGGGAGATATTGGTCCCACCCATCTCATAATGAAATCATTCTTACTTGTGCCACAAAATAAACATAAATCATTCATCATAACCCAAAGAATAAAATGGGTTTCATAAACATCAACCCATCATAACATAATCCATACAAAAAAAATGGATATCATTTCATCATAGAAAAAGTGAAACCATGTAAATCATAGAGAAATTATACTTGAAATATACACATATAAAATAATGCCATCTTATATGGAAAATGGTTTTGATAAAACACTTGAAATGAATTCTTGAGGAAAATATCCATTCTTCTTCAAAATCATTTTCTTTCCATAAAATTCCATGAAATTTTAAAATAAAAGGATTTTTTTGAAAATAGTCATTAAATCTTGTAGAGTAAGATTCATGAAAATGAGGCGTTATGAAACCGTTAAAATCTGTTCACGCGGTATAAGTTAAAAATAACATTCTTCTCGTACTTTTGTCGAAAAAGTAAAAAAATTCCCTGTGTGGTAAAAAAAGTAAGATTCCTTTAATAACATGTGGTAAATTTCAAAAATGGGTAAAAATGAATTTAAAAATACATGAAAACATTTTTAGAAAACATTGGAATGGATGATAACAATAACCCCAGTAAATACTTTCAAATAAACACTCTCAGATAAAAACGAGATTGGAAAAGTTATCCCTTACCTTAGGTCTGATATGCTTCATACGTATTCGAACATCCTATATAATGATTTAAATAATGTCATTGACTTATTACAGAATCATATTCATTGTTATGATATCATATATGGCCCTCTTATGACTTTATATTACCCGTTCTTTTGTAAATCCCATGTTAAAGCAACGTTTTGGGTAAAATCATCATACTTATCATACGTGTTTGGGCTTGATGTTCTTGATGTTATTATTACTTATATCATGATTTACTTAATTCCATAATGTAAATCATGATTTATATATCATATATATATATTCATTATATATATCCATCATATACATGTATTTATAATAGTACATGACATATGGACGTAAGAAATGAAATGCACCGTTCATGGAGACGGTAAGCCGTACGTACGCATGAACGCTACTTTAATTTCTATTTATTATTTTAATGTCATTGGTATATTATAATTCCAGTATAATATCATATATAATATCATTAACTCCATCCTTTATACATCCCACATAAGGAATTAACGAATCACATCACTTTGAGGGGCGGTAGTCCGCACTTCCTCAAATGAGATCATCGTATTTACCCATTATGGAAACCATAAAGGCTTGATATAATAGGGTATTAAAGAAGCATAAGGAAATCATAAACATAATATATATCATATATAAATACATTTCCATCATAATGGCCACCACGAGAGGCTGTAAGAGAAAATTGAACAATCATCGTTTCGTGAGGTGTAAGTTTGCCATCCACAGAAACATTATGTTCTTCATCCATTAGATGGAGGTGTGTGTAAGTGTAGTTCAAATACTTCTCATAACAACATACTAGTATTTTGAGGATACTTGTGTTATTACAAAATAAATTTTTAAAAATAGTTTAGGGGTTGGAGAAGTAGAATAAACGAAAACAACTTAAGAGAAACTATTACCTTTAATTTGGGTAACATCCTTTGGTTTGAACCAAAAAAGACTTCTTGAAGTGCCTTATTCCTAATGTAATGCTTATAGGGGTAGGAGAGGGATATAGGAAGCTTAATTGGGTAGAGTTTGGACGAGCCAAATGGCTTGAGAGGTGTGAGGAATTGGATAGAAATGGTCTCCTTTTATAAGGGAGAGGAGGGGCTCTTTAGGAAAGTGTGAAAACATTATTTTATTATAAACATATATTCGGTTTCAAGAGGTCCAAAACACATTAATGTCGAAGATAAGATGACTCATATTCGAAATAAAATCATCCAATAGGAATTGGACATGTTTTGGAAAATATTTTAATCATTATAATCTTATTTATTTAAATCATTTATTAATGAGGTAAATACTGCATCATTATTGTGTCATAAATAATTTAATTTATTTGATGTATAAAAATTATAAAAAAAATACCAACATGTAGAAAATATTTTTATATTTACAATAAATATTTATAGTCAAAAAGATAATTTATATATCCCCTTATAAAAATTAATTACTAAAGGATTTTTGTTAATGCCAATTTTGTCTTTACATTAAATTAATTAATCTAATGTGTCATTGTCTTTCATAAGTGGCTCCATGGGGTCCCAAAATATATCCAAGGATTCCCATGGTCGGCCATTACTCATCCAATAAGTTTTGGAAAAGTGTTAAGCTAATTTTTAATTATTATAATTTTCTTTTAACCTTGAATTACCTTATTTACTTTTAACCGTGGTAAATAAAAGTAAAAAGTTACTATTCACCAAAAATTATTTTTATCTAATTGAACCACATTTTACTCCTTGATATTAACCATGTCTCTTGGATTTTTGAAATTTAACTCACAGAAGCGGTAAAATTAAGTTTTATGAACAATTGCAAAAGCTCTTAGGAGGTGGGTAAAAGACGGTGAAAAGTTCAATACAATTTTTATAAATATAAAATTATTATAAAATGAATCCAATGAATATAATTGAACTTATATAAGTATTATTTATCTATTTTTACCTAAAATAAATTTAAATCAAATAAATGATTATTTAAATAAAAATTCACTTTTAACCAAAAACATAGTGTTTTCACTATTCATCAAAATTGAAGTTTTTCATAAAAATACCAAAAATTCATCCTAAGATATATTTGATATTCCTAATTCAATAATGATGTATATTTTTCTAAATTCAAAACATAGAAGTGGTATTAATTAATTTTAAAAGTAATTCCTGTTATCAAAACAAATAGCGTGTTTTTAAGAAATAATAACTGTCAAAAAATCATCACTTGTTTATGCCCAATTTCAAAGTGAAATTAATTCCAATGACCAATATTGGATTAAATGGTAAAAATATATTATAACTACACTTTAAAACCAATTAAAAATATAATCTAGCCATATAAATTATTGCGATGAAAAAAGTTGTTTTTAATTAAAATATAGCGTGTTTTTACTATTCATCAAAATATGAAAGTTATCAGAATAATATGAAAAATTTATCAAAAGTAAAATTTTATATCTTGATTCCAAGGGAGAATTTTATTTTTTTCAAATTAAACTTATAAACATGTCAAAAACTAGATTTAATGTTGGTTCCCCATCAAAGGCGGTAAAACTGTATTTTTTTAAAAATACTTCTTTTATCTGAAAAACTGATTTTGTTTTCATACCTCATTCTAGAAAATGTGTAAGATGAATTATAATGTTATAAAATTCAAAATTCAGTTAATAATATTCATAATGGCTAGTTTATAATATTATAATAATATATCATTGTTTAGTGAAACCCGGTATTGCGTACTACACACGCTATCGAGGAAGGTCGCGATTACGTGTAATGCAAGCCAAGGCAGGGTTGCGTGTTGTGAAAGACTCCTTTGTTGTTTCGTTATATCAGAATCCAACCATTTTTCATTTATACATTGAATATATATATATATATAGACACTCAATGTTGTGTAGAATGACTATTATCAAACTAACTTGAAATTGTGTGTAACACAATCCAAGAATAGTGTTGTGTATACTACAGCTAATACGATGTTCCGTATAGCACAAGATAGTCTTGGTGTAGCATAAAACACATGACATAAAATAAATTAAAAAGAATACTTATCATAAAATCTAGGGTTTTTACAATTATGTTCATTTATGTCATTTTTGATGAGTTATAAGATACAATTTATTTGTTCAGAAGTGTTCGTTTCTATGGTTTTCATGCTTGGTTCACTTGAATAAATGTATAAATGATCATGTGAAATGGGAATAGATAAATAGACATGAAGTTATATGTTATTAATGAAAATAAATAATATTAAATTTTTATATAATTATTTTTTAATTTGGGTTTTGGATGAATCATTAGATTAACTGTTAATGATAACAATTTAGATTAATTTAGCATTTTTTGATCATCACGAAATAGTTTTGTTTTATTAATTAATATCATGTAAATATAATGATTCCAGAACATTAAAGAGGATGGAATAAATGTATTTTAATATTTTTTTTAACCATAAAAATGGTTTTATGATCATCCTTTATGGTGGTAAATGAAATTTAAAACTCATTGTATTTGAATGCGATAAATTAACACATCACAGACGATGTTTTCATTTTTAGATCGAAAAATGGAAGAGAAGAGTTTTGATAATGAATTATTACATTAAAATGATAAAATTAAAGTATATATATGATAATATAGTTTTACTGTCACTTTGATAAAGTTAGGTTTTGATATAATAAGAAAATAAAAGAAATTTTGAAAAGAAAATAAAAGAAAATGAAAGAGGATATCACCTATTGTATTTCCCCCCCTTGAGAACCCCCTTAGGGAAAATTGTTTGGTATTTTTTTGAGTCAAAGGGATAATGAACTTGGGGGAAATTATTTGGAATAGTATTTGGCATAATTTAGACAAGACTCAAGACTTTAAAGGTTTGAGGAGAAGAGGTGGCGAGGGGTGGTATTTATAGTGGAGGAGAGGGGTGTTTTCTCATTATTTAAATCATTAACTAAATATTTTTCCTCAAGACAAGAAATATTGGTGATTAAATGAATAAATATATTAAATAGATGAGGATAATTAGATATTATGGTCTTTACACTAGATATGACTCAAATAATAGTGTATTTAACTTATAATGTATATATACAATAAATCCTCGTATTTTACTGTTCACAAAAATCAACTATTTTAGAAAAATACCAAAAATTTACTTTAAATATTCTTTAATGTTTAGAATTAAAAAGTGGACTCCATTTTATGAAACTAATTTTCTAAATATGAGTAATTTAATTTTTATTTAAAATAATCATCTTCCTGGAAAATACCAATTTTAAAATTAAAACTGATTTTATAAAACATTGAAAAATTAATTAAGGTCTCATAAAATAATTTTATAATCACAAGATACAAAAATATAAATTTATGAATATATTTTTAAAAAATAAATTTTATTTGAAATAATTATATTAATTTTAAATTTATAAATAAACATTTATGTTTTCTAAAAATAACAACACTTAAATAATAATTTCTAAAAAATTTATTTACATATACTATGATATAATTATATAATATTCTAATTTATAAGATACTTAAATTTTATTTGTGCTTTCATGGTTGATGTTACTATTATATTGGCTGCTTTACAATTCATAAGATTTAGATTACTATTCCAAAGGTTATGTTGCTATTCAATTGTTATAGTGTAAAGACCCAAAAATTTCAAGGAATTTTTTTTCTTAAATACTTTCGAATTTTACGTGTCTGTAGCTTCTAAAGGCGCTTGATTTCAAAGCCCAGTGTGCCCAGAATCAATTTCCGAAGGTTAGCTCGGGTACGTTCAGTAAACGAACAAGCGGGTTTTTTATCCTTTGAACTAGTGCTCGGAATTGAAATCTAAGGGCACCGACGAACTCACAGTGTCAGTAATTTCTTAAGGGAACCATTATCGCAGTTGCGTTTTAAGCGGGTTGAGAATTAATATTTAAGGAATTAGATTAAAATAAATAAAATTGGTGTATTACAATTTAATTTTTAAGGATGGTGGTCATATCCTCCCAAAGGGAGTTAGAGGTGGGGCCCACACCCACATAACCTCTCATGAGAGGATATTTGTGGGGTGGGGTCCACACGTGACCTAAACCCTTGAACTTCCCATAACTCTCATAAACCCCCATTAAACTCCCTTGTTTAATGTTGACAACTCTCGCACAATTATGAGATCTCCTCACCTTCTCCTCTCCCATTAATTCATGCCAACGCCTTAATTAATAAATTGAATCCTCAAATTTATTAATTAAGTGTTTTGAATGTTTGAATTTTAGATGGCTTGTGGTAATAAAATAATAGGAGTAGCTTATTATTTTATTTTGTGGGGGGGGGATTTCGTTGTGTTAAGGGAGAGAGAGCTCTTGAGAGAATAGTTTTCTTCTACGATGAATAATGGAGACTTCTTCGATGAAGAACACCGGTTCCACGAAGAACGATGACACACCTTCCTCTCTCTTCTCCGCGACAAGTGAGGAGACGCCGCTTCCTCCTCGGGCGCACTCCGACGTCGTCTACGAATCCTCTTCCCATGACGCCGTCTTCCGTGACGCTCGACGTGCGACTTCAATTATCCAGTTAGGGTATTATGTTCAATTTTAATGGATTAAACTTGTGCCTCGTTTGTTGTTGTATAACATTGATTGTCTCAGCCTATTGCTATCGCTTAACGCGGAGGGCGTGGGTTGAACGAAGAAGGCATGACGACCCTCCGTTTGATCTTGTTTATTTTTGGAATCGGAGACCGAAGGCGGAACGCGGAAGAGGCCGGTGGCGCAAGGGCCGCCGTCGTGCACGCAAAGAAAGCCGTGGCCAAGTGGCAGCGGTGGAGGAAGCACGACACCGTCACGCCGTGCTGGGAACGCGGCGGAGGAAGTCGGTGTCGTCGCGCCAATTGTGCAGAAGGAACCGCGGCCCACTTCGTGGGCCTCTTCGGTGGAAGGACCGGCCGGCCTGTTGGCCGGCTGGGCAGAGCAAAGCCGCAGTGCCAGGAGGGCGCCGCGCCAGATGAGCCGCGGCCCGCCCGTGCGGGCCGCTTGCACCAGAAGGCCGGACGGTTAGGGAGGGAGGAACCGCTTGGCGCTGCCGTTTTGGGCAGCCGGTGGGCTGCACCCCCCTCAGACCGCTCGGACAGCTGGCCGAGCAAGCTGGGTTGCGGCCGGCTGGGCCGTGCCAGACTGGGTCGAGCTGGGCCGCGCCAGGCCGGGTCAGGCCGCGCCCCGCCGGGCTGGACCACGCCACTTCGGGCCTGGCCGCGCCCTCTTCAGGCCAGGCCACGCCCCTTAGGCCGGGCCACATGGATCTTTGGGCCGGTCCGACACCCCTACCGGGTTGGACCCGCCAAAACTGGGTGACCCGACCCGCCATCCCACTGGGCTTAACGGGTCGGGCCCGTTATTCACTTAAACGTGAATAACTTAAAGACCGCACGTCCAATCGACACGTCGTCTGCGGCACTGGGATTATTTCGACGAGTCGGTCCTTTTGCGATACTCTAAGTGAGTTTTTAACAACTTTGTTAAACTGAGAGGTTTGGAATGAGCATATTTCCAACCGAGCCCCTAGAACAAAAAAGCCAATATCTCTCAGACCGGGCGTCTGATTGACGCGCCGTCTGTCGCATTGAGTTCCTTTTGATGAGACGGAACATTGGGATACATCAACTATGTACTTAGTGACCGTTGATGTATCGACCCCATTTACTCGAGGAGCGGACCCTCCCTGAATCGAGTACGCTGTGTGCGGGAACCATAGAACTGGCTGCGAGTGCGACGACTACCATGTTGGGATCCTCCGTGGGTACGACGACGAAGACAATTGTACTTGGATCCTACGTGGGTTTGGCAGGGAGGACGACTGTACTTGGATCCTCTGTGGGTTCGGCAGCGATGACGACTGTACTTAGATCCTACGTGGGTTCGGCAGCGATGATTACTGTACTTGGATCCTACGTGGGTTCAGCAGCGACGACTTCTGTACTTGGATCCTACATGGGTTCAGTAGAGGAGATGATTTATAGGCTACATCTATTCATCTCCTCCCCTCTTCGGGAGAAGTATACCTATGTGAGCTGTGTCTTGTCTTTGAATCATTATCATTGATGTGATTGACTTCTTTCCTGTGTGGACCGGATTGTGCTTGGGCTCGGAAGTTGGAGCCGAACTGATATTGATGACCTAGGTATATGTATGGGCATATATCTAAGTATAGTTGGTTGATACTTTATGTTTCTATCTTTCCTTTTTGGTTTATCCTTCGCGGATTCTGGGAGACCTTCGAGGGTCTTGGGGTCCCTACTGAGTATCGTTATACTCACCCCTACACAGGAAATGCCCGCACTACATTGTGTTGGTTGCAGACGACGGAAATCACTGATCGTGGTTGAGGATTGTGGAGCTGGATGGTATCCAGAGGTGGACCAGCTGGTGGGACGTACACGGAGCGGACGGACGGACCTGAGGTACCGACGAGACTATCTGTACCCACCCTTCAGGTGGGATTCCCAGAGGACGACTCAATGGTTGTCGCTTTACTTTACTGCTGTTGTACTTTCTTTCTCAGTTGTATTGTACTTTCAGTTGGGTTTTTATACTGGCCCATTTACATTCCAGCACTTACTTTTGTACTCAGTTTTACTTAGTGCATACTTCACTTGTGTACTCTGTTTTGTTTGTTTACTTTTATAAAGGAAATTCCTTCCCTTTTATGGGGATTTACGCCTTTGGTGATAGTCTCCAGCCCCTGGCCTATGGAAGGCAGCCATGGGGTAGTCACGGCACGGGCCCTGAGGTCGGGTCGTGACAAATTGGTATCAGAGGAGTTGGTTCTACCGCAGAACATAGGACTCTGATAATTTCTTCTCTGTGAAGAAATAGTGTTAAGAGTATTTAGTGTGGTTTTCAGTCTAGGGAGTCCAATGTTGGTGCGGCGGCTGACGTATCCATACACCAGGACCTTGACTTCTGATTTCCAACTTAGTGCTCGGAAACACTGATTGCATGTTTTTTTCAAATGTTTTCTTTGTGATTACTTTGTGTCAGATCACCAGGTATACTATTTGACTATGGAACACCTATTTTTTTAGG
Source organism: Viscum album (assembly GCA_963277665.1). Lineage (NCBI taxonomy): Eukaryota > Viridiplantae > Streptophyta > Magnoliopsida > Santalales > Viscaceae > Viscum > Viscum album. Next base: position 1,662,039,378 of record OY728135.1, on the reverse strand, counting down.
ATGGCCCCACGAAGGCAGCTAGCTAGGGTTCCGAGCTACGTGTGGGATGGCAGCCCACCGAGCGATGAGACCTCGGTGTAGGGACCCATTACAGCGGAGGCACCAGCGGTACCACTACCCGCTGAGCCACTGATGCCACCAGCCCCTAAATCAGAGAGTGAACACCTCCTGAGTGTGTTGCATGAGTTTCAGCGATAGAGGCCGCCCAGGTTCCGCAGAGAGATGGACCCTCAGGAAGCTAAGGATTGGATGGAGGCTATCGTCAGAGTCTTCAGATTGGTAGGGACACCAGCGGACTTTATGGTGATCCTTGTCGCGAGTCTCCTGCACGCAGCAGCAGGTAGATGGTGGAGCCTAATGCACTAGGTGTACGATGAGGAATCACTACGTTGGACGGACTTCGAGAGCCTCTTCCACTCAGATTTTGTTCTATCCACCCTTCGTGCGGTGCGCATCTAGGAGTTACTACATCTGCGGCAGGGCAGCATGGTAGTAGCCCAGTACTCGATGAGATTTATCGACCTCTCGCGATACTCCACGGACATTGTATGAGACCCATTTTTCCGGGCCCGGACCTTTGAGCAGGGATCGAGGCATGAGATCAGGGTTTTGATGATCTCCCTCAGCATTCTGATACAGGCAGGAGTACTGGAGCGAACCCTTCTTGTGGAGAGATTTCTTGCTGAGCTGACACCAGCAGCAAGACCCACCGCAGGGCGACACGTAGCGGAGTCTTCTGCAGCTGGTAGTAGACAGATGTTGTAGAGGTCCAAGCGGACCAGGCCATCAGGTGGGCGACCTCAGGATACTGGTTTGGATGTGCGGGGCACACAAAGCAGAGCCATCCATATGAGGGTTAGGCAATGCTATACATGCGGAGGGAAAAGCCACATGGCTTGTGACTGCCCGACCCGGCATACAGATGAGCAGCAGATAGTGGAGGGACCTCCCAGGAAGAGACAGAGGTTCGACCGTGGCGGTCTGTAGGGAGAAGGCAGACGAGGCAGAGGAGCTGTTCGAGCAGCAGGTGGTAGATGACGCTTCACGGCTCTACCACCACCCCCATAAGGAGTACCACCTCGACCACAGGGAGCTGGCAGACAGGGGCAGGCTCAGCTCCCAGTAGTCGAGGCCTACGACCACGGCGCACCCAAGATGATTCCTGGTACTATCTGTGTCCACTCCACCCTTGCTAAAGTTCTTATAGACACTGGATCGAGCCATTCTTTTATTTCCACTGCCCTTGTTCGTAGCTCGGAGATTCCAACGGAGCCGTTGGCTCGATCATTATGGCTAGAGACTCCTACGGGAGCAGACTCGATGATTACGCACTGGTTCTGGCAGTGTGAGCTTACTCTAGGAGGCGAGAGCTTCAACTAGGATCTTATTGTAGTGGCGTCGAGGCCTTATGACATCATCTTGGGTATGTATTGGTTATCTATGGTCCATGCCCAGATTGACTATATTAGGCGCAAAGTGTGGTGTGTCCGCACAGATGGGAGCAGGTTCACCTTCACCGGCGAGAAGGGAGCCTTTGCAGCACAGGATGGACTTACGCAGAGGAGAGGGCAACCGATCAAACATCAATTGGCTAGTATTATCCTAGGAGTGGTTGATGTGCGGAGTCTGAGTTTTCCTATTGTGGTGGATCAGTATGCGAACGTTTTTCTTGAGGACGTTCTAGGACTAACTCCTCGCAGAGAGATAGATTTCTACATTGACCTATACCCTGGGACAACACTGATATCTACTCCAGAATATCTGATGGTTCCCGCTGAGCTTCGTGAGTTGCGGGTACAGATGGAGGACTTGCAGGGAAAGGTATTCATCTAAACCAGTGTTTCACCATGGGTTTCTCCAGGCAGATGGGAGCTTACGACTGTGTGTCGACTATCATCGCCTGAATTAGGTGACCGTGAAGAACATGTATCCACTCCCGATGATTGAAGACCTCTTTGACCAACTTAAGGGAGAATGATGGTTCTCGAAGATAGACCTTAGGTCAGGCTATCATCAGCTCAGAGTTCGAGACAAGGATGTGCAGAAGACGACCTTTAGGTGTCGGTATGGACACTATGAGTTCTTGATTATGCCCTTCGGTGTAACCAATGCACCAGTAGTGTTCATGAGTCTCATGAACAAGATCTTCCAGCCTTACCTCGATCGTTTTTTCGTAGTCTTCATTGACGACATACTGATTTACTCGACTACTGAGGAGGAGCACGCCTACCACTTGCGGGTTGTACTGGACACACTCCGAGAGCACCATCTTTATGGTAAGCTCTCGAAGAGCCAGTTCTGGATTCGAGAGGTTCACTTCTTGGGGCATGTCATCTCAGAGGCGGGAGTTGATGTGGATCTTGTGAAGATCGAGGCATTACTTGCTTGGGAGCCACCCAGGAGTGTGCCGGAAGTGCAGAGTTTCCTAGGTCTGGCTGGGTACTATCAGATATTTGTGCCATACTTCTCTAGAGTTTCAACACCACTTTCAGCTTTGACGAAGAAGGGGAAACCCTTCGTGTGGTCTTATAAATTCTAGCAGATCTTACAGGAGCTGAGACAGATATTGACCACTGTGCCCATCTTGAGGCTACTGGAGGAGGGTGTTGGGTACGTGGTTTGCTGCGACACATCAGGGACCGGACTCGGGTGTGTCCTGATGCAGGAGCGGGCAGTGATCTCCTATGTTTCATGGCAGTTGAGGAAACACGAGCAGAGCTATTCTACCCATGAACTGGAGTTAGCAGTAGTGGTCTTTTACTTGAAGATGTGGCAACATTATCTGATGGGAGAGCGCCTTATAGTCTACTCTGACCACAAGAGTCTTAGGTATATTTTCTGGAAGAAGGACCTGAACCCGAGACACCGACGATGGCTCGAGTTCCTCTAGGACTATGACATTGAGATAGTCTATACTCCTGGGAAGGGGAACGTAGTAGCTGATGCTCTCAATAGGCAATCGGTCATTCAACTACTTGGAGAGGTGACATAGTAGTTATCCGCTTTGAAGATATCCTTCATGGATAGTGATGGGGAAAATTTTTTATAGTCCCTCACATTTAGTCCTCCACTACTTCAGCGGGTCAGAGAGGCACAACATGGGGACGTTGACTGTGAGACGCGACATGCTCAAATTTCCATAGGGCCAGTGCCTGATAGATTTTCTAAAGGAGGAGAGCGCATCATCCTCTTTAGGGGACATACCATGGTACCAGTTGCAATACAGGAGGAAGTGTTGGGGGAGTTTCACACTTCCCCTCTAGCAGTACATCTTGGAGTGGTGAAGATGTACCAGGACCACATATGACAGCACTGGTGGCCGAGTATGAATAAGGTTGTAGCAGAGTTCATTTCACGATGCCTCACTTGCTAGTAAGTGATGGTGGAGCACTAGAGACCAGCAGGCTTGGTATAACCCTTAGAGGTTCCAGAGTAAATGTGGGATGGGATATCCATGGATTTCGTGATGGGACTTCCACATACTTCTAGAGGACACGACTCCATCTAGGTGATCGTAGAATGACTCACCAAGTCGGCCCAATTCCTTCTGATCAGAGAGAAGGTCTCAGTAGAGATCTTGGGACGCCTCTACGTTCAGAAGATCAGATGGATTCATGGTGTGCCATCGTCTATCATCTCTGATTGAGAACTTCGCTTTACTTCTCGGATTTGGAAGGGGTTGCAGGAGGCATTTGGGATGCAGCTACGCCTGAGCACCACCTTTCATCCTCAGACAGATGGCCAGATGGAGAGGACCATTTAGACTCTCGAGGACATGTTTCGTGCATGTGTCCTTGACTTTGGTCGCAGTTGGGAGGATCACCTACCCTTGGTGGAGTTTGCGTATAACAACAACTACCACTCCACCATCAGGATGGTACCATACGAGGAACTGTACGACCAACCTTAAAGATCACCTTTGTGATGGACTAAACCTGTGGAGTCAGCACTTGTAGGACCAGAGATGGTTCAGGCTATGACAGAGAAGGTGCAGATCATCCAGGAGCGGATGAGGACTGCACATAGTAGGAAAACTTCCTATGCTGATAGGAGATGGAGACCACTAGAGTTCGAGGATGGAGACCACGTTTTCTTATGGGTCTCACCTCGATGTGGATTATATAGATTTTTTCGGGGTGACAAGTTATCTCCCCACTTCATCGGGCCTTTCCAGGTCCTCAACAAAGTAGGCGAAGTGGCTTAACGCCTGACCCTTCCACCTCAGTTGCACCGGGTGAATGACATCTTCCACATATCTCAGTTGAGGAGAAACGTGCACGACCCGACCCACATCATTGATCATGGGGAGCTGGAAATCGATGAAGAGGCTACATTCACGGAGGTCCCAGTGGAGATCGAGGATCGACAGAAGCGGGTCCTACGTGGATGGTCATTTACTGTCATGCGCATCCGTTGGAAGCAAGGGAACCTCCAGGAGAGCACATGTGAGCGGGAGGCTCAGATGCATGCTCAGTACCCTCATTTGTTTCCCATGTTTATGTTGTAGATTTATGGGGACGGAAATCCCTGAGGTGCGAGTAATGTAAAGACCCGGAAATTTCAAGGAATTTTATTTCTTAAATACTTTGGAATTTTACGAGTCTGTGTCTTCTGACGACACTTGATTCTGAGGCCCGGTGTGCCTGGAATCAATTTCTGAAGTTTAGCTCGGGTACGTTCAGAAAAGGAACGAGCAGTTTTTTCTATATTTTGAACCGGTGCTCGGAATTGAAATCCGAGTGCACCAATGAACTCACAGAGCTGGTAATTGCTTAAGGTGACCTTTACCACTGTTTCATTTTAAGCGGGTTGAGAATAAATATTTGGGGAATTAGATTAAAATAAATAAAATTGGTGTAGGACAATTTTATTTTTAAGGATGGTGGTTATATCCTCCCAAAGGGAGTTATTGGTGGGTCCCACACCCACATAACCTCCCATGAGAGGATATTTGTGGGGTGGGGCCCACATGTGACCTAAAACCTTGAACTTCCCATAACTCTCATAAACCCCCATTAAACTACCACGTTTAATGTTGACAAATCTCCCATAATTATGAGATCTCCTCTCCTTATCCTCTCCCATTAATTCATGCCAATGCCTTAATTAATAAATTGAATCCTACAATTTATTAATTAAGTGTTTTGAATGTTTGAATTTTAAATGTCTTGTGATAATAAAATAATAGGAGTAGCTTACTATTTTATTTTGGGGGGGGGGGGATTTCTTTGTGTTAAGGGAGAGAGATCTCTTGAGAGAATTGTTTTATTCTCCGAAAAAAAAACGGAGACTTCTTATAACGACCCATACTTTACATAAATTGTTAATACTTAAAAATTGAAGCACACTTATTACAACATATGACAAAACCACAAAGGACCGTATAGGTATAGTGTCTTTAGAAACTGGGAAACATAAACAACTGGTTCATAAATCTTCTACAGTGTCTCCCATTTATTTCATCATATCTAGGGTCCCTTTTAGCATATTCTACTTAATATCCATCTTCCTGACCTGGGGAAAAGAAAACATAAAAGGGTGAGCTCAAATGCTCAGCAAGGGCAAATAAAGGAAATAAAAATCATATCATATCTTTTTGAAAATCAAAACCTGCAAAAGAGATCATAATATCTTAACATGGAATAAATCATAGAAGTGAAAATGAGATCCCCATAATCATAATATAAAACTTGAAACTTTGTGGCATGCACACATAATCATGGAAAATCATTTCTTGTTAGTCATGACTCATTGTCAAGACTATCTTAGTGGACAAAGTCCCTTTCTGAACCGAGTTCACTCCTCGTTTCAGTCCTGTATTACTGAACCGAAATAACCTTCCGTTCCAGCCATGTCTATCTCATGAGATATAAAATCTTTACCCAATGCATTGGAGGGAGATATAGGTCCCACCCATCTTATAATGAATCCTTTCTTATGTGTGCCACATAATCATAAATCTTACATCATCACATAACCCATGTAATAAAAATGAGATTCTTAAACAACATGACATCATAAAACAATTCATATAAGATAAAGGAATTCATAAAAATAATTCCATCACAACATGATCAAATCAATTTAATAATAGGGATAAAAACAGAACCCTTTATTATCTTAGATGGAAAATAATTTTGATAAAACACTTGAACTCCATTCTTGAGGAAAATATCCTTTCTTCTTCAAAAACATTTTTCCTTTCATAACATGTCATACAACATTAAAATAAAATAAGTTGATTAAAAATAAACTTGAAAACTTGTAAAGGAAGCTTCTTGGAAATAATTTTTTAAAAATCCATTCATGCCGTATAAGTTAAAAAAAACATTCTTCGTACTTTTGTCGGAAAAGTCAAAAAAGTACCTCGTACGAAAAACGACAAAAGATTCATTTCATACATATTACTAAAAACTCACCGAAGGGTAAAAATGGATTTAAACAATTGTAGGTGGATGGAAATAATATTACATATTGATGAAACATGGATTTGGATGATAAAATACACCCCAGTAAATACTTACGAATAAACAATCTCGGATAAAAATGAGATTGTGATATTTCCCTTACCTTAGGTCCAATTTGCCTTGTATGTGTCTGAAGCTCCTGTATAATGGTTTAAATAATGTTATTGACTTATTCCAGAATCATACATATTGATATGATATCATATATGGTCATATTCTTAGCTTCTTGTTAGTAATATTTCATTGTTACTTGTTACTCGGGTCTTTATTGCCTTTTGTTCTTACGCGTGTTTTGCCGAATAAATTCTTATTCTTCTTTCAAGGTTATAGATACCTTATATCCAGAATGGTATTAGTGTAACATATATCATATTTATTCATTAAATTCATTTATATAATTACTATGTAATGATGATCATGTAGAACGAGTCGCATCACATCGTGGAGACGGTATTCCGTACATACGCACGAGTGATGATATCGTTCCTATGATCGTGGAAATGTATTGGAGTATATATATATTATTTCAGTATCAATATTACTTTATAATAATCATAAATAGTTACTCATTACACCATTATACCCATCCTTGTAAAGTGATGGTGGAAAAATAGATTACACCACGGTGTGGAGACGGTATTCCGTACGTACGCACGCGCGGTGATTTCATTTTTCCGTAGGATGGATAGAAGGTGAATTAGGGTTGTTTCATATTTATAATAACATATCAGTATGTAAGTAATATTGATGTTATTACTTCATCATGAAACAACTAAATAAGAAGAAGTTGAAGAAGAAAGAAATTGAAAAGATCGGTAATGGATATTACCTCTTCTTTGGAACGCCTCTTTGAATCCTCCACTTAAGGAACTAAGAGTGGTCTTTGGAGAAGAACAGGACCTCTAGGACTATTATAGGGAAGTGGAGAGGAGAAAATGGCAGGGGTTGGCCGAGCTTGAGTGCTCAATTTGGTGTGAGGAGGAGGGGGAGGAGGTGCCCTTTTATAAGGGAGGAGAGGGGAACCTTAGGAATATCTCAAAATATTATTTTATATTAAAGTCAAAATCGGTTTATAATGGTTCCAAAGGGTCTTATTTCGAAGATAAAGTGTGGAAGGGTCGAAATTCTATCAACCAATAGGATTTAGACAAGTTTAGGGTATTATTTTAACCTTATCAATTAGATTTAACTCTAAGTTAAATAATTTAACTTTTACCATGTCTTTTTTTTTCTTTCACTATATGGTTAATACACTTACTATAACATGCCAAACGAACCCCAAATTGTTTATTATTAAAATATATATCCTTATCTAAGTCATTTTGCCGAACCTTAGATTTTTACGAATACAATAACAATTAATAATATAATATTTGATTAAAAACTATTTTGTGTCAATTTTGACACTATTTGATATATGATTTTTGTGAAAGTCATAACAGAATTATATGTTCGAAACAAGTTGATTAAATCAACATTAATATATCATAGTAACCTAGAAAATTAGTGGAATTCATAAAAAGTCTTAAATTACATTTATTTTGGTGTTTATAACATCAATTATGTCAATATTTCATTAATAAGATAATTACTGCATCATCATTGTGTCATAAATAAATTAAATTATTTAAAGTATAAAAATTACAAATAAAATATCATTATGTAGGAAATCTTTTTATCTTTCTAATGAATATTTATAATCTAAAATCCAACATATATAACCCTATGTAACAATTGTTTTTCTAAAAGATATATGCTTGTGTCATTTTTGTATTCATTTTAACTTAATTAAAATAAAGTGTCATTATCACTTACAAGTGGATCAATGGGGTCCCAAAATCGACCCAAAGATGCCCATGGTCGACCATGTATCAACCAATAGGGTTAAGACACGTTTTAGGGTAATTTAATATTATTATAATATTATTTTTTAACCCTTATTTACCGGATTTACCCTTAACCATGGTAAATAAAATATTTACCGCAGTAATTATTCAAAATGTCTAAAAATAAAAGTTACCTATTTACACAATTTGAACATTCTGATTCCAAATATGGAATCCATTTTTCTAAATTCAAAACACAGAATTGGCAGAAATTAATTTAAAATTAATTCCCGCTGTCAAAACAAAAAGCGTGTTTTTAAGAGATAATAACTATCAAAAGATTGACACTTGTTTATGTTCGGTTTAATTGTAACATTGTGTCCAATGACCAACATTATATTAAGTGGTAAAAATATATTCTAAATATACTTTAAAACCACTCAAATTCGTAATTTATCACTATTAAATGTTTTGATTAAAAAAGTTGTTTTTAATTAAAATTTAGTAATTTTCACTATTCATCAAAATATTAAAGTTATCCGAAAAGTACCAAAATTTCACCTTAGGCTAAATTTGATATTCTGAGTCCAAAAATGAAGTCCATTTTGAAAAATAAAATTTATAAAATTTCAAAAAGTGGTTATTACTATTCATAACGGCTAGTTTTAATAGCATATTGTTATTTAGTGAAACTCGGTATTGCGTACGAAGAAAGCTACCGAGGAAGGTCGCGATTGCGTGTAAAGCAAGCCAAGCAAGTGTTGTGTAGAAAAAGATTCATAAAAATCTCGGGTGTTACATTCTACCCCCCTTAAAAAGAATTTCGCCCTCGAAATTCGTCACTTTGTAACAAACAGATGAGGATACTTCTCCCTCATCATATCCTCAAGCTCCCAAGTAGCTTCTTCAAGTTGGTGGTTCCTCCATAAAACTTTCACCAATCGAGTGGTCTTGTTTCGTAGAACTTTTTCGCTACGATCCAGAATCTCTATCGGCTGTTCTTCATAAGAAAGATCTTGCTCCAGCGGTACAACTTCTGAGCTGAGTACATGTGAAGGATCAGGTATGTACTTTCTCAGGAGAGATACATGGAACACATCGTGAACTTGAGAGAGATTCGGTGGAAGCGCCAATCGGTAAGCTACCTTCCCAACACGATCCAGTATTTCGAAAGGACCGATATATCTAGGGCTCAACTTCCCCTTCTTTCCAAATCTCATAACCCTCTTCCAGGGAGATATTCGTAAGAACACTTTATCACCCACTTCAAACTCTAGGTCTTTTCTTCGGTTGTCGGCATAACTTTTCTGTCGACTCTGAGCTTCTCTTATGTGTTGTTGAATAGATCTGACCTTTTCTGCCATTTTATCAACAAGATCAGGTCCTAATAGCTTTCTTTCCCCAACTTCATCCCAGCAAGTTGGAGTCCTGCATTTCTTTCCATAGAGAGCTTCATAAGGAGCCATCTGAATACTGGAGTGAAAGCTATTATTATAAGAAAATTCCACCAAAGGTAGGTGTTGATCCCAACCTCCTTTGAAATCCATAGAGCAAGCTCTCAACATATCTTCTAGGGTTTGAATTGTTCTCTCAGACTGACCGTCTGTCTGGGGATGATAAGCAGTGCTGAAACTCAACTCTGTATCCAGAGTATGCTGAAGACTTCGCCAGAACTTCGAGGTAAATCTCGGATCCCGATCAGATATAATAGAAAGTGGTACTCCATGCAATCTTACCACTTCCTTTACATATATCCTGGCAAGCTGATCTAGAGATAAATCCTCTCTAATAGGAATGAAGTGTGCAGACTTTGTAAGATGATCAACTATGACCCAGATAGCATTATTGCCTTTGGATGTTTTAGGAAGTCCTGTGACAAAGTCCATAGTGATGTTTTCCCATTTCCATTCGGGTATGGGTAATGGTTGTAACATCCCCTTAGACTTCTGTCTCTCAGCTTTAACTTGTTGAAAAACCAAGCATCGAGAGACATATTCAGCAACATCTCTTTTCATGCCATCCCACCAGAAGTACTCTTTCAGGTCCCTATACATCTTCGTGCTTCCAGGATGAATAGAGAATGAAGAACTATGAGCCTCATCCAGCAGCTCCTTCTTTAATTCGGGGATGGAAGGAACACAAACCCGATTCCTGAACTTTATTATCCCATCACAATCAAGGTTGAATTCAGGAACATTTCTCACCTTCTTTTGTAACTCGACATCTTCTTTCTATGCCTCTTTAATCTTCACATGTATAGATGGTTGAACATTCATTTGAGAAAGATAAGATTTTTCCCCTTCCATTATAATTCCAAGATCCATCCTTTGTAAATCCATAAATATTGGATCTTTTGTGATCCTCATCATGGATAAACAAGCATGGTCTTGTCGACTTAATGCATCTGCCACCTTGTTTGCTTTCCCAGGGTGGTAATGGATTGAGCAGTCATAATCCTTAATCAGCTCCAACCATCTTCTTTGACGCATATTCAACTCCTTTTGTGTGAAAATATACTTTAAACTTTTATGATCAGTATAAATATCACACCTTTCACCATAAAGGTAATGCCTCCAAATCTTTAATGCAAAGATTACCGCAGCCAACTCCAAATCATGTGTTGGGTAATTTTGCTCATGGATTTTCAACTGTCGTGAGGCATAAGCTATCACCATATCATTTTGCATAAGAACACACCCCAATCCCTTCTTGGATGCATCACTGTAGATCACAAACCTTTCTCCACTACAAGGCAGTGTGAGCACAGGTGCACTGGATAACCTTCTTTTCAACTCCTTGAAATTCTCTTCACATTCCTCTGTCCAGACAAACTTAACTTCTTTCCGAGTCAACTTGGTGATTGGATTAGATAATCGTGAAAAATCTTTTACAAAACGTCGATAATATCCAGCCAAACCAAGAAAACTTCGGATCTCAGTTACTGTTGTTGGTCTCGACCATCTTTCGATAACCTCTGTTTTTGCTGGATCCACAGATATCCCCTCTTTTGAGATTATGTGACCCAAAAATGCAACTTTTTGAAGCCAAAATTCACACTTGGTAAATTTGGCATAAAGCTTCTCCTTTCTCGGGGTCTTTAATATAATTCTCAAGTGATCTTCATGTTCTTCCTTGCTCTTTGAATAGACAAGAATATCGTCTATAAAGACTACCACAAATTGATCAAGATAGTCTCTAAAGACTCTATTCATTAGATCCATGAAGATAGCAGGGGCGTTAGTAAGACCAAATGGCATCACTATAAATTCATAGTGTCCATACCTTGTACGGAAAGCCGTCTTTGGTATATCCTCCCTTTTGACCCTTAATTGATGATACCCTGAACGAAGATCAATCTTGGAAAAGTATTGAGATCTGTGTAGTTGGTCAAACAAGTCATCAATGCGTGGGAGAGGATATTTGTTCTTGATAGTGATCTTGTTAAGTTCTCGATAATCAATGCAGAGTCTCATTGATCCATCTTTCTTCTTAACAAATAGAACAGGTGCTCCCCAAGGTGACGCACTAGGGCGTATGAATCCCTTATCAAGATTCTCTTGGAGTTGCTTCTTCAATTCCTGCAACTCAATTGGGGCCATTCTATAAGGTGTCTTTGAAATAGGCAAAGCACCCGATACGAGTTCTATTGAAAACTCAACTTCACGATTTGGTGGAAGACCTGGTAATTCCTCCGGAAAGACATCATCAAACTCTTGTACAATGGGCATATTCTTAATCGTAAGTTTCTCTCCAACCATTTGAGATAAATAACCTTCATTTAGTGGAATCATGACCCATAAGATGGAAGGAATTTCCACTGGAAGGTTATGTTCATCCTTGCATTGATAGACGATCGTAGATTGATCTGGAATATGAAATGTGACTTCCCTTCTTTGGCAATTGATATGAGCTCCATGTAGAGAAAGCCAATCCATGCCAAGAATCACATCAAATTCCACTAAAGGAAGGATCACAAGATTTGCAAGAAGCACTTTCCCACAAACTTCGATCGGAGAAGAATTATAAACTTTTGATGCGATTGATGTGCCATTAGGTGTTGTCACAGCTAACTCAACATCTAATTGTTGAGGTAATACGGTGATACCCTTAGAAAATTCTTCAGAAATAAAAGAGTGGGTGGATCCAGAATCAAATAAAACATTTGCTACTTTAGAGTGGATGGTAAGTGTACCTTTCACCACTTCGTTATCGTACTCCACATCGCTGATAGAAATTGCATGTGACTTTCCTTTATCTTTAGCCTTAAGATTTTGTTGACGTCGACCATCATCATCAACCCTTGGATTTGGGCATTGATTGGCATAATGCCCCATCTCCTTGCACTTGAAACATTGAAGTGTAGTAGGTTCATTCTGTGTATCCCTTCCTTTGTTTGCGTCATTAGACATCTTCTTCCCATTATCACGGCATTCAAATGCCCGATGACCTTCCTTTCCACATTTAAAACATTTACTTGTCCCTTTAAGACAACTCCCTCCATGTTTCTTTCCACACTTTGAGCATAAGGGAAAGTTCATCTTCTTTTCAGTGTGCTCTTTAGAGTTTCCTTTGAATTCCATCTTCCTCTTCTTATCAAACCCATGTGACTGATGGGTTACTCCAATCTCCATCTCGACTTTGAGAGCACATCGAACGATTTCCTCGTAGCTATTGAAGTCCCTTATGGCTAACGCCCTTCGAAGACTTGGTTTTAAGCCACTAAAGAATCGATCGATCTTACTCTCAGGTTGGATAATAATACCAGAAGCGTACCTTGCAAGTCTTGTAAAATTTGCTTCATAGGTACTAACAGATTCATCATCCCTTTGCTTCAGTTCAAGGAACTCTTTCTCCATCTTTGTTCGGAGAATACGAGGGAAGTACTTATTGAAAAATAAGTTCTTGAACTCGTCCCATTCCATAGACTCAATTTCATCCCTTTGCCTCGTATTCTTAATAAGATTACACCATTGATCAGCATCTCCTTCCAAACGATACACTGCTAGGATGACTTTATCATGTTCAGAACATTGAAGAACTGAAAATATCTTTTCAGTTGTACTAATCCATTGTTCAGCAACTAATGGATCAGTAGACCCACTGAAAGAAGGTGGACGCTGCCTCATGAAGGATTCAACAGAATGTTGCTCCTTCCTTTGCTCGTTTGGAAGTCCTGCATGATTCATAGGTTGAGAAAGTTGTGTGAGCATGGCTACAAGATTTTGCATTCCAGCTCCCATATCGTTTGGTTGCTCAGGGGGACAATCATTGCATTGCCCATCACATTCCGCATTAACACGGTTCCTTCGGGTTCCAGCCATTGACTAAAACCAAGAAGAATAGTGTGAGCAACACTAATTATAATTGGAAAACCACATAATTCAAGAATAAAATTTTCATGCTTAAGGTCTTATCCTAGGTTATTCAAGGACATTTCTAAAACACTAAGATTGTGTTCTATGCTTAGACTTATCCTTAGGGTTCTTACTAAGGCTTTCACATCCTAGTTTCCAAAGGTTGACTATACCTTTCCTTTGATACCAACTATAATGACCCATACTTTACATAAATTGTTAATACTTCAAAATTGAAGCACACTTATTACAACATATGACAAAACTACAAAGGACCATATAGGTATAGTGTCTTTAGAAACTGGGAAACATAAACAACTGGTTCATAAATCTTCTACAGTGTCTCCCATTTATTTCATCATATCTAGGGTCCCTTTTAGCATATTCTACTTAATATCCATCTTCCTGACCTGGGGAAAAGAAAACATAAAAGGGTGAGCTCAAATGCTCAGCAAGGGCAAATAAAGGAAATAAAAATCATATCATATCTTTTTGAAAATCAAAACCTGCAAAAGAGATCATAATATCTTAACATAGAATAAATCATAGAAGTGAAAATGAGATCCCCATAATCATAACATAAAACTTGAAACTTTGTGGCATGCACACATAATCATGGAAAATCATTTCTTGTTAGTCATGACTCATTTCCAAGACTATCTTAGTGGACAAAGTCCCTTTCTGAACCGAGTTCACTCCTCGTTTCAGTCCTGTATTACTGAACCAAAATAACCTTCCGTTCCAGCCATGTCTATCTCATGAGATATAAAATCTTTACCCAATGCATTGGAGGGAGATATAGGTCCCACCCATCTTATAATGAATCCTTTCTTATGTGTGCCACATAATCATAAATCTTACATCATCACATAACCCATGTAATAAAAATGGGATTCTTAAACAACATGACATCATAAAACAATTCATATAAGATAAAGGAATTCATAAAAATAATTCCATCACAACATGATCAAATCAATTTAATAATAGGGATAAAAACAGAACCCTTTATTATCTTAGATGGAAAATAATTTTGATAAAACACTTGAACTCCATTCTTGAGGAAAATATCCTTTCTTCTTCAAAAACATTTTTCCTTTCATAACATGTCATACAACATTAAAATAAAATATGTTGATTAAAAATAAACTTGAAAACTTGTAAAGGAAGCTTCTTGGAAATAATGTTTTAAAAATCCATTCATGCCGTATAAGTTAAAAAAAACATTCTTCGTACTTTTGTCGGAAAAGTCAAAAAAGTACCTCGTACGAAAAACGACAAAAGATTCCTTTCATACATATTACTAAAAACTCACCGAAGGGTAAAAATGGATTTAAACAATTGTAGGTGGATGGAAATAATATTAAATATTGATGAAACATGGATTTGGATGATAAAATACACCCCAGTAAATACTTACGAATAAACAATCTCGGATAAAAATGAGATTGTGATATTTCCCTTACCTTAGGTCCAATTTGCCTTGTATGTGTCTGAAGCTCCTGTATAATGGTTTAAATAATGTTATTGACTTATTCCAGAATCATACATATTGATATGATATCATATATGGTCATATTCTTAGCTTCTTGTTAGTAATATTTCATTGTTACTTGTTACTCGGGTCTTTATTGCCTTTTGTTCTTACGCGTGTTTTGCCGAATAAATTCTTATTCTTCTTTCAAGGTTATAGATACCTTATATCCGGAATGGTATTAGTGTAACATATATCATATTTATTCATTCAATTCATTTATATAATTACTATGTAATGATGATCATGTAGAACGAGTCGCATCACATCGTGGAGACGGTATTCCGTACGTACGCACGAGTGATGATATCGTTCCTATGATCGTGGAAATGTATTGGAGTATATATATATTATTTCAGTATCAATATTACTTTATAATAATCATAAATAGTTACTCATTACACCATTATACCCATCCATGTAAAGTGATGGTGGAAAAATAGATTACACCACGGCGTGGAGACGGTATTCCGTACGTACGCACGCGCGATGATTTCATTTTTCCGTAGGATGGATAGAAGGTGAATTAGGGTTGTTTCATATTTATAATAACATATCAGTATGTAAGTAATACTGATGTTATTACTTCATCATGAAACAACTAAAGAATAAGAAGTTGAAGAAGAAAGAAATTGAAAAGATCGGTAATGGATATTACCTCTTCTTTGGAACGCCTCTTTGAATCCTCCACTTAAGGAACTAAGAGTGGTCTTTGGAGATGAACAGGACCTCTAGGACTATTCTAGGGAAGTGGAGAGGAGAAAATGTCCGGGGTTGGCCGAGCTTGAGTGCTCAATTTGGTGTGAGGAGGAGGGGGAGGAGGTGCCCTTTTATAAGGGAGGAGAGGGGAACCTTAGGAATATCTCAAAATATTATTTTATATTAAAGTCAAAATCGGTTTATAATGGTTCCAAAGGGTCTTATTTCGAAGATAAAGTGGTGAAGGGTCGAAATACTATCAACCAATAGGATTTAGACAAGTTTAGGGTATTATTTTAACCTTATTAATTAGATTTAACTCTAAGTTAAATAATTTAACTTTTACCATGTCTTTTTTTTTCTTTCACTATATGGTTAATACACTTACTATAACATGCCAAACGAACCCCAAATTGTTTATTATTAAAATATATATCCTTATCTAAGTCATTTGGACGAACCTTAGATTTTTAGGAATATAATAACAATTAATAATATAATATTTGATTAAAAACTATTTTGTGTCAATTTTGACACTATTTGATATATGATTTTTGTGAAAGTCATAACAGAATTATATGTTCGAACCAAGTTGATTAAATCAACACTAATATATCATAGTAACCTAGAAAATTAGTGGAATTCATAAAAAGTCTTAAATTACATTTATTTTGGTGTTTATAACATCAATTATGTCAATATTTCATTAATAAGATAATTACTGCATCATCATTGTGTCATAAATAAATTAAATTATTTAAAGTCTAAAAATTACAAATAAAATACCATTATGTAGGAAATCATTTTATCTTTCTAATGAATATTTATAATCTAAAATCCAACATATATAACCCTATGTAACAATTGTTTTGCTAAAAGATATATGCTTGTGTCATTTTTGTATTCATTTTAACTTAATTAAAATAAAGTGTCATTATCACTTACAAGTGGATCAATGGGGTCCCAAAATCGACCCAAAGATGCCCATGGTCGACCATGTATCAACCAATAGGGTTAAGACACGTTTTAGGGTAATTTAATATTATTATAATATTATTTTTTAACCCTTATTTACCGGATTTACCCTTAACCATGGTAAATAAAATATTTACCGCAGTAATTATTCAAAATGTCTAAAAATAAAAGTTACCTATTTACACAATTTGAACATCCTGATTCCAAATATGGAATCAATTTTTCTAAATTCAAAACACAGAAGTGGCAGAAATTAATTTAAAATTAATTCCCGATGTCAAAACAAAAAGCGTGTTTTTAAGAGATAATAACTATCAAAAGATTGACACTTGTTTATGTTCGGTTTAATTGTAACATTGTGTCCAATGACCAACATTATATTAAGTGGTTAAAATATATTCTAAATATACTTTAAAACCACTCAAATTCGTAATTTATCACTATTAAATGTTTTGATTAAAAAAGTTGTTTTTAATTAAAATTTAGTAATTTTCACTATTCATCAAAATATTAAAGTTATCCGAAAAGTACCAAAATTTCACCTTAGGCTAAATTTGATATTCTGAGTCCAAAAATGAAGTCCATTTTGAAAAATAAAATTTATAAAATTTCAAAAAGTGGTTATTACTATTCATAACGGCTAGTTTTAATAGCATATTGTTATTTAGTGAAACTCGGTATTGCGTACGAAGAAAGCTACCGAGGAAGGTCGCAATTGCGTGTAAAGCAAGCCAAGCAAGTGTTGTGTAGAAAAAGATTCATAAAAATCTCGGGTGTTACACTTCTTCGACGAAGAATGCCAGTTCAACGAAGAACGATGAAGAACCTTCTTTTCTCTTCTCCGCGACAAGTGAGGAGACACCGCTTCCTCCTCGGACAAAATCCGACATCGTCTACGAATCCTCTCCCCATGATGCTCTGTTCTGCGATGCCCGACGTGAGACGTAAATTATCGAGGTAGGGGATTATGTTCAATTTTAATGGATTAAACTTGTGCCTCATTCATCTTTGTATAACATTGATTGTCTCAACCTATTGCTATCGCTTAACGTGGAGGGCGCGGGCCAAACGAAGACGACCCGACGAACCTCCATTTGATCTTGTTTATTTTTGGAATCGGCGACCAGAGGCGGAACACGGAAAAGGCCGGTGGTGCAATGGCCGTCGTCGCGCATGCAAAGAAAGCCGCGGCCAAGCGGCCACGGTGGAGGAATCACAACGTCGTCACTCCCTTCCGGGGTGGCAGAGGAAGCCGGTGTCGTCGTGCTGGCTGTGTGGAAGTAACTGCATCCCGCTTCATGGGCCGCTTTGGCAGAAGGACCGGCCGACGGGGCGGAGTAAAGTCGCGGTGCCCTCAGCCACGTCCCACCCGTGCGGGCCGCTTGCACCAGAAGGCCGCCCAGATCTAGCCGGACTGCTAGGGAGGGCGGTGCCACCGGTTCAGGCAGCCGGTGGGCCGCGCCCTCCTTGGACTGCTCGGCCTTCGGGCCAAGCCATCTGGGTTGTGCCCAGCCAGGTCGCGCCCAGCCGGGCTGCGCTGGGCCGAGCTGGGCCGCGCCGGGCCACGCCGCACCGCGCCCTACCGGGCTGCACCACTTCGGGTTGGGTCACTCCCTATTTGAGCCAGGTTTTTCCCCTTAGTCCGAGCCGTGCTAATCTTTGGGCCGGTCCGACAACCCTACCGGGTTGGA
The DNA here is from genome assembly GCA_963277665.1 of Viscum album. Classification (NCBI taxonomy): domain Eukaryota; kingdom Viridiplantae; phylum Streptophyta; class Magnoliopsida; order Santalales; family Viscaceae; genus Viscum; species Viscum album. The sequence goes on along the minus strand of OY728135.1, from coordinate 1,662,020,832 downwards.
CCCTCCAAAACTGGGTGACCCGACCTACCAGCCCACTGGGCTTAACGGGTCGGGCCCGTTATTCACTTAAAAGTGAATAACTTAAAGATCGTGCGTCCGATCGACGCGCCATATGCGGAACTGGAATCCTTTCGACGAGGTGGTTGTTTTGTGATACTATAATTGAGTTTTGGACAACTTTGGTAAACGACCGGGTTTGGAATGAGCATATTTCCAACCAGGCCCCTGGAATGAAAAAGTCAATATCTCTCAGATCGTGCGTTCGATTGACGTGTCGTCTGTCGTTTTGAGTTCCTTTTCACGAGACGGATCTTTGGGATACATCAACTCTGGACTTCATGACAGTTTATGTATCAACCCCCTTTACTCGAGGAGTGAACCCTCCCAGAATCAAGTATGCTGTGTGCGGGATCCCTAGAGCTAGCTGCGACTACGACGACTACCATGCTGGGATCCTCAGTGGGTTCGACGTTGAAGATGACTGTACTTGGATCCTACATGGGTTTGTTTGTGATGACGACTGCTCTTGGATCCTCCGTGGGTACGGTAGTGATGAAGAATTTACTTGGATCCTACGTGGGTTCGGTAGCGATGGTTACTGTAGTTGGATCCTACGTGGGTTCGGCAGCGACGACTTCTGTACTTGAATCCTACGTGGGTTCGGAAGAGGATATGATTCAGAGGATACATCTAATAATCTCCACCCCTCTTCATGAGTAGTATACCTGTGTGAGATGAGTCTTTTCATTCAATCATTATCATTGATGTGATTGACTTCTTTCCTGTGTGTACCAGATTGTGCTTGAGCTTGGAAGTTGGAGCTGAACTGAGATTGATGACCTATGTATATGTATGGGCACATACCTAGGTAGAATTGGTTGATAATTTGTGTTTTTATCATTCCTTTATAGTTTATCCTTCATGGATTCTGGGAGACCTTTGGGGGTCTCGGGGTCCCTACTGAGTATCGTTATACTCACCCCTGCACGGGCAATGAACGCACTACGTTGTGTTGGTTGCAGACGATGGACAACACTGATCGTGGTTGAGGCTTTTGGAGCTGGATGGTATCTGAAGGTGGACCACCTGGTAGGACATACACGGAGCGGACATGCGGACCTGAGGTACTGACGAGACTATCTGTACCCACCCTTCAGGTGAGATTCCTGGAGGACGACTCAGTGGATGCCGCTTTGCTTTACTGTTGTTGTACTTTCTTTCTCAGTTGTACTGTACTTTCAGTTGGGTTTGTATACTGGCCCATTTACTTTCCAGCACTTACTTTTGTACTCAGTTTTACTTAGTTCTTACTTCACTTGCATACTCTGTTGTGTTTGTTTACTTTTATAAAGGCAATTCCTTCACTTTTACCGGGATTTACGCCTTTTGGTGCTAGTCGCTAGCCCCTGGCCTATAGAAGGCGGGCTTGGGGTAGTCACGACATGGGCCCCGAGGTCGGGTCGTAACATATAGGTTCCTTAATTTATATAAATACCTCTTATTTCATCCATTATTAATTTGTAAAGTTTGTACTGAGCTATATATGTAATTTTAAGTAATTTATGCTATATAATATAATTATAAGAAGGTAATTTTCATTGATAAAAGTTTGGGTGGTTACATTCTTCCCACCTTATGAAATTTCACCCTTAAAATTTTGTTTTGCAAACTAAGGGGAAAATAGGTGAGGGTATAACTCCTTTATTGCTTCAATGAGGTCTTCTGTATTTTCTACTTGCATTTCCTTCAATAGGAAAGGGTTCATGCATCACGATGGCACCTCTAGATATTTTTAAAATAATATACATAATTTATCCAAATACACCTATGGTATCTTGGATTATATCGATGGAAGCATCGATAAGTTATTAAAAAGTATTTCTTATATATAATTTTTAAAATATTCTTGATTTTTTTATAAAAAGGTCTGACTGATTCATCTTCAAATATGTTAAAATATTTTTTTGTAAAATTAGTTTTTTTATTTCCAGTAATACATAAATTTATAATTTGATACATGCAGGCTGCTCTGAGGTCTCCATCTTATGTAGCATCTAGAAAATTATTTAGTGCTTCATGCGTTTGAAATAAGGATAAGAATTTGAAATGACCCTAATGGTATTTTACACACTTAGCATGGTAAGAAAGTTGATAGTGAAATATTATCCAATATAAAATTCTTGATACTTAAAATAATTAGGTGATGGTAGAGATATTGTATGCCTCATAAAGTATTTTTCATGTAACTTGGATATTGTAAAAAGATACAAAGTCATATGAGCATGACTTTAGGATAGTGTTTCCAAGTTGTTCTTCAGGAAGAGAGAGAAGAGTTGTTCGTGATCTTCCTACTTCCATCTTTTAAATAATAAAACAGAAATACAATTAGGGGTCTTGAGTACTTAGATAATAAAAATATAAAATTAAACATTAAACATATAATGATAAACTTTCAAATGAAAACTATATCTTATCCTTTTATTCCCTAAGTTTCAATCTAGGTTATCCTTAGTGATAAAGTTATACCTAGGGTTCTTAATAAAGTTATCTAGTCCTATTCTCTTAAAAAAACTTTATAATACTTTGATACCAACTATAGTGACCCTATCATTTTAAAAATATTATTATATAATGTTATTCATAATTATCCATTAAATAAAAACCAAGGATTTTAAAGTCTTGTGTTTTTGGAGGATTAGGTATATAAAACTAAAAGAATGAAACCAAAATAAAAAAAATATATTTAAACTCCACAATGAGATCCTAACATCCTCTGAGACCTTATATATTTATAGGATAACCTGGGATAACACATTAACAAAGGGATGATCTAAAAATCATAGTAAGGGAATGGATATAAGAATAAAGCATAACACATGTGTTAGAAGAAAAACAACGAAGACATAAAAAGGAATAAACATATGAAAGAATAACATAAAATACACAGGATCATGTGATCATGGAATCATATTAATTTTTAAGGAATATAAAACACCACATAATCATGACTCAAGGGTTATTGTACATGGGAGAGCATGAGTCAAGACTAACCACCAAGACTGTTGCACATGGAGCACGGGTCAAGGCTAACCACCAAGATCGTTACACATGACGTCTAATGAGACAAAAAACTATCCAATTAATTGTAGTAATATATTGTCACACCCATCATCAATTTTTCATGAATATGTGTTCCACATGAATAATCATACATAAGTAATAAAACATTAACATTAGGGTTACCCATGGAATGAATTGGGTATTATAATCATGTCAAAAGGCATATTAAAAGGAAATGTCATAATGGTATCAATGAAGGAATGGATTTATACCATAAAAGGAAATTAATAAGTGAAAATAGGCATATATTATGATAATTTATGTCAAAATTAAGTGAAAACATGTAAAAATAGTGTTTAAGAATCTTTAGAAATAAAACAATTTAGTGTTTTAAGGGAAACTTTTAAGGATTCTTTAAAATGAAAAAGGGATAATTGTTTGCACAAAACTAAAAATTAACCAAGATAGTTTTTCATTATAAAATTAGAGATTTTATAAAAATAATGGTGGCTTAAAATAGATTGTGGAGTGCACTTGAAAATGGGTAATAAATCAGGAAGTTCCCTTTAATCAGACTGGCTTATCGTGATGATTTGAGAAGAGAAACTTATAAAAACTTGTATATACCAAAAAGAAGAAGGATGGAATGATCCGGATACATGATTTTGGAAAATTTAAATATAATTTATAAGAATTATATAAAAATAAAGAAGGGTTATATTAGGTTAACGAGTTAGAAATCATAACCCAAAGGAAAAATAGAGGTTCGAAAAGAATCCCTTACAGTCCAAAATGGATTTGCACTTGATATCAAAAATCCTAGATAATAAAATTAAATATATTAATTAATTAATTAAGAACATTTTCTACATGTATTTTGTTTATTAAAATTTTATTAAGTTAATTTAGATCCTTTTTTATGAGTTATAAGATAAAATTTTTTTATTTAGGAGTGTTCGTTTCCTTGATTTTTCTACTTGGTTCACTGGAATAAATTTATGAAAGATCATATGGAATAGGAATAGATAAACTGAATTGAATTTATATGTTATTAATGAACATAAATAATATTAAATGTTTATATAAGTCATTTTTTTGGGGTGTGGATTAATCATTAGATAAAATGTTAATGATAACCATTCAGATTATTTTTTGTTTTTTGATCTTCACGAACTAGTTTTATTTTATTAATCAATATCATGTAAATATTATAGTTCCATAACATTACATATTATTTAATATATATAAATATATTATAAATTTTTTACCCATAAAATGGTTTTATGATCTGACTTTAAGGAAATAATGTAAATTGAAAACTCATCATCCTTGAATGCGATAAATTAACACATCACCGACAGTGTTTTTAGTTTTTGAACCAAAAGGGAAGGTGAAGAGGTTTGATGATGAATTATTCCATTAACATGATTAAATTATAGTATGTATAATATAAAATCATTTTAATTTCACTTGTATAAGGTTATGTGAGAATATAATAGTAAAATAAAATAAATTTAAAAAAAAATTAAAAGAAAATGAATGAAGATTTTACCTCTTGTATTTCTCCTCCTTGAGAAAATCCTTAGGGAAAAGAGTTTGGTATTTTGTTGAGACAAATGGATCCTAAAATTTGGGGATATTCTTGGTAATATTATTTTGGAGAATTTGTACATGGATCAAGTCTTGAAATTTTTGAGGATAAGGGGTGGTGAGGGTAGTATTTATAGTGGAGGAGAGAGGTGTTTTCTCATTTTTTTATTTATTAGTTTGTTATTTTTCCTCATGATAAGAAATAGTAATGACTTAATGAATAAATAAATTAAATAGAGAATGGTAATTATATTTTATGGTTCTTACATAATCAATAACACAATTAATAGTGTATTTAACTTATAATATATATATACCATAAATTACCATATTTTACTATTCACAAAAATTCAACTATTTTAGAAAAATCTAAATAATTAAACACAATTTTTTTTCAATGTGTTGAATTAAAAAATGGATTCAATTTTAAAAAAATAATTTTTTAAATATGAGGAATTTAATTTTTAATTAAAATCCTCATTTACATGTAAAATACCTATTTTAAAAATATAACTGATTTTATAACAGTTTGAAAAATTAATTAAGGTCTTATAAAATTATGTTATAATCATAAGATAAAAAATATCAATTTATGAATCAATTTTATGAAACTAAATTTTATTTGAAATCATTATATTATTTATAAAATTGAAAATAAAAATTTATTATAGCGACCCTAGACTTTTACAAATATCATTACATTATTTTATGCACAATTAAACGCCATAAAAACAACTTTTATTTAATCTCCAGATTGAACTCTTAACATACATTGTGCTAACAAATCTGCATAGAATAACCTGGGGATAACATAAAAAAGGGATGAGATAAAATTCCTAGAAAAGGAATAATCATAAGAATAAATCTTATCACATGGGTTAGAAGGCATAACATAATAACATAAAAGGCATAGACCATAATAAATCATAATATATAGAAATAGAGATCCTACAATCATGAAATAATAGTAATATGGAAGGAGCATAAAACATGGAATTAACCCAAGTCAAGGATCATCACACATATAAGATCATGAGTCAAGGTTCATTGCACATAGAGGAGCACAAATCAAGGATAACCAAAAAGACTATTGCACATGGAGCACGAGTCAAGGCTAACTGTAACAGCCCGAGATTTTATGAAAAATATTCTTTTTAATTTTATTAATGTCTTGTGTTGTACGCTACACCAAAAGGAGCTTGCACAACACACATCCTTGACTTGCCTTGCATTACATGCAATCACAACCTTCCTCGATAGCGTGTGTAGTACGCAATACCGAGTTTCACTAAACAACGATATGCTATTAAAATATTATTAAAACTAGCCGTTATGAATAGTAATAACCACCTTTTAAAATTTTAGAAATTTTAGCTCCCAAAATGAACTTCATTCTTGGATTCGGAGTATCGAATTTAGCCTAAGGTGAAATTTTGGTACTTTTCGGATAACTTTCATATTCTGATGAATAGTGAAAAATTACTAAATTATAATTAAAAACAACTTTTTTAATCGAAATAATTAATAGTGATAAATTATTAATTTGAGTGGTTTTAAAGTATATTTAGAATATATTTTTACAATTTAATACAATGTTTGTCATTGGTTGTAATTTCACATTTAAACCAGACATAATCAAGTGTCAATCTTTTGATATATATTGTTTCCTAAAAACACGCTATTTATTTTAACAGCGGGATTTAATTATAAAATTAATTAATGCAACTTCTATGTTATGAATTTGGTAAAATAGATTTCATTTTTGAATTCGGAATATGAAATATAGCTTAGGATGAAATTTTGGCATTGTTCTGAAAAACATCAATTTTTGATGAATAGTGAAACCACTAAGTGGTAGTTAAAAAAACTGAATTTTTCATAAAACTTAATTTTGCCGCTTCTGTGAATGGAATTTCAAAAATCCGAGAGACAGGGTTAATATCAAGGGCTAAAATGTGGTTCAATGAGATGAAAATAATTTTTTGGTGAATAGTAACTTTTTACTTTTTTACCGCGGTTAATAGTAAATAGGGTAACTAAGGGTAAATATGATATTACTATTACCCTAACACATGTCCTAATTCTATTGGACAAGTTTAATTCGACCAAAAACAAACTTAGGAATAAAATATGACCATTTAGGCCCACTTGGATTAGATTAGGACATTTATTATTAATTTATTTAAAGAAAGGTTAAAATAGTTAAAATCAAAGTTTAATAAGTAAATCATTTTTAATATGGGGTTATACATAAGATAAATTCGATTGTAAATATTCATTAGAAAGCTAAAAAGATTTCCTACATGATGATATTTTATTTGTAATTTTTAGACATAAAATAATGTAATTTATTTATGACACAACGATGATGCATTAATTATCTTATTAATGAAATATTGACATAATTGATGTTATAAACACCAAAATAAATGTAATTTGAGATTTTTTATGAATTCCACTAATTTTCTAGGTTACTATGATATATTAGTGTTGATTTAATCAACTTGGTTCAAAAATTCAATTCTGTTATGACTTTCACAAAAATCATATATCAAATAGTGTCAAAATTGACACAAAATAGTTTTTAAATAAAATATTATATTATTAATTGTTATTGTATTCCTAAAAATCTAAGGTTCGGCCAAATGACTTAGATAAGGATATATATATTAATAATAAACAATTTGGGGTTCGTTTGGTATGTTATAGTAAGTTTATTAACCATATAGTGAAAGAAAACAAAAAGACATGGTAAAAGTTAAATTATTTAACTTAGAGTTAAATTTAATTGATAAGGTTAAAATAATATCCTAAACTTGTCTAAATTCTATTGGTTGATAGGATTTCGACCCCTCCCCACCCTATCTTCGAAATAAGACCCTTTGTAACCATTATAAACCGATTTTTACTTTAATATAAAATAATATTCTGAGATATTCCTAAGGTGCCCCTCTCCTCCCTTATAAAAGGACACCTCCTCCCCCTCCTCCTCACACCAAATTGAGCACTCAATCTCGGCCAACCCCTGCCAAAATCTCTTCTCCACTTCCCTAGAAACATCCTAGAGGTTATGGTCTTCCTCAAAGACCAATTTTAGTGCCCTAAGAGGAGGTCTCAAAGAGGCACTTCAAAGAAGAGGTAATTACCGTTACCAATTCTTTCATCTTTATTTCTTCTTCCACTTCTTCTTCTTAGGTTGTTTCATTATGAAGTAATAACATCAGTATCACTCATATACTGATATGTTATTATAAGTATGAAACAACCCTATTTCACCATCTATCCATCCTATGGAAAAAGAAATCACCGCGCGTGCGTACGTACGGAATACCGTCTCCACGCCGTGGTGTAATCTATTTTCCACCACCACCTTACATGGATGGGTATAATGGTGTAAAGAATAACTATACATAGTTATTAAAACATCATATTGATTCTGATATATTTTATAATCCACTCCAATTCAATTCAATATTTATAGAAATGATATCATCGCTCGTGCGTACGTACGGACTACCGTCTCCACGACGCGATGAGATTCATTCTCCATGTTAACCATTTAAGAATGATTATAATGTATATATAAGAAATAATAATGAAATATATGACATTATAAAGCTACTGGATTTATGTATATATATACATATGTATGTCATCTACTTACTTCCATTTCAAGACAATAAGGAAAGAAAAACAGCGTTCATGCGTACGTACGGACTACCGTCTCCATGAACGGTGTTTTTCATTTTATTTATCTATCTATTATATATATATATATATACTGAATATATATGATATATAAATCATATTTTATATTCTGGAAGTAAGTAAATCATGATATAAGTAATAATTATGTCAAGAACAACAAGTCAAAACACCTACGATAAATGAAACGATTTTACCCAAAACGTTTCTTTAACATGGAATTTACAAAAGAACGAGTAATATAATGTCATAAGTGAACCATATATGATATCATAACAATGAATATGATTCTTTAATAAGTCAATGACATTATTTAAATCATTATACAGGAGGTTCGGACACATACGAAGCAAATTGGACCTAAGGTAAGGGAAATATCACAATCTCATTTTTATCCGAGATTGTTTATTCGTAAGTATTTACTGGGGTGCATTTTATCATCCACATCCATGTTTTATCAATATGTAATATTATTTCCATCCACCTAAAATTGTTTAAATCCATTTTTACCCTTCGGTGAGTTTTTAGTAATACGTATGAAAGGAATCTTTTGTCGTTTTTCGTACGAGGTACTTTTTGACTTTTCCGACAAAAGTACGAAGAATGTTTTTTTTAACTTATACGGAACGAACGGATTTCTACTGTTTTATAAGCCTTATTTTCATGAAGCTTCCTCTAAAATATTTCATGACTATTTTCAATAAAATCTCTTTCTTTTAAAATTGCATGATGTTTTGTGAAAAGAAATTGATTTTGAAGAAGAAAGGATATTTTCCTCAAGAATTCAATTCAAGTGTTTTATCAAAATTATTTTCCATCTAAGATAATAAAGAGTTCTGTTTCTATCCATATTTTTACATTGATTTGACTATGTTGTGATGGAATTATGTTTATGAATTCCTTTATCTTATATGAATTGATTTATGATGTCATGATGTTTCAAGAATCCCATTTTTGTTACATGTGTTATGCGATGATGTATGTTTTATGATTATGTGGCACACATAAGAAAGGATTCATTATAAGATGGGTGGGACCTATATCTCCCTCCAACGCATTGGGTAATGATTTTATATCTCATGAGATAGACATGGCTGTAACGGAAGGTTATTTCGGTTCAGTGATACAGGACTGAAACGAGGAGTGAACTCGGTTCAGAAAGGGACTTTGTCCACTAAGATAGTCTTGGCAATGAGTCATGACTAACAAGAAATGATTTTCCATGATTATGTGTGCATGCCACAAAGTTTCAAGTTTTATGTTATGATTATGGGGATCTCATTTTCACTTCTATGATTTATCCCATGTTATGATATTATGAGCTCTTTTGCAGGTTAAGATTTCCAAAGGCTATGTTCTTATGTATACGATGTGATTGATATTTCTTTTGTTTACCCTTACTGAGCATTTGAGCTCACCCTTTTATGTTTTCTTTTCCCCAGGATATAAAGAAAGGTTTTTAGGTAAAAAAAAGGAAGATCTTTATGGGAGACATTGAAGATCTTTCACCACGATTAGAAGATTATAGTCCGAGTTTCCAAAGACACTAAACTATTACGATCCTTGTGTGTGTGTTTTTGTTATGTACTAAGTATTCCACAAATGTAATGTAATGTCCATGTACGATAAGCTTCGGGTCTCTACAGTTGGTATCAGAGGCAAAGGAGGTAGGAATGTATCCGATCCTTGGGAACTCTCACATGTGAGCGTTGGACGAAGCATGGCTCTCCGCCCAAGGGCTTCATGAGGAAATGGCTGCCACTGGGGATGGTGGTGTGTCCCGCCCAGGGGGTGTAGCCGCCCATGGAGTGCCCTGATAGGTATCAATTGTAGTCCACTGGATGTAATTCTAGACCGCTACAGTTGGTATCAGAGGAAATGTTTAGTCAACCTTTGGAAACTAGGATGCGAGAACTTTAGTGAGATCCCTGGAGATATTTCTAAGGTATGTCTAGGGATGTCCCTAAGGTTAAGTATACGTATAGGTTATAGTACTAGAATTACGCTAACGGTCATAGAATTAAACCTAAGATGTTAGATATTGAAGGTACTCCCCCTTTATTATGTTGTTTTCCCTAGCATGATTTTTGCCTCTCACACTATTCTTTTTGGGTTTTAGACGATGGCTGGAACCCGAAGGAACCGTGTTGATCAATGCAATGGACAATGCAATGATTGCCCTCCTGAACAAACAAATGTTATGGTAGATGGAGTGCAAAATCTTATTGCTATACTTACACAAGCTATGAATCATTCTGGACTTCCAAATGAGCAGAGAAGGGAACAATATTCTATTGAGTCCTTCATGAGGCAACGTCCACCTTCTTTCAGTGGGTCTTCTGATCCACTTGTGGCTGAACAATGGATCAGTACTACTGAAAAGATATTTTCAGTTCTTCAATGTTCTGAACATGATAAAGTCATCTTAGCAGTATATCGTTTGGAAGGTGAAGCTGATCAATGGTGGAATCTTATCAAGAATACGAGGCCAAGAGATGAAATTGAGTCCATGGAATGGGACGAGTTCAAGAACTTGTTTTTCAGTAAGTACTTCCCTCGTATTCTTCGAACAAAGATGGAGAAAGAGTTTCTTGAACTGAAGCAAAGGGACGATGAATCTGTTGGTACCTATGAAGCAAATTTTACAAGACTTGCAAGGTATGCTTCTGGAATTATCATCCAACCTGAAAGTAAAGTTGATCGATTTTTCAGTAGCTTAAAACCAAGTCTTCGAAGGGCATTAGCTATAAGAGACTTCAGTAGCTATGAAGAAATTGTGCGTTGTGCTATCAAGGTAGAAATGGAAGTTGGTGTTACATATCCATCTCATGGTTTTGACAAGAAACGAAAGATGGAGTTCAAGGAGAAATCTCAGAATAATGGTGAAAAGAAGATGAATGTTTCCTTATGCACAAAGTGTGGAAAGAAGCATGGTGGAGATTGTCTTAAAGGGACTAGAAAATGTTTTAAGTGTGGAAAAGAAGGTCATCAAGCAGCTGAGTGTCGAAGTAATGGAAAAAGGGATTCTAATGAAGTGAATAAAGCAAACACTACAGAGAACGCACAACCAACACTTCAATGCTTCAAGTGCAAGGAAATGGGGCATTATGCTAATAATTGCCCTAATCCAAGGGTTAGTGATGATCAACATGAGCAACCACTGAAGACAAAGGACAAAGGGAAATCACATGCAATCACTATTGGCAATGTTGAATATGACAACGATGTGGTGGAATGATTAAGTGTTTATGTAATGGGATTCCAAAATAATGTTGTATCATTGAGTATTGCAATATTTATTGATGTGGTATTCAAAGTGATTGGGATATTTTTTGGAAATAAGATGATATGCGCATAATGAAGACGAGAAAATGAAATGTTTAATAGTATTCATGAGCTCATGATTGATATAAGGACTAAGTGATATCATGGTTTGAGTATATAGAATTTTGAGGATTTTGGTATGTGGAAAGTGTTAACTTTAAACTGCATTCATGTTTTCACTAAGGTATTCAAGAGAATACATGATTAAGGACTTTGAATGTTTGGAATGTGACCAACAAGACATATATTATGATATGTGGGGATCAACGACAGTATTAAATCTCTGGTAATCGTTGTCACTATATTATGAGAGTGGACTGCAGTATTATGTATAAGCCTAAAGATTAGACTGGATTATGTTGGACATAAGTTAGTATTGTTTAAGGATAGAAGATTTTCGATATTATTGATGGGATGTTATAGTAACGTAGTTTTAGAAAAAGGACAATCTGCAGGACGGGCGACAGCCCATCGCTTCGGACAAGGCTGTAGGAATCGAACCCACAACCGAAGTGCGACTAGCCTTTATCGCCTACCACTGACCTACAGGAAGTCCCTGTTTAGTAGAAACTAGTTTTATTATATTAAGCAGTATGATATATGAAGTATAAGTCCATTTTAGGAACCATATATGATTAATCTCACTATAGATCGACTTATGCATATAATTTTTGCTAACCTTTTGTTTGAGACAGATGGAATGACCCGTCATTCTATCACATGATCTGCTTACACTTCATGAATATCAAATTCAACTTCATTTATTTAAGAGATGAAGTGGAAATTGTTCAAGGCACGAACAACAGTGAGATTATACCAAAATAAAGTAAGTATTTATTCTAATTCAAATTTTCAACTTTAGGGAAATGATCTTGAAAACCAAATATGTTGTCCTAGTGATCTTATACCTGATGAATCAGATGGTACCTTATATCATCACAAATCTATGGATTTGTGATTACTGGCTTTTCCATAGCCATGTTCTCTACCACTCTCCAACAGAACATGATGGTTAGATTTCTCTTCCATATCCATATTTTCACCTATGTGGAAACCCAGTGATTAGTTTATTTGGGTAATCGTTACATTTCATACTTTAGTTTTTAAAGCCAAGTTTTGGTAATTTTTTTTACGATGTGGGTTTCTATTAAAGAAACTTTCGAATAGTAAACCATTTATAACCCTGACGAATTTCGAGGGCGAAATTCATTTTAAGGGGGGTAGAATGTAACAGCCCGAGATTTTATGAAAAATATTCTTTTTAATTTTATTAATGTCTTGTGTTGTACGCTACACCAAAAGGAGCTTGCACAACACACATCCTTGACTTGCCTTGCATTACATGCAATCACAACCTTCCTCGATAGCGTGTGTAGTACGCAATACAGAGTTTCACTAAACAACGATATGCTATTAAAATATTATTAAAACTAACCGTTATGAATAGTAATAACCACCTTTTAAAATTTTAGAAATTTTAGCTCCCAAAATGAACTTCATTCTTGGATTCGGAGTATCGAATTTAGCCTAAGGTGAAATTTTGGTACTTTTCGGATAACTTTCATATTCTGATGAATAGTGAAAAATTACTAAATTATAATTAAAAACAACTTTTTTAATCGAAATAATTAATAGTGATAAATTATTAATTTGAGTGGTTTTAAAGTATATTTAGAATATATTTTTCCAATTTAATACAATGTTGGTCATTGGTTGTAATTTCACATTTAAACCAGACATAATCAAGTGTCAATCTTTTGATATATATTGTTTCCTAAAAACACGCTATTTATTTTAACAGCGGGATTTAATTATAAAATTAATTAATGCAACTTCTATGTTATGAATTTGGAAAAATAGATTTCATTTTTGAATTCGGAATATGAAATATAGCTTAGGATGAAATTTTGGCATTGTTCTGAAAAACATCAATTTTTGATGAATAGTGAAACCACTAAGTGGTAGTTAAAAAAACTGAATTTTTCATAAAACTTAATTTTGCCGCTTCTGTGAATGGAATTTCGAAAATCCGAGAGACACGGTTAATATCAAGGGCTAAAATGTGGTTCAATGAGATGAAAATAATTTTTTGGTGAATAGTAACTTTTTACTTTTTTACCGCGGTTAATAGTAAATAGGGTAACTAAGGGTAAATATGATATTACTATTACCCTAACACATGTCCTAATTCTATTGGACAAGTGTAATTCGACCAAAAACAAACTTAGGAATAAAATATGACCATTTAGGCCCACTTGGATTAGATTAGGACATTTATTATTAATTTATTTAAAGAAAGGTTAAAATAGTTAAAATCAAAGTTTAATAAGTAAATCATTTTTAATATGGGGTTATACATAAGATAAATTCGATTTTAAATATTCATTAGAAAGATAAAAAGATTTCCTACATGATGATATTTTATTTGTAATTTTTAGACATAAAAGAATGTAATTTATTTATGACACAACGATGATGCAGTAATTATCTTATTAATGAAATATTGACATAATTGATGTTATAAACACCAAAATAAATGTAATTTGAGATTTTTTATGAATTCCACTAATTTTCTAGGTTACTATGATATATTAGTGTTGATTTAATCAACTTGGTTCAAAAATTTAATTCTGTTATGACTTTCACAAAAATCATATATCAAATAGTGTCAAAATTGACACAAAATAGTTTTTAAATCAAATATTATATTATTAATTGTTATTGTATTCCTAAAAATCTAAGGTTCGGCCAAATGACTTAGATAAGGATATATATATTAATAATAAACAATTTGGGGTTCTTTTGGCATGTTATAGTAAGTTTATTAACCATATAGTGAAAGAAAACAAAAAGACATGGTAAAAGTTAAATTATTTAACTTAGAGTTAAATTTAATTGATAAGGTTAAAATAATATCCTAAACTTGTCTAAATTCTATTGGTTGATAGGATTTCGACCCCTCCCCACCTTATCTTCGAAATAAGACCCTTTGTAACCATTATAAACCGATTTTGACTTTAATATAAAATAATATTCTGAGATATTCCTAAGGTGCCCCTCTCCTCCCTTATAAAAGGACACCTCCTCCCCCTCCTCCTCACACCAAATTGAGCACTCAATCTCGGCCAACCCCTGCCAAAATCTCTTCTCCACTTCCCTAGAAACATCCTAGAGGTTCTGGTCTTCCTCAAAGACCAATTTTAGTGCCCTAAGAGGAGGTCTCAAAGAGGCACTTCAAAGAAGAGGTAATTATCGTTACCAATTCTTTCATCTTTATTTCTTCTTCCACTTCTTCTTCTTAGGTTGTTTCATTATGAAGTAATAACATCAGTATCACTCATATACTGATATGTTATTATAAGTATGAAACAACCCTATTTCACCATCTATCCATCCTATGGAAAAAGAAATCACCGCGCGTGCGTACGTACGGAATACCGTCTCCACGCCGTGGTGTAATCTATTTTCCACCACCACCTTACATGGATGGGTATAATGGTGTAAAGAATAACTATACATAGTTATTAAAACATCATATTGATTCTGATATATTGTATAATCCACTCCAATTCAATTCAATATTTATAGAAATGATATCATCGCTCGTGCGTACGTACGGACTACCGTCTCCACGACGCGATGAGATTCATTCTCCATGTTAACCATTTAAGAATGATTATAATGTATATATAAGAAATAATAATGAAATATATGACATTATAAAGCTACTGGATTTATGTATATATATACATATGTATGTAATCTACTTACTTCCATTTCAAGACCATAAGGAAAGAAAAACAGCGTTCATGCGTACGTACGGACTACCGTCTCCATGAACGGTGTTTTTCATTTTATTTATCTATCTATTATATATATATATATACTGAATATATATGATATATAAATCATATTTTATATTCTGGAAGTAAGTAAATCATGATATAAGTAATAATTATGTCAAGAACAACAAGTCAAAACACCTACGATAAATGAAACGATTTTACCCAAAACGTTTCTTTAACATGGAATTTACAAAAGAACGGGTAATATAATGTCATAAGTGAACCATATATGATATCATAACAATGAATATGATTCTTTAATAAGTCAATGACATTATTTAAATCATTATACAGGAGGTTCGGACACATACGAAGCAAATTGGACCTAAGGTAAGGGAAATATCACAATCTCATTTTTATCCGAGATTGTTTATTCGTAAGTATTTACTGGGGAGCATTTTATCATCCACATCCATGTTTTATCAATATGTAATATTATTTCCATCCACCTAAAATTGTTTAAATCCATTTTTACCCTTCGGTGAGTTTTTAGTAATACGTATGAAAGGAATCTTTTGTCGTTTTTCGTACGAGGTACTTTTTGACTTTTCCGACAAAAGTACGAAGAATGTTTTTTTTAACTTATACGGCACGAACGGATTTCTACTGTTTTATAAGCCTTATTTTCATGAAGCTTCCTCTAAAAGATTTCATGACTATTTTCAATAAAATCTCTTTCTTTTAAAATTGCATGATGTTTTGTGAAAAGAAATTGATTTTGAAGAAGAAAGGATATTTTCCTCAAGAATTCAATTCAAGTGTTTTATCAAAATTATTTTCCATCTAAGATAATAAAGAGTTCTGTTTCTATCCATATTTTTACATTGATTTGACTATGTTGTGATGGAATTATGTTTATGAATTCCTTTATCTTATATGAATTGATTTATGATGTCATGATGTTTCAAGAATCCCATTTTTGTTACATGTGTTATGCGATGATGTATGTTTTATGATTATGTGGCACACATAAGAAAGGATTCATTATAAGATGGGTGGGACCTATATCTCCCTCCAATGCATTGGGTAATGATTTTATATCTCATGAGATAGACATGGCTGGAACGGAAGGTTATTTCGGTTCAGTGATACAGGACTGAAACGAGGAGTGAACTCGGTTCAGAAAGGGACTTTGTCCACTAAGATAGTCTTGGCAATGAGTCATGACTAACAAGAAATGATTTTCCATGATTATGTGTGCATGCCACAAAGTTTCAAGTTTTATGTTATGATTATGGGGATCTCATTTTCACTTCTATGATTTATCCCATGTTATGATATTATGAGCTCTTTTGCAGGTTAAGATTTACAAAGGCTATGTTCTTATGTATATGATGTGATTGATATTTCTTTTGTTTACCCTTACTGAGCATTTGAGCTCACCCTTTTATGTTTTCTTTTCCCCAGGATATAAAGAAAGGTTTTTAGGTAAAAAAAAGGAAGATCTTTATGGGAGATATTGAAGATCTTTCACCACGATTAGAAGATTATAGTCCGAGTTTCCAAAGACACTAAACTATTACGATCCTTGTGTGTGTGTTTTTGTTATGTACTAAGTATTCCACAAATGTAATGTAATGCCCATGTACGATAAGCTTCGGGTCTCTACACTAACCATCAAGACTATTGCATGTAAAATATCATGAGACAACATTTTACCCAATTAATTGGAGATATATCTGGGATAACCCATCATAATTTGTTCATGAATATCTATTACACATAAATAATAATACGTATGGAATCAAACATAAACTTATAATTTACCCATAGAAAGAAGCAAGTATCTTAATCATGTCATAAAGCATAACAAATGGGCATAACATAAATGGGTCCATGAAAGAAAGGAATTAAATCATACATGGACATTATTAAAGGATAATAGGCATATATCATGATAGTTTATGTCAAACTGAAGTGATGACATGTAAAAAGAGAATTTAAGAAACTTTAGAATTAAAATATTTTAGTGCCGTTTAAGGAAAATATCAAAGGTTATTTAATATGGAAAGGAAAAATATTTTATATAAAACCAGAATTGAACCAAGAATTTTTTCATAATAAAATGAGTAATTTTATAAAAATAATGTTAACTTAAAACAGATTATAGAGTGCACTTGAAAATGGGTAAGAATTCGAGAAATCCCCTTAAAACGACTTGCTTATCGAGAAGTATTGAGAAAGGAACCACTTAAAACGTATATATCCATAAATAAGGAGGATGAAAATATATTGGTACATGTATATAGAATTTATAATATTTACACAAAAATGAAAGATAATTTCATTTGGGTAAAAAAAGAATAATAGATACCTAAAGGAATAATTTAGGTTTGTATAGAATCTCATACCTTAAGTTCGAAGGTGTCCTTCACTTGATCTTAATGCCATGAATAACCAAATTAGATTCATTAATTAATAATTTCAGAAAATATTATACAATAATTTGATTTATTATCATTTTATTATGTTCTTTTATGCCCTTTTTGATGAGTTATAGTGTTCAATTTCATCGTTCGTGAGTACTCATTTTCATAGTTTTCACGATCGGTTCACTCGAATAAGAGTATGGAAGTTCATGTAAAATGGGAATGGTTTTCTAGAAAAGTAATTGTATTATATTAATTAAATTACATAATAAAAAATTGTTATAACATTCATTTTATTAAATGGTATGAGGATGAATCATTAGAGAGAAATTTAATGATAATCGCTTGGATTAATTTGGCGGTTCTTAGATCACAATAAACTCATTTTGTTTTATAAATTAATATAATTTATAAAAAATGATTCCAGAACATTAAATTAATATATTATAATCTATTTGAACCATAAAAATAGTTTCATGAACATCTTTGAATATGTTAATAGAAATTGATAACCTGTCATCCTTGGATGTGATAAATTAACACATATCAAATGGTGTTTTCATTTTTAGTATAAAAGAATGGGAAAAGAGAGATGATGATGATTTTTCCCACTATCATAACAAAAGTTCAGAATATGTAAGGTAATGGAGTTATCATACCATTTGTATGAGGGTAGTTGAGGATATAAAAATAAAATAAAGGAACATGAAAAAATAAAAGAATCGGAAAGAGCAATTCACCTTTTGAATTTATCCTCCTTGAGAGCCTCCTTAAGGAATAGGTTTTGGTATTTTGATAAGACATAGAGATCTTGTATGTGGGTTATGTTCTTGTGAATATATTTTATCAGAATTTGGACAAGGAACAAGGCTTGAGAGGTGTGAGGAGAAGAGGTGGTGAGGGGTGGTATTTATAGTGGAGGAGAGAAGTGTTTTCTCAATATTTAACTTATTAGTTTATTATTTTTATCAAGACAAGTAATTGTGATGATTCTTGAGAATAAATACAGTAATTATATCATGTGAGTTTGAACCAATAGTTCTTACATCATCCATGACTCAATATATAGTGTATTTAAATTATAATGTATAAATACCATAAATTACCGTATTTTACTATTCACTAAAAATTCAAGAATTTCAGAGAAATCTAAAAATTCACCCTAACCATTTTTAAACATGTATAATTAAAAAATGAACACCATTTTTTAAAAATAAATTTCTAAATATGATAAATTTAATTTTTAATTCAAATCATAATTTACTAGAAAAATATACATTTTATAATTAAAATTGCTTTTCTAACACTTTGAAAAAATAATTAAGGTCTCATAAAATTATCTTATAATAATAAGACATAAAAATATTATTTTATGAATAAATTTTATGAAAATATATTTTCTTTTAATTTATAAAATTATTCATAAAATTGTAATTAAATATACATGACCTACAAAAATACCAACACTTAACTAATAATTTATACAATATTTATTTACTTATATGATGATTTAATTATATCATATTGAAACTTATAAGATGGAAGAATTTTATTTATACCTTAATTGGTGATTTTACTATTACATTGGACAATTTACTATTTATAAGGGTCACATTACTATTCTAAAGGTCAAGTTACTATTTCATTGGTATGTGTTCCTTAAATTCTAGAGATACATTTTATTTAACTCATTCTTTAATTATAAAGTTGGTATTGTCTTATACATATAATATTATGTGATTATACAGTAAGAAATAATTATAAGAAGGGAAATACATTGATAAAACATTGGGTCATTTCATTTTACCCCTTATGAAATTTTTCTCTCAAAATTTCGTTTTACATTCTAGGATGAAAACAGCTTTGGGGACTTATCCTTTATCACTTCCTATAGTTCCCATGTTGCATCTTCATAATTATGGTTTCACTTTATTACTTTGACTAGGTGAGTATTCTTGTTGCATAGAACTTTATCTCTATAATCCAAGATCTTCATTGAGATCTCCTTATAAAAAGGACCATTCTAAAACTATACCTCCTCTAAAGATAGTACATGTGAAGGATCTAGTATGTACTTATTTAAGAGGGACACATGGAATACATCATGTACTTTATAAATAGTAGGTGGAAGTTATAGTTGATAGCCCACAACTTTGATGCGATCAATAATCTCGAAGGTGCTGATGTACCTGGTACTTAGCTTTCTTTTCTTCCCAAATATCATAACCTTATTCTGTGGAGATAATCTGAGGAATAACATGTCTCAAACTTTGAACTCAAGGTATCATCAACAATTCTCTGCATAACTCTTTTATCTACTTTGGGATTTCTTGATGTGTTTTTGAATGATTTTCAACTTGTCCACCATTTCTTCAACCATTTTAGGTCCCATCCACTTACTATCATTGACTTCATCCCAGCATATCAGTGTTCTTAACCTTTTACCATAAAGGGATTCATATAAATCCATTTGGATGTTGGATTGGAAACTATTTATGTAAGAGAACTGAACTAGAGGCAGATGTTGGTCTCATACTTCTTTGAATTCCATATAACATGCTCTCAACATGTCTACCAGTGTCTAAATAGTTCGCTCAGATTGACCATTAATTTAAGGATGATAGGAAAAACAAAATTTTAACTCAGTGCTTAGATCATGTTGGAGACTTTTCTATAACTTCAAGGTGAATCTCTGGTCTCAATCAGATAAAATCAATAGTGGTACTCCATGAATCCTTACCATCTATTTGATATATATCCATGTGGGTTGATCTAATGAGAAGTCATATTGAATTTCAATAAAGTGATATGTCTTTTTAAGATGATCCATAATGACCCATATAGAATTATTTCCTATGTATGTCCTTAGAATTCTAGTGACAAAGTCTTTAGTAATATTCTCCCACTTCCTTTTTGGTATGGTTAGTGATTTCATCATCCCCTTATCCTTTTTTCTTTCAGACTTCACATGTTGAAATACCAGGAAGTTTGATGTATACTCAGAAATCTCCTTCTTCATATTTTCCCACCAATAGTTATCTCGTAGATCTAGATACATCTTTGTTCTCGCTAGGAGAATAGAGAAGGTTTAGCTATGTAAATCATTAAAAAACCCCTTCTTTATCTCTGGATTGGATGGTACAAATAATCATGAACTAGATATTACAACTCCTTCCTCATCAATCATGAACTCAGAGGATTTCCCATTTCTAAAAGTTTCCACCCTTTTTAGAATTTCCACATCTTTTCTTTGAGTATCCTTTATTTTCTCTATGATGGATGGTTGAGTAATAATTTGATAAAATATTGATTATTTTCCTCCCTTAATGATTCATATGTCCATCCTCTACATATATAAGAAGATTGGATCCTTCTCAATTCACATCATTTATAAAGACGCATGATCCTTTCTACTTAGAGCATTTGCTACATTATTGCCTTACCGGGATGGTAGTGGATTGAGAAGTAGTAATCCTTGATGATATATAACAATATTTTATAGTGTATATTTATTTCATTATGTGTGAATATTTATATTTGAGACTCTTTTGATCAGTATATATCTCACGCTTCTCCTCATAAAAATAATTCCGCCATATTTTCAACACAAAGATCATGGCTGCCAACTCCGGATCATGTATGGGATAGTTTTTCTCATGAATTTTTAACTGCCTTGAGGCATAGGCTATCACTTTATCATTTTTTATCATTAAACAATCTAATCCATTATTTGAATCATCCCTATACACCACAAAGAGTTCTCCACTTGTTGGGATTGTAAGTACTGGTATATTGATAAGCCTCATTTTAAGATCCTTAATGCTTTCCTCGCATTCATGAGTCTAAAAAACCTTCACCACCTTTCATGTCATATTGGTCATTGGGGTTAATAATCATGATAAATTCTTCACAAATCATTGATAATACCCAATTAGGCCAAGGAAACTATGGATATTTGTTATAAATATTGGCCTAGGCCACTCTTTGATTGCCTTTGTCTTGGAAGGGTCCATAGATATCCCTTTTCTGGGGATAACATGACCTAATAAAAATACTTCCTCCATACAAAACTCATATTTACTATAATTTTAATAAAGTTTATCTCTTCCCAAATTCTTCAACAATGTATTCAAATGCTCCTCATATTCCTCCATGATCTTGGAGTATATTAAAATACCATATATAAAGACTACCACAAATTTGTAAAAGTAATCCCTAAAGACTTTATTCATTAAATACATGAAAATTGTCGAATCATTAGTGAGTCCAAAGTGAACCACTATGAACTCATAGTTTCCATACCTCATTTAAAAGAAATTCCTGGGAATATCTTCCTTACCCGCCTTTAATTAGTGATATCAGGACTGAAGGTCCACCATTGAGAAATAACTGGCCCCACGTAACTGATCGAACAAGTCATTTATCCATTGTAGGGGATACTTGTTCTTTATCATGATTTTATTGAGCTTACAATAATAAATACAGAGGTTCATTGATCCATACATCCTCTTAACTAAGAGGATTGGTTCACCACATGGTGAAGCACTCGGGTGTATAAAACACTTCTTAATAGTCTCCTATAACTACTTATTTAGCTATTCTAACTCTACGGTGGAAAATATATAAGGTGTATTTGATATAGGTAGAGATACAAGAATAATATCAATTGAGAACACAACCTCTTGATCATGAGGATGACCAAGCCACTCTTCTGGGAACACATTAGTGTAATCCCTCACAATGGTCATGTATTTGAGCATGATTCTCTCCTTTGTCTCAATCATTTGAGTTAGATATTCTTGCTCATAAGGTAGTATAATCCACACTTGATACACTTATTATAAAAGAGATTCACCCTCCTTCTTACACTTGAATAGAATTAGAGGATGCTTCAGGATGTTAAGAGTGATCTCCCTTTCCTGATAGTCGATGTTGGATTTGTATAGAGATACCAAATCCATGCCCAATATAGCATCAAACTCCACCAATGGGAGTTTGAAAAGTTTATTTGGGAGGTTTAGTCAATAATATTTAATCAGGGAGGAGTTATATACTTTGGATAGAATAATTTCCCCATTATTAATTCTCATAGATAACTCAATCTTAAAATTTTTAGGTGGTGTTTTTATAGTTATACTAAACATTCTTGATATTAAAGGATGCATAGAACTGAAATAAAATAGTACATTTTCTATTATTGAATGAATAACCAGCATACCTATAACCACCTCATTGTCTATATCCATATCAGTAGTAGTGATAGAATAATCTATATCTTGTTTACTTAGAGGTTTTTGTTTATTTCCTCCAAAAACCATAGGCTTAGGGAATTGGTTTGAAAAATTCCCATGTTCTTAATAGTTGAAACACTTCACTATATCCGGATTATTGATATAAACCTTACTTTATTCCTCCACATTAGTGTAATTCTTCATATCCCTTCGGTAGTTCTCAGCCATATTCCCCATTCTTCAACATTTGAAGTATTTCTTGGTTACCTTTAAACAGTTCCTAGGATGCTTCTTCCTTCAATTTTGACACTTGGGGGTTTAGTATTATTTACACCACGGTATTTGTTTTCTGATCCACCCATTTTAGACTCCATTTTCCTCTTTTTGTCAACAGTCCCATGAGACCACTGAGAGTCTCTGATCATTATTTCAATGTTAAGGTCACAACATATAATCTCTTAAAAGCTATAAATGTCTTAAATCACCAACACTTTTTATAGATATGGATTTAGTCCACTAAAGAAGCAATACAACTTTATTTTTATATTCATGGAAAAGTCAGAGATTCATATAACCTGATAGAATCATCTTATTTTTTATTAACTCCAATTAATTCCCTTTCCATCTTAAGATAAAGGGTTCAGGGAAAATATTTATTGAAAAATATTTTCTTGAAATGTTCTGATTCCATGGAATCAATTTCCACCTTGGATGTTGTGTTCTTGATCATTGTCCACCACTGATCAGCTTCCCCATCAAAATTATAGACCACCAACATATATTTCTTGTCTTTTATGAACTAGAGGATAAATAATATCTTTTTGATGGAGTTAATCCATTGTTCTATGAGGAGGGTATCGAAAGATCAATTAAACATGGGAGGCATTTTTCACATGAAAGATTTAGTGGAAACTTTCCCTTTCCTTGGATAAGGAGGGTGTTCCACACGATTCATGTTATTATTCATAACTTGATCTTGTTGAGAAAGTACTGCTATAAAGTTTTTCGCACCCACTACCATCATATTTGGTATATCAATAAGGAAATCATCACATTCCCTATCACATTGATTGTTAGAACATGTTCTTATATTTCACACCATTAACTAAGAAAAATAAAGTGGAATTATGGAGATTGAATAATTATATAATAAGTATAAAAGAAAACTTTGAAAAAAAGGAAAAAGTTATAAAGGATAATTATATCCTAACTTTTGATTCTCTATGTTTAAATATAGGTTTTCCATGATCTGTTTCCCAACATATATTCTTATGGGATTTTTTTGTTCCCTTAATAATGGTTCATAATGATCTTTTGAATTTACCAAAGCATGTCCCCTAATAGTGTCAAACTAGGTGCACATTAAGGCACATTGTCATGTACCAGGTCACCCCAAGTTAGGCCAGAAACACCTTGTTGGAGTTTTTACTCCTAGGTACATTTGGTCTAGAACCACATCCACTTTTTTTATCTTCATATGGATTTATTTTCTTGATAAAACACTTTATCTATACTTACCAAAATTTAGGGATGTTTTCTTAAACTTAGTATTATCTTTAAGGATATTACTAAAGTTCTTTATTTGAAATATCTAAAAATAACTAGGATTTACTTTGATACCAAATATAGTGACCCTAGACTTTTACACATATCATTACATGATTTTATTCATAATTATACATCATATTGTAAGCCAAGGATCATAAAGTCTAATGTCTTTTAAGATTAAGTACAAAATTAAACATCATAAAAATAACTTTTATTTAATATCCACATTGAGTTCCTAACATCCATTTTTCTCAAACAAATGAATAGGATAGACTGAGGATAACATCAATAAATGGATGAGCTAAAAAGTTCAGCAAGAGAATAATCATAAGAATAAATTTTAGAACATGGGTTTAGAGGCATAACATAATGACATAAAATGGAATGGAATATAAGGAATTTTAATATATAGAACATGAAATCTTATAATAATGGAATAATAGTAATGTGGAAACACCATAAAACAAGACTTTATCATGATTCAAGGCTCATCTCACATAGAGGATCATGAATCAAGGTTAACCACCAAGACCATTTCACATGGAGCAAGAGTCAAGGAAAACCACCAAGATTGTTGCACATAACATTTCATGAGATTAAAATTTACCCAATACATTGGAGAACTATCTAAGAGAACCTATAATAACATGTTCATGAATATGTGTGCCATATAAATAATCATTCAGAAACCGAAAGTTTACCCATGGAAAGAAATAGGTATCTTAATCATGTCATAAATCATAATAAATGGGAATCACATAAAAGTGTCCATTAATGAAAGGAATTAAATAAAAAATGGACATTAATTAAGTATAATAGGCATATATCCTGATAGGTTATTCCAAAATGAAATGATAACATGTAAAAAGAGTATTCAAGAAAATTTATAATTAAAACATTTTAGTGTGGTTTAAGGAAAATATCAAAGATAAATTAAAATAGAAAAAAGAATAACTATTTATATAAAACTATAAGTGAAAATAATAATGTTTTCATAATAAAATGAATGGTTTTATAAAAAAATGGTAGTTTAAAGTAGGTTATAGATTGCACTTGAAAATGGTTAAGAATATGGGAAGTTCCCTTAAAATGGATTATTTATCAGCAAGTATCGAGAAGGGAAGCACCTAAAACATGTATATCCCAAAAGTATGAGGATAAAAATATCTTTGGACATGTAAATAATATTTATAATATTTACATAAACATACAATATAATTTCATTTGGGTAAAAAATAGAGGAAGAGAAACCCGAATTAATAATAAAGGTTCAGGTGGAATCCATTACCTTAAGTCCGAATGTTTTCTTCACTTGATCTTATTATCCTGGATAACCAAATTAGATCCTTTAATTAATAATTCAAGAAAATATTCTAAATTAATTTTATTTATTATCATTTTATTAAGTTATTCTGTGCCATTTTTGATGAGTTATAGTGTTCAATTTCATCATTCGTGAGTGCTCATTTTCTTAGTTTTCACGATCAGTTCGCTTGAATAAGTGTATGTAAGTTCAAGTAAAATGGTAATAGATTTAAAAAAGTGTTATTATATTATATTAATGAACATAAAAAAGATAAAATATTTATAACATTCATTTCATTAAACGGGATGATCATGAATCATTAAATAAAATTTAATGATAATCACTTGGATTAATTTGGCGGTTTTTCGATCACAATAAACTCATTTTGTTCTATAAATTAATATTATCTATAAAAAATTATTACAGAAAATTAAATACATATATTATAATATGTTTCAACCATAAAAATGGTTTCATGACCAGTCTTGAATACAGTAATACAAATTGGAAACCCATCATCCTTGAATGTGATAAATTAACAAATCTCAGATGATGTTTTCATTTTCTTTATAAAAAGATGATAAAAGAGAGATGATGATGAATTATTCCATTATCATAACAACAATAAAGTATATTTAATTTAATAGATTTATCATACCATTTGGATTAGGGGAGTTGAGGAGATAAAAATAAAATAAAGGAACTTGAAAAGAAAATAAAAGAATCGGAAAGAGAAATTTACCTCTTGAATTTATCCTCATTGAGAGCCTTCTTAAGGAAGAGTTTTTGGTATTTTGATGAGACCAAGAGCTCTTGGATGTGGGAAAGGGTCTTGGGAAGTTTTTTTAGTATAATTTGGTAATGGAAAAAGGCTTTAGCGGTGCAAAGAGAAGAGGTGGTGAGGGGTGATATTTATAATGGAGGGGAGGAGTGTTTTCTCAAAATTTAATTCATTAGTTTAATATTTTCCTCAAGATAAGAAATAGTGATAATTATTGAGAATATATATATTAATTATATCATGTGAGTTAAAATAAATGGTTCTTAAATCATCCTTAACTCAATGAATATTTTATTTAACTTATAATGTATACATATCGTAAATTACCATATTTTACTATTCACCCAAAATTCAAGTATTTTAATAAAATCCAAAAAATTATCCATAACCATTTTCGAAAATTTAGAATTCAAAAATGAAATCAATTTTTTAAAAATAATTTTCTAAATATGAGAAATTTAATTTTTAATTAAAATCATAATTTACTTGAAAAATACAAATTTTAAAATTTAAACTACTTTTCTCACACTTTGAAAAATTAATTATGTCTCAGAAAATTATCTTATAATCATAAGACATAAAAATATTATTTTATGAATACATTTTATGAAAAAAAATTCTTTTAATTTATTATATTAAACATAAAATTGTAATTAAATATACATGACTTACAAAAATACCAACACTTAATTAATAATTTTTAAAATATTTATTTAATTATACTATGATATAATTATATCACATTGACACTTATAAGATGGAAAAATTTTATTTATACCTTGATTGGAAATGTTACTATTACATTGGCTGGTTTACGATTCATAAGTGTCACATTACTATTCCAAAGGTCAAGTTACTATTTCATCGGTATGTGTTCTTTAACTTTTAGGGATACCTTTTATTTCACTCATTATTCATTTATAAAGTTTGTATTGTGTTATATATGTAATATTATGTGATTATACTATATGAATAAATTATAAGATGGGAAATCCATTGATAAAACATTGGGTCGTTACATTTATATTTTATAAAAATATAACACTTAAATAATAATTTCTAAAACATTTAATTACTTATACTATGATATAATTATATCATATTTTCATTTATAATATACTTATATTTTATTTATAGTTTCATGGGTGAGGTTAATATTATATTTTCCACATTACTATTCATAATGTTCATATTACTATTCCAAGGGTCAAGTTACTATTCAATTGGTATTGGTTCCTTAATTTCTATAAATACCTCTTTTTTCAGTCATTACTAATTTATAAAGATTTTATTGTGTTCTACATGTGATTTTATGTGATTTATACTATACAAAATAATAATAAGAAAGGATATTACATTGAAAAAATTTAGGTCGTCAAATTCTTTCTCTATTAGAGGTGAGCTGAGGGAATCTGTTGAGTGGGAGGAATAACCAAGTTATGTTAGTCAAAAAATTGATCTAGTATATATTATTGATATGAATTATCATAAAGTTGAAATAAAAGTACATGATGAGTGGTTTAAGTTCTCAGGGTATTTACATCTTGGAAAAGAATACTAAAATTCCAAAGAAGTCAAAGGAGATTATAAAGATCATAAAACTGCTCATATAGGTTCTGCCTTAGCAGAGGATGAAGCTTCATACAAGGGGGAGCCATCCTCAATGTTCTAAATTTATTAGCATTTTCTATCTAGACTTAGATGGATATTATGGAAATGATAATGATAACAACATTCCACAAGAGCATGGTGGACCTTCTATCTTGATTGGTGTTGGGATAGAACCTAAGGGATATTTAATAGATAAAATTGATGATGTGGGTGAATTGTATATATTCCATTTAGATACACCTACTTTACCAAAGTAGGTTGAGGCTATTTTTCCTAGTCCCAAGAGAGTCTCTTCTCTTATTCATGTTATTGCCTTAGTACATTCATATTTCATTAACATAGACGATTTAGAGTATTTTAGAGAAATATTTCATTAAGATTTTAGTGGTATCTTGAGATCACAGGCACCTCCAGTGACTCAATTCAGTGAATTTGATGCTAAAAATCTTTTTGAGTGGGTTGTTTTCCATATTCAGAATAAGATGATATTCAAGCTTCAGGAAGTTGATATTGAAAATCGAAGGTTGGCTAGTGAGATATAATCATAGAGATATATTATGGAGGAGATGAGGACTTACTTATTTACTACCCAGGATACTCTTTTGGAGAGTTTGGAGAGTACGGAGATATTTATTGATATTGCTTCTACATCCAGTGCTCCACCATCTTCTTCCTCTATTGATGCCAAAGTGATAAAATATATAGCTAGAGAGGAGAATCAAGCTATTATGGGTGATATTCACGAATCTCATTAGGAGGATCTTTTCCAAATTCATTAACATAGTGATCATATATATAAATTAGTAAGAGAGTGTTTGAATGAAGCCTAAAGTGATAGGGAAACCATCACCAAGGATATCAAATACTGTATTTACAGAGTATATAAAAATCATGAGTTGAATTTTCACTTCATGTTTTTAGCTAAAAACTTAATAGTGACAGCTATTAATAGGGAGTTTAAGGAAATGGAAGACTAACTCATGGTTATGACCCTCTTCTCAAGTTATTAATTGAATAAAAAGAAAGATTTCTTAAGTATTATGGAGAGAGGTGGAAATATAATCACAGATACTGTGATTCTCACAAAAGACCTTCTTGATTATATCTGGTATTGTGGTGGTTTCACTTGAGGTAATTCACATGTCATATTTCACATCTAATCCATATTCTGATCCTCTACCTCTTCAATATAAACCTTTCATCATGTCTTTATCTGAAGTAGTATGACATCTCAAACCAGTAGTGACCCTAGAGCTACCTTAGACTACCTCAAACTCCTAAACTTCTACCTTAGTGCCTCCTACCTCTAGAAAAGGAAAGTGGTAGTCAAACTTACCTCTTGAGCTGAGAGAGATTCAAATTATACTTAGTCTTTGATTGATATTTAATATTTCCCATGTTTTCCTTTTTAGATGTAATTCAATGACTTATGTATTTCATTAAATCCTCTTTATTCATATTTATCTCTTTGATTTATTCTTTATTATCATATCTTTTTGATAATCCCAAATGGGGGATAAAATATTTAGATGATGTTTACATTTAAAATTCATCTTTTTTATGACTGATTTTATTTTACACACAGTCCATTAAATTCCATGATTTTTTATCATAGAAAGGGAGAGATTATTGGCATATCCTCGTTTTAATGACCATAAATCATTATTATTATGTTTCTAATGAGATTAATGTTTTATTATAGAATATCATTTTATAAATTAAATTTGGATAAGTATTGAAAAGATACAATTTTAGTAAAAATATAATACTAATAGTAAAAATGTGCTACAAATAGTTTAAATGTGTCGTCGTTAGTTCAATCTTGTTACCTCCTGATTTCCTACCATCAGACTCATTCCACCGTTAGATAAAACTATGCTACTATTGGATTCATTCCACCACCAAAATCTTGCTATCATTAGATTGCGCCACCATCATCTCTCTAATACCATCAATAATGAGCTACCACCAACTGTGTTCCACCACTAGTTCAAATGAGCTACCATCATAAATGAGCTACATACAACCATGTTCTACAACTAGTTTAAATAATATACCATAAGAAATGA
The DNA here is from genome assembly GCA_963277665.1 of Viscum album. Taxonomy (NCBI): domain Eukaryota; kingdom Viridiplantae; phylum Streptophyta; class Magnoliopsida; order Santalales; family Viscaceae; genus Viscum; species Viscum album. Next base: position 1,661,990,393 of record OY728135.1, on the reverse strand, counting down.
TCTAATGATAGCCATGTGCTACTGCCAGATGAGATACCATTAGATGATATACTACTAGATAATATATCATTATATGTGATACCACCGGACCTACTATTGTTAGTTCAACCTTGCTACCACCAGGTGTACTACCGTTGGCTTATGTTACCATGAACCATGCTACTATCAGCCTTTCTACCATTTATTTTCTTCCTAATATGAATTTAATGTTTCCAAAAACAATTTTATGGTAAGTTAATATAGTGGATTTATTTAATTATTATTCCTAAATCATTCCATGGATGCATTGAAGTCCAATTAATATTTTACAAGATTTCCTATTCAGTATGAGGATCCAGAAAATCTTTATGATTATTTTTCAATGGATATTTTCACATGTAATTATATATATATTTTAATATGTTACTCATACATGATATTTTCTGAATGCTGTGATATAAATCACTTACATACAGTAATATGAGTGTGAAAGTGTAGAGAATATCAAAGATAAAGTTTCTTTCTCACACTAAATAAAGAAAATACTTTCAGATCATCTTTATATAGAAAGACCAAACTCTATGAAACTCTGTTTTTTTCAAAAAATATATAGAATCAAGTTCTATATACACATAAATCTAAATATATGATTACCCTCAATCATATGAAGAATTATATACCAAGAAAAACTTAATTTATATATCTTTTCATATTTTATCTCTCCATTTTTTCTTTAAATTCCGAGGAGTGTGTTTTATTACTATATATATTTATACACATTGTATTCTGTTCTTGAACTACAGAATATGAGATATTCTCTCAAAACCCTTTTTATCCTTATATCCACGACAACTATAGAAGAGGTCCTTGCATGGTATGTGTTGTATTTCTTCTAATGTATAACTATGGAAGAGGCTTTGATTCTATGCATCTTGTGATTTTTTTGTATACCTGATCCATGTTGTGGATTAAATTATTGTTATATAATCTTATTGAAAACGGGTGATTTCCAAGTGGAGGAGATTAAGTCTTTCCTTGTGACTACACCCCTCATTTACTCTTATATGTGTTTTTGTTTTTTTCTTTATTTCATATCTTAAACTGCATTTTTTAATCTATAAACAAAACAAACTTTTATTGTTATTCTTAACCTATGTTTATATAAAGGATTTTATTAAGTAAATCGATTTCAATTATTAAAGTAACTTTAATATTATTTTAACATATCCCTAATCACGCTTTGAGAAATATTTTAAGACATAAAACATATATTAAATAACATTTTTGATTAACTAGGAATTTTTAATTAAATTAGGGTATTTTATTTTTAATTGTTATAATGGAAATGTATTTAGGAACTCAATTCACCCCCTCTTGAGTTACTCACTCTCACTAAAAAGAATATTCATTTTTCATCTTTTTTAAAGAGAGAAAAAATATTCCGTAACAAGATACCTTTTGAAATACTTTTAAATAACATCAAAATAAACATAAAATTTACTTTACAATTCATTTGTGTCCATATAAAAACATTCAGTAAACATGTGCTTATTGACTTGAACATAAAATCATTTTTAACCCATGAAGAGGGAATTCATATTTCATACATGTAAATCCCTGATTTAATAAATTATGTTTACATTAAGGTGAATAACCATTAATAAAGGAGTGGTTTGGTTATTCATAATAATGGAGTTTCACATGTAAAAGAGAGAAATTCTTAAAATAAATTTGGCATCATGACCATAAACAACATGTTTTAATAAGAAGGAATAATGAAATGGAACGAATGTATCTCATTGGTAACAAACCTTTTTTTATGTAAAGGCATAAGAAAAAAGTTTTTATAAAAGAAAGTAATTCAACCTTTTGATACATACCCAAAACAAGGTACTTAAAAAAGGAAAATAGGAGAATTCCCTTACCTTGAAGTGTAACTTCCTAAATCTTGGAGTGAGAAACCTTCAGATTAAAAAAAATATTCAATATTGAAGAGAGAGAAATGGAAGATAGACTATGGGATGTATATTATGAGAGAAATTTGAATTGGGTGGGGAGAATAGTAATAGGGGTGGGTATTTATAAATGAGGAGGGGTGGTGTTAATGGTTTAAATAATTATTATTTTTCTATTAGGCCAATCAATATTGGGTGACATTAATTCCAACATTTTTGGTTGACAATTAATGAAATAAAAAAACTTTTAATACATAAATGAAAAGTTTTATCACTTAAAAAATCAACCATGAAATTTAGAAAACAAGATTTCGTTGTATTAAAAAAATTTAAAACATAAACATATATTAAGAAATATATATAGGTCCCGCTACACATCACACACCTTCACATATATCTGTATGTATATATATATATATATTAATTTTCATAATTCATATGTGTGAATATATAAATATATATACTTATTTATATACAACAATATATATATTCTTACATGTATACATATAACACACACAAATATATATATATATATATATATTTAACATATATATATAACATATATTTATAACATATAAATTTTAATGAATATATATATTAACATATATATATAAATATTAACATTTATATAACCTTTATATATGTTTAATGTTTATATATATAAATTTACTTATTTATATATTCCTAGATATATATTTTTTTTAACATATATATATATATTTAAAATATTTTAACATACATATAACATATATATATATATATATTTCAATGCTTACATAAGTAATATATAAATATATATTATTTTAATTATTTCCTTTTCTCAAAACATTATCTCTCTCTTATTGTCTCTTTAATTTCCAATGCCTCTCCCATTTCAATGCCACTCTCTCTCTCTCTTCCCACTTCAATTCACACCCATTTCAAAGCCTCTATGATTTACACTCATTAATATTATTATTAAAATCATTTAATATCATCTTATATAAGTATATATATTTATATCTTTATATATAATGAATATAAGAATATATATTGACATATATATCTAGAGCATATATATATATACATTTATACATATATTAAATACCATTTTATAAATCTTTTTTTATATAAACACAATATTAATTTTTTTTATAAAAAACACATAAGTATATGTATATATACATATATGGTCATTATTTCAGTTTACTATATATATATATATATAAATTAACATTATATATATATATATATTATTTATAAGCACCTATATATATATATATATCTCAAATCTTAATTTAAATTATACATATCTAATCATAAATTATTATATTTATATATTATATGAAAAAATATCTAATTATAATTTTAGCCACCTAATTATATGTCATTGTATATTCATTTAAATTAATATTTTATATTACTAGATAAATGTCAAATATAAAATATTTTTATTTCACAAAATATATTTAAAAAATGTATATATTAAGACATATATTTTCATAAAGTATTAATTTTTTTAAAAAAACCTTATAAAATATAGTTTTATGTATAATTATATTATTTCTCAAATAAATTATATACATTTGAATAAACCAGTTCATTACAGTCATGTTCTTAACAAGTGACACTTTGGAAATAATTTAACACTTACTATTTTAAATAGTTTTTAATATCACCATATTATCTCATGTTTTTCCCATTTATGTATAAATTCTTATAATGATTTAGTTTTAGAATTTGATTCCTTCTGCCAAATCAATTTGTTAGAACCATATTGAGGTGAAACTGTTTACACAAATCATAATTTGTGCTACTCACCAAAAATAAAATACAAATATTTTTACACATATCCAAATACATATCATGCATAAGGTACATGAAATTTTCATATAAAGGTTAATAATTATATGAAAAGTTTAACTCCATTATGAGTAATCCAAGAAAAATATATTTCCAACCCCCACCCTTTTAGAACAAGGGATTAGCCTTTAGGATATTAGGAAGTCTGACCAAAAGTTTCTATACTTAGGGATACTTTACTCAAGATAGATTACAATTCATCATGACTATAACACATAATATGTATAAATTATATTTAATAAATAAATTCAAGATAATAATTATAATTAAAAATAAAATTCAATGTATAAGAAAACTAAATATGTTATCATACATAATATGTAACTACATAGATTCATATATGATAATATTAAGAATAAATTTAGTAACTTTAAACTAATACATGCATATATTAACAATATAAAAAAAATTATATGCATGAATAATAAAAAATATAATAATTTTTAAATAAACTAACAATTCACATATTTGAACACGAGGAAAATATTTATGACCAATTCATAATTAAAATATAATTATAAACACTTTTTAATTTCAGCTGTTCATTATCGATATTCCTTAATCTAGAATACAAACACTTTATATTTATTTCATAATATGAACTCTTCATATTATTCACTATATGAAATTTCTCTTTAAGAATATGATATTAAATATAAGCATTTTATATTTCAATTTATATTATGTAAACTATTTAAATAATTTAAATGTAATAAAATTTATATTATTTAAACCTTGATCAAATTAATCATAAAAATATTTTGATATATTCTAAATTATATCCAAACTAAGGCCCTTAATTTGAACAATTAAAATTAAGTATTATTAACTATTCACACTCTTAAAATACAAACACTTTATACATATCCTTTTTTTAATATATAAAAACATTATAAATTACCCTTATGATTTATAAATAAAAACTTTACTTATAAGTCGTAATTAATACCACATAATTAGGAAAAAGGCATTTCATATTTAGCAAGTAATATTAATGAATATTTATTAATAAATTTTTTATTAAAAATTAACTAATTAATTAAAAACAATTTATAATTAAATAATTTATAAACACATTATAAATTATCAAATATACCTAAAATAACTAATAATTATTAATAAAAAAATTATAAATAAGATAACTCAATTCATAATTTAGGTTAAAGAAAAATAAAATTTTCTCAATCAATATAATTTTACGATTCAGAGGATATTATAGGCTAAGATTGATAGGTCACAATGCTTAAATGGTTTAAGAACTATCATTTATATTTTATGGTTGACAACCCTATCATATCCTATGATATAATATCATATTTTATGCTTCATGTCAACATCATAATAGAAATACAATGTTAGATTTTCTTAAAACACATCATAGTTAAATCATAGGATATGATATTTAGAAATTTTTCACTAATCCTAATAAAAAACCATGGGTTTTGTACTAATTCACTACTTATAATATCCCATTTCATAATTCATGGACCAACTGGACAAAACAAATGTTCCAATTGTATTTTATGATATATAGTATGAAATGGAATATGATTTTGAAAAACATCATTTATCAACATGATTTCATAAATAAAATGGCATGGTAGGCTCTAATACCACTAATGGGTTTCCAAGGGATCTAATAATACTTGTTAAATAGTGGAAGTGGTATATAAATTCAAACCCAGATCAAACCATGCAAGATAAATGAACTGATGTACACTGTAAATGAAATTTTCATGTATGCACCTTACACTGAAGCCACTTCTTATGTATACTATATCTATCTTCATCCATAATCATATGTGATTGATGAAGATAACTAAGAGTTATCCAAATTTCATTCTTCCACCAAAGGTATCCACAGGTTTCTCAATCACTTGACATTTAGGTGGGATTCATCTTCTCACTATAGTTTGATAACAACTCATAATGAAAATGTTGAAGATACAGGAAAGATTTGGGTTTGAGGGAGTTTTATCCCAGAATATAAAAGATTCACACCCTTACAATCACATTTTAATTGGCTTTATAAATTCCTCTATGATTCTCCTTTATCAATATTGTATTTACTCATGTGTTATAACACACGGGTAAATTACTTTGAGAATTCATTCAAGGCTTTCATGAATTAATCCAATCATATTAATTTCATTTTTAAAAATTGTTTTTAAATTATAGTGTAACTCCCTAAGTTTTTTAAAAATAATTCTATGTTCAATAGCATATGTGACATGCAACACCAAGTTTTAACAAACCTCAATATACTAATAATACTATTATTTTAACATAACAATTATAAAATTTCTATTAAATTTGGATGATTGAATGGGAATAACCATATTTCAAAAATTAATTATGAAGGATAAATAAAATATATTTATAAATAAGTAAATACTTTTTTTAAATTCTTTCTAGTATTTGAAAATACTTTTTCTAAAAAAATTATTTTTAAAGGTTTTTGTAAAAAAATAAAAATTGAGTTTTCCACGATTATAAAATGTGTTTGAAAAAATTAGATTCATATTTATAAATTAAAATTACAAAATTAAATATGGATGGATATTTTTTATTTTTCTTAAAATATTAATTTTTTAATGAATAGTGAAAAATACTATTTTTTAAAAAAATACCTTTTCGTTTAAATAATTTAAAAAGTTATATTTGGTTTTAAAATGTTTTAAAAGTAAAATTTATTCAATTATGTTATTATTAATCCAATTTAGGTGATTGGAATCAATTTCATGATGAATTATGATATAAAAAATCATTTACTTATGAAATTTTTTTATTTCGAACGCTATTTTTTCCATCGCATTTGTGGGATTAATTTTAAATTAAATCATACCATTTATATTAATTTAATTTAGAAAAATTTATCAAATATTTGGAATCATAATAATTAATTTTATATAATAATTTGTACTTAATTTTTGGTCATAAGGAATTGTAAAAATAGTAAAAATTAATTACTATGATTAATGTTAAAACCATTTTACCAGGGGTTAGACTAAAGAGGTAAAGGAAGAACCAGGTTTAGAACATGTTTATTTTGAATGGTGGATGTTTGTTTGACCATATAAACCCTCATATCCATTTTTATCAATTTTGGAGAACATTTACTTAGAGTGACTTCCTATTATAGAATAGTTTTGGGTATTTATAAAAATGCCACTCCCTCTCACTTATAAAAGGGAACCTTCTCTCCTCTCATTTCCACTAATAAAAATCCCTTTAGTTTGTATAATACAGTAAAAAATGTCTTCCTTACTCCCCTTCACACATATTAGAGTCCTTTTTTTATCATAAATACAATATAGGGATAATTTAGTTGCAATCCTAAAGAGGTGGTACGAAGAATAGGTATCGTTCTTAACCGAGTATGTCTATTTTATTTCTTCTTACACATCATTAAAATATTATTAAACCATGATTATATAATATAAAAAAAATATAAAATATAATATTATATTATTATGATAATTTAATACCCTAAATCATTCTCTACTTCAATCAAATGAGAAACAAAACCATCATTTGTGTGTGTGGAGGACTACCACCTTGCTAGCCAATATAATTAATTATCCATAATCACCAATAATGGATGTCAAATATGATATATTTAATAATTATATAAACAAATATATTATATTAATTATATATTAATCATTTTCAAGAAGTAATATATCATATACCTTTTTACCTTACCATCTATTGAAGAATGATAACGTCGTTCATGTGTATAACGGACTACCACCTCGCAAAGCGATGTGACTCATTTTTTATTACCCCATCACATGTATGTAATATTTAATTTTATTTAAATAAATAATATGATATTTATGATAGGATTTTCATTCTTTGAAGATAAAATAACACTTACCTTCTTTCCATTATGATCATTGGAAAATGGAAATGTTACACATACCTACGTACGACCTATTGTCTGCATGATTATGACATAGTTTAATTTTCATAACCACAACTCATTATTATTTTTAAAAGTATAATATATTTATAAAAATGATAATTGTGTCGTTATTATTATTCTTGAGATAATGAAATAATAATATCTGTGTTCTTATTCAACTTTGCAATGTGATTTTTGACATGTGACCGAACATCATAAAAACATATGAATTGAACCTAAATGATTAAGTAATCGAATATGACATAATAGTGAATAAAATAAAAGGAATAATAAAATTTATTTTTTATAAAATTAAATAATTAATATAATTCTATTATTCAAGAAGATAAATAATGAAAATGAAGAAAGAGGCTCAAGGTAAATGATCTCTCTAAACCACCCTTGTCTTCGGGTTATAACCACTATCTCTCTAACTATATTTGTCTCTCTATAATATTATAGAATGATTATAAATTATATATAGGTCTCTTATATATATACCTAGTTCACCCCCCATAATTTTATGGGCCAATACATACCTTATGACCATTTCTAAAATTCCTTCCATAATGAATATCTTTTGATTAAGATATGAGGAAAGATTATGCAACCCATTTTCTTTCCATGGGTAATTATTAGATTTATGCCTTATGATTTATTTCCTTATATAGAATACATATGCATGTACATGGTATAAATATGAAATGGGGACCCAAAATTCTATATTTATCTAATGAATTAGGTAATGTTTTTGTCTCACGATACATCATGTATGGGATTATGGAGTGAACCTAATCCATTATTGGACTCTACCCACCATGAGATGTGGTCTTGATGGTTATCCTTGAATCATGATTTTGTCATGTTTTAAGTTTATGTCACATTTCCGATTTTACCTTGATCATATGATACCTTTTTTCATTATTTCATTCTTATATGTGATTACTCATGATTATTTTCTTTTATAATATCATGTTATACTTTTGATTAACATGTTATATTTATTTATCAGGTTTATTAATTTACTAGGATTTTTAGTTCACCTATTTATTTTTGTATTTTACTTGGTTATAAAATTTAGTTTAAGATATTAAAATCGATTTAAGAGTTCATTATAGAGAATAAAATATGGAATTCAAGTTTAGTTCCCCTTTGATATATCATGAACCTAATCTTCTAAATACACTAGGCCTCACGATATTTTTTTTGTATTAATGAATTTTTATGTTAAAAATCATGTAATAATTTTTGCAAAAGGATTGGGTAGCTATGTTTTGTATTATAAGAAAGGTTTAGTTAAACTTTAAAAACTAGGGTGTGAAAACATTAGTTAGAACCCTAAGGGTAATTCTAAGGATAAGTCTATGTATAGGAAAAAATCATGGAATTTTGGTCAAGGATAGAGAGAGTGGGGTTTTGAAAATTATTTCTCTATCCGGATACTACAAGTGGATGTGGATATAGAATAATTGTGCCTAGGGGTAATAAATATAAAAAGGTAGCATTGATCTTAACTCGATCATCACCTGGTGAACTATAATGTGGCTTACTGCACACCTTGTTCGACTCTCCTGGAGGATCTTTTTTGGAAATTCGCAAAACTCTTTTTGAACCATTATGAAGGGATTGAATAAATTATTAGTTTAGAATACCTAATATGGAAATTACTATGTAAAAACATTATTGAAACCTAGATACTCATAAATTAGGATATAATTATCATTTACAATTTATTCCTCCCAGGTCTATATGTTTCCATTTGTACATTCATTAGTTAATATATTCTCATCTTGTTTTTATTATTTCAATTAATGATGGTAAATAAGAGATACCATGCCAATAAATAACATGATAGGAAATTTTATGATTTAAAAAATGATATTCCTATTCTTATTATAGTGGGAGATGAGAAAATCATGGTATTAATTGCTCAACAAGATCATGTTATGAATAATAACAATAATCCTGAAGAATTCCATACTCTCATAATAAATAAAAATTTATAATTTAGAGATTTATGTGACAAAGGCCTCCATATTTTAATGGATATTCTAATTATTCAATCATAGTACAATGTATCAAATTCATTGAAAATATCTTCTCTATCCAACAATGTTATGTTTAAGATTAGTTTTTGCTGACTATTTATTGTATAGAGGGAGAATCCGATCAATAGTGGACATTGGAAAAAAATATGACTCTTGAGGAAGAGATCAAAGTGATGGAGTGGAATGAATTATTGAAAATGTTTTTCAAAAAATATTTTCCTTGCACTCTCTAACTTAAAATAGGGAAGGATTTTGTTTGTCTCAATAAAAATGATGGAGAATCTATCAGGGAATATGAAGTAAACTTCATAATACTTGCATGATACACCTCTATCTTTATCATTTCACCTAAAAGTAAATTTTACTGCTTATATGGAGGGGTAAAGATGATGTTGAGAAAATATTTGGCAATTCAAGACATCAATATTTATGAGAAAATTTTATGATGATCCCTCAAAATCGAAATGGATATCAGTGAATCTCATAGTTCTCATGGGGATAAGAAGAAAAAAAATTATGTTTAATTTTTGTGGTATGATATAGAAATATAATGGTGGTACGAAAGTACAATATCCAACTTTTCAAAAGTGTGGGAAGAAGAATCATGAAAATGTCCTTAAGGGGACAAGGGAGTGATTTATTTGTGGGAAAAAAGGGAAACTAGATTGGGATTATTGATGAGATAAACCCACCAATAATATAGAAGAAATGAATTCTCTATCCAAACCTAAGACTTTTGTCCAATGTTACAAATTCAAGGAATAAGAACACTATGCGAACTAGTACACTAAGCCAAGGGTTGTTGATGACAACTTATGATAATAACCTCTAAGGACTAGAGAAAAAAAGTGAGTTTACACCATCACAACTATAGAGGTGGATCCAGAAATTGAAGTGGTGAAAGGAACACTAGTTATGTATTCAGGAATAAAAAACATACTTTTTAATTTTGTTTCTACATGTTCTTTCATATCATGCAAGTTTTCAACAAGTACCTCAAAACATGGATGTTGAGTTATCAATGAAGACAAATAATGTGTCAATTATTGTATCCCAAGATTATAAATCATCCCCTATCCATATTTGTGGGTTTAACTTCCTAAAAAACATTTTGATACACACTTTAGTATAATTTTATTCTGTTATAGGCATGGATTGTATTTCCTTATTTAGAGCCAACATAAAATGTCAAGAGATGGAAATCAACCTCTATATCATGAATCACCCTCTAATTCTAAACAAGTGAAAAGTAGGGGGTGAATTTTCTTGGGTTTCATCATTTGAATCATGGATATTTTTTCCTTCTAAGTAAGTTTATCTTTGTCAAATTATTAAGACTAAGGAAAAGATCTTGCTTGATGACATGACCATTGTGATGGATTATATCGATGTATTCCCTGAAGAGTTTTCTGGTCTTCCTCCTAGCCAAGAGGTAGAATTTTCAATCAAGATTATAATTTTATCCTTTTAAATGTCAAATAATCTATATATAATTGCCATTTTTGAACCTGAGTAGATTAAGAAAAAACTAAAATAGAATTAATATAAAGGTTTATATGCTCACATACTTCACTATGGGGTGCACCGACCTTCTTTTTCAAGAAGAAGGATGGGTTAATATGAATTTACATTGATTATCATGAGCTCAAGAAGATCATGATAAAGAACAAGTATCCTATACCATGTATTTATTACTTATTTGATTAGCTATGTAGATCCTAGTATTTCTCTAAAGTGGAACGTTGATTGGGATATCACCAATTACGGGTGAAAAAGGAAGACATTCTAAAAATTTTCTTTCAAATAAGGTATGAACACTATTATTTCATAGTGATTTATTTTAGAGTCACTAATTCTAAAAAAATATTTATGGAATTAATGAATAGTGTATTTATAGTTTATTTTGAAAAAACTGTGGTAGAGTGTACAAATGATCGTCTAATTTACTCTAAAATCAAGGAGGATCATGAGGTGTAACACCCGAGAATTTTATGAGAAATATTTTTTTTATGTTATATAAATCATCAAAGGAATCTTTCACTGCACACAACACTATCTTGGCTTGCTTTACACGCAACCACGACCTTCCTCGATAGCTTGCGTCGTACACAATACCGAGTTTCACAAAACAACAATATATTATAATATTATAAACTAGCCGTTATGAATAGTATTAACTGAATTTTGAATTTTATAACATTTTAATTCATCTTATACATTTTCTAGAATGAGGTGTGAAAACAAAATCAGTTTTTTTAGATAAAAGAAGTATTTTAAAAAAAATGCAGTTTTACCGCCTTTTGATGGCGTACCCACATTAAATCTAGTTTTTGACAAGTTTATAAGTTCAATTTGACAAAATAAAATTCTTATTTAGAATCAGGATATAAAAATTTACTTTGGATAAATTTTTCATATTATTCTGATAACATTCATATTTTAATGAATAGTAGAAACACGCTATATTTTAATTAAAAACAACTTTTTTCATCGCAATAATTTATATGGTTAAATTATAATATTGAATGTTTTTAAAGTATAAATAGAATATATTTTTACCATTTAATATAATGTATGTCATTATCATTAATTTTACATTGAATTCATAGGTAAAAACATTTCAATCATTGGCAATGTTTTAACTTTTAAAACCCGTTTGCTTAACAACGAGATTAATTTTAAATTAATTACTGAAACTTCTGTGTTCTGAATTTTGAAAAAAGGATTCCATATTTAGAATCAGTGGGTCCAAATTATGTTAATAGGTTACTTTTTTTGATATTATGAATAGTAACTACGGTAATTTTTATTTACTACGGTTAAAGGTAAATAAGGTAATTCAAGGTTAAAATAATATTATTATAATTCAAAATTACCTTGAAACTTGTCCTAAACTTATTGGATGAGTATTGTCCTACAATGGGTATCCTTGGGTAGATTTTGGGACCCCATTGAATCACTTGGTAGTGATAATGACAATTTGGATTAATTAATTTAATGTAAAGACAAAATCGACATTAACAAAAATCTTTTTGAAATTAATTTTTATAATGGGTTATATAAATTATATTTTCGACTATAAATATTCATTAGAAAGGTAAAAATATTTCCTACATAATGATATTTATTTTAAAATTTTTATACACCAAATAAATTAAATTATTTTTGACACAATAATGATGAAGTATTTACCTCATTAATAAATAATTTAAATAAATAAGATTATAATGATTAAAATATTTTCCAAAAAATATATAATTATGATTGGATGATTTTATTTTCACCATGAGTCATCTTATCTTCAACGTTAATGATTTTTGGACCTTTTGAAACCGAAGATAAGTTTATAATAAAATAATATTTCCACACTTTCCAAAGGTGCCCCTCAGCTCCTTTATAAAAGGGATCCTCCTCTCTCTCTTACTCACACCAATTTTAGCCTTCAAGCTTGGCCAACCCCTGACCATTTCACTTTACCACTTCCTTAGAAACCTACTAGAGGTACTGGTCTTCTCAAAAGACTAACTCTAGTGCCTTAAGAGAAAGTTTAAAGGAGGCACTTCGAGAAAGAGGTAATATCTTCTACCGTTTTCGTCAAGTTCCATTCTTCTTCTACTCCCTCTTCCTTAGTTGTTTAATTATGAGGTAATAACATCAGTATCTATAATATACTGATATGATATTATAAATATTAAACAACTCTATTTCACCTCTTATCCATCCTACGAAAAATGAAATCACCGCGCGTGCGTACGTACGGAATACCGTCTCCACGCCGTGGTGTAATCTGTTTTCCACCACCACCTTAATTGGATGGGAATAATGGTGTAAATAATAACTATATATGATTATTTTAAATTGATATTGATTCGTAAATAGTATACATACACTTCAATACAATTCCATGATCATGGGAACGATATCATCGTTCGTGCGTACGTACGGCCTACCGTCTCCATGATGTGATGTGATTCGTTCTATATGATCTTCATTGAATAATAATTATATAAATGCATTGAATTAATTAATATGATATATATTACACTAATACCATTCTGTAAATGATGTATCTATATCCTATAAATAGGAATAAGAATTTATTTGACAAAACACGCATAAGAACAAAAGGTAATAAAGACCCGAATAACAAGTAGTAATGAAATATTACTAATAAGAAGCTAAGAATATGACCATATATGATATAATAACATTAAGTATGATTCTGTAATAAGTCAATAACATTATTTAAATCATTATACAGGAGGTTCGGACACTTACAAAGCATATCAGACCTAAGGTAAGGGAAAATATCACAATCTCATTTTTATCCGAGATTGTTTATACTTTGGTATTTACTGGGGTGTATTTTATCATCCACATCCATGTTTCCTCAATATGTAATATTTATATCCTTCTACAATTGTTTATATCCAATTTTACCCTTCGTTGAGTTTTTTGTAAAAGATATGAAAGGAATCTTTTGTCGTTTTTCATACGAGGTACTTTTTGACTTTTCCGACAAAAGTACGAGAAGAATGTTTTTTTAAGTTATACAACATGAATGGATTTTTAAAACCTTATTTCAAAGAAGATTCCTTTACAAGTTTTCAGGTTTATTTTTAATCAAATTCTTTTAGTTTATAATTTTATGACATGTTAAGAAAGGAAAAGTGTTTTTGAAGTAGAAAGGATATTTTCCTCAAGAATGGAGTTCAAGTGTTTTATCAAAATTATTTTCCATCTAAGATAATATAGGGTTCTGTTTCTATCACCAGTGTTACATTGATTTAATTATGTTGTGATGGAATTATTTTATTTAATTCCTTTATCTTATATGAATTTTTTTATGATGTCATGATGTTTGAGATTCCCATTTTTATTACATGGGTTATGCTATGATGTATGGTTTATGATTTTGTGGCACACATAAGAATGGTATCATTATGAGATGGGTGGGACCAATATCTCCCTCCAATGCATTGGGTAAATATTTCATATCTCTTGAGATATACATGGCTGGAATGGCAGGTTAAACTGGTTCAGTGAAACAGGACTGAAACGAGGAGTGAACTCAGTTCAGAAATGGAATTTGTCCACTAAGATAGTCTTGGCAATGAGTCTTGACTAATAAGAAATTATTCTCTATGATTATGTGTGTATTCCATAAAGGTTCATGTTTTACGTTATGGTTATTGGGATTACATTTCACTACTATGATTTATCCCATGTTATGAAATTATGATCTCTTTTGCAGGTTAAGATTTCGAAAAGTTATGTTCTTGTGTATATGATGTGATTGATATTTCTTTTGTTTACCCTTACTGAGAATTTGAGCTCACCCTTTTGTATGTTTTCTTTCCCCAGGACAGGAAGAAGGTTATTAAGTAGGATATTCCAAAAGGGACTCTAGATATGATGAAATAAATGGGAGGCAAAGTAGATGCTTTATAAATCAGTTGTTTATGTTTCCCAGTTTCTAAAGACTCTATACCTATACGGTCCTTTCATGGTTTTTTTATATGTTGTAATAAGTGTACTTCAATTTTGAAGTACTAACAATGTATGTAAATATGGGTCGTTATAGTTGGTATCAAAGGAAAGGTATATTCAACCTTTGGAAACTAGGATGTGAAAGCCTTAGTAAGAATCCTAAGGATAAGTCTAAGCATAGAACATAATCTCAGTGTTTTAGAAATGGCCATGAAAAACCTAGGATAAGACCTTAAGTGTGAAATTTTATTCTTGATTATGTGGTTTTCCTATTATCATTAGTGTTTCTCACACTATTCTTCTTGGTTTTAGTCAATGGATGGAACCCAAAGAAACCGTGTTAATGTGGAATGCGACGGTCAATGCAATGATTGTCCCCCTGAGCAACCAAATGATATGGGAGCTGGAATGCAAAATCTTGTAGCCATGCTCACACAACTTTCTCAAGCTATGAATCATGCAGGACATCCAAATGAGAAAAGGAAGGAGCAACATTCGGTTGAATCCTTCATGAGGCAGCGTCCAACTTCATTCAGTGGGTCTTCTGATCCATTAGTGGATGAACAATGGATCAGTACCATTGAAAAGATATTTTCAGTTCTTCAATGTTCTGAACACGATAAAGTCATCTTAGCAGTGTATCTTTTGGAAGGTGATGCTGATCAATGGTGGAATATTATTAAGAATATGAGTCAAAGGGATGAAATTGAGTCCATGGAATGGGATGAGTTCAAGAACTTATTTTTCAATAAGTATTTCCCTCATATTCTTCGAACAAAGATGGAGAAGGAGTTTCTTGAACTGAAGCAAAAGGATGACGAATCCATTGGTACCTACGAAGCAAATTTTACAAGACTTGAAAGGTATGATTCCAGAATTATTATCCAACCTGAGAGTAAGATCGATCGATTCTTTAGTGGCTTAAAACTAAGTCTTCGAAGGGTGTTATCCATAAGGGACTTCAATAGCTACGAGGAAATCATTCGATGTGCTCTCAAAGTTGAGATGGAGATTGGAGTAACCCATCAGTCATATGGGTTTGATAAGAAGAGGAAAATGGAATTCAAAGGAAAATCTAAAGACCACACTGAAAAGAGGATGAGTTTTCCATTATTCTCAAAGTGTGGAAAGAAACATGGAGTAAATTTTCTTAAGGGGACAAGAAAATGTTATATGTGTGGAAAAGAAGGTCATCGGGAAATTGAATGTTGAAATAATGGGAAGAAGATGTCTAATGATGAAAACAAAGGGATACACATAATGAACCTACTACACTTCAATGTTTCAAATGCAAGGAGATGGGGAATTATGCCAATCAATGGCCAAATCCAAGGGTTGATAATGATGATTGACATCAAAAAAATCTTAAGGCCAAAGACAAAAGAAAGTCACATGAAATTACTATCGGCGATGTGGAGTACGACAACGAAGTGGTGAGAGGTACACTTACCATCCACTCTAAAGTAGAAAATGTTTTATTTGATTCTGGATCCACCCACTCTTTTATTTCTAAATAATTTTCTAAGGGTATCGCCGTATTACATCAACAATTAGATATTGAGTTGGCTTTGACAACTCCTAATGGCACACCAGTCGCATCAAAAGTTTACAATTCTTCTCTGATTGAAGTTTGTGGGAAAGTGTTTCCTACAAATCTTGTGATCCTTCCTATAATAGAATTTGATGTGATTCTTGGCATGGATTGGATTTCTTTATATGGAGTTCATATCAATTTCCAAATAAGGGAAGTCACATTTCATATTCCAGATCAATCTATGATCGTCTATCGACGCAAGGATGAACATAACCTTCCAGTGGAAATTTAATCCATCTTATGGGTCTTGATTCCACTAAATGAAAGTTATTTATCTCAAATGGTTGGAGAGAAACTCACGATTAATAATATTCCCATTGTACATGATTTTGATGATGTCTTTCTGGAGGAATTACTGAGTCTTTCACCAAATCGTGAAGTTGAGTTTTCAATAGAACTCGTACCGGGTGATTTTCCTATTTCAAAGACACCATATAGAATGGCCCCAATTGAGTTGCAGGAATTGAAGAAGAAACTCCAAGAGATTCTTGATAAAGGATTCATACGCCCTATTGTGTCACCTTAGAAAGCACCTGTTCTGTTTGTTATGAATAAATATGGATCAATGAGACTCTGCATTGATTATCGAGAACTTAACAAGATCACTGTTAAGAAAAAATATCCTCTCCCACGCATTGATGACCTATTTGACCAACTACGCGGAGCTCAATACTTTTCCAAGATTGATCTTCGTTCAGGGTATCATCAATTAAGGGTCAAAAGGGAGGATATACCAAAGACGGCTTTCTGTACAAGGTATGGACACTATGGATTTATAGTGATGCCATTTGGTCTTACTAATGCCCCTGCTATCTTCATGGATCAGATGAATAGGATCTTTAGAGACTATCTTGATCAGTTTGTGGTAGTCTTTATAGATGATATTCTTGTCTATTCAAAGAGAAAGGAAGAACATTAAGATCACTTGAGAATTGTATTAAAGACCCTGAGAAAGGAGAATCTTTATGCCAAATTTACCAAGTGTAAATTTTGGCTTCAAAAAGTAGCATTTTTGAGTCACATAATCTCAAAAAAGGGGATATCTGTGGATCTAGAAAAAATAGAGGTTATCGAAAGATGGTCGAGACCAAAAATAGTAACTTAGATCTGAAGTTTTCTTGTTTGGATGGATATTATCGACGTTTTGTGAAAGCTTTTTCACGATTATCTAATCCACTCACCAAGTTGACTCAGAAAGGAGTTAAGTTTGTTTGGATGGAGGAATGTGAAGAGAATTTCAAGGAGTTGAAAAGAAGGTTATCCAGTGCACCTGTACTCACACTTCCTTGTAGTGGAGAAAGGTTTGTGATCTATAGTGATGCATCCAAGAAGGGTTTGGGGTGTGTTCTTATGAAAAACGATATGGTGATAGCTTATGCCTCACGACAGTTGAAAATACATGAGCAAAATTACCCAACTCATGATTTGGAGTTAGCTGTGGTAATCTTCGTATTAAAGATTTGGAGGCATTATCTTTATGGAGAAAAGTGTGACATTTATACTGATCATAAAAGTTTAAAGTATGTTTTCACACAAAAGGATCTGAATATGCGCCAAAGAAGATGGTTGGAGCTGATTAAGGATTACGACTGCTCAATTCATTACCACCCTGAGAAAGAAAACAAGGTGGCAGATTCATTAAGTCTACAAGACCATGCTAGCTTATCCATGATGAGGATAACAAAAGATCCAATATTTATGGATTTACAAAGGATGGATCTTCGAATTATAATGGAAGGGGAAAAAACGTATCTTTCTCAAATGAATGTTCAACCATCTATACATGTAATGATTAAATAGGCACAGAAAGAAGATGCCGAGTTACAAAAGAAGGTGAGAAATGTTCTTGAATTCAACCTTGATTGTGATAGGATAATAATGTTCTGGAATCGAGTTTGTGTTCCTCCCATCCCCGAATTAAAGAAGGAGCTGCTGGATGAGGCTCACAGTTCTTCATTCTCTATTCATCCTGGAAGCACGAAGATGTATAGGGACCTGAAAGAGTACTTCTGGTGGGATGGCATGAAAAGAGATGTTGCTGAATATGTCTCTCGATGCTTGGTTTGTCAGCAAGTTAAATCTGATAGATAGAAGTCTAAGGGAATGTTTAAACCATTACCCATACCTGAATGGAAATGGGAAAAACATCACTATGGACTTTGTCACCGGACTACCTAAAACATCCAAAGGCAATAATGCTATCTGGGTTATAGTTGATCGTCTTACGAAGTCGGCACACTTCATTGCTATTAGAGAAGCTTTTTCTCTTGATCAGCTTGCCAGGATATATGTAAAGGAAGTGGTAAGATTGCATGGAGTACCACTTTCCATTATATCTGATTGGGATTCGAGGTTTACCTCAAAGTTCTGGCGAAGTCTTCAGCATAGTCTGGATACAGAGTTGAGTTTTAGCGCTGCTTATCATCCTCAGACAGACGGTCAGTCTGAGAGTACAATTCAAACTTTAGAATATATGTTGAGAGCTTGCTCTATAGATTTCAAAGGTGGTTGGGATCAACACTTAAATCTGGTGGAATTTTCTTATAATAATATCTTTCACTCCAGTATTCAGATGGCTCCTTATGAAGATCTATATGGAAAGAAATGCAGGACTCCAACTTGCTGGGATGAAGTTGGGGAAAGAAAGCTATTAGGACCTGATCTTGTTGATGAAATGGCAGAAAAGGTCAGATCTATTCAACAACACATAAGAGCAGCTCGGAGTTGACAACAAAGTTATACCGACAACCGAAGAAAAGACTTAGAGTTTCAAGTGGGTGATAAAATGTTCTTAGCGAATATCTCCCTAGAAGAGGGTCATGAGATTTGGAAAAAAGGGAAAGTTGAGCCCTAGATATATCAGTCCTTTTCAAATTCTGGATCATGTTGGGAAGGTAGCCTACCGATTGGCGCTTCCACCGAATCTCTCTCAAGTTTACGATGTGTTCCATGTATCTCTCCTGAGAAAGTACATACTTGACCCTTCACATCTACTCAGCTCAGAAGTTGTACCGCTGGAACAAGATCTTTCTTATGAAGAACAGCCGATAAAGATTCTGGATTGTAGCGAAAAAGTCCTACGGAACAAGACCTCTCACTTGGTGAAAGTTTTATGGAGGAACCACCAATTAGAATAAGCTACATGGGAACTTGAGGATATGATGAGGGAGAGGTATCCTCATCTGTTTGTTACAAAGTGACGAATTTCGAGGGAGAAATACATTTTAAGGGGGGTAGAATGTAACACCCGAGACTTTTATGAGAAATATTTTGTTTTTATGTTATATAAATCATCAAAGGAATCTTTCACTGCACAAAACACTAGCTTGACTTTCTTTACACGCAACCACGACCATCCTCGATAGCTTGTGCCGTACGCAATACCGAGTTTCACTAAACAACGATATATTATAATATTATAAACCAGTCGTTATGAATAGTATTAATTGAATTTTGAATTTTATAACATTTTAATTCATCTTATACATTTTCTAGAATGAGGTATGAAAACAAAATCAGTTTTTTTGGATAAAAGAAGTATTTTTCAAAAAATGCAATTTTACCGCCTTTTGATGGCACACCCACATTAAATCAAGTTTTTGACAAGTTTATAAGTTCAATTTGACAAAATAAAATTCTTCTTTTGAATCAGGATATAAAAAATTACTTTGGATAAATTTTTCATATTATTCTGATAACTTTCATATTTTATTGAATAGTACAAACATGCTATATTTTAATTAAAAACAACTTTTTTCATCGCAATACATTATATGGTTAAATTATAATATTGAATGTTTTTAAAGTATATATAGAATATATTTTTACCATTTAATATAATTTATGTCATTAGAATTAATTTTACATTTAATTCATAGGTAAAAATATTTCAATCTTTGGCAATGTTTTAACTTTTAAAACCCGTTTGCTTAACAACGAGATTAATTTTAAATTAATTACTGCAACTTCTGTGTTTTGAATTTTGAAAAATGGATTCCATATTTGGAATCAGTGGGTCCAAATTATGTTAATAGGTTACTTTTTTTTGATATTATGAATAGTAACTACGGTAATTTTTATTTACTACGGTTAAAGGTAAATAAGGTAATTCAAGGTTAAAAGAATATTATAATAATTCAAAATTACCTTGACACTTGTCCTAACCTTATTGGATGAGTAGTGGCCGACCATGGATATCCTTGGGTCGATTTTGGGACCCCATTGAGCCACTTGGTAGTGATAATGACAATTTGGATTAATTAATTTAATGTAAAGACAAGATTGACATTAACAAAAATCTTTTAGTAATTAATTTTTATAAGGGGTTATATAAATTATCTTTTCGACTATAAATATTCATTAAAAATATAAAAATATTTCCTACATATTGATATTTTTTTATAGTTTTTAGACACCAAATAAATTAAATTATTTATGACACAATAATGATGAAGTATTTACCTCATTAATAAATGATTTAAATAAATAAGATTATAATGATTAAAATATTTAAAAAAAACATTTCCAATTCTGATTGGATGATTTTATTTCTACCATTAGTCATATTATCTTCATATTTAATGATTTTTTGACCTTTTGAAACTGAAGATAAGTTTATAATAAAATAATATTTCCACACTTTCCAAAGGTGCCCCTCTCCTCCATTATAAAAGGGCACCTCCTCCCTCTCTTCCTCACACCAATTTGAGCCTTAAAGATCGGTCAACCCCTGCCCATTTCACTTCCCCACTTCCTTAGAAACCTACTAGAGGTACTGGTCTTCTCAAAAGACCAACTCTAGTGCCTTAAGAGAAAGTTTAAAGGAGGCACTTCGAGAAAGAGGTAATATCTTCTACCGTTTTCTTCAAGTTCCATTATTCTTTTACTCCCTCTTCTTTAGTTGTTTAATTATGAGGTAATAACATCAGTATCCCTCATATACTGATATTTTATTCTAAATATTAAACAACTCTATTTCACCTCTTATCCATCCTGCGGAAAATGAAATCACTACGCGTGCGTATGTACGGAATACCGTCTCCACGCCGTGGTGTAATCTGTTTTCCACCACCACCTTACTTGGATGGGTATAATGGTGTAAATAATAACTATATATGATTATTGTAAAGTGATATTGATTCTTAAATAGTATAAATACACTTCAATACAATTCCATGATCATGGGAACGATATCATCACTCGTGCGTACGTACGGCCTACCGTCTCCACGATGTGATGTGACTCGTTCTATATGATCTACATTGAATAATGATTATATAAATGAATTGAATGAATTAATATGATATATATTACACTAATACCATTCTGTAAATGATGTATCTATATCCTATAAAGAGGAATACGAATTTATTCGATAAAACACGCATAAGAACAAAAGGTAATAAACACCCGAATAACAAGTAGTAATGAAATATTACTAATAAGAAGCTAAGAATATTACCATATATGATATCATAACAACAATTATGATTCTGTAATAAGTCAATAACATTATTTAAATCATTAAGTAGGAGGTTCGGACACTTATAAAGCATATCAGACCTAAGGTAAGGGAAAATATCACAATCTCATTTTAATTTGAGATTGTTTATACTTTGGTATTTACTGGGGTGTATTTTATCATCCAAATCCATGTTTCCTCAATATGTAATATTTATATCCTTCTACAATTGGTTATATCCAATTTTACCCTTCGGGGTGTTTTTAGTAAAAGATATGAAAGGAATCTTTTGTTGTTTTTCATATGAGGTACTTTTTGACTTTTCCGACAAAAGTACGAGAAGAATGTTTTTTTAACTTATACAGCATGAATGGATTTTTAAAACATTATTTCCAAGAATCTTACTTTACAATGTTTCATGTTTATTTTTAATCAACTTATTTTAGTTTATAATTGTATGACATGTTATGAAAGGAAACGTTTTTTTTAAGTAGAAAGGATATTTTCCTCAAGAATGGTGTTCAAGTGTTTTATCAAAATTATTTTCCATCTAAGATAATATAGGGTTCTGTTTCTATAACTATTATCACATTGATTTAATTATGTTGTGATGGAATTATTTTTATGAATTCCTTTATCTTATATGAATTGTTTTATGATGTCATGATGTTTAAGATTCCCATTTTTATTGCATGGGTTATGCTATGATGTATGGTTTATGATTTTGTGGCACACATAAGAATGGTATCATTATGAAATGGGTGGAACCTATATCTCCCTCCAATGCATTGGGTAAAGATTTTATATCTCATGAGATAGACATGGCTGGAATGGCAGGTTAAACCGGTTTAGTGAAACAGGACTGAAACGAGGAGTGAACTCGGTTTAGAAATGGACTTTGTCCACTAAGATAGTCTTGGAAATGAGTCTTGACTAATAAGAAATGATTCTCTATGATTATGTGTGTATGCCACAAAGTTTCATGTTTTAAGTTATGATTATTGGGATTACATTTCACTACTATGATTTATCCCATGTTATGAAATTATGATCTCTTTTACAGGTTAAGATTTCCAAAAGTTATGTTCTTGTGTATATGATGTGATTGATATTTTTTTTACCATTATTGAGCATTTGAGCTCACCATTTTGTATGTTTTCTTTCCACAGGTCAGGAAGAAGGTTATTAAGTAGGATATGCCAAAAGGGACTCTAGATATGATGAAATAAATGGGAAGTAAAGTAGATGCTTTATGAAACAGTTGTTTATGTTTCCAAGTTTCTAAAGACTCTATAACTATACGGTCCTTTCATTATTTTGTTATATGTTGTAATAAGTGTACTTCAATTTTGAAGTACTAATAATGTATGTAAATATGGGTCGTTATATGAGGAGTGTTTGAATATTATGATATGTTCTTCAATAAAGGAGAAGATATATGCTAAGTATAGTACATGTGAGTTTTAGATGAAGGAATTATCATTCATGGGGAATATTATCATCAATAAAGTAATATTTATGGACCCTTATAAGATAAATTCAATTGAGTATTGGTCTACACATGTATCGTTAACGAAGATTCATAGTTTCCTTGTACTAACCGGGTATTACTAATGATTTTTGGGAAAATTATCATAGTTATAAAACCAACTAACAAAAATAACATGAAGGTGATTTGTGTTTTTCTAGACTAATGAATGTGGAGAGAGATTTAAAGAGTTATAAAAGAGACTTATCATTACACTATTCCTCACAATTCCTTCAATTAGGTAAACTTTTGTGGTATACAATAGTGCTTCAAGGAAGAGCTTGGGATGTGTGTAGATATAGAATGATAAAGTGGTATCCTATGTCTCAAGTAATTTAATATTTCATGTGTAGAACTATCCCATGAATTATTTTGGAGTTGGATTCAGTGATCTTTTCATTTAAAATATGAAGACATTATCTCTATGGGGAGAAGTTTGAAATATATAAGGACCATAAGAGACTAAAATATAAATTCACATAGATGGAGTATTATATGTACCCATGAAGAAGGTTAGAGATGGTCTCACAAAAAAATATTTCACTTTTTCCAACAAGGACATATCTATCGGTAAAAGTACATTTTCTGTTGGTAAAACGTTTTACCAATACATATGTACCTTTTACAAAACTGTCAGTAGAAACTCTGTGACTAAATGTTTTTGCGATAGATAAAATAGTTCTATTACAATTATAATATTACCAAAGATAATATATATGTTGGTTAAAGAGATTAGCAACATATTTTATGAAAAAAATTTCTTTTTGTAAATATATTACCAACATATAATATCTTTTTATAAATTAAATTTGAATAAAAATTAAAAAAAATTATTTCTAGGTACATTTAATATTATATTTATTAATTAGTCATATATAATTAATCTATTTTAATTATATAACCAAATTAGATTTACAAGGATGTTAAAACTTAGAAAAAAAAATTAATTATATTAATAATTAAATTTAATACAAAATGAAATACAAAAAACGTACCCCCCAAACAGGATCACCCCCATGTACAAACGATCATCCTTTCCCTAGTACCAGCAACCCAACTCCAACACTAATGACCCATATATTCCAGGAGACTAGAGAGTCAACTCCATCTATACCACAACCTTTAGATCACCATCACCAATGACTCATCCATGCCCTGTGACTAGTGAGTCAGCTTTAATACCAGCAACAAACTTCAAGTAGATGTTATAACACGGTCTTTAGCTCCAATATCTCCACCACAAAAAGTTAAAGAGTATAAAAAATGAGAAATATCTAGTAACAACAAGAAAAAAATCATTCTAGCTTTAACAAAAACAATAAACCTGAATTCTCTGCTATGTCACACCCTTTAGCTCCAACGCCTATACCACAAACAACCAAAAAGCATACCCATAGTGAAAAATATCTTCATGAATTGAAACCAAAATAGAAATAAATGGAAGTAAAAAAATGATTTTCATAGTGAGGATTTTTCATCATCCATGTTGACATCTCATGAATTAGAGAAAATGAGATAAAAAAGTGCCAACAGTCCAAAAAATGAAATATAATGAATAAATAAAGATAAAACTCATTAGCAATCAATTACCCCTTGAAGAATTCATCCCAACATGTTATTTAACTAAAAAACTGATGTAAATAGATTAATAAACACATGAATAATATTAGAAGAAGAATTATAAAAATAATAGGAAGAAGAAGAAAAATAAAAGCATCATAAAAAACACAAAAAGAAAGAGCACCTTGAGAGGGATTTTATTCATCAGTAAAAGTGGGTGATCACTTAAAGAGTTCCATATAGGGGGGATTTTATTAAAAACAATGCATGAAAATCATTATATAAATAAAGATAGCATAATTTGGGTGCCTAAGTGTATATGTGGCCCTCTCTTGAGGATCTTCAAGAAATGACCTAGCCTAAAATCGCCAAATTCCATGCCTAGTTTCTCTTTTCGGTTTGTTTACAGCCATGTGATTGAGTTGTGTGAAACTTTACTATTGAATTATTAATGAGATATTAGGTCTATCATATGGATTTTTAGTGGGCCATGTTAAAGTGGAATGGCGGACTGAGTTAGAGTGGAATAGGGGATGTTGACAGTGATGGGATGGTATGGTTGTTGGGAAACCTAGTTTGGAGCAAGATTTGGGTCTTGGATATTTTGATTGGTTGGGTAAGGGATTCTTGGTTGGGATTAAGGAAAGAATAGAGGTATGATTGTTTGGTCTGTAATATAAGTGGAAGGATTTTTTTTAATATATTTATTAGGGTATGTACAAGATTACTAGGGGATATATTTATATGGACAAGCCTTATAGATTTTAGGGATGTAATGGTTGCAGTGGAGTTGGGTTTTATTTTGGGATAGGATTTGGATAAAGTGGGCTTGAGGTGTTTTGATAAGTGGAGATTGAAGTGTAGGTATAGTGTAATTTAAAGTGTGATGAGGCTTAAAATATGGACAAAATGAATTGTAGGGCGAGGTTGAAGTGAAGATACATAATGAGATGACGTAGCTTTGACATTCTATTAAGAAACTAGTATTTAATGTCTCAACTAAACATTTAGCATCCTATGAAGCAACTACGAACCTATAAAAATTTCAACTGAGTAAAAAAACACCCAGCTAATGCGATATTCTGCAGCAGGATCCCTCCTCTATCCAGGTTCAATAATAGTTATAAATCATACATGATAGAAGAATTTGTGCCTCCATAGATCTCGAATATAGACAACAATTGCCTCTTTGGCAGGATTTGCAGTGGCTTCCTTCTGGGAAATCGACCATGAACAAAAAATGAGACCCATTGTACATGGATCTGTGCTAATGTATTAGAGCATGAAATCCCTAAAATCATCCGAGTGGCATAACATGATTATAAAAAACATTTTCTATCTAAGTTTGTGAAAACATGTGTTTTTATGTGTTTGTGAATATGAACCAACCAATAATATTAGCAGGCATAAGGAGAAACCCCTAAGATATTTTTAGATTGTTTAATAATTCATAAAACCAAGAAACCAATATGAAAATCCATCTATATTAATGAAATCATGTGAAAAAACCAATGAAACATGAACCTACAGTAGATCTCGATGCATCATGCGAGGCAATTACAACACCTAGTAATGGAAGGCACGAAAATTGTTTCTATATGGAGGAATGCATAAGTGAAACATAGTTTTAACAATAATACCCCAAAATTCCCACTTTTTAATATAATATGAGTCCTGCCTAATCACCTATCATGAACATCTTGAATTAAATTGAACGTTCCAAATAACCACTAGCTGTTAGAGGATGGTTCACTTATTCACCTTAAGTGCTCAAATCACATGTGATTTTAAATAAAAAATATCCATGGATGATCTCAAATCATGAAATCAAGATTCCAAAATAATAAAATAACCTTATTCCCATATTTATTATAATGTATATGATAAATCTTTTCTAGAACTATCAAGTCTTCCCACATTTATAAATCTAAACCCATGAAGATATTATCCACCAAAATTATTGATGACCTAGAAGATTCATCCTTTTTATTATTCATAAAACCCCAATATTGTATGAATGAATTATAAGCATAAGCATGAATCAATACTACACCCCAATAATGATGATAAAACCCATTTTCACTAGGGTTGAGACTATTCAATGAAGTTGCATTCAGTAGGACAAACCTCCATACAGATAATATCAAGAGTATGATTTAAAGTCCTCACATATAGGGTTTTAGTATCCAAAGATTGTTAACCATACCATTAGAGTGTTGATTAAAGATAAATGTAGTTGAACATTGTATTTTTTCCTCAAGTGAATGATTCTCCATGCTGCTGAAATGAAGCTGGATTAGTGAAACCCTTCCTCTAATCAAGATATTGATGTAATAATATACAAGGGATGGAGTGGAACAAAGGAATAAAAGAGGAAGGTACATCACCAAATTTAAATATATAAATAAGTTTCTATACCCAGAAAAACATAATGTCATACAAAAAAACAATCGAGGGTTTTTATGATTTGAACAGTTAACCAAAGAACATCTTCACGCTCCTCAATATTTTACTCTGCTTCTAATATTCATGAGTGATTGGGAATTTAATCCATATAATCTGGTAAGATATCTATGGTGGTAGTAATAATATAGGGAGAAAAAACATAATGCAATGGAGGTGGCTGATGATTGAGGATGACAGTGACTAGGAGGTGGGATGTGGAAAGTAGGGAGGAAGTGTAAGGGGAGGCATAATGCAGGGAGGCAGTGGCTGGGGAGGTGGAATGCAGGGAGGCGAAATATAGGGAGGTGGTGGAGGGGAGTCAGAACGTAGGTAGGGGTGATGAGGAGGTGGAATGTAGGGAGGCGGTGGTGGGGGATGAGGAACAGAGAGAGGTGGTGGCTGGGAGGTGGAACACAGAGAAGCAATGTCCAGGAGGTGGAACACAGGGATGTGAAGGCAAGGGAGGCAGAATAATGGGAAGTTCTGGTAGGGAATGTGTGAGAGAGTGTTTAGGTGATTCACTAGTGTTAAGCCCCTATTTTATATTTTTATATATTTTTATTATTATTAAAAATATATTTTATATTCATTATAAATTTTAATAATTTTAAATGGAAAGTTATTTATTTGTCTCAAATTTTTTTAAATATTTTTAAAACATTACTTAGAATGAATTTGAAATTACATCCATTGGTATTTTTTATAAGATGAATTATTACAATAAAAATATGATTAAATAGGTCCTCCACACTACTACCCTTAATTTTTTCCATCATTACTGAGTTGAATGTTAATCTGGTGTGAGTTTCAAAAAACTTAATAGATACAAACACAAAATATGTGTGTGTGTGTGTGTATGCACACGTGCGTGCTCATGCACGCATGCATTTATGTATGTATTTATTTATGTGTGTGGGAATATTCATTTCAAAAAATATTTTTCATTTAAATATTTATTTAATTTGATGTATAAAAATTTATTTTAATTAACATGTGATTTGTTGGTATACATATATACATAAACATATTCAATTATCTGTATAACATTTTTTTATAAAACAATATATTGGAACAAACATTATAATGGAAAAATATTTATTTGTAATAATAGGTATTAATAACATATTCATGTTTTGGTAGAAAAATGTCATCATTAATATGAAAAAAAATAATATATTTAACTATTGGTAAAATATAGGTTGGTATTGGACAATTTATACCAACAGATATACCCATTAGTAAAAAAATTGTTGGCAGTTAAAAATAATATTGAAAAAACTCAATATATATTAGAATTAATCATTTTTACCAACAAATATGTTATGTGTCAGAATTTATCTATTGTTAAAAGCCACTTTTTTAGAGTGTCTAGAACTATGAATTCTCAATCCATTACCATCCTCGTAAAAAAAAAGTGGCAGATTCTCTAAGTAGATAGGATCCAAAAACTTTTTCAATGATGATAATCTATAAGTATCTGATATTCTTAGACTTTTAAAGTATGGAAATGAGAATCATCAATAAAGGAATATAATAATTCTTTTCTCAAATGATTCCTCAACCATACATTCTAGATAAGTTAAGGGATTCTCAAGGAGATGATGTGGAAAATTAGAATATTGTAGAAGCCCTATGAAAAAGGAAATCCTTAGAGTTCAAAATTGATGAAGAATAAGTTGTAAGATTTGGGTCATGACTATGTTTTCTATAAAATACCAAGATAAATAAGGAGATACTAAATGATTCACATAGATCTACCTTCTCTATCCACTAAGGGAGAAAAAATATGTATCAAGATATCTAAAAGCACTATTGGTGGGATAATATGAAGAAGTAGTTCATGGAATAGACATTAAAGTGTATGGTATATCATCAAGTGAAAGATTAAAGGAATAATTCTAAGGGAATGATACAACAATTACCCATAACTACATTAAAATGATAACAAATAACCATGGTCTTTATCATTGGACTTCCCAAGACATTAAGTAGAAACAATATCATTTGGGTTGTGGTGTATCATCTTACAAAGAATACTCACTTAATAATAATTTGAGAGGAATTATTACCTGATCAAATTTTAAGGATATACATCAGAGAGGTGGTGAAACTTTATGAAGCAATAATATCGATTGTATCTAAATGATATCTGATAATTACCTAATTTTTTTGAAAGATCTTCCAACATGCACTGAATACTGAGTTGATCTTCAGTATGGTTTATCACCACAAACTGATGTAAAATATAAGACTACTATTCATAAATTCTAATACTTGTTTATAGAATGTTTGATGGACCTCAAAGGAGGATTGGATCAATATCTTACTTTCTTTCACTTCTCATACAATAATAGTTTCAACCCAAGCATCCAAATAACTCCTTATAAATCCCTTTATGGGAATAAATGTCGAACAACTGTTTTTTGGATGAAGTTGGTGAAAACAAGATTTTAGGACGTGAAATGGTTGGGGAAATGGTTGAAACATTCAATACTTTTTAATAACACATAAGGATCACTCAGAGTCAACTAAATAACTATGTTGACAATCATCAATGATACTTGGAATTTGAGGTGAGGGATAAAGTGTTTCTCTACATATCTCTATATAAGGGAGTCATGAGATTTAAGAAGAAGAAAAAGATAATCCCTAGGTACATTGACCCCTTTTAAATTCTTGAACACATCGGAGCCACGTCTTATATACTAGCACTCCCACCAACCCATTATTAAGTACACAACATATTACCAAAACACTGTTTTAACATGGAATTTTCAAAAGAACGGGTAATATAAAGTCATAAGTGAACCATATATGATTTCATAACAATAAATATGATTCTGTAATAATTCAATGACATTGTTTAAATAATTATACATGAGTTTTGGATACATACGAAGCATATCAGACATAAGGTAAGGGATAACTTTTCCAATCTTGTTTTTATCTGAGATTGTTTATTCATAATTATTTACTGGGGTTATATTTATCATCAATTTCCCTGTTTTCTAAAAATGGTTTCATGTATGTTTAAATTCCTTTTTATCCATTTTTAACTTTTACTACATGGTATCTAAATAATCATTCTTTTGTTTACGTTACGAGGTGCTTTTTTGACTTTTCCGAAAAAATACAAGAAGAATGTTTTTTTAACTTATACAACATGAACATATTTTTACTGTTTCATAATGCCTTATTTTCATGAATCTTACTCTACATGTTTAATGAATATTTTTAAAAAAATCCTTTTCTTTTAAAATTTCATGGCATTTTGTTAAAAGAAAATTATTTTGAAGAATAAAGGATATTTTCCTCAAGAATTCATTTCAAGTGTTTTATCAAAACTGTTTTCCATATAAGATGGAATTATTTCATTTGTGTATGTTTCAAGTATAATGTCTCTATGATTTACATTGTTTCACTTTTCTTATAATGAAATGATATCCAATTTTTTGTATGGATTATGTTATGATGGGATGATTTTTATGAAACCCATTTTATACTTTGGGTAATGATGAATGATTTATGTTCATGTTGTGGCACAAGTAATAATGATTTCATTATGAGATGGGTGGGACCTATATCTCCCTCTAATGAATTGGGTAAAGATTTATATCTCATGAGATAGAAATGGCTGGAACGGTAAGTTAATCTGGTTCAGTGTTACATGTCTGAAACGAGGAGTGACCTTGATTCAGAAAGGGAATTTTCCCACTAAGATGGTCTTGGAAGCAATGCCTTGGATACTATGGAAATCATATCATGTGATTAATGGTTTGAAACAATTACATGATTTATTCCCATTCTATTTTATGATGATTGATGTTCCATTATGATCTATGCCTTATGTACTGCTATGTTTTATGTCATTGCTCAAGATTTTGATGTTTAAACATTATGTTCATGTTTTTAAGTTCAAATGTATATGGTTTGTTTTATTTTATCCACGCCTAACCTTACTGATCATCTGAGCTCAGCCTTTATATGTTTTCTTTTCCCTAGGATATAAATAAATGTTTTAGGTAAGAAAACAAAAGGGTAAGATCTTTATGGGAGATGTTGAAGATCTTTCACCATGATTAGAAGATTATGTTCCAAGTTTCCAAAGAAACTAAACTATTATGGTCCTTGAGTGTTGGTTTTTTTATGTATTAAGTATTCCGAAAAAGTAATGTAATGTACATGTACGTCAAGTTTGGGGTCTCTACAATAACTATAACACCTAGTGGTTCCACACTCAATAAGTTTTGAAAATCACCATAACCCAACACACCCATGGTTACCTTGTGCTATGTTTTAAAAAATATTTATGTAATCCCTGATCATAATTTAATAAAACATTTCCATTAGAAAATAATTACCACTATCATTCTTAAAAACTATAATTTTTAGTTAAAACTATTTTTGAGTCATTTCATGGAATGCATGAAGTGTTTAAAACTATTTTTAAGGAAAAACCACTTTAAAATCATTTACCATGACACTAAAGATATTAATACCCAAATCAATCCCCATTTGTATCAAATAAATAATTTTTTTCAATAAAAAACAAATAAAAACACAATAATTAAATGGTATTCCATGAGAATGAACCATTTTATAGAAACACCTACATCACCAATGGAGGAAACGTAGTCACCTCAAAAGCGATGATTGGAAATGAAGTGGCTGAGATCCCTATGAGGCTAGAGCAATATGGATAATCCTAGGAAGGATGGTTTTCCCCTAATACACTACTTGAAGAAGGAAAAAATCTAGGAACTCTTTTTATAATCATAAATATTATAAAACCTCTAAAAAAGAGGTAGAATCATCTTAATAGAGTTGAAAAATGGGTTTAATGCGCATTAAACATTTCCTTTTAATGACCTCACATGGATTTATTAAGATGTGTAATTTCATCTTGAATATCATTATCTGAATCAACTGTTTCAACTTATGAAACAACCATCACCATGACCTCGTGTTTCCCACGACAACATGGTGGCCTTGATGACATTAAGATGAAGTAACCTAATATGATTACCCTCTATAGTGTGGTGTATAAACCACGACTGTTTTAGACCCACCACAACATCCACCATGGTTTAGTGATTTTAATTATATCTGTGGTCAATATAGAGACACCCAAAATCTATTCCAGTGTCCACTCTCCTCCATGGGTGTGTTTTCTTTACCCGCTACACACAACTAGTTTCCATGTTCAACACAGCTTGGACCATGACATAGTCAATCCTGTGTTGGATAGAGAAGTTCCAAAAAACATTTTCAATCCACTATGCACTTAACAAAATTATAAAACCTAAATTTAACAGAATCAAGGCTTTAAATAAAACAAACCTATGACATAGAGGGTGTCACACATCATCCCAAAAGTAATATAAAAACCCCTCAGCACCATATCAAAAAATAATAAATAATCTTTGAACTTAGTATAAATATTATACCTTACACTATAATCTCTATATACATAATCATTAACACAAAAAAATATTTAAAGATTGAGTATTAACACTTCTCATGACCAGATCACATTAGATATATATTCTATCATTGGTGTAGATGGACTTCTATTTATAAGAAAAACTTTCATATTCAGTTACTTTTCCAAATAACTCTTGTGCAACCCAATGTATAGACTCATAATATGGGTTCACTCATGAAATTTACAATTCATTCACTAAACCACACCATTTTACTATGGTTTTATAAGTATATTCTTCTCCCACCGAATTCAATTTGTAGGATACAATTTCTTAAATTCTATACCATAATATTCTACTTTATTGTCTAATATAAAGCATTTTACGATTGACCTTGATTCATTTTACACTATATATTTCTTCCTATATAATTTATTAAACACATCATATTTTATTTTTAAAAAACAAACCCATACCTTCCATTTTTTTTATTGATAAATATCAAATATTATAATGAAGATCCATTAGAATGCACTAGAAAAAATCTAAAAACATCAGTACTCACTATGTCTAGCTTTTTAGACGTTGATGATTTTCATCCATTCAAAATGGATTTTTTTTCTTTATAAAAATAAAATCATCACAGAAGCTAGTTTTTACCAATTTTAGATTTGTTTGAATTTATTTTGTTTCTTATACCTTTATACCATTATCACTCATGCGCTATGACATAAAATCTCATAGTTTTGAATACCCAATAGAGAATTTTTTACAACCATATCCATGTAATTTTCTATCATATTATACAGGGATCTATTCTTCATCCCATGAGCTATGAATATAAACCCCTTTGTAATTTTCAACGAACTACTAGAGAATGTGGTGCTAAACCCGACATCACTATGTTTCCCAACTAAAATAAGTTTCTCTATCAATCTAATAATATGTCAGTCATTATTTAGAATAAGAAAACTATTTTAATTATTTTTGTTCAGTGAAACATAGATTCACACAATATGTTAGGGTTCATCTTCAACAAGATATAGCTCACCTAAATTTATATAATTTTAATTATTTAGGAAATAATTCTTAAATGTGGAATATAATGATGCTCCTAAGTTTTAAATCCATGTCTACATGGGAATATCTACACTCTATAGCAATATATCATTAGTTTCTTTAGCTGTTTTGTTTTATAAATTTTTTATATATTTCATAAATTTATCCTTATATTCCTTTTTAACATTTAATTTTCCCCAACAACTATGTTATATTTGACCAAGACACTTTTCTTTATCTTATATCTTTCCTATTTATTTTGATAACCCTACACGATTAACATACACCATAAATCTATCTCTTCCTTCAGTGCATGGAGAATAAACAGAGCAGCTATATGACTCTCTTCTCTAAATATATTCATTTAGGATAAAATATTTCACATCAATAAACATCAATTTTTATTCCCCAATGTGATACTCATGACTATTATAGTAACTTGCAAACTATAAGGTAATGAGGAAAATAAAACCAATATTCACACCTCCCCATATAACATAATTTTTAGAAATGTCAATTAACTTGTGATAGTGTTGAATTCAATTATGTGATCAATAATAATCTTCTTTTTATTTATCTTTATATTGAATAAAAATTGTATCAATTTTATTTTTTTAAAGATGGATTCTTGTCAATTTTTTGAGTATGTACATTAAACCACCTATTATAATATCTAAATTGATTTTCAATGACACTTTCTTTTACAATATAGGATGAAATATTCCCAAAATATATCAATATATTAACTCCCACTTAATATTTTCTATATCTATTATATTATAACCCTAAGTTGAAAGTGTATATTTTTTGATAAAGATACTCCTAAATATATATTTTCTATAAAATAATGTTTTATCTATCAAAATGATCAATCTTTACATTTCCTTCTTCCATCACCATCATTCAACCCAATAAATTTCACCTCAATATACCAAAATCATGCTTTGATACCATTTATTAGGGAAATGTGAAATCCTCAATGGAAAATGATTCTATAAATGAGATAAAATTAGAGGAAAATGAAGAATAAGAAGACTAAAACATAATGATTTATATTAAATAATAAGAATACCTATTTTAATGTTAAGGTATAATAGTTTTCACTATATACAAAAAAAATTATCGGATATAAAATATAGAGAAAATACGTATTAT
Source organism: Viscum album (assembly GCA_963277665.1). Lineage (NCBI taxonomy): Eukaryota > Viridiplantae > Streptophyta > Magnoliopsida > Santalales > Viscaceae > Viscum > Viscum album. The sequence goes on along the minus strand of OY728135.1, from coordinate 1,661,954,947 downwards.
CTTAAAATGTGATTGTAAATAATTATAGTGATATTGTAAAATAATTCTATAATAACCATGGTTTACATAGTGGTCTAAAATTATATATTACCTCGTGTTTGTGTCATCCATTTTTCTACAGTAATCACTATTAGTGTTGCCAGTCATCTCTACTACAATACCCAATATCAAACCATAAGAGGAGTCATAATGATATTAACTATATATCTATAGAACTAATCATAACTCCATAAAATGGTTTAGGATCCACCATTACACCATTTATTCCCTTTTTCTCATCCTATACTCACTATTTTTCCTAACTCCTAGACATGAAACAACCCTCTATTTTTGATCGGGTTGTCACCAACCTCATGCACAATCTCTAGATCCCTAGAACATGATGATGAACATTGGATATAAATATAGATCTTGTGAAAAAAATCCATATAAAACAAAGACAACCCAAATTTATGTGATCTTTTAATAAAATTTTGATGTGTGTCATGTTTAAATCAAAATATACCAAAATATAATGTATGAAATAAAATAATTTCATAATGGAAACATCAAAAGGAATAATCATAGGTAAACCCAAAAAATTATAACATGAGAGGATTATTATATTAATTATATAATTTTCATATAATTAATAATTAAAAACTATAAAACAATTGCCCCCATAAACACATATAAAATATAAATGAAATAAAAATAAGGACCCATGGTCCCAATCTCACATAAATCACCAAAAAATTCAATATCAAGCTCAATAAAATCAGCTCAAGTGCTTCACCCTCTAAAAATTTTTCTATAAAAAATCTAAAAAACAAAATCATACAAATTTTATCCATTCACCCATGTTAAATACAAGTATATACATGTATATTGTGAATACAACAACTAACTGAGATTTACTTAAACCGTATCAACTAATTGTGAATCATAATAAATTTTATAAATTTTTCATTTAAATGAGTCATATATTATAATTTCAAAAACAAAATAATAAAAAAATCATCCACCGAACCATATATTCACTCGCAATATTCTATAATCCATATAATATATATATAAAATAAAAAATCATTGCATATTTTATAAGTTTTAAAACTAGATTAAACCTCAAGGGACACTATACTCAACATCTAATGATGAGTCATTCTATAATCTAGATGATCCACCGTATGATGGAAACCTAAAACATCTCACCAATATTTATAAGGATGTATATCCTATAATCTTGGATAAATTTACCAATAAATAATATTCTACCCTCATTTTGATTACTTAGATGCAACTTTTATGCCCCATCAACAACTAAAATCAACTCACACAGTCCTACACTCCAAGTTTATAATATAAATTAAATTAATGAAACCTTTCTAGTCTAACTCTATGTCTAGGAATACAATTAATATATATTAATATCAATCCTCTCTTGGAATAAATAATCTTAAATGAATAACAAAAGTCTAAAATACACATTAAGAATGAATAAATAAAATTTACTACTAATACCTTATATCTAACTAAATTATAACATATAATATCAAAATATAACATTGATACCATCTATAAAATTATTATAAATAAATTTCTTATTAATACCAAGTTTTTAAGGATAACTAGGCAATCACATAAAATATTTCACTATAATGTCAAACCTCTGTAAAAAAACATAATCCATCCTTAAGATTTAATCTTAAAATAAGATGTATGAAGGACTATCCTCATGATCCAATATTATAGGAATATGAACAATTATTATCCTCACACATTTAATCCTAAATGAAAAAATTAAATGAAATTATCCTTACACAATTGAGCTTAGAGTGGATTAAACAAGGTAATATCCATAGAAATAGTCTCATAGGATTTTTTTTGTTGAATGTGTTACCTTTTTATTTATTTATTAAAATAATAACAATAATAATCAATAATCATCATATAAATACCCATTTATTCATATAAATCATATCACATTTTATAATTAATATCTCGTTTAAATAATAAAAATAATAAAAAAACAATACTCCTAGGCCTACCACAAGACAATATTGAAAGATAAAGAACATATGGAATGGTTTCATCAATTTTTACATTCCATCCCATCCCCATAAAATTTCACTAATTCCTTTGATATAATTTGATTCTAGTACTAGAACAATAAAATTAAAATATAATATTAACTAATCATAAATAAAAAAATACCCTACCCTCTATTCAATAATTTCATTTCTCTTTGTCAATATTTATCGGTTAAATTGGAAACTCAATGAGATTTCCCAAAAAATATATAATTAACGCTAAGATAAAGAAAAATTATTCATTCATCTCATTGATATATCAAAATATGAATCCAACCCCAAAAAATAGTTTTATAATGGATTCAAACCATTTCCCTCATTTTCCCAATTCAATTCAACCATCATATTAAAAAATTATTTATTATTTAACAAATTTCAACAAAATTTCTTCACAACCCAATCTAATTATGAAACTGTATAACCACTCTCACGTTTGTTTCATTTCTTAGCATCATTCATCACACTCAAGGTTTAATTTCTAGTTTTTAATTCTCACATAGGTCATGCTTGTAATTTGATCAAACACATGGAAAGTGTCAATAACTTCTCATTTATAACCCACTTTCACTATTACCATGAGACTAGATAACTCATTACAACCTCTAAAAATTATATTATTTACAAATAATATTTTATAAAATATTTTTCTTGAGGGAATATTTATTTTATTTTACCAATAAAGTAAACAACTCTTTAGTTTTTTTCCTAAAAATATAATCTTTTATAAAATTCTTTTATTAAAGAACTCTTTTTCATTGTAATATTAAAATTTTTATTTATAGTTTCACAATCTAGTTTATTCATAATTTTATAAAATTAATAAAACTAATTATTATTTTTCAAAAAAATAAAATTCATACACTAAATTCATAAAATTTTAAGGGATAGGTATTAAATCATACATTTTTCACTTTATAAAAATTTGAGAGGCAACCCTGGTAGAGAATTAAATTAAATTTGTTATCTTAGGTAAAATATATAAATATAACATTTTTAAAATTATTATAAATTTTGGTGGATAAGATATATAGAATGGGAATTTTTTATAGAGGGAATTAACTTAGACGGGGTTCTTATTAGACCCCATTTTAATTTCAATAAAATAAATTCCCTCTAAATTATTAAAACACTACACTAAAAAAATAGGATCATGGGTCACCAAAGATAAGAGAGGAACCATTGGTATTTTAATTACACCAATATAATTTTAGTTAACCAATATAATGTTTTTGGTAGACCTAAATCCTTTTTAGATCCCATTCCTCTACTATTATGCTTATAGTAGAGGTCCATTATAAATTTGTGGAGGGATAATAGACATCTGGTGGTCTCATTCTTCTTTTACCAAATTCCATTCTCCTCATTTTATCTCAAAATTTTCATTTTATAATTTAATGAAATATTTTATATAAATCTTTTAAATTCTATTATTGATAATAATAAGTTATAACTATCTTGAAAATCCATTCCCCTATAATTTCATTTTATACTATAAAATTCATCTTGGTTCTCTATTAGATACCTATGGTAACCTCTATAATTTACTCATTTAACTACACTATTATAACCACTTTTATAGCATTTCGTTAAAAAATATTGTTATATTTCGAATGATTTGGGGAAGTTTCCATCAAATTCTTATACCTTCTAGTTATATTTTAGGTTCTACCTATCACAATGAAATTATCAAATCAAGATAAAAATCATTCTTATAAATTGTTTCTTTATCATACATAAGGGTTTTCAACTATCCATAGTTAAATTGGCTTCAATTTATTGATATTCATATCATCCACACACCACCTTTGCTACTCATGGAATCCTTTTATGAAACCAAACTCTTTAATTACCATAATTATATAAATCTACTAATATGAATTGGATCTATTATCTTGGATCCCTAAATGAAACCAATAATTATATTACATTATACCATAGTTAACCATCACAACATCCCTTAACCCTCATATGAGTGGTGACTCCAACTATATCCCTTTATTAAAAACCCATAGATAGAAACTAATGAGACCACATATCCCAAACTATCATACTAAATTATCATACCATTATACCTTTGTCATGTCTCTACCTAATAGATTCATAATAGATAATCCATTATGTTCCTCTTAAGAGTATGGTATGAGGAACCAAATAATCATAATACAAAGAAATTCCTCCCGTGTGGTTGGACCAAAGTTATTACAGTTCATATATTCCATAGGCAACTACCCAAAGAAAAAGTTACAAATGATAAATTACCACCCCACAAATCCTAACACAAAAGAATTCAAATAAGAATTGTACTAAATGAACAAGTCAATAGAACATGGAATAAGTAGGAACAACTATTTCCATTAAAAAATTTAAAACTTTATCACATAGGACATGATGATCAACAAACCATAAAAAAATCCCTACATCAATATCTTGGTATAAATACTCTTTAATATTCTTGACTTACAACATTGGGATTATTTCACCTATCCATATTATTTAAGAACTATAATGGATCATTTCCCTTGAATTTCATATAACATAATATCTTTGACAATATATGAAACCCAATTAGGTAAAATGAGTGATCTACCCTCAAGAGGCACCCTAACATATAAAAATAATTATTTCTTACAATTTTTTAACACCCAAGATCATTATCCAACATTTTATTCCCAAAAAATGGGTTTTTGATGAACTCACAAAAGATTCTTAACCGCCTTACATAACTAAAACTCCTGAAATAAAATAAAATTGGTAACTCTATTACAACCTATAAAAACCTCTACAATATCAAGTACATTATCAATCACATATCATGCATGAAAATAATCTCCTTTGTACCATAGTCCTTTTACATCATTTTAACTCTTTATAAAGGAGAGTCTATAAAATTTATAACATTTGAATTAAAAAAACCAATATGAACATAAGATCTCATCTCAATATTGACTCACCAATAATCACTATGAACAATTAGCTCTCACATTGATTAATTAAATAATTTAGCATCAAATAATTAACCTTTTAATTTTAATTAATTTGAAACCAAATTAATTTTTAATCCTAATTTATGTTCCTATATAAAAATAATGAAAGTTAAAAAATGTATTAAATCTAGTAGAGATTTTATATACACTATTCATCCAAATGTACAGATCAAATATGAGAGAAAAATATATTAAAAATACATTAAGCTTTCAAAGTTAATAAATTAATTCAAGAAATCACACACACACACACACACACACACATATATATATATATATATATTCATGTATATATATATGTAGTATCATATAAAAAGAATAATATAACAATAATTTTTGAAATCAGTGCACCAAACCAAAACATAAAATCGTAGTGGGATACCATAAAAATATACATATGTCATGAAATCTATCTATACAACAATATAATTCATTAGAAACACTTAGTATCCTAACCCATACATGGTATATAAACAAAAAATATATAAATATGTCTTGAAATATATATATACGCCAATATAATTCATGAGATAAACTTAGTAGCCTGACCCATACTTGTTAGCTAACCAAAAACACTTTGTTCTTCACCCCATCCTAGACAAATTAAGATCCAAAATAACTAATTTATCATTGATACGATTTTCACTCTACTTGGGATTACTAATGTGACTTAGGTGTCATGTTATACTATATTATTCAGAAATAAACCCCAATTTAATATATTAATACCCAATATATAGTCTATATTACTCATTACTACCTTTTCCAACAATAAAATTTCGCCAGTAACACTTTATAACACATCAGCCCAAAATCTTCCCCCACATACTAAACCAAATCATGATGTAATGATATCAACCTTACCAACCTATATTTTTTGGTTCCTTATTACATTTAAATTTAATACATATTATTAGATATACAAGATCAAATGTATAATAGTATTTAAAAAACTAGAAAAATAAATAAGAATTCCATTTATGTTATAAAACTTATATTACATTCCAGTTAAACAATTAGAAAATATATTTGTTTTCATTAATTATTCTATTCATAGTATATCATACATACTATTATTTTCAGTTACATAGGGAAATGGGGAAACATAATAATGGAGTTATCCCATGTTGTTAGTAAGGGATAACATATCAAAGAATCTACAAGAATAATGATCTTGACATATATAATATGGAATGGATAAATGATAAATATAGATCTAAATAATGAATAAATGGGTTATAAAATAATGAATATAAAATCATAGATAACATAATTAATGGTATGAATAATTTCAGGTACGATAAAAATATTGTTTAAGACTTTCCCTAAGACATTATATATAAAAGGGAAGGATGTACCAATTAACCTACCTTATTTATATCATGATACCAATTGGTAAAATTGAGGGACTATTTAATTATATTCCCCACATGTCACATATATCACCTATTTAAATTACATCATATGATATAAATGAATTTAATAATAGTTGTCTTAATGATCAATAGTTATAATCTTTTAAAGACATAGAATAATATTCAATGAATATTGTATTATAAGGCATTCTCATATAGAGTCATGAAATATACAAGTATGGAAATTGTTTTTTATAGTAAATTTAATTGTACAAAAATCTTGGTTAAATACCCATCAATATAATTATAGACTATATGTTTTTAAAAATATAGGGTACATGAAAAAATTATAACCTAAAATGTTGTTTCAAAGTTTCATATCAAAGAGTATTCAATATAGTGAGAAAATGTGTCAAAATGGAAGTATTATTATATGAAAGTGTTACCATATTAAAATACCAAGGTAAGGATGGATAAACGCCCTCTAATAAACATGATTATGTAAATCGTATATTTCATTCACATTAGGGATGTTAGATCATTTAATAAAAAACTCTTAGTGTTGAAACCATAAATACCAAAGGTTCACTTATGATAATATAAGGAGAGATCCCATTTATATCCTTATAAATGATGAATCATATATATATATATATTATCATTAAATAGAAAAATCACCTATATTAGACAACCTATATCCACAATACTACAAATAATTTATATTCTAGGGATTTGTACAAAAAAAATTAACGAGATTGAACTTGGAAACTTCTAATACATTTAATATCATATGAACATAGTATAATGAATGGATATGAGATTACAATATATATATTACATGAATTGTATAATACTAAAATTTATATGAAAATTAATTCTAAAGGGCTATTAAAAAAGAATTGTAAACATGGAAGGGTAAAAGAATACAATTTTTTTTCTTTCTTAGAGATTTTCTATATTTAAAACTATCTTCTTCAAACTAATTAATATTTTCATGATTAATAAAGCAATATATGAGATATTATATTATAAGTAATAAAATAGGAAATCAAAATCATAAGAGAGAAGAATAGTTTTAGGAGGAGGATATTTATTGGTAAAATTTGACGGTCATTTTAAGGTATTTTGGGATAGGTTTAGGGAATTTTTTGGAATATGGAGGTTGGTGAGAAGGGTAAAATTAAAATTTAGTAATCAAATATTGTAGATATTTTTTATACTAATTGAAAATTAAATTGTATATTTAGAAAATAATATTTTTAACATATTATTTTACTTAAAATCAGTCATTTTTTTCTTGTAAAAAACATCATATATGAATATCATAAATTACCATCCATTGATATATTTTATTATTTTTAAAGAAATACCAAAACTTTACCCTAGATTTTTTTTAAATATTTCATATAAACATCAATTATATGTTTTTAAAATAATTCTACATGGTTGTGATATTTAATTATTAGATAAAATTTCCAGGTTTCTTAAAAGTATATGTTATGGGTGAATGAGGTATTTATATTTCCTATTTTTTAAAAAGGTTGGGGCCGAAGCCTCAATTTATTAATAATTATTTACATATATATAATTAATTATTTCTATTGTTTATTTGGTATTTTTAATGGTTTTATGATGGTTATTTATAATGAAAAAATGGCTAGGTATTGATTAGATGATGATATGATTCAAATAATCAGATTATAATGGTTATATTTCCCCATTACATTCCTATAAATCCACTTAATTATATTTTTTAAAGTCATACTTCTTATTCTCATAATTTATATAATATTTGTATCACATGCCTTATAATATTTTTCTTAATAGTCATGTATCTTATAGCCTTTATGTTTATTCATGTGTCAAGGGAATTTTAGATTCTAATGGTTCTAATCATTTTTATTTGTATAATAGTTTTAGTTTTAGTCATTATTATTAATGTAACTTAATAATTTATATTTTCATATTTTGATCCAATAAATGTATTTAATTTGTGTTCATGTTAATATAAATGTGAAATATTTATTTATTTTATAATAAAAGTATTGGGTATTATATTCTACATCAATAGAAAACTCTTTCATTAAAATATATGACATACATCATTACAAGAAAAAATATTGATAAATATTTACCATTTCTTCATTAGGATCCCATGTTTCTTCCTCCTTTTTTTAATCCAACCAAAGAACCTTTACTAGTATAGTTACCTTGTTTCTCAAAACATACTCTCCTGTATCATAATAACTACTCTATTATGTGACGTCCTAAACCAAATCTTCATTATATGATAAATAAACCTCTATCTAGAATTGATCTGTTTTATTTACATGTGTTTGTTCTAACATGTACTTCTTGAGAAGTGATACATGAAGTATGTCAAATAATTTGGAGAGGTTAGGTTTAATATCCAATCAATATAAAACAATTCAAATTAATTCCATTATATTAAAATGTTCAATATACGTCAAGATTAGCTTCCATTTCTTTACAAACTATAATATTCAATTTTATTGTGATACATTTAAGAATACATGGTATCTAACTTGAAATTCCAAGTAATTTATCCAATTATCAGTATAAAATTTTTAGTTAATTTTTATTTTCCAAAATGCGATTCTAGATAAATTGTACATTATAAATTTCCTATTAAATTAGTTTTATAATTTAAGTGAGCATGAACTCAAATTTTCATCTGATATATGGATTGTTCTTTTCAAATACCCATCCATTTTAAGATGATTTATGGTTTTGAGTTTTTACATTGATGTTCAAGGAATTCCCAATATTTAAAAAAATAATAATTTAAATAATATATTTTGATTCGATAATACTATAAATTGTGCACCATGTTGTATCAAAACATAATTAATATATGTTTTTGAAAGACGCTCAAGGGAGAGATCCTCTAAAGTTGTTAGAAATGACTAGACTTGTTATATTGGTATATGATAACCTGTATCGAATAATTTATCTTTTAAATGTTAGTTTTACCTGTGAAAAAGTCAATAGTGATATTATCCCACTTCCACATTGCTATAGGAATAGGTTACATAACCCATTTGGGGACTTTTCTCTTATCCATTACATATTAGTATACAATAAATTTCAATGTGTAATAATAATATTTTCATTTTGTGTTATCCCAAAAAAATTATTTTCAGAGATCCCTATAAATTTGGTACTACCAAGGTTTATAGAAAAATTGTATCCATGAGTTTTATCTAAAAAACATTTTTAAGCTTCAATACTGATGGTATACAAAGTCTCTTACCAAACTATAAGTATCTATCTTTAAGGTTAATGTTTTTAAACATCCCATTACACACACACACATATATATATATATATAATATTCATTTAGAGATGCTTATTATCTAGTTGTTCTATTTTTATCATTTTATGTAAATACCACTGAGAAATTACTAGGTAAATATATAATATTTCTACTTCTTTCATATTTCGCAAGTCCATCATCACCAGTTCTGTATATATCAGATAATTCTTTACTATTATAATTTATAATTTTGTATGATCCTTTCTACTCAATGCACTAACTACATTTATTTCTTTTCTAGGATATTAGTGTATAATAAAATAATAATCTTTGAGTAGTGTTAACCATCTCATTTGTCCCATGTTAATCTCTTTTTATATAAATATATACTAAAAACTATTATGGTTTTCATATATGGAATGTATCTCTCTATAAAGATATTTATTGCATATATTCAATGAATATAATAATAAAACTAACTCTAAGTCTTTTTTGTATAATTGTATTCGTTAGATTTTAGTTTTTGTAATGAATATTCCATAACTGTTTCCATATGTATAAGGAAAAACCCTATTATTTTCCCTAATCTGTCATTATTAATGAAAAATCATTTCTTTCCCATTAGTAATTTCAATATTAGTAAATTAATAAATCTTTTCTTTATCTCTGAAAAATAATTCATCACATTCATTTTACAATTTAATATAACCCATTTACATATTAACAAAGTTAAAAAAGTATCTAATCAAGAAAATTTTCAACAATTCATTAATAATAACTTTTTAAGCTAAGGAAACTAAATGTTTCTTTTATATTCATAAAACTTGGTTATAATTTGAACACATTGGTCTTTCAAGGGTCAAAATATATACCATACTTAGTGAAAATATATCCAAGGAATAAAACCTCTTGAAGAAAAATTTACACTTACTTAAATTACGATATAACTCATTTTCTCAAAGAGTTACAAATACATTCTAGAAATTATTATCATACATTTCATAAATTTTGATAATATATAGATATATTTGGTAATACTATTAAAAATATATCTAGATATTCCTTGATAAATATATTAATCAAGTCCATAAATATGGGCAGAGTACTAGTTAAACCAAAAGGTATAACCATGAATTTTTAGTGGCCATATCTTTATAGAAATCCATATTTAGAATATCAAAATTACTCACATTTTATTGATGGAACCAAAATTGAAGATCAATCTTGGATAAATATTGATCCATTTAAATTGTGTAAAATAATTTATTAATATATGGAAATCATTACTTATTATTTATAGGGGAATCATTTTTTCTATATAGTTAATTCATAGCCACATTGGCCCAACCTTCATAAAACATAATTTATGAGTTCCTTAAGGTTAAATAGATGGTTGGATATATCCCTAATAAATATTACAATTATTTCTTCTTTTACAATAATATAATTAGATCAATATGGTTTTATTGTTTAAATATTGGGGTTTCACTAGGACTGATATAAATAAATAATTTTACATATATTTTCAAAGGAAATCCATAGAATTTATCAGGAAATAATTTAATGAAATCTTGAATGATGAGTATAATTTTTATCTTTATATCATATATCTTCTCTATTGTTATTGAATCATCCACTTCCTCATCAATTAAATCATTGAGGTGAGTTATAGAGGATGGTTCATTATATTATTTAAAGGAAAAAATATCTATAATAACCTATGTTATCATGTATTATTAGAATTATAAACTATATTGGACTATAGTGGTGCTAGATTGAATAGGAATTTGAGTTTTGAAATTGGGATTGAGAGGGATACTTAATGGATAAGCATAAAGTATTGATATTGATGTTTCAAGGGGTGGAGGAATAGAAAAAACGTCCCAAGAAAAGTTCACAGGTTTGGGGTAATTAAACCCCAAATTTTGGAAGTAATAGTCCCCTATCAAAATAATTATAGGACTAGAAGTGAAAATATACTACTTTTAGGACATAGAAAGTTTAGTGGTGGCCCTAACCCCACTTCATGTTGTGAGTGTGTGTTCTATAAAACCAATATAACTTGTAATTTTTGATTACTATGTAATATATATAATTAGTTATATACATGTATTTTCATTACTATGATAATATTATTACTTCTTTATATACTATATATAATAATGGCCTTAGATAATATGGTTCTTAAAAATGTTTTAATAATTACTTGCTACATTGATATCCTATAAATACTAAGATTATAATGTTAAATCATGTCTCATGAGCTAGATATATCTATCTGATGGGAAATAGATGATATATATCTATCGGGTGTTGGGAGATCATTATCATTGATAATTATTATAACAAATTTTTCACTTTCTAATCTCCAAGTATGGGTGATTATGTGGATTGAACTTCCAATATGAACACCACATTTTTAAGTTTTCATTGATTATTCATATATTTGAGAATCTATATTGGTATCTCAAATTGAGTTCATTAATAATGTATATAATTAATAATATAATTTTTCTCATGATTAAATCCAGAAAAATTAACTTGTTGTATCTTTCATCAAGTGTTTCATTAGTGGTATTTTATTAATTGAATTATAGAAATTGGATTGATCACTTCAATGTAAATAATTAAGATATATATTACCCTTTAACTAGTATGGAAGTAAGTTGATTAAATATATGCCCATGGTAGAGGAAAATTCTATCTAATATGATCATGTAAATAATAAATAAATAATTAAAGGATGGTGATAAACAGTTTTTATCCTTGTTTATATGATATCACTTGGAAAAAAGACTACATTTCAAAATGATTTTTTATAAGAAATTTTTTAATTTCTATGAATTAGCATCATATAATTAGGGGTTATGACATGTTTCGAGTTACTATTTTTAGTCTCTGATTTAAACTCATGACTATTAAGATATGGTCTTAGAGGGTTACACACAATGTGAGTCCATATGTTCCACTAATTCAGATGAATTGAAGTTTAGATTAAAGTGGGCCCCATGTTCATGAAACAATAAAAATCTAAGTTTTAATGATCGTAAGTAAATAAATTAATTAATTTAGTAATATATTATTAATTTTTATAATAATAAGAATCTAAATTATTTTCAAGGTATTCATAATTTGTTTAATTTTAAATAATTGAAAATGAGATTTTTTTCAATTAATATTTAATATCTATGTTTTATTAAATATATTTAAGATTAATGATCCTAGATAATGGTTTATATTTTTTACATGACATATAAGAGTGTTTCGAGAGATTAATGATGTATTCATGAAATTTATCATAAGTTAACTATGTTGCTAGTGAAATAATTGGTAGGTTTTAAAGGTTAACATTATTTAAAGAGTAATAAAAAAATAAATATTGTTAAACATATATATAAAACCATATTTTTAGACCCATTAATACTAGTGGAAGACCCTTTCACTAATTCATTCTCCCCGTCATTTTTTCTCAACACATAGAGTGAGAAATAACAAGGAAAAAAAAGAATGGTTTGATTTCATTTCGTGAATCGATCATGTATTCTTCTCATAATCATATAGAAATTTAAATTAACTTCAATATTGCATGATAGAATATAAAAATAAAATATTTATGAACCATTAGCTTCTTTGTGAATGTGTGTATGATCTGGAGGTCTCCTCACTTGGATCCTTAAATCAATGAAACAATGACGATGAAAAAACTACTTCATGATCACATGAATGAATGAGGTATCCTTTCATTTATTTTATTTATAATTAAATTATAACAGAAAGTTTTAGGAGCATAGAAATCATATTACTATCAAAATATATACATTTGAAATGTAAAATAGTGGAATTATTAGGGGGAGGGTTGCAAAAGAGTGTGTAAACATCACCATCTGCATTAAATTAGAAAATGAGTATTCAAAAATCAAGAGTGAAAAATGACCAAATAAAGCTCTCTTATATAATAGATATTTTTGAAATAGTTCCCAAAACATGGTTGGATTCCAAATATTTATGTGTAATAATTAGTTGGATCTTATTTATGGATTGAAGACATTAAATCCAAGATGGAATCAATCTCCATGAAACTTTCTTGGTTTTGATCTTCATGGCCTCAACTATGAGTGCTAAATTAGAGACCATCCATAAAAAGTTTTATCCATGATGAAATTTCTATATGGTAGCCTGGGTCATCGAAAACGTTTATCTACATATTCCAATACATACCTAATATTGTGTTATAATTAGACCTTGACATTCCCATGGTGGGCTTGAAGGATACATCCACATTTTGAGGGTCCAAGTGCTACCGAGTCCGCACCATCAACATTCCATTTGATCTATGATGAGATAGTAGGAATCCATTAAATGTATTTCAAAACTATATTATTTTTTGAAATACCAAAAATACAAAGATAATGAAGAAGAACAAGGTTATAAATATCATTTTTAATAAGACCAATTTAAATATTAGAGGCAACAATGACATCTTTGTGTATTTTCATTATTCATGTATAAATTAAAGGTGTATGACTATCAAAATCCATGGAATTTCTTGCATTCAAGGTAGTGTCAATGATGGATGCAACACTAGAGATGACAATATTGTATATTTTCTCACTGTGTGATAAGTAAGTGATAGAAATCATGAGATCTTTGAACTATCTATCCATAAAAATATTGATGTCAAATAGAACCTACATGTAATCCCATGGTTTGGTAAACAAATCACATGATACAAAGATATGATGGATTATTCCCACTGATCAAAGACACATAGGATAGGAAAGGGAAATTTGAAGCCTAGTTTGTCGTAGTTAATCATGAAGAGGAGGAAAATATCTATAAATCCTCCAAAGTAGTAATATCCTCGAATGAAGAGTAAATAGATTCCTAAGTTTTTTATCCATGATGGAAATTCAATTACAATATAACATTTAATACTATAAAACTCCATATCACTCTACTCACCTATGTTGTTAAGAGTCCTAATTAGGGTGTACAAATCAATTTAAACATAGCTATACAATTACAGAATGATGGAAGGAGGAAGAAATACATAATTATTAGTGATACTATGACTGTTATCATTTATGGTAATATGATTGTTTTCATGAGGAATTGGAAGAAATTTATTTAGGGGACTACATATCTAGGGGTACTCCAATAGTTCAGGTATGATTTCTTAAAATAAAACCAATTTAAGAAGAAATGATATTGATGAAGGCATGCTTAGTAAATGGCCACACAGAAGAGGAGAGGTGATAAGGGATTCTATTATATATATTAGTGGTTAACATGGTTGAAAGAAACTCTTGAGAGCCCTCCTTGTATGTCAAAAAGTTCCATGTGAATTTATCTAGGAGAGCCTTATAGATTCTTTTGAGGTCCTTAATTCCCAAACCTCCCATATTAGTGGGTTTGGTGCATTCTCACAATGAAACAATTTTAAATTTTCTTTCCTTAATTAATCTACTATAGGTAAATTTCTTGACTATATTTCTAATATTTTTTGATGAGACATATATGCCATCTATACATTAAGAAACCATAAACAAAATTTAAACTGATAACTGAATTAACCAAAAAAATTATCATCACCCATGAAATATATTTACCTTTCAATATTTAAAATTGATCTATGATATTAGAATATATGCTCTATAATTAATTCCCCTTAAACTTACCCCAAAATAAAGAGACCAAGATAAAAAAATGTCATGGACCCTCTATTTACTCTAAGAGTTTTGGCCACCCCATTTTCCTTGGAGGTGGGAACTCAATCCCCAAAAATAATGAATGATTTCTTCAAGCTAATAGCCTAACAAAATACCTCTTCGTGATGTATAAAGTTGAATTTAATAGAATATAATGTCTTCTTCATGGCCTTCCTAAAAAGAGGATTTCATAATCATACAAAAGATTTAAGGGTGTGAACAACCATCTCCCAACCTTAATCTGATTAAAGAGTCCAACCTGAGTAAGTTCATTGATGCATCTACTCAAATATTATTTCACAATAAAAAAGAGGAGTCTATAAATGGGATCCCCTTATTTTAATGCTATAAAACATTTGAAAAAGCCTCTTGGGTATCCATTGATGAGAATAGAGTCTAGGACCATTGAGAATAATACAAACCAAATTAATAAAGTCATTAGAAAATTCATATCTTTTGAAGAAAATAAGAATGAAGCCCCATTAAATAATGTATAAGGATTTAGATATATCAATTTGTGTCCAAATATCCCATCATTCACCTTCCTCTTCATGATATTGTAAATATCTTAGTAATCTATATGCGGTTTTGGATGTTCTTTTTAGGGAAAAGACTGAACTGATTTGGTGAGATGAGACCTCTGAGAATAATCCATATTATCAAATAAAGGTTTTACTAATAATATTAGGAGAATAATCACAATTCTCAATAAAAGAATTTATTAATAATATTGTACATGGTGATTCTAATGGAAACTATTCTAAAGACATTAAAATATATAGAATTTTATTTCTTGGGGATCCAAGTAATGAAGTTTCAGTTAAAACCGTAATGAATAGAATCCAAGATGAAGAAACACCACACAAAACTAATGAATTCATCTTATATAATATACCAGTAGAAGATGAAGAATTTTTTAGTAAAACCATATGGACATAAAGTGATACCAATTTTTATGGATAAGATGCATGAAATGATATCTTCTTTAATGGGAGAAGTGATGAGCCTTTGATTGGAGTACTCCTTAATGCATGGATTTATGATGCCAATCATTTTTGAGGTGTTATCAACCTCAAACCCATAATACCACAGAATAGAGATCTTTAAAGTATAGAATCATGACATTAGAGATGTGATCCTATGAAGTGAAAGAGAATCCACTTATAGTAATGTAATTAATCCCTCTTCTTACACTCTTTTATTTTTTTAACGGTGGAAAATCATGGAGTTTCAATTAATATCTCAAATCCATATGTTATTGTGTTGATTTTGGGTTAACCTTTATCTAAGGGAAAAAGCTATCAATCTTGGACAGTCATTCAGTTTCATTCTGGGAAGGTATATCTTGATTAAAACTATTTATTTGGTAAAAATAAATTTGGTATTAAACATCTTTGATGTCATCATCAATCTTGGAGAAAGAGTTATTCCTCCATTACCCTAAAAGATAATTGGTGTATTTTAATTTATCAGGTAAAATATAGAGGGGGATTCTAATGAATTCTTTCCTCCATGAATTCAAAATGGTTTTTAGCAACCAGGTATGAATACAAATGTTTTATTAAATGATAAATGAGATGGGATATTCTAGTCAGACTGGTGGAGATCAAAAATATAATAGAATTATCATCCAAGTGACGTTTGTGAAGAGTGAATCTAGAAACATGAATAGAAGCACTACTCTCATCCACATGAAAAAATCACCTACCTAGTTTGTTGTTCTACTTTCCATTAATGTTGTATATATGCCATGTAAATTCATCTCCAAAAATTATGAATTAAATGAGGTTTTTCTAGTCAATTCAAGAGAAAAAATCATCCAAGGAAATACTGCTATAGTTAGACCCATTGTTTTCATTTCGTCATAAGAAACTGTTTAAATCATTCATAATAAACCATTTTTCAGGAATTTTAGCATATTTTAACACTAAATTTCACCAGATTTCCCTTCTATTTATATATAAATTATAGTCATATACAAATAAGATAGTGATGGAAGTGTTGTTAAGGAAAAATAGACCAATATTGTTTAAGGGATAATACTACAGTTAAGAATATTTATTCTATTATGCTTTATCATCCAAAGATTATCCATATATGATCCATATGATTTATGATTTAAAAATTATATCTAAGGGTGTCCCATTTGAAGTACTTATAATTATAAAAATTCATCTTGGGCCTAACTATCATTATCAGTAGAGGTTTATTGGTCATAATAAAGTACCTAAGGGATGTGATCATGGAAGTGTTCTCAAGACCATAGAAGTTACAATAAATGATTTTCATTGATTTTGTGACATCCCATCCCAGTTCAGTCATATGTAACCAAACTCAGTTGACCACATAGCCTCAAGTGAACTTCCCTATACATGAGAGGCTATCGCTTAGCAGTTAGGGCCTATGATGGTATGGTGGGGAGACTATACACTCTTGATAAGAGGAAAACACAAAGGTATATAATGATAGCACATGCAGAGGATCAATATATTAACACGTAATAGCAGAAATTTTTTTTATAGAAGACTAAATAAAAAAATTCATAGGCATTAGCATAACCCATAAACAGGACCAGATCCAACATCATATACATAAATATGATCACATCATGCAGTACAAAAAATGAATACATGGGAAAAAATAATTTGGAATAAAAAACATGCTATACAAATATGATAAAAGATAAAAATATATATCCAATAGCATCATGTGCCTAAGCTCGATCCTATTATTCCATGTTCCAACTTAGTACAGATAATAAATCATCCAAAGTAGGCCTCTTTCACTTATCCCAATATATATCCATGAAGTCTTATCGGGTACCAAGATGTGGCCCGAACAGGATGTGAGATATACTCAGTAGGACACCACTAATGGTTTCTAATTACATTTAGCCTATGAATATATAAAGAATAAGTGTACAGGTAATAATATAATCTATCAATGAAATACATAAATCACATGTTTTATTGAGTTTCGAACATAACAGACTTCCAAATCCACCTACTTCAGCCTAAGTCAGAATTTCGTTGAAAGATTACCGATTATGATTTAATTTATAAAAAGGGTTTAGGACCCATTTCATAACCAATTTGTTCCCCATGGACCATATCATTATAATGGATGAACGCATCCCATATCATTTACAACTTGAAAAAGGAACAAAAGATGTCCGTCATGTAAGTAAATCACTAAGAGAATTGAAGTATGATTTTTGACTTGGTAGATGTATCACTTAAATTAATTAATCAATTAGTTAATTAGAAACTTAATCTTATCCAAGGAATTTTGTATGAGGAACCTAGGTATCGATCCAAGTGTACTATGAACCCATCACCCTACAAGACCATCCATAAAATTCCTTATAGGAATCCAATTTTCACACTAGGAATGGTATAATGTCATTTACCAATGAGTTCATCCTTGGAATAACATGAAGGAAAACCAAGTGTTACTCAAAACATAATATAATAAACTACCCTCCAGTACTATCCTTGGCTTTATATGCAGGAAACCCAAGTGTCACTCGTGAAATAATATAACAAACTACCCTCTGAGTCCACCCTGAGAATTCCATGCAAGGAAACCAAGTGTCACTCATGGCATAATATAAATCCACCCACCAGGTTTGCCCATCCATGTAATTCATTCAAGAACCCATGTATCTCATAGGGTGTGATATAATCTAATTATGAATTCATTTAAATTGAAATATCCCAATGAGTTCATCCATGTTGTTCCATGTTAGAACCCATATATCACCCTCGACGTATCATCATAAATTGTCACTGAATGGTCGTCAAACTATACCATTTAACAATACATTTAGTTTATAATGGTAATTTCATTTAAAGGAAACAACCCACCACATAAGGCAGTTCAAATACATCTTTTATTTTTAAAAGGATTATAAATGTATCAATCTATTAAATATATTTAACTAATCCATTTTATTTAATTAATTGAAATCTCCCAATTACAAGGGGCAAGAACACACCTCTAAAAGTGATTTAAATTTATAAGAAACTCGTGACTGTTTAAGATAGGTTAGAAATAAACCCAAAGGGGTGGTTATACTTGGGGTTATCAACTCTAATTGCTGAATAGAATCTATATAACATAGGCCCACACAATTAATTTAAGGAGAAATCTATTTAGGAGACAATAATCAGAAATACTGGCATGCAGTATAATGAAAAAATATATATACAACTAGAATTTAAGGGAAATGTATGAGACCACCTACATTAGATGGGTAGTAATCACCTTGTCTGTTATTGGCCTCCAATCCATGCTAGAATGGGAGAAATCTATGAATTATAGGAATACCATGAATATAAGGCATATTATCTCACATAGATTTAGCATTCCATATGACGAGATAAATGAAGGAAGAAAGAGGATTGAAGAGATTATAAATATGATTCCAACATGAAAGACGATGAGAGAAAAAGATTTTTAATGAAGGAGGTAGCTAAAAACCCACCATGGATACCAAAGGAAGATCCTAATATGAGGGAGGACATGCTGTAAAAAACTAGGAGGAAAAAGGAGTATTTAAACTTTATATAAGGCAGTGGAAAAATTATAAATTCACCCTATTTTAAAGGGTCCATGGTTTCGATGCACAGTTTGACCAAACCATGATCCAACCATGTGGGATCACTACATAAGTGGCACTAACTATAATAGATGGGTGAATTATTTTGAAAAACTATACATAGATCATGTTCCCTCTCTATAGTACAACTACACCGATTTTCCTGGCCTTGTGACCTCCCTTGTAAGGTTTGTCAAAATATTCTCCTCTATATGTGGGTTTCATGGTTTAGCCACATTGTTACTAATAACCATGCACAAACCATGTTCCTCGCAATGATTATCCAAAACAGAAGCTCTGGGCACCAAACAAGCCCCAAATGCTTCCAAATGCTTCATCAAACTATCAAGAACTTCCACTAGAGGAAATAAAAATATTTATACTAAAAATTAAAGGATATGTACCTCATAATAAAATACAGGATCTTACAACCAACCCTCTTTATAAAAACTTACCCGTGAGTTTCCCTTCTAAGGGTGGTAATGAATCGTCTAAGAATAGATCTAACAACTGAGCATGTATATCAGCCTCTCACTCCAAGGTTTCTTTTTGTACATACTCATGTTACCATAACACATGTTCTAGAGGAACTGATCTTACTTAAAGATATTTTATGATCCGAACAACTATAAAAGTTGAATTTTCATCAAAATAAGTATCAACATACAAATAAACCTCTTCAGGATAAAGGATACGAGTTGGGTCAAAATGGGAATGATGAAGCTATGATATATGGAAGATTCCATACATGGTCTGATACCTTTGAGGTAACTACAACTAATATGATAATTAATTGATTCTCTCTATTATGTCGAAAGGTATGAAAAATCTAGGATATAACTTTCCTTTTTTCAAAATCCTTAACTTCCCCAACCTAGACAAAACATGCAATAAGATCTGATCTCGCACCTTGAACTCTATAGGCCGGTGGTGATGATTGATATAAGAATTCTTCCATGATTAAGTTATTTCCATATTCTTCCTAATAATATGTACCTACTCTGATGTATCCTAAATGTGACGAGGTCCCATTAGTGATACCTCTCATTCCTCTAACTGAAAAAAGGGGAACTACATGACCTATCATATAGGGCCACATAAAGATCCATTTCTATTGTCACCTGAAATCTATTTTTGTCAGCGAACTCAGAGAGTGGTAGGTGTTTCTCCCAAGAACCTATAAAATTGGGGATACATAGTCTATATATGTCCTCTAACACCTATATCCTATGCTCAGACTTCCTTTTGTTCTATGGTTGATAGGCTATACTCAAGAGTACCTATAAACCTAGTTCCATCTACAACCCTTTCCAGAACCATGATGTGAAATGAAAATCTCTATCTAAAATGATTGTACATGAAACATGGTAAAGGCATATGATTTCCTTGAAATATAACTTCTTATCTCATCAAAATAATAGGTTTCTTTGATAGGTAGGAAATAAGTGACCATTATAAACCTATCTATAATCACTCATACATCGTCACAACCTTGAAGAGACCTATGTAAACCCATCACAAAATTTTATAGTGACATCATATCATTTCCACATAGGAATGGGTAATGGATAAAAAATCCCCATAATTCATCGGTGTCCCTCCTTCACTTTCTGATAGGTGAAACACTGAGTAAATAAACCCATTATATACCTTTTAATCCTCGATAACCAATAATAACGACATAAGTCATGATACGTATTAGTAAGATTAGAATGCACTTCCCAATAATAGGCATGAAAATCTCACATCAACTCCACTTGTATGTATAATGGAACCCATACGAGACCATAAATTCACAATATCCTATCCCCATAAAACACCCATCTAGGATGTAAGTCCTCTCCTGAAGCACTCTCTCTTAGGGTAAGAACTCTGTATCTGAAGGTAACATCATATTCACTATACCCAAAAAAGAAGTTGTGACTACTAAATCTGTAAGAACTGATTGTCCATGACTCTCCTAAACCTCGAGATTCATCTTAGAAAATAATTCCATTAGCTAATACTCACTACTGGCCTCATAAACTACTTGATTCTGAGTCTTCCATCTCAGTACATTAGCCACTTCATTTCCCTTCACTTTTATATAAACAAGATCAAAGTCAAAACACTATAGGTATTCAAACCACCTTCTATGTTTGAGGTTAAAGTCACAGCATGTGAATATGTATTTATGTAATTTGGGATCTATAAAAAAAATATCTCGCAATAAATAATTAATAAAAAAAAGTCATGAACCAGAACTGATATTTTATGATCAATCAATGGGTACTTATACTCATGATGCCTCAACTACTGAGACCCATACTTTAAAACTTGATCTCTCTATATCAGAACGAACCCCAAACTGATGACTAATGTATCATATTAAACTATGTATACTCTACTAGGATTAGGTAAAATACGGATCAGTTCTAAGGTCAATCTCTTATTCAGCTGCAAAATGATTTTCTCACACACATCAAACCATGTAAAATTGACACCTTTCCTAGTGAATCTTATGAGTTGTCATGACCCGTCCTCGGGGCCCGTGCCGTGACTACCCCAAGCATTCCTTCCATAGGCCAGGGGCTAGCGACTAGCACCAAAGGAGAATCCCTGATAAAAAGGAAAGGCATTGCCTTTAAACCTGTAACTCACATAGTCTGAACACAAGCAGTAGAAGTAACAAGTACTAATATAGAAAATAAAGGTGTGCTGAAAGTAAGTGGTCCAGTATACAAACCCAACTTAAAAACGAGTACAAGTACAAGTAAAAAAGGGAAAACAACTCATGGATTGTCCACCAGGGAATCCTACCTGAAGGGTAGTTATAGATCTCAAACAAATTGTCCTTGTGGTACGTCCGGTCTTTTCCAGCTCCGAGCAGCCTCCCGTTTGTCACCCTCAGTCTCGATCACTGCTGACCATCATCTGCACAGAACACAACAAGGTGTAGGTGAAGCCTGTGCAAGGGTGAGTATAAAAATACTCATTAAGGGACACCGAGACCCCCGAAGGTCTCCCAGGATTCACTAAGGATAAACCACAATAGTAATATACAATCACGAAGTATCAACCATCCCTACTTAGGTATATGCCCATACATATACCTAAGTTACCAAACACAGTCTGGCTCCAATACTCGAGCCCAAGCACAACCCATTCCACAAAATAAGTAAAGTCAATCATCTCAATGATAACAACTGAAAGGCCAGACTCAGCTCACAAAAGTTTATACAACTCATGAAGAGGGGTAGAGATGATTAGTTGTAGCCACTGAATCGTCTCTTTTGTTGAACACACGTAGGATCCTGGTACAGTATCAATGCTGTCGAACCCACGGAGGATCCGAGTATAGATGTCATCACTGTCAAACCCACGGAGGTTCCCAGTACAGAAGACATCGTTGTCAAAGCCATGGAGGATCCCGGTACATAATTCATCATTGTCGAACCCATAGAGGATCCTGGTTCAGTGTCGTCACTGTCGAACCCATGGAGGATCCAATCATCTCAGTCGCATCCAGCCATAGGGTCCTCGCACATAGCATGCTCGATTCCAGGAGGGTCTGCTCCTCAAGCCAAGTTTCGATACATCAACTACCAGGAAGTCTCGAGTTGATGTATCCAGTAGTTCCATCTCATCATAAAGAATCCAACGCGACAGACAAGGTGTCAATCGGACACCCGGTCTGTGAGTTATTGAAATTTTTGTTCCTGGGGCCCGGTTGGTTTTTAGGTTCAAACCAACATGTCCATACTCCAACTGCGTCCAAACATCAAGCGGGGTATGCCAAAAGATTTTTCCTGCTCTAAGCCTTCCGTCCCCGTAGACGGTTCTTCATTCGGACACTCGTGGCCCAAAATAGGGATGAAAAGATGTAATCTGGCCAAACGGGTCCGGGTCCGATCCGACCCAGTCGGATCGACCTGGCCCGACCCAGTCCGCGGATCCAACCCAGTCTGAGGAAGTGGCCTGAACTGAAGAAATGGCCCGACCCGATGGGTGTCTCGGCCCGAGGGCGGCCCGACCCGAGGGTGGCCCGGCCCGAGGCGGCCCGACCGACGGCGGTCCGACCTGAGGGCGGCCCGGCTGAGGGCGTCCTAGAAGATGGCAGCCTGACCGATGGAGGACCGGCCAAGGGAATCCGGGCCGATGGCCTGCCCTAGCCGTGCCCAGGGGGGTGGCGTGAGCCCCCTGGCTCCCGAATGGTATAACCATTCAGGTGGACCGAACCGACTCTAGGTGGCACTGGTCCAACTCACGCGGGACCCGATGAGGTTCCGCTCCTCCTGGCTGGCCGACCAACTAGCCGCTTCGGCTCCACAGAATCCGGCCCGACCGGCCGCCACCGCACCTCCAACATAGCGCGACAGCGCCGCGGTCCTGCTGCCCTCCGCACGGTGTTACGACGCCGCGCCACCACCGCTACGACCTGGCCTGGCCACAGACTCCTGGTTCACCGCGCGGCGCGACAGCGTCATGCCTCCTCCGCCGCAGCCCAGGTTTGGTCGTGGCCTTCAGCTCCTCCACGTGGTGCGATGACACCGTGCACCTCCCCCACGGCCCATCGTCGACGCGACTCTCCTTCCGTGCGACACGACGGTGTTGTGCCCTCTTTGCTACCCGGTGGCCTTGAGCCACTGGTATTTTTCGCGGTCCGCCTCCATCATCAACAAACAAGAACACCCATAGGGGGACGGTCAATCTGTGTTCATGCAGTACGAACCCTTCTCGTCCTGGCAATAACATTTGGCATAAATAATCCAAGGTTGGAACAACGTAGAACAATAATGAGAATTCTACTCAAATCCCCACCTCATTACGATGAACATTGACGAATTTGCGGAAAAGGGCAGCGTCGATTCTTTGACATCGAGAAGCATCCAAGGAAGAAGCGTCATCAACATTCTTCGTGGTCGAATCCTTCTCTTTTGTCTTGATCGAAGATCTAAGACGGTGTTCGTCGTTCTTCGGTGGGAAGGATGAAGTTCTTCCAAGAGTTCTCCAAAGCTCCACCAAAAATAATGACCAACCAAAATAATGGGTTATGCCCACCCATTGTTTTATTATTGGCCAAAATAATTCAAAGGAATTCAAATTGGTTTTTAATTAATTAACTGAAGGAGCTAAATTAATTAATAATGGGGGGTTGACACTTTAATGAGGGAAGTTCAAAAGCCTTCCCCCACTTAAAGAGAGTTACATGGGGGTTTTAAATTTGTGTGGTCCCCACATTCATAATATCCTCCCAAGGGAGGTTATGCGTGGGTGGGACCCACCTTCAACCTCCCCTTGGAAGATTAAACCGCCACAAATAAAAATAAAGTAACACTTTTATTTTTATTTATTTTAATTAAAAACCCCATAAACTAACTTCCATTCTCGTTAAAACACAACTGCGTTGAGGGTCTTACTAAGAAATCATCAATGCTACGAGTTCAATGGTGCCCTCATATTTCAATTCTGATCACCGATTCAAAATATATAAAATATTGCCCGTACGTTTACTGAACGTACCCGAAAAAAACATCAGAAATTGATTCCGGGCACACCGGGCCTCAAAATCAGGCGTCGTCAAAAACTACGAATGTAGAGACCCCAAACATGACGTACATGGACATTACATTACTTTTGCAGAATACTTAATACATAACAAAAAAAACACTCAAGGACCGTAATAGTTCAGTGTCTTTGGAAACTCGTAACATAATCTTCTAATCATGGTGAAAGATCTTCAACATCTCCCATAGAGATCTTCCCATTTTTTTTTCTTACCTAAAACATTTCTTTATATCATGGGGAAAAGAAAACAAATAAAGGTTGAGCTCAAATGCTCAGTAAGGTTAATCATAGATAAAATAAAACAAACCATATACATTTGAACTTAAAAACATGAACATAATGTTTAAACATCAAAATCTTGAGCAATGACATAAAACATGACAGTACGTAAGGCATAGATCATAATGGAACATCAATAATCATAAAATATCTTGGGAATAAATCATGTAGTTGTGTAAAACCATTAACCACATGATATTATTTCCATAGTAGCTAAGGCATTGCTTCCAAGACCATCTTAGTGGACAAAGTCCCTTTCTGAATCGAGTTCACTCCTAGTTTCAGTCATGTAACACTGAACCAGATTAACTTACCATTACAGCTATGTCTATCTCATGAGATATAAATATTTAACCAATGCATTGGAGGGAGATATAGGTCCCACTCATCTCATAATGAAATCATTCTTACTTGTGCCACAACATGAACATAATTCATTCATCATTACCCAACATATTTAATGGGTTTCATAAACATCATCCCATCATAACATAATCCATTCAAAAAAATTAGATATCATTTCATCATAAGAAAAGTGAAACCATGTAAATCATAGAGACATTATACTTGAAACTTACACATATGAAATAATTACATCTTATATGGAAAACGGTTTTGATAAAACACTTGAAATGAATTCTTGAGGAAAATATCCTTTCTTCTTAAAAATCATTTTCTTTTCACAAAATGCCATGAAATTTTAAAAGAAAAGGATTTTGTTGAAAATATTTATTAAATATTCTAGAGTAAGCTTCATGAAAATAAGGCGATATGAAACCCTAAAAATCTGTTCATGCCGTATAAGTTAAAAAAACATTCTTCTCGTACTTTTGCAATAAAATTCAAAAAAGTACCTCGTAATGTATACAAAAGTAGGATTCTTTACATAACATGTAGTAAAAGTAAAAAATGGATAAAAAGGACTTTAAACATACATGAATCCATTTTTAAAAAACAGTTACATGGATGATAAATATAACCCCAGTAAATACTTACGAATAAATAATCTCAGATAAAAACGAGATTGGAAAAGTTATCCCTTACCTTATGTCTGATATGCTTCATATGTATCCAAAAATCCTGTATAATTATTTAAAAAATGTCATTGACTTATTATAGAATGATATTCATTGTTATGATATCATATATGGTTCAATTATGACTTTATATTACCCGTTCTTTTGTAAATTTCATGTTAAAGCAGCGTTTTGGATAAAATTGTTTCATTTATCGTACGTGTTTCGATTTGTTGTTCTTGATATTATTACTTATATCTTGATTTAATTAATTCGAGAATTTAAAACATGATTTATATATAAGATATATTCAGTATATAAATATATATGATAGATCGATAAATGGAATGAAATACATCGTCCATGGAGATGGTAGGCCGTACGTACGCATTAACACTGTTTTCGTTTCCTTATTGAATTGAATGGAATTAAGTAAATGAAACATATATGTAAATAAATCTAGTATAATTATTACGTAATATATTTCATTATTATTTATTATATATTCTTTATAATCATACTTTAATGGCTAATCATGGAAAATGAATCTCATCGCGTTTGTGGAGACGGTAGTCCGTACGTACGCACGTGCGATGATATTGTTCCCATAATTATTGAATAGAATTGGTGTGGATGATATAATATCTAAGAATCATTATGATGTTATAATAGCCATATATAGTAAATCTTTACACCATTATACCCATCCATTTAAGGTGTTGGTGGGAAAACAGATTACACCACAACGTGGAGACGGTATTTCGTATGTATGCACGCATGGTGATTTCATCTTCCGTAGGATGGATAAAAGGTGAAATAGGGTTATTTAATATTTATAATAAAATATCAGAATATAATTAATACTTATGTTATTACTTTATAATTAAACAACCAAATAATAAGAAGTTGAAGAAGAATGAAACTTGAAAGAATCGGTAGAAGAGATTACCTCTTCTTCGACGCACCTCATTTAAACTTATTCTTAGGGCACTAGAGTTGGTCTTTTGAGAAAACCAGAACCTCTATTATATAACTAGAGAGGTTTAGAAGAGTAATTTTAATGGGTTGGCCAAGATTCAAGGCAAAAAATGGTGTGAAGAGAAGAGGGAAGGGGTTCCCTTTTTATAAGGGAGGGCAGGGGCACCTTTGGTAACATAAGAAATATTAATTTATAATAAATTCAACCTCACTTAAAAACCTCAATAAATGACTCAAATACAAATATTAGATGTTATAGGGTTGTAATATCATAAAACAATAAAATTTAGACATGTTGGGAATTTAATTTAAACATTATCAACTTGATTTATCCTTATTTAATATATGTATTTTATTTGTGGTAATAAGATTCTAATTTTTAAATTGTTATAAATAATTACTTATGTATTGTGAATTGTCCATAATTGGATAATTTATGACATTTTAGACCATATAAATTTCAATTTATAATTTTTTAAATATTTTTCTGATTTTTAAACAATTTTATATTATGTTATTTTTATAAAATAACAATAGTGTCAATTTTGACTCTATTCGTTTATTTAAATTTAACTAAACTCCACACAGAAGATATGTTCGAACTAAAATATTTAATAGATTTATAACATGTCATATTTATCTATAAAATTCTTGGATTACATTAAGTAGTTCATATAATATTTATTTTAATATTTTTAAAACTATTTATTTGGTATATTTCTTAATAAAATAATTAGTACAACAGTTTGTATAATTATATAATATACTTATTTGTTGCATAAAAATTAAAAATAAAATACAATGATAAATATAAATCACATATATTTTATATTAATACTTTTACTTGAATTTATCATCTTAAAATCACAACATGTAAATTTTTATATTTATTACATTATGAAGGTGACAACTTTGGAATCATTTGAAATAAACTAATATAAGTGTCATAATCTTCTTTATAAGGATCCAAATTGTCACAAATTCGGCCATTAGATGATTATGGTTTATATAAACACTACCAATAAGTATTTTTCAGGTTTTTGGGCCTTTTGATGTGTATTATTATTTCAATAAAAACTATATTATTGATTTTTCACTAAATAAGTAATTTTTGTTTCATTAATGTATAAGCTAATAAGGTAAATAAATAATTATTAAAAATTACAAATAAATTACCATGATAAATAAAAACATTTTATCTTTAAAAGTAGTATTTATAACAGAATTTATATTCTGTATAACCTTATATTAAAAATAGTTTAATTATAAAAGTTTGAGTGAGACATATTTCACTTTCTTTTAAATAAAAAAAAATAAAGGTCTTAATCACATCCAAGTGGGTTCCAATGGATTCCATTTCGACAAGAATTTGCCATAAGATGAAATATAATCATCCAATTATATTAAGACAAGTGTTAGGGTAATTTTATAATATTATATTTACTCTCAATTACCCGATTTACCTTTAATTATGGTAAATAAAATTTACCATAGTTACTATTCATAGTTCCCAAAAATAAAAAGTAGACTATTAACATAATTTGGACCTAATTATTCCAAATATGGAATCCATTTTTCATAATTCAAATCACAGATGTTGTAGAAATTAATTTAAAATTAATCCCGTTGTTAGGAAAACGAGTTTTAAAAGTTAAAACATTGAAAAAGATTGAAATGATTTTACCTATGAATTCAATGTAAAATCAATGATAATGATATAGATTATATTAAATGGTAAATATATATTCTATTTATACTTTAAAAACATTCAATATTATAATTTAACCATATAAATTATTACGATGAAAATTTTGTTTTTAATTAAAATATAGTGTGTTTTTACTATTCATTAAAATATGAAAGTTTTCAGAATAATATGAAAAAATTATCGAAAGTAAATTTTTATATCCTGATTCCAAATAAGGATTTTATTTTGTCAAATTTAACTTATAAACATGTCAAAAACTATATTTAAAGTGGGTGCGCCATTAAAAGGTGGCAAAGCTGCATTTTTTTAAAAATACTTATTTTACCTGAAAATTTTATCTTGTTTTCATACCATGTTCTAGAAAATGTGTAAGATGAATAATAATGTTATAAAATTCAAAATTTAGTTAATACCATTCATATCTTCTAGTCCATAATATTATAACAGTATATCATTGTTTAGTGAAATCTGGTATTGCGTACTACACACGCTATTGAGGAAGGTCGTGATTGCGTGTAATGTAAGCCAAGTCAGGGATGTGTTTAGTGCAAGCTCCCTTTGGTGTTTCATATCAAATAATTCAACACTTATTTCATTTATACATTAAAAAAAATCTATACTTAATGTTGCATAGAATAATTTCTACAAAACGAACTTGAAATTGTGTGTAACACGAGCCAAGAATAGTGTTGCATATACGGTGTTGCGTATAGAACAAGATAATTTTGGTGTTGTGTACAACACAAGACATCAATGAAATTAAAAAGAATAATTCTCATAAAATCTCGAGTTCTTACATTCTACCCCCCTTAAAATAAATTTCTCCCTCGAAATTCGTCGAAGTTATAAATGGTTTACTATTTGAATGTTTCTTTCATAGAAACCCACATTGTAAAAAGGAATACAAAAACATAATTTTAAAAAGTAAAGTAAGAATCATTACGGTTACCCAAATTAACTCATCCCTGGGTTTCCACATGGAGAATGTAGGTGAAAATATGGATATGGAAGAAAAGTCTAACCATTATGTTCTGATGAAGAGTGGTAGAGGACATGGCTTTGAAAAAGACAACAATCACAAAGCCATAAATTTGTGATGATCTAAGGTACCATCTGATTCATCTGATATGAGGGCACTAGGATTTTTTTTTTCAAGATCATTTCCCTAAAGTTGATGAATTAAAAGAAATACTAACATGGTTTTGGTACAATCTCACTGTTGTTCGTGCCTTGAACAATTTTCACTTCATATCTTAAAGAAATGAAGATGAATTTGTTATTCATGAAGTGTTAGTTGATCATGTGATAGAACGATGGGTCATTCCATTTTTTTCAAACAATAGGTTAGAAAAAGTTATAAAATATACATAAGTCCATATATGGTGAGTTTAATCATATATGATTCCAAGAATGAACTTATACTTCATCTATCATACCGCTTAATAAAATATAACAAGTTTCTACTAACCAGGGACTTCATGTAGGCCAGTGGTAGGTTATAAAGGCTTATTGCACTTCGGTTGTGGGTTCGATTCCCGCAACCTTGTCTGACACGACGGGTTTTCACCCATCCTACGGGTTGTCCTTTTTCTAAAACTATACTGTTATAACAAAACAAAATGTTCTAGCCTTAAACGATACTATCTGATGTCTAAATGAATTGATTCCAATCTTTAGGTTTATCCAAAATACTTCTGTCTAATCTCTTAGTATAAATAAAATGATTACTAGAAAGGTCATCTACCAAGCATTGAATACAATCATTTATCACCCGTATATCATAAGATATATATATCGTGTTGGTCAAATTCTAAACATGTTAATTTCTTAACAATGTATTCTCTTGAAACACGAGTACCCATTGAACCTTAGTGAAAACATGAATGTTCTCAAAAGTTAACTCTTTCCACATACCAAAATCCCAAAATTATGTATACTCAAACCATGATATCACTTTGTCCTTATACTAGTCATGATCTCATTAATACTATCAAACATCTCATTATCTCCTTATCCTTTCATTATGCACATATCATCTACCTTCCAAAAATATTTGAATAACCTTTCATGGTTACCGGTACCATTCATCATATACTTTCAAAAATAAAGCAAAGGCAACAGTGTAAAAATCCTTAGATTTTTCTTTATTTTATAGTACCATACATTATTCTTGATAAACATACAATCATTACACAACCTTCTTAAACCACTGACTGAGCTTCATCATTTCTTCCATCTCATATATCATTTGTAGTATCTTCATCATCATCCACATAAATACTACCCATATGACCATGCTTGTCACACCCGCCTCTTTTACATTATTTATTTTATCAATTTTTCTTGAACCTCGGTGGTTAGGGATGATGCCCGAGTTAAAATTTTGAATTCTTATCTTAAAATGTGTGTTTTGGCCTCGACTGCATCCAGCGCGCTACGGTCGAAGTCATGCGGCCTCGCTTGGGTCGTCACACAACCCTGCCTGGTCACTACATGCCTTGCCGATGTTCAGTTAACGAAATGAGATGAATTAGGAATGGTTTTAATAATAATAATTTTATTAATGTCACTTTAAAATATTATTATCATTATCTTGAATAATAATTTAAGTGTGTATCGTTTTTATTATCAGTATTTTATTAAGCAGATTAATGTATAGTTTACAATTTATTTAGTTATGTTATTATTATTATTATTATTATTATTATTATAATTTTAATTTTAATTGCGAGTGTTTGGGTTCGGCGTCACCGGACGTACGGGCAAGGCCTGGTTTTGAGATCCGCACGGTCTGCCCAGCTTTCAAAGAAGTTGAAACATAGCGGGATACTGAAATAGAAATAAATAATGCAATAGAAATAAAATTGAAATAAGAAGTTTAGTAAACTATAAGAAATTGTTTTTAATGGGTTGTTTGGGGTTAACAAATACTGTTGTTAATATTATGTGATATTATTATTCTTATTATTATACCACTTATTTCTTTTATTTATTATTTATTTATTACTATTATTATAGGTATTATTTTATTTATATTTCTTTTTTTTACATATTTTGTTTTCTTTTAGTTTTTTTTAGGATTTCTTTTATTTATTTTTTTTCTTTTCTCTCCCTACCCTCACTCTCTCCCGTCGGGCCCCTCCCCCATCCCCTTTTGCATTTTTCCCCCCTAGAAACCCTATGCACCGCACCCTCCCCTCCCGTTGTCGGCCCTCCCTCTGTCCGGCGGACTCCCCATCGCCCCCTGCACTCCCGTCCGGCCACCTGAAAAGCGCCGCACCCCACTGGCCTTCCTCCTTCTATCCGACGAACCCCGAGCCCCCTCGCCGAACCGCACCCTTGCTTCCCCGTTGCTCTGGCCTCCTACACTCCGCTGCAACCTCCCTTCCGGCCACGCCTATGTCCGGCGGCCTCCCTCTTTTGGCGCTATGAACCGCCTCCCCCTGCTCCATCCGGCAAACACCCCCTGTTTTCTCTCCCGTTCCCGTTGAACCTTGCCCAGCCCGGAATCCTGTCGGAACCCCCCCCTCTTCCTTGCTGGATCGGCTGCAGCGCCCCTCTCCCCGTTTTCTCTTTTCCTTTTTTTTCCGCTAAAACCCTCCCCACCTCCTTGCTGGATTGCGACGACTCACCCCCCCCCCCCCCTCCTCGCCGGACCTCCACCGGCGCAGCACCACCATTCGACAAACCACACTGATTTGTGCATTTGAGTTTTCCTCTTTTTTTTATTTATTTATTTCATTCATTTATTTTCTATATTTGAAGTTTGGTTCTACAATGGGTTTTGATTCTGTATTTGAGGTTTAATGGTTTGTTTTGGGGCTTTAAATTGAGGGGTTTGGGTTGGATTCGTGTTTTTTTTGGGTTCGTGTTAGGTTCAATGTGGTGAAAACGGCACACGATTAAAGTTGTGCGCTGCAATATGAAGTTTTCACTCCAATTTTGAGGATTTATACATGCCGGTAGGTGGTTCCATGTCATTACATCTTTTAGAAAATTTAGTTTGGTTGTTTAATTAATTTAATATGTTCTATGATTTAATTGCATAATGTGATCCATGTTTATAATGTTATGGCATGCTCGTCTAAGGAGATTGGATTTACGAAATAGTTGGCTCTTGTTGTTTATATGTGTGTTGTCATATAAAATATTGGTTGTTCTTTAAAAGTTGTGTGAAATGCATATTAAAAATTGTTTGACATGCATGCATCATGAAAATTTCACTTTATTTAGAAATGATCATGTTTTCTTCATTTTGAACTTGTTGGGGTAAGTCCAAAAATTTTTTAATCAATTGTTTATATGGTACAAATGTGGTTTTAGAATATTTGAGTGCGAAATTGATTTTAAAATGGTCATTGCACGTAAAAATATGTGTTGTATTGGTGCAATGTTTTCAAGTTGGGTTCTAGGTGATGTTTGGTTGGTGCGAACTTAGTTTTTATGGGTAATTGAGTTGTGTATGTCTAAATGTGGGTTTTAATGTGTAGCGAATCATTTTAAGAGGTGCAGATGGTTCAGACAATTGTGTAGTTGGGTGAAACTAGTTTTAAGGACAATTTATTAAGAAAGTGGTTTGAACGACTCCCTTCTTTGTAATTGGGGGTGTTTATTTCTGTCTGCCCTTGTTGTGTTATTAAAATAATGCTTCCTAAGTTGTGAAAATTGTTTATGTTCTTGTTTGAGCGTTTTTTTTTTCAAATGTGGTTTTTGCAAAACGATTAGGTAACGACAAATATATTTTTGGAAAGGTATTTTTGGCGTGCGTGAGTTTTTGAAATGTTGTTTGGGTGTGAAAATAGTGACTTGTGTGTAATGTCTGGTTGGGTCTATGATATGGGAAAAACAATATACCATGTGAATGTGAAACTTGATTGAGCACAAGGGAAAACCCCGGGTATCTAGGTGGGAGGACTAGAACTAGTGCGCTAATGAGCTGGATGGGATCGTCCCTATCTCACTTAGTTGGATTGACGATTGAAATACTAACTAAACATGATATCTGAGGGTCATGGCCTTCTAAGCCACGTGTTCTGAGGGTCGTGTCCTTCTAAGCCACGTTTTCTGAGGGTTGTGGCCTTCTAAGCCACGTTTCACCGAGACATGAGGTTCTAGGGTCTCACTCGAACTAGATGAACCTTAGGGGATTTACACATAGTGCTCTACCATCTTTTTTGTGGTGCCTTCCGTTGGCATATGGAGGACCACTTGGGTGTGAGTGTGTGTGTGCGTGAGTATGTGTGTGTGTGGGGGGGTGTGTGTGTGTGTGTGCCCATAATGAACTTTTATCTTCCTCTTTAAAAATCGTGTTGTGAAATGAGTTCTTTTAGTGTTTTCCTTTAGCTTTTGGCTTGTAAATGTTTCCTTTAAAAGTATTTCGAAAGTATAACTTGAATAATCACATTAAATTGTACTTTTGATGTTGTGGCATGGAACCGTTTTATTGGGTGGAATCCTACTGGGCTTTTAGCTCGCACCCTACATGCACCCTTGGGTGTATGTAGTTTCTTGTTTCTTGTGTATTCCAGGTGGTGCGTCGTGCTCAGCGATGGGGGTTCTGGTTGTTGTTGGTCTTCATGTGCATGTTGGTGTTGGTAGCTTGGGGATGCAACTTCTTGTGTCGCATGAGGTTGGTTTTGGAGTTTAGTCCTCTGTTCCTGTTGTTGTTCATTTTGTGTTTTAGCCGAATTGTAGACCGAAACCTGTTTATAGTTTAGAAGTGTGTTTTGTAGTCTGCTTCCATTTTCAGTTATTTATCTGGTTGGTGGTTTTCCTGTCTTTTATTTCGGTTAATACTGTTCCCACTTGTTATTCTTGACACCCGGGAACTTGTGCTAGCCCGTGGGGATCGGGAACGCCCTTCGGGCCTTGCCGCGGACCGGGTCGGGCGCCGGGTCGGATAGCGACCCGGCCTGGTTCGTGACAAAATGGTATCAGAGGGGAAAGGTTTGCTCTCTTGGGTCGTTTTCTTTTGAGATAGAGTCAGAGTGGACCAAAATTAAGGTTGTCGGAACTCGGCGTTCTAGCTACGAGCAATGTGCCTGGCCAACACACCTCGTGGCGGGACTCGAGTTACCATAGTGTGTTGAGGTTTGTCTGTTTTTTTGGTCATTGCGGTTAATCTTGTTTATGGGAAATGGAAATGGGGTAAGGTCAGTGGTCTTCGTGAGCTCGCAGGGTCTGGAAAGCCATGTGGAGCCGGGGACACTGTCCTAGAATACCCTCTGTGGTAGTGGCCTGATTGGCGTATGGCCGCCAACCACACGTTCCAGTCACCCGCTGACACAAGTTTCTCTTGCGTCGTTTCTCGTCACTTCTCTTTGGATTCGTGAGAATTTGGTTTTTAAGTAAAAATGTTTTGGACTTGGAAAATGTTTCAAATGAAGTTCTTTGAAAATGAAATGGTGTGTAAGGTTTGAAAAGTGTGGGTTGGATGTTTTGGTTTTGAAAAATTGAATGGTTTGTTTTGACCCTTGGTGTTCTTGTGGGAAACCACATGCATGAGTGTATATGGGAAAAAAATGGTTAATGGCACGAGTGGATGAGTGCCTGTATGGATATGAGTTGGGTGCCAGTGTGGCACGAGAACATGCATGTGCGAGGCCCATGGGACACCATTGGTGTTTGTGTAACCCACCTGCTTTGCTTATTTTCAAAAAGGTTTTGTTAAATAAAAAAAAATCGGTATGTTGATAACCGGTGTTTGTGTGGCGTGTCCTTGTGTTTTAGAAATTTCAGATGTGAGGCATTTTGAGCTGAGGATTCCTTCTAGCTGGTTCGTGTCTTGAGTTTGAATTCTTATTTGTAAGTTGGTACGCAAGCGTGTAGCGAGATAATTCCTTTGAAAAGTACATTAGGGAGACCTTGTAGTGGTTCCCCCCTACACGTTTGGTGTTTTCTTGTGGTATGTATTGACCGTTGGACCAGTTTGGTTGGGTCCATGGTTTCCTTTCTTGACTAGTGAATGCCTCCCCCATAAATCGTTGACATGTGATTGAAGTGTGGCTACTGGAAACTCGCCATTGTCCAACCCTCCAGTTGATCAGAGGAATTTCTTCTTGAATTCTAGAATTGAACCCACCTCTTCTTTTTGCAACTAAGCGGATCCTCTCATTGCGGGATGATAGACATGAGAGGAGTTGAAGGGGACTTTGGTCTCCTTGAGTTGTCTTAGTTGTCAGGTATGATGTTTGAAATCGTTGCGTCTGAAGGTTTCCCTTGGAAGCGGTAAAGGAGACTCCAGTGGGGAAGGTGGAAGCAAACCTAAGTTGTTGGTTCAATTTATTGTTTTAATGACCTCTGTTCTTTGGTTTGTTTCTTTTAAGGGTTCATGTTAGGCTACTAGTTTGGCAGACCCAGTCGTATGAGGCTGCTATGGTCGTTTGCAGGAATCACGTAAAGTCTTTCTCAAAGTAATGTTTCTCTCGACAGCAATGATCGTTCTCAGCGACGATTTGTGGTGTCATGTTCTCATTCAGTGTAACCAGGGATGAAGCATGTGTACCATTTAAGCTGTCGTTCGGGTGAATGTTCAGTGTGAGAGTAATTGGATGTCATGGCATGTTGTGTCTGATGGTGTTTCCTCAGGTGCAGTATGATTGGGTGTGACACCAAAAGGAGAAGCTCCGTTCGGGAGTCTTCCATGCCTGACTACGAGGCAGAAGATGCTTCAAACATCAGGGCTCCAGCCATAGGCCTCGGAGTGAAGCTGGCGCGTGGTCAGGAACCCCGAGAGTGTATGAGACCCGACCTTATTTCTGTCATTGGTGTTGAAAGTGAAAGCAGCTTAAAATGTTTTCTATGGTTGTTCTGCTCCAAACGAACCGTCTGTTTGCATAAGGTTTTTATGACCATATGGAGGCGTCTTCGTCTCGTTGACTTAAAGTTTTGGGGGTTTCATTCCACTGGATGCAATCGCTTTAGTGGTCCTTATGAGAGTCTGTTGGGTAACTCAGTCTCAAACTTGAATGGTGTTCATCCAGGAAATTTTGAAATGTTGGTTTGTGGCCGGTCGTGGTTTTTGACGCCTGGTGGTCGGGCCCCTCCCTCCCCACCCCTTGTGGTGGGGTGGTTGGTCACCATCGAGAATTTTTCTAAAGTTTTGTATCTGTTGTTAGTTCCAATGGCAGGGAGACCCACATTGGATCTCGCACAAACGTATCTGGAATAAATTTATGTGGGCCTTCCCTTAATGGTGGGGAGTCCTCCCAGACCTCCCCATGTTGGTTTTCTAGTCTCGTCTTGAGCGTTGGTAGGTTCATAATGGTGGGGAGACCCACATGGGGTCTCACACGAATGTCCCTAGAATGAATCGGCGGTGGACTCTTCATTAATGGCAGGGAGTCCGCTCGAACCTCACTGTGTCGGTTTTCTAGTCTCGTCTCGGGCGTCGGAAAGTTTTTAATGGTGGGGAGCCCCATTGGGCTTTCCCATGTTGGACCATTCAGTTTTGTTCCTTGAGATGGTTTAGTGGTAGGTTATTGGAGTATTCTTTGGATGTGGGTTGGTCTTGTTTCTCATTCCAGTAAAATGGTGTGGTTTCGGTTTAACAGTGCTCAAGTTGTTTCGGCTTGTGAAGTTGTTTTCTGTGGGTGCAAGAGTTACCTTCCACGATCAGTCAACTGGAGGCATTCTAGCTATTTGGGGTGGGCAATACATATTAGAAACTCTTTTTACGACCTTTTTGAAGTTATTTTTGAGTCACTTTCTCTAAGCACGATACGTTTGCCTCTCCTTGCTAGATGTTTGTGGGAATCCACTTTGAACCTTAAGGGAGTGTTGGTTTCTGCTTTGAGGTTGAATTCTAGATGTGGCTTTCTGGGGACGGAAAGCTTTATGGTGGGGAGAATTGTCACACCCGCCTCTTTTACATTATTTATTTTATCAATTTTTCTTGAACCTCGGTGGTTAGGGATGATGCCCGAGTTAAAATTTTGCATTCTTATATTAAAATGTGTGTTTTGGCCTCGACTGCATCCAGCGCGCTGCGGTCGAAGTCATGCGGCCTCGCTTGGGTCGTCACACAACCCTGCCTGGTCACTACATGCCTTGCCGATGTTCAATTAACGAAATGATATTAATTAAGAATGGTTTTAATAATAATAATTTTATTAATGTCACTTTAAAATACTATTATCATTATCTTGAATAATAATTTAAGTGTGTATCGTTTTTATTATCAGTATTTTATTAAGCAGATTAATGTATAGTTTACAATTTATTTAGTTATGTTATTATTATTATTATTATTATTATTATTATTATTATAATTATAATTTTAATTGTGAGTGTTTTGGTTCGGCGTCACCGGATGTACGGGCAAGGCCTGGTTTTGAGATCCGCACGGTCTGCCCGGCTTTCAAATAAGTTGAAACATAGAGGGATACTGAAATAGAAATAAATAATGCAATAGAAATAAAATTGAAATAAGAAGTTTAGTAAACTATAAGAAATTGTTTTTAATGGGTTGTTTGGGGTTAACAAATACTGTTGTTAATATTATGTGATATTATTATTCTTATTATTATACCACTTATTTATTTTATTTATTATTTATTTATTATTATTATTATAGGTATTATTTTATTTCTATTTCTTTTTTTACATATTTTGTTTTCTTTTAGTTTTTTTTAGGGTTTTTTTTATTTATTTTTTTTCTTTTCTCTCCCTCCCCTCACTCTCTCCCGTCGGGCCCCTCCCCCATCCCCTTTTGCGTTTTTTCCCCCTGGAAACCCTATGCGCCGCGCCCACCCCTCCCGTTTTCGGCCCTCCCTCTGTCCGACAGACTCCCCATCGCCCCCTGCACTCCCGTCTGGCCACCTGGAAAGCGCCGCACCCCACTGGCCTTCCTCCTTCTGTCCGACGAAACCTGAGCCCCCTCGCCAGACCGTACCCTTGCTTCCCCGTCGCTCTGGACTCCTACACTCTGCTGCAACCTCCCTTCCGGCCGCGCCTATGTCCGGCGGCCTCCCTCTTTTGGCGCTACGAACCGCCGCCCCTGCTCCATCCGGCGAACACCCCCTGTTTTCTCTCTCGTTCCCATTGAACCTTGCCCAGCCCGGAATCCCGTCGGAACACCCCCTCTCCCTTCCTGGATCAGCTGCAGCGCCCCTCTCCCCGTTTTCTCATTTATTTTTTTCCGCTGAAACCCTCCCCACCTCCTTGGTGGATCGCGATGACTCACCCCCCTCCTCGCCGGACCTCCACCGGCGCAGCACCACCATCCGGCAAACCACACTGGTTTGTGCATTTGAGTTTTCCTCTTTTATTTATTTATTTATTTCATTCATTTATTTTCTATATTTGAATTTTGGTTCTACAATGGGTTTTGATTCTGTATTTGAGGTTTAATGGTTTGTTTTGGGGCTTTAAATTGAGGGTTTTGGGTTGGATTCAGGTTTTTTTTGGGTTCGTGTTAGGTTCAATGTGGTGCAAATGGCACGCGATTAAAGTTGTGCGCTGCAATATGAAGTTTTTCACTCCAATTTTGAGGATTTATACATGCCGGTAGGTGGTTCCATATCATTAAATCTTTTAGATAATTTAGTTTGGTTGTTTAATTAATTTAATATGTTCTATGATTTAATTGCATAATGCGATCCATGTTTATAATGTTCTGGCATGCTCGTCTGAGGAGATTGGATTTCCTAAATAGTTGGCTCTTGTTGCATATATGTGTGTTGTCATATAAATGATTGGTTGTTCTTTAAAAGTTGTGCGAAATGCATATTAAAAATTGTTTGACATGCATGCATCATGAAAATTTCACTTTCTTTATAAATGATCATGTTTTCTTCATTTTGAACTTGTTGGGGTAAGTCCAAAAATTGTTTAATCAATTGTTTATATGGTACAAATGTGGTTTTAGAATATTTGAGTGCGAAATTGATTTTAAAATGGTCATTGCACGTAAAAATATGTGTTGTATTGGTGCAATGTTTTCAAGTTGGGTTCTAGGTGATGTTTGGTTGGTGCGAACTTAGTTTTTATGGGTAATTGAGTTGTGTATGTCTAAATGTGGGTTTTAATGTGTAGCGAATCATTTTAAGAGGTGCAGATGGTTCAGACAATTGTGTAGTTGGGTGAAACTAGTTTTAAGGACAATTTATTAAGCAAGTGGTTTGAACGACTCCCTTCTTTGTAATTGGGGGTGTTTATTTGTTTCTGCCCTTGTTGTGTTATTAAAATAATGCTTCCTAAGTTGTGAAAATTGTTTATGTTCTTGTTTGAGCATTTTTTTTTTCAAATGGGGTTTTTGCGAAACGATTAGGTAACGACAAATATATTTTTGGAAAGGTATTTTTGGCGTGCGTGAGTTTTTGAAATGTTGTTTGGGTGTGAAAATAGTGACTTCTGTGTAATGTTTGGTTGGGTCTGTGATATGGGAAAACAATATACCATGTGAATGTGAAACTTGATTGAGCACAAGGGAAAACCCCGGGTATCTAGGTGGGAGGACTAGAACTAGTGCACTAATGAGCCGGATGGGTATCGTCCCTGTCTCACTTAGCTGGATTGACGATTGAAACACTAACTAAACATGATATCTGAGGGTCGTGGCCTTCTAAGCCACATTTTCTGAGGGTCGTGGCCTTCTAAGCCACGTTTCACTGAGACATGAGGTTCTAGGGTCTCACTCGAACTAGATGAACCTTAGGGGATTTACCCATAGTGCTCTACAATCTTTGTTGTGGTGCCTTTCGTCGGCATATGGAGGACCACTTGGGTGTGAGTGTGTGTGTGTGTGTGAGTATGTGTGGGGGGGGGGGTGTGCCCATAATGAACTTTTCTCTTCCTCTTTAAAAATCGTGTTGTGAAATGAGTTCTTTTAGTGTTTTACTTTAGCTTTTGGCTTGTAAGTGTTTCCTTTAAAAGTATTTCGAAAGTATAACTTGAATAATCACATTAAATTGTCCTTTTGATGTTGTGGCATGGAACCTTTTTATTGGGTGGAATCCTACTGGGCTTTTAGCTCACACCCTACATACACCCTTGGGTGTATGTAGTTTCTTGTTTCTTGTGTATTCCAGGTTGTGCGTCGTGCTCAGCGATGGTGGTTCTGGTTGCTGTTGGTCTTCATATGCAGGTTGGTGTTGGTAGCTTGGGGATGAAACTTCTTGTGTCGCATGAGGTTGGTTTTGGAGTTTAGTCCTCTGTTCCTGGTGTTGTCCATTTTGGGTGTTTAGCTGAATTGTAGACCTAAACCTGTTTATAGTTTAGAAGTGTGTTTTGTAGTCTGCTTCCATTTTCAGTTATTTATCTGGTTGGTGGTTTTCCTGTCTTTTATTTCAGGTAAAACCGTTCCCACTTGTTAAACTTGATACCCGGGAACTTGTGCCAGCCCGTGGGGATCAGGAACGCCCTTCGGGCCTTGCCGCGGACCGGGTCGGGCGCCGGGTCGGATAGCGACCCGGCCTGGTTCGTGACAATGCTGATTCTCTTTATGAGATTTTCCCTTAGGGAATTGGTTTTCATAATGCCCGTACATTCCACATTTAAAACGTGTAATCATTGTTGATGTCTTAGCAATGCCAGTATCCTTGTCTGTGGTGTTAATTGAACCTTTTCCTTTACAATTACTAGCTTTGTGTCCTTGTTTTCCACACCCAAAGCATCTTCTAGTTCCTTTTAATCATTCTCCCTGATGCCTCTTCCCAAATGATTTACATGAGGGAAATTCAACTTTATTTCCTCTATGATCATCATAAAACTCCATCTTTCTCTTATTAGATGAGTTGGGAATCTTACCAAAGTTGAGATTATTGATCATATTATGATATTTCTGATTAGGAATAATAATAATATGTGGACTTATAGATGCAATTTCATTTGGTTTCTCATGAATAATATCATTCCATTGTCCATCATATCCTCCAATATCGGGAATCTTCCTGTTTCCAGCCATTTTCTAAACCCCAAAAAGAATAGTGTGAGAGGGAAAAATCATAATCAAGGGGGATTAACATCAATATCTAACATCTTAGGTTTAATTATAATATCATTACCATAATTCAAGGACTATAACCTATAATTATACTTAACCTTAGGGACATCCTTAGACTACCTTAGAAATATCTCTAGGGATCTCACTAAAGTTTTCGCATCCTAGTTTCCAAAGGTTAACTAAACCTTTCCTCTGATACCAACTGTAGAGACCCCAAAATTGACGTACATGGACATTTCATTACTTTTGTGGAATACTTAATACATAAAAAAACCAACACTCATGGACCGTAATATGTTAGTGTCTTTAGAAACTCGGAACATAATCTTCT
This sequence comes from Viscum album, assembly GCA_963277665.1. NCBI lineage: Eukaryota > Viridiplantae > Streptophyta > Magnoliopsida > Santalales > Viscaceae > Viscum > Viscum album. Next base: position 1,661,912,152 of record OY728135.1, on the reverse strand, counting down.
AATAATGGTGAAAGATCTTCAACATCTCCCATAAAGATCTTCCCATTTTGTTTTCTTACCTAAAACCTTTCTTTATATCCTAGGGAAAAGAAAACATATAAAAGGAGAGATCAAATGCTCAGTAAGGGTAATCATGGAGAAAATAAAACAAACCATATACATTTGAACTTAAAAACATGAACATAATGTTTAAACATCAAAATCTTGAGCAATGACATAAAACATCGCAGTACATAAGGCATAGATCATAATGGAACATCAATCATCATAAAATAGAATGGGAATAAATCATGTAATTGTTTCAAACCATTAATCACATGATATGATTTCCATAGTATCCAAGGCATTGCTTCCAAGACCATCTTAGTGGGCAAATTCCCTTTCTGAATCAAGGTCACTCCTCGTTTCAGACATGTAACACTGAACCAGATTAACTTACCGTTCCATCCATTTCTATCTCATGAGATATAAATCTTTACCCAATTCATTGGAGGGAGATATAGGTCCCACCCATCTCATAATGAAATCATTCTTACTTGTGCCACAACATGAACATAAATCATTCATCATTACCCAAAGTATAAAATGGGTTTCATAAACATCATCCCATCATAACATAATCCATAAAAAAATGGATATAATTTCATCATAAAAAAAGTTAAACCATATAAATCATAGATACATTATACTTGAAACATACACAAATGAAATAATCCCATCTTATATGGAAAACGGTTTTGATAAAACACTTGAAATGAATTCTTGAGGAAAATATCCTTTCTTCTTCAAAATCATTTTCTTTTCACAAAATGCCATGAAATTTTAAAAGAAAAGGATTTTGTTGAAAGTATTCATTAAATATTGTAGAGTAAGCTTCATAAAAATAAGGCGTTATGAAACCCTAAAAATTTGTTCATGCCGTATAAGTTAAAAAAACATTCTTCTCATACTTTTTCCGGAAAAGTCAAAAAAGTACCTCGTAACGTAAAAAAAAGAAAGATTCTTTACATACCATGTAGTAAAAGTCAAAAATGGATAAAAAGAAATTTAAACATACATGAAATTTTTTTATAAAATAGGGACATTAATGATAAATATAACCCCAGTAAATACTTACGAATAAACAATCTCGGATAAAAACGAGATTGGAAAAGTTATCCCTTACCTTATGTCTGATATGCTTCGTATATATCCCAAAATCCTGCATAATTATTTAAACAATTTCATTGACTTATTACATAATCATATTAATTGTTATTATATCATATATGGTTCACTTATGACTTTATATTACCCGTTCTTTTGTAAATTCCATGTTAAAGCAGCGTTTTGGGTAAAATCATTTCATTTATCGTACGTGTTTCGATTTGTTGTTCTTGATATTATTACTTATATAATGATTTACATAATTACAGAATGTAAAACATGATTTATATATAAGATATATTTAGTATATAAATATATATAATAGATCGATAAATGTAATGAAATACACCATTCATGGAGACGGTAGGTCGTACGTACGCATGAATGATGTTTTCATTTCCTTATTGAATTGAATTTAATTAAGTAAATGAAAAATATATGTTCATAAATCCATTATCATTATTATGTAATATATTTCTTGATTATTTATTATATATTCTTTATAATCATACTTGAATGGTTAATCATGGAAAATGAATCTCATCGCGTTCATGGAGACGGTAGTCCGTACGTACGTACGAGCGATGATATCATTCCCATAATTATTGAATATAATTGGAGTGGATGTTATAATATATCAGAATTATTATGATGTTATAATAACCATATATAGTTATTCTTTACACCATTATACCCATCCATGTAAGGTGGTGGTGGAAAAACAGATTACACCACAGCGTGGAGACGGTATTCCGTACGTACGCACGCGCGGTGATTTCGTCTTCCGTAGGATGGATAGAAGGTGAAATATGGTTGTTTCATATTTATAATAACATATCAGTATATAATTAATACTTATGTTATTACTTTATAATGAAACAACTAAAGAATAAGAAGTTGAAAAAGAAAGAAACTTGAAAGAATCAGTTGAAGAGATTACCTCTTCTTCGACGCACCTCCTTTAAACTTCTTCTTAGGGCACTAGAGTTGGTCTTTTGAGAATACCAGAACCTCTATTATATAACTATATAAGTTTAGAAGAGTAATTGGCAGGGGTGGGATAATCTTCTAGGCTCAAAAGGGTGTGAAGAGAACAGGGAAGGGGTGACCTTTTTATAAGGGAGTGGAGGGGCACCTTTGGTAACATATGAATATTAATTTATAATAAATTCAACCTCACTTAAAAACATTCAAAAATGACTAAAATCAGAATATAAGATGAGATAGGTTTGTAATCTTATCAAACAATAAAATTTATACATTTTGGGAATTTATTTTAAACATTATCAACTTGATTTATCCTTATTTAATCTATTTAATTTTATTTGTGGTAATATGATAATAGTTTTTAAATTGTTATAAATAATTACTTATGTGTTGTGAATTGTCCATAATTAGATAATTTATAACCTTTTAGGCCATATAAATTTCAATTTATAATTTTTTAAATATTTTTGTGATTTTTATACAATTTTATATTATTTTATTTTTATAAAATAACAATAGTGTCAATTTTGACACTATTCGTTTATTTGAATTTAAATAAACTCCAAACAGAATATATGTTCGAAATAAAATATTTAATAGATTCATAAAATGTCATATTTATCTATAAAATTCGTGGAGAACATTAAATAGTTCATATAATATTAATTTTAATATTTTTAAAACCATTTATTTGGTATATCTCTTAAGAAAATAATTAGTACCAAATTTTTTTATAATTATTTAATCTACTTATTTGTTGCATAAAAAATAAAAATAAAATCTTATGATGAAGATAAATCTCATAGATTTTATAATAATACTTTTACTCGAATTTATCATCTTAAAATCACAACATGTAAATTTTTATATTTATTAAATTATGAAGGTGACAACTTTGGAATCATTTAAAATAAAATAATATAAGGGTCATAATCTTCTTTATATGGATCCAAATGGTCACAAATTCGGTCATTGGATTCTTAGGGTTTATATGTACACTAAAAATAAGTATTGGTCAGGTTTTTGGGCCTTTTGATGTGTTTTATTATATAAATAAAAACTATATTATTGATTTTTCACTAAATAAATAATTTCTGCATCATTAATGTATAAGCTAATAAGGTAAATAAATAATTATTAAAAATTACAAATAAATTACCATGATAAAGAAAACCATTTTAGATTTAAAATGAGTATTTATAACCGAATTTATATTATGTATATCCTTATATTAAAAATAGTTTAATTATTAAAGTTTGAGTGAGACATATTTCACTTTCTTTTAAATAAAATAAATTAAAGGTCTAAATCTCATCCAAGTGGGTTCCAATGGATTCTATTTTGACCAAAAGTTTCCATAGGACAAAATATAATCATCCAATTATATTAAGATAAGTGTTAGGGTAATTTTATAATATTATATTTACCCTCAATTACCCGATTTACCTTTAACTATGGTAAATAAAATTTACCGTAGTTACTATTAATCGTGCCCAAAAATAAAAAATATCCTATTAAAATAATTTGGACCTACTGATTCCAAATATGGAATCAATTTTTCCTAATTCAAATCACAGAAGTTTGAGAAATTAAATTAAAATTAATCCCATTTTTAGGAAAATGAGTTTTAAAAGTTAAAACATTGCAAAAGATTGAAATGATTTTACCTATGAATTAAATATAAAATCAATGCTAATGACATACGTTATATTAAATGATAAAAATATATTCTATTTATACTTTAAAAACATTAAATATTATAATTTAACCATATAAATTATTACAATGAAAAAAGTTGTTTTTAATTAAAATATAGCGTGTTTTTACTATTCATTAAAATATGAAAGTTATCAGAATAATATGAAAAATTTATCGAAAGTAAATTTTTATATCCTGATTCCAAAGAAGAATTTTATTTTGTCAAATTGAAATTTTAAACAAATAAAAACTAGATTTAAAGTGTGTGCTCCATCAAAAGACGACAAAGCTGTATTTTTTCAAAAATACTTATTTTACCTGAAAAATTTATCTTGTTCTCTTACCATGTTCTAGAAAATGTGTAAGATGAATAATAATGTTATAAACTTCAAAATGTAGTTAATACTATTCATAACGTCTAGTCCATAATATTATAACAATATATTGTTGTTTAGTGAAATCTGCTATTGCGTATTACACACGCTATCGGGGAAGGTCACGATTGCGTGTAATGCAAGCCAAGTCAGGGATGCGTGTAGTGCGAGATCCCTTTGGTGTTGAGTATAAAATAATTCAACACTTATTTCATTTATACATTAAACAAAATCTATACTTAATGTTGTGTAGAATAATTTCTACAAAACGAACATGAAATTGTATGTAACACGAGCCAAGAGTAGTGTTGCGTGTACGGTGTTGCGTATAGAACAAGATAATTTTGGTGTCGCATACAACACAAGACATAAATTAAATTAAAAAGAATAATTCTCATAAAATCTCTGGTTGTTACATTCTACCCCCCTTAAAATTAATTTCCCCCTCGAAATTTTTCGGGGTTATAAATGGTTTACTACTTGAAAGTTTCTTTTATAGAAACCCACATCGTAAAAAGGAATACAAAAACATAATTTTAAAAAGTAAAGTAAGAAACATAACGGTTACCCAAATTAACTCATCGTTTGTTTTACATATAGTAGAACATTGGTTAGAATATGGATATGGAAGAAAAATCTAACCATTATGCTCTGATGAAGAGTGGTAGAGAACATGGCTATGAAAAAGCCAACAATCACAAAGCCAGAAATTTGTGATGATCTAAGGTACCATCTGATTAATCGGATATGAGGGCACTAAGACAACATTTTTGGTTTTCAAAATCATTTCCCTAAATTTGATGAATTAAAAGAAATACTAACATGGTTTTGGTATAATCTCACTGTTGTTCGTGCCTTGAACAATTTCCACTTCATCTCTGAAAGAAATGAAGTTGAATTTGTTATTTGTGAAGTGTTAGCAGATCATCTAATAGAACGATGGGTCATTCCATTTGTTTCAAAAAAAAGGTTAGAAAAAGTTATCAAATACACATAAGTCCATATATGGTGAGGTTAATCATATATGATTCCAAAAATGAACTTATACTTCATTTATCATACCGCTTAATAAAATAAAACTAGTTTCTACTAACCAGGGACTTCCTGTAGGCCAGTGGTAGGTGATAAAGGCTTGTCGCACTTTGGTTGTGGGTTCGATTCCCGCAACCTTGTCCAACGTGACGGGTTGTCACCCGTCCTACGAGTTTTCCTCTTTCTAAAACTATACTATTATAACATAACAAAACTTTATAGCCTTAAACAATACTATCTGATGTCTAAATTAATCGATTCCAATCTTTAGGTTTATCCAAAATACTTCTATCCAATCTCATAGTATAAACAAAATGATTACTAGAAAGGTCATCTACCAAGAATTGAATACAATCATCTATCTCCCGTATATAATAAGATATATATATCGTTTTGTCAAATTCCAAACATGTGAATTCCTTAATCATGTATTCTCATGAAACACGAGTACCCATTGAACCTTAGTGAAAACATGAATGTTGTCAAAAGTTGACTCTTTCCACATACCAAAATCCCAAAATTTTGTATACTCAAACCATGATATAACTTTGTCCTTATACCAGTCATGATCTCATTAATACTATCAAACATCTCATTATCTCCTTATGCTTTAATTATTCACATATCATTTACCTTCCAAAAATATTTGAATAACCTTTCATGGTTACTGGTACCATTCATCATACAATTTCAAAACTAAAGCAAAGTCAACAGTTTAACAATCCTTAGATTTTTCTTTATTCCATAGTACCATACATTATTATTGATAAACATACAATCATTAAACTACCTTCTTAAACCACTAACTCAGCTTCATCATTTCTTCCATCTCATATATCATTTGTAGTATCTTCATCATCATCCATATAAATACTACCCATATGACCATGCTGATTCTCTTTATGAGATTTTCCCTTAGGGCATTGGTTTGCATAATTCCCATACATTACACATTTAAAACACGTAACCGTTGTTGATGTCTTAGCAATACCATTATCCTTGTCCATGGTGTTAACTGAACCTTTTCCTTTACAATTACTAGCTTTGTGTCCTTCTTTTCCACACCCAAAGCATCTTCCAATTCCTTTGAAACATTCTCCCTGATGCCTCTTCCCACATGATATACATGAGGGAAATTTAACTTTCTTTCCTCTATGATCAACATGAAACTCCATCTTTCTCTTATTAGCTGAGTCAGGAAACTTACCAAAGTCGAGATTATTGATCATATTATGAGATTGCTGATTAGGCATAATAACAATATGTGGACTTCCATATCCAATTTCATTTGGTTTCTCATGAATAATATCATTCCATTGTCCATCATATCCTCCATTATCGTGAATCTTCCTGTTTCCAGCCATTTTCTAAAACCCAAAAAGAATAGTGTGAGAGGGAAAAATCATAATCAAGGGGGAGTAACTTCAATATCTAACATCTTAGGTCTAATTCTAATATCGTTACCATAATTCTAGGACTATAACCTATAATTATACTTAACCATAGGGACATACCTAGACATACCTTAGAAATATCTCTAGGGATCTCACTAAAGTTTTTGCATCCTAGTATCCAAAGGTTAACTAAACCTTTCCTCTGATACCAACTGTAGAGACCCCAAACATGACGTACATGGAAATTACATTACTTTTGTGGAATACTTAATACATAAAAAACCAACACTCAAGGACCGTAATAGTTTAGTGTCTTTGGAAACTTGGAACATAATCTTCTAATCATGGTGAAAGATGTTCAACATCTCCCATAAAGATCTTCCCCTTTTGTTTTATTACCTAAAACCTTTATTTATATACTAGGGAAAATAAAACATATAAAGGGATAGATCAAATGCTCAGTAAGGGTAAGCATGGAGAAAATAAAACAAACCATATAAATTTGAACTTAAAAACATGAACATAATTTTTAAACATCAAAATCTTGAGCAATGACATAAAACATGGTAGTACGTAAGGTATAGATCATAATGGAACATCAATCATCATAAAATAGAATGGTAATAAATCATGCAATTATGGAAAACCATTAATCCCATGATATGATTTCCATAGTAGCCAAGGCATTGCTGCCAAGACCATCTTAGTGGACAAAGTCCCTTTCTGAATGGATTTCACTCCTCGTTTCAATCCTGTAACACTGAACCAGATTAACTTACCCTTATATCCATGTCTGTCTCATGAGATATAAATCTTTTCCCAATTCATTTGAGGGAGATATAGGTCCCACACATCTCATAATGAAATCATTCCTACTTGTGCCACAACATGAACATAAATCATTCATCCTTATCCAAAGTATAAAATGGGCTTTATAAACATCATCCTATCATAACATAATCCATACAAAAAAATTGAATATAATTTCATCATAAGAAAAGTGAAACCATGTAAATCATAGAGACATTATACTTGAAACATACACATAGGAAATAATGCCACCTTATATGGAAAACAGTTTTGATAAAACTCTTGAAATGGATTCTTGAGGAAAATATCTTTTCTTCTTCAAAATAATTTTCTTTTCACAAAATTCCATGCAATTTTAAAAGAAAAAGTTTGTTTTTGAAAATAGTAATTAAATATTGTAGAGTAAGCTTCATGAAAATAAGGCGTTATAAAACTGTAAAAATCTATTCATGCCGTATAAGTTAAAAAAACATTTCTCTCCTACTCTTTGCCGGAAAAGTCAAAAAAGTACCTCATAATGTAAACACAAGAAAGATTCTTTACATACCATGTAGTAAAAGTAAAAAATGGATAAAAATTACTTTAAACATACATGAAAACATTTTTTTAAAACAGGGACATGGATGATAAATATAACCCCAGTAAATACTTACGAATAAACAATCTCGGATAAAAACAAGATTGGAAAAGTTATCCCTTACTATATGTCTGATATGCTTCGTATGTATCCAAAACTCCTGTATAATTATTTAAACAATGTCATTGACTTATTATAGAATCTTATTCATTTTTATGATATCATATATGGTTCACTTATGACTTTATATTACCCGTTCTTTTGTAAATTCCATGTTAAAGCATCGTTTTGGGTAAAATCGTTTCATTTATCGTACGTGTTTGGATTTGTTGTTCTTGATATTATTACTTATATAATGATTTAATTAATTAAATAATGTAAAACATGATTTATATATCAGATATATTCAGTATATAAATATATATGATAGATCGATAAATGGAATGAAATACACCGTTGATGGAGACGGTAGGTCGTACGTACGCATGAACGATGTTTTCATTTATTTATTGAATTGAATGGAATTAAGTAAATGAAACATATATGTACATAAATCCAGTATAATTATTAACTAATATATTTCATGATTATTTATTATATATTCTTTATAATCATACTTGAATGGTTAATCATGGAAAATGAATCTCATCGCGTTCGTGGAGATGGTAGTCTGTACGTACGCACGAGCGATGATATTGTTCCCATAATTATTGAATAGAATTGGAGTGGATGATATAATATCTTAGAATCATTATGATGTTATAATAACCATATATAGTTATTATTTACACCATTATACCCATCCATGTAAGGTGGTGGTGGAAAAACAGATTACACCACAACGTGGATACGGTATTCCGTACGTACGTACACGCGGTGATTTCGTCTTCTGTAGGATGGATAAAAGGTGAAATAGGGTTGTTTCATATTTATAATAACATATCTGTGTATAATTAATACTTATGTTATTGCTTTATAATGAAAGAACTAATGAAGAAGAAGTTGAAGAAGAACGAAACTTGAAAGAATCGGTAGAAGAGATTACCTCTTCTTCGACGCACCCCCTTTAAACTTTTTCTTAGGGCACTAGAGTTGGTCTTTTGAGAAGAAAAGAACATCTATTATATAACTATAGAGGTTGATAAGAGTAATTGGCAGTGGTTGGATGAGCTTTAAGGCTCAAAAGGGTGTGAAGAGAAGAGGGAAGAGGTGCCCTTTTTATAAGGGAGGGGAGGGGAGGGGTACCTTTAGTAACATAAGAAATATTAATTTATAATAAATTCAACCTCACTTAAAAACCTCCAAAAATGACTCAAATCCAAATATTAGATGATATAGGGTTGTAATATCATCAACAAATAAATTTTATACATGTTTGGAATTTATTTTAATCATTATCAACTTGATTTATGCTTATTTAATCTATTTAATTTTATTTGTGGTAATAAGATTATAATTTTTAAATTGTTATACATAATTACTTATGTGTTGTGAATTGTCCATAATTGGATAATTTATGACATTTTAGACCATATGAATTTAAATTTATAATTTTTTAAATATTTTTGTGATTTTTAAACAATTTTATATTATGTTATTTTTATAAAATAACAATAGTGTCAATTTTGACACTATTCGTTTATTTGAATTTAAATAAACTCCACACAAAAAAATATGTTCGAACTAAAATATTTAATAGAGTCATAAAATGTCATATTTATCTATAAAATTCGTGGAGCACATTAAATAGTTCATATAATATTAATTTTAATATTTTTAAAACCATTTATTTGGTATATCTCTTTATAAAATAAGTAGTACAACATTTTTGTATAATTATTTAATATACTTATTTGTTGAATAAAAATTAAAAATAAAATCCTATGATGAAGATAAATCTCATATATTTTATAATAATACTTTTACTAGAATTTATAATCTTAAAATCACAACATGTAAATTTTTATATTTCTTAAATTATGAAGGTGACAACTTTGGAATCATTTAAAATAAAATAATATAAGTGTCATAATATTCTTTATAAGGATCCAAATTGTCACCAATTAGTCCATTGTATTCTTAGAGTTTATATATAAACTACCAATAAGTATGTTTCAGGTTTTTGGGCCTTTTGATGTGTATTATTATTTCAATAAAAACAATATTATTGATTTTTCACTAAATAAATAATTTCTGCATCATTAATGTATAAGCTAATAAGGTAAATAAATAATTATTAAAAATTAAAAATAAATTACCAAGATAAAGAAAAACATTTTATATTTAAAATTAGTATTTATAACCGAATTTATATTTTGTATAACCTTATATTAAAAATAGTTTAATTATTAAAGTTTGAGTGAGACATATTTCACTTTCTTTTAAATAAAATAAATTAAAGGTCTTAATCACATCCAAGTGGGTTCCAATGGATTCCATTTCGACCAAAATTTCCCATAGGACGTAATATAATCATCCAATTATATTAAGACAAGTTTTAGGGTAATTTTATAATATAATATTTACCCTCAATTACCCGATTTACCTTTAACTATGGTAAATAAAATTTACCCTAGTTACTATTCATAGTGCCCAAAAATAAAAAGTAGCCTATTAACATAATTTGGACCTAATGATTCCAAATATGGAATAAATTTTTCCTTATTCAAGTCACAGAAGTTGCAGAAATTAATTTTAAATTAATCCCGTTGTTAGGAAAACGAGTTTTAAAAGTTAAAACATTTCAAATGATTGAAATTATTTTACCTATGAATTCAATGTAAAATCAATGATAATGACATACGTTATATTAAATGGTAAAAATATATTCTATTTATACTTTAAAAACATTAAATATTATAATTTAACCATATAAATTATTACGATGAAAAAAGTTGTTTTTAATTAAAATATAGCGTGTTTTTACTATTCATTAAAATATGAATGTTATCAAAATAATATGAAAAATTTATCGAAAGTAAAATTTTATATCTTGATTCCAAATAAGACTTTTATTTTGTCAAATTGAACTTATAAACATGTCAACAACTATATTTAAAGTGGGTGCGTCATCAAAAGGCGGCAAAGCTGCATTTTTTGAAAAATACTTATTTTACCTGAAAAATTTATCTTGTTCTCATACCATGTTCTAGAAAATGTTTAAGATGAATAATAATGTAATAAAATTCAAAATGTAGTTAATAATATTCATAACAACTAGTCCATAATATTATAACAATATATCGTTGTTTAGTGAAATCCGGTATTGCGTACTACACATGCTATTGATGAAGGTCGTGATTGCTTGTAATGCAAGACATGTCAGGGATGTGTGTAGTGAAAGCTCCCTTCGGTGCTGCGTATAAAATAATTCAACAGTTATTTCATTTATACATTAAAAAAAATCTATACTTAATGTTTTGTAGAATAATTTCTACAAAACATACTTGAAATTGTGTGTAACACGAGCCAAGAATAGTGTTGCGTATACGGTGTTGCATATAGAACAAGCTAATTTTGGTGTCGCGTACAACACAAGACATCAATGAAATTAAAAAGAATAATTCTCATAAAATCTCGGGTTGTTACAACGGACTCATAAAATTCCCATGAATTTAAGAAAAAAATTTCCTTAGAATTTCTAGGTCTTTATATTCTCCCCACCTTAGGGTTTTACGTCCCCATAATATACAAATCACTGTAAGGAAACAAATGGGGGTACTGAGCATGCATTTGAGCCTCTTGCTCCCATGTGCTCTCCTGGATATTCCCGTGTTGTCAGTGAATGCGCACTAGAGGTATCGACCGTCCACATAGGACCCAGACCTGTCGACCCTCTATATTCATTGGAACCTCCGTGAAAGTCACCCTATCATCGATATCCAGCTCCCCGTGGTCGATGATGTGGGACGGTTCGTGCACGTATCTCCTTAGTTGTGATACGTGGAAGGCATTGTGCATCTGGTGCAACTGAGGTGGAAGAGCCAAGCGGTAAGCCACCTCGCCTACCCTACTGAGGACCTGGAAAGGTCCAATGAATCACAGATATAACTTGCCGCCTCGACCAGATCTCCGTAGACCTTGTCGAGGTGAGACCCGTAAAAAGACGTGGTCGCCATCCTCGAACTCCAGTTATCTCCGTATCCTATCATCATAGGACTTTTGCCTACTCTGTGTAGTCTTCATCCGCTCTTGGATGATCTGCAGTTTCTCTGTTGTAGCCTGTACCATCTCTGGTCCCATAAGTGTTGACTCCCCTAGGTCAGTCCAACATAGAGGCGATCTGCAAGGTCGGCCGTAAAGTGCCTTGAAAGGTTCCATTCCGATGGTGGAGTGGTATCTATTATTATACGCAAACTCTAACAAGGGTAAGTGATCCTCCCAGCTGCGACCAAAGTCAAGGATGCATGCACGAAGCATGTCCTCGAGAGTCTAAATGGTCCTCTCAGTCTGACCATCTGTTTGAGTATGGAAGGTGGTGCTCAAGTGAAGCTGCATCCTGAAATCCTCCTACAACCCCTTCAATATCCAAAAAGTGAAACAAGCATCTTGATTGGAAACAATTTTCGATGGCACACCATGAAGTCATATGATCTCTCATATGTAGAGGAATCCCGACCTCTCTACTGAACAATTCTCTCTGATCGGTAGGAAGTGGGCCAACTTGGTAAGTCTGTCAACAATCACCTAGATAGAGTCTTGTCCTTTGGATTTATGTGGAATTCCCATCACGAAATCCATGGATATCATGTCCCAGTTCCACTCTGGGACCTCTAAGGGATGATCTAATCTTGCTGGAACATGGTGCTCCACCTTCACTTGCTGACAAGTGAGGCATCGTGAGACAAACTCTCCTACTGCCTTCTTCATACTTGGACACGAGTGCTGTCATCGGAGGTCTTGATATATCTTCCTCACTCCTGGATGTACCACTAAAGGAGATGTGTGAAACTCCCTCAACACTTCCTCCTGAAGTGCAACAGGTACCACGGTACGTCCTCTGAATAGAATGACGTGCTCCCCACCTTTAGAAAATCCATCAAGTGTCTATCCTGTGGATATCTGAGTACATCATGTCTCACAATCAACGTCCCTACGCTGTGCCTCCCTGACTCACTGAAGTATTGGTGGAGTGACTGTGAGAGACTGTAGAAAGGATGTTCCATCTCTATCCAGAAAGAATATCTACAGTGCGGCCAACTACTCCGTCACCTCTTCTAGCAGATGAATGCCTGATCTCCTACTGAGAGAATCTACCAGAACTTTTCCCTTCCCAAGAGTGTAGACTATCTTGAAGTTATAGTCCTGGAGGAACTCAAACCATCGTCGTTGACTCAGGTTCAGGTCCTTCTACGAGAAGATGTACCTGAGACTCTGGTGGTCAGAGTAGACTTTAAAACGTTCATCCATCAGATAGTATCGACACATCTTCAAGGCGAAGACCACAGCTTCTGACTCCAGGTCATGTGTAGCATTGTTCTGATCGTGTTGTCTCAGCTGCCTAGAACCATATGCGATCACTAATCACTCCTGCATCAAGACACACCCAAGTCCAGACCCTGATGCATCGCAGTAAACTATGTACCCTATGCCTTTCTTTAGAAGACTCAAGATGGGGGCACTATTCATCCTCTACCTCAGCTCCTGAAAGCTCTGCTGGCATCTCTCTGACCACACGAAGGGTTGTCCCTTCTTCATCAATGCAGATAGTGATGCTGCAACTTTGGATAAGTCTGGCACAAATCTCTGATGGTACCCAGCCAGTCCTAGAAAACTTTGTACCTCCGTCAAACTCCTGGGTGGCTCCCAAGCAGTCACTGCCTCGATCTTCACTGGATCCACTGCAACTCCGGCCTATGAGATGATGTGTCCCAAGAAGTGAACCTCTCGAATCCAAAACCGGCACTTCGAGATCTTACCATAAAGCTGGTTCTCTCAGAGTGTGTCCAGTACTACCTGAAAATGGTAGGCATGATCCTCCTCAGTAGGTGAGTAGATCAGTATATCGTTGATGAAGACTATGACAAAGCGATCGAGGTAAGGCTAGAAGATCCTATTCATGAGACTCATGAATACTTCTGGAGAATTGGTTACACCGAAGGTTATAACTAAGAACTCATAGTGGCCATACAGACACCTGAAGTCCGTGTTCTTCACATCCTCATCTAGAAATCTGAGATGGTGATAGCCTGACCTAAGGTCTATCTTTGAGAACCATCGTGCTCCCTTGAGCTGATCAAAGAGGTCGTCAATCCTCAGGAGTGGGTACTTTTTTTTCATGGTCACCTGGTTCAGGCGCCAGTAATCAACACACAGTCGCAAGCTCCCATCCGACTTCTTGGTGAACAAAATTGTGGATGCCTAGGGTGAAACAATGGGTCAGATAAATCCCTTCCCCTACAAAAGATGTACCCGTAGCTCACAAAGGTCGGAGGGAGCCATCCGATAAGCTGGAGTAGATATCAGTGTCGTCTCGGGGTACAGGTCAATATAGAAGTCCACCTCTCTGTGAGGAGGTAGTCCTGAAACATCGTCAGGGAAAACATCTGTGTACTGATCCACCACAATAGGAAAACTCGGTCTCTACGCATCAACTGATCCGAGAATGAGGCTAGCCAACTGATGTGTGATCAGCTGCCCCCTCCTCTTGGGTAATTTCATCATGCGCTACAAAGGCTCCCTTCTCACCGGTGAAGGTAAACCTCATCCCATACTCACAGACACACCTCACTTTTCACCTGATATAGTCAATCTGGGCATGAACTGCGGATAACCAGTCCATACCCAAGATGACGTCGTAAGGCCTCGACACTGCAATGAGAAGATCCCAGCCGAAGCTCTCACCTCCTAGAGTAATCTCACACTGCTGGCACCAGTGCGTAATCATCGATTCTACTCCCGTAGGAGTCTCTAGCCATAAGGATTGAGCCAATGGCTCTGTCAGAATCTCTGAGCTCTGAACGAGGGCAGAGGCAATAAAAGAATGACTCACACATGTGTCTATATGTACTGCAGAATGGGTGGAGTAGACACAGTTAGTACCTAGAATCATCTCAGGTGCATCGTGGTCGTAGGCCTCGACTTCCTGGAGGCGATCCCCCCATTCTGCCAGCTCCCTATGGTCGGGGTGGACCTCCTGGTGGTGGGGGTGGTAGGGCCTCGAAACTTCATCCACCACCTGCTGCTCGGCCATCTCCTCTGCCACGTCCACCTGCTCCCAGCAGACCACCATGGTCAAACCTCTACCTCTGATTGGGAGGTCCCTCTACTGTCTCTTACTCATATGCATGGCGTGTCGGGCAGTCACGAGCCATGTAACCCTGCCCGCCGCATGCATAGTACTGCCTACTTCTTATATGGATGGATCTGTTTCGTATGCCCCACACAACTGAACCTGTATCCCAGGGTCGCCCACCTGATGGACTGGTCCGCTTGGACCTCTGTGACATCTGTTTACTACCGTTTATGGAAGACTCCGCTACGTGTCGCCCTGTGGTGGGTCTCGCTGCTGGTGACTACTTAGCAAGAAAACTCACCACTATAAGGGATATCTCTAGCACCCCCACCTATGTCGAGATGCTGAGGGAGATCATCAAAGCCCTGATCTCATGCTTGAGTCCCTACTCAAAGGTCTGAGCCCTAAATAATGGGTCCCACACCATTTTCGTGGAGTAACGCGAAAGGTCGGTGAACCTCTATGAGTACTAAGCTACTGTCATGCTGCCCTACTATAGATGAAGTAACTCCTTAATCCGCACCACACAAAGGGTGGATGGAACAAACTCTGACCGGAAGAGACTCTCAAAGTCTGCCTAGAGTACTGATGCCTCGTCATGCACCTGAAGCATCAGGGTCTACCATCTACCTGCTGCTGCAGGCAGGAGACTCGCGGAAAGGATCACCATGAGGTTGGCTAGTGTCCCTAATAATCTGAAAACTCTCACAACAGCCTCCATCCAATCCTCAGCTGCCTATGGGTCCATATATCCCCTGAACTTGGGTGGCCTCTAGCGTTGGAACTCGTGCAACACACTCAGACAGCTTGCACTCTCTACTGCTGGAGCTGGTGGTATCGGTGGCCCATCGGGTAGTGGTACCGTTGGTACCTCTGCGGTGATGGGGCCTTGCACTGAGGCCTCGTCACTCGGTAGGCTACCATCTCATACGAAACTCTGAACCCTAGCTGGCTGCCTACGTGGGACCATCTTAAAATTAAACAGGTGTGCCACGGTTAAAACAATATACCTGGTGAGCTGACACAAAGTAATCACGAAGAAAACCTTTCAAAAGAAATTTACACGCAATCAGTGTTTTCATGAACTGAGTCGGAAATTAGAAGTCTTAGTCCTAGTGTATGAATATGTCGACCACCACACCAACACCAATTTCCCTAAACTGATAACCCCACCCAAAAAACATAACACTATTGTTGTTAAAAGAATCAGAGTCAAAGTTTTGCGGTAGAACCGACTCCTTTGAAACCAATTTTTCAAGACCTGTCCTCAGGGCCCATGTCGTGACTACCCCAAGCCCGCCTTCCATCGGCCAGGGGCTGGCAACTAGCACCAAAGGCGAATACCTGATAAAAAGAGATGGCATTGCCTTTAAACCAGTATTTCAGACAATCTGAACACAATCAGTAGAAGTAACAAGTAATAATATAGAAAATAAAGGTGTGATGAAATTAAGTGGGCCAATATACAAACCCAACTGAACAACAAGTACAAGTACACGTAAAAAGGAAAAAACAACTCCTGGATCATCCACCGGGAAATCCTACCTGATGGGTAGGTACAGATATCGAACAACACTTCTCTGTGGTATGTCCCATCTAGTCGAGCTCTGAGAAACCTCCCATTTGTCACCCTCTATCTCGATCACTGTTGATCATCGTCTGCACAGAACACAACAAGGTGCGGGCGAAGCCTGTGCAGGGGTGAGTATAACAATACTCATTAGGGGACCCCAAGACCCCTGAATGTCTCCCAGAATACAATAAGGATTAACCACAGTAGTAAGATACAATCACGTAGTATCAACCATACCTACATAGGTATATGCCCATACATATACCTAAGTAACCAAACACGGTCTGGCTCTAACACTCGAGCCCAAGCACAACCCATTCCACAAAGGAAGTAAAGTCAATCATCTCGATGATAACAACTGAAAGACAAGACTCAGCTCACACAGGAATATACAAATCATGAAGAGGGATATAGATTATTAGTTGTATCCACGGAATCAACCCCTCTAACGAACCCACATAGGATCCTGGTACAACATCAGCGTTGTCGAACCCACGAAGGATCTGGGTACAGAAGTCATCGTTGTCGAACCCACGGAGGATCCTAGTATATAAGTCATCGCTATCAAACCCACGGTGGATCCCAGTACAGAAGTCATCATTGTCGAACCCACAGAGGATCCTCGTACTATGTCATCACTGTCGAACCCATGGAGGATCCTATCATCTCAGTCGCAGCTAGCCATAGGGTCCTCGCACATAGCACGCTCGATTCTGGGAGGGTCCGCTCCTCGAGCCAAGTGTCGACACATCAAATACCACTAAGTCTCGAGTTTATTTATCCCGTAGTTACGTCTCATCATAAGGAACCCAACGTGACAGACGACGGGTCAATCGGACGCCCGGTCTGTGAGTTATTGGCATTTCCGTTCTAGGGGCTCGGTTGGTTTTTATGTTCAAACTCAGCCGATCATACCCCAACTGTGTCCAAACCTCAAGCATAGAATGCCAAAAGATCTGTCCTACTATAATCCTTCCATCGCTGTAGACGGTTCATCATTCGGACACTCGTAGCCCAAAATAGGGGCGGAAAGATGTAAACTGGCCAAACGGGTCCGGGTGCGGTCCGACCCAGTCGGACCGACCCAGCCGGCAGATCCAACCCGGTCCGCAGAAGCGGCCTGAGCCGAGGAAATTACCCGGCCTGAGGGTAGCCTGGCTGGAGGTGGTCCGGCTGACCGTGGTCCCGCCTGAGGGCGGCCTGGTTGAGGGTGGCACGGCCGACGGCGGCCCGGCCTATAGCGGCCTGCCTTAGCCGCGCCCAGGGGCGGTGGAGCGCGCCCCCTGGAACCCGAACTGTATAACCATTAATGTAGACTTAACTGGTGCCAGGTGGTGCCGATCCATCTCACGTGGAACCTAATAGGGTCCCGCTCCTCCCGGCTGGCCGAGCGACCAACTCGACCAGCCACCCTCGTAGCTCCACCGCGGCGCGACGGTGTCATGTTCCTGCTTCCCTCCACATGGTGAGGTGGAAATGCGCTGCCACCTCCACGGCCCGGCCGGGCTGCGGCCTCCTGATTCACCGCGCAACGGGATGGCACCACGCCTCCTTTGCCACGACCTGGTTTGGATGCGGCCCTCGGCTCCTCCGTGCGGCACGACGATGCCACGCGCCTCCTCCATAGCCCGTCATGGCTCTGACTCTTCTTCCGCACAGCCCGATGATGCCGTACCCTCTTTGCTACCCGGCGGCCTTGCACTGCTGGTTTTCTTCACTGTCTTCCTCCATCGTCAACAAACAAGAACACCCAAAGGGGGAGGGTCGGGCCGTGTTCGTGCGGTCCGAACCCTCCTCTTCATGGCAATAACATTTGGCATAAATAATCTGAGGTTCGAACGATGAAGAACAAGAATGATAAATCTACTCAAACCCCGACCTCGTTACGATGAACATTGACGAAGTCGTGGAAAAAGGCAGTGTCAATTCTTTGACGTTGAGAAGCATCCGAGGAAGAAGCGTCTTTGGAATTCTTCGTAGGCGACTCCTTCTATTTTGGCTTCATCGAAGATCAAAGACGGTGTTCTTCATTCTTCGGTGGGAAGGATGAAGTTCTTCCAAGAGTTCTCTAAAGATCCACCAAAAATAATCGCCAACCAAAATAATTGGTTATGCCCACCCATTATTTTATTATTGGCCAAAATAATTCCGAGGAATTCAAATGGTTTTTTAATTAATTAATTGATGGATCTAAATTAATTAATAATGGGGGGTTGGCACTTTAATGAGGGATGTTCAAAAGTCTTCCCCCACTTAAAGAGAGTTACATGGGGGTTTTAAGTTCGTGTGGGACCCACCTTCATAATATCCTCCCAATGGAGGTTATGTGTTGGGGGCCTCACCTATAAGCTCCCCTTGGAGGATTAAACTGCCACAAATAATAATAAAGTAACACTTTTATTTTTTTTTTAGTTTAATTAAAAACCTCATAAACTAACTTCCATTCTCGTTAAAATGCTACTGCGATGTGGGTCTCACTAAGAAATCACTGACACTGGAAGTTCAACGGTGCCCTCAGATTTCAATTTCTAGAACTGGTTCAAAATATATAAAATCTCACTCGTACGTTTACTGAACGTACCTGAACAAAACTTCAGAAATTGATTCTAGGCACACCGGCCCTCGGAATCAGGCACCGTCAAAAACTGAGGACTCGTAAAATTCTCTTGAATTTAAGGAAAAAATTTCGATGGAATTTTAGGGACTTTACATGAGTGGTGATGAAATTTGTGAGAAATATTGTATAAATTTCCTATAATATCTAACTGTCCATAATAAACCTAATATATCAACGAAATTCTTGGGATTCTCCTAGGAAACTGCATCTCTCACCTTCTCTAGGTCCATGGATACTCTTAATTCTGATATGATGTGATATTGGAATTGAACCTTATTGGTCAAAAAGTGACATTTTTTGATCTTAGCATACAAATACTTCTATATCAGTGGGATCAAAGTGATATCAAGATGTTTGGAATGTTCATGTTGAGTATGTGAGTACACTAAGATTTTATCCATGAAAACTACTACAAATGAATCCAGATACCAATGGAAAACCCTATTCATCAGAGCCATGTAAACAAATAGTGCATTCATAACACTGAACGAAATAAAAAAATACATGTATAATCTATATCTACTATGTAATGTTGTATGTGGTATATCTAGAGGCCTAACTCATACCTGATGGCAGCGTGACCTCACATCAATCTTCATTAAAACCCGAGATCCTAATTTTTTACCAAAGAGGTCATCTATACGAGGTAAAATATATCAGTTCTTAACTATTATCTTATTTAATAGATGGAATTCCATAGGAATATTGAGGGTTCCATCAGCCTTCTTTGTGAAAAGAGCATGTGATCCCCATGGGGAAGTACTGGTACATATAAAACCCTTAGCTTTGAAATCCTCTAGCTACCTCTTCTTCTTTGAAAACTCAATAGTAGCCAACCTGTAGGGTGGAATGGATTATGATTCTTCTTTTAACACTATATCAATAGTAAAATTTACCTCTATATTAATAGGTAGTCTATATAATTCATCAAGTACAATGTCTATAGAAAATCATCTATAGGTGGGAAATTAGTATGACATATTCCCTGATCACCCATATAAAGGCTAGAAATCTAGGCTATCAGCTTTCCCATCCCACGATTCTTGAGTCCATATTGACATGCATGGATATACCATTCACCATTGTGAATATAAATACCTCCCTATGGTAATATGAAGGAAACCCTATGATGATAGAAATTTACATAATCGTGATAAGGTATGAACCAATCCTTCTCAAGAATGATTTTGAAACCAGTCATCTAGAGAAAAATGAGGTCCCACATGAAATGATACCCACTTATCACAAGGGGAACTCCTTTCACTAGAGTACATTGTCCAATAGAATTCCCAATAGGGTATCGAGTGTCATTAATACATAAAATTACTAAATCTCAAGACCAAGGATCACCGCAATTTTCAAAGATATAAAGGAGTGGTAAATCCTATGTCAAATAAAATAGACACTAAATTATAGGATACTAAAATTTTACCTCTAACATAGATGGACCAATACTCTACTCCTAATGGATTGATTTCAGTGCATATATCTAGCCCTGTTTGTGGTCTTGAGATACAACCTAACTACCCTAGGTAGGCCCACTCTACTGGTGATGTAAGTCATGTGTATGGATCTATCATTAATGAAGACCTCATCAACATAATAATATATTAATACTCTATATCCCTTCCAAATGTTGAGATACTTACCCCACTCTGGAACATGGATTTAGTGCAGATTATCTCTCACTGGATAATAGAGGATATTTTCTATAAAAGTGATGAATATGAACTATCTTGCTGCAAGCCTGGTACTCAAATGGGTCCCTAATAAAATGGTTCTTCGTGTGTCTTCACCTACCAACCTGGTAGTATACCACAAGGCTACCTAGGCGCACACATTGACTAACGCTTCTATGATAAGACTCAAAATGTTGGTTCCTATTGTTAGTCAAAGTACCAACTAGTTGAGATACTATGATAATATGGCCCACACATTCCACCTCTCTCAGATAACACTTGATCATGAGTTCCTGATTCACTATCTCATTGATGGTATTCAAACGAAACACAATCACCAGATATTGGATGGTGTATACGATCCCATCCTCAAACCGTCCCACTATCTCCAACTATTCACCAACAAGAGTCTGGTCGAAGTGTTGAAGCTCATTAAATAAAGTTGAGTAATCCATCACAAACATAATAGTCTACTAGAGGTGTATAAAATTCCAAGTTCAGAAAAATATAAGAATATATAGAAAGAAGTAGTCATATAAGGCTATCTGAAAATCCCTTCAAACTATATCCTGATGAAAATATGCATGTGTAACAATGTCCCACCAATACTTTTCACAATCATGAAGCATATATGTAGATAGGTTTAGACTCCTCTTATAAGGTGTCTTTAGATGATCAAATATAGAAAACATGGCCCCTATACAAGACTCAATATCTCAAGGACTTCCGTACACTGAAAACGTAAGTGGATACTACTATTCAAACTGACATGTCAATTATGCCATAGTAGGGGAGGGTAATGGGGCTCCCCATATGGGTTACATGATCCATAAAAATCCCTCTTGAAACTGAGCATTAGTGGTTTGATTAGGAATAGAATTAGGTGTCATGAGTGGCACTATCAGAAGTATTATGGGTAGATCAAGGCCAACCAAATCCAAAGAATATTTATCACCACCTTATTGGAGCACAACTCGAGTACGTCATGGTGGAATATATCTAAAAATACTAACCATACTCTTCAAAATAAGATTTAATAACCTAAAATTTCATAGATAACAAATAGTATAGGTACAATCCTTCTTATACAAGTATCAACACAACTATACCTACTAATAAATCCAGGTCTTGGTGATTTGGCATTTCATAAAAGAACACACAAGATAATCCCAACTTCCCACTACTAAGGTCAGGTCAAAGGAAAGTTATATATTATATTCCAGAGGTTCCAGTATATGGAGTTTCATTTAAATGTTATTGAGGAAAACACCATTTAAGTTTCAATTTGCATCCCAATTTAAGGGAAACTATGTCATTTTGATAATTTCAACTCTGAAATTCATATATATATATGTAATGATTTTCATCATGGTCCAACTGCATAAGTTACTATTCCAAAGTTATAATGTCCTACACTTTATAATTCTCAATTAGAATTCCATGTAATTGTAACTAGTGCTTTATGATGGTTCAATTATATGGATCACTATTCCTAATTTATCATGGAAAAACACTTTTAAATTATAATTGGAATACATATAATTTATTCTGCTAATGTTTCAGACCATGTAAGCAATGTTCCATGGATCAACATACCATAATTGGATAATTAAGGTGCCACCATCAACCAATATGGGAAAACACCATTTAGTTTGATGCATAGACTTTAATTAACCAAAAATTTATCCTTTACTACATGAAAAATTATAACTATTTCAATATTGTAATCAAGGAACTATAACATGCTGTAAGAAATTCATGTATTAAAATAATTACAGAATGCCATATACATAACATTTAAATATTCAAGTGGTTATTATGATTCATGAAACAAAACTTCCTTTCCATATCAGAAAATGGGAAAAATATTACCCATAATGATAATAAATACCAAAAATCTTAAGTTTCACCCAATGGTGAAATAAATATAACTATAATAGGCATAATCCAAAATTGAAATTCCCATCCTAGGTAATTTGGATTTTCCATGTAAGTGGGTCTGCTACTTCTTTGCATATGATCGTTTCCAAATTTTGAAACACTATCTAATAACGCAAAAAATAATAAAAAAGTAAAAGAATCCACTAATACCACTTTGTGACATTCAGTACATGGATAAATCTTAAGTAAACGAAACATATTTGGACACATGGACTCAAGCATGCGTCCTCATACACCAGAGGTTTCCAACTAGAAAAAGGGGTCTATGATGGTATGGTGTGGAGACTATACCCTCATGATAAAAGTGGAGCACAATGATATTTAATAGTAGTGAAAGTAGAAGATCAATATATTAAGTAGTAACAACAGAAAAAAAAACATCTAAATAAGAATAAATAAAAAATCTATAAGTAGTTTCATAAACCATAAAAAAGACCAAATCCAATATTATATAAAAAAGGACAATCATGTCATGCTATACAAAAAAATAAAAACAAAAAACTATAACCAATAGCATCACGAAAAAAATATTGGTACTCTTCTCTTGTGCTCTATCCTAGTATAAATAATCAAGCATTCAAAGCAGAAAGATTTTCCTTGACCCTACCTGTATCCATGAGGTCTTCCTAGGAACCAAATGGGGGACTAAACAAGGTTTCAGATATACTCAGTAGGACACTATAAATGGTATATAATTCTATCTACCCCATGAATATATAATGAAATTGTGTGTAGGTAATAAGATAAGCCATGAATGAAATACATAAATCAGAAGTAGGACTAGGTTTTAAAAATGAAACATGTATAATAAAAACTACATCAGCCTAAGCTGAAATATCTCTGAATTGTTATAAATTATGATTTAATTTATAAAATGGGATAGGGAAATGACTCATATCCAAGAAAATCCCCCATGGATCTTATTATTCCTTCCACGATGTTCCATATTAGAAACCCAAGTGTCACTCATTACATAATATAATAAAATTATATCTGAGTCCATCATTGGTATTCCATGAAGGGAGCCCAAGATCCAGTCATGTAATAATATAATTAACTACCCCCTGATCCCATCCTTGGAATTTCATACACGGAACCCAAGTGTCACTCATGGCATAATATAAATACACCCACCAAGTGTACCTATCCATGACGTTCATATGAGAACTCGGACATTTCTCATGGAATGATATAATCCAATTATTAATTCATTTCAATTAAACTAACCTAATGAATCCATCCATTTCATTCTGAGTTGGAACCAATGTATCAACCTAGGCATATCATAATGAATGGTCATGGGATCGCAGTCTAACGATACCATTTACAAATACACAGAGTTCATAATGTCCATTTCATTTAAAGGAATCAATTAACCTCAAAAGGCGGTTCAAATAAATATCATAGGCTTAAAAGTATTATAAAGGTATTAATATATACATTATATTTTACTAATTCATTTCATTTAATTAATTAAAACCTCCCAATTACAAGGGTAAGGAATACACCTCCAAATGTGAACCAAATTTATAAGTAACTCATCGTTGTTTTAGCTTGTTTAGAAACATGCCTAAAATGGTGCTTTTACTTGGGGATCTGAGCCATCATCACTAATTATGGGTTATATAACCTAGAACCAAACATTTAATTTAAGGAAAACATCATTTAGGATGTGATGCTCAAGAAATTCAGCATGTGTCACAACAAAAAAATTTATATATATCTATAATTTAATGGAAAATCATTATACAGGCTATATTATATAGTTAGTAGACTCCTTAACCATTATTAGACTCCAATATGTTCTAAAATAGGAGAAATCATAGAAATAAAAGAATACCATGAAGATACAGAATAATATCTTGCATAGATTTATCATTTCATACATCTATATAAATAATTGAATGAAGAAGAAAAATTAAAGAGCTTACCAATGAACTTCCCATGTGATAGATAATGAGAGAATCAAGTGCCAAAGGAAAGAGGTTTCTCAAATCCTATCATAGATGCCAAAGAAAGCACTCAATGTTAGAGAAGAGATGTTGTGAAAAAATATAAGGGAAAAGAGATTTTAAACACTAAATAAGGAAGGGGATAAATCATAAATTCACCCTATTTTAAAGGGTGCACTAAATGGACACATGATTTTTCCAAACCATTCACCAACTATATGGGATAACTACTTAAGTGACACTAACTGTGCAGGCGAGGCACATAGTTTTGAAAACCCCTGCATAGCTCATGTGACCCCTCTCCAACACACTTACACTAATTAACATGAACATGCGACCTACATCACAAATTTTATCAAACCATGCACCTTTATATGTGTGTTTTATGGTTACTACTAACCCTGAAAAATTATGAACCTCGTGGAGTTTCTCAAAACACTAGGGCTCATAGCTCCCAATAGGCCCCATAATCTCCCAAACCCTTCATTAAATTATTAAGAACTTCTACTAGATGAAAAAATAGATGTATACTGATATTTAAAGGGTTTTACCTCATAAGAAAATATGGTATCTTACTGATCTGGAGAATACATACCTCTAGTTCAAGGTTCTATATGTTATGATATGTCCATATGAGTAATTTTTCCTTTAACTTTTCCTTTTTTTGTCTTTAGGCTCAACATTCCTAGCCATAAAATCTCTACTCTCAATGAGTTTATCCCCATACAAGGTTTCCTTATAGAGTTGAGATTCTTAGGGTTCATCATCTTAGAATCTCCCATCAAGAGTAGTTATTTATTATTAGAGAACTATATTTCTATTGAAGGACCTATAGCCATACATCTTTTATAATATCTTCCTAATGGAACTTGTGTAAATGGTGTCTCATCCCAATATCGAGGAGTCGGGTCCTCATCCTAGATTCCAAGAGGAGTGATTTGATGTTCTCTAGATAGGTTTTGGAATTATAATATCTTCCATGTTCCTTCATGCTGGCCACTAGTGCGGGTCATGCCCAAATCCAAAATGGGAGAATTCCTATCCTTGAAAGCCTCATCCAATCCTATACAAGGGTTGTTTGGTGAAATACTATCCAAGTTAAAGGGACTAATCCCCAACTCCTTTAATTTTCTATCCAGCTAGGTGATTACTCTCAATTCATGGTTGCATAATTAAATAACATTATATATGATTCACCAAAGAATATGAGTGGTTGTATATTAGATATTTTCTTATAATATCGATCCAACAAAAAAATTCAAAAAAACAACAACCCAAAAATTATTCTATTATACCTAATTAAAAGGACCAATCAGGATCTATGTGATTAGTATGAGTAGGAGGGGGTGAAGAAATGATCTTTTATTTTTATATTATCTTACTTATGAAAACAACCATCACTTACTATTAAATATTTATGAATTTTCTAGAAAACAACCACAGAAGAACAATAAAAAACAAAAAATTATAGTGTTCTCTACTCAAAACGATCAGCTAGTCCTTGGAATAATTTTTAAATAATGTAATACCATAAAATCCCCTAGAAATATGTTACACTAGAAGTTTTTATGAATTATTTTTTCAAAATTATTTTATATTCTAAATATTTTTCATTTCATGAAGCACTAAATATAGCATGTGTTATATGAAAGCACCAAGTCATTATTACTTTGTACACACCAAAAATTTGAGCTTACACTACATGAAACTCTTAGATTAGCTTGAAATGCACATAATACAATGTTCTTAATATGTTACACATAATTCCGAGTTCATTCGATAACTTGGATGACATGAAAGACCTATTTTCACCAAACTACAATGTACTGTTAATAATAATATTAAAATATTATTATAGTTTTCAATGAAGGTTCTGGGAATAGTAGAATCATGCGATGGGTAATTCCTAACTTTTCTTTTTGTCATGATCGATGATCAATCCAAGATCTACACAACAATAAACTCCTTGACCAATAGAATTAAATCAAATAAATAAAGGATAAAATTCTAGAACTAGAGAGAGGATCATCACATATTATTTATAATTAATTAATTTAATTAATTAATTAAATTGAATGAATTATTTATTTTTTATGGATATGAAAATATATCTACATTGTATGATTATTGCATTGTTGGGATCAAGAAAAGATTCCCTATAGTGGTGATCCACATATGTACCACAAATCATTGAATGTTGTCATGGGAATCTCCATGTTTTAGAATGATAGATCCCATCTCTTGATTTATTCACCTTCTATTTCCCTGAGAATCAATTCCAAAGAACTCTACTTGATCCCTCCAGAATCTAGAGCACATGGTGGAAGAACATCGCTCTTCATTCTTGGGAGAGTTCTTAGAGAGGGATCTCTTTAGGGCTTGAGATAATTCTCTCTGGATGTCATTGCGCATAATAAAAAATGAATTCTCTCCCGTGAAAAATAATATTATTGGGTTTAAATACTGCTAGGGTAATAAATAAATAATTAGAAAGTGACACTTATTATTTATTTAATCTTCACAAAGCCGCGTGTTAATAATAATAATATTTTTATTGTTATTTCTCTACATTTACCTAACTTTTGAATTAAATTAATTATTATTTAATAAAATAATATTCAATATATATTATTTCTCACTCATCCTAAAAACAAAATTTTCCATTCCTCCACAATAATTATCAGGCCTTGAATAATGACTATTTATTTAATAAATAAATATCACTATATTATTCACTAATAAATAAATACATATTATATTAACCAAATTGAAAATAATTTTTTATTAAATATTCCACTCTTGTAATATTATCTTGAATAGATTGTGATAGAATATATGCGATCAATCATACATGAATAGTTATTAAACCATGTACTAGGATAATATTTATTCAACTTGTTGAATAATAAGTAATAAAATATTCTTTAACTAATATTCTTGATAAACTTAGTGTGTGACCCTTTAGGCCTCTTTCTCAATGGCATTAAACGAAGTAGCCTAATGTCTAAGGTTAGTGTCTAGAAATTTTCCAATGCACCCATAAAGAAGGATTTTAATGTCGTAATGACATAATAACTCCTACATATGCTCACTATCTAATATAATCCCTTTATCAGGATATCTCTAATCAACTAGTTTTCATGCTGGTGTCATCAACCAATGTGCTCAGTGTCTCTTTATTTGAATTTATAGAAATTGAACTTTCCCATAGATCACCATGGGTATGGATTTATTTAATCTATATCATTTCCATCAAAGGGTCTGATATATCAATATCCATTAAAGAATAGAAGGTAAAAATCCTTTATTACATTATTCATTAATGAAATATTACCTTTCCCACACCGAACATATGTTACCTTACCGCGAACATATGTCATCCCAATTTTTTTCAATACATCAAAGTACATGACTTATAATATTTATTAATAATAAGATTATATTCCAAGCATTAATACACTTGTCAAAATATAGAAACATCCAATGACACATATGAATGTGGATTTCCTACTGGAAAGTATCATTCTCATAATATCCTATATTAGATATTACCCAAGATGTACACTATGAGAAGGTAACTCAAAGTCATATGTGTCTCAACACATGATATAATGTATCATTTTTGTCCATTATATGATATCATCAGGCTATAAATAATATATTTAAGAATATTTTAATAGCACTTCTGGGTTCTCATCATAGCAGGAAACTACTATGGCCTTTTAGTGCGACAACTACTCTTAAGAAACTATCACATACTATGTTACATAGAAGAACATTCATGATGTGATAAAGAGTTTATTTATATTCAAAAATATTAACAAATTTTATTATAAAGTACATATAATTTGGTTCTAGGGAACTAAATCTAATAGGCTTCCTCTTTTACTAGATCCAACTGCTAACAACCTTCAGTCTGATATCTCTCACATGATACTCAGGATTTTGCTGAGATAGTGATTTAGTCAAGGGGTACACCATGTTATCTTCTGTGGGTACTCTTCTAACTGTAACTTTAACCCTTCAATAAAAATCTATTAAGAGGTGATACATTCAGAGTATATTCTTTATCCATTGGTGTGACCTTGGATCTTTTTCATGAGGCACCGTTGTAGTATTATCACAATACAATGTGAGAGGGTCTTTATTGATAGGCACTACCTCAATCTCATAGGAAATTTTCTAATGTGAGAGGGTCTTTATAGATTTTATATACTCATACTTCACTATAGAATTAGCAATAACTAGCTTATTTGAACTCTTACAACTCATAACTCCTCCATTGAGATAGAAACCATATCCTAACTTTAACTTCAGATCATTATGATATATTTGATAACTATCATTTGAGTAACCCCCGATGACTAGATCCTTATCTCCTCCATACACTAAAAACAAATCCTTAGTTCTTATCAGATACTTAAGGATAGCCTTAACAACATACCAATGTTGTTCCACTAAATCTTATTGATATCTTTCTACCATGATTAATGCACATGAAACATAAATTCTAGTACGTAACATGCTATAAATGATTTAACATATCGCTAAAGCATATAGGATATTATCATTCATTATTTATCCTATTTTTCTTGGGGACACATTTTATTAGAAGGATGTAAACCATGTGACACTAGAACCAATACCCTCTTTGATTGTTCCACACTAAATATTTTTAGTATCCATTTAATGTAAGTACTTTTACATAGTCCAAGAACCATCTTGGATCTATCACGAATGATTTTGACCCCAAGAATATAGACTGCTTCACCAAAGTCCTTCATGGAGAAATGGTTTTTTAACCAATATTTAATATATTGTAAGACTGGTATGTCATTTCTAATAATTAATATTTCATGAAAATATACAACTAGGATAAAGACCATATTCCAACTAAACCAATTGAAAATACATGGCCCACATTCATTATTAATAAAACCAAATTATTTTTTTGCTTTATCAAATGAAATATTTAATGACATTGATTCTTTCTTTAATCCATAAATGGATCTATATAACTTGAAAATATTTTTGGTATCACATGGAGTCACAAAACCTTATAGTAGTGTCATATAGACATATTTATGAAGGTTACCATTAAAGAACAAAGTTTTGAAATTATTCTTCCAAATTTAATAGTCATGTTAAGATGTTATATAAAGTATAATTTTAAGGGATTTAAACATGTAAATTGGTGAAAAGGTTTCATCGTAGTCAATTCCTTAATGCTGTTTAAAACCTTTAGACACTATCCTTGATTTATAGGTATCTAATTTACCATCCATGTCTAGTTTTTTTAATAACCATTTTTACCCTACGATATTTACACCAATGGGTGCATCAAACAAAACAAAAACCTAGTTTTGACATGGAATTCATTTCAAAATTTATAGATTCTTTCAATATTGTAGATTATGAGCTCTCTATTAAGAATTTGTCAGAGAAAGGTTCATTATTTTCCACCAATAATGAGTCACCATATTTGGTGACTGTAAAACCACATATATGAGGTTATATTACCTCACTTGTTCTCTTAAACATTACTTGTATTTTAGGAACTACTTATTCCACAAGGACCTATTGAATCTGTTTATATACCAACTCTTGTGTATCCTGAGTATCGACTTCATCAAAGTCAATATTTCTCCCACTATAATTTTTAGGTTATGTTCCCATCCAAAAAATATGCCTTGTCTGGTGACAATCACTTTCTTATATAAGGACTTGTAAAGGTAGTATCCCTTTATTTCATTGGGATACCCTATAAAGATACACTATTTCCCTAGGGTTCTATTTTTCTACCACAAAATTCCTTGAAAAACTCTTCACAACCCCATACACATGTATGTGAAAAATGAGTTTCTTTCCACCCCAAAACTCAAAGGGAATACTTTTTTCCGATTTGGTTGGTACTTGGTTTAGTGTGTATGTCGTAGTTTGTAATACATATCCCAAAACTGAAATGGAAGATCTGTATGACTCATCACTGACCTTACTATGTCTAACAAGGTATGATTACTCCATTCAATAACACTATTCCACTATTCTGTGTAAGGTGTAATTATTTGAGATATAATCCTATACTATCGTTGAAAGTTTATAAATTCATGTTTAAGATATTCACCATATCAATTTTATCAAAGCTTATCTAGCTTCATTCTAAGTTGATTCTCTACTTAATTCATGAATTCCTTGAATTTTTTAAAGGAATTAGACATATACCTCATCATGTAGTCATAACCATATCTACTCAAGTCATCAGTAAAATTTACGAAGTAAAAATATCCACCTCCAGCTTCTACTAGAAATATTCCACAAACATTAGTGTATATTAATACTAGAATATTTTTATCCCGTTCACCCTATCCATTGAATGGTGGTTTGGTTATTGTTCTTTATAAACATGAATTGAATCTTTCATTTGTTTTTAGCTCAGACGAGTCTAAATAACTATCTTGAAAGAGTTTTATTAAATGCTTCTTATTTACATGAACAAGATAGTGATTCCATATATGGGAGTTATATAAGTTGTGTGGACATTATTTTTTATCTATTTACAATAATTTTTCTCCAAATTTAATAGAAAAATATCATTATTTAAATGTTTTATACAATAAAATATGTTATCTTTATAAAAAACAACTTTTATTTCCAAACATAAAAATAAACCAATATCTATCTAATCATGATAAAAAAAGTATGTTCATAGTAACTATTGGTATATAAAAATAATATTTTAAAACAAAAATCATTCCCATTGGAAATAAAAGGTGGTAGTCACCAATGGATAGAGTAGCCAGTCTCACACCATCGATAACTCTCAAATTCACCTCTCCTCTTGCAATCTTTCAAAATCTACTTGGTTTTTGTATTTGTATATAGATGTTTACACCACAAATTTTATCTAATAACCTATGTGTAGATATTGAAAGATAACAATTGATGATGAACACAAATTTATCTTTCCCTTGCTTTTGGGTGTAGGTCTTCTTCCAGTGGACTTACTTGCCACATGAAAAGAATAATACTTCATTTTCCTTACCCTACCTATGGATCTTCCTCTTCTTGGAAGGACAGTTATCGGGAGTTTTATACTTTTTATGAGTCTGGGGACCCTTATACTTGTTCTTCATTTTATTATTCACCATAATAACTGTGGGTTTACCATGACCATTCCCTTATCCAATTAGAGAATAAATGTATGAAGTTGTGAAAGACTGCTATAATTATTGTTCATATTGTAATTAACAATAAAACAAAAGAAGTTATTGGGTAGTGAGGAAATTATGAGATGTATATGCAAATCATATGGGAATTTAACCCCTAAGATGTCTAAGAGTTAAATGTAGCCATTAAGCTTGAATACATGAGTCATATATGGTGCAAACTCTCCACTTTAGTTATAAAAAAAGCATTGGATATCTCGTATCTCTCTTGTCTCACCTTCTCTTAATAGAGATCCCAAAGATGAGACATTATTCTAAATGCATCCATGTCCCCATGTTTCATCAAAATATCATTGGTCTTGGATGATATCATGAAACACTTAACATCTACTACATCATATGAATGTGTCTCATAGAGAGAAAACTCTTCCCCACTGGACTAATTTTCTGAAAATTTAGAAATAGGTTCTTCCATCCCTTACAATTTTCTTTCATGGTTATGGATAACATATAAGCGCATTTTCTACTTTTATAAATTTGCACTGGTGATAAGTTTATCATTATCAAGTATGGATCACAATGATATGTTTGATGTCACTTTATTAATATTTATAAAAATAATATTAGTGGAGTTTTTGTAATTTATCTGATAAAATTTAGACAAATAAATAAAGATTATATTTACTAATCTCTTATAATTTTATCTAAACCCAAAAGCCCTCAATATTGGCTTCAAAATATCTAGTTACTTAGAAATTATAGTGATAAGGATCCATATTACCATTCTCATTACCCAAACATTGGTTGGTCAAGAAACTTGAATGGTTTTAGGTATGAATTACAATTCACAACTTCATTAACTTATATTTCCTTGATCTCTTGAGTGGACTCCCCTATCATGAAATCCTAAAATTGGATTTCCTCAACCCTTGTCTCTTTGTTAGACCATGTCCTACTTTGGCAGTCAACCATTGATGTGAACTAAGTTAATTCAACCCAAAATATTATGTTTGAATTCCATGATAATTGAAAGAACCCCAACATTGGCTAGTCAAGCACTTTGAACTATGGTTTGATTTTAACCGAAGTAGTGGAAGGATATACTAACTTAATAAATAACTGGGAGATTTTATATTTTATGCATAAATATCAAATTATTATATTTATAACATTATTGTTAATATTAAGTGGATTTAATCAAGTGATTAACCATGTTATAGATAATTTTTACACATAATCCAATTTATTTTAGTTTTAGATTGCATGCTTATTAATTAATTAATTCATGTGATCGTGAAAAAACATCCATAATGAAATAACCATGAGAATCAATATAAATTAAATAATAAAGTCGTATGATCAATTAATTTTATTAATGGTTAGTTTATTAAGAGTTTAGTAAACTAACCATTGACCTAGGGGAAACACCTTGAACCAATAAAGTTTTATGTTACAACTTTCCACCTGTCCACCTATGTGATTCTCTTGGATTGGTTTTTCCTCATCTATAAACTTGATCCTGCTCCACTATCTTGGTAGATCCATTCATTACATATGGTTTTACTCACATGTAGGTGAGGGAAAAAGGTTTTACATAAAATAAACCATGGTCATGCATGACCTTACATAATAATTAGAGAGAAGTCACACATGCCAACAATTTAATTTAACAATAAATTAAATGAAACCAATCACATACAAAGGTATGGTCTATGCTCATGATCATCCACATGCATGTAATGAATTAATAATTTAATAAAACTATCATTAAACTGTCAATCATTATTATTTAAGATAAATCACACTTTAATCAATTAATTAAATTCTTTAAAAAATAAATTATTATATCTTAATTCTGATATGATTTTCCTTGAGATTCTCATCCATCTTAATTTTAACCAAGTTAAATAAATTTATTTGAAATTAATTATGTACAGAAATGTACCTTGGAGGAAATATGGTGAATACTCATATGAATCTACCCAATATATATTATAATCATATACTTTTTACTCTTGTGAAATATGGAATACATGACTTATCACATACTTTCATGATGTGTATTATAAACCTAACGATTACATGAATTATATGATTTTTCTATAAAGTGTTATGATTAAATTCATATAGAGTAATATCTGTCATAAAACTCACACATGATACGTAGATTTTAACATTATGTAGAAGTTAATTAAACACACACACACACACACATATATATATATTAAAACCCACCACATGGCGTGTGTTATCAAATTAATGACCACACACAAGAAAATGTCGATAAAGATTACATAGTATAATAAATTAATTTTAATTTTGCATGATTTTGTATATGTACACTATGAATACAAGCGATCTACATAGAATGTACATTTCTCACCATCTATCTAAGGTTCATGACTCGGGACTCTGCATGTAAACCGTGCCTTGGAATAATTTTTTTTGAAGGAAAAGATAAATTACTGATCAATGAAGTCGGGATTACAAATCCAATCAGGGAACGAGTTCACCCAACAATGATTAACCAAATGTTTCCCAAAACGAGCCAAATGATGGGCCATTTAATTACCATCTCTTTTGATGAAAGAAAATTTTCATGCATTGAATCCATCATTCAGGAACCAGATCTTTCTCAAGATGAGGCTATAAGGCTGGGAATCCTCATCTTTTGTTGAGAGAGCATTCACCACTTCGAGGCAATCGAATTCCACCAGAATCTTAGGCCAATATTTTGAATGGGAAAAAAGAATCCCCTCGAGGATGGGCGAGGCCTCTGCCACCACAGGGCTCCATGAGTTAGGCACTGCCCTATACTGGGCTTCCACAATCTAGCCCAAACTGTTATGAGCAATGAGCCCAATACCGACCCTTTAATTAGAAGAGACGGCAACATCAGTATTAATCTTGAAGAAACCCTTAGGGGAGGGAGAGACCAAAAGGGAGTCACTCGTCGAGTGTGGCTCAAATAATACCCTGCATTTCTTTTCTTCCAACCATTCATCTACTCCAACACTTGATCCAACCATAAGAGATCAGGTTTCACCTTCATCTGGAAGGACTACATTCCGTGTACGTGGGCTATATGGAGTGTACTCCAGCTGACCATGAATTATGTTGGCCTAGTCAACACACAATGTAAGAAATTAAATGCACCATGTGTATTTAATGCACATTGTTTGAATTAATTATGAATTAATTCATAGTGAATTGAACACTAGTACACGACATGTAACTTTGGTTACATGGAATGTATTGTTCTTTTATCTAGCTATAATCCTCAACACCTCAATATGAGTTATTATTTTTTATTTCATTCATAAAATTAGTCGATTTTATTAGATCTACAAGAAATGAAAGAGGAAGAAGTAGATATCAAAATTTAGTTGAAAGAAAAATTGAACGTGAATTAAAAACTAAAAAATCACAAATAAATCAATGATATTTAAATAATGATAAATAATATGTTACCGCTATAATGCCACATTAACATTTTGGGTGCAACAGAAGTTTGCAATGGTTCATGCACTACCTTTCTTTTTGTCATGATCGACGATCAATCTGAGTTCTACTAGATGATAAATGCCATGATCAATGGAATTGAATCAAAGAAAATAGACAATGGATAAAATTACAAAAGTTAAGAGAGGATCATAACATATTATTTATAATTAATTTAATAAATTAAAGAATTACCTAGCATATAATGACCCAAAATTTAGAATAAATCTTGTTTCCTAATTTTGTGTGTTATTTTATTTTTATACTCATCAAAACTGTTTCATTTGATAACATGAGTATAATTAAAATGAGACCATTGGGTTTTGACTATTAAATGACCATTGGTCAATATGACCACTAGAAACTAAATGTTTTGATTATTGTCTCTAAATACAAGTGATCTTGGTTAATTAATTTAGAAAGAAGATTCGATGGCCTCATCCAGTAGTCTCGGGCCAATCGAAGCCCATCTAACGGAACTTGGGAAGGAGGTAGAACCACTGGGCTTTGCTCTGGACCAAACCCAAGCCGAACTTCATCGTGCGAAGCTAGAACGGAATCGCCTTTACGAGAAGTTCAAACTGATAGAAATTACTACTTGTGTGATGTTGGTCGAGCCTCCCTCAGATTCTCTCACCTTAGCAAAACTTACACTTAGGTCCTATGATGGGGTTATAAGGGGCTATGTAAGGAGACCATAACTGCCTTGTGTAATCCTTTGTTTTAAATAAAAAATTTGATTTCTTCTTATGATGAAGTTTATGAATTTTCAAATGTCCGGATAAATATAGTATGCATATTTTTGATGAATTTTAGAGAAATGATATTTTAAAAATGTTTATGTAAACCTTAAATAATTAAAAATGTGTGATTATTTTCAAAAAATGGTCTTCTACAATTATGTTCAGTACAAAATTTAGAGTCTAATAAGATAAATATAATTTTTGATGAATAGTAAATTATGAATAGTGATTTTTTTCTTAGGATTAGTAATGTGACCAAATGGATTAGTAATCTCACTTAAATAAAGTATTAATATAATATAGGAACCTTGATTAAGTAATGTGATTCAATAAAATGGTTAAATAATGGTTTCATAAATTATTAGTCAAGTATTAGTTTTTTTCGGGAGAATAGTGTTTTTTAATTAAAAATTAAATTAAAAATATTTAGAAAATTATTTTTATAAAATGGATTTTATTTTTGAACTCAAAGCATCGATATTATGTTAAGGTAATTCTTGGGGATTTTTCTGAAAAAAATGAATTTTCGGTGAATAGTGTATTTATTTAAAAATTAAATTAAAAATATTTAGAAAAATATTTTTATAAAATGGAGTTCATTTTTGAAATCAGAGCATTGATATTTGGTTAAGGTGAAATTTTTGGATTTTTCTGAGAAAGTTGAATTTTCAGTGAATAGTAAAAATACAGTTTTAGGGTTTCGGTATGTTTAATGACATCATAACTATGTAATGATGATTTCATGAGATATTTTAAGGGTTGTCCGACCAAAGGTGATGAAATATTGTATTGGGGGACCCATGTGGCCAATACCATGGGAAAATACCATGGGCAAGCCCATGGTTTTTCCAAAACCACTAATGAGGTGTCCCTTGGCCATTAAAGCCTTGTCCCCTCACTTTCCCTATAAATAACAAGCCATCCTATCAGAAATTCGACTCCCAAATCTCCCCCAACGAAGATCTGGTCTCATTACCTCCCAAGGAGTCCTCCCAAGGTGCCCCCAAGCCCTCAAGGTCCAAACCTTTGAGTTTTAAGAGTTAAGTTTTAAGGTAAGGGATCTGACCTCTCTCTTTCTTTTCAAATAATATCTTTTATGTCATTTCTTTTATGCTCCATGATCTTATGTTTAAGGATGTTATTTTATATTCATATTAATTACCTTTTATTATTTATATGATGAGAGACCCCCTCTTTCTCTCATCATATCATTTTAATAATGTTAAAGTAGCGCCGTTAGGCTGCCAAATTTTTAAGGGATTCTTTCACCTTTCTCATTTTTCAAAGTTCTACTTTCATGTCAAGTCTTTCAAATACCTTTTTATTATGTTGGTGTATGATCTCTAAATCTATCATACTTATATTTTATGTTCATATGATGAGAGACCCTATTTTATCTAATCAATTAATTTTTTTTGAAGATTAAGTGGCGCCATTAAGCTGCCGAATTTTTAAGGGATTCTTTCACCTTTCTCATTTTTTTCAAAGTTCTACTTTCATTTCAAGTTTTTCAAGTCCCTTTTTATTATGTTGGGGTATGATCTATATATCTATCATACTGATATTCTATTTTCATATTATGAGAGACCCTATTTTTTCTCATCAATTCATTTTTTTTATGTTTAAGTGACGTCGTTAGGCTGCCGAATTTTTAAGGGATTCGTTCACCTTTCTCATTTCCAAGTTCTATTTTCATGTCAAGTATTTTAAGTTCCTTTTATTATTTTGGGTTATGATCTCTATAACTATCATACTGATATTTTATTTTCATATGATGAGAGACCCGATTTTATCTCTTCAATTCATTTTTTTGAAGTTTTAAGTGGCGCTGTTAGGCTGCTGAATTTTTGTAAGGGATTCTTTCACTCTTCCCATTTTCAAAGTTCTACTCTCATGGAAAGTCTTTTAAGTTACTTTTTATTATGTTGGGGTATGATATCTATATCCATCATACTTCTCTCTTATGTTTATATGACGAGATACCCTGTTCTATCTCATCAATTCATTTTTTGACGTTTTAAGCGACGCCGTTAGGCTGCTGAATTTTCATAAGAGAAATCGTATTTTTGTCTTGCTTTCAATATTTAAAATTTCATATGGTATGTATTTCAAATTTCATTAAAATATTCTTATATCCATTATATTCTATCCCTCTACTGTTTTATGTATCATTTATGAGTGGGTGACCCATGTCCCCTCTCTTTTCAATGTTTTCTAAAACCTTACAACATAGCTGTTATGCTGCCGAATTTCCGTCTCTAAATGTCTCTCTCTTTTTCCCAAATTATTTTATTTTTTTAAGTGAATAATAAAATCTCTTTCATCTAAAGGGGTATTCACATATATAACAAAATGTTCTATTTTAAATTCTTGGATTTACATACATGAGACCCGCTTTCCTTTTCTATGGGTTTTAAAGTGACATAAAGATCATGTCTTTAAAGCAGTTTTTAAAACGTTATGATTATGAAATGAAACCCATATATTTTATGATATACGGGTTTTTTATGAAATTATTGATGATGATATATGTGTCTCACATGATAATAAAGGAGAATTTAAGGGTGCGCCCTGATAGCGCTCCAATGCATTGGGTAAAGACTTAATCTCTAGAGATGACCATTTAGATTGATACCTTGGTGAATAACCTTGGTAATTTTTATTGACACCTTGGGGATGGACCTTGGTGAAATGGAAATGATTGTATTTGTTAAATTTTGTAGCCACATCTTCAAGTTATGAAATACGTTATTTTTATTATGAAATTCCTCATGATTTCATTCTCATGCCTTAAAGTTCTTTTCATGAATTTATTGATGTATCTCAAGTTCACATGTTAAATGTTTTTCTTGTTTCCCTTAATGGGCCTTCTGCTCACCCTTTCTTTTGATGTATGTACCCAGGTTATGAGATGCAGTAATGAACCTAGGATAAACATAAGGAGAATCCTTTCAAGTGTTTAAGAAGAATATTTTTTTTTTGTTTTATGTATTAAGTTCCTGGTTTCCAAGACACTAAACCTTAAAGATCCTCAGTTTTGTATAATTTAATGAAAGTTTATGTGACAAAAATCAGGATACTGTAGTTGGTATCAAAGTATGGTCTAGTTCTTTGTGGAAATTAAGATACGAAAAATTTAGGAAGAACCCTATAGAAAAGTTTAAATAAAGGAAATATTCCTAGATTTTGGTGAGTATTGAGTAAGGGGTTTCCAAGAAAATACATCCATGTCTGGATATGATCAGGCAGAGGTGGCTCTGGCACAAATGTACATAGGGGTAAAACCTGAAAACGATGCTTTGAGATAGACTCGAATGGGAACGGGTACACGACAACGGGCCTTGCTGCACTCTTGGTTACGACACTCCCGGGGGATATGCTTTGGTAAATTCATAAGCTTAGTATGAACCATTATTAAAGGAACAAACATAAAATAAAATAAAGATTCACATAAGAATATATGATCATGGATAACCTAGTTTGAAACATAGGGGATCCCAAGTTAGGGTATACTTTCCTTCTACAGGTTATCCTTATATGCTTTAAGTTCCTTTTCATGATTATTGGCTAAGTATTTAAGCCCCTAATTGTAATTTATTTTCATAGTTAATGGCAGGAAATGGAAGAACATATACCAACAACCAATGTGATAGGAAATGTGACGATTACCATATTAATATGATAGAGATGATTAGGGTATTAAAAGATGATTTTTATTTTGGAAGACGTTCACTATTTTGGGAACCCTATTTGATCGAGGTAAATAGATTGCTATGGTATTTTCTTTGAGAAGTAAAGTTTGACTTATATTTTGGAGAATCTATGAATTTAAGGTGTACTTATAGTAATTTAGGTTACTTATGGAAATGATTAACCTATCTTGGGGAAAATATGTTTAGCTTAGCTACTTCTATTATAAGATGTCAGGAGTGGTTGATATTGTTTGGAAATGAACGATGAAGTTTATTTTGGAAGACTATGTTATCAAATCCTTCTTGTATTTGGGTTTCAATCTTAGTTTGGTTTATTTTGATGAATTTTACCGACATTTATTTATGGAATGGTCTATGATGAACTTTGGGTAGTACCATGGAATTTTGAAGATTTAAAGAAGTTTCCCTTCCTATGGGATTCTTTCTTTTTGAAGAGTTGTTTTATCTTACCCTTTCTATTTTTGGGATAATAGAAGAAATAAATAGTTAATATTTGGTGGATTATGTGATTCTCTATAAGATTATTCTCGTGCTTTGATGAGACCAAGTAGTTTTGAATGATCATCGTTTGGAGAAAAGATTAGTTTTGGTAGAAACTTATTAAAGGATGAAACTCTACTGGAAGGTAGGTATATTTCCTTATGTTTTTATTCTATGTAGTAAATGAATTCCTCAAAATTATTAAAAGGAACGTAAAACAAAAACGTTGTTCGTTTAAGCTTCCTACTGGGTAATCAAAGACCGTTTACACACATCATAAGTTTGTGATTTTTTTATGGTTAACTTTATCCTAATCATGTTTTCTATCACTCTCCCTCAGAACTTGACCCTTTGTTTTTTCTTCCATATCCATGTTTTCTTACATGGAATCCTAGTATGGGTTAACTCGGGTGGCCTTTTTACTTCCTTTTCTTTCTTTTAAAGCAATAGTGTTACAGACTCTTTTTTAGATGTGGTACATTCAATGAAATTTCAAAACCCAATTTTAAAAATTGCGAGGATGCAATTTCTTAAGGGGGGAAGATCGTAACGACCCGAAATTTTGAATAAATTTTGTTTCCTAATTTTGTGTGTTATTTTATTTTTATACTCAGCAAAACTGTTTCATTTGATAACATGAGTATAATTAAAATGAGACCGTTGGGTTTTGACTGTTATATAACCATTGGTCAATATGACCACTAGAAACTAATCGTTTCGATTATTGTCTCTAAATACAAGTGATCTTGGTTAATTAATATAGAAAGAAGATTCGATGGCCTCATCCAGTAGTCTCGGGCCAATCGAAGCCCATCTAACGGAACTTGGGAAGGAGGTAGAACCACTAGGATTTGCTCTAGACCAAACCCAAGACAAACTTCATCATGTGAAGATATAACAAAATCGCCTTCACGAGAAGTTCAAATTGATAGAAATTACTACTCATGCGATGTTGGTCGAGCCTCCATCAGATTCTCTCACCTTAGCACACCTTACACTTAGGTCCTATGATGGGGTTATAAGGGGCTATGTAAGGAGACTGTAACTTCCTTGTGTAATCCTTTGTTTTAAAGAAAAAATTTGATTTCTTCTTATGATGAAGTTTATGAATTTTCAAATGTCTGGATAAATATAGTACGCATATTTTTGATGAATTTTAGAGAAATTATATTTTAATAATGTTTATGTAAACCATAAATAATAAAAAATGTGTAATGATTTTCAAAAAATGGTCTTCTACAATTATGTTCAGTACGAAATTTAGAGTCTAATAAGATAAACATAATTTTTGATGAATAGTAAATTATGAATAGTGATTTTTTGCTTAGGATTAGTAATGTGACCAAATGGATTAGTAATCTAACTTAAAGAAAGTATTAATATAATCTAGGCTCCTTGATTAAGTAACGTGATTCAATAAAATGGTTAAATAATGGTTTCATAAATTATTAGTCAAGTATTAGTTTTTTCGGGTGAATAGTGTTTTTTAATTAAAAATTAAATTAAAAATATTTAGAAATTTATTTTTATAAAATGGATTTCATTTTTGAACTCAAAGCATCGAAATTATGTTAAGGTAATTCTTGGGGATTTTTCTAAAAAAATGAATTTTCGGTGAATAGTGTATTTATTTAAAAATTAAATTAAAAATATTTAGAAAATTATTTTAATAAAATGGAGTTCATTTTTCAAATCAAAGAATTGATATTTGGTTAAGGTGAAATTTTGGGATTTTTCTGAGAAAGTTGAATTTTCAGTGAATAGTAAAAATACAGTTTTAGGGTTTCGGTGTGTTTAAGGACATCATAACTATGTCATGATGATGTCATGAGATATTTTAAGGGTTGGCTGACCAAAGGCGATGAATTTTTGTATTGGGGGACCCATGTGGCCAATGCCATGGGCAAATACCATGGGCAAGCCCATAGTTTTGCCAAAACCACAAATGAGGTGTCCCTTGGCCATTAAAGCCTTTTCCCCTCACTTTTCCTATAAATACCAAGCCATCCTCTCATCCATTCGACTCCAAACACTCCCCCAACAAATATCTGGTCTCATTACCGCCCAATAAGTCCTCCCAAGGTGCCCCCAATCCCTCAAGGTTACAACCTTTGAGTTTTAAGAGTTATGTTTTAAGGTAAGGGATCCGACCTCTCTCTTTCTTTTCAAGTGACCTCTTTTATGTCATTTCTTTTATGCTTCATGATATTATGTTTAAGGATGTTATTTTATATTAATCTTACGGACCATTTTATGTTCATATGATGAGAGACCCCCTCTTTCTCTCATCATTTCATTTTAATAATGTTAAAGTAGCACCGTTAGGCTGTCGAATTTTTAAGGGATTCTTTCACCTTTCTCATTTTTCAAAGTTCTACTTTCATGTCAAGTCTTTCAAGTCCCTTTTTCTTATGTTGGGGTATGATCACTAAATATATCATACTGATATTTTATGCTCATATGATGAGATACCCTATTTGATTTCATCAATTCATTTTTGTTGAAGTTTAAGTGGCGCCGTTAGGCTGCCGAATTTTTAAGGGATTCTTTCACCTTTCTCATTTTTTTCAAAGTTCTACTTTCATGTCAAGTCTTTCAATTCCCTTTTTATTATGTTGGGGTATGATCTATATATCTATCATACTGATATTTTATGTTCATATGATGAGATACCCTATTTTATCTCGTCAATTCATTTTTTTTTGAAGTTTAAGCGACGCCATTAGGCTGCCGAAGTTTTAAGGGATTCGTTCACCTTTCTCATTTCCAAGTTCTATTTTCATGTCAGGTATTTTAAGTTCATTTTATTATGTTGGGGTAAGATATCTATATCTATCATACTGATATTTTTTTTCATATGATTAGAGACCCTATTTGATCTCTTCAATTCATTTTTTTGAAGTTTTAAGTGGCGTCGTTAGGCTGCTGAATTTTTGTAAGGGATTCTTTCACTCTTCCCATTTTCAAAGTTCTACTTTCATGGAATGTATTTTAAGTTACTTTTTCTTATTTTGGGGTATGATATCTATATCCATCATACTTCCCTCTTATGTTTATATGATGAGATACCCTATTCTATCTCATCAATTCATTTTTTGAAGTTTTAAGTGACGTCGTTAGGCTGCTGAAGTTTCATAAGAGAAATCTTATTTTTGTCTTCCTTTCAATATTTAAAACTTCATATGGTATGTATTTAAAATTTCATTAACATATTCTTATATCCATTATATTATTTCCCTCTAATATTTTATGGATCATTTATGAGTGGGTGACCCATGTCCCCTCTCTTTTCAATGTTTTCTAAAACCTTACAACATAACTGTTATGCTGCCGAATTTCCGTCTCTAAATGTCTCTCTCTTTTTCCCAAATTATTTTATTTTTTTAAGTGAATACTCAAAGATCTTTCATCTAAAGGGGTATTCACATATATACCAAAATGTTCTATTTTAAATTCTGGTATTTACATACATGAGACCCATATTCCTTTTCTGTGGGTTTTAATGTGACATAAAGATCATGTCTTTAAAGCAGTTTTTAAGACGTTATGATTATGAAATGAAACCCATTTATTTTATGCTATATGGGTTGTTTATGAAATTATTGATGATGATATATGTGGATCACATGATAATAAAGACAAATTTAAGGGTGCGACCTGATAGCGCTCCAATGCATTGGGTAAAGACTTAATCTCTAGAGATGACCATTTAGACTGATACCTTGGTGAATAACCTTGGTAATTTTTATTGACACCTTGGGGATGGACCTTTGTGAAATGGAAATGATTGTCTTTGTTAAATGTTGTTGCCACATCTTCATGTTATGAAATACCTTATTTTTATTATGACATGCCTCGTGATTTCATTCTCATTCCTTAAAGTTCTTTTCATGACTTTATTGATGTATCTCAAGTTCACATGTTAAATGTTTCCCTTGTTTCCATT
Source organism: Viscum album (assembly GCA_963277665.1). Classification (NCBI taxonomy): domain Eukaryota; kingdom Viridiplantae; phylum Streptophyta; class Magnoliopsida; order Santalales; family Viscaceae; genus Viscum; species Viscum album. Next base: position 1,661,867,589 of record OY728135.1, on the reverse strand, counting down.
ACTGGGCCTTCTGCTCACCATTTCTTTTGATGTATGTATCCAGGTTATGAGATGCAGTAATGAACCTAGGATGAACATAAGGAGAATCCTTTCAAGTGTTTAAGAAGAATGTTTTTTTTGTTTCATGTATTATGTTCCTGGTTTCCAAGACACTAAACCTTAAAGATCCTTAGTTTTGTATAATGTAATGAAAGTTTATGTGAAAAAGTGGGATACTATATAGCATGATTTCATTCTTAATTGATTTATATGAAAACAAATCTATGTTGTTCAACCGTTTCATTGTAGGAATCAAGAGCATATTCCTTCAAGTGGTGATCCACATGTGTTCCCCAAATCACTAAACATCAACGTTGGAATATCCGTGTGCTAGAAAAATGTATCCCATCACTTGAATAATTCACCTTAAATATCCAATAAAATTGATTTCAAATCGTTCTACTTGATCTATTTATATTTGAGAGTGGATGGTGGGGAAGATCTCTCTCCATTCTTAGGATCGTTCTTGGAGAGGTAGATATCTAGGAATTGAGATAATTGTTTCTGACTATCATAATACACAATAAAAAATGAATTTTCTCTCTTGAAAAAACAATATAATATGGTTTAAATACATATAGGGTTAGAAATAAATAATTTCAAAAGTGCCCCTTATTATTTATTTAATCCTTGAAGAACCCCATATCAATAATAGTATTTATAATATTATTATTTCTCAACATATGCTTAACTTTTGAATTAAATTAAATATTATTTAATCAAATAATATCCTATATATATTATTTCTCACTGGAACTAAAAATTTGGTCCGTCATTCCTCCTCAATATTTATCAATCCTTGAATAATGATTATTTATTTAATAAATAAATATCACTACTTTATTTTTCTATAAAATAAATAAATATTATATTCAATAAATATAAAATAAATATTTATTAAATTTTCCACTTACATAATATTCTTTCAAATAACAGGTGATTGAATATATGCAATCCAGAATACTGACTGAAAATTAACTTTTTTATTATCAAAACACTTTTGAGGGTAAAGTGAGACAACACACGATCCAACATTACGCTCAAATAAAAACATTAATAAGTCAAACCCGGATCAATACTATAGGATCTACCCCTCCCTAGCGATTACACCTTGGTGAGAAGCCTCCACTATCACATGACCGCTCGACTAACTGTCCCATGCAGAGTTGCATGGGCCTGATACCGATGGAAGAGTCGTACCCTCTCAAACATCCAATTCCAAATGGCTTGAGTAGGTGAAAGATTATTTCTCTTAACCTCCTATAGATAAGAAACTTATATAATTCTAGTGTAAACACATCAAAAATTCAAAGAAAATTCAAACAAAAACATAAACAAATAGAGTCTCCAAACCAACAGTCAACCAACACAAAAATCCTCCATGAGCTCTCAAAATTATCCAACACACAACAGAAACTCGGCTGGAATGTTCGAGCATCACACATGTGAAAAGACGATCACTTGGTGTTCACAAATAACCAACATCAAATCATGTTCAACATGAAATAAATTTGATCTTCAGATTGAATCTCACATCAACCAATCTTCACTACTTCACCATCACATGATCACCACAATTCTCATAGCATAACACCATTCAAAAAAACCCAAAACCTAACATCAATCAGAAACAAGACGAACCGAATCCTCATACCTTGGAGCTAGGACAAACCCAAATTGAAGAACTGGTCACTCAATCCAACCACAAAACCTCAGCCAGAACACAAACCAGAAAATCACGCCATCTCACGAACACAGATGTACCCCAATCTAAAAACAACAAACAAAAAACAAAAAATAAAAAACATCACCAACACGATGAAGGAGACCCGCCGCAATCCAAATCCTAGTGCTTCAATCCAGTTCACATGCAATGAACATGATAAACGACCCATCACTCACACCAAAGATGAGGCGGTATCCTCATATATATGCTCAATGTGTAATATTATCACATTATCATGATATCTATAATCAAGGATGTTTCATGATGGTTCCATAAACCTATGTTCTTGACGTCTCATCATTTAACATTATAAAAATCAAATTTTCCCATAGAACACAATGGCCCTGGATTTATTTAGGATATATCATTTTCATAAAGGGGCATGAAATATCAACATCTTTTAAAGAACATAAGGGATAAAATATTTCTCTAATTATTGATGAATGAATTATTAATCATGATACAACCAACATATCCTACCTCTCCAAAAACATATGTCATCATGGTTTTTGTCAATACATAAAAGTACATGACTTATAATACTCATTAAGAATAATCTTAAAGTCTAAGGATCAATACAAAAATCTACAGAAAGGAACATCCAATGACATATATGAATGTGGAAGTCCTAATGGTATATCTTGTTCTTATAATATCCTACATTAGATATTACCAAGGGTGTACAACTTGATAAGGTTCCTCAAAGTCCTATGAGTCTCCACCCCTGATGTAAAGCCCCGACCCTAGTTACCCAGAGTCAGTGCATTATTACATAACATTAGCATGATCACAAAAGATCAACTCTCGAAAGACCAATTAGTTTAGTAGTCTTGGAAACTCTAGATATATTAATAAGTATTATATTAAATCATAAAGTAAAAAAAACTATAACAACATCTTGTCTTCATATACCCTCATACTATTCATGCATGTCATTCATTAATTACTTCTTCACATCCTGGAAAAAATATAACATTGAAGGGGTGAGCTCAGATGCTCGATGAGAATAATAAAATAGCAGAAACTTTCATAAATAAGCATAAAAATTTAAGGCAATGTATAACTAAAAAAAATCCTTTTAAACTTGAAATTCAGCATAATATGGAAAAGATAAAATGAAATAATGCCATTTACTTATTCACATGGATATTCTACTAGTCTAATAACCACATGCAATATCAATAACCACTTTCATAATGATAGAATGCATAATGTCGGACTATCATAACCACGTATCCAAGGCCTCTGCCAAGAATACAAATAAGATTTTGTCAAGGCCTCGTGCCAACACACTAGTTTGTCTCATGAGACCCACCGATGCATCGAGGAGCTATAGAGATCTCCACCAATCACTTACTAAGTCCAATGAATTTCTAATATGAAAAGTTTTAAACATAACATAAAAATTCTTATTAAAACTAGCATACGAAATGTCAATACTTTAACCACAAACCATGGATGTTATTAAAATCGCACATCTACAGTAAAACATAACTCATTTGATAAAATATGGAAGATTTTATTGTATCAGATTAACCTCAATCGAGAATAATGAAGGATATTGACATAGATTAAAATAATCATCAAACTATTGAGAGAAATATCCCCCTTTTTCTTGAAAACATTTAAAAGTCACACTATTTGTCAAGAAGCCATTTAAAATAGATTTTTGAATCAAAGTGTCCCATACCACTTTGAAACATTTAAAAGGGATTTTGATTTGAAAACTTTAATGTCCATATAAATAAATCCTTAAAACCATTTTTAAAACATGGACATTAATGAGAAAGATTTTGAATAATAAAATTATAAAACATTTTAAAATTATATTTTAGTTAGAGTTCCTAACCAAAAGAGAGACACTTGAATAAAAATAATTGAGGTAATAAAAACATTGAAATATCATGAGAATAAAGGGATTCATGATATATTATGTCAAAGTACATTATATACACCATATAAAAGTGATTTGGTTTATAACAACAATGGAGTCTCAATGGAATGTAAATTGAGATGAAATCTCTCATAAAGGTCGTATCCTTAGGTTAAGGATAAATCAACAACATAATTATGCGTGAAAAATATAAATACACTCAATATGATTGGATATTTAGTGTAAAAAAATAAAAGGACATTCACATATATTCTTGTAAAAACAACACTAATGAATTGGATGTTTAACTCAACAAATGGAGATTGAGTAAAAAATACTCTTATCAAGTTCATACCGATGACTTGAGAATTTATCAATGGAGTGATTATGTGTATAAAAAGTATATCCATAGAAAGGGTAGTGGAAATTAGGACATAGGAATATGAATAGTGATTCCATACATAATCTTGAAGTAAAATAATCAATGAAGTATGCGTAAAGCCGAATGAGTGGAAATTGAAATTTCAAATTCCCTTATTGATTTGGTAACTTACGAAACATACACCCATGGAAGAAGGATTATAAAATGATGATTTAAATATCCAAGAATTAAATTATATCATACAATGAATACAAACATGGGAAGTACACACACCACATGCAATAAAAAAGTGGTTAACAATGGAAATCTCACGGAATTAAAAGTGAGATAAGAAACCCCTTACCTTGTACTTTTCCTTGATAGAGTGTAGGTTAACCTCATGTATAATAGTTAAATCATTTTTATTAAATTATAAAAGAATTATATACATAAATATGATATCATATATGATCTTTTAATATTTCTTTTTTAATAATATTTTATTATTATCGTCATTTCGGGTGTCAACTGACTCGTTTTCCTTTATATGCTTCATTACATAAGCCATGTTTGTTATGGATAGGTTGTATATTATTCATATCCAGAATGATATCAAGTACTTAAACATTACTTTTAATCATAAAATGAGAATTTTTCTTTAATGGATATGATGGGGAAATGAATCTCATCGCGTTCGTGGAGACGGAATCCGTACGTACGCACGAACGCTACTTCCATTTCATTTTTCATTTTAAAAGGAATCAAAACCAAATGATAAATAGGTATATTATTATTCCAGTATAATTTAATATCTTATATTTTTTACTTAAGTTCATTAACACCATCTTTTATATGTTCCATGTATGGTATGAATGAGTCATATCACATTGAGGGGGCGGTAGTCCGCACTTCCTCAAATGAAATTATCATTTATATATACAACATGAAACGAATAATTGTATGATATAAAATGGAATTAAAAAAGATTATATATAAAATAAATATCATTAATATCATATTTAATTATAGTTCCATCATAATGTCCACCATGATAGGTGGTAGGAGATAATTGAACAATCATCATTTCGTGAGGCGTTTGGTTGCCACCCACAGAAACATTATGTTCTTCACCCATTAGATGGAGGTGTGTGTAAGTGTAGTTCGAATACTTCTCATAAACATATCCTAGTATATTTAGGATACTGGTTTTGTTACAAAAGAAAATAATAAAAAGATTTTAGGGGTTGGAGAAGTAAAATAAAAGAAAAGAAGCTAAGAGAAATCGTTACCTTTAATTTTGGTAACTCCCTTTGGTTTGAACCAAAAAGAACTCTTGAAGTGCCTTATGCCTAAGTTAAGGCTTCATGGAGGAGGATAGGGATGTAGGGAGATTAATTTGGTAGAGGTTTTATGATCCAAAAGGATTTATATGTTTGAGGAATTGGTTAGAAGTGGTGTCCTTTTATAAGGGGGAGGAGGGGCTCTTTAGAAAAAACTTTAAGTATTAATTTATAATAAATTTATATTCGGTTTCTAATGTATCAAAAGTAGATTATTCAAAGTGTAAGGTGGGTATGGGTAGAAAATAACTCAACCAATAGATTTTAGATAGGTTTGGGTCACTATAGTAACATTATCTTTTAGATTTAACTCTTAGTTAAATAGTTAGACATTTACCATGTCTCTTTGTATTTTTATATTATATAGTTAATAAACATAATATATACTTTTAAGCGACCCCCCAAGTGGTCCATTAATGATACACCTATCATTATATAAGTCCTTTGGCCGATCCTTAGATATTTAGGAATATAATATCAATTAATAATATAATATTTGTTTTAAAAACTCTTTTATGTCAATTTTGACACTATTGGTTATTTTGTTTTTGATAAATTCATAACAGCATTATTACTTCGAATAAAATTCATATAACAAATAATAATATGTCATGTTAACCTAGATGATTATTTTAATTCATAAAAAGTATCAAATTACATTTATTTGGATATTTATAATATCAATTATTTTAATATTTCATTAATTAGGAAATTACAGCATCACCATTCTGTCATAAATAAATTAAATTATTTAATGTCTAAAAATTATAAATAAAATACCATTATGTAGGAAATATTTTTATCTTTCTAATTAATATTTATAATCGAATTTATCTTATGTATAACCCTAAATTAAAAATGTTTTAGTTATTAAACTTTGATTTTAACTCTTTTAACTCTTCTTTGAATTAAATAATAATAAATGTCCTAATCTAATCCAAGTGGACCAAAGAGGTTCATATTTTATTCCTAAGGTTTTTTTGGTTCGAATTATACTTATCCAATAGAATTAGGACATGTGTTAAAGTAATTATAATTTCATTTTTACCTTTAATTACCCTATTTACTTTTTACCGTGGTAAATAAAAGTAAAAAAGTTACTATTCACCAAAAAAATATTTTTATCTTATTGAACCACATTTTACTCCTTGATATTAACCGTGTCTCTCAGATTTTAAAAATTCCACTCACAGAAGCAGTAAAATTATGTTTTATGTGAATTTGAAAATTCTTCTAGGTGATGGGTAAAAGACGGTGAAAAGTTCAATAAAATTTTTATATGTCTAAAATTATTATAAACTGACTCCAATGAATTACATTGAACTTATATAGGTATTACGTATCTATTTTGACCTAAAATAAATTTAAATAAAAATAAATAATTATTTAAATAAAAATTCGGTTTTAACCAATAACTCAGTGTTTTTCACTATTCATCAAAAATTGAAAGTTTTCATAAAAATACCAAAAATTCACCCTAGACTAATTTCGATATTACGAATCCAAAAATGAAGTTTATTTTGAATGATAAAATTTATAAAATTTCAAAAAGTGGGTATTACTATTCATAACGACTAGTTTGATTGATTCTGGTGTGTGTTAGAACTCGAAGTTGCATACAACACATGCTCTTGTATTATTCAAAGAGAAGCGTACCGTGGAAGCTTGGGGTGTTACACCTGATATCATGTATCATTTATGTCCCTCAAATGATATCATACGTATATAAAACTTATATTTAATAATAGTTTCATAGCACTTCTAGGTTCTCATCATAGTGGAGAACTCCTATAAAATTTTAGCACGACAACTAGTCTTAAGAAATTATCACATACTATTTTACACATAAGAAAAATCATGATGTGATAAGGATTTTATTAATATTCAAAACAATGAATACATCTTATCATAAAGTACATAGAAGTTAGCTCTAGGGTACCAAATCCAACAGTCACTTATTCTTTGGAAGGGTGGTTATGAATAAGATTAATTAAATTATGAAAATATGGTTTACACATGTATAAAATAAGATTTATTTGGTGACCATTTAACTTTAAATGAAAATAAAACCCTTTTTAAAATATAGGAAATATCTTAATTGAAAAATATATTTATACAATAAAAAACATTTTACCTCAATAAATTAATTAACCCAATTTTGAAAAATGATTTTAGTGAGATATATATATATATATATATATATATATATATATTATTTGGTAAAATAGTGAACATTTATCTTATGTGTTTTATAAACGAAATATAATAATAAATCCAATTTTATTCATAAAGAAATATATTTTTTCTAAATGATAATTTTACTGCCTTTTAATGGTGCACCTATTTTAAACCTAATTATGGAAACATTTATAAAAATTTTCGTATAAAAATTATCTTCATTTTTTAAAGTGTAATATCAAAATTTACATTAGGTATTTATTTTTATTTTTATGAGAAGTTTCATTTTTCTATGAAAAATGAAAAACACTGAAATTTAATTAAACACTTCATTTATATATAATTTATTTATATAGTTAAATTATATTTTAAATTTGTTTTAAAGTATATTTATATCAATTATACATATATTAATACAATATAAGTCATTGGAATCAATTTCACAATGAAATTTAATATAAAAACATTTCATACTTTTGAACATTTTCACTTTGAAAACCTGTCATTTCATCCAGTCTATACGTTAATTTTAAATTAATTTCCCTCACTTATGAAATTAGAATTTGGAAATATAGATTACATATCTGTAATAAAGAATAATTTATAATTTATATTAAGGTCAAATTAGTTTTTTACCAAAAATATTATTGAATGTAATTAAAATTACTTACAGAGATTAAGGTAAACACAGGTCTACTTAGTGGTTAAATATTGACTTAATGAGACAAATAACCTATAAAAAATTCCAAAATCCGTTTTATAGAATTATTTTGACCATATACCCACTTTTATAAATCCTAAACCATTATTGGAGGAACATTATGTAAGGAAGACCTCTCAATAGTGTTTACCTTTTTGTGTTTGCAAGAATGTCACTCCTCCACTTTTAAAGAGAACTCATCAACCCCCTCACTTCTTCACACCACTCAAGAAATTTGTATTAGAAAAAACCTACCCGAATATCCTCTTATATTACCTCACTTCATACCAGATTCCTCACATTGGGCATAATTTCATCCAAGGAATCCCTTTAGTTCAAATCAAAAGGAGTTACCCAAAGAATAGGTAACATCTTTCAATAAGTACTTTTGTTTTATTTCTTTCACTAGCCACTATATTATTTTTATTACATGATAATATAATAACCAAATTATACTTAATATTAAGATATTTTGTTATGTTAAGTGTTAGTCCTAAATTTAAATTCACTTCCATCAAATGGGATATGAAATCATCGTTCGTGTGTACGACCGACTATCACCTCACGAACTGATGTCATTTGTTCTTCCACTACCTTTTATCAAGTGTTAGTCCTATTTATATCATTATAGATTAATATAAATACATATATAATGAATATATATGATATTTATATTAATTTTTACATTATTTAAATTCTAAAATAATTATCAATGGAAGAATGCAAAAAATAACAGGTCAAGGCATATATGAAAAACAAAGCAGTTGTTACCCGATACATAACTTTAACATGGATTTTTTAATATGAGGGTAATAAAAGGTCATAAATAAATAATATAAGGTGTTATATATAATAATATGGTTCTATTTTATATTTATAATAAAATTATATTTATTATACAGGAGGTTTGAATGTGTATAAAGAAAGTCCAGACTTAAGCAAAGGGTTCTCTCATCTCATTTTTGTTTCTATGAGATATATAATATATTAAACATATATTTTGTTGTGTGGTTTATATATAGTACCCTATGACATGTTATTTCATGAATGTAATCAATTTAATTATATTAAAATTTTTAATTTATTTTATTCTTTGACAGATCTCATGATTAATAGTTTACTCAAGTTGTAAGGGGATTTATAGTCTTACTTTTATTTCTATGAGACTTATGCCTTATTCATGAATTTTTTCTTTTGTGTGGTGTATATATTTACTAGTAATTTAATATATGATTATGAAATTTAAATTTATGGGTATTTACATATCAATTTTATTATCTCTATTTCATTGGTTTTTATGCTTCAAAAGTTACAAAATCAGTAAGGTAATTTCATCTCAATTTTCCTTCTTTGAGACACATTTTTTTTATATAATTATATTCTTTTACAAGGTGTATATAATAAAATTTTAAATTTTATATAATTAATATATTTTCATTCATGATACTTTAATATTCTTGTAATTTTATTCTTTCATGGGGACTTTGATTCAAAATTACCAAAGTTGTAAGAGGTTATTGCTATAATCTCATCATTTATCAGGATTATTTATGTTTATTCTATCATTGATGAAATTTTTGGATACATATATCAATAAATCTCATGAATTATATTCTACTTTTTTTATTCATAATATATTCTTGAATTATTGCCATTTTTTACTCTTTGACACTTAATATAATAAGGAAAATAATTTATTTAAAAATATGACTTTATCTCTATCTTTGGTAAAAAATATATGTTCTTACAAAAAACTATTTTATAAAACTATTTTATAAAACTACTTTAAAAAATTGTCTACAATTATATTATGATATTTAATGGAAATTTTAACACATTTTGTATCTTTTAATAAAAATGTTTTTTAAAAAGGTATATTCTTTTCATTTTCCAATCGATGAAATTTTCTAAAAATTTTATGGTGAAAAAGGATTGTTAGACATGTAAAGATTTATATTCCATCATGAATGTAATTTATTTGAATGTTTTAAATATTAATTTTTATAGAAAAATGTTATTTCTAATAATGTACATTCATTGATTTTAATGTGGGTTGAAAATAAAAATGTTTTCAAATAGATATTATGTTTAAAAAGTGTTTCAAATTATTGTCACGATTTATTTATAAGTTTTCAAAGAAAATAATTTCAAAAAATGTTTAATGATTAAAAAAATTAAAATTATTTTCATTATTACTATATATGTTTTAAGGGAAAAAGGTTTTCAAAATGTTTTGAAACTTCCTTTATAAGTTTTCAAGAGATTTTTTTTTCAAAATTTTTTCAATCATTCTAAATAATTTTTTAAATAAAAAGGATATCAAAAAATTATTCATGTTTAAAAAACGTTTTAATTGATTTTTAAGGTTTTATAAAAAGTTTTTGATGAAAAGGTTTTCAAAAATTATTAATGTTTAAAACATGTTTTAATTTATTTTAAATCTTTGTTTATAAGTTTTAAAAGAAAAATGTTTTCAAAAAGGTTTTAGGTAAAAAGTTTTCTAAGCGATTATAAAGAATACTTTATAAGTATTCAATGAAAAAGTTTTTAAAAATGTTTTCAAGGTTACTTTATAAGTTTTTTAGCAAAAATTTTTCCAAATTTTTTTCATGATTTCTTTATATGTTTTCAAGGAAAATGGTTTTCAAAAAAAATTATGTTTAATAAGTGTTTAAATAATTTTCAAGATTCCTTTATATTTTTTCAAAGAAAAAGGTCTTCAAAATATTTTTAACATTACTTTATAATTATTCAAGTAAAAAGGTTTTAAATTTTTTTTTAATCTTCCTTTAAAGTTTTTTAAGGAAAAATATTTTCAAAATATTTTAAAGCTTCCTTTATAAGTTTTCAAAGTTATTTTCAAATAAAATGGTTTTAAAAGGGTTTATGTTTTAAAAATTATTTTCTAAATAATAAATGATATTTTCCTATAGAAATATTTTTAAAATATTAAACATATATATTTTCTATCTATAATGACATCTGTTGGTGTTACTCATTCCTTATTGAGGATATGATCCAAGGGTTCCCTTCATATTCTTTCTATGAATGGTTTATGTTTTAAAAAAATTATTTTTACAGAACCCATTTCTCTTTGATTGGTTATATGTTGATGAAACCCATTACTATTTCAAGGGTTATATTTTTGTGAAACATTCTTCTTTTCATGGGTTATGCTTTGAAGAAATGATTATGGAACTGATCTCTTTTTTATAGGTTATGATATGATGACATGTTTATGATACCCTTCTCATTTAATGGGTCATGATATGATTTTTTATGATATTGTGGTACACATATATATGATTTAATTATGAGTTGGGTGGGACCTATATCTCCCTCCAATTCATTAGTAAAAGATTTATATATCATGAGATAAACATGAATGGAATGAGGGGTGAACTTAGTTCAGTAAAGGATTTTATCAACTAATATGCTCTTGGGGGTGAACCTTGACTACTAATATGGTATTGGGAGTAAAAATTTACTATGAAGATAGTTTAGGGAGTGAAACCATTCCACTATAAGGAAATAGATGTGACTGGGGATAGTGGTGTGCACTTCCTAGAAGGTTTATCCCCATGAAGTGACTGAATAATTTTGGAAATGTGCCTTGACATATAAGGAATTATTTTATATGATTATGTGTCTACCAAAAATTCAACTTGTTATTTTTATGTTATTATTCCATGGATTTTGAACTATATTTCATTATAATTCATGACATATGTCTATGAATATTTATTTCATGATTCATATTTATAATCATTTATATATAGGGTTTGATCTTTTAATGATATGATGTTGTTCTCATAGACTTATTCTCATGATTATGAATAAATATGTCCCTTTTTTACCCTTACATATAATTTTATTTCACTTTTTTTATGTTTCCTTTACCCAGTTTATGAAGAAATGTTTTGAGTAGGAGTAATAAAGGGGAAGATCATTATGGGAAAAATTGAAGATATTTCCCGAAATTAGAAGATTGTGTTACAAATTTACAAAGGTACTAAAAAAAATACTGTCCTCAAGCACATAATTTTTTAATATAATGAATATTCATCTAAAATTATTTAATATACATTTATGTTAATCCTAGGTTTCTATATTTGGTATTAAAGGAATAGTTTATTCAACCTTTGGAAACCCGGATGAGAAATCTTTAGTGAGACCCTTAGGTATATTTCTAAGGATATTCCTGGGGATGTATCTAAAGATAAGCCAATGGTGTCATATATTTAAAAGTATGTGTCTTGATTTAGGCATCCTATATGTAATTTCTCATTATTATGTGGTTTTATGCTAGGATAAGTGTTGCTCACACTATGATTTCTGGTCTTAGCCAATAGCGAGAACATCACAGAACTGGGTTAACATTGAATGTTTCAAATGTGAAATATATGGGAATTATATGAATGAATTTATTAAGTGGAAATATCATAAAGAAAATCAGGAATGTGGTTCAATTATTGGTTATACTACTGGGGATAAAGAGACTGAAATGACATGTGAATGGCATGGGATATTCTAATAATACTATTTACATTAAATGTAAGAAGCATGAATAAATTGAGGTTGATTAACCTTAAGAAATTATTCATGTTTAATATTATAGGAAAGGGGTATTATGGAATTATATTAAGAAGCCTGACTAATGGTCTATGAATAAAGTCGGATTATTAAATTGTATATGATTTTCAATTCAAATAGTTATACAAATCCTGAAATATATAAGTATTTTTAGTATAAGCTTTTCATTAAGAATTGAAAAGTATATGTTGAATGGTACTGATTACTTAGAAAAGGGATTTAATGGAAAGGTTATATTTTTATTAAGGCATAGAAACCCTTAATGTGTTCCTGATATTGATAAAATCATGTTTAGTGTGGATAGAGATGGTGATATGGATAAATTAAATTTGATAGAATTTATAACCTCATAACTGATAAATGATTTTTTGAAAAATAGGTTTTCACTATTATGGATGGAGATTATGTAATTTAAAAAATATATAGAACAATCCTTGGAATAAGAAAGCATTAATTTTTTCAATAAGGGTTTATGTTAATTGAGGTTATTACCATGTTTCAATAGAATACATGATAAAGGTATTCAAATGTTTGATATGTGATAACCCAGAGATACTTTATGATATATGGGGGATCAATTTTAAGATGATTTTGAGAAATTTAGTGACCATATTTATAAAGTTTTTTACATTCAACATTTAGAAGGGTTATAAGGTTAACCATTTATGGAATGGTTTATGATGAAATTCAGACGACATTATAGAGATTAATGTATTATCTTTCCAAATTCGGATTTGTGCATATTGGAAATATTTTTGTAACCATTTTTTATGATAAAGAAAAATTGAATGAGATATCATTATATTTATGGATATCATGATTTACTAATGCTTTAAGAGTGAGAAAATAAACATAATTTCTTGGAATAAGATATGAATTAGAAATTGATCAAGGCATAAAAAGGGTGAAATTGTGCTGAAATCAAGTAATTAAATCTTCTCATGAAAATTATTCGACTTTAGTAAACGTTTCTTCAAATAAAATGTTGTCACATTCTCATCATTTTTGATGATATCAATTACCTTTTTCAAGCCTCTTTGGTTTATGGCTTTGCGATCCTTAACTTTCTCGTAACCTTGTTCTCTATCACTCTCCAGAAAAAATTGATATTTATATTTCTCTCCCATGTTATTTTTTTCACTTCCACCTATGTTCTCCTATGTATAAATCCAATTATGAGTTACTTTGGGTAACCATTATGTTTCCAATATCCCCCTTTTAAAGGATGTTTTAGTATTTATTTTTATAAAGTGAGTTTCTACAAAAGGAACCTTAAAGTAATAAAACTTTTACAAACCACATGAATCTTAAGGGTGAAATTAATTTTAAGGGGGGTAAAATGTAACACCCTCGTTTTTTATGAATTATTTTTTCAAATTAATTTAATCTTTTCGATATTTTGGACTTCACGCAACACTGAATATAGATTGTGTTATATATAAGAAACAAGTTATTATATATTTATAAAAAACTCAAAGTCCAGAGTACTCTATTTTTAAAACAAATATTATATTTTGGTACATGAAACACTATGTTTGTCTTGTGTTACACACAATTCCCAGTCCTTTCAATAATTTGCATGACATGTAATACCTAGTTTCACAAAACTACAATGTACTATTAATAATATTACTAAAATGTTGTTATGGTTTTCACCTAGAAGTTGGATGGTTGATTATGAATAAGATTAATTAAGTTATGAAAACATGGTTTAAAAATCCATATAATAATATTTATTTGGTGACTAATTAACTATAAATTAAAATAAAATCCTTTTGAAAATAAAAGATATCTTTTGCTGGAAAACTATATTTATGAAAAAAACAAGTTTGAACTCAATAAATTAATTAAAATAATTTTGATAAATTATTTTATTGATATATATATATATATATATTAAAATATTTAACATCCATATTATTTTTTTTTTAGAGAATAGATAAGAATAAATCAAAATTTACCCCTAAATATTTTCTTATTCTAAAAAGTAATTTTACCACCTTTTAATATAGAACCTATTTTAAATCTAATTTTCACACTCTTATAAATATAATTAGGAAAAATAAACTTCTTTTTTAAACATGGAATATCAAAATTTACTTTGGGTATCTTTTTAGTATTTTTCTATGAAGTTTTATTTTACAATGAATAGTGAAAAACACTGAATTTTATTTGAAAACTGCATTTTTGTATATTTTATAAACATAGTTACCTTATAATTTAACAGGTTTTTAAAGATTATTTATATTAATGGAAAATAAATTAATACATTTATCATTATTTTAATCAATTTCATATTGAAATTCTATATACAAACATTTCAAGCTTTTGAACTTTTTTAATTTCAAAACCAGTTGTTCCGTCCTGTTTGTAAGACTAATTTTAAATTAATTTATTTCAGTTCTATGATTAGAATTTGGAAAAATAAATTCCATATTTATAATCATAATAATTTATAATATCTATTAATTTTAAATTAGTTTTTGACCAAAAATATCAGTGACTATATTTAAAATTAATTACAATGATTTAGGTAAAAATGAGTTTACTTAGTGGTTAAACTTAAATTTAAAGAGAAAAATAACATATAAACATTCCCAAAAGAAATTGTATGGAAATATTTCGACCATATAATACATTTTATCAAACATTAACAATTATGTGAGGCACAATATGTAATAGATGCCTCTCAATTCCACTCCTCCTCCACTATAAAAGGGAACTCACCCCTTCCCTTATTCACACCTCTCAAACCCATTTTTTGGAAAAAAAATGATAAAATATCCTCCAATATTCCATAAATTCATCTTATAGGCCTCAAGTTTTTCATAAATAAAACCAAATAATCCCTTTGGTTCAAAGAAAAAGGAGTTACCTAAAGAAGAGGTAACATCCTTCAATAAGCACTTTTGTTTTATTTCTTTCTCCACCCTCTCAATTATTGTTATTACCTGATTATATAACATAATAATTGTACTTATAATACTGATTTTTTTGTTTAGGTTTCATCCTATACTAACACACACTTCCATCAAATGAGATACACAATCATTATTTCTGTGTATGGCGGACTACCACCTTGTGAATGGATGTCTTTCATTCTTATATTACCACATATCAAGGATAGAAATAATGATTAATTAGATTATTTTATATGATATATATATATATATATATATTATTTATGATATTTTTATGCTTATAGATTCATTATATAACACATACCATCATGCTTTCTATTTTTTTTGGCAATACAATAACTTCATTTGTGGATGTGTGGACTACCGCCTCCTCAAAGCGATTTGATTCGTTCATGCTTTACATGGAAAGTATAAAGGTTGAGTTTAATAAAAATATGTAAAATATTTTACATAATAATTCAAATATAGAGATAATATATATATTTTAATATTATTTAGTTTTTCTTATTTCAAATTTTGATAATAAAATTTAATCATCATTCATGGACTGAAAATTCATTTTTATTTGATTTTAAAGTACCGCTTTAGGGATGAACGACAACCTACATACCACGCGGGAACCACTCCATTTCACATTTCAAAATTAAAACATATCCAACACCCAAACTTAGTTCCAGACAACCATATCATGATTTACCACTGTTGTCATCGCCATCCGTCACTGCATCGACATCACCTACAACCAACACATCAGATGTCGGAGACCGTCGGAGACCGACGGAGCTGCAGTAAACATCGCACTAAGACGTCGTCAATCCCCGTAAACCAGTAACAACCAAAACACAAAAACTAGGTAGAAAAATAAGATAACCATCGAACCTGCCAAAGAACATTGCACCACACTAAGTCAACGTCGACCCCCAGAGAACCAGAAATAAACCAAACGCCAGACTAACCAGAAACACAAATCAAACACCACCAATCAGCAAATAGACCACTAATAAAGAGAAAACAAACCTTCATCGACATTATGAGGAAGAAATCTGAAAGAACAAAAGCCATTGTTGAACGTCTCCATCCTGAAACACAACCACTGAACCACACCTCTCAAAACATCAATGTTACCACCGCTCCAGATCCAACCAGGATAGGAGCAACGGAATGTCAGGTCAGGGTAGAGGTTTAATGGGATTTCTAGTCACACTTTTATTTTTGCGAGAATTATTCCTTATTCACCACTTGATTATTTTTTCCAGTGTATATAATTACCATGAATTTATTTCATGATTATTATAATTAAATTTATTGGTATTTTCATATGGAGTTTATGATATGTATTTCAGGTGGTTTTGTGGTTCAAATATTACTAAATAGATTATGAAATTGTGTCTCAATTTTCCTTCTTTGAGTCACATGTTTTGTTATGCACCTATATTATTTTATGAGGAGTATATACTTTTATTTAACATGTTATATCTTGGATCTAATTATTTTCATTATATTTTAAGCTTCATGCATTAATATTATTTTATGGTGACTTTGATTCAATGTTACCAAAGTGGTAATAGGTTGTTGGAAAAATCTCATCGTTTATCATGATTGTTTACGATTATGATTCCATTGGTGAAATATGATGATCCATATCTTATGAACTCTAATTAATTTTATTATATTATGGTTATTCGTGATATCTTCATGTATTAATACCATTTTTACACTATTTGGTACTAAAGATAATTAATAAAATGTATTTGAGGCAATCTGACTTTATCTATCTCTTCAGTCAGAAATCTACGTACTTCCAATACCATATTTTCTAAAAATTATTTAAAATTTTTCTACTATCTTACTATGATATTTAAAGGTCATTTTTACCCTTGTTTACCTATTTAATAAAATGTTTTTGAAAAGGAATATTCTTGTTGTATTCTGATCGAGCCACTATTCTAAACTTTTTACAGTGAAAATTGAATGTTCAGCATGTACGAATTAATTTTCAATCATGAACATAATTTATTTGAAGAAAACTTTACATGTTTACAAGATTAATTTTTATATAATTTTTTCCTAATATTTTGGACATCAATTATTTTGAATGATATTTTCAAATAAGAAGTTTTTTCAAAAATGTTTTATGTCTAAAAAGTGTTTTAAATGATTTTAAAGCATTATTTATAATTTTTCAAAGAAAAACGTTTTAAAAACATTTTATGTTTAAAAATTGTTTTAAATCATATTCAATATTCCTTTATAATTTTTCATGGAAATATGTTTTCAAAATGTTTTCAAGATTTCTTTATAGGTTCTCAAGGAAAAATTTTGTCGAATTATTTTCAATCATTATTTATAAGTTTTCAATGAAAATGGTTTTACATAATTTTTTATGTTTAAAAAGTGTTTTAAATGATTTTAATGATTTATTTATAAGTTGATAAAGTAAAGGGTATTAAGAAATGTTTTATATTTAAATTTTTTTTAAAATTATTTTCAATACTTCTTTATAAATTTACAAATAGTATGTTTTTACAAAAAAGTTTTATTTTTAAAAAGTGGTTAAATTATTTTTAATATTTCATTAAATGTTTTAAAAGTAATATATATTCAAAAAAAATATGTTTAAAAAGTGTTTTAAATTATTTTCATGATTCCTTTATAAATTTCCAAGGAAAAAGGTTTTAAATTTTTTTTCAATCTTCTTTTATAACTTTTCAAGGATTTTTTTTTCAAAATGTTTTCAAGAATTCTTTACAAGTTTTGGAAGAAAAATGTTTTAAAAAAAATTTATGTTGAAAGGGTGTTTTAAATGGTTTTCAATATTAATTTTTATGTTTTCAAGGAAAATGGTTTTCAAAATTTTATCAAGTTTCCTTCATAAATTTTCAAGGAAAATGTTTTTCAAAATATTTTCAAGCTTCCTTTATAAGTTTTCAATGAAAAAGGGTTTCGAAATGTTTTCAAGAATCCTTTATAAATTTTAATGGTTATTTTAAGTGAAAATGGTTTTCAAAAGGTTTTATTTTTTAAAAAGAATTTTCCAAATAATAAAGGACATTTTCATCAGGAAATGTTTTTAAAAGTTGTCTAATAATTATTTTCCATCTAAGATGAAATCATTTGGTGTTATTGATGCCATATCAGGGATATGATCCAAGGGTTACATTCATATTCTTTCTCTAAATAGTTTATGTTTTGATGATATGATGTTTATAAAACATGTTTCTCTTTCATAGATTATATATTTATGAGCCCATTTCTCTTTTATGAGTTATATACTTATGAAAATATCTTATTTTAATTGGTAATTTTTTAATTAAATGATTATGAAATTTTTCACTATTATATAGGTTATGATGTGACAATATTTTTATGATATCCTTTTCATTTCACTGGTTATTATATGATTTTTTATAATATTTTGGTACACATATGTATGATTTCATTATGAGATGGGTAAGAACTATATCTCCCACCAATTCATTGTGTAATGATTTATATCTCTTGAGGTAGACATGGATGTAACGATAATTAAATTCAGTTTAGTAAAGAAATTAGTCTTCTAAGATGGTCTTGGGAGTGAACATTGATTACTAAAATGGCCATGTGAATGAACCTTGACTACTAAGATGTTTTGGGGAGTGAACCAATTCCATTATAAGGAAAGTTAAATGATTGGGATAGTGGTGTATCCCTCACAATAGGTGTATCCCCATTAATTTCCCTCATAAGTTTTGGAAATTAGCATTAACTTATAAGGAATGATTTTATTTTAATATGTGACTACCAAAAATTCCATTTCTTATTTCTATGTTATGTTTTATTGGATTATTATCTTGATTTCCTTATGAGGCATGTATTATGAACTGCCAATATTTATTTAATGATTCATGTTTATAATATTTGATATGAATTGTAAGATATTATAATGATATGATCTTGTTCTCACACACTTATACTCATTATTATTCCTACATATCTCCCCTGTTTACCCTTATTGAGAATCTGAGCACACCCTTTCTTATATTTATTTTCCCCATGATATGAAGAAATATTTTTAGTAGGAGTGATAAAGTGGAATATCTTTGTGGGAAACATTAAAGATAT
Source organism: Viscum album (assembly GCA_963277665.1). Taxonomy (NCBI): domain Eukaryota; kingdom Viridiplantae; phylum Streptophyta; class Magnoliopsida; order Santalales; family Viscaceae; genus Viscum; species Viscum album. Next base: position 1,661,847,757 of record OY728135.1, on the reverse strand, counting down.
TCAACTAAGTTATAAGATTGTGTTACAAGTTTCCAAAGGCACTAAAATATTATAGTCCCCAGACATTTAATTTTGTAATGTGATGAATATTAATATAAAATGGTGTAATATTTATGTATGTTAAGTTTTTTTCTCAGTAAAAAAAATCATTTAATGTGGTTACAACAAGCATAGAATATCTTTACACTTGCATTTAACTATAATCAACCCATATTTCATGTCCTATACACACAGATAAAAGATGCAACAAATATTTTGTAACAACTATTTTATAACAACTATTGGAAACCTTTACCAATAAGTTTAGTATATTGTAACTACGTTTCTTATACTTTTCAACACTTTCCCTTAATGAAAGATCTTATTATTCACTTTGTTTCTTAGTATTTGGAAATAAATTTATTCCTTTGACTTATATGTAAAAATTTCAATTTGTTCACTATTTTTTGGGTTCTCTATCCCGTCATCCATCCAAAAAACTCCATCCACTACCTTAAAAAAATAATACAACTTTATTATGCTCTGTCTTTACATTCACCTTTTCACACATACTTCCATCTTTTAACCTCTTCACACATTCTATCATATTTCACTTGATATCAAACTTTTTTTGGTGTCCTTTGTTTGTTTCCTCTAGCCATAACTCCTCTATCTGCTTTTTACTACTTTAACCAAGCCGTTCCTTGGTTAGAAACCTCCCTACCCAATCATTGGATTTAATAATTTTTTGGTATCTCTATCTAATTCAAATTATATATAACTCCATATTTTACATATTTGAATAGTATATGACACCCGTACTATACTTGAATCCTTTATTTATATGTTTGAAATTAGAAGTAGAGTTGGGAACCCAAATTTACATTCTACCTCATAAAAAAATAAAACTTTAAACCTCCCTCCCAAATAAATTTTCTTGAATTATTCTAAAGTCTTTTAGAGTATTATAGAAGCTTATCATATACTCAAGCATCCACTACCATCAAAAAACATTATTTTTTTCCTTATTAATAATAAAAAATAATCCTCCCATGATATTTAGAATATTTAAAGATCAGCTTTGTATCATCACTTTTAATATATGTATGAATGTTTCAAAAAGAACATTGAACTATAAAAAAATTATACCACTTATCCATCTAGTAAAAATATATAATGAATATTTCATCTTTTGGGACATCATCCAATTATTACTATTTAACTTCATAGGACCCTCTTTGAAGAATTTCCCAAACACTTACTCTATCTGATGTCTTTCAACAGAAATCTCTGTTTATTTCTTTCATTCTGAATCTTTGATTCGATGATATTTATACTAAAACATTCTTTCAGTTATATGACTTAAGGAAATATATTCGATATTTAGTTCATCAGATGTACTTATCCTATTTGTAATAATTTTTTTTATATTTCAACTGATTGGAATTCAACCATTTAGACTTTGTCTGATTATGACTCCACCTAATGAAATTCCTCAAATTCTTCCTTTTTTACTTCAACAACATTCATCTTCTCTGTAAAAATAAAAAAAAATTGACTAATAAAACATTATACTATTTAAACTTCCAAACATCCTAAACATAAAATACAAACATTATAGCTTTACATGCTTCTCAGGAAAACCTCTACTGAGAGTATTTGTCTAATGGTCTCTATAAAAATTTATAATATGAACATTGTATACAAAAATTATTTTATCCACATTTTTTCTTATGCATTGATCTTGAGATATTTTGTAAATCGTCATATTGGAAATGTTCATTAATAGAAAATAATCTCTATATTTTATTTTCACCAAAAACTCCATCTAATGAACCTTATAATCAAGTCAAGATAAACATTTACAATTAGAATTTTTTTGAATATCTTAGTCTGGAATTATCCATCCAAAGGACTTGGTTTGGAAAGATTAATCTGTTTTTCTCTTTCCATTATCCATCTACATTGGATCTTCTTTGTATATTTTTCCATATTAGAAACCTTTACAAAGTAAGGCGTTTTATATTAAAGAAATCTACAACATTATTAACAACTTACAGTATCTTTAAACACCTTATACCATCTTGTTCCCAATAATATCCCCTCTGTATTTCATTTTCAATCAAGGAACATAAATCAATAACTTTTAAACTCAAAAAGGGATTACTTATACAATAATTTTAAGCCTAGATGATTGAAAATAGTGTAGAAAACAAAAAACATTGAATGATAATACCATGTTGTCCATAAGTAGTGGCTTAAAATGTTTTTTATACACTTCATGAAAAACATATTATTCCACTTGAACTTCCATAATAAACCTTAATTTAACTTATAAGAATATTTTTCCAACATCCACTTCAATAAACTGGTAAAATAGTTCAAACATGATAAAATTAGAGCTTAACCCTTTTAAAAATTCCCCATAAATATATTCTTTCCCATAAGAGTTAAAACACATACCAATGGATAGATTTATGTTTCAACATTTTTCTCCACCTTGAAAACACTATATAAAGACAAGATGGGGTAGTTTCTGATTCACACACCTTATAATTTAGGGGAGGGAGGTTAAACACTCATGATCAACCTCATCTTAAGAAATTATTCCCTCATAAATGGTTTTATGAATATATAACCATATTTCTCAACTATAAGAATAAACATGTAACACCCCAACCCTATAAGCCTGATGTCGGTGCATTATTTTATTACATTGGAATGTTTAAAAGGAAACAAATATATATGGAATGATAATTTTAGTAGTATCAGAAATCCATATTTGATACATGATACCCATAATAGATTGGGAAATAGAAAATTCAAACATGAAACATAAAAATAAAATAAACCACATCCTTGAATGTTTATTCAAATATTTATTCTTCATAACCTAGGGAAAGGATACATACTAAGGATGAGTTAAAAGGATCATTAAGGGTATGTAAAGTGGAAGAAATAATGAATCAATGATAATAAATTCACATGGAAAGGTAAATAACTAATAACACATTCCATTCAAAAACCTAGATAAGAAAATATCAATATAGAAAGGTAAGAAACTAAAACACATTCCATTAATCAATGAACTGATAAAGAAGTGAATTCATAGATATGTTGATGTAAAATATCATGGGTAAATAATGATAATAATTTAATTCTCAATATTTTAAATTCTTATTTATTTGCTGCAACGTTTCCTAGGTATATGGAACCATTACCGACAAGACCTTTCACAAGATGGTCTAAAACATACTAGTTACAAACCAATTCGGTATGATCAACCATAAATATACTATCAAGAAATTAAAAAAAAAATATATCATACTAGTTACAAATGTGAAGGGTTTTTCCAACCGAATTTCATCCCATGAGACTATTGATGCATTGAGGGGCTTTCAATAACCGGTCCCCAACCCGTAGTACTTACATTAAACAGTCCCCAACCCATGTCTTACCTGTCCAAATAATTATTAGAATCAAATAATAGATTTAATTGATAAAAAAAATTCCTTATCATATATCCATATTGAATAAAGAATATATATTTATCACTAATACTTCAGATAAGGATAAGTAACAATAAGGGTTGTTGACATTAAAACTTTCTTGAGGAAAAATAATCTATAAATATTCCCAAGTGTCCCAAACCACTTAGAAACATTTAAATAATAATTATCCATGAATTAAATGAAACTTATAATATCATGGGAATAAGAAGATTAATTATATTACATTTCAAAGGGTAGTACATTAAATATATAAAACTTAATTGGTGCATACCAAAAATAAATATCAATGGAATGCAAATTGAGATGAAATCCCTTACATTAACATTTATTTTTTTTTGTGTGTTATTTATATTATATATATAGTGGTTAAAAATATGTTAAAAATTATACCAAAACCATACTCATGTTAATAATATCATATATTAATTCTTTATAATATATTATTACTTGTTTGTTAAAACTTTTTCATTATTTTAACTATTTCGGGTGTTAATTGCCATGTTTTCCCAACTATAGTTTGAATTTTCATTTGTTGTTACTATCAATTAGGTTATTATTTAATCAAATTTATATTGTAAAACATGAATTAATTATCCTATATATTATGTACATATGTTTTCATAATAATCCATAATAGTTGGAGATGTGAAATGAAGTGAAATTTTCATGGAGATTGTAGGTCATACGTACGCATGAACATTACTTTCATTTCATTGTTGTATTTAAAATAATTAAAATTAAATTATATGTATATACATGTATATTATAATTACATTACCCTATATATGAAATATACTTGATACATGTTCATTAAAATTATCCTTAATACGCTCTATGTTTAGCGTGAATGAATCATATCGCTTCGTGGGAGAGGTAGTCCACACTTCCACAAATTATATTATCGTATTGACAAAGAATGAGAAGTATTAATTATATGTATTATACAAGGATTATATAAGTATAAAGACATAATATATATCATTTATATCATATATAAATAGAGTTTTCATCATAATGGAAACCATGAGGGGTGGTAAAGGAAAAATGAACAATCATCTTTTTGTGATGTAGTAGTTTTCCATACACAGAAACATTATGTTCATTACCAATTAGATGGAATTGTGTGTAATTTTTGGTAATACCCTTAGAATAAAAATATACTAGTATATTTAGGATATTATTTCTGTTATATAAGTATGAAATAATAATATTTTTGGGATTAGAGAATGGAAATAATATTAAAAATCTTAAGAATGTTTGTTACCACTTAATCGGGTAACTCCTTTTGGTTTGAAATAAATGGGTTACTTAGATGGATTTATTCTCAAGTGGAGGATTCTATTATTAGTTTATGGATGTTTTGAGACTATTTTGGTAGAGTTTTGATGAGAAAAATTAGCATGATAGGTGTTAGGAAGGGGCAGAGTGTTATTCTTTTTATAGTGGAGGTGGAGTGACACTCTTATAAATACCAAAAGGTATTCATTAATGGGAGGTATAACTTACATAAAGTGACTCAAAATGAAAAACTAAGGGATTAAAGTGGAATAATGTTCTATCAAAAACTCTACCATGCAAAAATATGTTCATTTTAATAATTTGGTCCCTTAACTTCTAGGATTCCCAAATTTTATCATTCTAGTTTTTATTAAAGAATTTAGTTTTTTAATATAATTAATTTAACCATTAAGAATAAAATAAAGTGAGATTTATTAAAAAAAATATACATCAATTGAATTATTAATTTTATAAATAGTTTAAAAAATAAAAATCCCATGTGTTTGGGAAATTAACTTTAAAACAAGCACATGTGATGCGCTAAAACACTGGTTAAACCCATACAGTGTTAACACCATTTTTAGAATATATCTGTCAATATGATAATTATAAAATTTTAATTGGTAAATTAATTGAACTTATTTAATATTTATTAACACTTAAAAATAACTTCTAAAAATATATTATTTTTATTAATTATAAATCATTTAATAAAATATCATTTATTATAAAATAACAATAATGTCATTTTTGACATTTTTATTTAATTTTAATTTTAAAATATCAAAACAATACTTTAATCCAAAAAAATTATGTTTAAATATGTGTAACATGATATATTAGTCTAAAAAAATAATTAAAGATAATTATTTAATCAATATACTTCACTTTTAACATTTATAGTATTATTATTTTAGTTAATTATAAACTAAATAATCACTATATTTGAGTTTCTTAAGCATTTTAGGTAACGAAACCATCTCCAAAAATTATTGATAATTTATTATGACAAAAATAACCAATTTATATTTTAAAAGAATATGTATAAATGAAAATATTATGTTTTTTACACATCTCAAAGTTTTATAAATGTTAAAGGTAAGAAAAGATCACATTTTGTCCTTTTCCTTAATTAACCTTTTATATAGAGAAATTCCATTTAAAAATATTCAAAAAAACAAATAAAATTAGAAAAAATTTAGGATATGGTATATTTATTTGCATAAAATTAATTTTTACCAAGTGTTCATGTCATTTTAGTCCTTAAGATTAAGGTTTAGTATATTATTAAGCTTAATCATACCTTAATCACCCAAATTAATTTTAATCACTTTCACTAATATTTTAAGTCAAAAATTAAGTTGATCTTATTAGACCATAAATATTTTAATAATTAAAAAAATGTATGTTTTATTTTTAAAATTAAAACCATAGAACTGAAAAAATTAATATTAATGTTAATCCTGCACATGTAGCAAGAAAGCGGGTTATTAAAGTAGAAACGTTCAAAAGTTAAATAAGTTTTTAAATGTAATTTTCAATATAAAAATGATTCCAATGACCTAAATTGGATTAATATATGTATAATTTTTCTTTAAAAAACAATTTAAAATATAATTTAACACTAATAAATATTTAAATGAAAATTCCATTTTAAGTAAAATGCAGTATTTTTCAGTATTCATCAAAAAATAAAACTTCTAATAAAAGTAAACAAATCACCCTATGATATGTTTAATATTCATAATTAAAAAATGGAGTTTATTTTTTCAAATAAAATTTATAAAATTTACAAAATTTAGTTTTAAAATATGTTCTCTATTAAAAGGCACCACAATTTGTTCTTACATACAAGCTAATCCCATGTTTTATATATAATGAGATTAAAATGGTGTTGCGTATAAAGAAATATAGAAACAAAATAAATTTTCTTCTAAAATTAAAACATTTTAATGTCTTCGGGTGTTAGAAAACTCCATCTTTAGTTCATTCTTATTCACATTCTCTATAATAAAGTGATATTTTATATCAATGTTATTGAATTAAGAATATTGCACTGTATTTTTAGTGAAATTTATTGAAATTTAATTATCACAAACCAAGAGAATGGGAAACTTCATATCAAAAAAAGTCTTTTAGCTATTTTCTCATCCATATAAAATGTTTTGCGACTTGAGTAGAAGCAACATAATTAGCTTATGTTGTACTGAGAGTCATTGGATTCGATTTCTTTATACCCCAGTTAATACATCTTTCTCCAAAGAAAAACAATCCACTAGATATGGTTTTTATACCATCTACACTTCCTTCCAAATATTTATATGTATAACTAAACAAATAAATCTTTCATGTTTTATCACATTTCAATATAAAATCAGTTTTTCCTTTGATATATCAGATAATTCTTTTTTGATCCATGATATGAGACTCTTTTGGTTCACTTTGAAACCTGACACAAAGTGTGACAATGTACAATATATTTTCCCTTGAATCAATTAGATATAGGAAACTTCTAACCAAATTTTTTAGCTATTTAGGATCTTACTCATTTCCTTCCACAACTTTTGACATCTTTGTTTGAACTGAAAAATTAGTATGGAAACTAGTTTTTAGTCTTCCATGTTGAACTTTCTTATAATTTCATTAACATAATTCTCTTGAGATAAGAAAATATATTTATATTTTTTGTTATATTTTTAATCCAAGAAAGTATTTTATTTTTCCTATAATAGAAATCCCAAAAATCACCATCATCTCTTCAGCAAACTTTTCACAAGTTTCTTAATAATTCTATATAAATATTATGTCATCAACATACACAATAACAATGAGTTAAACCTACTGATCTTATTTTATATACAGGTTACTATCAATTATTCATTTCTTGAAGTCAAAATTTCTTAAGAAAGTATCCAATTTAGAATACCAAGATCTTAGAGCTTTCTTCAACCCATCAAAACACTTTTTCAACTTTCATACAAAACCGTTCTATTTCAAAAGCCCAAGAACACATAGTTGATCAATATAAACTTATTTATTGAGCTTTTGGTTAATAAAATTTGAATTTATATCAATTTAAAATATTTTATATTTTTATTATGAAGTGATAAAATTAATTATTATAATAGTTTATATCCTTTACCTCGAGAAACACTACTGGAATTTGGTCTTTTCCCAACGGTAGTATACCAACGGTTTACTTAAACCGTTGGTATAGTGAGCCTTTGCCAACGGTTTAACAAAACCGTTGGCAAAGGGAATTTCGGGGGACCCTTTCCCAACGGTTCCAGTGAACCGTTGGGAAAGGGGTGCTAAACTCACACATTTCCCAATGGTTCCAGTGAAACCGTTGGGAAATGTGTGCCTTTGCCAACGGTTTTTATAAACCGTTGGCAAAGGCTTCCCCCAAATTCCAGATCGCGATCTCCTCTCCCCATTCGGATAGAGCCCTAATCTATTCGCTCCGCTGCTCTAGCGAACCCCATCCGACTCCACTGCTCGCGCGAATCCGAATACCAGCACCCCCCATCCCAACAGGTACACCCCCATACGAATAGGTAAAATTTGATCTCAACCATATTGTTGTAGTTGTTTTAATGAATAGATTTTTTCCAGGTGTTGGTGGTTTAATTGATTATTGAAATTAATATCTAAATAGGATATTGTTTGTGTTTGTGAAGACTTCTTTAATGTTTTTGTATTCTATGTTTGGAAGGAGAGTGTTCAAAACATGTAAATCAGAGTTGGGGGAGGCTATCGTGAACGTTTACATGTTTTGGATAATGGATTGTGGGAATTATGGATTGTGTTCAAACCAATTTGATATGTTTTGGATAATAGATTGTGGCGGTAGGGGGTGTCCACGGGGGTGGGTGGGTTGTCCACGAGGGTGGGCGGGGATGTCCACGGGGGTGGGAAAGGCTGTCCATGGGGGTGGGCGGGGCTTTCTAGGGGGTGTGGGTTGTCCTAGGGGTCTGGGTGGGGTGTCCTGGTGGTGGAGGGGTGTGTGGGGTGTCCAGGGGCGGTGGTATGTCTAGGTGGTGGTGGTGGGGTTGCAGGGGAGGGGGTGTGGGCTATTTGGGAGGGTGTGCGGGGCTATCCAGGGGGTACGGGGTGTCCAGGAGGGTACGGGGGTGGGCGGGTTGTCCACAAGGGTGGACGGGCTGTCCACGGGGGTGGTCGGGCTGTCAAGGAGGGGTGGGCGGGCTGTCCAGGGGGGTGGGTGGGCTGGCCACGGGGGGTAGGGGTGTCCAGGGGGGTGGGCGGGCTATCCAAGGGGGTGGGGGCTGTCCATTGGGAGAAGGGGTGTTGAGGAGGGTGGGTGGGCTGTCCACGGGGGTGGTTGGGCTATCTAGGGGGTAGGGGGTGTCCATGGGGGTGGGCGGGTCTGTCCAGGGGGTGTGGGCTGTCCTAGGGGTCTGGGTGGGGTGTCCTGGTGGGGGAGGGGTGTGTGGGGTGTCCAGGTGGGGTGGTATGTCTAGGTGGTGGTGGTGGGGTTGTAGGGAAGGGGGGTGTGGGCTGTTTGGGAGGGTGGGCGGGGCTATCCAGGGGGGGTACGGGGTGTCCAGGGGGGTACGGGGGTGGGAGGGCTATCCACAAGGGTGGGAGGGCTGTCCACGGGGGTGGCTGGGCTGTCAAGGATGGGTGGGCGGGCTGTCCAGGGGGGGTGGGTGGGCTGGCCACAGGGGGTAGGGGTGTCCAGGGGGGTGGGCGGGCTATCCAAGGGGGTGGGGGCTGTCCATAGGGAGAAGGGGTGTCGAGGGGGTGGGTGGGCTGTCCACGAGGGTGGTTGGGCTGTCTAGGGGGTAGGGGGCGTCAACGGGGGTGGGTGGGTTGTCCACGGGGGTGGGCGGGGCTGTCCACGGGGGTGGGAAAGGCTGTCCACGGGGGTGGGCGGGGCTGTCCAGGGGGTGTGGGATGTCCTGGGGGTCTGGGTGGGGTGTCCTGGTGGGGGAGGGGTGTGTGGGGTGTCCAGGGGGGTTGGTATGTCTAGGTGGTGGTGGTGGGGTTGTAGGGGAGGGGGGTGTGGGCTGTTTCGGAGGGTGGGCGGGGCTATCCCGGGGGGGTACGGGGTGTCCAGGGGGGTACGGGGGTGGGTGGGCTGTCCACAAGGGTGGACGGGCTGTCCACGAGGGTGGTCGGGCTGTCAAGGAGGGGTGGGCGGGCTGTCCAGGGGGGGGGGGTGGGTGGGCTGGCCACAAGGGGTAGTGGTTTCCAGGGGGGTGGGCGGGCTATCCAAGGGGGTGGGGGCTGTCCATAGGGAGAAGGGGTGTCGAGGGGGGTGGGTGGGCTGTCCACGGGGGTGGTTGGGCTGTCTAGGGGGTAGGGGGTGTCCACGGGGGTGGGTGGGTTGTCCACGGGGGTGGGTGGGGCTGTCCACGAGGGTACCCTACTAATATGGTTATGGGATGAGGCATGCTCTGATGTGATAACATATTAAGTTCTTGTTGGTTTTACATTTTTTCAATAACCCATTAGTATGTTTTTTTCACATGTGTAGTTGATACCATGATTATTTTCTTCCTTTATCGTTTACTTAAATGTATTTTCTATTAAAGTTCAATCCTATTGAATTGTTTATGAAAAAACGACTTATATGAATTCTGTTTACAGAATGTAAAGAAGTTGGATGTATGAAACCGATCGTATCTCAAGATATTTTCAAAACAATTTGGAGAGCTTTATAGATTTTTCATTTCACAATGCTTCAGATAGTGGTCGCATACACTGCCCAGGTTCCAATTGTGTTGGTAGACCTTGGTTGAGTTGTGAAGAAGTTAGCTACCACATAACCAAAAATGGTTTTCAAGCAAACTACTTTGTGTGGTATCACAATGGGGAGAAAATGAAATCTCAAATTGGTGATGATCGAAATGAAAGGACTGGAATGGAGAATTTGTTAGATGATCGGTTTCTGTTTATTCGTCATCATGAAAAAGAAAGGATTTCGACTCAAGAAGACGTCGATATGAGGACAACTGATGCATCTAGTGAAAATGATGATATTGATAGGGTGAAAAAATTGAATGATGCTGCCACGACTCCAGTATATCGACAATGCGATAAAATGAAAAAGCTGGAATTTTTAATCTGATTGTTTCATGGAAAAACTATGTATGGGATTTCTAATACAGCAATCGATTACATTCTTACCCTCTTGAAGGATTTACTTCCAGATGATGCAGATATTCTCTTAAACCACTATATGGCATGAAAGTTAGTTGAAGAACTTGGATTTTCCAGAAACAAAATTCATGCTTGCCCGAAAGATTGCAGTTTATTCTGGGAAGAAACCACTGAACAAAATGAATGTATAAAATTTGACACATCCCGCTGGAAGTCAAAATCTGATGGAACACCATCCCGCGTTCCACATAAAGTAATGTGGCACTTTCCATTGATCCCCAGACTCTAGAATATTTTTATGTCTGATGACATATCAATAAAAATGAGATGGCATGATACTGAGAGAAAGAAGACTAATGATGAGTTGGTTCATCCTGCAGATGGATTTGCATGGCAGAGATTTGATGCTCGACATCCTGATTTTGCAGCTGACGTGCGTAATGTGAGGCCGAGTCTTTCATGCGACGGTTTTATTCCGTTTGGGCAGATTCTTACTTCGCACAACACATGGCCAGTTTTTATACACATTTATAATCTTCCCCCATGGTTGTGTATGAAAAAATCTTTCATTTTCATGAGTATACTCATATCTGGTCCTTCTGATCCCGACATTGATATTTATGTATACATGCAACGTTTAATAAAATATTTGAAACTTCTTTGGGATGTGGGTGTGCGCACATACGATGCATGTTCGAAAGACATATTTCAGATGCGTGTTGCGCTTATGTGGATGATCAATGATTTTCCAGCTTATGCAATGATGTCTGGATAGAGCACGAAGGGAAAACTATCATGTCCAGTTTTAGTGAAGAATACACGATCCAAAAGACTGAAACATCGTTGTAGTTTCAGTTTTATGGGACATCGACGATTTTTTCCAAAGGATCATCCATATAGAATGAATCGTCGAAGATTTGATAATACTATAGAGACCAATGATCCACCTCAACGTATGTCTGGAACTGATGTGCTTAATGAATTGAAAGATTTCAGTTTTTCGTTCGGGAAGGGTCAAATGAAATCTGGAAAGAGAAAGAATGTTTCCACAGAAACCTGTTACAATTGGAGGAAGAGGAGTATCTTTTTTGATTTGCCTTATTGGTCAACCAATTTTCTACGTCATTGCTTAGACGTAATGCATATTGAAAAGAATATATGTGAAATTTTTCTTTCAGTTATTCTAAATGTAAAGGGGAAGACAAAAGATGATTTACGATCTCGACGTGACTTGGTGGATTGGGGCATCAGACCAGAATTGCATCCTGTGCGTATCAGTGAAAATAAATGGAAACTTCCATGTGCTTCTTATGTGATGACACCTACTGAAAAAAAACAAATTTTGGAAGTATTAGAGACTATTAGAGTTCCTGATGGCTATTCAAGCAACATATCTAAATGGGTCAACAGAAGAGAGTTGAAGCTAAAATCTTTGAAGACTCATGATTATCACGTTCTACTGCATGAGTTGCTTCCAATAGCAATCCGTCATCTTTTGTCCAATAATGTAAGGGTGGGTGTTATTCGGTTGTGCCATTTGTTTAGAGATCTTTGTGATAAGAAGTTTTCCAAGTCTTTCTTGCAAAAAATTTTGACAGATGCCCCATTAATTTTGTGTGAGTTGGAGAAAATATTTCCCCCATCATTTTTCACATGCATGCTGCATCTGACTGTCCATATTCCAACTGAAATACTTCTCGGAGGACCTGTTTATTTTCGTTGGATGTATCCAACTGAAAGAAATATGTTCACATTAATGTCTTATGTTCGAAACAAGAATCATCCCGAAGGTTCTATCGTGAACGGTTACTTAGCTCAAGAATGTATGGATTTATGTTCGATGTATTTGTCTGATCTTACTACAAGAATAAACAGACCAATGAGAAATTAAGAAGAACAATATGATCAAATTAAACCCAGTTTCCCATCACTTCCTCAAACAGGAGGAATTCCTGGATCATATACATTGAAGACATTAATCCATGAAGAGCGGGAGATGGAACATCGCACAGTTTTTTTCAACTGTGATTTGTTCGATGACTATATCAGGTAACAAAATTGAATATGTATATCTTACATATATATCTGTTAAACTATTCATATTTTTTTATCTACAGGGAACATAAAACAATGATAAATAGGAAGCATCGTTCTTTATCTTTGAGAAGGAGAGAGACTTTTCATAGCAAAGAGTTTTATGCTTGGTTAAAATTGAAGGTAAAAATATTACTGTTTAAATTAATTATTTCAATATTTACTTAAGTTTAACTGTCATTTATATTGCAGGTATTGAGTTTGTCTGCTGACTCTGTCTCTGAGGAAATAAGAGCTTTGGCTTTTGGTCCTAATACCGTGGTTCGTGACTGTAAATCAATTGTTATCAATGGGTACAGATTTATTTTCATTGAACGAGCCAAAAACATGAGAACACAACATGATGGTATTATGGTTACTGCCACAACAGATTGTTATGCCATTGCATCAGATAGTAGACCGCGACTTGCAAATGTGGGTTATTATGGAGTCATTGAGAAAATAATAATATTGGATTATTACTCTCATGGACGAGTCACAATGATGAAATGCCATTGGTTTGATTTGATGACGAGACATGGCACATTTATTGATGATTGTGGATTTCGAGTAATTAATATGACCCGTACTCTTACTACCGAAGAACCATATGTGTTGGCATCAATGGATAAACAAGTTTTTTATGTCAAAGATCAACTTCAACCTGAATTTGGTGTCATAGTTGAAGTAATTCCAAGACATATTTTTGATGATGCTGATGATGGAATTGACACTGTCCCTATTTCCATTGGAACCAATCCATTTATTTCTTTTGATGACTCCAATAGCTCAATTGTCAGAGTTGATTGTGAACCTGAAGTTGTGGTTGGAAATATATAGAATCATTCATCCATGTTCTCAATTATTTTGGTTTACCTCAAGTTGGGTTGTTAAGGTTGGTAATATTCATATTTATTTAGTATTGATCACAAATATGTTTTAGCTGACTTGACCGTTATGTGAATTTTCAATGTTTATTGGTTGCTATTTTATTTGAATTTAATTTTCTAATTTAGAATTGAACTGTATTCAAACCAAATCAAACAATATTTCTAACTTGGTGAACATTACAACTTGTATGTTTTATTAAATTCATTCAAGCTCTTCTAAAACAATTGATAGCTAAATTACCAATGAATCCCCTCATTCCCTCATATATTTAGTTTTTTGGTTTACACATTAATTTTCTTTTTCTAATTAATTACATATTTGTTTGAAAATGCAGGAAATGCATCCAATTGAAGAGAGACGAAGAAAAAAAATGGCGGAGAACAATCGTCGGATGGAGGAGATGGGCATTCCACCATTAGTGACTACAGTGAGTACTTTATTTCAAATATATATATATATATATATATATATATATTTACAGAATATATAATGTCATGTGATTAATTTTTTTGTAAAATTTTTTGTAGGATCCACCGTTACGTCGACAGTTATTCGACGAGGAGCCTAGTACTGGTCCTAGTACTCAGGCCGGTGGTACGAGGAGGGTTCGTACCAGAGGTGGACGTAGAGCTGCGCGTGCCCGACTAGACCCTGCCCCTCCCACTGACATTTCAGCCTTCCCACATTCTGATCCCGGTGTGTTGTTAGGGACACACGGGGTATTTAGGCCTCCCATGTTTTCGCTACCTTCTGCATCTTCTGCCCCATCATTTTCACATCCCATGATGATTCCCACTCCCCAGTCAGCATCAGGTCATACAGTTGTTCCATCTTCTTTTCCTTCTACTTTTATCTCTCCGAGATTTTATATTCCATCGTCTTCGACTCCTGTTCCACCAGAGGGTGTTCCATCAGGTTCTGTGGATTCGGCGCCACTCATTGATCAGACTAACGCAGGTATATTTATAAAACCCTAACAATTTTTATAGCAATATTTATTTTCATTATAACATGTTTTGATAAAATATTTGTTTTTCTTTCATGAAAGATACATCTACTGACAGGAGGCGGGGGCGGGGCCATACACACATGCATTCGGTGTGGAACTGTCGCACACAGGTTATGGTGGAATATAATGAAGACAATCAGATGGTTGAGAAAATAGGGCAGCAATGTCGGAGTTTTCTGGCGATGCTTGCCAAATACTCTGACATCATTCCCGTCAGCCCGCTGTCATGGAGACATTTGCCACATGAGGTCAAAGATAGAGCTTGGGCAGAGATATGGGTAAAAAAATCTGTTGTATTTAATGCCATGAATTATTTTTGTATTTATATGAATTAATATTTTGATTTTAGCTTCGATTTAATTTTCCTAATGGTGAGGGTGCACGACTGGAACGTCTAAAGGATTTAGGCGAGCTTTGGAGAGCCTACAAGCATGAGCTGTATATTGGCTGGCATGCTAGAGTTGGCATTGAGTTAGAGGCGGTACCAGTCGTGGATGATTGTCCTATAGAGCAGTATCGTCAGATGATTACTCATTGGACGAGTACCCAGTTTAAGGTATGAATTACATTTGAGGTATTTAAATAATAACTTTCAAATTTTCATTAATATTATCCTTTGCATTATCGAATTTTATTTAGGAATCATCTGGAAAAAATAAAAAAACATTGATGTAAAAAAATACCTCCATACACTAGGACGCACGACGATGCCGGATCATGAGAGGTAGCAGGTATGACAATTGTTTATAAGTTTTCTTTACGACTTACATTTTCTTTTGTTTCCTCAATTATTTAATCATTTGCTAAAGTTTTTATATAACTTTTGTTTTCAATGTCATTTTAGAGGCAAGTACACAATATTGAAGGACGTGTGCCTCGAGCAAAACTGTTTTGTTCGAGTAGACGAAAAAGGATGGAAGTGCTGTCAACGAAGCGACTCAGCAGCAGATTGTAAGTTTTAATCTGTTGATTTTATATTTTAATATCTATTTTGTAACTTAATAATATATTTATATTTGTAACAGGATGCTTTAGAGGCCCTCGATGCCCAAGAAGCAGACAATTTTAGGCCATCTGATCACTTACATCAGGTGTTGGGAGAGGATCATTCTGGCAGAGTACGCTGCCGACCTAGGATAGCACCGAAGAGGTATTGGCCTGCCTCAGGAACGAGTTGTAGTGCCACCGAGCTGCAGAAAGTTAGGGCACAGGCAGAACAGGCTGAGAAAAGGGCCACAGAGACGGCAGAACAGTCTGCTAGGGCAAACAGTGCATTTATGAAATTTATTGAAGTTCTACGTCCAACACTTCCAGCAGAGGCCAGCCCAGCGATTGATGAATACATGCCGTCGATACATTCTATATATGGTGCACTAGGTGGAAGTTCCAGTGGTGGTCAGGCCGATGTCCAGCTTGAAGATGATGATGGCGAGGATTCCGATGCGGAAGAGGAGGGAGATGAGGAGGGCGAGGAGGAGGGCGAAGGCGAGGAGGAGGGCGCTGTGGAGGGTGAGGATGATGAGGAGGACGATGACGAGGGTGATGATGATGATGGTGGTGGTGATGGTGATGCTGATGTGGGACATATTGATCCGTTACATTTTTGACTTATATTACTGAGATTTGATGTTTAATCTATTCTAGTTGTTGGTTTTATCTAGACTCGTAGTATAGTATTGGAGTTGAGTTATTTTTATATATTGTCTGTTTTTATGGATGTTGTTGTCTTTTAGTGGTTGTGTGTTTGAGAACTCCATGTACAACCCCCCTCATTCTTGGACCCTGGACAACCCCCCTCCCCCTTGGACCCCGAACACCCCCCAAACACCCCCCGGACAGCCCCACGGACAGCCCCCTGGACAGCCCCCCACCCTCCACCCTGGACCCCAGATAGCCCCCCGGACAGCCCCTCGGACAACCCCCCCACCCTCCCCCTTGGACCCCGGACAACCCCCCAAACACCCCCCAGACAGCCCCCTGAACAACCCCAGACAACCCCCTGAACAACCCCTGAACAACCCCTGAACAACCCCTGAACAACCCCCTGAACAACCCCCGGACAGCCCCCTGAACAACCCCGGACAACCCCCTGAACAACCCCCAAACACCCCCAGACAGACCCCGCACAACCCCCCCACCCTCCTCCTTGGTCCCCGGACAGCCCCCCGGACACCCACCGGACAGCCCCCCGGACAGCCCCTCCACCTTCCTTAATTTCATTATCTCTGAAATGTTTCATAGCACGATCAACTAAAATCTAATCCATACTAAATATGATATAAAAATATTCTATATGAATTTCCATAAGATTTTAAGTGAAAACAAAAAGTGACATACGAAAAACTGACCAAACGCATTCGAAATGTGTTGATGCTTTAGGATAACGATCCATGGGTCATATGTGACGTGTACGAATCAACCCCGCCTCAATCCGAGGCGCGGTGTGGTCGAAACAACTCAAAGTGTATGTCTTTTGTTTCAAAAGGACATCATTTTAAGTGAAAAACATCAACTGGCATACGGAAAACCGGCCAAACGCATTCGGATTGTGTTGATACTTTAATACAATGATCCATGGGTCATTTGAGACGTGTACGAGTCAACCTCGCCTAAATCTGAGATGCGGTGTGGTCGGGACCACCCTCACGTACGTTTACGAAGCGCGCGCATCACTTAAAACACGAATATTGAGCCGTACCGCGCAAACCGCACGTCCGATTGCTGTGCTGTTTGCGCGTACACGTCACGAATAATAATTAGAATGTTTCATGGTGGTTTCAGCTCAATCCGAGGTCATCCTCTATGAATTTGACCGTTTGACGCCCGTTTTGGCCGTTTATGACACCAGAACTGCGTTGTCGGTCACCGCGGGGACATGGCACATCCCATTGACATGCCGTCTGCTCGACCACTTCATAAATCACTCACCCGTATTTTTCGTCTGATTTCAGGCTATTCCGACTTTGTTCGGCCCGTTTGGACCCCCCTCATGCGCGCTTACGAAGCGCGCGCATCACTTAAAACACGAATATTGAGCCGTACCGCGCAAACCGCACGTCCGATTGACGTTCCGTTTGCGCGTACACGTCACGAATAATAATTATAATGTTTCACGGTGGTTTCAGCTCAATCCGAGGTCGTCCGCTATGAATTTGACCGTTTGATGCCCGTTTTGGTCGTTTATGACCCCAGAACTGCGTTGTCAGTCACCGCGGGCACATGGCACGTCCCATTGACGTTCTGTCTGCTCGACCACTTCATAAATCACTCACCCGTATTTTTCGTCTGATTTCAGGCCATTCCAACTTCGTTCGGCCCGTTTGGAACCCCCTCATGCGCGTTTACGAAGCGCGTGCATCACTTAAAATACGAATATTGAGCCGTACCGCGCAAACCGCACGTCTGATTGACGTGCTGTCTGCGCGTACACGTCACGAATAATAATTAGAATGTTGCACGGTGGTTTCAGCTCAATCTGAGGTCGTCCGCTATGAATTTGACCGTTGGACGCCCGTTTTGGCCGTTTATGACACCAGAACTGCGTTGTCGGTCACCGCGGGCACACGGCACGTCTGATTGACGTGTCGTCTGCTCGACCACTTCAGAAATCACTCTCCCGTATTTTTCATCTGATTTCAGGCCATTCAGACTTCGTTCGGCCCGTTTGGACCCCCCTCACGCGCGTTTACGAAGTGCGCACATCACTTAAAACATGAATATTGAGCCGTACCGCGCAAACCGCATGTCCGATTGACGTGCCGTCTGCGCGTACACGTCACGAATAATAATTAGAATGTTTCACGGTGGTTTCAGGTCAATCCGAGGTCGTCCTCTATGGATTTGACCATTTGACGCCCGTTTTGGCCGTTTATGACACCAGAATTGCGTTTTCGGTCACCGCGGGCACACGACACATCCGATTGATGTGCCGTCTGCTCAACCACTTCATAAATCACTCACCCATATTTTTCGTCTGATTTTAGGCCATTCCGAAATCGTTCGGCCCATTTGGACCACCCTCACGCGCATTTACGAAGCGCGCGCATCACTTAAAACACAAATATTGAGCCGTACCGCGCAAACCGCACGTTCGATTGACGTGACGTCTGCACGTACACATCACGAATAATAATTAGAATGTTTCACGATGGTTTCAACTCAATCCGAGGTCGTCCGCTATGAATTTGACCGTTTGATGCCCGTTTTTGCCGTTTATGACACCAGAACTGCGTTGTCGGTCACTGCGGGCACACGACACGTCCGATTGACGTTCCGTCTGCTCGACCACTTCATAAATCACTCACCTGTATTTTTCATCTGATTTAAGGCCATTCCGAAATCGTTCGGCCCGTTTGGACCACCCTCACGTGTGTTTACGAAGCGCGCACATCACTTAAAACACGAATATTGAGACGTACCGCGCAAACCGCACGTCTGATTGACGTTTCGTCTACGCGTACACGTCATGAATAATAATTAGAATGTTTCACGGTGGTTTCAGCTCAATCCGAGGTCGTCCGCTATGAATTTGACCGTTTGACGCCCGTTTTGGCCGTTTATGACACCAGAACTGCTTTGTTGGTCACCGCGGGCACACAGCACGTCTGATTGGCATGCCGTCTGCTCGACCACTTCAGAAATCACTCACCTGTATTTTTCGTCTGATTTCAGGCCATTCCGACTTTGTTCGTCCCGTTTGGACCCCCCTCACGCGCGTTTACGAAGCGCATGCATCACTTAAAATACAAATATTGAACCGTACCGCGCAAACCGCACGTCCGATTGACGTGCCGTCTGCACGTACACATCAAGAATAATAATTAGAATGTTGTACGGTGGTTTCAGCTCAATCTGAGGTTGTCTGCTATGAATTTGACCATTGGACGCCCGTTTTGGCCGTTTATGACACCAGAACTGCGTTGTCGGTCACCGCGAGCACACGGCACGTCCGATTGACGTGCTGTCTGCTCGACCACTTCAGAAATCACTCTCCCGTATTTTTGATCTGATTTCAGGCAATTCCGACTTCATTCGGCCTGTTTGGACCCCCCTCACGCGCGTTTACGAAGCGCGTGCATCACTTAAAACACGAATATTGAGTCGTACCGTGCAAACCGCACGTCTGATTGACGTGCCGTCTACGCGTACACGTCACGAATAATAATTAGAATGTTGCACGATGGTTTCAGCTCAATCCGGAGATGTCCACTATGAATTTGACCGTTTGACGCCCGTTTTGGCTGTTTATGACACCAGAACTGCGTTGTCGGTCACCGCGGGCACACGGCACGTCCGATTGACGTGTCGTCTGCTCGAACACTTCATAAATCACTCACCTGTATTTTTTGTCTGATTTCAGGACATTCCGAAATCGTTCGGCCCGTTTGGACCCCCCTCACGTGCGTTTACGAAGCGCGCACATCACTTAAAACACGAATATTGAGTTGTACCGCGCAAACCGCACATTCGATTGATGTTCCGTTTGCGCGTACACGTCACGAATAATAATTAGAATGTTTCACGGTGGTTTCAGCTCAATCCGAGGTCGTACGCTATGTATTTGACCGTTTGACGCCCGTTTTGGCCGTTTATGACACCAGAACTGTGTTGTCGGTCACCGCGGGCACATGGCACATCCCATTGACGTACCGTCTACTCGAACACTTAAGAAATCACTCACCCGTATGTGTCGTCTGATTTCAGGCCATTCCGACTTTGTTTGGCCCGTTTGGACCCCCCTCACGCGCGTTTACGAAGCGCGTGCATCGCTTAAAATACGAATATTGAGCCGTACCGCGCAAACCGCACGTCCGATTGACGTACCGTCTGCGCGTACACGTCACAAATAATAATTAGAATATTCCACAGTGGTTTCAACTCAATCTGAGGTCGTCCGCTATGAATTTGACCGTTGGACGCCCGTTTTGGCCGTTTATGACACCAGAACTGCGTTGTCGGTCACCGCGGGCACACGGCATGTCCGATTGACGTGCCGTCTGCTAGACCACTTCAGAAATCACTCTCCCGTATTTTTCGTCTGATTTTAGGCCATTCCGACTTCGTTCGGCCCGTTTGGACCCCCCTCACGCGCGTTTACGAAGCACACGCATCACTTAAAACACGAATATTGAGTCGTACCGCACAAACCGCACGTCCGATTGACATGTCGTCTGCGTGTACACATCACGAATAATAATTAGAATGTTTCACGGTGGTTTCATGTCAATCCGAGGTCGTCTGCTATGAATTTGACCATTTGACGCCCGTTTTGGCCGTTTATGACACCAGAACTGCGTTGTCGGTCACCGCGGGAACACGGCACATCCGATTGACGTGACGTCTACTCGACCACTTCATAAATCACTCACCCGTATTTTTCGTCTGATTTCAGGACATTCCGAAATCATTCGGCCCGTTTGGACCACCCTCACGTGCGTTTACGAAGCGCGCGCATCACTTAAAACACGAATATTGAGTCATACCGCGCAAACCGCACGTCCGATTGATGTTCCGTCAGCGCGTACACGTCACGAATAATAATTATAATGTTTCACGGTGGTTTCAGCTCAATCCGAGGTCGTCCGCTATGAATTTGACCGTTTGACGTCCATTTTGGCCGTTTATGACACCAGAACTGTGTTGTCGGTCACTACGGGCACAGGGCACATCCAATTGATGTGCTGTCTACTCGACCACTTCAGAAATCACTCACCTGTATTTTTCGTCTAATTTCAGGCCATTCCGACTTCGTTCGGCTCATTTGGACCCCCCTCACGCGCGTTTACGAAGCGCGTGCATCACTTAAAATATGAATATTGAGCCGTACCACGCAAATCGCACGTCCGATTGATGTGACGTTTGCGCGTACATGTCACGAATAATAATTAGAATGTTGCACGGTGGTTTCAGCTCAATCTGAGGTCGTCCTCTATGAATTTGACCGTTGGACGCCCGTTTTGACCGTTTATGACACCAGAACTGCGTTGTCGGTCACCGCGGGCACACGGCATGTCCGATTGACGTGCCGTCTGCTCGACCACTTCAGAAATCACTCTCCCGTATTTGTCGTCTGATTTCAGGCCATTCCGACTTCGTTCGGCTTGTTTGGACCCCCCTCACGCGCGTTTACGAAGCGCGCGCGTCACTTAAAACACGAATATTGAGCCTTACCGCGCAAACCGTACGTCCGATTGAGGTTCCGTCTACGCGTACATGTCACGAATAATAATTAGAATGTTTCACGGTGGTTTCAGGCCAATCCGAGGTCGTCCTCTATGAATTTGACCATTTGACGCCCGTTTTGGCCGTTTATGACACCCGAACTGTGTTGTCGGTCACCGCGGGCACACGGCACGTCCGATTGACGTTTTGTCTGCTCGACCACTTCATAAATCACTCACCCGTATTTTTCGTCTGATTTAAGGCCATTCAGAAATCATTCGGCCCGTTTGGACCACCCTCACACGCGTTTACGAAGCACGCGCATCACTTAAAACAAGAATATTGAGACGTACCGTGAAAACCGCACGTCCGATTGACGTTCCGTTTGCACGTACACATCATGAATAATAATTATAATGTTTCACGGTGGTTTCAGCTCAATCCTAGGTCGTCTGCTATGAATTTGACCGTTTGACGCCCGTTTTGGCCGTTTATGACACCAGAACTGCGTTGTCGGTCACCGCGGGCACATGGCACGTCCAATTGCCGTTCTGTCTTCTCGACCACTTCAGAAATCACTCACCCGTATTTGTCGTCTGATTTCAGGCCATTCTGACTTCGTTCGGCCCATTTGGACCCCCCTCACACGCGTTTACGAAGCGCGCGCATCACTTAAAATACGAATATTGAGCCGTACCGCGCAAACCGCACATCCGATTGACATGTCGTCTGCGCGTACACATCACGAATAATAATTAGAATGTTGCACGGTGGTTTCAGCTCAATCTGAGGTCGTCCGCTATGAATTTGACCGTTGGACGCCCGTTTTGGCCGTTTATGACACCAGAACTACGTTGTCGGTCACCGCGGGCACACGGCACGTCTGATTGACGTGTCGTCTGCTCGACCACTTCATAAATCACTCTCCCGTATTTTTCGTCTGATTTCAGGCCATTCCAACTTCGTTCGGCCCGTTTGGACCCCCCTCACGGGCGTTTACGAAGCGCGCACATCACTTAAAACAGGAATATTGAGTCGTACCGCGCAAACCGCACGTCTGATTGACGTGCCGTCTTCGCGTACACGTCACGAATGAACTGTGGTTTCAGCTCAATCCGGAGACGTGGTGTGGTCGGCACCACTCAAAGTGTCCATCTTTTGTTTCAAAAGGACGCCATTTTAAGTGAAAAGCATCAACTGACATACGGAAAACCGACCAAACGCATTCCGAATCTGTTGATAATTTATCCCAACAATCCATGGGTCATATGTGATGTGTACGAGCCAACCTGGGATAAATCCGAGTCGCGGTGTGGCCAGGATAAGTCTAAGTGGCTCTCTTTTGTTTAAAATGGACACCATTTTAAGTACATACGGAAAAATGTCCAAACGGATTCGGTTTCCGTTGAAACTTTAGGAGAACGATCCATGGGTCATATGTGACGTGTACAAATCATCCTTGCCTCAATACGACATGCGGTGCGGCTGACACCACTCAAAGTGTCCGTCTTTTGTTTCAAAAGGACGTCATTTGAACTGAAAGGCATCAACTGACATACGGAAGAACGACCAAACGCACTCGGATTATATCGATACTTTAGCACAACGATCCATGAGTCATATGTGACATGTAAAAGTCAACCCCGTCTTAATCTAAGATGCGGTGTGGCTGACACCGCTCTAACTCTGTCTCTTTTGTTTAAAATGGACATGATTATAAATGAAAAGAACAACTGGCATACGCAAAACCGACCAAACGCATTCAGAATCTTTTGATAATTTATCACAACGATCCATGGGTCATATGTGACATGTACGAGCCAACCCGGGATGAATCTGAGTCGCGGTGTGGTCAGGATTAGTCTAAGTGTCACTTTTTTGTTTAAAATGGACAACATTTTATGTACATATGGAAAACAGACCAAACGCATTCGGTTTCCATTTAAACTTTAGGAGAACGATCCATGGGTCATATGTGACGTGTACGAATCAACCCCGCCTCAATTGGAGACGCGGTGTGGTCGGCACCACTCATAGTGTCCGTCTTTTGTTTCAAAAGGACGTCATTTTAAGTGAAAAACATCAACTGACATACGGAAAACCGACCAAACGCATTCGGATTGTGTCGATACTTTAGCACAACGATCCATGGGTCAAATGTGACGTGTACGAGTCAACCCCGCCTCAATATGAGGTGAGGTGTGGCCAGTATCACTTCAGGTGTATGTATTTTGTTTAAAATGGACATCATTTGAGGTAAAAATATATGGTATAGAAAAAACCGATCAAATTATGAATTGAATTTTGGATTCCACATATAATTGTCATCTAAATTTTAAATTGAATTCTATATGAATTATGTATGTTTATAATTACGTTATGAATTCTAATTTAATTATGGATGTGTATAGTTTCAGGATCCATTATATGTTAAATGTGTATGAATTTGTTCGTAATTGTATATGTATGTTTTATTTTATTGCAGGTACAATAATTGGATTGAAAATGAGGTCAAAATGAGGCCTGATGGAGATGGGCCTGATGGACAGGGGTTGTGCAAATTGCAGGTTGCTGGAATTTGCAGCATAGGATATTCCAACGGTTTAAAACCGTTGGCATATAATCCTAAAGAAGTTTTTACCAACGGTTCATTGAACCGTTGGTAAATATCTCTTTTCCCAACGGTTCTAAACCGTTGGGAAAGAGTTCATCCATGGGGATATCCCAACGGTTTGGGGAGAACTGTTGGGAAAACTATCCCAAAACTGATATTTCCCAACGGTTCTCCCAAACCGTTGGGAAAAACTATCCCAACAGTTTGGCAGAACTGTTGGGATAGGGTGGCTTTTGTGAGCCTATACCAACGGTTTCCAATAAACCATTGGGAAAACCTTTTCCCAACGGCTTACTTCCCCACAGTTATCAAAACCGTTGGTATATCATATACCAATGGTTAGAGGGGCTTTCCCAACGGTTGTGAACCGTTGGGAAATATTATATTTCCAGTAGTGAAAATTATCATCAAAATCCATGCCTAAAATTTGAGAGTAACCTTTAAAACAAGTTGTTCCTTATTTTTTATAAATTCACTCGTCACATTAAACTTGCTTCAGAACATAAACTTTATACCAATCACATTCTTACTTCTTAGATAGTCTAAAATTTCCCATGTATAATTCTTCTCAATTGGATTCAATTATCTATTCATAGAATCAATACACTCTTGATTTTTCAAAGATTCATTAATATCTTTTGGATAAACCTATGAGTATAGGAAAGTATGAGATACTAACCTTGATGTTCATTTTTTTACCTAATGTCACTAATATCCTATGATGTTATGAACTTCCACTTTATTCCTCATCCTATGACGGGATAAACATAATTGTTCCTCATCACATGAGATAACTAATTGAGAATGTTCATCATGAGAAGCTTCAATGTTCTTACTATCATTAATATCTTTTCAACATTATTCAAATAGAACCAACTCATCTTCGTTTTCCTTTATATATGCAACCTTTCGTGAAAATTTATTAATAAAATGTTCATGAACGTTTACATATGTTGATTCCCCAAAATTTTTCATCTCTTTATTATAACATATGTATCATATACCATTAGAAGGAAAAACAAGAAATATTCTATCAATACCTCTCTGATAAAACTTCCCAAGATTCTCATAATAGAAATTTATAATGAATAGACTACTAAACACTCTTAGGTTATTCAAAATTGGGTTTTTCTTTAATGTATATCTCATAAGGATTCATACTAGAGTTAATCCTATAAAAACATAAATTAGAAACATAAAATGATGTTATGATAGTGTCCCTTAAAAAATAATGATATGTATAATATTGAATCAACATTGTTCATTCCATATCCATTAAACTTATATTTTGTCTTTCAATAACATTGTTCTACTATGTTGTGTATAGTGCACTAAACTCATTATGAATTCCCTGATTTTTAAGATGATATATGAACTTGGAACCTCTATATTTTTCATTATTATTAGTTTGAATGTTCTTTATAGAGTATCCATATTCCTTTAATGCACTTATCCTGAAAATCATAAACATTTTTAGAGTTTCTTATTTGTATTTGAAAAATGTAATACATATATTGTGGGTAAGGTCACCAATGAATTAAATAAAGAACTTATATATGTTTATTTTTTTAATAATTATCCCAAAAATAAAAGAATGTATCAGCTCCATGGAATGTGTTTAATGTATCTAAACTTTCTTATTTAGTGATTTTGTAATATCCCCTTTTATGAAAATGGAACAATTCCAATCTATTCTTCTTGTCATATAAATAATCTCAAATATACTTTATCTCTTTGTTATATTTCTCATATTCCTTTCACACATATATCCCAATATTTTATTCCATAGATATTTTTCTTCAATCATACACAGATAACATGAACCTTTTGAATCACCAACTTGAAACAGGTTTCCCTTCATTTGTTGGACTTTCATTATAACTTCCCCATCATCAATTCTCTTAAAAACCCATAGTTTTTAAAAACAAATTACCTTCATTACACAATTATGAAACACTTAACAAATTGTATTTCAACCCTTCAACAAACAAGTATCTATTGGATTAAAACTTTTCTTCCCCAAGGATATCAGATCCATCAATTTTGATTCTGAGTGACTCATTATTTCCAAAAGTCATTATTCCTTATTTATAGTCTTTAAAATTATTATAAAATTTCAAATACACTATCATGTTTAGAGAACACTTAAATTCCAATATCCAAGGTTATTTTCCTTTAGTATTTTGGAGAGAAGTTTTAATAACCGTGGCCTTTTATTTAATTTTTATCTTTCTTCTCAGGTGTATTTTTATATTTTTTGTATAAACTTTATTAAACTGGAATCATTATAAGAAATAATTTTTCAAGATGTATAGGTTGATCATATATTTAAAAAATAGTTTTCAAAAGTATGAATCTATTTTCAACCTTCAATGTAGATTTATAAGGCTCCCTCCTTTGAGTGGGTTGACTCTCCCTTGAAAATTTCACCCAATTTCTCCTAGATTAATTGTAAAATTTGTGATAAAATCAGCACATATTTAATATATACCGAAATAATCATTAATACTAGTAGTAAACATAAAAATAATATTTCCCATTTTAATTTACAAAATACCTAGAGTAATGTTTTTATTTTTCATAAATTTTATTACCTTCCATTTTTGTATTTCGTTGTGTTAAAAAAATTTATTTACCTCTTAATATCTTCTTCTTCATGTTATATTTCTTCTCATCATCAAATAAATTTCTTATAAGAGTGGATTTTGGTTCAGAATTTTAATTATAAACTTTAGGTGTTTCATCTCAACTTGTTTTAGCTACATACATGGTATTCTTAACTCCCCTTTTCTTTTAAGAATCTTCATTCTTCAAATCAACCTTTGAGGATAAATTTTGGTGAATCGTCTAAGGTTTTAAATTATTATAACTTTCAACAAATTCTATAACCCAATTTTGGACATTTATAACTCTGTGCTTAGTTTTAGAAAATTTTTGTTAACAAGATTTAATTATTTTTCCTTCAATTTTAATTCTACCTAAATATTGATGTTGGGATTCTTCTTATCATCAATATATTTCTTCAAAACATAATTTTTTTTAAGAATATTGGTTTTTTATTTAATAAAATATTATTTATTTTTTATAATATATTTTCCTTATTCAATATATTGTAGTCCCTTTAATGTATTAATATATTTGGAAGACATTCATTTAACTCTATCTTTATTATATACTCCATCTTATTCAGTTTTATTATTCATCTTATGAACTACTAATTTTGTCAATGGTAAATTATTCATCATTCACTTTTTTGATAATAATATTTTTAGTAGAATCATTAATGAATTTTTCATCTTCTTCTTCACTATCATCATATTCTTCATTCATAGATAAAAATATTATCATTTTATATTATGAGAACCTATTATCATTTCCATCAGAATGGGAATTGGATTTTTCTATTTTATTTTTAAGGGTTATCCTTTATTTTTTTATCTTTATCAATTTATTCAACTCCCTTTATCTTGGAAAATTTATGAAAAATTTTCAATAACTCCGTAGCCAAAATATTTCAGCAGTAAAGTCCTTTTGTACTTTCAAATGAAAATTTTTATAATTTTTGGCGAAAAAAGAAATAAAATTCATTAATGTTTTTAATAACCTAATTTTTATTATCTGAGTCACTAACTTCTACTTCAATTAATTTAATATATATATATATATATTATAATATTTAAAATAAATTTCTCATTCAACCTTTTCTTTGTAATTTATATCCATTTATCTTCTTATTTCCTACAGATGAGAGTACTATGAACATTATCCCAATATAGGATTTCAAGATCTCTACCTTCCAATGTTGAAACTTTTGCATTAAATTTATCAAAAAGGACTCATAATATCTTTTCAATAATGGTTAAATATTTCAACTTATCACAAATACATCTTATAGTGCATAAAATTTTATTCACTCTTGTAAGAAAATCACCAATAGATTCATAATGATCCATCTTAAGATCTTCATGCTTCAACCTCCAAATTTTTAACTTTTTCTTCTTCAATTTTAATTTTCCTTCATAGATGTTTTTCAACTTCTCCAAAATTAATTTATCAATTAAAACTCATTTAACTATAATAAGATCACATTCAGAGAGTGAAGAATGAATAATATTTCTAGATCACCCACCATTTTCAAAATTATTCTAATCAGCAGGTTTTAGGGGAAGTTGAAGTGCATAAGAGTTTCATTTTTTGTCAATGAAAAATCAATATGTGAATGAAAGATATTGATGATGAATTTGGTGAATCCTTGGATAATTGTTGTTGATTCAAAGCATTGAATGCTAAACTTAATCAATTCTCTAAGAGAATAAGAATTTAGATAATTTTTGAGCTAGTCCTAAGTTCCAAAACATGTGTCACTAGATGAAACTTTATTAAAACATTTGAAGAAAGCCATGAAATACATGAATGCATAATGAAAGCGGAAGATACATCCAATGACTTCTAATTGGATGAAGGTTGTGAATCAAGTCAAACGATTGAATAGCTAATCTCCAAAGTTCCAATACATGTGTTTATAAGAGAAAATATCACTCACAAAAATGATTCCATTCATTATTCTTTAATGAATGAGGTTAAGAAGATTTCCATGCATCATCTATTATTGAATTAAAAGAGGAATATTGAAGACGTTGGATTTTTTATTCCAAAAATAAAATAAGGATGATGTTTTAAGATAAAGAAAGAAAGTTGGAAAGGATTTGTATTTGAAGGTGGAATATTATATTTGTTCTAATTTGTTTTTTGGAAATTTTTATTCCGTACCTTATCAAAAAAGGGGCCCAACCATGAAGTCTAGTAGAATCCCTCACCCAAGGAATATTCAGGACCCAAGGGTCAACCATACCGAAAGGGAAAGCCTCAAAGCCATCCCATAAGAGGTGGATGGAGGCCATGTATAAGCCCGCAGGTGCACGCATGGTGGTGAACCCATGAGGAGAGTGCCTATTGGGAGATAGAATCATTCCTAGAGGAGGAAAAGTGGGCACTAAGAGAGTGCCCACATAGAATCAGTGTGGGGCGGCACCAGAGGGGGAGAGGAGTAATATGGCATCAGGGTGGTGAGAGTTGATTGATAAACTAAATGCATCCCATATGTTCTTTTCGATGTGGGATGGCAGAAAATTATCGGGAGTCAATCTCAGCCATCCGATGCATCATAAACACGTGGTCCACCGTCCGATCAATCGCATAATAGATCACATGCATTAGGGCCATCCATCTAATCTATGTGGCTTGGGATTGAATCGGGGATGTCTGATATCCTCCACTAAGGTTGTCTTCGACCTCTAGACATCATGAGAATACCTACACCACCAACGAACCAGTGATGAAGATGAACATCGTTCTCGTCACTCCGGCCCCAAAAGAACGCCCGGTCAAGCCCGTGGAGATCGTGTGGGCATGACTATACTCATGCATGCAATTTCATTTTCATGCATATGACTAAATGAAGATTCCAAGGAAGATGAGGCATGCGAATCTGTCAAGGCTATGATGAAATATCCATGATCTAGATTTCATGGAGAAGATGATTTTAATTCATTCGAAAATGCTTTCACGTGAGGATTGCACTGACAAATAAGGAACCTGCGTTGAACACAAACAAACTGAGAGATTCGGGAAATCTTATACCGCATTTGAAAATATTTAAACCTAAAGGTCTCATAAAATCATCTCTACATATCTCATGGTATTTGAATGTGTAGTAGTTTCAATCCTCGCCTAAAAATAAGATATCCCTTGACTGAGGCTCTTTTGTTGAGCATATTGAAAAAGATCTTGTTTTCTAAAAAACAGAGCACTAAGAGTTCCCGCACAGACCTACTACGTGAAGAAGAAGGCCCACATAAGTTAAATAAGTAATATGCACTCTTGAACCCTCCTTGAAAATAATAACCACACATATGTGTAAAGAAAACCATAGACACACAATAGGTTTTTATAAACCATCATCATTCTTTGTGGAGGTATTCCTACAGGCACCCCATTATT
The DNA here is from genome assembly GCA_963277665.1 of Viscum album. Taxonomy (NCBI): domain Eukaryota; kingdom Viridiplantae; phylum Streptophyta; class Magnoliopsida; order Santalales; family Viscaceae; genus Viscum; species Viscum album. Next base: position 1,661,817,114 of record OY728135.1, on the reverse strand, counting down.
GCTTGACATCCTTTCTGTACCTTTGAGAAGACAGAATCAAAAACCCTTATTGGTTCTCTAAAAGAGATCCACATAAACCATTTGTGTGAACAAGAATACCCCGTGTTCCCTTCGGTTTTCATGAAGACGAAGAAGATCACCCTCTTGCTTGCACCTTTTATATGTACTATTTTACAGGGGCTTGATTTTAAAGAATAGGGTGAGTTCATGAAGGTTGAAGTTTATGTATTCTTTATTTGAAGAAGAAGAAACCCAAGGATTCATGTTTTCACAGGGAAGAGAGGAAAATACATGCATATTTAATATGCATGAATATGAATGAATTGAGACACCCAAGTGTGCAAGAACAAGTCATACATTAAACACACCCATTCTTGTTTGAAAAAGAGCACAAATCAAGAAACTATTATGTGTGAACATTTGAATGAGAAAGAAATAAAGAATAATTACACACATAAAAGAATAAACTTATTCGGTTTTGAAATAACAACACATAATTGAACTCTACGGAAAAAGTGTGTGTGCTAAAAAGAGAGAAAGAAGAAGAGGCAGATTGTGCAGAGAAACAAAAAGAGGTGAGATTCACATATAAAAAATATAGTTCAAACGTTTAACCCAAATAAAAAGGAACAAGTGTGTGTGTGAAAAATAACTATAGAAGAAAGAATTATGTGCATATTGAGAAAGAATAAATTGAGTGGACAATGCATTTTTAATTGCATGACCCACACACATTGAACCTAACACATTGATACAAGTGAAAATTTTGTACTCGGGTTGAAAAGAAAGAAATTATACGTGCATGAAATCATGCTTAATCACGTGTACTTGTGAAGTCTTGTGGGATTCCCAAGACTAGAGGTATTGAATTCCATGAAACCCATGGATTAAGTGAATGATATTTGAGACTAAATCCAAACATAGTTAAAGAATTTATTATATCTGATCTGACAGTGTTTGAGAATCCAAGAAGACATACAGTTCTGATATTGTGAAAGGTGACTCTTACATAGTAATATTCTTAAAGAGGTTTTGTGCACCATTGGCACACATCTTAGTACGTCCAGGTATTCATCAGATGAATAACGAATTGCCTCAGGTTTTTTGAACTGAGGGATAATAAAAAATGTGATCATATTTATTGAGCAAGGCCAATAGACCATACCAAAGGATTTTGAAGGTTCTTGAAGAGATTAATGAGAAAGTGTGATTTAGTAATCTCATTAGAGTAGATCATAAGATCCATCCACAATGAACCAAGAAGCATATCTTGTGAAATCCAGGAGGAATAAGTCTTCAGTGGGACTCTAAAGTTGGCCAATAGGACTTTGGTAACACTGTGGTAAGCAGTATAAAGAACCTCCTTTAGGACTCCTGAGAGATACATTGGGACTCTATATCAACCATTGTAATTGATAATGATATTATAGTGTAGAATCTGTATTTGGGATAATAACCAACACAACAATGAGTAGGTATTTGAACCGAACCTTGTAAATCCTTGTGTTCAGTGCCTTTATATTTACTGCACAATTCAAGGTAAGGATGAGAGATATAAGAAGAGTGGATTGAGGCATTAACTAGCCATAGATTCTTAATTTAACAGAATCAATTAATAATAAGATTTAAATGGATCACTGATTCACCCCTTCCCCTCTCAGTGATTAACACTGATCTAGGAACATCAATTGGTATCAGAGTGTGGTTACCTCTAAAAGATCCAAGGGATTCTTTATGAAGTGAAGATTTTAGGAAATGAGTGAGCAAACTCAAATAGATATTTTTTCTAAGACATAGAAAAACCAAAATAAGAAACAAGAAAGGAATATGAATAAGAATATTATTTCTAATGGGGAGACACATTCTTCTGAAGGTAATATGAAAGATACAACATGTGATAATTTTTATTATTATTATAACTTTTCTCGTGAAGCATGTTCAAGCTGCGATGATGAAAGATCAATTAGTGCTCTTCAAACTGCACTCAAAAGATAATCTAAATATTGTCCCTAGAGAAGTGGAAAGACACATTACTTCAAGAATTATTTCTCTTCAAGATGAAAAATTACATTTTTATAAAGAATCTAATGCCATGGAAAAAGCATTGGCTAAAAGGGCTGGAATATCCTACACTCTCACAAAACTAGTGAAGGATAAAAGAATAAATAATTTCTCATTGTAATGAAAGACATGATTAAGTTATTGAATAATTTTAGGGAAGTATTTGTGAGAAATAATTATTTGATATTGTATTTGTAGAATCTTTCCACGAATTTGAAATTTTTTTCAAAGTTTCTATGGTAGTCAAAGCTACACAACTGGAAGAAAAATCCAACAAGGTAAAGGAGCTTGACAAATCTTTGCAATAATTAAAGAATGTGTATGATGAAGAAATGAAAACGAAAAAGGGGAATTGGGAAATCAAGATGAGGTCAGTTTAGGATGAAAAGAACTCCCTCGTCATGATGTTTTTAGAGATGGATGTGAAATTGAAGTATCAATAATCACAAAAGGTTGGAACATCCCAAATATCTGAAAGAAGAGATGCTGCCACTCAAGTTTTCATGGAGGAATATTATTCCATGAGAAATTTCAAATCATCCTCTAATCCAATGGCAACATCCTCCATGAAGAAGGTATCCCAAAACCCAGTCACTTATGTTTCTACTAATACAATTACTTCTAAAAGTACAGGTTCAAAGATAAAAGATGGAATATTTGGATTGATAAAAATGTTAATACATCCATAAAAATTTCAATAATGGATATTGGGAGGATTAAGATGAAAAAATCCCAAATGGATGCTCTAAAAAAAGAAATACAATTACATAAACAACAAAGAACTGAATCTAGACAGTCAAATACTATAAGAAAAAGAAGGAGATTTATTGGCTATTGTTGGTGTTGTTTGAAGTTTGGACATCTGGCCAATGATTTCTGGAATAATATGCCAGTATATGAAAAATATAGAAGGCCTACATTCAGGGAAGGTAGTTGTTAAGAAATGAATAATCTTGTAAAGAAAAGGCAGAAAAAACATATGAAGAAGAATATATATATATATATATAACAGATTTAAATATCTTGAAGACTTCTGTGATAATTGCAACAAAAGTGGTCACAGTTATGATGAGTTCTTGTTTAGTCATACCATGCCTCATGCACATGTTATTAAGAAGTATAGACCACAAAAAATGTAAGAGAAAGAAAAAAGAGTTGAAATGCCTTCCATTGGGAATATAAAAAACAATGATGTCAAAAAAATAGTGAAAGAAATTATTCCCAAGAAGAAGTTCAAGTTGGATTCCAATAATGTCATCTCAACCAAGAAAAGATGCTTCTATTGTGGAAAGAAAGGCCATACCATGGATCACAGAAAACCATCCCTGGAAATGAATGGAAGAAAGCTGAAACTAAAAGGATAATCAATCCAGATGAAGATGGGATTGACTGAAGACATTCCTGAAGATAATCTTAATAACTTTCCTAAGAAAGGTAACTTGAATACAATGAAGAAGCCTTATGGAAGCTCAAAATCAAAAAATGTCAAAGAGTGTTTAGTTATCTGGCCTAATAAATTTCAAATTTCTAGGGAACTGCAAAGAGCAGAAGTTGAAGTACTAACTTAAGAAAAGGCAAAATGGAAACATGTCATTACACATGAAAGAAAAATTAGAATTTCATGAGAGGTTTTCACCACATGATAAACCAAGTGTCTCACAACTACAATGTGTAAGGTTCCAGAAGTTTGGAAATAATTAAAATAAATTTATAGATATTTTACCATGCCAATTGGAGATGTTGAAAATTGAAAAAACATGCACTAGTGGAAGATACTTCACTATTGGAATAAGTAAAGAAAAATAATCCACACAAGTTGAAGGTGAATGTAAATAAATGGTCTATGTTGAAAATGAAATATCAGAATGTCAAATAGATAGAGGACACCAGCATGAAGAGTACTAGACACATTAGAGCTATAAGGAATGGAGTTCTTGGGTTGAGAGGAAATTCTCAGCCTTGTTGCTCCTATTAAGAAGCTCACATGTGTTCCATCTCATTCCCTTATATCTTTGTTGTATATGTGTGCTTTCATTGTAGGGAATTAAAGGTGAAGTTCATTCTCAATATGATAATTGGGAGATGAAAGTAGAGAAACACAAGTTGGACTAATCATTCATGATTTGATAATTACTTGAAGTGATCCATAGTGGAAGATTATCAACATGCATATCTTCAAGCTTATCTGATGATATTCTGCACCATGGTAAATAAAATAAAGTTCACCCCTTGATGGGGAGAAAACATGAAGGATGTGATATCAAGGATTATGTCATGACAAACCTTGAAATTCATATCATCTCAAGAAGTTGAAACTTGAGGTATTCAAATCACACTTTCATCTATTGTTCTTAATTTTATTTATCATGTCAATTAAGGGGGGTGCTTTATTGATGAAAATATGGGATGAAAGGGGGAGAATTATCTTTTCACTTGAAATTTTTAATATTTTTTGTGATGTATGTGCAGGATTTAGCATTTCATTGATAATTTTTTTTATCTCCAACCCCTTGGTTAATAATTTATGCACTCTGAGGATGATTTCACATGTATGGTTGTTTATGGACAACATGGAAAACCTTAGTCATATATCCCTTGTTTTATACACAAGTTTAACCCAAGTAGACTTAGAGTTGAATTACTAAAATATATTTACTATGTAAACCATGTGGCATCGTCCCTCTCTCAGAAATATTCATGAAGATAATCTTTAAAGAGAGGAGGACATGTTTTTGAATAGACCCCACTACACCTTTTTATTTGGTTCCTAATGAGGGGGAGAAAATATTGACACACATATTGACCCATACAATGTTTCCTTAGGTGATATTGAATACAAAATATAAAGGGGGGTATTGAAGTGAATTAGAGTTTCATTTATTGTAATTGAGAATTCAATATGTGAATGAAAGGTATTGATGAATAAGTTGCTGAAGCCTTGGAGAATTGTTGTCTATTCAAATCATTGAATACTACACTTGATCAATTCTCTAAGAGGATAAGAATTCAGACAATTGTTGAGCTGGTCCTAGTTTCCAAGACATGTTTCACTGGATGACACTTTGTTACACCATTTGAAAGAATTCCATGGAATACTTGAATTCATGATGAATGTGGAAGATCCATCCAATGAATTATAATTAGTTGAAGGTTGTGAATCAAATTAGACAATTGAAGAGCTGATCTCCACAGATCCAATACATTTTTTAAAAGGGAACATATCACTCAAAATAATTATTTCATGCATTATGATTTAATTCATGAGGTGAAGAAGAGATTCACGCATCATCTATTATTTAATTGAAAGAAGAATATTGATGATGTTGGATTTGTTATTCAAAAAATAAAATAAGGATGATGTTTAAAGATAAATAAAGAAAGAGGGAAGTGATTGGTATTTGAATGTGTAATATTATATTTGTTATAATTTTTTTTGAAAAACTTTATTCACTATGTTATCAAAAAAGGGGTCTAACAATGCAAGCCAGCTGAAACCCTCACCCAAGGCATATGCGGTACATGAGGGTCTACCATGCCTAAAGGGAAGGCCTCGAAGCCAGCCTGCAAGAGGTGCATACGGGCTGTGTATAAGACTGAAAGTGCACACATGGTGGTGAACCCATGTAGAGAGTGCATAGTGGGTGATAGGAGTGCGCCCATCGGAGGAAGAGTGGTAGCTAAGAGTGCGCCCGCAAAGAACTGGTGTGGGGAGACACTAGAGGGGGGGGGAGTAATCTGGCATCAGGGTGACAAGAGTTGATTAATAAACCAAATGCATCCAGTGTGTTCATTTCAATGTGGGATGAAAGAAATTATTGAGAAGCAATCTCATCTATTTGACTCATTGCAAACATGCAGTCCACCTTCCGATCAATCACGTGATCGATCATGCACATCTGAGCCATCCATCTGATCTATGCGGTTAGATATTGAAATAGGGTTGTCTGATCTCCTCCACTGAGGTTGTCTTCAACCTCTAGCAATCCTGCGAAGCACTTGTTCCACCCAAAAACCATTGATGAAGTTGGACACCGTTCGCATGACTCCGACCACCAAAGAACCTTTGGTCAATCTTAGGGAGATGGTTTGGACATAACGATACTCATGCATGCAATTTCATTTGCATGCGTACAACTAAATAAAGATTCCAAGGAAGCCGAGGCACGTGAAGCCGTTGAGGATATGAAGAATGCTCCATGATCAAGATTTTACAGAGAAGATGATATTCATGAATTCAAAAATTCATGCGCGTGAGGATTGAACCGATAAATAAGGAACTCGCGTTGAATAGAAAAAAACCAAGGGATTTGGGAAATTTTATCCTGTGTCTGAAAATATTCAAAGTTAAAGATCTTGTAAGATCCTATTAGAATATCTCATGGAATTTGAATGTGTAGAATTTTTCATCCTTTCCTATAAATAAGAGAGCCCTTGATCGAGGCTCTGTTATTAAACATGTTGAGAAAGCTCATGTTTTCTGAAAAACAGAAAACTGAGAGTTTCCACATAGCCCTGCTACATGAAGAAGAATACCCGTAGGAGTTCAAAAAGTGATACACACTCTTGAACCATCATTGTGAAGAAGAACCACACCTCTATGCGAAGAAAACCACATACACACAATAAGTTTTTATAAACCCTCATTATGCTTCGTAGGGGTATTCTTGTGGGTACCCCATTGGTGCTTGACACCATTGTTGTACCTTTGTGAAGACAGAATCACAAACCATTTTTTTTGGTTCAATAAAGGATATCCACGTGAACCATTTGTGTGAATAAGTATACCCCATGTGCCCTCTGTTTTTCACGAGTAAAAAGAACACCCTATTGCTTACACCTTTTATATGTACTATTTTGAAGGGGTTTGCTTTTGAAGAAGATGGTGTTTGCATGATGTCCGATGGTTATGTATGCTTTATTCGAAGAAGAAGAAACACGAGGCTCCATGTTTTCATAGGAAAGATAGGAGAACACATGAATAGTTCATATGCATTCATATTCATGAATTGAGACACCCAAGTGTGTAAGAACAAGCCAAATATTGAACACACCCATTCTTGTTTAAAAAAGATCACAAATCAAGAAAGTATTGTGTGTGCACATTTTAAGGAGGAAGAAAGAAAGAAGAAGTACACACATAAAATAATACACTTATTCAGGTGTGAAATAAAAAAAATAATTTAAATCAATGGAACAAGTTTGTTTACTAAAAAGATACAAAGAAGTAGAGGCATATTCTATAGAGAAACACAAAGAAGTAAGATGATCACATAAAGAATGTAGTGCAATCATTGAACCCAAATCAAAAATAACAAGTGTGTTTGTGAAAAATAAATATAGAAGAATGAATTATGTGCATATTGAGAAATAATAAATTGAGTGGACAATGAATGTTTAATTGCATGACCCACACACATTGAACCTAACACATTGATACAAGATAAAAGTGTGTGATCTGGTTGAAAATAAAGATATTATATGTGCATGTAATCATGCATAAACACATGTACGTGTGAAGTCCTATGAGATACCAAAGACAAGATGTATTAAATTCCAGGAAACCAATGCATGTAGTAAATGATATTTGAGACTGAAGCCAAAAAAAGTTAAAGAATATCTTATATCTGAGTTGATAGTGTTTGAGAATCCAAGAAGACAGATAGTACTGATATTGTGAATGATCACTCTTACATATTAATATTTTAGAAGAGGTTGTCTTCACCATTAGAACACATCTTAGTGAGGCCAGGTCTTCGTCAGAAGAAGAAAAAATTTCCTAAGCATTCTTGAACTGAGGACTGATCAGAAAGGTGATTAGATTTATTGATCTGGGCCAAAAGACCTTACCAAAGGATGTTGAAGATTCTTGAAGAGATTCACAAGAAAGTGTGATTCATAAAGATCAGGAGGGAAGATCTGAATATCCATAAAAATTGAATCAAGAACAATCTCTTATGAAAGATATGTGAAAGAAGTCTTTAGCGGGACTCTGAAGTAGGCCAGTGGGTCTCTAGTAACAATGTGGAAAGAATTATAAAAAACCACCTATGGGACTCAGAAGAGATACAATGAGACTATTTATAGACCATTGTAATTGATAATAAGATTATAGCGGAGAATCTGTGTTGGAGAGAATACCTGACACAGTATGGAGTAGGTCTTTTAACCGAACCTTGTAAATCCTTGTGTTCAGTGCCTTTACATTTACTACACCATTAGAAGTAAGGATTAAAGACACAAGAATAGTGGATCAAGGATTTAAACATCCATATAGGCATAATTGAAAATTATAAATTAGTAAAAATATTTAAATGGATCACTGATTCACCCCCTCCCCTCTCAGTGATTCACACTAATATGAGAACTTCAAAAATCCGTCAGCGGTATGTGGGAAACCATCTAGAGTATATTTGAGAAATTTATAAAAAATGGACATAATACAAGATTTTTTTCTTCCATAATTTTATAGTTATTCCCATAAAAAAATTAATTCCCTTATTATTAATATAATTATGAACATCCATGGAAACTTCACTTTCCTTCAAACATAAATAAAGATAAAACACAGAGAACATTTATCCAATACCACATTAAAGTACCAATCAGGATTCATGTGATCACTAATATGGGTATGGGGTGAATCAACTATTTTTATGGTTATATTTTCTTACTTATGGAAAAATATTTTTCTCTTGATAAAGTTTTATGACTTTACTGGAAAAAATAACTCAATCACAATCCATAAGAACCAAATAATTTAGAAGTTTTACTACTAAAAAATAGTATCTATCTCTTACAATCATTTAGAAACAATCCAATACCTCATACTACACTAGAAATGTCCTTTTATCGTGTTATCCCAAGTAGGAAATATCCATCCACTTGAATTTCACTACAAAAAAAACATTGCATGTTCCCTCCACACAGATAAAATATATAACAAATATTTTATAACAATTATAAGAAACTTGCATGATAATGGTTTAGTATGTGTTCACTATACTTCTTGTACTTTTACACACTTCTAATTTTTTTAAGAACTTTTTCTTTTGTTTCCTTCTGAGCAACTGTAAATAATTTTTTTCCTTGGACTTTTGTATAAAACTTATACATGTTCCACTATTCATCTGATTTCTCTATTAAATCATCCATCCAAATAAATCTATCTAGTGCCTTATAAAAACCGATCTGATTTTATTATGATCTTTCTATCCAATAAAATCTTTAAACAAACTTATATCCATTCACTTATGTATATAGTATATCAAATTCCAACTAATATAAAACATTTTATGGTGTCTTCTATTCATTGAATTTGATCACATCTCCTCTATATGATTTCAAATCATTCTTCAACTAAGATATTTCATAGTTAGAAACATATCTGACCAAAAATTTTCTTTCATATTTTCCTTCTGATATCTCTATTCGATTCAAATTTTGCAGCACTTCAACTTTTACATTCATGAACATTACACAATACATGTACATAATTATCTCTTCAATTTATAGGTTTTAAAGTAGTAGTAGATGCATAAAACTAACTTTAATTTCCCACTTATCAAAAAATAAAAACTGAAAACCTCCCACTAAAAATATTTTTCTTAGATGATTCTTAAGTCTTCTATAGTATTGTGGAATCCTCTCATAAAATAGAGAATATACTATATTAAATAAACTTGGTTTTCCCTCGGTGTGAATCAAAAATAATCCTAACATGATATTTATAACATTGAATGATCATATTTTCATCATCAATTTTAATATATTTTTGAATGTTTCATAATGAACTTCGAACCAGTAAAACATTGTACCACTTATATATATGATAAAATTATATAACAATTCACCCATCCATTGAGTCTCTATCTGATTGTTTCTATTTAAATTAGCAAGATCTTATCAGTATTTTTTCCCAGAAACATCCTCTATTATATGTATTTCATCATAAATCCATATCCATTTCCTCCATTCACCATCACCTATATGATGATATTTTTTATCAAAAAAACTATCTGATGTTATGGCTCAGAGACATCTATTTGATATTCAGTTCATCTGATAGATTTAGTCTATTTATAATTCATCTAATTAGAAATTTCACTATTAGACTTTATCTGATTATATTTCTTCCAATTGATTTTTTTGGAATGGAATTCATCCATTTGAAAGTTTTCAAATTAGGACTCCTTCATATGATGAAAACCCTTAGCTTCTTTCTTTTTAAAATCATCAATGTTCACCTCTTCAGAAAAATTTAATGATATTTGAACAATAAAATTTCAAACTTCCACAAATTCCAAACGGTTGAAACCTAAAACAAATAATTAATTACTTCAAATGCTTCATATTAAAACATATTTAAAATAATATCTATCCAATTGTCTCCGAAGAACATCATATTATTAACTTTTTATATATAAACATCCCCCTTTATTTTTACACGTGGATCATGAGATCTATTATAACTAATGGTATTGGAAAAATTCATAGCAACACAGAATTTCCAAATTTTATTTTCACTGAACACTCTATCAGATGAATATGTTAATTGAGTCAATATAATATTTCAGTACAAGTCTTTGTATGAAAATATTAATCCAAAATTGTCCATCTGATTGACATGGACTGAGCAATTAGTCTAGTTTTATATTCACATTATACATCTCTATACGATATTATTTATTCTTTTTTCAATGATATAAATATTTAAAACGTAATTTGTTGTATGTTTATACCAAAAAAAGAAATTAAAATCCTAGAGAACATCCTTAACAACTTCCAACATTTTCAAAAACCTTAAAGAATCTCATTCCAAACACTAAGTTCCTTCTATTGGAATTCGAGTGGTTTTACATAATTTAAATAATAATGTTGAATAAATTTTAAAAACTTAAATTATATGTGTCTGACATAGTCCCAATGGTAAAAATAGTTCATCAACTAGAGTTTGGGTAGTTGAGATATAACAATCCAATGGTAGAGAGAAAACTGGGATGGTGAGAGGGGAGATGGTTCATGTGGGAAACTAGCTAAGGGAGGAAATATTTGTAGATTTTTTTTAAATAGCATGAGTGGATGTAAAACCCACCACCCTTCACTTATATTGACCGCTTATTTGACCATGTATACCACTTGCCACATTTCATGTAGGTGGAATTCATTTGGGTGGAATAATTGAAAAAAATTTATTATTTTTAAATGATATAGCATTTTGTGTAGCCTCATTAGGCCACCAAGTCATATTGACTCAAACTGGGAATGGTTGGGTCCTAACTAACCTACTTTACTGACAAGTATTAACCCAATTTTTTTTTCTATTTTGGGCCTTTTTCAGTCGCAAATGAACTTTATAAAATCTAAAAAAATATAAAAAATATTTCAATGTATTTAGAATTTTACAAAATTATATTTTAGACCATGGTATGTCTTTTCAATGAGTTGTAATTATTTTAATTGTACTTTAATTTTTAAAAAATTCTTACAAGTATAATTTTTGAACATTTAATATCGATTATTCAATGTTAAATCATGTTGATTGATCATGAAATGTGACTAAACCATGTATCTAAGAACGATCCCTCACTCTTATAACGTATAAGGGATGACATATCTACATTTAAATAAATAAATATGATACCCACTCCTTGAGATATATAAATACCCCCACTTTTCATACATTAACATTACATAACATTTACGGAATACTTAAAACATTATACAAATAGACGCCTAAATAAAGTACTAGTCTAGTGCCTTTAGAAACATGGAAACATAAACACTGATACATAAGTGAGCTATATTATATCCAACTAGGTTCTTCTTAAATATTACCCTTCTTAGACACATCAAACATATTATATATCTTCATAACATGGGGAAACAAACATATAAAGGAGTGAGATCAAATTCTTGGTAAGGGTAAACAAGGGAGATATGTAAGTATAATCATGATCATAATGGTATGATAAAATGATCATGAAAATAGAAGATCATACCAATCTTATCCAAGATCATATAAATGAATCATAACATAAATCTTGGTAGTTTATAAGACATAAATTATTAGGAAATAAATAACATTTGTGATGAAATCCTAACATAAGAATAAAACATGGAATTTTGGAAGACACATAAGCGTATATAATATGATTTCTACAGTATCTAAGGCATCACTACCATGACCATATTAGTAGTATGGGTTCACTCTTTATACCATCTTGGTAGTCATAGTTCACACTTATGGCCATATTAGTAGCATAAGTTAACTCCTCAAACCATCTTAGTAGTCATGGTTCACTCCTATAGCCATCTTAGTAGTCAAGGTTCATTCCCAAGACCATCTTCTTCTATCCCATGAGATATAAATATTTACCTAATGCATTGGAGGGAGATATAGGTCCCACCTATCTCATAATGAAATCATACATACATGTTCCACATGATCATAAGTAATCATATCATAACCCATGAAATAAAATGGGTATTAGAAACATGTAAAAATATCATACCCTATGTAAAAATGAAAATTTTCATAATTATTTAATCATAAACATAAGCCCTGAAAAGAACCAGGTTTCAAAATAATATAACCATTGAAATAGAAATGGGTTTCATAAACATCATGCCATCAACACATAATCCATTAAGAGAAATAATATTAATTGAAACGTTTATTAATTTACCCAAAAATGCACGAGTAATACCAATTGATGTTATTTTATATGGGAAATAATTTTGAAAGATATTTTAAAAACATTTTTTGAGGAAAATATCCTTTCTACATCGAAAACACTTTATAAAAGACAAAACCTATTTCAAAACCTTTTTATTTAAAAATTGATTTTAAAAACATAAAAAAGAATCATTTTAAGCCATAAAAATATTTAAAATTATTTTCCCTTGAAAATGGGCTTCAAAAATCTGTTTAAAACATTTTTTTTGAAAACATGGTTTCTAAATACAATAGATTTCTGACCAGAGAGAGAGATGATAAAATTTTACTTAAAATAAATATGTTAAGTAACAAAGAGTGAAAAATGGTACTAATACATGAATCTACCTTGAATAAAAAGATAAGTAAACTCATGAGTTTTCTTGAGAGATAGATCATAATATTTCATCAAAGAAGCCTAATCATTAACAATCTTTAAAAGTGATGAGATTGTTTCAATAAAATATTACCATTTTCTTACTTGGGATCATAATATCCATGTTGGAAAAGGAAATTACATAGAGCTTAAAATATCATTAAAAGAATTATATTCATGATATAACATGTAAAATGTAAGTATACACACCTCAAATATAATTTTGGGGTATAACAAAACATGAGTCTTAAAGAAGGAAAATTGAGACAAAACTATTTTACCGAGTTTGTAACTTTTGAATCTTAAACCCCATGAAATAAATATAATGAAATAGATATGTATATACACATAAATTTAAGTATAAGAGACATAAAATACATTAATGGTCAGTATATACACCATACAAAAGGAATGAGTGGTGAATAATGCATATATCTCATATAAGTAAAAAGTGAGATGAAATCCCCTTACCTTGTGTCTTGAATCTCATAATACTTATTAAAACCACCAGTATAATAAATATAAATTTATTATAAATATTTTATAGAACCATATTATTATATCTAATACCATATATGGTTTTATTATGACATTATATTACCCATTTTTGATTCATTCTATATTAAGGTTTCAATTCAGATAATATTCCCTTTGTTCTTCACATGTGTTTTAATTTGTAAATCATTAGTCCTTATACTTATATCATGATTCCAGAATGTAAATAATGATATAAATATAATTTATATACATTATATTTTTATTATAAAAATCTGTATAATTAGAAGTATAAAATTTAATACACAGTTTATGGAGAAGGTAATATGTACGCCTATATGAATGTTATACTGTTTTATTATTGTCATTTTAAAAGAAAGAAAGAAAATTGAATATATGTATATATGTATATAATAGAATTATAATAGAATTATAATGTTAAATATATCATATAAGTTCACTAAACTCATCTTTAATATATTCTATGTAGTTTGTGAATGAGTCACATCGCTTTGAGGGTGTAGTAATCCACACTTCCTCAAACAAAATTATCGTATTTACACCGAATGGAAATTAAAAAATATATGTGTTTTAAAAGTAATAAATAATTATAAATATATAATAAATATATTATATAACATATATAAATAGATTTTACATCATAATATCCATCATGATAGGTGGTAAAGTAAGAAATAAACAGTCATCATTTAGTGAGGTGGTAGTACGTCGTACACGTAAACAGAATGTTTATTACCCATTAGATGGAGGTGTGTATAAGTGCATGTTGAAACATTAGTATAAAAAATCATATTATATTTAGGTTAATTATTTTTGTATACAAGCATGAAATAAATAGTTTGAAGGGGTGTATAAGGAAAATAAAATATAGGAGCTTGAGATAAGGCATTACCTCTTAATAGGGTAACTCCTTTTAGTTTGTGCCAAAAGGATTACTTGGAAGGATTTCTACCCAAATTGAGGATTCAAGGAGGAATTTAGGGATTTTGGGAAGTGAGTTGGATATATCTTGGCCGAACATAAGTGGTTTTAGAGGGGTTTAGAAGAGGGATAGAAGGTGGCCTTTTATCGGGAAGAGAGAGGGATCACTTGGTATTTTTAGAAACAAGTTAGGTGTACCCATGTTTTAACCTAAACAAAGTCATACCAAACCGACCAAAATAAATAATGGAAGGTTAATTTACGAATAATGGCCACAAAATTGGTTTTTTAAAATTTTATATGTTGTTGTGTGTCTTCAATTTAAGGTTTAGTCTTTAGTTAATGTTAATTTTACCTTAGTCGATGTAATTAATTTTAATCACTTTAACTAATATTTTTGGTAAAAAAACTAATTTTAACTTGTTATAAATTATAAATTACTCTGATTAAAAACATGGAATCCATTTTTTAAAATTCAAATCATATAATTGGAAGAAATTAATTTAAAAATAATCTCGTAGTCGGGTCGCCAATATGGGGTTTTAAAGTAAAAATGATCAAAAGTTTGCTCAATTTTTATATACAATTTCAATGTAAAATTGGTTCCATTTACCTAATACAAATTAATTCATAAAGATATAATCTAATTAAACTTTTAAGCCAAATTAAAATATAATTTAACCTTATAAATAAATTATATGAAAAAGAAATTTTGAATTAAAATCCAATAGTTTTCACTATTCATCCAAAAATGATCTTTCTGAGAAAAGTCCCATATATTCACCCTAAGATAATTTTTAGATTATAAATTGAAAAATTAATTTCATTTTATCAAATTAAATTTCTAAATGAATCTAAAATTAATTTTTTTATTTTTCACCGAAGGATATGAAAAGTAGCTTATTTGAGAAAATATTATTTTTAAATATTAGGAATTTTCCAAAAATTATATATTTTGTTATAAATATGTTTTATTTATTTAAAAAAATGTAAAAAAATATTTTAAAATTATTTATTACTATTCATATAACTAATTTTAATAGTTAGGTTATAATTATCTCATTTAAATAATATTAATAATAAAATGATGTTTCGTAGAAACACCGGTGTTGTGTGTAATATACCCCAAGTCAGTGCTATGTATAGAGTATTCCAAGTCAATAGTCTAGGTATCATACACTAATTTGGTGTCATGGAATGTACGTAATGTTAGTTCCATGTGAAAGGAATTTTTGACTTAGTGCATTTCAAGACTTAAATGAAAATTTAATTTATTATAAAAAATCCAATAAAAACTCGAGGTGTTACAAGATCCCCTCACTAGTCCATGAGTATATGTTTTTCAATAAGTAGGTTTTCAGGACGATATAGTTCTTGGTGTGATATAATATTATTATAAATAATTACAAACAAATGAAATAATGATAATTATACAACCTGAGCTAAGTGGATAGCTTAAGGATCCCCTTGAGCCGTTATTGGTTTATCACTGATTTGATAAATTATGAAGTGTAATAAAACTCATGATAATGTCATTTATTTATTTATATTTCATGGTTAACTATTATGGAAATTCATGAATGATATAATATAACATAATATTGATAAAAAAATAAAAAGATAGAAATGGATTACTCAACAATGAATGTTTTTTTCAATTAATACATGGTTAATTTTATAAAATTTATACAATAGTTCAATTAACAAGAATGGTAAATAAAGTTATATTTAATTCACCAATTAAATAAAATAAATAAAAAAATTAAAAGTATTATTAAGTTGTTAATTTATTTATTCACTTGAATTTAAACAAAACAATAGTATGAGGTCCTAGTTGTCCAAAGTTGAGGGTGTCTCCTTAAATAGGGTAGTTCTAATTAGAGTGGTGTGTTAAAGCAATTAAATATTTTATAAAAAATATCTATATATATAATGGTTTAATTTTTGTAGGGAAAGTGTTAAGTAAATAAAATATTATGATTTACAAGAGGTTGAATTTCTCTTAAAAGATAAAGGAGTTGTGAGTTATTACAGTTTTCCAGAAAAAATCCTACCTAAACAATATATAACTTTTGTAATAATCATTGACTTGAATGTGAAGAGATAATTAAGGATCATTTCTCACTAAAATATTCAAGTGGATGAATATAAAGAATCCAATGGTTGAGGAATGTTATGATATGAATAAAATAATGGGTGATATTAAAAGTTAATGAATCATAAATGTATAAATTATCTATAATCAATATAAAAATACTAATATACTAAATTTATTTATTACTGATAAATATACAAATCAACTCCATGAAGTCACTTTCACTATGATCCATACTGAATAAAGTGAAGTATGAATGAAGTGATGGGAAAATGGTGTTAGATTAAGAGGAAAATATAGGATATGATATATGATATATTATGGTATACATGTGGGATACTATTTCCCTCGATGATATATTATGGTATACGAATGGGAAATTATTCCCCCTGATGATATATGATGGTTTTCTGGGCGAGTAGCTATTCCCTCCAATATAATATCATGGTATGCCAAGAGTTACACTTATCCACCCGATGAGTACGATATATGGTGATATTTAGGGTCGATGTTATTCCCCCAAATGTGGTTATATGAATGGTGGAATCTTATCCCATATGATGAGTATGATATTTGGTGATATTCAGGTTGGGAACTATTTCCCTTGATTAGGTGACATTTGGGGTGGGTGCTTATTGCAATGACACAGGGTTTAATTGTATTATTTCCTTAAATAAATGAAATAATAAATAGTGTGTTTCATATGATATACCAAACTAAAAAATTTATATATTTGGAATATTTAATATGACCATTAAAACTAATACATTAAATTAGCTAGTATAAATTTAAAGTGATCCTATTTCAAAACAAAATCAGCAAAAGAAGTAGGAAGAAATAGAACGAAAAAGTAGATGTATTCTATAAAAATTCCATTTTTATTAGATTGTGAAGGAGGAATCATCTCTATGGTTTTCTTTGGATTAAGCCTAAGACTATCTTGAGAAACTATGGTTTGATTGAAATTGTATATGAGGGAAATTCAAGCTCGTGGAGATTTCCACAAGATCCATGCTAGCTGAACTACCACTCAAAACTACAATCAAAGATTATGTGATTCTTATGTATTAAATTTATATCATAAGTTTTATATAATTATAAAATAGTATAATATAAACATGTAATAAAATCCTTACATTTATAGACATATAATAAATATTTATACTTTTCAAAAATTCATTTTTGCTCAATTTATTTTTAGATTAAAAATGTATTTTTTAGAAATTGGTGTTTTATTTTAGGGACATAAGTTTATTATAAATTCATCATAACAATATATATTTAATTAATTAACAATTGGTTAACATTATAATAATTGGTAACTGGTAGTTAAAATAATTGTTAATGTACAAAAAGCCATGTTTCTATAAAAATTGTTTTTACTATATTTAATAGGTTTAATCAAAATGAATATTTATAAAATTAAGGATTTTAATTTGAAAAAAATAATTTTTTTTATTTTCCATTTCAATATTAAATTAATTTGAATTTTTTCAATTTTTCTAAAATAAATGATTTTTAGGTGAATATTAAAAATACTGATTTCAATAATAATGTCACTTTTACGATATTATTATAAAAAATGTATTATATTTTTTTTAAAAAAATTTACTATAAAAATATATTTTATAATTTTAATTAATTATATTAAAATTTTATGCTGATATATAAAACCCATTTTTAACATCTTAGAAAATTTATGTAATATTTTCACATAACTATTTTTGTCTTTTTATTTTAATAAAAATTTTACATTGTTGAATTATTTTCTAAAGTTATTATAATTTTAATTAAATATATAATGAATAATAATTTAAATTTTTATTTCAATAGAATCAATAGTATTGATAATTTTATCTAAAAGATAAATTTTAATCTCAATATACACTTTTTTTTAAAACGGGGTTTTGGGCATAATGTGCGCTAATACTAAAATCAATTTCTAACAAATCTTGATAATTTTATTTTATAAAATTATTTGAAATTTTAAAATAATTATTTGAAATTTTAAAATAATTATTTTTAAATTAGTAATTAATATCAGTTTTAATGTTGGACATTAAAATTAGTTATCAAGGGTAAAAGTGGAGTTACCGCAATAATGGTGAATTAGGGGAAAATCTTTTAAACCTTGTCAAATTGTCTATAACATGTGAAAAACATATATAATATTGAATTTTTGAGGGATTATATACATTAATTATATTCAAAAACCATTATTATCCATTTTGGAGTTGTTTTCTTTGAATAATTGAGTGAATCACTGAGAAATAATGAGTTTTCACAAAAGTCTCATTTTATTTACTTATAAAGGGATACCATACATACCCATTAATCTAGCCATTACAAAGGAATGGATCACCAAAAACACTAACCTAGTTTCTCTTAAAAACTATACCCATTCCTTTGAATCTATGGTAAAAACAAAATACCATGCAAAAGAATCCTAAGGAGTTACCCCAGGGGGAAATTTTAAGGGAAAGGTAATACTCTCAACCCAACATTTCTAAGTTCTTTTCTTATTCTACACCACTCAAGTACAATATATCCTTTGAGGTATGATAAAACAAGTAAATTTTCTATGTTATTTTTTTTAATACTAATGGAATATCTATTTTATACTTTCCTCTAAAATTAATAAGAAAAAGGAAAATGTTGGCATGTATATGTGAAGACTATTGCCTCCATGAATGATGTATTCAATTTTCCACCACAAACTTAAATGGTGGGTTAAAATGAAATTTAATTTAATAATGTTATATTTTTTATAAAATTAACATTCTTTTATGATAATATATGAAAAAATATCAGTGATAATAATAATAATAATAAGTTATGCTAACTTTAACAGATTTAAATGGACTTATCAAGGTATATTTTTTAATTTGGATATTTTTTGGGTTAACCATTGAAATTGTATAAGTATTTTATAATGGACTAATAAAGTAATTTTAAATACATAATTATGGAGATTATGAAGTTATTTTAAAAAATATTTTACCATGGTTAACAATATGAAATTTTTAAAAAGTAATTAACCGAATGACCCCGAGTAATTGACATAATCAGAAACTATGTTAAAATAATAATAATATATACTAATAAATGGAATATATAAAATTAAATATAGGTTAATAAGTTTATTAGATATATATTTAATGAAATTAATTTAATTATTCATGAAGTTAAGTGCAACTGAAGAATGCTTTTCAAACATAATGATAAGGGATCCTCCAAACCACCCTCAATACCTTTTAGTTACACATTTTCTTTATTTTTCCCTATATCCTTTTATATTCCTTAAAAATATATAATTTTTATTCTATATATATGTGTGAACTTTATATTTATACTAAGTTTAATTTACCTTTATTTGTTGTGGAAGGAACATTTTTAAGTTCTCTTTGGTATTTTCCTCTTTTAAGTGAACCCTATTTTTAAGGAACTTCCCTTTGTCTAGGATTTTTTCAAATATCAACCCCATAAAATGTCTTAAACATTATTTTTTTTATAAAAAAATTATTTATTTAAGGAAAACACATTTTATTTCAATTATATTTTTAAAATAACACAGATTCTTTTTCTTCTTTAAAATTTTCTTCACTCATTTTGAAAAGCATCACATAAGAGGTTATTTTTATTATTACTTATTCCATTTATTTTCAGAATTATATTATAAAATTTCTACCCTTGTTCATGAACTATGTTTATTTTTATTTAAAAATGAATATAAAAATGATTTTGATTCCATCATCTCCTTGTAATACATATGATATATCCACCGATTATTCCTTAAGATAAGAATGTGAAACCCACTTTCTAATCACGGGTTTTATCATTTTTATGATTTATTTATGGTTTATTTTTTCCTTTTTTGGAACACATATTATAATAAAAATTACAATGGTATTAATCCTATGTTTTTACTTTTGGGTTTTTTATTGCTCTCCAGTGTATTAGGTATTGTTAATATATCATGAGATGTCGTGTATGGTGCATGGATAGCTAGCCTAAGTAAACTATTTATGGTGCATGGGTGTGTAGCATAAGAACACTTCGTATGGTTCATGGGTGGTTATTCTAAGAAAAATATGTGTGGTTCATGGATGGTTATCCAAAGAACACTATGTCATGATGGTGGTTATCTAGAGTATACCATGATTACGATGGTAGTTATCTTATATTATGTTTTCCTAGTGGTTAACCTTTCCATATGACTATGATGTCATGCCTTATGATATTTCCACATAATTTTGATTCCATGAACTTATAAATTCATTTTCTTATTCCAGGATTCCATTCTTATGATCATCTTATTTATAAAAGAATATTATGACTCTTGACTATTATTATATAATTTATTTTTATGTATATTCCCTTACTAGGGTTTCTAGATCACCCTTTTCCTTATGTATTTTCTCATGGGTATTCTATAAAGTTTTAGAATATCATAAAAAGTTAGAAGCTCTATGTGGGGTTTTAAAGAAATATTATTTTTATATTTAAGATGATCTAATTTTTTATCTATTCTTACAAAGCCATTCTACCTATAGATAATAGGATTTTATTATAGGGAAAATATGTTATAAATCATGATGTGAAGTGTGTTTAAGGACCATGCCACTATAGTTGGTACCAGATCAAGGTTTAGTTATTTTTGAAGATTATGATGTTTTAACTTTAGTGAAAACCCTAAGGGAAATTATAAGGGATATATGTATAGGATAATATCATAAAATTTTGGTAATTTTTTGAGTATGTGTTTTTTTAGAAATGAAATACCTATCTGGATACTATAAGTTGACATGGTTTTGAAAAAGATGCATCTAGGGGTAATAATATTTAAATGATTTGGTTGAGTATATATGACCCATAATTATGCTTCATGGTGAATGTCCCCTTACCGCACACCTAGTTTGAAACTCATGGGGGATATTATTTGTTAAATCATATTCTATTTATGAACCACTATGATGGATTGATTTACTAGTTACACTGAGGGAATAGGCTGAGAATTATAAGATAACCGAACTGAAAGTAACCTAGGTTAAACTATTATTGATATATGTTGAAATAAAGGAATTTTGGGAAAATGTGATGATGAAAAGGGTAAAAGGTTTTAATTTTGAATCTATTTTATGTTATTAATTATTATAATACCCCTACGATGTTAAGTTTTCATAACTCATATTAACCCTTTTGGTTTTAGTAATGGATGGAACAAGAAGGAAATGAGTTAACCTTATGCGTAAAGGGAAATGTGATGATTACCTCAATGATAAACCCATTGTAATGTGATATGGAATTATAAATATGGTAATTTTTCTAAATGAACTATCATGAAGATTGATTTAATTTTTTACCATTTTTGATATCCAAAGTGCCCCAAATAAGAGAAAGACACATGATCATGAAAATTCAAGTATTTAATATTATTAAAGAAGGGATATTTAACCAACTATATGTAAAATATGTTGTAAAATCACCAAGTAAATATCTACATGGGAACTAAAAAATTATTTACTCATGGAATATGGGGTTATAAAGAATAGAAATACCATAGAAATATGAACTGTCCAATTAGCATTATGGAATTGGAAAGCATGAATAAAAAAACACCCCTAATGATCTGATTCCTTATGTGTGGGAAAATTGAACATTTCCCATGTTACGAACCCCTCCCACAAATGGTACCCCTCTTGGGCCGATAATGAGAGAAGGGAGATAATTACCCCTGAATCCCACCCCCAATAGGCCACGGGTTTGTGAGAAGAATCAAGGGTATATCATACATACAATTGGAAGAACTACCATCTAAAAGAATATGAGGAAAATAGATAAGCAAAGAATCGAAAGAAAATCCAACTCAAGATAAAATAAATCCCAAGTATGTGAATGTAGTTTCATACAAACTAGAACAACAAAAATAGACACTACAAGTACCAAAAGATAAAGTCGATAGTGAGAACAAAACCCAAATAGATCTCAAAAAACAACAAGCTAGTAAATTTCAGTATTATCTCCAACACAATCATACTATCCTAAAAAGTGAATTATATATATAGGGTGATAATAATAGGAATACTTAGTAGAAGCCTCTTTAAAGCCTCTCATGAAAAATATAAAGAAAAAAAATTAAATCCTAGTGAACAACAAGTGAAAAAAATTCGTCATATAAATAGGTATACAATGTTCCTAGTATCACAATGGATATCTCTCACCAAATAATTCACACACAAGATCATATGATATAGTAAAAAAATATGTTACCCCACTATCAATTACCCACTAGTTTTCTACTCCTACTCAATGTCGCATGTCACGAACCATCTCTCTCTAAATGAAACTAGCCTAAAAACACCTGGACTAAAGTATCATAACATGTATATCATATATCAAATCATCCCGTCATCACAGGCCACATATCCATATAGTAACCTAGTAGTTTATGGGAGCCACAAAAACATATATGTCACGTATTATACTTTGAGTAATATATATCAATCAATCACAACCCATATACGTAATACCTAAAATAATCCTTTGGACACTATATCTGAAGAAAAATGCATGTGAATGAATACAAATCCATTATAGACCTCTATATGTATATATGGGGAAAGATAACCATCATGTGTACCATCACATAAAACAACCAGAAATAGAGAAGGGCCAAAAGGGGTAGCTAGTTATCCATTACTCTTCAACCTGAATGTTGGGGGAAAACCTTCCTAGATTCTATTGGGTTTTAGTTTCCCTAACAACTTGGATGGGGTAGAATTTGAAATCATAAAACATATAGTATAATATATATCATAACCAAACTATGATTATTAACCTTATCTAAGTTTCAACTACAGTTTTCTTCACTTGGAAACCAGGATTCCTCTACTAAGGACTAGATATTCTATAATAACATAAAAATATAAAGAGATTAATTAAAAAATTACTTCTTAACTTTTAACATTTAAACCAAAATTAATTAATTTATTATAAATTAATTTAAATTCTAAAATTTCGCATTTTATTAACCTCAAAATGATGTCCATGAACTCCCATCATAATCTAACTGAAAAAAATGGTTTCTCAAGATTAAGTCCATCTCAACATTCTAATAAAACCCAACTACAAGGGTTAAATTATTTATTAAACATCATAATTCTATAATTATATTTACTCTAGGAAACAACATAATTTACCCTAAAAGTGAGAGGTTCATAACCAAGAACAATTAACTACCTTAAGGAGTGGGGAAAGGAATGAAAGTAAATAAACAACTCTATCATCTAACCTTTAAATATATTTACTAACAAGAAAGAACCTAGCTTCTACAACAACAATGGGAAGGATTATCTTCAACCTATTCCATAAACCTTGGTTTCAAATCTAACACCACAATGCATATCTACATGAATTCCTCAATGCATATCACCATGAATCTTATCATTTCTAGCATCAATTGCTGCAACAAACATGTGCCTCCCTTCCCATTCTCTCCAAATCATCAGCCACCCTAGGATCACATCACATCACAAATCAAGTATCTCCTCTAGAGTAAGCATGGAATGAATCCAACAAAAAATAGAGTCAATAGGGAATTAAATCCCTAAGAACATGGAATCTTGGCTTTTATATAAAAATGATATCTATTATCCCCAAACATTTATCTTAATCAAACAACTTATTTTTTATTCCATCATGATTAACCAATTAATTTATTATAGGTTATAACCATGAGTAACCATGGAATAAGATATTAAAATCTATAAATTAATTAAGAAATATTTCTATTGTATATTAATATTTCAACAAGACTTTGAGGAAGAAAAAATTAATTAAACCTTCATTAAGCATCATTTAAATTCCATCAAATCATAAAAATCAATGGATTCATTAATCATTCCTTCTTAACTATTTATACAACCATTAGTTATTTGATTTGAATTCATTAACCATTTCCATCAAATTAACATGCTGAAACAAATCATTTCAAACATACTTAATCAAGAATAAATAAAGATATCAAATTATCTAGCATATCAATAGGAAAACCATTATAATGATGAAAAAGTATAATGAAAATAAATATTGAGGGGAAAATAACTATGAGAATAGAATAGAAAAAAAATAACTATGATCACTTATCTTTTAAGAAAACTACCACCCTCCAAGAACACCACTCCAACAAACATCAAAGTAATACATGAGAACAATTTATGTCAACCACCATATCATGGAAATAAATATTGAGGTGAAACAAGATCAAATAGATAGAAACCATTAGAGAAAGATGGAAATTCAACATAGAACCCCACAAATAGATCTCTAGAAGTAGGGGTTAAATTTGATCAAAAGGGGATTCAAATTCATTTGAAAAGATCTCTTGGGAAAATAGAGTTTAATATAGGGATTTAATAAAAATTATAGTTCCAAGGGGGGTCGATGCATATATAGGATGTCTAGGAGTTATTAGATCATGATGCAGCTCCTTACATCATGGTGAATTGGTGTTGTTAAAGGAAAAAACTATGGTTTATGGAAAGAGGCCATGTTGTAAAATTCCTAGTCAAAGCCACATTTGAGAAAAATGGTGCACTTTATGCTGAAGATCCTATAAATTAGGAAGAAGACCATGGTTTATGGTAAAAAAATATTCCACACAATTTATTTTCTTAAAATGAAGTTATCCCTTAACCCACCCTCCCACAGCATAGAGGAAAACAAATTTGTGGAACCACCAAATTCTACCTAGTGGTTCCATGCATATGCCTCTCTCTCTAGGACACAGTACAAAAATTACAAGGAATAGCCTACAATATATCCCTACACTATAGAGTATCCACGAAACAAATGGTATAAGCACAATAACTCTTCATATTAGGACCCTACACAGCTAATAAACTTTCCACACCACAATGACCCTACTTATAACATAGTATATCCCTCCACATAATAAAAATGGTATGCAACTGAGACTTCATCTAACTCCCCTATTTCACCCCCAACACACCTATCAATACCTATAACACCCAAAACTCACAAAATAAATGTCTAAAAGTAACCTATTCCTTACAAAATATAACTCTCAAAAAGTTATTTAACTCAATAATTTAAAACTAAACCATAAAATAATGGAAGGAATAATGGTCATCTGAATAAAAACACTATGAGATATATCTCAAGCATATTTCCAATAGTGGAACTCAACTAACTCACTTATAAGAAAGAAATGAAAAAAACACACAATAGAAAACATCATCTCCTAAACACTCTCCTAGATAAGGTACCTCTCAAATAAGATAAAGGTAACTAAAAATAGTATGTAATAGGAAAACATATCATAAACTAAATAAGATTCATCAACCACAAAATGATCATTGATACAAGATAATAGTTACACAACAAACAACATCAGATACTAAGAATGAATTTATGAATCATTCTCCCATGTATATTTCTCCATGACATTGAATCAATAAAATAAATAAACCAAGGGAAAATAAAATCCACACAAAACCTTCTCTTGGTTGTCTGGGATCACCACAGGTTGATCCTCATGGGTGGAATCATCGTCAACATTGATCTAACCCCAATCAATTTTGCAGGATTCATCCTGAAGGTAACAATAGAGCTTCAAAACATGGAATACGTCATGTATTCATATAATTTTCTCTTGAAGATCTATCTGATATTCCACAACTCCAATGTGAGCCAAAAATTCAAAAGTCCCAATAATAAAGAGATAAATCTTACAACTATGACCATACCTTCCCAAAAATCAATGAGGAGTCACCTTTAGAAACACATGATGTCCACTTTGGAAATATAAAGTTCTCCTCTTATGTTGGGAATAAGAATTAAAAATATCATTTACTTCCTTCACCATCTAATGAATCCACTAAACCATATCTGTCTTGTTTTGAACTGGCTCTAGCTAGAGAATTTCTAACTCACTAACCCCATTCTAGCACATTTTGAGAATGGAAAGTTAAATTATAATATTCATAAAAAATTTCCATAAAAATAGTGGATTGAAAGCAACCATTGAAGGTAAACTCAATCAAACATAGTTGCCTCATCAACAAAGATCTATGATCTAGGACACAAAAACACAATATATTCTAAAGAGTCTATATAGTTTTTTCTCTATGGCCTTATTTTTAAAGATGGAAAGAAGTGCTAAGGAAAAAATAAGATATAATCATGCAAGAGACCTATCCACATCCTAGAGTTAAAATGAGGCTCATGATCAGAGATTATAATCCTCAACACTCTATCGAGCCTCTAAATTCTTGTATGTATTGACTCAAAAAATATTCATATCCTTAATCTCAATAATGTGGGTGATTTCATCAAATGATAAACTATCACCTATATAGAATCATAGACTCCACGAGATCAAGGTAAAATAGTAATGAATTATATTGATATTTCCTCCTAGTTCCAATGAGAAAAATACAATGAATGGAGGAAAAATTTAGGAACATAGTTCTTAAACTTTAACTTTTAGAAAACCCAACATTGAGACACAAACTATGAAATATAAATCCTTAACCCAAGACACCAAAATTTTCCTCTTAGAGCCCAGTAAATATTTTTCATGCTAGGACATAACACCAAGGGTGAGCTAAGGAACTCATAAAGAACCATATCATGAATCAGCAAAGGAATTTAAATCATAGCCTAGAACAACACCCAGTGTTGTTTATCTATATACAAACCATCAGGTGCATGGCCAAAGACAAATCAGTCTCTCAAGACATCCACCTTAGAATCACCTATTTTGGACTCCTCTACTTACTACACCAAAGATGATAGAAATTTTATCTAAAAAAGACAGCCTATTTAAATAACCTCTCCCAAATCAAGATGCATCATTAAGATATCTTCCACCAATCTCCAAGAATATCTAGTTTATTCTTGGTATCACAACATGACTTCCAGCTCAGTGCATCAGCCACAAAATTTCCTTTTCCCTATTTATATGAAATATCAAAGTCATAATCGTGAAAAAATTCCGTCCACCATTGCTATTGAAAGTTTAGGTCTCGATGGGAGAATACATAACTAATGTTCTTATGATTTTTAAAAAATAGAAAACACTCACTGATAAAGTAATGTTTCCATAATATCAATCCAAATATTACCCCTACCAACTCAAGTCCATGGGTGGAATAATTATTATCATGGGGAAAAAACTAATGAGACCTATAATAAACAATTGATCTTTTCTGCATATGAACACATTCCAAACCAAGATGTGAACCATCATATAAAACCTCGATCTAAACTTCTTATGGTAAATGATAAATTAGATTCACTAAATAACTTATCTTTCAGGTACTAAAAATTTCCTTACACTTATCAGTCCACAAGAACACCTAATCCATTTTGGTTAAGTTTGAAAGAGGAGCCATTAGCCAAAACAAATCATCTAAAAACCTCCTATAATACTATAAAATAACAAGTAAATTCTGTAACTTTTCAACTATCATGGGGGAAAATAAAGAAAAAAATTCCTTGATATTCAAAGGATATATAACAAATCCTAACTCTGACATGACATTACCCAAGAAAAGAACATAATGATCTCAGAACTAACACTTTGACAACTTTCTGAATAGATGATGATGAAAAATAACTCCTAAAACAATATACATATCCTCAACATCCTCTTCCTTAGATACTAAGTACACAAGGATGATGTCAACAAAAACCACCATTAACTGATCCATAAAATATTTTAACCTTATGTTCATCAAATCTATGAACATTGACGGAGCGTTCTTTACACCACACTATAACACAATGAACCCATAATTCTTATATAGACATCATATAGTGATCTTCAAAACATCCTAATATTTCACCCACATATGATAATATCTTGACCATAGATAAATCATTGAGAATAAAATAGATCCTTTTAGCTAATTTAATAAATCATTAATCTATGTAAGAGGATAGTGGTTATTCATTTTCACCTGATTCAAGTAATGAATTTTGATATAAAGATAAAAGATTGCATTAGAAATATTCATGAATAAAACTGATGCACCCTAAGGTGACACACTCTGTCTAAATGATCCTATCCTGAACAGATCATTTAGATTTACTCAAATCTCTCACAACTTAGAAGGATCCTTCCTATATGGAGAGGTAGATATCAAGGAAACACCAAGTTGTAGCTTTATCCCAAACTTGATCTCTCATCAAGGGGGTAACACCAAAACCTCATTAGAAAAAAACATTAGGAAACTCTTCTACAAACCTAATAAAGACTTTCACCTAAACCTCCAACAGACTTAATATCATCCCAAACATCAAAGAAGATAAGTATGGAACTTGCCTATAACCCATCTAATGGTCTCTCTCACCAAAGAACATGGATGTATCTCTATTAGCATCAAATAACAAAATCTTCTTCCTGAAGCAATCCAAAATAGAATACCCCAAATACAACTAGTCTATGCTGTGGATAATTTCATATGGTTATATCCATAAATAAAGGAAGTCTCCCTAAGAGAGGTTATTCCCCATCACTAGATCATATCATTTACATACTTCATATAGATATGTTCAAACTCAAATAGGCATAGTTGATTCTAGGGGAACTAGAATCATATCTACCTCAAGTCCCAAATCACACAATATGGTAGGTTATATGATAGAGTGTATATATATTGAATCAAATAAATCATAAAACCATGTAGAAAAAGATGAAAGGGTTCCTTGAATGAAGTATGGATCACTCTATGATGGAAATATGAGGGTATATAGCTAGACATATCCTACTCTATAATATCTTTAAACCTGATGAAGACCTTCTTAATAGACCCAATATTATCTACAACGATGAGGAGAATATTGGGTCTATCCTCTTCCTTCACCATCTCCTATATATTGACCCCAAGATGTAGCATCATGATGCTGCTTCATGGGATGAAACTACCTCAATAGTGAAACCTAATGTGGAACACGTAGTGCATAATACCTACTAATAATGGTTGGGAACTCTTAGTTAAAATAAAACCATCCCCATATAAAAACATGTGTATGATCTCTTTACAAGGTCTTGAGAGATGCCACCCCTAGATAAATGAGATAATGAGGGATATAACCTACCCCTAGCCATTCAAAAGCTCTTTTTTCTAGAAAATTGGGAGCCTTGGATGATATATATAATTCATGGAGAGTCTTTATGACCCCCTTTCATAATGATCTAGTTTTTTCCAATCCCCTCTCAATAACCCTTACTTTATCCATTACCTCAAGCTACATTTAAAATATAATTAGGGTGATATATAACTAGATCTTTGGACACAGATACCCTTATAAAATCACCACAATTAACTACACTCCAATTAATAGGTTAGATGCATAATCAAGAAGTATCCAAAAATGAATCTTGAACTCTTGAATGCTATAACTCCCCTATGAACGGGTAAAAAGCTCCTAGAGACTGGTTTCCTTCACGGTTTAAGAAATAAACTATTCTCAAAACTAGTCCATGAAAATCTACCTTGATACCTCTGACTCCTCATGATACCTGAGGAATAAGATATGCAATTTCATTTTTACTCCACGAAGCTTCATCGATACCAATGAAACCTAGTACTCCTTATGAGAATGAGTCA
The DNA here is from genome assembly GCA_963277665.1 of Viscum album. Lineage (NCBI taxonomy): Eukaryota > Viridiplantae > Streptophyta > Magnoliopsida > Santalales > Viscaceae > Viscum > Viscum album. The sequence goes on along the minus strand of OY728135.1, from coordinate 1,661,786,794 downwards.
ACTGAAAGTGATTTCCACCTTCTATAACTCGTCTTCTATTACTAAGGCTAAAATTGGGCCCTCATAATTTTGTAGGATATGGAACTGAAACTCTAAAAGTGTCATCCACCATGTGTTATTGTCATTAACCACAACTTTTTGGAATTTTTAGGCACATACTGATGAACATAATTCATGAAAACCAGATGTGGACATCAACGTCGAGCCATAATTACTAAATAAAATATGGTCAAATGCTTCAATACCTAGAATATATAATATTTAGGAGTAATTATTTATTTATTTAATGTTCAAACTAATTCATAGTCCTACCCATTCGAACATTTAATTAGTGACTATTGATACATGATCCTTTCCAAGGTCTCTACCCCATATCTAGTATCACAATAATGAGTAGGGGAAACAAACTTAAGGGTTTTCTCATCACATCACTGGTGGTGATAAATACCCATATTTCAACTCATATCCCTTAATTTATATTAGTTAATAAACTTAGATGATGTTATTTCCCTACCAACCCATGATTTCCTCACCTATTATTGCCTACAAACTCAATATTGCCTCTCCAAACTGGCTCCAACTCAACTCTTTCATAATATCCTCGTCCTAAAGATACCCATCCTAGTATGGTAATTATATAAGGGATATAATGATTCTTGAATCCTACCTCCAATAGACCACAAGTTAGTGAAAATCACCAAGGGTATTTCATATATAAAAAATGGGTGGAATTACCCTCTAAAATAATATGAGGAATTGGATATAAGACAAGTACACAAAAAACATTTTCAATATAAAATAAATCCTAAGTACATTAATGTAATTACATAGAAACTAGAATATCTAAAAATGAAAATAAAATTACCAAAATATAAACTCAGCATTACCAAAAAAATCCTAAACATCTATTGAACAACCACAAGCTAATAATATCCAAACTGATCTCCAAACTAATCATGTTGTCCTAAAAAATTGTTTATATATATGTGTGTGTGTGTGTGTGTTGATAATAAAAATGTGTACTTATTAGGATCCTTCCTAGATCCTATCATGAAAAAGATAAAGAAATCATATTAAATCCCAATGAACAATAAGTGACACTAACTTGTCACCTAAAAATGTATACTAAGATCATAGAATCACCATGTATATCTCTCACCAATTAAAACAAACTCCAGATAAAATAATATAGTAACAAAATAAGCTAACCTTCTTCCACTTCCCCATTGGGTTTCCACTCTGCTCCAATGTCCCATTCTCTAAGCCATCTGTCTCTAAAATAAAACAACCCAAAACAACTGGCGTAATGTATCATAACTTACATCTTAGCTATAACATCATCTTGTTATCCCATTACACATCTCAATATATTAACTAAGTATTTTCCAAAATCCACCACAACCTATAGGTCATGTATTATAATGAGTATTACACCTCAATCCATTACAACCCAAATGCTGAGTAATGTTTCTCAAGCCATCACAATGCATACACGCTATACCTATAATAATACTTAGGAAAATATATCTGGAAATATATGTGTGTGAAATAAACACAATACATTAAATCCCTTTAATCACATATATGGAGAAATGTAACCAACATGCATACCAACACCTGAAACTACAAGGAAAACATAGAACAACCAAAGGGGTTTCTAGTCATCCATTTCTCACCAACTTGAATCTTAGGGAAAATACCCTCCTAGAGACCACTAGGTCTCAGTCTCCCAATCAAAATGGGAAAGTTATTATATGAAATAATAAACATATGGGATAATATACCTCACAAAAACATTGTTGGAATTAATCAAGTATTAGGATCAACTACAACTATTGTCACTCAAATACTCAATAACCACTCTTAAGAACTAGATATCTTATAAGAACACAAGAATATAAGGATATTCATTAAAAAATTACTTCTTACATCTTAATATTTAACCTTATATTAAAAAATTCGTAATATATTAATTCAAGTTATCAAAGTCACATTTTATTATCCTCAAAGTGAACTCCATGCCCTCCAGGAATAATCTAATTGAGTTTATGGTTTATAAGGATTAAAACCTTTTCATTATTAAAAAACCAAGGGTTTAAGAATTTATTAAAAATTATAATTCCATAATTCATGGTACTCTTGGAAACATTTTAAGAAACCATAAATGTTAGAGACACACAGCCAAGTACAAACAGCTACCACAATAAATAGGGAAAGAAATACTGGAAAACAAGAAACACATCCATCTATCCCTTAAAAATATTTATTAACAATTAAGAAACCAACATTCATCACAACAATAAGAAATACCATATTCAACATATTCCATAAATCCTAATTGTGAACATCAATCACCTCTATGCGTATCTTCATGCATCCTGGTATCACATGCATCTTCTAATATCTTAAACCTAGTCCTCCCCTCCCATTCCCTACAAAACCAAAAACCACCCCATAATCACATCACATAGCATAACAGGGCTCATGTGTAGAGAAAAAATAGAAGGCTTCAAACAAAAAATAGAGTTAATAAAGAATCCAAGCCCTAAAAAACAGCTTACACCCTTTTACATTCAAATAAGATCTCTTAGACCCAAACATTTATCTTTACCAAACCACTGGTTTTTGTGTTCCATATTTATTAACCAATTCATTTATTATAGGTTACAACACTGGGTAACCAAAGGAATAATCTATTAAAATATATAAATTATTTAAATATGTTTTCTATCATATTTTCATGTTTCATCAAACCCTCTAGAATGTAAAATTTAATTAATCATTCATAAAGAATCATTTGAATTCCATTAAATCATAAGAATAAAAAATTCATCAAACATGCCTCTTTAATTATTTAACTGACCAATAGTTACCGATTTTATGTTCTTTAACCATTTTTATCAAATTAAAAGGCTAAACTGAATCATAAAGAACATTCTTAATCAAGCATAATGACACATAGGACACTAATTATAAAATTAAGAGGCAAACCATTATCACATTGTAAAAACATATGATTGATATAGATAAAATCCATTTCATTCATTAAAAATGTTTATTCTTTATGAATTTTAATTCCAAAATCACCCAAAGAGATAAAGTATCATTACATTACAATATAAAATTCAATAAAAATGAGAAGAAATGATTCCCCTACCACAAGGTTTTCAATGTTATTAGAATGAGAAAATAAAAATAAATTTGAACATCAATCACGTCTCCTGCAAAAAACCATAGTCCTCTAAGAATTTCATGAAAAAAAAATGACTGAAATCTATTAGAATGAAGTAGGTCACCTGACATAGTATGAAAAGAATAAAAGGGAGGAAATAATATTGAAAAGAGAGAAACCAAAAGAGAAAGAGGGAAACTCTCCTTAGGACACCACATATCAATCACTATAAGGATGGAGATGAATCCTATCGAAAGTGTCTTTAAATTACTTTGAAAATATTTAATGGGATCCTTGGGTTCAAGAGAGGAGTTGGGAAAAAATAATGTTTTAAGGTGGTTCCAGGTATTTATAGGGAAACTCAAAGTTAGAATACCACAACATATATCCCTACACCATGGTACAAAGGTGATGTAATAGAAAAAATAAACATCATAAGGCAATATTCCATGCCATGGAATTCTTGGTCAAAACTATGTCTAAGAAATAATATTCACTCCATGTCACTGATCCTATAACTTAAGAAGATAACCACAACACAATGTAAACCTTTATGCTATAGAATTTCATTTCATAAATGGAGTAAACACTAAATCCTACCCCCATGTCATAACGGGCACTAAAATTGGTAGAACCACCCAAATTCCATCCCAAGGCTCCTTTTCGTAGCCTCTCTCTCCACAACATAGAACTAAACCTCCAAGAAATGGCATACAATGTAACCATTCTATATGGAATAACCATGAATAAAATTGAATAATCACTAAAACTATTCCTCTATGGCCTGTATAATGCATCCAAACTCTCCATTTTATAGTTACCCATGTTACGACATAGTGTATCCCTCCACACCATATAAATAATCAACAAGTGAGACTTCAAAAAACTCAGATATTTCCTCCCATAAGCCTCTTCTCAATACCTCCAACACCCAAAACACATAAAGGAAAGGGATACAAGGATTTGGGTATTTATAACCCAAGTTAGTTTCATTGATCCAAGTATGATATGTATGATTGGAATGAAAAACCACTGTAATAAAGGGAGAAAAGTGTATCTTATTAAATGACTCCAGATTTGGTATATTTTGATAATTAAATCCTTCACTTTAGAATTGTGAATATGGGATTATTATTCTAGCCAATCTAAATTGACAATATTTTTTTTAATTATACCATCCTATTGTATTGTTTATCAAAAAATAATCTTGTGTTTAAATAGTTTATTTTCAAAATTTAAGTTTATGGGAAACATAAATCTTATTATGTGTATTTTAGATGGATTTGAAGTTATTTTATTAATGTTTTAACTATTTCAGTATATAATCCCTATTCATGAATCATGGATAGATTACCCAAAATGATTCCATATTTAAAATATTTATGGTGTTAGAGATAATAATCAATAGCCACTGTGAAGAGGTCTTAATGTCATTGAAAAAACAAGTGACATCAACTGATCACCTTCATTATTATCCATCAATGAACCACCCCCATTTAAAGGCCTCGATTTTTCTAAAGAGGTTGAAATTACCATTCCAATTATATATATTGAATACAACCCATTTTTTACACCAATATTACTACATGACATAATAGTTAGGTGAAAAGTGGGGAGGATTCCAAGTGACCTCAAGGTTGGGAGAAGTTCAAGAATCGGATTCGATACCCTAGACCATGTGATCCCATATAATGTGTATAGAAAATAACTTATATTTTAGAAGGCCATATTTGGGGACATGAAAAGATACCCAGAGTGGCCATGGTGTGTTATTCGTCCCCTATCAACCTTTAGTCGAGAGGTATTCATAGAGTGGGAAACATAGGGGCTGGTGTAACGATCGAGCTAGGAGGTTAGGTGTTATCTACTGAGGCTAGCATTGAAAGTGTGGGTTTAGATGGAGAAGTTGTAGATTAGTGTGGTAGAGAAGGATACTATGGAAATGGTAGGGATAGGTCTAAATTTGGGTCTCAATGAGACTTATCTTGATAAGGATCATTCTTCATCGACTTCTTTGTTCGACCAAAACTTTCCACTAGCACCTCCAAACTAAAGAACCATGAGCGATTAGGGATTAGTGCATGTGGTGTGTATATTAAAAAATAGGGAATAAATTTTCTTTCTTGAAACCTATTTATTAAAATCTATAATTACAATTTTGACTATGATATCAAATAAAAATAAAACAGGACTTAATATCAAATCGTTAGAGGTATTTAACTAAAATGGTTAAGAAATAACACAATATAGGGATTATTCTTATTATAAGTAAATATATTTAACTTTAAACTCTTTTGAAAAATAAAATCTAGATACACCTTATAGATACCCATAAATAACTTCATTATAAATTAATAATTTAAATTGGTGGGATGTAATTTATTTAAGGGAGGATAACGTAATAACTCGAGATTTTACTTTATTTTCTCATTAAATAAATTCAATATTAAATAGAGTGTTTCAATTGATATACAAAATTAAACTAAAAACCTTGATATATTTTGAATAATTAATATTACTATCAAAATTTAGTTGTTAAATTAACTAGTATAAAATTAAAGTAACCCAATTGAAAGAAAACAACAAAGTGAGTAAGAAGAAATGGAATCTAGAAGAAGAATACTTCCATAAAAGTCTAGTTTTTCTGAGATCAGGAAGTAGGTATCTTCTCTGGGGTATTTTTTGGACTAATCCCAAGTTGAACTCAAGAAATTAAAATTTCAGAGAAACCATATATTGGATAATTTCAAGATCATGAAGATTTATACAAGATCCACGCTTACTGAACTATCACAAAAAATGCAATCAAAGCATATTTGATACTTAGGAATTATGTAGAGATCATAAAAATTTATTTAAGTATAAATTAACAGTATATAAATATGTAATAAAATATTTAAATTTATAAACATATCATCAATTTTCATATTTTTTGAAAATTCATTTTTGCTCAATTAAATTTATACATAAATAGTTTAATAATCAAACATGTGTGTTTTAATTAAAATAAATAATATAATTATAATTGAATAATAACAATATATATTTATTTAATTAAAATTTATTTAACACTAGCCTAATTAGTAACCTGAAGAAAAAATAATAGTAAATATATTAAAAGTCATTTTCCTATAAAATTATATATAACTATATTAAATATGTTTAATTAAAAATAATTTTTATAAAACTTATGATTTGGATTTTAAAAAAATAAATTTATTTTTTAATTTATCATTATATTATTAACTTAATATTAATTTTTCAGTTTTTTCTAAAATATTTCATTTTTAGGTGAATAGTGAAAAATTCTGATTTCACTAATTTTGTCACTTTTATGAAATTTTTATATAAAATGAAATGAATACTTTTGAAACACTTTTTAATATTCAAAATATATTTTATAAAGTTAAATTAAGTATTCTTAAATGCTATATTGATACCTAAAATCCATAGTCAACATCTTAGAAAATTTAAGAAATATATTAACGTAACCTATTTTTCATATAATTCATTAAATAATATATTCACATAGTTTATTTTTTTTCAAATTATTCAAATGTTAATAATATTTCTATTTAATAATAATAAATTTTTTAATTTTTATATAATTAATAAAATTTATTCTTCTATAATAAACATAGATCTTATGATTAGAATATACATTTTTTTTTTCTAAAAACAGTTTTTTTTGCGTCATATGCGCTAATATTAAAATTAATTTCTATAAAAGCTTAGAATTTATATTTATAAAATTATTTACATGTTTAAATTAGTTATGATCAAATTATTATGTAATATCAATTTTAATTTTGGATATTAAAATTAGTTACCAAGGGTAAAAGTAGAGTTACTAAGGCAAGGGTAATTTGGAGAAAAATGGTTTTAACCATGTGCAAGGGGATAAAACATGTTAAAACATATATAATATTTAATTGGGTATGGATTATTTTCTTTATATCTATCATAAAAATATTATTATCAATTATTGGTTCCTTTTACATTGAATAATGGAGTTGTATCTTTGAGAAATAATCATTTTTTATAAAAAAATTCTTTTCTTCACATATTAAAGGAGATCACCTCCTACCTATTTCTTAACCCATTACAAATAATTATATCATCCTAAAATCAACCCTAGTATCTCCTAAACACTCTAATTATTTATTTTAATCCCTGGTTTCACAAATAGACCAAGCTAAAGAGTCTTAAGGAGTTACCCAAGGGGGGAACTTCCAAGGTAAATGTAATACTCCCAACCCAACTTTTCTAAGTTATTTTCTTATTCTACACCCCTAGAGTAACCTATATCTGTGAATGTATGATAACACAAAAAAGTTTACTATTATAAATTTTTATTATACTAATGGGATATCCATTTTATACTTTCCTCTGAAATCATTAGGGAAAAGGAAAACACCACCATGTGTGTGTGTGAACTACCGACTCCATGAATGACATGTTCAATTTTCCAACACCACCTTAAATGCTAAGATGAAAAATGTTATTTAACTATTTAGTATGATATTTTTACACCATGAATATTTTCTAATGATAATATATTACAATATATATGAAATAAAAATAATAAATAGATATAGTAAATTTAATTTCCTTAAATGGACTTATCAAGGTACCTATCTTAATTTGGATCTTTTTGGATTTAACATTGAAGTTGTATAAGTATTTTCATAATATAATAATAAATGAAATAAAACTAAAAGATTCTATACACCATGAATTTATTTTAATATGTGTTTGACCATATTCAACAAACTGAATGTGTTATAAATAAATTAACCGAACAACCCTGATTAACCAGCGAAATCAAAAAAAATATTAAAAATAAATAACAAAATGGTAATAAAAGGACATTGTAAAATTAAATATAGGTGAATAATTTTATTGGGTATATAATTAATTTAATTTATTTTATTATTCATGATTATAAGTTCAAGTGAATAATTCTTTCATACACAAAGGTAAGGGATCCTCTGATGCACCCTTGTTACCTTTTAGTTACACATTCCATTTATTTTCTCCCATATTCATTTACATTATTCTCAAATATATCATTCATATTATATTTATATGTGTTATTTAGTTATATACCTAGATTAATTTAACTATGTTTTTTGGGAAGGTACATTTTTAAGTTCCCTTTGAAGAATTCTATTTTAAGTGAACCTAAATTTTATGGGAACTTCCCTTTTTCTATGATCATTCCAAATATCACCCCCATAAAACATGTTAACATTGAATAGTTTTCAAAAAACCTCATTTATTTCATTAAAACACTTTTTAGTTCACTTATTGTTTTAAAATAAAACATTTTCCATTTTCCTCTTTAAAAGTTGCTTCTCTCATTTCAAAAAGTATCATCTAAGAGGTTATTTTTTATTACTACTTTTTCAAATTGTTTTAATATTAATTTTCTAAAGTGACTAACCATATTAAAGATATATGATTTTTTTTAATATAATTTTAATTTTATAAATAATTTTATTCCATCATATCCTTGAAATACATATGATATTTCCTTTGTTTATTCCTTAAGACAATATTGTGAAACTCACATTCTTCTCATTGGTTTTATCATGGTTATGATTTATTTATAGTTTCTTCTACCTTTTGTGGTTAAAATACTCTTATATATATTATTAAGGTGGTTATCCTTAGATGTGATGGCCAGCTCTATTATATCCCTTCAATGCATTGGGTAGTGTGAATGTCTCGAGAGATTCCATGTGTGGTGTGTTGATGGTTAGCCTTAGAACACTATATATGGTGCATGAGTGGTAAGACTAAGAGCCTTATGTATGGTGTTGGGGTGGTTATCATAATAAATATACATATGGTACATTGGTAGTTATCCTAAGAACACTATGTAGTGATGGAGGTTAACTAGAGCATACCATGATTGTTATTTCGGCTAGGCAACATTTTTCTATCCTAGAGGCTATCCTTGAAATATTCTTATAATTTCATTATTTATTATGTTGAAACATTATTATGATTACATTATCTTATTATTTAATTTATTTGTGTTATATTTTCATTCTTATGATAATTCTCTTTATGATAGCATGTTATTCATCTTGAATCTTATGTTATGATTTATTGTAATGTTTATTCCCTTACTCGGATTTCTAGATCACCATTTTCCTTATGTATTTTACCTATGCAATACTATGTATTTTTAAAATATCAATTAATGTTAGGATCTACATCTGTAGTTTTAAATTAATTTGTTGTTTTTACATTTAAGATGGTGTATTTATGTATCTAATATTGTAATGGTACTATAAATCTATATCCTTGGATTTTATTATTAGGAAAGTATGTTATAAATCATAAAAAAAGTGTGTTTCCCTTATAATTATCTCCCTACTAGTATGATATATGGTGATATCTGGGATAGGTTTTATTCCACATGATGAGGTGATATCTATGATGGTCATTTATCCCCTTAATAAGTATAATATATGGATATATTCAGTATGGGAATTATTCTCCCCGATGAGGTGATATCTAGGGTGGGTACTTATCCTACCAACCAGATGATATTTTGGGTGGGAATTATTCCCCCTTATGATGTTATATCTTGGGTGGGCACTTACCCTCCCCCCCCCCCCACTAAGTATGATATATGGTTATATCTAGGGTGGGTTATTATGACCCCAATGAGGTGGTATTCATGGAAACCACTTATGTCCTCAATGATATATAATTATATGAGATATTATTGATTATTACATTTGGTGGATTACAGGGTGGGTTCTTCCACCATAAGGATTTGAGGGCAATGTATGATTATATCTGAGGTGGGTGATTATCCCCCCAAGGAATAATAATGGAATATAATGGTATATGATTGGTAACTATTTTGACCCCTGGTATGGATATATGATATGATTAGATATATCTTGACACTAAATGAAGCAGGTGTGGTCATGATTGGGTGACTGGGATAATACCTATGGATCTGAAAGGTATTATTTTTGTAGTTTTTTTTATTAAATTATATTAATCATATCACCTTATACATGCACTATATATACTAGTAATGTTAAGGACATCATTGGTGGTGGACTAATGATATATACTCACACACTACTCAGGTGGCCTTGAAACATTGGTACCCGAATAGGCCACATGATTATTGTAACAAGCGATGTAGTGACCCAGTGTCGTATGGTAGAGCTAGATAGCTTTTATGTTGTTAGAAGATGGGACTCAGTTAGAACTTAGGACTAGGTGGTGGTGGTTTTAGTTTTTTTTAATTTTTTTTGAATTGTATATGAACTACTCCCATGAGATTTTGTTGATATGTGTATGACTTTTGTAACATTTGGATAGTTTAATCTGTTATAGTATGATGCATGTTATTTATTTTTGTTTGGATTTAGATACGGTGTTTATTATATTTTATTTGATATTTTAATGAATAGTTTAATGTTATTTCCATTTTACATTATACTCTGATATGAGAGTATAGTCTCCCCATGTTATCACTCTATACTATTAATTCTAGTCAATAACCTCTAGAATATGTTGAGGCATGCTTGATTTCATATGGAAACCCAATCCAGTTATTATAGACTGAGCTTACCTATGGAATTGAAAAATGGCATCAGAGATTTTTTTTTTCATATATTACTATTTGATATATTTTATAAAGGATATTAAACTAGTAATAACTTGGTATATATTCATTTTTGTGTTCCTAAATAACATATATATGAGTTTAAGTATAAGATTATAGGGAGTTGGGATTGCTATTTTTTCTTTTTGATATTATATTTGGCTTGATTACTAATGATTACAACGGTTTGAATTTACTAACTTGTTGGTTTTCTCTTGGACCAAGGAATAAATAGGTATGTTTTTATGTATTAAATTAGTCTTGTTGGTTCAAGTGACTTGTACATGTTTATTCTAGATTGTGATACTAGTTTTTGAAATGAAAGAAATGGTTTATCATTATTTAATGTTTCAACAACCACTTATTTTGTGTTTTCTCAAATAATTTATTGGTGGAATTATACTTAATCTAACCATATTGTTGTACTTTTACTAATATATATCAACATAGGGTGATGTTGTTATATGTACAAAGATGAGATTTTGGTCCTCTAGGGGTAGTCTAGTATTCATATTCCTAGTTATAATTAAAATATTAGAGGGGTTAGTTGTCTGGATTATGATATTTTAGATATATTTTTTTGAATGGGAATTGTATCTTGTGTATATTGGCCTATGAGTTTCCTTATGATATTCTATATGGGAGCGCATATGTTTCTCCACGATTTGTGAACTATGTGGGATGTAATCTAGTTATTAGGTGGGGGCCTAATGATGATGAGATATGGATGAGGATATTCGTGAGCCCGGGATTGTGAGTTCATTTAAATGGATAAATCATGGGTAGACACTTTTGTTTGAGATTTATACATGGAATATTATATTGAATTTATAATATATTCATGTAGTTAATTACTTGGTAATCGTGTTTGTAGAAAAAGAATAAAGGATAATTTGTGTGTGGGATAAGTTTGACATGTACAGGAGACATGGTCCACTATTTGGATAGGAGCATGATCCTAGGAATAAATTAACATGAATAAGAAGTAACAATTTGAATGGTATAAAAGGGTATTACCTAGGTGTATTCTTACATTTCATTGCTTTTTTCGTAATAGGAGATGTTGATCATTATTGTGAGATTGTATAGATGGATTCTCCCTATCCTTAAGTCAACAAAGTGATTTTTTCTTTAACCAATGTGGTGGGTGAATTTTTTTGGCCTATTATTAACCTAAGGATAGCGATATTAATGTATTATTTGGAATTATTAGCCTTGGAGGACATATTTTACATTTCAAGTATGGGTTTTTAGAAATATTTGAGGATATAGAGATTGAGTTGCTTAGGTCACATGACCTTTGGGGTGAGTTCGTAGTGACAGATGACAATGCATGGTGATTTATTTTGGTGCCTTTTAAGTGTGTAAATTTTTAATATTAGGGATTTTTTCATCCCATGAGAGTCATATTAGTTTTTGGAAATTGAGTTGTTCTAATATGCAATTACAAGGTTTGGTATTCCTTAATTTCCTGACTACAAGTAGATAGGCCATCAGTTATTGATTGGTTTAGTGTATGATCAAACATATATTGTGATTAGATATTATATCATAGTGTAAAGGTGTGATACACATTTTTGTGACTGATAAATAGAAAAGGTTTCTTACCCATGATGTTATTATATGTATTGATTAGATAAGATATTGATCTATGGGTTTTTTAAGTGGGTTTGACCAGTGGATTTGCAAATTCAGGATATGACCAATGTGTGAGGCAAGATATATATAGTGTGAGGGTGGAATGATGGAGGGGTCATGGGATTGTGGATATTCTAAGATTATTATCTCATTTTAGGAATGAAATGTAGTCTTCATGGAAATTTAAATTTTTTTACAACATCTTTGGATCTTGTGAAATGTCAAGGGGAAAAGTGTCTTATAATGATGGTAAAGGAATTATAAGAGTTCTTTAATTATAGTGAGTTTGGAATCAGTTTGATTGTGAGATATTAGTGGGCCTAGGTTATGCCTATAACGAGATGGAATATGAGAGTCACATGGAATTGATAAAGGTCATAGACCTTGAGTAAGATCCATTGGGACATGGTGTATATATACATATTTTTAATAGTATTATATAGAAGTGTTGTTGGGAATAGTGATATCATTGGATCCTAGAGCAGGGATTAGGATATAGACCTATTTGAAAATTGTAACTGGGGATTGTGGGTGTCAGCATTCAGATAATGGTGTGCATCAATCATGATTATTTTTTTACCATTAATAAGTAAATTCCTTTGTTAGGTAGCACACCATAATTTATCTAAGAATGTGGTACTCATTTCGAACAGCTTTTTATTAATTTTGGGAGTGGTGTGTTATTGGATCCAACCTAGAGGTGGTTATGATCTTGTGAAAGCACTTGTATGTAAGTGGAAAGGTTATATATGGTATAAAATAAATACCATATGTGGTATTGATCAATGTGGATTAATAAGGGTTATTAAATTTGATTTTTGATGGATAAGATTTTCAAAATATGTACTAGTGGAGAGACCTTATTTTTGGGATGTTGGTTCTCACAAAAAATAATTTGACATATAGAATGAGGTGATGAATTATTTTCTAGGTATAGCCCTGGGAGTGATACAAAGGGTTATGATTCAAATGATCAGAGGATGCTTGGGTGTAATTCAATTTGAGTGATGGTCTAATATAGGCCAGTGATGTTAATCATTTTTTAATGACATTTTTTTGTTTGATAATTCAAAAATTCCATTGAGAGAGGGGTGAGATCATTGAGTTGATAGAATTAATTATTTACATAATTCATGGTCCAGGGGTATTTTAGGAATGTTCAATTTGGTAGGGTGCTAGCTAGGGAGTTTATGCATATATGAGAATGATGGCCCAGTGAGAGACAAAACATGTCATTGTGGGAATGACTGGTTTTTTTGAAGGGCCTAGGAAAGTTATTTTGGATATAGTTTCAATGAAATTATTATTAGTATAATATATATAACTTAAACCATGAAGCAAGACTCTGTGATAGGTATGGTTCATAGAGTATGTATAAGGTGACTTCTTGGGGATGAGTAGCATTTTTTAGGGAGATTTTCATGAATCATGTTGTTATGGGTTGGTAAGTTAGGGGAAATTTGATTTTTTGGTCCCAAAGCAAGGTAAATTTTGATAATTTGTATTCAAATTAGGATTATGAGGGTTGTAACATCAATAAATTTCATTTTGGATGTGTTTAATGGATCAAGAGGTTTCTTCGGTGATTGGGTGAGCATTGGTATCAGTTAACAATGATTATTATGAAGGTTTATATTATAGGTAGCTCATCTTACTTTGATAGGTGAGTCTCATACCATAATTATGGATGGACTATGGAACTTTACATTTCACTATAGATAGGTTATACCATGATGGGTGTCTTCATGATTTTAAACCATCATATAATTAGAAGATCTATTTACATACTCATGTAGTGTCATGGTGTGCTGGGTGTTTTATGTCATTAAATTTCTAAGGAAATAAATGAGTTGTACCATGATGGATTAGGATCATATAGTGAAACTTTTTCATGTGATTAAAAAAAATTGGATTTGGGATGTATTACACCACAATAGTAGTGAATTTCACTATAGAGAGGGGTTGTGTCAGATGAGAAATATTAGTGTGGGCCTTAGGTCACATTGTAGATAAGCGGAACCATGACATGAAATGTGCAATATAAAAATTAATTATAAGGTTGTTATATGACCACTATATGCTCATTAGAACCTCAACATGGTCGGTTACACATAGTAATTTCTAGGATTTTTGTGATATTAAGTCTAATGTATATGTAATTATGATAATATTACATGGGGAAAAGACTAGTCTTGTTGTGACATAGGGGATACATCATAAATCCTAGAAAAGAACAAAATAACTGAAAGGGGTCACAACATGAAGCCAGGATGAGAAGGCACTTCATTCCATAAAGTATGACAAGTAGGGGATGTCCCACCATGAAAGAGGTGGTTGGAACCATGTTGATTACTATATGGGACTAATCTATACAATATTTATTCTAGTCCTTTGTAAGAATGATTACATTACCACATCAGATTATAAATTTTATTGATTGGTGGATGGTCACACTATGACATCTGGGGTCATTATGTTAAGAGGTTCATAGTGAGATGTGATGCATTGTGAGGGATGACTAGTGCGGAAGAACTATTATATGAGAATGTGGGCCACACCATGAGGGCCTTGTTCATGGGAGTTTTTGTTTTACCATGAGGTAGGGAACCACACCACAACCCAATGTTCCATATTATATGGTATGATTTGTTGAGGAATCATGTTGTGAGAAATATAGGTAACTCCATGCAATTAATTTTCCTAATATCTAATCTAAGTATATGATTTTTATTTAGTATTTTAAAATTTAACACCCCTTTATGGGTTTTCATTCTTCCCTTATATGAATAGGGGGATTCGAAGCTCATATTACACATTTTCTCCCATTGAATCTCATATTCCACATCTTCATGGATTATCTATGTTTTCTCCATGGATTAAATTAAGTTTATCACATTCTCCTCCCTCTCATCATTATTCCTTATTTTCTCGTTAATTTCAAATGTGAGGTTTTTTTTGTAACTAATCCATTTTGGTGTGGTGGAATCATCTTAACATGATGGATATTTTTCTCATCTTGGCAAGGGGGATTCTGGGAAAACATATGCACTATTTTTTGTGTTGTTTAATTGAAGTTAATGATTTCCCAATTTTTTTGGGTTTTTCATCAATTTGAAATTTAAGTTATTGAAGAATCATCATCATGTGTTATGGATTTTTTTGTATATGGTCTTGAGGGTGTGTCGGGAGTGATCATTACTCTATTTCTTGAGGTTCAACATTGTTACAATATTTGGTGACTAATTATTTTATTATTTCGTAGATATGAATTATGTAATTAATATTTGTTTAACATGTAAATTATTAATAAATTTTTATTAATTAATTACAATTTTATTGATGGATTTAGTCCCTCATGTTGATGGGTGATGTCTAGCTCTGGTTGGATGAGATTACATGAAATTGGTTGAGCTTTACATAATGGTAATAACTTTAGTTTGAGGTTGATTGTCATTAAAAGTCTCCCTATGTTTTATGAATTATGTTATGTGTAATTCGATATGTGGTCTCTCCATATGTGTGTGATCATCCATGAATCATAATATAATTATTCTTCATTATTTATTATGAGCATCATGGACGTATCTTAGGTTATGATGGACCCTTGAACACTAAGCATGATGTCTCAATGAATGATGGTCGTAGTATTTACCATAAAAATTTGTTATATGATATTTGAATCCTTGAGGGTTATGAAATCAAGAAAATATTATAATAGACCTTGAAATAGGTTCCCTTAGCCCTCTTAATATAGGGGAAGTGAAATATTTAGAATAGTTGTCCTAGGGTTAATTCATATAGAATATTATGATACTTTATATCCTCTTAGATAGTTGAATTATGTGAGGAGTGAGTGTTCCTCCTCCAGTATCATGTGTGTGTACTTGAGTGAGGATACCATGGAAAAGATTTATTTATTGTTTTTTCATGTGAGGAATAATCACGGTTACCTTGCAAGTGAGATGGATGTTATTCCATTCCATTGTGTTTGGTTTATTTGAATATGTATGTATGTACAATTAGGTTAGAATGATAGCATTGAAACATTGTGTAAATTGATTCCCTTTTATTAATAGTATTTGAACATAGAGTTTGAGGATGAGGTAAAGGAACCTATGTGGGTTGTTTATACCATGATATGTCCCATGTTCCATAGTTGGTACACTAGTTTAATAATGATTTTATAAAGTATGAGAATGTAGATGGGTTAACTCATCTATATCCTAGTATGAGTATGGTTATGGGAATAGGTTGTGTTCTTGAGAGGCCAAACTAGTTGGTGAGATATCATATATGGTGGGATACAACGAGACCATAGTCCTCCCAAATTATATATAATGGTATAAAAGTGAGCCACTATCTCCCATGATGTTATATGATGGTATACTGGGTGAGATACTTATCCCTCGATGATTATAATATTTTTTGATATCTAAGTTGGGTGATATCCCCTTTAACGAGGAGATATCGTGGGTGGGAACTTATCCCATTCATGATTTGGATATAGGGTGATATCTAGGGAATGTTCTATTCCCCATGATGAGGTGATATCTGGGGTGGGTGCTTATCCCCTGATGAGTATGAAATATCATGTTATCTAGGGTGGGTGATATTACCCTTGAGGATGTGATATCTTGGGTGAGTTCTTATCCCCAATGATTGTGATATATGGTGATATGTGGGGTGGGTGTTATTCCCCTGAATGAGGTGATATCCAAGGTGGTTGATTATCTCCATGATGAGTATGATATATGGTGATATCTATGCTGGTTGATATTTTCCCCAATGCGGTGATATCTAGGGTGGGATCTTATCCCCAATGAGTATGATATATGATTGAAGTACCTAGTGGTCGTATAGAGATAGTAGGGTGGTGGATTAGTGTACCCAACTATTTCCAAGATTCACTTTCAATTAATTTTCCCCTATTATTCTAAAACTAATACTTTAGTTAAGAGGTGTGGATATATTGATATTCTCTCAACCACTCACTTTTACATGAAATAAAAAATTAGAAATGAACAATAACATAATATTTTTACAAGTTTTAACAAGGAATACTTCTTTCCATGTTTGAATCTTATTTTAAGACATATATTTTATTATCACTATAATTTATATTGATCAAAAGTTTAGTTCAAGTGACACATAATGGTTTCGATGGTATTATCCAAAACTCTAAGGAAATTATTATCTACTTCCCCTTAATGAATGAAGTTACTTATACTAGAACCATTAACTCATTAGAAAATTATTTGAAATCCTAAATAGATCCCCTTTTTTCATTAGATGAATCATCATAAACTATAATGATATTTTTTTTCTTTATTGAAAAGATATTTGACTTAAAAAAAACATAGCGAAAAATGAATTCATTCTAGTTCTATTTTATCTCCTTAAAATCACTGTGTATTTTGATCAAAGTGGATTCTTCCTTTTGAAAGGGTATTTAGACAAAAGTTATTAGTAATAGTGGTGTTAATCCATAATCTTTCTCAACCTCCTTTTATTATAGGAGGACATCATAGAAATACTATTCTTTGACTTCGATTTACAAAATCATTACCTTTTAATCAACATTGACTTCTCCTATTAATTTATTTTATTGACATAATTTTTATTTCTTCTTGGCTGTACACTTGTCAAAGGATCTATAAATTTATTCTCGATATTCTAATATATAATATATTAATGGATTCCATGAATAATATTTCCTTATTTTAAAACAATTAAACTTCATTATCTTTAAAAATTATCTTTCCACTTATTTTAACATTCCCAAAAACTGAGTCAAGTAGATATTCCTTAAGACACATACATCTCTATCTTCATGTTATATAAAAATATGAAAAAATATTTCTAGTTTTTTTGTCTCTAAATACATTATATTATTTCATCTAAAAATGTATAACATTTAAGGAATTATACTTTTTAGCATAAACCATTTCATCATGATGCATCATCAACTTGGATCACATTATTATGATAATTATTCCCCATAATCGCATCTCACATGCAATGTCTGATATTACTTTAAGAATCTTATATCTTCTTTAAAAATAACCTTATATTTTTAGAAGTTCCATATTATCTATAAATATTCATGAATCTCTGAACTTATGATAACATAAAAAACATCTTATTTTGAATAAATTACACACATTATGGCCTTCACTATGATACTCCACTTCTATAAAGACAAAAACACATCATATTACAAACAACTAGAGATTTGTGTATCTTCCGAGGATGTTCATAGAATTTACATCATTAAAAATCATAATGGATTCATGATTAAATATGTGAATGTGATCTTAAATTGGTATATATACTCATGGCATGACCAGAGAAGGCACAAAATGAGCTTCATGTTAGTCCTGAGTGGTTTAGGTAGAGGATGAAAACATATATCATTATTAAATACATTGCATGAACCTCTATTTTAAAAAATAGTAGTGATCTCATAAACATGTTTCCCACATTGAAACTTGATTTAGTATCTCAATAGTTATTAATCTCCCTCACTCTCTAAACCTACCCGATGGGTCCCTTAGGGATAAAAACTCCAATAAGACACCACCCCAATTCACATGGTGTTCCCTCCATTACCGTGCGGACCTATGTAGCTTATTTTCTCCACTATATCCACTATTATTTGGAACCAACGTTGGATCTTAGTCATAATTTCCTATGATGGATTGTTGCTCAGATTCATTTCTATCTTTGTCTGAGGGAAACATTTTTATAAAAAAATCATATAATGTTTTGAAAACTCATCTGAAAATTCATCCATTTAATAAGACATAGTTCAAGTCTAATGAAATCAATAATCACTCATATGACACCAATTAGGATAAATCATACATCAAGTATCAATAAACTCTTACTAAGTTCATATACTCCAAAAAATCATAAAAAGATCACAATTTATTCAAGAAAACTCGTACACAGATACTTCAACCTTTTCCAAATATTACATCTCGTAGTAAAGATTGACTCTTATGAAGTTTATAAGAGTTAATATTACTTATAAAACTATAATTACTTCTCTAAAAACTCTTATTACACAAAACCTATTTCAATATAAAATTTACACATATATATGATTTGGACACAAATTAACCCTCATCAAATAAGTTTTTCCTTTAATAGATCGAATAATTTTACATATAATATTTTATTCTTTTTAATATTATCAAACATAAGGATGAAAAATTATAGACTCCAAAACACCTTTGTTATGTATGTGATGGAACTACCTTTCATAACTGGTAAGTCTAAAGGTAAATCATCAAGACTCAAATAATATTCAAAACACATATTCATGACTTTATTGGGAACTCCAACTCCCTTCCAATCTATTCATATTCTACATGTATTGAAATCATCATTATCCTCAAGGAAACCATCATTATTGATAAAAAATATAACCATTGACATGGGATCATTATTGGTGATATCTAGGGTGGGTGTTTATCCCCCCAATGATGTTGTATCCAAGGAGGGTTCTAATAGACCTAATAATATATGATGATTGTAGATATTATTTATGATGATATGTCGTTCTTTATAGGGTGGAATATTTTACCTTGAGTATTTATTAATAATGGAAGATGATAACAAAGGTGGGTACTAATACATTTGATAAATGATGATGACGTATGATTATATATGGGAATGAACTATTTCAACCCTTAGTAAGGTTATGTGACATGCTCAGAGATTTCATAAAACTCTTAAAAGTATGTATAATCACTCTGGGGTCACTAGGATAACACCTATGGATAAGATTATTATTATGTTTTCATTTATTTATTTTATTATTATGATCATACAAATTGTACAAAAACCACATTTACTGGTTATGTTAGGGAGACCATTGTAGATGGCCTGCTAGGTCATACTCACACCCTAATCGAGTATCCCTAACATATTAGTCCCTAAGCATACCTCATGATTATAGACATATGTAGGTCATAGGATCAGTGTTTGATAGTTGAGTTGGATAGGATTATTTTCGGTTTTTTGGGTTGAATTATTCATAACTTTATAAGTGATATCTTGTTGATTTATTCCTGACTCATGTGACATTTAGATAGTTCAATCTGTTATAACATGACATATGTTATTTTTTTGGTTGAATTTATTTGTGATGTTTTTTTATTTTATTGGGTACTATGATGACTAGTTTCATGTTGTTTCCAAAATTGTTTTTCAATGATATGAGGATACAGTCTTCACATAATATCACCGTACACCCTCACTACTAGCTGGAATCCTTTAGCGTACAGGGAGGTGTACCAATGTCTATATGGTGAACACATATTATTACTATAGAGTGAGATGAGTTAGGGAATTACATTTTTAATACTCAGATATTTTTATAAATTATTTCTCTTTCAATAAATTTTATTTCTTCAATATCTCGCATTTCATGCATCACCGAGTTTAAAAAAATTATTATATACTAATAAAATGTTATTATTTTAAATTGATTGTTATAACATTTCCATTTAATTAAAGGGTATGTATAAGAATAAACACATTATGAAATTAATGAATTTTATATTCAATACAAAATTATTTATTAATTATTATAAAATAAACACTTAATTTTTAGTAATGTAATTTTATTTCTCAAAAAAAATTCTTCAAAACATGATTTTATTACTTTCTATTAGAAAAAAAATATAACTATTTTTGAAAAAGTTTAGGAAATTTATTTGAAAAAATAAAATTCTTTTTTTGATTCAACATGTAAAGATTAACATTCTATTATTTTTTTAGAATTTTCTAAAAAGTAATAATTTTTATTAAATAGTGGAAAATATTGGTTTTTTATTGAAAACTATATTTTATTTTAAAGAATTTAACAAGAGAAATTGTATTTTGTATTAGTTATAAAATTTAATTATTTTCATTTAATCTAATTTATTTCATTGAATGGAATTTTATACTTGAATTTAATATAAAAACATTTTATACTTAAAAGGTACTTTTTTAGAAAAACAAATCGTTGCATTTTGTAGGATTAATTTTAAGTTAAATTATGAAACTTTTGTATTTTGAATATTGAATTTTTTTTACCACATTTGGATTTATAAGGTTCAAATTTAATTAATAGTTCTCTTTTATTTTTAGAAAATATGAATAATGACCTTGGTAATTTGTTTTGTTATGGTAATGTGTGAATTGGATAATTTAGGTTAAAAATAAAATTACAAGGACTATAAAATTACCACCACTCTTCCCATATTTCATTGGATGAGTAATTTTCACTTATAATCATTTAAGTTTTAGTTATATGACCATTTACGTCCATTCAAATGAGATTATGATGTTTATATTATTTTATTTAATGAAATTTGAAATATAACAAATTCATGTTTTTAATATCTATAAAATTCTTAATGTGGTGTCATCCATAAAATATTTTTGAATATAAATATTGTTTTAAAATTTAAAATAATTATCTACATCATGGTAATTTTTTTATTTTTATGAAATATATAATTACGTTAAATATTTACACAATGATGATTCATAAATTATTCAGTTAATGGAAAAATAAAATAAATGATATTAAAAATATTAAAATAAATATAATTTGAGATAAATAATGTCATCCATGAATTTTATAGTTTTATTGGAAAAATTATGTCATTATTAAAATATTTTTTTTCTATTTTATATTATTTTATTGATTTCATTAAAGTTAAAGTAATTAATAGTGTCAAAATTCACATTAATGATAAGTCATGAATATAATATTTTATTAAAATACATAAAAATTCATAAAAATATTAAATAATCTAAAAAACGTTAATATATGGTCTATAATGTGAGCCCATGTGAACTTATAGTCCATTTGGAAGAATTTGGCTCTAGAGTAGATTATATTTTAATATTTTGAAAATTTACAAAAGTGAACCTCACCACATTTATAAAAGGGCGCCACTTAATTTACTTATTTAAACCACTTTGATCACTATATATCAAAAAATTGAATTCACTTACCTTAAAAACTTCCTCATCCATGTTCTGAATGTCACAAATCAACATGATGGGGCTCAAGCTGCAACTCCCCAAGACCACCTCCAATAGGCCAGGGGCTGGCGACTAGCACCGAGAAGACATATCACAAACAGGGGTATCATTACCTATATACCTTCACGTACACATCTCAAAGCTCAAAAAATTCTGAAATATAAAAACCAAAGGCAACCAATTCATGCATACATCTATATCCCACAACTAGAGTAAAACAAAAGTACTGAAAGTGAAAGAGGGGAAAAACAACACCCACTAAAGAAAACTATAAAAGCAACCAAATTTCTCAAAAGGAGGGGATCACTGTCAATTGTAACTGCTATAAATATCCTCATCCAAGCTCTGGTAAAGACCTCATTATGTCTAGCTCACTAAGATTCACCTTCCTCGGGTCCTCTGTGGACTCCGTCGAAAGTCATGGGGTATTTACAAGACACAAAATATGTGTGGGAAAATTTCAGGTAGTTTTGAGTATAAGAATACTCAGTAGGAACCCCAAAAACACCTAGAAAAATGGAGCAACTGAAAGGCAGCATTCTTCTTGACCTAGCCAAAGGGAAACCCAATTAAGATAGAAACTTCATCTCGAACCATCCTTGGCTTTACATGACAAGTCATCTTGGTCTATAAGTGGTGTAAATTCCGACATGTGACAATACCACAATTACTCCTAGAAATCACCTAGATATACTTATCCCAAACACTAAGTCTCATGAGGTTGAAACCTCATCAAAAACAAAATAATTCTCTTCGTAGGATATAACCCAAAAAATAAAACTAGTATAATACACTCCCTGAGCTCAGCCATCCTATATTGTACCATCCTAGAGATGCACTCCATTGAGAACAACTCTACCATTACTAATGGTTTGTCCGAGAGAACATTCTCCATTGGGAACAACTTAATAGGTCTAACTATAGTGCCCAGTTGGAGAGGTCCTGTCATCATTACCACACGGCCAGTGCAAGCTATAGAGACCCAAGTGAAGAGGCTCGAACCTCACCAATTCACACAGTTGAGGGAGCACTACTCCAGACTATACACCCCATGCATCCTCTCTAATAAGAGAGAGTGAAGGGACTCACACATCACCACTTCCCTGTAGTCAAGTGTGTATTACTCCTAACTAACCTGTGAAACCTCTGTCACTCCTATAAGGAGTGGTTCAAACCTTAGTCTTTCAAGGGATAACTAACCCCTATCTAGGTATCATTCATATCAAGTGAAGGTTTCAGATCCTTGTATTTATATCTCATAGTCTAGGGATCTCTAACTCTAATGGAGGACCTGCTCCCCACTACTACTTGGAGACAGGGGATTACTACTCCATAAGTGGGGACATGCGCCTTGGTCCAATAGGAGAGTACTACCCATGAAGGATCTTCACCCTGATACGAAAGGGTATTACCACTTTTTATATTGAGGAATCACACCTTAACCTGGTAGGGGAGTACCACTCAGTGGCCATAGGACCCACATCCTGGTAGGATAGGGGAGTACCAAATATCCAAGATCATTCACTATGGGGGAACCATGCTCTGACATGACAAGGGGAGTACTGAACCCAGGTTAGAGGACCTGCTCCCTAACATGGTATGGGGTTACTGAATCTGTCAGAACACATGTATATAAGACCCATGACTTGATCCAATAGGGGAGTACCATCTCCTAAAAAATAGGACCTTCTCCCTAACATGGAAGGGGAGTACATAACCTACCTATATGTCTTATATGGAGGACTCATGCCCTAGTCCAATAGGGGAGTATTATCCATCTTCATGAATGTCTTGGGGAAACCCACACCCAAACCCATTACTATAGTAACATCCTCGGAGGAAACTACCAAAGGTAAAGAACCCACACCCAGGATGTGGGGAGTCTCGTCTCTACCTAAGAAAAGAGGTAAAGAAAACACATGACATATTCCATCAAATGAGTAAGAGTCCTTGCGTCTCTCTATACGAACCACACTGATATCCAACATCAGTTCAGTACCGCTCTACATCTAGCTTTCTTTATTCAAACCACCTCATATCTCATAATCCATAACAGAGGCCACTATCATGTTCTATATAGAAAACCTTTTAGGATGGACTACTCAAAAGCCTAAATCTGAGTCACAGAGAAGAAGATATGAAAGGTGGAAGATCCTCAAAGGATCTCTTAGTAGTACATGGCATGCACCGGGGAACACATGGTGTGTGATCCCTCCCGAGAACCTACCTGTGTATTTGGTTCACATGGGTTCCAACCCTTGTAGGCGTACACATTGTGTAGAGAAAGTTCACCTCATATCCCTCATCTCTCATCCACTGGCTATGTTCTTCTTCTACACTGACAAACCAACCAAGTCCCTCACATGTTGTGTATCCCATACTACACAACATGTTCAGATAAATAGCCATTGGACCATGTAGTCTACCCATTTTTGTGTAACAGACAAAATTTTCATGTATCTTGGCCATGTATTAGTACACAACCATGTATTTTCACATATCTATCCCAATCCATGTCCCATGGTCACACAATTTAGGGCACTACATGACATGTAAACCTTATACATGGAATGTTGTCGCAATTTTTCATCTTCCTTGAATAGGAATAGCTACATGACATGTGTCACTGAACTAACTACACACTGTGTAAATGTTGATTCCAGACAAGAATCACCTGCAAAATCACCCGATTCACCCCGATTGAACCCAAAACCCATACATATACCTAGAAGAGATCAACAAAAATTGAAATTGGGATCTAAAACCTTAGAATACTGGAAAAAAGGAATTATAACCAAAAATAAAATCCACATACCTCATTGGTGAAACTCCAAATCTTTGGATCAAGAATGATTCTAAGATCATTCTTTTTCTCGATCTTATGACGATCTACTTCAAAAACAGAGATCAACGACACCTAATTGTGTGGATTCGGTATTGGATTCATCATCATCAAATAGTGGAGATGAGGAGAGGAGTAGATATGGCCTCCTTAGGTTGTGCGCTCCAACATGAGGGGCGGGGGTGAGGGTATTAGGTTTAATAAAAATAATCCTATTAATTCCCCTTTAATGCCACATCACCCAAAATGGCCCCTGATCCAAATTCCTAGAGAAAATTACCTTAGGTAGAGCCTAAGGTAAAAAAGTTGTTCTAGACTCAACTGAGGTCTCATAAATTTGATATGAGACTTCTAATAGGAGTTATTTAAGATTTAATAAAAAATACACCAGTGAAAAAATATATATTTAATGTTTTTAATATCGCTACACTGAGGCTCTGTGGGCCCTGACTTCCCATGCCGACTCAACGTCTAGCTTTAGAAATATTTTACAAAATATTAAAAAGTATTTTATATCATGACCCAAGTCATTATATTCTCCCAGCCATAGGTATTTTCCCCTATGAAAAGAGAAATACTAAGTATAAGGGAATAAAATGATCTCCCCACTGGACTCCACGCCAGTGATCTCCACAAGGGTTTCTATTATGATTACAAGAATAAACATAGAGGAACCACCAAAACCAAACTTCTTATATGTACAAATTTTACTAGTCCTACTTTGATAAAAAAATGGAAACATGTTTCCTTATCTATAACAAGGGGAAAACACCAAACACCATAGTCCATCTACAATTATGGGGTCTAGCAATACACCACCTCTCTAACCTGACGCAGTTACTAACGGAACCCTATAGTTCCCATCCTCCCCTGGATGGACTATACAACAACCCCCTCAAGAGCCTTGTGTTCAAGTTTGACGAAGAACATGAAAGGTTATTCCCAAACAAAACAGAGATTCCCAATATTAAACAATGGGTCTTACTAGGTCCCTTGTCTACAAACATCTAGGTGTAACACATCTCACCAAAACAGAAAGACTACCACACACCCTAGTGGAATCTAAGATGGGTATGGATAGTAGGAAACCAATCCATACTATGAAAACATTTCAAGGTCCAACTCTACCACTACAGAATGATTATAAGAAAGGATCTCCTACTTCTAGGGGTACCAAGCTAATGGGGGTCGAGAAAGAAAAACTCTACTACAAGAACCAGGACCTGCTCTGACACTTCATCGCATAGCCTCAACATGAACATGAAAGTATAAGGAACTCATTCACCACACCTAAATATTTCCCTCTTTGGGAGGTGCTAACTCTCCCACATTATTCTGATCATGTCACAAAAACATGTCTCATTGGGGAAGTTATCCCCCTTCTTCATGAGTTTGAATCTACATCAAACTGAACCACATCCTCCTCAAGTGTGTCGCATATAAATATGACACCAAAAACAGGATGATACTCATGAAAATCAAAGGGATACTCAAACACGCATTGGGTATTACTGTTCCTTCTATCATAAATACAAACAAAAGGTTCTACTAACACCCCACATTACCCTGGTTAAACATTGAATATAATTGGAAAGAAAAAGAGTACCCATAACTCAGTATCTACTTTAGAAAGTAGAACAAACAAAAGGTGTTCCTCTATTCTTTCTCAACGCTTTCGGGTCAAAGTACTCTACGTTCTGCAGATTTCCTCACCTACATTCTCTAGCTCTCTGAGCCTGGCGTGGACCACCTAGGGGTGGTGGTGGAAACACCTCGAACTACTTACCACCTCAATCCTCTCTTCCAGCTCCTCCGCCTCATCCAACACCTCGTGGAACTCCTTACACCAAACATTGTCTTGGACAAGGAGGATCATCAGCTGAATCCCTCCTATCATCACGACGGGTCAGAGAATCTCTAGAGATATGTCCCTAGATGTTGCAAGCATATCATTGCATGTCTTGCAGTTGACAAGATCCCCGATGCTACTCCTACGCTATAGACCCACATGTCTATGTCTGGGTATGGGTATCCCTCCTTCATTGTGATCCTATTACATATTATCTACCTTCCCATGCAGACACCTCAATCATGTGACCACTGGTGCTGGTCACATCCACCTATTCCTCAGTTAAGAAACTCTCTACCACAAGTGCTTGCTCCAACACTCCAGTATAGGCGGGAATGCACATCAGAATGACATACACTCTAATATCCCAACTCAATCCCTACTCGAAGGTCCGTTCTCCAAAGAACAGATCCTAAACCATATCAAGGAGTATCATGACAAGACTGTGAACCTCACTGAAAACTTCACCACTATCATGCTACCCTAAAAAATTTGTAGAAGCTCATAGATACACATTCATTTTAACATGTCCATGTAAAAATTTTCCCTGAAGACTCACTTGAACTCCTCCCAAGTGAGAATCACCACATCATGAGTCTATATCACTAGACTCCACCATTGGCCATATGAAGCCTGCTTAAGGATAAATGCTAGGACCACCATCTAATAGAGAGATTTCCGCACAAAGAAAAAAAAGCACATGACTACCTCGAGCCATTCATCTACCACCTGGGGGTCTAGATCACCCCAGTACCTCATAGGTCACTACCTCTAGAACTCGTGTATCACACTCATCCTATATGCATCCACATCCTAAACTTTCGGTAACAATTGTTTCTCAATAGGTGGTGTCACCACTGGAAGACCACCCAAAGGTAACACCTCATAATCAGTTCTTTATACTGAAGCCTCATCAAGGGGAGAATCATCATCATGATCACGCAATAGAATCTTGTATGGCTACCTTCTTAGATGCATCCTAAAAGAGAATCAAGATGTATAATGTTCAAAGATTATATATAAGGAATTGAATCAAGAAGGATAAGAAAAAACAAACCCAATCCTATATGATGCATGAACCATTTATTTTTCTGTGGCTAGTATCTTAATGTACTATGCCAAACAATAGGTTATCAGAGTCCCGGTGAATGGATATGTCTCCTGCCACACCAACACTAGAACCTTTGGCTTGATAGCTAAACTCAAAACATCCTAGCACTTTCTCTATGCAACCCAAACCATGATCACAACACTATGGTCCCAATGGGGAACTAAAAAACTCTAATACCACTCTATCATGACCTGAACTGATGGGGCCTGGGCCTTAACTCACCAAGCCCGTCTCCAATAGGCCAAGGGATAATGACTAGTGGTGAGAGGTCATATCACTAACATGGGAGGCATTTCCTATGCATATATAGGCACACACACATCTTCAAGCTCAAAAAATTATGAAATTTAAAAACCAATGGAAACCAATGCATGCATACATCTATATCCCACAACTAGAGTACATCAGAAGTACTGAGAATGGAAAAGGGGCAATACAACGTCTACAAAATAAAATTGTAAAAGCATCCAACCTATATAGAATGAGTTGATCATAGTCAAATGAAACGGAAAAAAATATCCTCGTCCATGCTTTGGTAAACACCTAAGTCTATTTATATCACTAAGATCTTCATGCCTTGGATCCTATGTGGAATCCTCCAAAAGGAATGTGGTCTGCACAAGAAAAAAATCATGTGCGGGAAAATCCCATTCAGGGGTGAGTATAAGAATACTCCATAGGGTCCCCAAAAACAAAAAAAGAAAAAGGGATCAATACAAAGGTAACAATTCGCTCGACCTAGCCAGAGGGAAATCTAATTTAGAGAGAAACTACATATCAAACCATCATCATTTGTACATGAAAACTCAGCTCGGCCTATAAGGGGTGTCTCTCCCAACATGTAACAACACCACAAGGAATATGATAAATCACCTAAATATAGTTGTCTCAGATAGTAAGCCTCATGAGGTTCCATCCTCATAGCTAACATCAAAATTCTCTTTATAGACTCTGAGCCTAACATAAAAATAAAAGAACAAAGTCCATGAGATTATCCATCCTAGATGGAACCCTTCTGAGAGATGCACTACATCGAGAATAACATTACCATTACTAACGGTATGTCTGAGAGAACATGCTCCATCAGGAACATATTACTAGGTCTAACTCTAGTTCCCAACACCAAATGTCCTTTCATCGTTACCTCATGCCTAGATAATGATAATAAAACCCAAGTGAAGAGCCCCACCCCTCACCACCAAACACATTTTAGGGAGCATTCATCCAGACAATACACAACGTCCACCCTTTCTAACAAGAGAGAATAGGGGGACTCACACATTTCTAGTACCCCGTAGTTGAGGGGGTACTGCTCCTAACTAACCCACAAAACCTCTATCACTCTAGTAATAAGTGTCCCACACCTCAGTTTGTTGAGGAAGACCTAACCCTTATATAGGTATCATTCATATCAAGTGGATGTGATCACTCCTCGTAATTTTATCCCATAGTCTATGGAGCTCCAAATCCAATGGAGGACTCGCTCCCTCCTGCTAATTAGAGATAGTGGAGTACTACTTTATAAGTGATGACCCACACCCTAATCCAACATGGAATTACTAACAATGAATTACACATGCCTTAATATGACATGGGAGTACCGCTGCATAGATTGAGGACATGCAACCTAACCTAGTAGGGGAGTACCACTCAGTGGATAAAGGACCCACAACCTAGTAGGACAGGGGAGTACCAACTATTCCAACTCATTCACTATGGGGGACTCACTCACTAACATGATAGGGGAGTACCCACCCCAGGCTAGAAGACCCTCCCCCTGATACGGAAGGGGAGTACCAAATATTCTGGAACACACGTATGTAAAATTACACCCTGGTCCAACAGGGGAGTACCGACTCCTAGCATAGAGTACCCTCTCCCTAACATGGAAGGAAAGTACTAACCATACCTATATATATTACATGGAGGACCCAAAACCTGGTCTAATAGGAGAGTAATTTCCATATTCTCGAATGTCATGGGGAAACCCACCCGCTAACCCAACAGGGGAGTAACACCACCAAAGGAAACTACCCAAAGGTAACGAACCTACTCACACGGCGTGGAGAGTCTCGTATCTACCTAAGCATAGAGGTATGTAAAATAGACACCCTAGTACATCAAGGGAGAAACATTCCAAGTGTCTCTTTATACAAACCACACTGATATCCAACATTCATTCAATACCACTCTATAAGAATCTTACTCAATTATCACCACCTCACTTCTTTTAAGCTATAACAGAGGCCACCATTGCATTATAAATGGAAAACCACTCTATATAGACTACTCACAATCTTGAATCCGAGTCGCTGAGAAGAATATACAGAAGGTGGAAGATCACCGGAGGATCTTATAGTAGTACATGGTGTGCACCGTGGTACACATGACATGTGACCCAACCAAGCACCTACCTGTGTATCTGGTCCACATTGGTTCCAACCCATGTAGGGGTAAACAATGTGTAGAGGAGGTACACATCATGTCCCTCATATCTTGGTCCCTGGCTGTGTTCCTCTTGTACACGGACCAGCCGACCATGCCCCTCACATGTCGTGTATCCCATACTACATGGCGTGTTCAGATAAACGGCTACCTTCCCATGTAGTTTTCCCATGTCCATGTATTGGACCATGTGTGTGTGTACCTTGGTCGTGTGTTAGTACATGACCATATATTTTCACATGTACATCCCAAGCCATGTCCCATAGTTACATTGTTTAGGGAAATCCACAGTGTGTAACCCCTATACACAATATGTAGTCCCAATTATTCATCATTCCTAAACTGGAAGAGCTTCATGACGCGTGTCATTGAACTAAATTCCATGTAAAAGGTGATTCCAATCAAGAATCACCTTAAAAATTTCTTGATTCACCGCGATTCAACCCAAAACCCATATATATACCTAGAATAGATCAACAACATTTGCAATAGGTCTCTAGAACCTTAGAAAAAGAAAAAATTAAATATATCTACACCAAAACTAAAATATTCCTACCTCGTTGGTGAAATGTCATACCTTTGGATCCAGAATAATGCCTGGATCATCATGGTTCTCGATCTGATGATGGTTTACTTAAAAAATAAAGATCAATGAAACCTAGTTTCATGGATTCAATGTTTGTTTCATCATCATCAAAAGGAGGAGAGGAGGAGATGAGGAGATTTTTCCTCCCTTGGTTGTGATCTCCAACATGAGGGGAGGGGTGAGGGTATTATGTTTAATAAAATTAAATATATTAATCACTACTGAAAATGAAAGTTATACCAATGGTTGAAAACAGTTGGTATAGGCTGTAAAACTATTGGTATAAATTATACCAATGGTTTTACAAACTGTATCCAAGTAAGTCGTGACAATAGACATATACCAACGATTTCAAAGAAACCATTTGTATATGTGAGTAAATCTGTACTATACTAATGGTTTTATGTAAATTGTTGGTATAGAGATGAGATATCCCAACGGTTTATAACCATTGGGATAAACATTACCTAGACTTTTACCAATGGTTACTAAGAACCATTGGTAAAAGTCTCAACTATTCACACCTATACCAACAGTTTAAACCATTGGTAAAAGGTTTTTTCCAATGGTTCTAAGAGAAATAGAACCTATACCAACAGTTTAAAACCATTGGCATAGGCTTAGATGTACAATTCACATAGCAGCCTAATGCTCCGTGTGCTTCTATGTGAATTGTACATAAGGAAATTATATAATCAATTATGAATACAATAAGGATACATAATTTAATAATCAATTATGAATACAATACAATAATCAATTATGAATACAATACATTAAAAACTGAATACGTAATTATATGTGATATAGAATTAACAATACATAAAAAATTTCATTTTTTATAACACATACACGATTGAGTTCAGAAATTAGAAGCTAATAACTCAAAATAAGGAAATAAATAAATGAGTTTAACCAAACACAAATATAATGTCCCATGGTTTGGGGTGGGTGTATTTGAACATAGAGATGATGATAATGGGTGTGTATCAATGAGCTTGTGTGACTTAGGGAATATAGTTGTCCTTGGTGTATTAAATGTTATGTGTTTTAGAATAGGGGTAAGAGTTCCTCACATGAGAAGTGGATCATGGGAGGCTGGACCATGGATCGTTGTGCTAAATTATCAACACAATCCGAATACGTTTGGTCGGTTTTCTGAATGCTAGTTTTTTTACTTAAAATGATGTCCATTTTAAACAAAAGAGAGATAGTTAGAGTGATACCTCTCACATCGTGCCTCAAATTGAGGAATTTTTGACTCATACACATCACATATGACCCATGGATCGTTTTCCTAAAGTATCAACACAATATGAATGTGTTTGGTTGGTTTTCCGTATGCATGTTGTTGTTTTCACTTAAAATGTTGTCCATTTCAAATAAAAGTGAGACACTTTGAGGGGTATCGGCCACATAGGGCCTCAGATTGAGGATCATTTGACTCGTACATGTCATAAATGACCCATGGATGGTTGTGATAAAGTATCAACACAATCTGAATACGTTTGATCGATTTTCAGTATGTCAGTGGTTTTTACTTAAAATAGTATCCATTTTAAACAAAAGAGAGAAACTTAGAGTGATATCAGCCACACTGTGCCTCAGATTGAGGTGTGGTTGACTTTTACACATCAAAAATAACCCACAGATCATTTTCCTAATGTATCAACACAATCCGAATGTGTTTGGTCAGTTTTCTGTATGCTAGTTGTTGTTTTCATTTAAAATGTTGATCATTTCATATAAAGGTGAGACACTTTGAGTTATATCGGGCACACCGCACCTCATATTGAGGTAGGGTTGACTCATACATGTCAAAAATGGCCCATGGATCGTTTTCCTAAAGTATCAACAGAATCCGGATGCGTTTGGTCAGTTTTCCATATGCCAATTGTTGTTTTCATTTAAAATGTTGATCATTTAAAATAAAGTTGTGACACTTTGAGTGGTATCGGGAACATTTTGCCTCGGATTGAGGCGGATTTGACTCTTACACATCAAAAATGACTTATGGATCATTTTCCTAAAGTATCGACAGAATCCGAATACATTTGGTCAGTTTTCCGTATGCAAGTTGTTTTTACTTAAAATGATGTCCATTTTATACAAAAGAGAGACACATAGAGTGATAACGGCCACATCGTGCCTCATATTGAGGTGGGTTTGACTTTTACATGTCACATATGACTCATAGATTGTTTTCCTAAAGTATCAACACAATCAAAATGCATTTTGTCAGTTTTCCATATACCAGTTGTTGTTTTCACTAAAAATGATGTCCATTTTACACAAAAGAGAGACATTTTGAGTGGTACAGCCACACCATGCCTCGTATTGATGCGGGGTTGACTCGTACACATTAAAAATGTACCATGGATCTTTTTACTAAAGTATAAACACAATCTGAATGCGTTTGGTCAGTTTTCTGTATCCCAGTTGTTGTTTTCACTTAAAATGTTGTTCATTTAAAATAAGGGTGAGAAACTTTGAGTGGTACCGGCCACACCGCGCTTCAGATTTATGCGAGGTTGTCTAATACATGTCAAAAATGTCCCATGGAATGTTTTTCTAATATATCAACACAATACGAATACGTTTGGTCAGTTTTCCATATGTCAGTTTTTTTTACTTAAAACAGTGTCCATTTTAAACAAAAGAGACACACTTTGAGTGCTACTGGCCTCACCGTGCCTTGGAATGAGGCGGGGTTGACTCGTACACATCACAAATGACCCGTGGATCATTTTACTAATGTATCAACACAATCAGAATGTGTTTGGTCTATTTTCCGTATTCCAGTTGGTTTTTTCATTTAAAATGTTGATAATTTCAAATAAAGGTGAGACACTTTGTGTATTTTCGGGCACACCGCGCCTCAGATTGAGGCAGGTTTGAATCGTACATGTCAAAAATGACCCATGGATCATTTTCCTAAAGTATAAACAGAATCCAAATGCGTTTGGTCAGTCTTTCATATGCCATTTATTGTCTTCATTTAAAATGTTGATCATTTCAAATAAAGGTGTGACACTTTGAGTGGTACCGGGCACACCGTGCATTGAATTGAGGTGGGTTTGACTCTTACACATCAAAAATGACTCATGGATCATTTTCATAAAGTATCAATAGAATCCGAATATGTTTTGTTAGTTTTCTGTATGCCAGTTGTTTTAATTTAAAATGATGTCCATTTTAAACAAAAGAGAGACACTTAGAGTGATATCGGCCACACTGTGCCTCAGATTGAGGCAAGGTTGACTCATACATGTCATATATAACTCATAGATCATTTCCCTAAAGTATAAACACAATATGAATGCATTTGGTCATTTTTAGGTATGCCAATTGTTGTTTTCACTTATAATGATGTCCATTTTAAACAAATGAGAGACATTTCGAGTGGTACCGGACACACCATGCCTCGTATTGATGTGGGGTTGACTCATACACATCACAAATGTCACATGGATCGTTTTCCAAAAGTACCAACACAATACTAATGTGTTTGGTCTATTTTCTATATGCCAGTTGTTGTTTTCACTTAAAATATTGTTCATTTGAAATAAAGGTGAGACACTTTGAGTGGTACCGGCCACACCGCGCCTCTGATTGATGAAGGGTTCACTCCTACACATCACAAATGTCCCATGGACTGTTGTTCTAAAGTATCAACACAATCAAAATAAGTTTGGTTAGTTTTCCATATGTCAGTTGTTTTTACTTAAAACAGTGTCCATTTTAAACAAAAGAAAGACACTTAGAGTGCTATCGGCCACACCATGCCTTGGATTGAAGTGGGGTTGACTTGTACACATTACAAGTGACCCATGGAACGTTTTACTAATGTATCAACATAATCTGAATGTGTTTGGTCGGTTTTCCATATGTTGGTTATTTTTTTCATTTAAAATGTTGATCATTTCAAATAAAGGTGTGACACTTTGAGTGGTACCGGGTACACCAGGTCTTAGATTGAGGTGGTGTTGACTCATACACGTCACAAATGACCCATAAATCGTTTTCCTAAAATATCAACAGAATACGAATGTGTTTGGTCAGTTTTGTGTATGCCAATTGTTGTTTTCATTTAAAATGTTGATCGTTTCAAATAAAGGTGTGACACTTTGAGTGGTACCGGGCACACCGCGCCTCAAATTGAGGTGGGGTTGACTCGTACACATCAAAAATGACTCATGGATCGTTGTTTTAAATTATCAATAGAATCCAAATACATTTGGTCAGTTTTACATATGTTAGTTGTTTTTACTTAAAATGATGTCCATTTTAAACAAAAGGGAGGCACGTAGAGTGATACCGGCCACACCATGCCTTGGATTGAGGTAGGGTTGACTCGTACATGTCACAAATAACTCATAGATTGTTTTCCTAAAGTATCAACACAATCCGAATGCGTTTGGTCAGTTTTCCGTATGCCAGTTGTTGTTTTCACTTAAAATGACGTCCGTTTGAAACAAAAGAGAAACATTTAGAGTGGTACCAGCCACACCGTGCCTTATATTGATTCAGGGTACACTCATACATGTCAAAAATTTCCCATGTATCGTTTTCCTAAATTATCAACACAATCTGAATGTGTTTGGTTGGTTTTCTGTATGCCAGTTGTTGTTTTCACTTAAAATGTTGTTCATTTCAAATAAAGGTGATACACTTTGAGTGGTACCAGCCACATCGCGCCTCAGATTGATGCGGGGTTGACTCCTAAACATCAAAAATATCCCATAGATCGTTGTGATAAAGTATCAACACAATCCGAATACGTTTGGTCAGTTTTCTATATGCCAATTGTTTTTACATAAAAGGTTGTCCATTTTAAACAAAAAAGAGATACTTTGAGTGATATCGGCCACACCATGCCTCAGATTGAGGTGGGGTTGACTCGTACACGTCACATCTGACTCGTGGAACATTTTAATAAAGTATCCACATAATCCGAATGTGTTTGGTCGGTTTCCTGTATGCCATTTGTTGTTTTCACTTAAAATGATGTCCATTTTAAACAAAAGAGAGACACTTAGAGTGGTACCGGCCACACTGTGACTCGAATTGAGGCGGGGTTGACTCATTCACGTCACAAATGACCCATGGATTATTATCTTAAATTATCAACACAATCTGAATGTGTTTGATAAAAGTATACAATTGGTTTAAAACCATTGGTATTGTGTATTTCCAAAACTATTTCACAACAACCCCTCCAGTAGCCCCTCCAGTATACACCTTCATAAAAAATAGCACAAAAAAACACATACAAACAGACTTAAAATAGCATAAAAAACACCTGCAATAGCACAAAAAAGACATATAAAACCATCAAAATCTTCCAACCATGTCATTTACTACAATTCCCTATTTCAATCTTCATATGACAACAATCTTCCAATAGAGTTGAATAACAGTTTCAATAACTCAAACATTATTTACACCCATTTCAATCTTCATATGACAACCACTCTTCCAGTAGTAATTCACCTCACCCCTGCACAACCCCCCAACCAGCACAACACCCCCCCCCCCACCTCCCCATAAAATTATAATAGACAGAATAGTCTGAGAAATACTTATTAGAGATGAATAAGAGTTTGAAATTGGCTCAAATCCCAATTATGTTTTCTGATCCTAGATTTGGGTATTTAATGATTTGTGATTCATTTTGCATTGAACTTGTATTTTTTATAATATATGGTGAAAAGGTATTTTCTTAGGATTCTCGTCAATTATTACCACATGAGTGAAACTACCCAACTATTGAAAAAGAGTTTGCGACT
Organism: Viscum album; assembly: GCA_963277665.1. Classification (NCBI taxonomy): domain Eukaryota; kingdom Viridiplantae; phylum Streptophyta; class Magnoliopsida; order Santalales; family Viscaceae; genus Viscum; species Viscum album. Next base: position 1,661,749,673 of record OY728135.1, on the reverse strand, counting down.
ATCATTGATGAGTGTAAATTTCAGAGACAACACCTCTTTGATTAGAGACATGTTATATATACAAACTGAATGTCATAGTAATATAATTTATTCTAATGTGAACTAAAATTTTTTCATATGTGTTGAATAAAATACATGTAGATGTTCAAATTTGAAATGGAATATGTTATTTGTGAAGGGAATCTCAGTTTTGATGCACTAAGAAGAAATATGAAGGAGGTAGGGATGTTAATGTCATGTATTGGGTGAATGGTAATGGATTTTTTGGTAGACTCTATTTTGGTAATAACATAATATACTTGGGTATTGGTTTTTATATGCATAGTGATCATGCCCAAATTGGTTGAATAAGTGGATGTTGAACATGTGTCTGATCCAGAGTGTGCCGTGATGCATATGAGGTTGAAAAAAATAGTCCCCTTCCAGGATAGGTTATAGTCATAAATGGTGTACTACTGGTTAATGTAAGGTCGACACTTCTTTATTACATTATAAAAATAATTTATGAGACCCTCTCATGATTAATAGTGAGAATAAAAGTGACGACACATAATATCCTTAAAAAAATTGGATCTAACTGAATGATGCCCCAAATACCCTCTTTAACCCAACCATCCTACCATAGGACTTTGAAAATTGGTAGCATATTCCCCCGATACACTTTCTTGATGTTGTGAAATAAAACCCCTCAATTTTTGAAATTGTTAGGTTTTTGAGGATAATAATAAGTTCTTTTGAAAATGAAAGAACACCCAAATATGATCTATCATCAAAGAAAAGAAACTTTTATAGAAAATTAAAAACGTCTGAAAATGGATTTTACCTGGGAGTGGTTTTATTCTTCCTAAATATAAAGAGAAAGTTTGATGATTCATGCTATGAAACTATATTTTGAAAATGGGGTATGTAAACTGACCCATGGTTCCATGTTTGTTACAAAAGGAGTAAAGTATGGAAATCTTTACTTGATTAAAAATTCAGGAAGAACTGAAATGATTAGAAGTTCAACATGTGATGGTCTTGAAGAATGGAACTGTAAGTTTATTGACCTTAGTGAGAATATTATTAATGTTCTTAAGGCCATGAACACTAAATGGTACAAGTATGGTGCGATCTATTGATCAGAGTAGGATTCCACCACATCATGCCTCAGATTGAGTCAGGGTTGACTTGTACATGTAAAAAATGACCAATGTATCATTTTCCTAAAGTATCAACACAATCCAAATACATTTGGTCAGTTTTCTTTATGTGAGTTGTTTTTCTCACTTAAAATGTTGTTCATTTCACTGAACTATGTTCCAACCATGAACCACATATTGTTGGGTAAAAATACTATATTTTCTCTAAAAACACTGAAGTAAATACAAGGGAAAAATAAAATACCAAAAAAATATGAAAATTACCTCATAATTAAATAATGGTTGTGACACTTGGCCAACCATGAACCCACCTGGACACCCCCCCCCCCCCCCCCCCCGCCCTATCCCCCACCCCACCTACACACTCCCCCTCCCCACCCTGAAAACATGAAATTGAAATTAAAAATAACTTAAAAATGATTTTTTTTTCTTCAAAAAAATCAAATATTATGCCTCTACTCCAAATGCTAAAAAAGATGACATATTTTTTACAATTCCTATGTTGTTCACAACATTCAAGGATGAAGAAAATCAATTTTTCTTGTGTAATAAGACTCTTCAAAGTGTTCTAAAATTAAATGGGTGGGTTTATAAATAAAAATTAAAGTTTTAGAAGTATGTTTTTTTATGGAGGGTTTTTAAATTTCTAATTAAATAGCTCCAACTCATATAGAAGATAAAGATTTCAGAATATCCTATAACCAACACATAATTTTAAATAAAGAGGTGCCTCAAACTGTTGTTAAATGAGGATAATTTAATTTTACATCCAACAAGGGAGGTATCAGGAGAAAACCCTAATGGATTAAGAATTCCTAAGGAAATATATTAATGATACTAATATGAATCACCATTTACATATTTACATTGGTTTTATTGATGGATAATGATCTTATTTTTCATGTGTGGAGTTCGGTTAACCTCAAAACACTGAATGGGGTTCCACTCTATAGTTCTGAGAATATATTATCCAAATCTATGAAGATTCCACCTGTAAAAATGATAACTTTATATCAGCACCTACTGTAATTTCATGACATTTAAGGGATATGTGTTTTGGGAAAAGCCTATGAATTATAGGTATGTTCATGAATGATGGTTTTTTGTCCATATGTGTATGGAATTCAGTAACGAGGATGGTTTATTCCATTTAACCAATGCTATAGTGTATGTTTAGGATGAGTTCTTGCATTTAACCAGTGTTCTAGTTTATGTTTAGGTGAGGTGAGTTAGAAACCAGGTTAGGCATGTCATTAGAACATGGGTTCTTCCATTTAACCATGTAGTCTTGGATTTCAGGGATAAAACTGTTTTGGGTGAGCTAATTACTACCCACTCTATAGTATGGATAACACATCATATGGGCATACCCATAAAACAAAGGCATGTTTAAATGGGACGTTTTTAGCACCCTATTTTTCCAAACATACATTTCACCATAAGGGATTGGCCATGTATATTTACATGGATATCTAAGTCATGTACTCTGTGTAAATTCCCAAGACACTAGATTATCTTAGACACCATGTGAACCCTTATACAAACCATGTGAACCCTTATACCATATAGTCATTATTACAACCATTAAAAACAAGTTATTAAACAACATAATTTATCAAAGATAATAAAATTGAACATAAATCAATAATAATATTTGATATATCATGTAAAATGAAGGAATACTATCTTACATCCTAAATGACCACCCACAACCATGATTAATGTCCATAGAGATCTCCTTTTTACCAGATCAAAAGAGAAAAAAATAGTTGCAGAACAACAAAACCAAGGAATAAAAAATAGTTGCAGAACCAGAAAACCAAGGTATCACTTACAGATTTGAAGTGTAAAAGAAAAAATTTCGTTGATTGAAGATAGATCGATCAATGGAAGATGTTTGGCAGGCTGGGGAAGAGGGAGATTCGATTTAGGGCACCAATCGAGTGGAGGGGGACCTACAATCGAGTGGAGGGGGAACTGGACGCCCGATCTTCATTTAGGGGAAAACTTTCCCAATGATTTTTAAAAAACATTGGGAATGTATGTATAGTAAGGCCTATACCAACAGTTTGAATAAACCGTTGGTAAAAGGAGAAAAAATGTGAGGCCTATACCAACAGTTCACACAAACCGTTGGTAAAAGTGCATATACTAAGGCCTATACCAACGGTTTTACAAACCATTGGTAAAAAACATTACAAAATCTTCTATGCCAACAGTTTTAAGAAACTTTTTGGTATACATAGCCATTCCCAATGGTTTATCTAAACCGTTGGGATATAAGTGTTTTTAAAAGTGGGATTTCTAGTAGTGAATTCCCCATTAACGTTGTGTCACCCAAAACAAACCACAATCAAAACTACCAGTACAGATGACCCTAGATCACACTTAGGGTAAAAATGATGTTCTAGACTCAAATACAGTCTTAGAAATCCGATCCAAGACTCCAAATATGAGTTATTTAAGTTTTAATGAAAATTGTTCATGCATAAAAAAATATATTTAATATTATTAATATCACTACACTGAGGCTCCATGGGCCCCAACATCCCGTGCCGACTCCCCGCCTAGCTCTGGAAATATTTTACGAAATATTACAAAGTCGTTCAGGTCAAAACCCTGAGTCATTACACTAGAGATTCTTGTATTCTCAAAAGACCAACACTAGATCCCTTTAAAAGGGATCTAAATGTAACGCCCCGACCCCAGTTACCCAGAGTCGGTGCATTACTTCGTAACATTGGCATGATCACAAAAGATCAAGTCTCGAAAGACCGATTAGTTTAGTAGCCTTGGAAACACTAGATACATTCATAAATGTTACATTACATCATAAAGTGAAATTCTACAATAACAAAGTCTCCATAGTCCACACTCATATCCTCTTCTGACTATCCCTGCAGGTCATTCGTAAAATACTTCTTCACATCCTGGAAAATATTAAAACATTGAAAGGGGTGAGCTTATATGCTCAGTAAGGATAACAATATTGTGGAAGCATTCATAAATAAACATTAACATTTAATGAAATTTATAACTAAAACAAAAGCCTTTTAAACATGAACTTCAACATAATATGGAAAAGGTAAAATGAGATAATGCCATTTACTTATTCACATGGATATTCTACTGGTCAAATAATCACATACAATATCAATAACCACTTTCATATTGATGGAATGCATAATTCCAGACTATCATAACCACGTATCCAAGGCCTCGTGCCAAGACCACAAATAAGATTTTGTCGAAGCCTCATGCCAAGACACTAGTTTGTCTCATGAGACCTGCCGATGCATCGTGGAGCTATAGCGGGCTCCACCCGTCACTTATTAAGTCAAATGCATTCCTCATATGAATAGGTTTAAACATATCATAAACCATAACATAATCACATAAAATATGCATAAAGGAAACATAAAATTTCCACATTTCAATCACAAGATATCAATACAACACATTGATATAATAAAAACACTTTCAATTCCAAAATAAAAGAAAATTAAAACTTGATATTTGTTTTTCATTTTTTAAAAAAAATGGTAAGGCTTGTAGAGGAAGCCGAAACCCAAATAATGGCATTGGCGGTGGAGAAGTCATTGTCGCCGCATACGTACGACAAGAAAAACATTCATTTTTTTCATTTAGTAAAACACTTCGTATAAAAAGATTCCTTTTGAGTAAACGTAAAAGTCAAATGGGTTTATACACTGTATAAAAGAAAGTTGTGTATAAAACAAAATATGCCTCAATGAAAGGAGATTGAGACGAAGACCCTTACAAAGATAATTTTTAAAATATCATAGATCAATTATGTGTATTCACTATATGTACACATAAATAAAGTATAAATACAAGATAGGACATAATAATATCATGACATAATTTGAAAGTAGGAGATTAACCCAAATAATGGAAATTGGGTTAAGAAATTCCCTTACCTCGTGTCCGACTTGACTCGATCGTTCTTTAACCTCTTTAATAATAAACTAGAGTTAATTTCTAATTGCTTAAGAACATTTTTCAAGTTTTTTATTCCTTTTATATCTCTTATTACCATGTTATGAACATTATTTAATTATTTAAGTTAATAACAGTCGTTTTGTCGATATTTGGTACTTGAGTCAACAATAAACTTCTTATAATTACAAGTTGTTCATGTGGTGAAATATCCATTATATCCAGAATTATATTCATTATGTATATATCATATATATCATATATATATCCAGTACATACATTCATTCATAATATTACATAACATTTAGAGGTAAGAAATGAAATGCACCGTTCATGGAGACGGTAAGCCGTACGTACGCATGAACGCTGCTTTCATTTCTAATTCATATTTAATGGAATGAAATCATAATGATATAAAGGTATATTATAATTCCAGTATAATATCATATATAATATCATTTACTCCATCCTTTATACATCCCACATATGGCATTAACGATTCAAATCACTTTGAGAGGGGCGGTAGTCCGCACTTCCTAAAATGAAATTATCACGTTTACCCATAATGGAAATCATAAAGTATGCCATAAATGAGAAATAAAGAAGCATAATGAAAAAATAAACATATTATATATCATATATAAATATAGTTACATCTTAATGGCCACCTTTGAAGGTGTTATATGAGTGTTGAACAGTCATCGTTTCGTGAGGCAAAAATTCATCATCCACAGAAACAGTATGTTCTTTAACCATTAGATGTAGGTGTGTGTAAGTGTAGCTCTAATAATTCTTATAAAAAATCTTAGTATATTTACTATACTGGTTTTGTTACAAAAGAAATGAATAAAAAGTTTTTAGTGGGTTGGAGAAGAAAAATAAAACAAAACAACATTAGAGAAGACATTACCTTAAAATCAGGTAACTCTTTTTGATTTGAGCCAAAGGCTTCCTTGGGAAGATTTATGCCCAAAGTGAGGCTTCAAGGAGTAAGAGGGGGAATTTGGGAGAGTATTTGGGCAGAGTTTGTCCGAGAAAAATGGCTTTAAAGTGTGAATGATGTGGTAGAGGTGGGGGCCTTTTATAAGAGGAGGGGAGGGGCACTCTTGGAAAGTAAAGAAAAGTCACTTTATTATAAAATGAGTTTCGGATTTTAGAGGTCCCACACTTATATAATTCGAGGATAAGGTGATAAGGGTTCGAAATATACTCATCCAATATGTTTTTGACAAGTTTAAGCCTTGGATTTTACATTATCTTTTCATTTTATTTAAATCGTTAATTAATGAGATAATCGCTGCATCATCATGGTGTCATAAACAATTTAATTTATTTAATGTCCAAAAATTATAAAAAAAATACTATGATGTAGGAAATCTTTTTATCTTTCCAATGACTATTTATATCCAAAACTATGACTTGTATAACCCCATGTAAAAATTGTTTTAGTAAAACATTTCATGTTTGTGTCATTTTTTACTTTAACATTAAATAAAAGGTATTTATGTCATTTTCCAACTAAAGTGGCTCCATGGGGTCCCCAAGTTGACCCATGGATTGTCTTGGTCGGCCATGGAACATCCTATGAGGGTAGGTCATGTTTCAAGCTCATCTCATATTATTAAAACATTATTTTTACCTTAAACTACACTAATTACCTCTAATCGCGATTAAGAACTTAAAAGTTACTATTCACCAAAAAATTATTTTAATCTCATTAAACCACATTTTACTTATTAATGAAAACCATGTATGTCGGATTTTTGAAATTCAAAACACAGAAGTGGTAAAATTTCATTTAAACGAAAAATCAGTTTTTATAAGTACCACTTAGTGGTTTCACTATTCATCAAAAATTGAAGTTTTTCAGAATAATGCCAAAATTTCACCCTAAGCTACAATTGATATTCAAAATTAAAAAATGATTTATATTTTAAAAAATTCCAAACATATAAGTTGCATTAATTAATTTAATAATTAATTCCCGCTGCCACAACAAATAGCGTGTTTTTAGGAAACAATATATATCAAAAGATTGGCGATTGTTTATGTCCAATTTCAATGTTAAATTAATTCTAATGACCACCATTGGATAAAATGGTAAAAATATATTCTAATTATACTTTAAAACCACTAAATAGTATAATTTATCACTATAAATTGTTTTGATTAAAAAAGTTGTTTTTAAGTATTTTTCACTATTCATAAAAAATTAGAAGTTCTCAGAAAAATACAAAAAATCAACATAGGCTAATTTCGATATTCCGAATCCAAAAATGAAGTCCATTTTGAAATATAAAATATATATAATATCAAAAAATTGTTATTACTATTCATAATAGCTATTTTGGTTGGTCTCGGTGTGTTAGAATCTCGAACTTGCGTACAATACAAGCTATTAGATTATTGAAAGAGAAGCGTATCATGAAAGCTCAGGGTGTTACACTAAATGAGTCATTGCAAAGAATATTTAATTAATCTAACCAATAAATTTCTTTTTATAATCTTATTTAGCTCATATAAACTATGAAAATTATCATAAAATAATAAATTCAGTATCCTAAATATGCTAAAATTTTATTAAGATTATGAAAACACCATTATATACCATCTTTCTTATCAAATAAGAAGTGAATGTATCGCTCGTGTGTACATATGACTTACTATCTCCACGTAGTGATACAATTTATTTTTCATCTCCTTTTTTATGGATGGAAATTATGATGGGTTTAATTTTTATATATTATATTTATTAAATAATTATACTTCTGTAATGATAATATTATTTCTACCTTATCATCATACAATCATTTGAGAATATATAATGTCGCTCATGCGTATATAGAGACTACCATCTCCACAATGTGACATGATTCATTTTTCACTTATATTTCATATGGATGGTAATATGGATTATTTTTATAAAAATATATGATGCAAATAATATAATATTGATTCTAAAAGTTTTTATTATTATTTAACTTTATTTAATTTCATTAGATGAAAAATGGAAACAACATTCATGCGTACATATGGCTAACCATATCCATGAACGGTGTAATTCATTTATCTATCCCTAATTTTTATGAATGATTATAAATATGAATATATGTGATTTTTATACCATAATTAAAAATATTGAAATTATGAAATCATGATCAAAGTATAAGGATCAGGACTATCGAACAAAAACATGTTTGGAAAATGAAGTAGTTATCACCCAGAATAGTTATTTTAATAAATAATTAATAAAAAGAGTAATAAGATGTTATAAAACAATAATAAAATCTATTATAGATATATAGTATAATGAAATTATAGACCCGAGGTATGGGATTTTTTAACTCAATTTCCATTCATTGGGTTAAACACCAACTTCATTGATTATGATTTACTAGGGATATGATCGAAGGATACCAAAATTATTCTTTATATGGATAGTTTATGTTTATGATGACATGATGTTTATGAATCCTATTAGTTTTCCATTTCTTATGTAATGATAAAAAGTTTATGAAACCCATTTCTTTTCATGAGTTTTGATATGATGAATTTTTTTTGTTCTTATGACACACATATATATGGTTTTTATTATATGATGGGTGTGACCTATATCTCCTTAAAATGCATTGGGGAATTATTTATATCTCATGGGATATACAAGAATAGAATGAAGAATAAGATCAGTTCAGTAAGACACGATGAGAATGAGGAGTGAACTCAGTTTAGTAACACAGGACCAGAATGAGGAGTGAACTCATTTCAGTAAAGGAATTTGTCAACTATGAAGGTCTTGAGAGTGAAACTTGAATAATATTATAGATTGGTGAGTGAATCCATTAAAAATAAGAAAAGTTATTCCACTAGGTATGGAGGTGTGTCCCACCCAAGAGGTATAGTTTCCTATAGATTTTCTATGCTATTATGTTTTCCACAATTTCAAGTTATGAATTACGTTAATTATTTTATGATTCATGTCTTATAAACATGCATGATTTACTCCATGACTCAAGATTATGTTATCTGATATGTAGGGTATGGTTTTAAAATGTTATTCTCATGTTCTCATACTATTTGGATCTTGTTGTGCATATGTATCTCCATTTTCTATCCTCGCTGAGAATATAACCTCACCCTTTCTTATGTTTCCTTTACCCAGGTTATGAAGAAACTTTTTTTATGTAAGAATCCTAAATTGGATGGTCTTTATAGAATAAATATAATATCTTCCATGAAATAATAAAATTGTTTTGGATGTTTCCAAAGGAACTAAATTATTACAGTCCACAGGCCTGTGTCAGTGTAATATAATGAATAATAATATAAAAATATGTAATATCCATGTATAAGAATCCTGGGTCACTAAAACATTTATAGTTTTTTATTTATAAAAAATAAATTAATTTTATTCAATGTTAGATGGGAAAATATCCCAAGAACCATTCATTGAGAAATGGAAATTAAATAAAGAACTTCTATAATTGATTTGTACTGATACATGTGGCTTATTTCTAGTAGAGGAAAGGGGAGGGTATTATTACTTCATCACTTTCATTAACTACTATGCTATATATGGTTATATATATATAATAAGGTATAATTTATATTCCTTTACTATGTTTATGGAATATAAAAATGAATAAGAGATCAAATTTGAAATTAAATTAAGAAACACTTTTCCTATAATGGTGGGGAATTTCATAACAAATATTTCATCGATCATTTGAAGGATTGTGGGATAATATCCAAACTCAATCATCTATATAAACCTTATTATAATAGTTTTTGTTAAATGTGTAAATAAAAAATTTCCTAACATGGTGAAACTAATAATTAGTAATGAAAATATTTTAGTATCCTTTTGTGGATATGCTTTTCAAAAAATGTTATATAAAATAAATTGAGTTCCAACTAAAGCGGTAGATGGGATTCTATGAGTTATGGTTTGAAAATAGTCCAACACAATCAAATATTTGTTCATGGGGGTGTGAATTATTTTTAATGCAAAATTGCCAAATATAAACCCACATAATGAGGAATAAAATGTATCATTATAGGATATCTTAAGGAACTAAATGATATTACTCATATAAAACATTAAAAAGAAAAGTATTTTTGGAAATACATGCCATATTTCTAGATAATTATGATAAATCTAAAAAATAGTGTGAGAATGATTGAATTTAATGAAGTTAAAGCACTAAATACATAATACGTGTTATAAGAAAAAACTTCATAATAATTAATAAACGAATACAAAGTTCCCATGACATAATTACTGCATAGGTTGAAAAGTGAGGCTACAAAACCATTAACATTTAGTCAGATGACAAATTATTCCTCGAGGTTCATCAAAACTCTTACTTAAAATAAAATAGTACATATTAAATAAGATACTAAGAGGTATGTGGCTGTAAAATTTTGAAATATATTCCATGTACGAAAATTAAGTTTGGAATTTACTATTCCCACCAACTAATATAAAAGCAATTGGGTGTAAATTTTTTTCATGAAAAAGTTGGATATGGAATTTAAATTAAATTACTTAAAGAATTTTTGTTTTCAATGGTTATCGATTAATTTAAAGTTATTTCTTATGTTGAAACATTTTCACCATTTTTAATTCTAAAATAAACAAGAATTTTACTTATTATAAATACATTGCATGACTATGAGATTTGAATAATAGATTTAAAAACCTATTTATTAAATGAAAATTTTGTTGAAGTTATCATAATGGTATAACTATATGGAATCATGACATCTAATAATGTCAACATGTTATAAAAATTAAAATGATATATTTGTGAAATAAAGTAGGCTTCACGATCATGGAATATCCATTTTGATGAAACCTGACAAAAAAGAATATTATCGATGATTTTAATTTTAATTTAAAAGTTTATAATTACACAAAATTTTTATTTTAAAGAATATGGTCACATTTTATGGTTTTAGAATCATTTTTTTGATTTATTGCAAAAATTGCCTAACTAGGGATTTTAACTATTTTTATTTTGTTATGTATTTTAGCTATAACATTTTATACACTGATTAAAATTGTAAAATTATCCTTTTAGGATGAAATAAATATGGGTCTTTATTTAATTATTTTGGAACCAAATCTCAATCCATCATTTGAAGGACCAAACTAGCTCACAAGTCGAGCCTCAAAATATGTGTATAGATCTGATTAATTTTGAAGATGGGCCCATATCACATAAATTGTAGATCAAAATGATCTTAAATTATACATGGATAGAGTAAATATGGATTAAAATTTTCATTTATTTTTTCACATGTGATTCTATCATTTTCTAATTCTTAATGTCATAGGAACTCCGAACTTTGGAATATGAAGAGTCTTTCTGGGCAGAATAAATTTCTGTTCTAAATTAGCTATAAAAATCCCCAAAAGTTTCCAGTTATGCTAAAATTTTGTGGGTAGACATAGGATAGATTGGTAAAAAAACTTTTAGGAATAAATATTTTACCAATTCATTCATTATACGGTTCAACCACATAGAAAATTTTGGAGGAAAATTCTATATCAAAACATTTCACCCCTTTTCTCTATAAAAATGTATCCCTTTTCCTTTTTAATGTATTCAAAAATTTCATTGTCCTTTTTTGATAGTTTTTTAGTGAATTTTCTGTTTTTTTAGTAGTATGAATTTTTAATATTATTACTCTTATTATTCCTCACATTAAATCATTTTTATTTATTGTTTTTCAACTTAATTCTTCTCCTTATGATCTATAATACTCATGATCATGAGTAATTAACCCAAGGAAGTTCCTGAGGGATAAATAAAATGTTGATAGAAATTCATTTCACATTAATTAATTTTGTTTCTTATTTTATTATAGTTAGGTCAAGTATACTCTTATTGGGTAATGCACCTTGGTGTTTCCACTTGTCACCCGAGGCTTAGGTACTTTTCTGAAATATTCTCCCTTAATCAAGGAGGTAAATGTGTGATATCTCAGTGATCTTTAATTAAAATATATATTCACAACCATAGGAAATAGAGGATGTTAAAAAATATGATAAAGTGTGTTCATTATGTAAATTTGAAGCTAATAAAGAGATGTTGAATTTTTACTCTGGGTAATCTTCTAGGAGGATATCCTTTTTTTCTAACATCGTTCTGTCTGCATCCATTCTATTTTCATTGAATATTTATTTATAGATATATATTAATATTTCATGTATCTTTAAAAATCATACTATTTATATTAATTTGTTTTATATTAGTTAGAATATAAATAGGAAAAATATAAATTCATTATTATGAAATATCCCTCCTCGAGACTGAACCTAGGTGTGCCCTATATTGCATGCTTAGGTAAATAAAATATTTATAGGGTATCCATGAAACACCACCTCACATAAATTTCGTGCATTTTCCAGGAATACAAAACACTTGAACACACCATTTTTCATAAAAACACAAAACAATAATATAAATGAATTTCAAAAACTAAAAAATATATTATTTTTTCATGATGACTTTCAATTAAAATTATTCAGCAAGGAATGGTCAAGATTAGGTGAAAGAAGTAGTTCATTGCAATATTGAAGCTCGACTATGAAGTATTAGTGATGTAATGAAATTCCTGGAGATCCAAATAGATTTGATAGCTGAATATGTACATACATCCCAGGAGGATCCCGAACCAAAAATAGAACCATAACTAAAACAAGTGGTGAAAGAGATTTCAATAATCATATTTTATGTTAATTAACCCAAGACAGTTGAGAAATATCTAATAAAGGAATTAATAACATCATCCCTCACTCAACTATTTCTCTAGTAGGACCATGAACAACACATTCAAACAGATTCACTTATTTAAGATCAATATATTTTTAAGGAAACCAGGAATAGATGTTTTTGTAGATAATTTGGAACATGATCTTCACACCCTTGATAATAAAAAATCAAAACATTTCTACCTCTATATTTTTTTTGAAGATGATGAAAAATAAGCACATGTTGAGATTTTGTTTCTAATATTCATACTAAAATAAATCAATTTCTAAGATGACTTACCTGAATTGGAATATATTTTATTTATTCTTCATGTTTTAAACAAATTCAATATGAATAATTTTTTGACTTCTCTTTTTATGAAATTTATAACACATAAAAAATGGATAAAGCCTTGGATGTTAAGGAAGATACCACCCAATTGGTGTTGATCAAAAAAGGATAAGATTTTAACAATCTGGTTGTGGTGTGACTGCCTCCTCTACATCATCTAGTGTACCATATAGAGGAGGACACCACTAAAGTCAATAAAAAGCACACCTATCTTCTTTTCTATCCCACTCTGGATATAAAATTCTCTCCTTATTATTTATTGATGGTTGGGAATTTTCTTATATCATTTGTGGTTTTTTATTCTAAGTGTATACTCATGGACACTGGGAAAATTCACATGTGGTGGTTTATCTAAACTAAAATACACCCACCTTCTGATTGGGGATAATCCACTATAATTGGCTGACTTAGGTTATTAAAAACCTAGAACCCACTTGAGGGTCTAAACCAAACATTAACCATTATCATTCTTGTTTTTATTTAATTTTCTTTTTTTTATTATGATTTTTCAGTATTTCATTTATTCCTAAAGTCGAAGAAACTAGAATCTTAACTCAACACTTCCATTAAAAAATAAATCATGTTGCATCTTTCCTTTTTTTCATTTTATTTTCTTCCCAATTAAAATTATACTTTAAAATCATTATATGAATTAAAATAAAATGTGGTTAATAAATGGAACAAGTGTAGAGGAGGTATTTGAATCAATTTTTAGGCATTTTATGAGTGCTACCATTTTATTTTTCAAATCAATTTCTAAATTTTTCATGTTTTGATTTTTAAATTTTTGTGTTTTGTTAGAATTATTGAGCTTAATTGAATAATTTGGACAATTAAAAACATCTTGGTGTTTTCATAACATTTCTTGATTTTAATTTTTAAGGATTTAAATTATTTATAAATGGATGTTGTTACTTTAATTTTTATCTTTTCATTTTATGATGTTTGATTGAGTGTGAAACTCATGTGTACTAGTACGTTCCCAAATAAAAATCATTCATAACCCAAGAGGTTTCTTAAATTTTTGATATATTCTATATATTTTTTTTATTTAGAGTCTTTAGGAATGTTGTGGGATATTTAACACACTATTTTTTTCTCTTCTTGAAAACTTTTAGAGTTTATGTAATGTGTCATGTTTGACTGAGGCACCACTTCAAAATCCCTTTTTGCATTCAACTCTTATTTTTGACTTCCTTTTCATATGAACATTATTAATCCCCTAGAAGGCATGAAATAGATTTTTATGTATCCACATTAAAATATATTTACCCCTTTACAACCTTCTCTATAATTCAAATGCATGATTGTGTTTTAATTCAAGTGTGGGGGAGGGATAAGATGAGCTATATTTTTCATTCATGAAAAACATGTTTGAGATGAATTAAAGAGTTTATATATTTATTTCTTCTTGCGTGGACAAATTTTCTTTATGTAAAGATCAAATATTGTCCCACGTATCAGTAAAAATATGGGATAGGTGTTCATAAATATTTGAATATCAAAATATCGCACTATTTTCATCAAAAAAATGAATCTGAAGAGGAATATAAAATCCAAATTAAAGCTAAAATAATGCGATAAATGGGTAAAATAGGGAAGAAATTTATCACTGATGACAAATATTACATGTGTGAACAACCCAATAATGTTAATATATGTTTTAATGTTATTTATTTTAAAGATTATCTAGGAGCACACCATTCTTTATAAAAAATATTTTCTTGTATTTACTTCACTTTAGAACATAACCCTCTTTATTCCACCTCATATGTCTTTACATTTTAAACCTTCAACCATTAACCTCTGAAAGACCCATGGAAAAGGCCTCATTATTGAAACATTTATCACTTTATGAAGTGGAGACTCTAGGAGGACAAAAATCCTATAAAAATCACACATGTTATTGATAATGAGAAAAACCTATAGAAAAAATCCTCGAGTTAGGAGATAAATATTTTTTTAGGGAGGTAGGTATGATATGCTCAAGAATATTAACTTGATATTGAATTTATTTTTGTGATTTTTTAGCATTTACGAAATTTTTATCCATGTAAGAGGCATAATATTTTATTTTAAATGATAGTTGAGTTGTGTTGTCATTTATGCTGGGGGATTTTTTTTTGAACATGGTATTATATGATTACAATAGAGTGAAATGATTAAGTATGGGGGAAATGAAAGAAAAAATATTTTCAATAATTTTACTTTTAATTTCAATATTTTTAATACCATTCATGTTTTATTTTATTGAAATTTTTTACATTTTATAGTATTAGAAGAATTTTGATCTTAATTACATGAACGATTTAATTTTATTTTTTAATTGTTTTTACTTTATTATTTATTTTTTTAATGAATTTTTCTACACTAATTGAAAATTTGAAATTATTATTTTTAGGATTAAATACATCTTGGTATTCATTTCAATATTATGGACCCAAAGATCAATCTTTCATTTAAAGGCCCAAAACTAACTCACAATTCAGGACTCAAAATCTGTGCATAGATCTTGATAGTTTTAAAGATAGGACCATTTCTCATAGACATCCAATCTAAATGAGTTTAAATTCAACAAGGATCAAGAGTAAAACCACAGTATCAACTTTTACTATTATTATCATGTATTTTTCCGTATTTTTCAAGTTCATAATGGAATGAGAACTCAGTGAATTGGAATATGAAGAGTCTTTTTGGGTAGAATAAATTAATGACATAAATTATCTATAACTCTCTACAACCATGAAAAATAAAGTGGATATATTGTGGGTAGATATAGGTGAGATAGGGTAAAAACTTTCAAGAAGTAAAATTTTACCCATTAGGTCATAAATAGCATCTAACATGTGTAAACTTTTCATGTAAAATTTTATATCCAAACATTTCACCCCTTTTTCCTATAAAAATGTATCCCTTCTCCTTTTTAAAGGGTCAAAATATTTTTTAGTATTTCTTTGTAGTTTTTTAGTTTCATTTATTTTTTAATAGTATTATGAATTTTTAATATATTTTTCTCTTCTTCTTCCCCTCATTATCTCATTTTAAACTTTTTTGTTTCCACCCTGTTCTTCTCACTGTGATCTCTAATACTCATGATCATGAGTTACTAAGTCAAAGAAGTTCTTATGGGAGAAATACACTATTTAAACAAATTCATTTCACATTCATTCATGTTTTTTGTTATTTTCTTAGATTTAGACTGAGGAGGATCTTATTGTTAATGGTGTCTTTGTGTCTCAACTTTCCCCTAAAGGCTTAGCTTTCTCTTATGTAATATTATATCTCAATTGAGGAAGTTGATGTGAGGTCTCTCAATGATTTTTGATTGAATTTTATATTCTGAACCATAGGAAGAAGAGAATATTAATTCATATGATGGAGAAATTTCATTAATTAAAATTGAAACTAATAAAGAAGTGATAAAGGTTCACTATGGGTAATCTCCTGGGAGGATCCCCTTTCTGTATAAAATAATTCTATCTAAATGAATTTTTGTTACATTACATTTTTATATATAGATATATATTATTATTTCATGCATCTTTCAAAATGATATAGTTTATATTATTTAGTTTTATAGTTGTTAGAATATAAATAGTGATAATAAAAACTCACTATTGTGTGATTTTCATCCTTGAGACCAGCCCTAGCTGTGAACAATTTTGCATTCTTAGGTATTTAAAACATTGACTGGGGATATGTGAAAAAATACTATGCATCAAAATCAGGAGAGATTTTTGTCTCATTTCAAATGGAATTGATCCAAGTGTCTATAAATATTTGACTGTGAGTGTCATTTTTTTCCATTAATACTTGGTTAAATTAATGATTTTCCATGAAATACCTATGTAAACTATCATACATTATATTTATGAAGATTCATTAGGATAAAAATAAAAAATATTATTTGACTAAGTAAAAGTATATAAATTGATAATGTTACTAAATGTTACAACATGAAAATATTCAATAGAATATTTTTACTAATGTCACATGGAATTAATATAACTAAGAAATGTGTTCACTTTCATAGGAGGAGATAAGTGAAATGAATAAAAAAAATTAATATCCAGTTGTGGAATTAATTGGTATTCAATTCTATGTACAAATTTTGATTTTATATATTCCTTAAACATGGTGGGAAAATTTTAATTTAATTCAGAAGAGATGTATTAGATACAGTTAAAACTATCCCAAAGGTTTTGAGTCATACAAAGGATATTTTCACAGTTTATGAAGGATTTTTTGTCATTTGGATGAATTTTATTTGTTTTCAATAATGTAGGATGTTAATATGTATGGAGTAACCAGAAATAAATAATGAGGATCTGATGATACTTGGAGGATTTTTATGTATATATCCTCAAAATAACTTGTGTTAATTTTTGAAATATTCTGAATGTTTAATACATGTGATAATGATCCTTGTAGATATCACATTATTTAAAAAATATAAATAATTACATATGAATCATATTTTAGTAATTTTAAATGACGATCATCAATTGAATGATGTACTTAGAAATTTGTGATTATAATAAGTTTTAAAGATTATTTTGGTTTGGTGGACATTGAAGTGTTTTTTTAGTTGAGGAATAAAAAATGTGAATCATTAAGTTGGAATATAAACATGATGAAGAGAGGGTTTTACTTGAGTAAGATTATTGAATATTAAAATTAGTATTTTACTAAGTGTTGTTGAGTATGAGAATTTATAAATTTTTATGGTGTATCCTTAACTATCCACTCAGGTATCCCATGACAATCCCAGACCAAGATTGAGGGCGTCGTAGATCAATCCATCCCATGGAGGGCCTTTAAAGACCATCTAGGTAGATTAGATTGCAAATGGGTAGGAATGGGTGCATGCATGGTGTGCATAATGAGAAAGGTTTGCATGAGTGATGTATAAGGGGATCAGGGTACACATGTGGCAATGTATACCATAGAATGATGTGCATGTAGTGTATGCGGAGAATATAGGTGACTCCTGGTTGAGCGGTTCATACAACATCGAGATAAGTTAATGAGTCAAAAGATGAAGTGAAATTCAATTTGGGACTCCATTTTTCTATAACTATTCACATACTTATAAAATATATATAAAGAATGAATTGATGACATGTGTCCTCTATTTCATTTTCATCATGTTGTTTCTTCCACTTCATACAAACCCCAGTTTGAATATTTTCCTATACACCATCTTCATGGAATTAAAATTTCTAGTTTCAACAAGTGTATTCATTGCTTTTGGATCAACTGTGGTAATTTATTGACCATAGTGAAATCGACCGTATGAAGATAATCAGAATGAACATGTAGTGAAGTGTTATTTTATACATTTTTTCTCAAATATACTACACATAGATACCCAGATTGACCACATGATGAGTTATATATTATCTGTGAATTTGAATATCAGCTACATGACTATCAAATAAGAGTGTGATTTGACTGACCACAAGAAGGAAATGACCAATCATGAGATTCAAAAGACAAGTTAACCCACCACATGTAGGGAGATTTATCACGAACACTAAATCAATCACATGAGTTCATCCTACTACATTAAGAACAATGAGCTACCATGAATTTTAATAAACCACAATAATAATAAGTCATGTTATATAGTTATATTGATCCAGAATTAGTGAGTTTTATATGAAATAGATTCAAATCACACAGACCTCCCTTACACCATAGATAATTCTAGTCTTTAAGAGTACATAACATGCATGCATTTTAACATTCTTTCATGAAATAATTACATCATAAAAAGATCGAAGATTAAATAATACCCAACATAACATTTTCCTTGAATATACCTGATCTAAGATAGAGTGAAGAAGATGAATACATGCTAGATAAGAGTATTCATTTTGAGATGGGTTTTATGGGAATATACATCACAGTTATTAAGATATTAGCTTAAAGTTATGGAAAAGACTTTAGAATATGAAGATCATGATACCAATGTGTAAATAATGATGTTGATTTGTTCCATGCCACATGGTAAATTCCAATTCCATAGTGCATTCCCACAAGCATTTGTAGAAGGATATATTGAATGAGAGTAAATGTGTGTAAATAGTAGAGGATATGAGAAGTGATATTTATATTGCTTCGAGTTTTAAATCCTGATATGAGTGAGGATTTAAATGAATATTATTTCCATGATATATATGAAGAAGATAATAATTATTTATTCAAATTAATCAAGAGAATAAATTTATTAATCTAAAAATCATTTAGTACCCAATTTAAATAAAAAATAATTGATCTACCTAGAGATTTGATAACCCATAAATAAGAAGAGGAGCTTTATGAGAATAATGGGATATTAAATATGAAAAAATATCTTGAAAACAATTGAAATAATATCTATTAATTAATTATAATAATATTAAAATTATCATTCTATGAATATAAGAGAGAGTTTTTTGGTGATAAAGAATATATTTTAGAATAGATAACAGAATATATATTTTAGAAAATCATGTAAATCAAAGAAAATGTGACAAAAATACTAGTTATATACCTATAAACCTAGATAGAGTACGATTGAAATGTTATAATATAAAGAATGAGTAGTTCAAGACCAACTTAATGGTTTAAAAAATAATCTATTACAAAGAATGTAGGAATTAGTCACAATCTATTTGTGAGGAAAGATATTTGTGATACAAAAAAGAGAACAAGTGGGAGGCTGGAAACTGTGTGATGTAGTATAAAGAACCTTGTGTTGGATGCTGGATCACACAATGGGATTTTATGTAAGTATGTTTATATACATTACCTTATATATTTTTATGGTAATTGTGGAAGAATATGTAACCAGGGTGTATAAATGGTTGTAGCAAGTAGTAGGCTAAGATTAAGACATAAAATTGTAATTCATTACATTTTGTGCCTTTTACTTACTACATTATTTTGGTGAGGCTATGAAGCACTCTTTTTATGGGCCATGGAAAAACAAAAACTAAATTTTACCTAGTATAGTTTAGTAGTTTACATAGGTTGTCTTGTCAAGTAGAGTGCACACAAAACCTTTTTTCACTTCTAGTTTATTTTCTTAAAATTGATTTTAGATTAGTTTGAGAAATTAAAAATGGAGGCTATTTTGAAATGAATTAGTTTAAAATAATTGATAAATATGATATTATTTCCAATTTTTACCAATTCAACTTTATTTGGATGGTAAGAGAGAATCCTAAATTTATTCATCTCTCACCATTGGTCAAATTGGGTTGGTAAGGGAATCCCAAATCAACTCTCAATAAATCTAGCATCCTACCTATGTGTGGAATTATAATAGGTTATTTTAATAAATTAATGTAATTTTATTTTTGGAATTGTTATTATCTAATTAACAACAGTCCCCATCATAATTACTCACATGTACTGGATATTACTGAACACTCACCACCTAACCTTGATATATTCTATAGAAAAAAGATAGTAATTGAGTGTAGGGAGATATGAATCATTGACCAAGGCAATTGAAATAAAAACAATCTAACCCTGTTGAAGATGCATTTGGAAATAAAAACGTAACAAAAAATTGAATCATGTTGGTAGAAGAAAGAGAAAAGTTTTTATTTCATTAAATGTAGAAACTCAAACAAAGTAGTTAGTAATGCCTCCCCCTTTCTGGATCACTCATAGGAATTACCCCTCTATGGGTGGGGAAGTTGACTTGATTTGGGATAGGGTTTACATCATAGAATGAAGAAAAGAAAAGAAAAGAAAAGTGGGGAAATAAATCTCCAGTAGGTCTCCATCCAGAGCTTCTCCTCATGGTTCAATCCCTAATCAAACCACCATGGAATCTTATTTATAGGCAATTAGGAGCCTTTGCGGCATCATAAATGAATCATAATGGTCATATCAGGTGGGGATGGTTCATAAAAATGGGTGGTGACCATATCAAAACTTTTCAAAGCTACTATTTCTACATCATCATCATGTGTTTCACATCATGTAAATGTTTCACAACATTTTACATGTTAGGCCGTGAGTATTTTTCATGCAATGTATTCTTCAAGTTTGACAATATGTAAATGAATTACACAATGTGTAATGTGTTGGTTGAATCCTCCCACGACATGTATTCACATATTGTAATCCCATATGATTAATGTCATGAATAATATTCATGACATGTAATGTTGAATTCCAGCAGATTTTCCCTGTTTTATCACAATTCTTCACTTCAAATCCATCATCTTGTTCCTTCAGATTGTTATAGCTTCAATTTATCTTAAAACATATAGTTTCCCACCACATTTTGGACTATTCACAACTCACTATATTCATCTATTTTTGTTCATTTTTTATCAAAATCTGTATCCTACCAAAAACCATAAATACAATTAAATAATAGAAATATTAATCTTTTAAAGGGTATAAAAAATAAGTTTTATACTAAAATAAGAATGTAAAATTTTTCTATTTCAATTCGAACACACTTAGATCCTACTTTTCATCTAGCATGTGATATCAATATAAACACAAAAAGAACAAAATTTTAACGATATTAGAATTCCCTATAAATTAAATAAAATGAATATCAATGGGGTTCAACCATTAATGATTCACATAAAACAACAATTCAACTTCAAACTCTTTAAAAAAACTAATCAATAAAAGTATTTTACTTTTTCCCATTGATAACTAGGGTTATTCTCCTCTCATTCATTTATATATTACAATTCATTATCATTACGCATTCCAAGTCCTAATTTACATCACATTGTATTCTTTCATCTCATTAGACATGATATAAATTTATTTAGAGTTATTCTATTAACATGAGTACATGAACCTTTTCCATAAGTTTGTAAAGGAACTACTTTCTCCACCATAAAAATAAAAAATTCACAAAAAATCAAGAGGGATTCTCAATAAAGTATTGATAAATATTATGAATAAGGTTGGTATTATTTAATGTTAAAAATATTAATTCTAAAAATGAATTTTATCTCTAAATAATACATCATGATATCAAAAGCAATGTGAAATGAAAATATCCTCTATAAATTGAAAAATCCATATCCCCAAGACATTGAGTAAGGTTATGATTATTTAAAGTATAATATAAGAGTATCAAATTATTGATTTTGTTTATTTTTTTTTTTTCATAATTTTATGCTTAGAATAAATATCACATCCACCACTGAACCACATAAAATTGATGGATTTTTTGTATGGTAATGATGATTTTTTTCAATAACATAATCAATATTTTGTTTATTTTTTTCTCTATTTATGAGGTAAAACTATAATTATAAAAGATAAAACATGATATCTTCCTAATACCCAAAATATAACCCCCACACTTTTCCATAAAACATAATACACCCCTTATAACAAGACTTCCCACACCCACACTTGAACATTAAAATATCATGAAATATAAACAGTGAAGGGTAGGAATTGAAAAAAATTGATTTTAATGTGGATTATTACCAGTGAGTTAATTCATGGATTCTATGGGCGAAACAAGGATTAATGTTATGGTGTATCTTGATACAATATCTTAACAAAAAATTTTCTGCATCATGATAAATTTGGTTTTAGATAGTCATGGCTTTGATATGTTCAAATAAAAGTTATTGTAGGTGGAATTCACCAAGATCACTCATGAAATATGATCAAGATAAAAAATGGAAAGTATTTGGTATAAAAATACTATCAATAATAGAACATATAATTTGAGTAAATCACTCATGGAAGGAAATAATAATAAAAAATAAATTACATAAATTCAATGTGTGGAAATGATAGAGAAATTTTATTTACATGAATCAAATAATTCTATCAAATCATGAGTCATTAATAAAATATCCAAGCTTCAATCTAAAGATTAAACTCCCAAATTTACTCATTCAATATCATTTACTTGATAAAATAGAACATGGAATCATGGAATTCCTTATAAATTACTATCTCCTAGAACAGTCATGTAATGAAATAATGATAAAATTGGGAATGAATATTTCATTGAATGTTCAAGAATATAATTTCAAAGAAAAATATGTGGAATTTAAAAGATATTGAACGTAAAAAAAACCCCTTTAGCGATGATGCTTATATTGGGTTGCATAGGTCACGTTCCTTCAGTTCTATATCCCCTTCACAACATATATTATGTTTAATTTATCTATTTTCTATCCTTGCATCATCTTCATTAATATACCTACAAAATATGAATGAAAACAAATGATAGTGAAAGAATTTTCAATAATTATAAAATAGGGTTGAGTGGAGGAGTGGAGTTAGGGGAAAAGTACTATTTGTCTCCTAAAAGAGATTATGTTTAACATCGTTTACCATACTCACAAAATTATTTTTTTGTAAAAAATATTTGATTAAGATTCCCTCCCCCACACTTAATTGATGAAGTTTCCTCAACGAATTCAAATTTATTTTTGATGTCAATATATTTACGATGGGATTAATGAATTTAATAAAATGTAATGGTAAGGTATAACCTAGTTGGTCTTTATTGGAAATTAGGTTGAAGGCGTGTAAACTCCTACACTGATTCTTGAGGTATATTCCTATGGTATTTCTTTAGCATATGTCCATTTATAGTGAATGGGTTTCCTCCTCCTCCCTTTACAATCTGAAAAACATCAAAAGGGTATATAGTAATAATAGTAAAAGGTCCTTATTATCTGTAATGAAATTTACCTAGCATCAATTGGAGTCCGGTGTGGTATAAAAAACTTTATCTTTAGGTTTGAAGGTTCTTCATTGAATTATCTTATCATGGGATATTTGTTGGTTCTAGAATTTATTCCTTAGATGGATTGAGGAATTCCAACATTTCTTGGGAAATAATACAAGACTTAAGAGTAAAAACAATCATAAAATGGGACTACTTATTGAAGATACCTCACCAAGAACCTTACCACTAAGAACTTCATGAATCCATTGATAGACAACTCCATGAGTTTGACACTCTATACAGACGTCATAAATCCTGTTGATGGAAACCTCCATGAGTCTGAAAACCACTGTGATCACCAAAAATACACTTGAATGAATGCTCTACAAGTCTAATGGATTTGTGTTCATTCCCAAAGCTTTATTTACTTCATAGTGCACATATGATCATATCAATTCCTTGTTATTATAAATATATGGCTAACCCCCACCTCAATGCATCGATACCCTGACCTTTCACCTTCCAAGATCTCATATCACAAAACTCCCTATGCTCTATGTACCAATGATAAAATGAATCGTCCAAGGTATTTGAGCATCGCGAAACTTCTTTACCATCCTATTAACCTCCACTTGAAGTGGAAATTCCATTCTCCAAGTTCCATGACAGCCGTGAAGGTAGGCTTTCCTATTGGGCACTCAGGACTTCATTTAGAATTAATATTTTTCAAAACACCCCCCAAATATATGTAGACCCCATGACTAGGATGGGCTTCCATGCTTCATGAAGATCCTCCATTCATGGATACCCTTTTATCCATGCTTAATGAAATACCTTCCTTCGCAAAGCTCCTTTGCTCCGTGAAGCACCAGAGCTTTGCAAAGCTCCTCTCAGTGAGGCCTCCTACTTCGCAAAAACCTTTCCCATGCAGCCCTAAAAGCTTGTATTTAGTTATTTCTTGATTCCCCATGCGGTGTACCTTACCACATTGTTATAACTTATTATTTTTTGTATAATAATGTTAATGAATCTTTCTTTTTATCATATCCATGCTAATATAGACCCCACTATTGACCATTCCTCCACCCCCCTCATGTTGGGCCCTACTGATGTCTTACCTTCCCCAAGTGCATGTAGGTATCAATCATGTAATTCCAGGGGGTAAGGAGTGAGTCCTCCCCATATGAGCTTTATTATATTAAACTGACATGCACCATCTTCCTCAGTACATGATATTAAACTGTAGTCTCACCCTATCCAATGCACATGGGGTGTTACATCTCGGACATTCTCTAGGCCTACTTGTCTCTATGAGAGTGAGATCTTCCTCTACCTACTAGAATAGAATGAAATCCTCCTATCATGTGACTAGATCCTCCTTCGGCATCTCTTATAGAGTAAGTCCCAATCTATATATCTTAGGGATGCTAACCATGTATAATACCTGCACCATCTCTCTTAGTTTCACCTTTCATGACCCAACTATGAGGTCTACTACTACCTATGGTTTCTCACACTAGGCATGACTCACATGGTCTTAGAGTAATAATGACCATGACATCCTCTTTAGGACACTAAACATGCGTAAGTCCTAACACATATTTGGGATGCTAACCATGTGTAAGACCCAACACGTCTTGGGTATTCTAACTATGCATAAGCCCCAACATGTTTCTAGGTTGTAGGCCTTGTGTTTTCCCCAATTCTATACCCCCACTCACCAAAATACATGAACGTTGATCCCTTCCTTCTAAATAGGGTACGTAGGAAGCCTCTCTGAGATTCAATCCCATCACTTCCCATGATCAATTTTTTCCATCTATTTCATGTCGGTTCACTCGTCCAATGTGATGATAAAAAGTGTGCTTTGAACTATGTGGGTTTTGATCCCTTTTCGGTATTTAAGAAGCCTATTTCAGATTCAATACTAACCAATGGTAAACTCAAGTGCTACCTCCTATGGAAGTACCCTCATAATGTGACATATTTATTTTTTGGGACACATCTCCCGAATCCACCCCTTAAGGTGTTCTGATCCATCCTTATGAGACACTATCCATACATAATCCCCACACATATCACATCAATCCAACAAGATTGATCCTCTTCTGAGGGTTTGCTAACCATGCATAATCCCCTGTCACATCTCCAGGTCACTATCCATGTGTACGACCTGATTCTATACCTCCATCCTAATTTGTGTGGAATTTGATCCATGCCTTCTAAATAGGGTATTAAAGAATACTCTTTGAGATTCAAAACCATCATCCATTACCATCTATACCCTTCCCCTGGGTCATTATGTCTTAGTAGGGTAATTTCCTAACCTTGAGGTTCCTTTTCCATCAAGTCCCTACCCATGCATTCATTCCCATGGGACGCCTCCTTAGGTGACTCATCACCCCACTTTCTGAACTATGTGGACTTTGATTCCTAGCCATTAGGATATGTTGGAAGCCTCCCTTAGATTCAATCCCATCACTCTCTACACCCCATCTATTTCATCATCACTCCATCTATACCCATTTTTATTTTTACATGGGCCACCACATCTCAGTGAGA
This sequence comes from Viscum album, assembly GCA_963277665.1. Taxonomy (NCBI): domain Eukaryota; kingdom Viridiplantae; phylum Streptophyta; class Magnoliopsida; order Santalales; family Viscaceae; genus Viscum; species Viscum album. The sequence goes on along the minus strand of OY728135.1, from coordinate 1,661,723,229 downwards.
TTATTACATACACTTCATTGCTACTTCTATAAGCACCCGGGTAGATAGCCAAGCATAATACCTACATAATTCATATACCTCCAACCAAGAGTGATGCCTTTGTGAAGGGCCACTATCCATGTGTAATCCCCAAATCACCCCTTCAAACTATGGGGGTTTTGATCATTTTCTTCTACACAAGATACATAGAAATCCTCCCTGAGGTTAAATCATATCCTATGGCATCCCTTGGTGCCCCCTTTTTGCGGTGTACTATTCTTGATATTCACTTTATGGAATTCAGATCATCCTTCATGGTGTAAAATATTCTCTTTTTGAGGTGCACCACCTCAAGTTCACTCTTACTATGCATTTTGATCCATCTAAACGATAAACCTTCCCAGGTGCTCCCTCCCAGGGATCCACCTCTCTCATCCATCTCCATAGAATGTTCCAAGATGTCTAATCTGTCTCCACAAGATGTTAAACTCATGGAATACTCATTGTTAATCAGGGAAAGATGAGGAAAACCTTTGAAGATATTCCTAGGGAATAATATTATTTTTAATCTCCTCAAGATACATCAGGTTCCACAGCCTTGGGAATCCCTCTTAAGAGGATGAATACTGGTTCTCCAATATTCATGTGTCCAGAAATGCCACTGATTCCAAACTTGATCACTTCTCTAACCAAATGTTTTTGCCCTGGATAGACCCTTTGGAATGTCTATACATAAGCAACATATTCAAATAGCATCTTCAAATAGATGTCACTAGGAATTAGTTTCATTAATAACATCTTAATTTATAAGGGAAACCAAACTAGGTGATGAATTCCTAGGAGGAATCCACTAAAGGAGAAATCGACATCCAATCATCCCATTTCAATCAAGGAGAAAACATCTATAAAGAAGTGATGAATGCCACCCAACTTTAGAAAGAGACATTTAAGGATAAAATGTGCCATCAGATAGTTCCAACATGACGGGTCAGGCTGCGCACCCTAGTGGAAAGCTTTAGAAAAATAAATTGTGAACCTGACATGAACTCTTCTCCCTAAAAAGGGATTAGTAGCATTCAAGATATTAGTAGATAATCATGTCATCAAAACCAGTTATCTAGTTCCTGGTCCTTTTATAAAAATAGTGGGATTGGCATGAAAGTTTCCAAATTTGGGGTAGTTGACTATTGGGTAGTTCAGTCTATGGCACTTTTAGTGTGGATCTCCCTCTAGTGATAAAAGATTAGGCAACACAAGGCCATTGGGAATTAATTTATTTTCATCTATATTGACACATAAATCTTCCTTCTTTGCAGGATTATAGCTATAGGAAACCAATAACTCCTACCCATCGATGCTGGGGTGCAAGGAATTCAGATGCTTCAATATTGCATGACTCTTATGTGGCCATGAATTCATCTACATCTACTGGGTTCCAATGCCCTATCTCACCCTTTGAAATTTTCTAGAGAAGGGTGATTTACGTTATTGTTCACAGGTACCAATAGGAGGGGGTCATTACTACAAGGGATATGGACCACCAAGATCTAGAGTCTTCCATGCCTCATCGTCACTACCCCCCCCCCAAGAGATCTGCATGGAGCCACTAATCCCCACACCTTCATCAAACTGATTCAGAAGATTCTCTCCAGAGCGATCTTATGACTCATTGCACTATGTCGATGAGGTAAGGGATATATGTGTCATCCTGAACACAAAAACCTCCTGATAACCAATAAGAAGAGCTCCTATGAGACCTCTTCAGTGCTGCCAACCAATCTCCTAGGCTCTGGAATAAGTTTTTTTTATTCCTACTCTAACATCCCTAATCTAGATAACCCGAATCTGTCATTGAATCCAAGCTCAAGAAGTTTCCCTTCAGTAAAATCATCTTCATCAGCTTTAGTGGCCCATGCCACCCTTGGTGTATTCCACCATATTCATACCATTACAGAACATGTATTCCTCAGTGCCCAATCAGGATTGAGTCCCCATCCACCCCATCGTATGACTGAGATGAAGCACCACTAGAAGCCTCAATGGGATGACCCATAATGATGTGATCCAGTAAAAAGTCCCTCCCTATACCATCACCAGTTAGGGTGGAGGTCCTCCCCAATATCACACTCATCGTGGAGGTCCTACCCATGTTTCCCGAACTGTTCCAAGTGAAGGACCTCTCTAACTTGCTCACATAAGGCCCAAAGGTCCCCCTCATGCCTATGGTTCCTGATATGAAGGTACTTGTTATGTCGTGAAATGACAACATGAAGGTCCTCCCTGCATCATTTCTAGCTCCAACAAAGGCCCTCCCCACGACATTATTGACCAAAGAGAAGACGCTCCTTACTTTTTCTCCAACTAGTATAGAGGTACTTCCTATACCATATCTAGTCAGAGTGGAGGTCCTCCCTACTTTATCAACTATCCAACTGTAGGCCCTCCCTACATCATCTATGGTCAGTTTGAAGGCCCTCCTCAAGTGATCATTTCCAGCCATCGTAGAGGCCCTCCTTATGCCTCAGGTATCTAACATGGTGGTCCTCCCCATGTTCTCACCATCTCTAGCAGAGGTCCACCCCCCCTGTAATATTCACCACCTTGGAGGACCTCCCCATGAATCTGATGATCAATATATAGGTCCTCCTTGTATACCATTCGACATATGTCTAGGTGATCCTCGTACCACAGGTTTTTAGAGAAAAGGTCCTCCTCACTCTCACATTAGATCAAGTGGAGTTCATCCTCGCTCAATCATTGAGAAGAACGAAGGTCATCATTAGGCCACAATAGTTCCTTTCCCTGATGAACTGTCCCAGGGAATATGGTTGAATCATCATTTATGGAAGAAAAACTCCGAGAAATTCCATGTCATGGTAATTTTGATTCGATTCTCAAATTCAAAATCCAAATGAGACCCATTGATAAAGCTTTCCACCTAGTCTTCTACATCAGGGTCTGGGTTAGGAGTCAGACTCATGAGCTTCATCATCTTGAAAGGTGAGATGAACCAGATCCTTGAATCCTTTCACAGGTACATGCAGGAGGAAAAATATTTGGATCCCTTCTTGGGTATCACCATATAGTCTTCCCTATCATCACTGGGTTCATTCTCTACTTATTAGAGAGATTTATTCTTGGAAAAAATAAATGATGATCACTTTCCAGGTCTGTCACCAACAGATGACAGCCTTGCAACTAAATCAGTGTTCATCACTCTGTCATACAGGGGCATGATGATGTAGTCAGTATCGTCTCCGAGATATGACCCAATGAGTGGCGGTCTGTCAGCTCACTCACCATATTATCCATTAATCAGTCCTCCACCATAGTGTTCCACATTAGTGTGATTTCTGATTCCTCAGCAAGATTCGATCGAAGAATGTGAAAATGAGGATCCAAGTCCCACTTCTAAATGAAGGATCTTGTATAATATCGTTGTTGTTGATTAGTTATCAGAGACATTTTAGCCGATCTCTACTCCTGAAATTTCTATTTTGGACTCCCTCACTAAGGAGGAGGTTTTATACTTCTAATGAACCCAATGGGTGATTCATTTCTTCCTCTTCCATCATTGATTAGTTTATTTTCATATGAATAATAATTTTTATGCTATTAAATGATAATGTCACATGGTTGATTTGGCATCACTCTTAGTAGCACAACACCCTACATCATCATGTTACCACAGGACCCTTCAGAAGAGATGTGTTTAGAGTTTTACTATTCTCCTAAGAGTTATTGAGGAAACGTCCACACATGTACAAATATGAGGCTGGGGATAGTATGACACACTTGACTTCAGTCTTATCCTACAACAACCAAAGTATTTGCTGATATTGAGGATATTCTTCTAGGAAGAGTCACAATAAATATCGCTGATCTCAACACCCTCAAAGATAAGAACACTAAAAAAGGTTCTAGTGAAGAGGATCTACCCCTGAAATAGTGAAACATCATGTGGATGCTCATCAAGGTATCATGACTAACCTGAAGAGATAGATGTGTAACCATGGAGAACATTCCTCTTCGTTTCCCATTTGTATAATCAAAAAACATTGGTAAAGATCCGATCAGGTCTTCCAAGTCATCTTGATCTTGTCAATATTGTGCTTGAGAGAGATATTTACCTCTCCATAGTTGTGTTACTTTAGTAGTTGGCAGACCAAAGGAAGATCATTAATGAACTCATTACCAAGGGCTCTATATAACGACTTCCAAATTGTGGTGATCTGTTACACAACCATGCCCCTCCTCCATTAGGACAATAGGGACTAGAAGGGTAACCCCATTTCCCATTTGTTTAGCTTCCTCCAATTGATCTGGATAATCATGTGCATTAAAATAGGGTTGATTCCATAGTATATGGTAAGTCTCCATGGTATCTATCAACAAATCTGCCCAAGTCCCATGATAACCCCCATCGGGATCCCGATCAGTACATACCTCAGGCCATTCAACCACCCTCTCCATGAGTCTCCAAGCCTTCATATCACATTAATAAACCCATAAAATTCCTAGTTTCCAAGATTCCTCATCCAGAAAGGAACCCCCACTAGGAATATTCGATAGCTATAATCAACGCTTGACTCAAATATTTGGAAACATCAAAGGTGGAAATCCCGCCTAATGCAAGCCATATCTGGAATGGGTGGATAACATGAAGGCACCCTCAAATTTTAAAAACCCTACCTTCTCCCCCTTCAATGGGACATGAGACCCACTATAGCATCTGTAATAGTTTATATCAATGTTTGGACCCATGTTGGGGGCTCTAGAGTAGCATGAGGCCTCCAAGATCCGATGTTTTTTAATACATTGGAAGGGTCTGAGTTTATCTGGTACAATCAGCCAATCATTGGGTCTATTGCTGGTTGAAAAGATCTCTATAGTAATTTACATTATCAGTGCAGCTCCACCACTCACAAGATAAGTATTTATGACCTCTTAAATTATAAGAAATGACCAGATGAGTGATCCATAAAAAATTTCACATGGTGGAATGGCCTCAAGTATTCACTCGACATGCCTCTAACTCAAGAGAAGTTACTGAAAATGTGTGTGGGGAATGTCAAGACAAAACGGGTTCCCTCTCTCAACACTTAGAATTTCCTAGGTGACCTTAAATATTTTTCTGATATAGCTTATCATTTCAAGGAAGCCGTAAAGCAGGCCATGAAGGCACGCCCATTGCCTCCTCCAATACCTACAAAACAAACAACCAAGGAATAAACTTATGTCGTTACGTAGAGAGAGGACCCCAATTAACTAGATTTGTTACCAGTGAACGATCATTGATAGCCTTGATAAGGGAAACAACCTCAGGGTTGTAACATCCCAGTTCTGGAAGCCACCTAGAGGCACCAAACGCCCAGTTAGTCACATGGACTCAAGCGCATTTCCCTGCATTCCAGAGGCTTCCGACTAGCAGTGAGGGCTTGGGTGTGATAGTGGGGAAACTATGCCCTCATTTGTCAGAGTACATAGCATAATTAAACTACGCACAAAATTAGAATCAGTAAATATCCAAAAATAGTAAACAACATAATACTAGAATAATAAACAACTGGAGAACACACACACACACACATATATAATGATGTGTGATACATATGTCTAGGAAATCATCCAAACAAGTCACAATGCTAGAAATACCAATAGTGCTAAACCAAAGTACAAAAGAAAAATATAAACAACTCCTCAGCATCACAAGCCTAAGCTTGGTCCCGTTCTCTCCAGCTCCACAACAAGTCAAGTACCTGAAGTAGATGGGCGCTTGAACTTATCTATACCTACAACAATATAATCTATTATGGCCCAAAATTATGACCCAAACAGGGTGTGAGACTAAATACTAGTAGGAAACCACTCGAATATCTGTGCCTAATATTCAGTGAATATATGGCCGGTAAAAGTACAGAAAAGAAAAAACAGGAAAGTAATCCGCAGTAAACAATCCACATTTTCAATATCAAGCAATCAATGAGACAAACAGCTAAATGTAAATAGTTAACCCTCTAGGAAGTACTCACAGCCATCCCCTATGGTCCTACCTAACAAGTAAAAGCCATAATCTGGGTAGTACACTCAGCCTAACCCCTTTGGTTTAGTATATAAAGACTCTCTAAGGAAGAACTCACAGTCAATTCATCTTATAGTATAAGGTAGTCAAGAACTCTCTGAAAGCACTCACAGTCAATTCCCCTTATAGCCCCAACATCAAGGAATCTCTGAGGAAGCTCGCTTGGTCAATTCCCCTTATATCCCATGTCATTTATATACTCTCTGAGGAATCACTCACTGTTAATTCCCCTTATAGTCTAAATCAGTTCAAAAAAATAATTCAAAGACTCTCTGAGGAAGCTCACTTGGTCAATTCCCCTTATAGTCTAAATTGCTCAAGACCCTCTGAAGAATCTCACTCGATCGATCCCACTTATAGTCTACTACACCAGGTTCTCACAGCCCTGTGTAGGTCAATGAGCATAGCAGTACAATATGGCCAAAGTAAACCTACAAAAATACTTGGCTAAACAGTTTACAATATATCAAGCATATCAGAATATAAACTCTCCATCCAACAGAAATAGGTATGGACAATAGGCAAGCCAGTCAAACTGGTGAAATGGACCAAACGGTCGTAAACAGAACATGCATGGTAAATACATCCAAAGCATAGAAATCAACCCTATTCATATCCAAATAACCTCTACACAGACATACAATCATGGTAGGCAAACAACAGGGGTAAAACGGTAAACACACAATACCTCGTGCAGGGGTACTTGAGGAATTTTCACATAATACTCAAAAACATTGAATGGAAAGGCACAAACCACCTACCTATTAGGGTTTCAATGAAGTCGATCCACAAGCTACCACACCTCCTCAAATCCGGAAAACCCACCACCGAAATTGCTCTACATCCCCTTCCCTAACATCCACAATTCTTAAAATAAACACCCAAAGAAACCACAAACCATGATCTACACACAACAGGTGTAGATCTAGAAAACCAAGAGAGAGATAGAGAGATTTGTATCTAGAGGAAAACACAAAGAAACCAAGAGGAGAGACATACTTGGGAGAAACAACCTTCAAACCACCTAGAAACCCTTTCAATTTTCCTCCAAAACAAGCCAAGGAGCTCCCCCGACCTCTGAAAATCGAAAATCATGTGTGATCCACGAGTGGGAGGAAGAATGGTGGAGGAGGGGGAAATTATGAGTGGAACAGGACCTAAAAACCATAACTTTAAGTGGTCGCACGGTTACCCCGCACGGTGTGGAAAACCTTGTGCCAACCATGTGGGTGCCACTATCTCACCCAGGAACTTCGCATGGCTTTTCCACATGGTTTTGAAAAGCCGTGCGCATCCCATGCGGATCCCACTGTCAAGGGTGCATGTTTTTCTGGGCTGGCCGCACGGTTTGTTCATACCGTGCGCCCCTGCACAACCTCCTAAAAAACCACTTTTTCTCAAAAATGACCAGAAAAGGAAATAATACCTGAAAAGAAATTCTGGTTTCTTACAAACTTCCCCCCTTAAAGAAATTTGTCCCCAAATTTCCCTAACGTGGCGCAGAAGAAGAAACCCCGAATAGATTCGGCCACTGAACTCGTACATCAGTCTCCCTCTCCCATGTTTCGTCCTATACTCACTCGTGCTGCCATAGCACTCATACCAAAGGAACAGACTGACCATAGAGATCCTCTGTACTACGATCAATAATCCGGATAGGATGCTCCTCGAGCAACGCATCCACTTCGAGCTCACCTCCTCAGGTTGAAAGACATGAGATGTTTATGAAAAGAAACTTCGAAGTTGTGAAACATGGAAGACACCATGCATTGTCCGGTACCTCAGAGGTAACTTCAACCGACAGGCAATCGGCCCAACTCCCTACGACACCTCAAAAGGCCTGACGTACCTCGGAAAAAGCTTACCATGTATCCTGATCATTTTTTGCCCCAACCTCAGTGTGACACGTAGAAAAACCTAATCCCCAACCTCGAACTCCATAGGTCGTCTCCGCTGATCAGCATAAGACTTCTTTCGAGACTATGTAGTATCCATCCTCTTCCGAATCATCTCTATCTACTCTGTTGTCTCCTGGACAAGACGAGGTCCCAATAAAGCTTCCTCTCCTGCCTCTAGCCAACATAATGGTGATCGACATGGCCTACCATACAAAGCCTCATAAGGTTCCATCTGAATTGTTTCATGAAAACTATTGTTGTAAGAAAACTCCACAAGAGGTATATGCTTCTCCCAAGAACCTCTAAAATCCAGAATACATGCCCGGATCATGTCCTTAAGCACCTAAATCGTACGCTCGGACTGTCCATCAATCTGGGGATGATAAGCTGTACTCAAAAGAACCTATGTACCCAATTCCTTATGAATCCTCTACCAGACCCAAGAAGTAAAATGAGCATCCCTGTATGAAACAATAGAGTATGAAACTCCTTGTAGACGTACAATCTCACAGATGTACAACCGTCCCAGCTCTTCAACACTGAAGGTCTACTTGATTAGAAAGAAGTGAGTGACCTTCGTGAGTCTATCAATGACAACCCATACTGCATCATTCCCTTAGAGCGACCTCGGAAAACCGGTCATGAAATACATCACGACATCATTCCACTTCCACCCGAGAATGGGTAACTGTTTTAAGAGCCCTGATGGTCGCTGATGCTCCGCCTTCACCTGCTAACAAATGGAACACCTAATGATGAAACTAGCAATGTCCCTCTTCATACCTAGCCACCAATACTGATGGTGTAGACCACAATACATCTTGGTGATGCCAGGATGAACTTCCCAAACCAAGGAATGAAAGTCCCACATCAGCTCCTTGTGTATGTCTGCTGGCACCCATACACGCCCCTGGAAATGCAAGATCTCATCCTCGCCTATGGTCCATCCAGGAATAGGGTCCTCTACGGGCATGCTCTACCTTAGGACTAAGCCTTCAAAATCTAATAGATGCCTCATTCGCACTCGATCAAGAAGAGTAGAGGTAACAACTGTAGATTAAAGAAAAGTCTACCCCTATCTATCGTGCACCTCCAAATGCATCTCAGAGAATAGAGACATAAGCTACCACTCACTACTCGCCTCCTAAACTCCCTGTATCTGAGTCCTCCTGCTCAACGCATCAGCCACTACATTGCCTTTCCCAGGCGTATAGGAAAGATCAGTGTCAAAAGACTGAAGGTACTCAACCCACCTTCATAGTCTCAAATTTAGATCACGCTGAGTGAAGATTTACTTGAGACTTTTGTGGTCGGTGAAAACCAAAAAATGCTCTCCCAGAAGATAATATCCCCAACAGCATAGGGCATGAACAACAGCTGCCAACTGCAGATCGTGTGTTGGGTAATTCCTCTCATGTGGCCTCAACTTCCAAGACCCATACGCAACGACTCCATCTCCCTACATAAGCATAGCTTCTAGCCTGATACCTAATGAATCACAGTAAATAGTATAGCTCTTGCCCAGCTTTGGAAAGACTAGTATTGGTGCTGAAGTCAACCTCCCTTTCAGCTCTGGAAAGGCTGACTCACAATAATCTGACCAGAATAACTTTACACCCTTCTTAGTCATACCCGTCAGCAGTGATGCTAAGCATGAGAAGTTCTGTATGAAACTTTTATAGTATCCAGTCAGCCCTAGAAAACTCATCACCTCAAAGAAGTTCTTCATCTGCTTCAAGGAAACTACAACTCTCACTTTATTTGGGTCTACTGATACTCCTGCCTCTAAGATAACATGAACCATGAAGTGAATATGATCCATCCAAAAGTGGCACTTTGAGAGCATATAATATAACTGAAGCTCCCTCAGTGTACTCGGAATGATCTCAAGATGGTTAGCATGGTAATTTCAAGTGTGAGATTACACCAAGATATCATCCATGAAGACCACCATGAAGGAATCTGAGTATGGATGAAACACTAAGTCCATCAGTGCCCTGAAAACTACAGGCACATTCGTGAGACAGAACATCATAACCATGTACTCCTATAGACCATACCTACTCTGGAAGGTTATAAGAGTTATATCTGATGGTATAACGTGCAAATGATGGTAACCGGACCTCAAGTCAATCTTTGAGAACACTCAAGCTCCTCCAAGATGATCAAAGATATCATCGATACTGGGAAAGGGATATTGGTTCTTGAATTTAAATTGGTTCAACTTCCGATAATCCACAAATATTCTAAGGGTACCATCCGCCTTCTTTGAAAATATGACAAGAGAACCCCAAGGAGAAGTACTGGGTCAGATGAAACCCTTTTCCTGCAACTCCTCTAACTACTTATTGAGCTCCTGTAAATCTGGTGTAGCCATCCTATAAGGAGGAATGGACACAAGTGCTGATCTTGGAAAGAGCTCAATAGAAAATTCTACCTCATGCTCTGGAGGTAAACCTAAAAAGTCCTTTGGAAAGACATCTCTGAAACAATCCACCACTGGAGGAAAGTATAATAGTGAAGTCCCCTGGTCATCCAGATATAGACTAGTTATTTGAGCTGTAACTCCTCCTAACCCATGATGCTTTGGACCTGCTCTGCTCACCTGGACATCCCACTCGCCCTTATGAAGAAATGATCCATTTGGTGATGTGAAACTCACCATACAGTGATAACAATTAATGGCTGCCTGGAAGGGAACTAGCAAGTCTATTCCGAGAATGACATCATAGCCCGTCATCACTAGAACATAGAGGTATTATAGAAAGTGACACCCACCAACCTCAAGAGGGAACTCTTTGAACTAACATACACTAGCTGTTCTAGTCCCAAACAGTGTGTCTAGCATCAAGATATTAGAAAAAGAAAGGATTCAGAGCGCAAGACTCTCCACAAAAGCAATAGATATAAAGCTATGGGAAGCCCCTGTATCAGAAATAGCAGAAGCTAAAACTAAGGCTACTAAGATCGTACCTCAAACTGTAGAGGGTCCAGGATCCTTCTCCTACTGGTTATGCTCTACTACAAAAATCTGGCCTACACCACAGCCTGGTGACCCTGACTGACCACTCTGAGCTGATCCACCCTGCTGATGCTAAAAAACGGTTGACTGGATACCCCGACCATGACCTCCACCTCAGCATGAATAGCCCGAATAACTCCAGTTACCTGACTAATGAGAAACTGGTGGTGATACTCATGAACGATGATTCATAGAAGAACCCCTATCACCAGCTGATGGTGAAAAGATCTGGCATAAATGCTAAAGGTGACCCATCTTTCCACATGATCAGCACTCCATCGGGTCTCTCAGGAAACGAGGCCTCATATGCCTGCTTCTCCCGCACTGGTAGCATACCACCTGGCTACCAGAAGTTGCATCCTGCCTACTTTGATCTCCTCATGAAATCTCCCTACAATGCTTCCTGCTATCAATAGGAGGAATAATAACTCTAGATATCGAACCTCCCTGGATCACAGCTCTAGAATCCCTCAGATTATGCTCTTTGATTAGCACCGGGTTGACGATAGAGAATATCGAAGTCAACCTGAAGATGTTCACCTGAAATCGGATTTTGTGCCTCAGACCATCCTCAAACTTCCATGCAAGGAACAACTCATCACCTACTAGAATAGGCGTGAAACGCTACAACTCAGTGAAGTGAGAGGAGTACTCCATAACAGAAACAGTACCCTACTCTAGGCTCATTAACTAGGGGCTCAATCGGCCCTCAAGGTCTCCAGATAGAAGTAATCCTAGAAGATGCACTAAAACTCATCACAAGACATATTATGTTGGCGTCCCGCCACTGAGATCACATCCCACCACCTCTTGGTGGAGTCTTGAAGCATGTAGGTAGTGAGCTTCACCCTCTTCTCTAGAGGTATCTCCAGATGCTCAAAAATCATCAGCATGGCTTCTAGCCATGACTTTGTAGCCTGGGGTCCTCCATCCCCTGAGAAAGTGGGAGGATGCTGCTGCTAAAAGACCCGCATCAATTCTACCATCAGTAGGGAAGGAGGCGGTGCTCCCTAAAAGGTCTACATCATCCTCAAAAATCCCTTTCTGAACTATGCATCAGCACCTATGTCAGGTACAATGGCTGGTGCCAAGGCTGGCACAACTGGAGGATCCACTGGGAGTCCCTTATCAACCATATTTAGTGTCTGATCACCACCTTGTGGCTGGTGTATAACTGGAGGATGTCTCGGTGGCATGACTCTACAAGTTCAAACACACACCTCAGATCATGATTAACAGGGGCAGAAACATAGGAGTTGTCACGAACCAACCCGGGTCGACCCTGAACCGGTCACCCAAGCCGGTCCGCGACATGGCCCGAGAGGCGTTCCCGATCCTCCCGGGCTGGCGACAAGCGCCAGGGAATCAACAGAGGCTATGGGAACGATTTATCCCAATATAAATAAATAAGACAGCGAAAATAATACAGAGAAGCGCAGAAAAGATAAACCAAATAAAGTGACTAATCAAGAACAAACAGAAAACAAACTAACCAAACACGACGTCCGAACAAGCTCCGTGCGACCTCACGGGTCGATCTCCGACTCAACGATCAAGTGTCTCCCTAGGCGAGCGCACTCAAGCTATAGCCTGCACAAACACTAAAAACAGAAAAGAACTATAGGCGTGAGTATTAAAACTCAGTAGGCTAGCCCGATATCTATTCCCAATGCACTACCATTAAAATAGAAGAAACATCATTTCAAGTTTGAACTACAATTTATAAAAGTATGTTTTTCTAAGAATTTTACTTAAAAACAATGTACGAACCATTTCCCTTAGCCATTTCAAAATTCGGGTTCATTTCATTAGTGTCAATGACATTTCAGGAAAGGGGGAAAGTGATGTTTAAATTTTCAAATTTGTACAAAAGGGATTAAACACTTTTATTTGAACATAATTTTTTGAAACCTAATCAAAGGAAATTTACCATTTTCCAAAGAAAACAATACACCAGAATGCACAAAGTAAAACACACAGCAAGGGAAATGTAGGTATACATGTGAGCATCATAATCATTACTGCAAGCTACAAAAGCTGAATAGACATGGGTGAACCTAGGAGATCGAGAATAAACCAGAAGACACCAATACATGAGAAATCATCATTATCGACATGTCACGATGAAATCAAAACGCGCAATACGCTCGACCATCCACTCACGGGCAGGTCGAGGGCAAATCCCATAGCAATAAACCCAATATATCCACCTACTATGGGCCACTGGTCTGTACCATAACCTACCAGTGCAGCAATCGTTCTTAGAATATTCTCTCAATGTGCCAGATTCCCATGTCTCAAGTGTTTGAAAAAGGGGTGAGCCAACTAATGCCAACCGAGCATCCAATCATATACATATATATATATATATAAAGCACAACAGGCATCACCCTAGCCACTCCGTGGAGCAACCTCGTGCCTTTTACTACTCAAGTACCCGGGAGCCTCTAAGCGCGGCCTCCCAAACAATCAATTGCAACCAAGGCATGAGAGTCGCCCTAAGAGGGTTTTTATCAAAACATTTTTTTTTATCGCTTTCCATAAACTGCCAAACGGGCATTTAATACATTTCACAAACACTACTCAAAGACAGGTACAACTTCTTTATGAGACAAAACCCAGTTTAAAACCGTTAATGAACCCCAAAACACTACGTCACAGGCTAACAATATTTTTATAAACCAAACCAAACCATTTTATTTTTCCAAATAATCTTTAAGAGCCAACCGGGCAATTTCTCAAACAAACCAAAGTATTTGTTCATGCTTCAAAAGAAATCATTTCTCATTAAACCAGAACTCTGTTTTACATTCCGTGAATTATGTTTAAAATCCAAACGGGCATTCTTTCATTATTGGGTGTCCGCTCGTAAAAAGGATGTTTCATGTGTCGTGTATAAAATAAACGGATCCTTTTGACATTAAATAACCATTTAAAAATTAACCATCTTATATTAAAAATTAATTATCGTATATTATCTCATATTTATTACAATTAATAAAATGTTGATTTTGAACAATTAGGGTGCGCAAACAGCATGAAATAATATAACTTAAATTTTAAAAGCAGTGCAAAGGGGACCTACTTCAAAATCAAGCGCGTCGACAAACAACCTCGGATCCAAGGCGCGATGACACGACGTGTGTCTGAGACTACGTGACAAAGTCTAACACTCTGCATAAACAAAACCAAGGACTCAGACACATCCAAAACTCACCAGAGCATTCAAAACCAAGCGGCGGGAATAAACGCTCACCTTGAAACCAAAGCGCGGCGACGACGGAACCTTAGAAACAAAGCGCAGCGATGTCGCTCACTCGGAAACGCCCTGCGCGGGTCCTAAAAATCCTAAACCAATAAATAAAAACCCACCATCAATTAAAACTCATGATCCAACAAAAGTACAGTGATGAAGATAATAATAATAATGATAATAGTAATAATAATAATAATAACAACAATGATAATATGAATAATAATAATATTATTAATATTAATAAAAATAACAACAAGAACTATAATAATAGTAACAATAATAATAATAATAATAATAATAATAATAATAATAATAATAATATTAGCAACAATAATAATAATCAATAGTGATAAAAATAATCATAATAATAATAGTAATAATAATAATAATAATAACAAAATAGTAATAATAATAATAATAATAACAAAATAGTAATAATAATAATAATAATAATAACAAAAATAATAAAAATAATATTAATAATAGTAACAATAATAATAATAATAATAATAATAATAAAACTAATAATAATAATAATAAAAATAATAATAATAATAATAATAGTAATAGTAATAGAATTAATAATAATAATAATAATAATAATAAAATTAATAATAATAATAATAATAATAGTAATACTAATATTATTATTAATAATGATCACATAAATCATAATTTTATAATAAAAAAAGTTAATAACATTAAATAAAATGAAATAGCAGAATAAATTAAAATAAATACATAAATACATAAAACTGACCTGCGCGGCGGAGCAGAGGAAGGAGAAAGAAAAAGAAGAAGAAGAAGAGAAAAAGAGGAATAAGAAGAAGAGAAGAAGAAGAGGAAGAAGAAGAAGAGAAGAAGAAGATGAAGAAGAAGAAGAGAAGAAGAGAAAGGAGAAGAAGGGAAGAAGAAGAGGGGGCACGGGCCTGGCGTGGGTGCAGCAGGGGAGCAAATGAGGGCAGGCGGTGGTGCTGCTGTTGTGTCGCGCGTCCGGAGGAGTGAACAGGGGGGAGCTGTGTAGGGGGGTTCGCAAGGAGGGAGGAAGGGTCGTCGCGGCCAGCAGGGAGGAGCCAGGTAGGAGACCTGTGGGTGGCGCGCTGGGCAGAGGAAGGAGAGGGAGGTCGGGCGCCAGGCTGGGCGCGCTGCAGGCAGGAGGTGAGGCGAGGGCGTTGCCGCAGGGGACAAGCCGGACAGGGGAGTCGGGCACCGTGCTGAGGCAGAGGGAGGCTAAGTGCGCTGCGGACAGAGGGAGGCGGTTGGGTGCACTGCGGGAAGAAGGGAAGAAGAAAAAGAAAATAAAAAAAGAGGATCCGCTGGAGGCGATCAGCGGCGACAAATCGGAGGGCGCGGTGCCGGGCTGTGCGCGCTGGACAGGGGGTGCAGGCTGGCTGTTGAGGAGGTCGAGTGGGGCTGCCGTTGCTGCCGAGGGGAAGGAGAAACGTGAGGGTCTGCTACTCGGTTGTTGTGCGGCAAGGATGAGAGGAGGGTGCGGAGAGTCCGGCGGAGTCCAGTGGAGAGGAGATGCGGCCGGCTGATGTTGGAAGGAGGAGCAGAGGGCCAAGCGGGGGCGGCGGCTGCAGCATGAGAGGAGGGGAAGAAAAATAAAAGGATCCACGCTAGGGTTACGGGAAAAAAAACAAATCAATAAAAATAATAATATCAATAAAATAAATAAATAAATAGAAACAACTAAAATATTATATATCTATATATAGGTGTATTTAGATACTTAAACTCCTATTAAATAAATAATAATGAATCAACTAGTAATCTTTATAATTCAACAACAAAATAGTTTCTAGCAATTGCATTAATTAACATCAATTTAATTAACATAAATTAGAATAACAATTAGAATGATAATAATGACAACACGAAGATAAAATTTCAAGATAATAAAAGTAGTCATAATATAGGAATAAAATTCTTAACACAATAAAAATTTAAACGAAACTCTAATAAATGCAAATTTTAAATACAAAATATTTTATATCAATTTTTTCCAAAAACAACGGAATGTGCAAAGGGGTGCGCAGTTACCCGAGTAGAGCCATGCAGAGTTTCCAAAACGTGTTTCGCTCGCGCACCCAACGACGTCGCCTCAAAACGTACACTTTTTAACAGAAACCCAAGAACCTAGTCTGATACTGAACACGAACCACGTCAAAATAATTTAAAGCCAAATAAATCATAAAATAAAATAATTGTGTGTGTCGGGGTGTGACAATTCTCCCCACCATAACGCTTTCCGCCCCCGGAAAGCCACCACACCGACCAGTCGATCGATCAACACCTAAGGATTCCACACAACATGATCCGACCTCTCAACCAAGGATGTCACAACGACTACCAGCGGGACTGAACCTCATTTCCCAAAGTAAATCACCAACAGAGGGAAGGCCTGAACGGGCTCCCCACCATAAGGACTCGACTAGCATTTGATAACGATTTAAGAGAAAACCCAAAGAGACTCATGGTGGGTCTCCCCACCATAAAGAACCGACCAACTAACGACCAAACGGGGAACCAGGTTAGACATGCACGAGACTTTACTCCAGCTAGAAAGAGCACAGTAAGGACCTTTAAACCACTTACTCACGTCCAAAAGTAATAGGAGTTGATCTGAAAAATTTACGCAAACCAAAACCCTTACCCCATGGGCGGGGAGGGTGGGCCCAAGGACTGAAACTTGGACGAAAAACTACTCACGTACCACTACTTAGGGATGGACACATACCAAAGCCATAATTGATTCACATCGGTGGTCCACACGAGGTCACTGATCAGCAACATACATCCAAAAGGCACAATTCCCGACGTTACACGAGGGATAAGTCCATCGTGCGCTTTGCGACAAGAGGAAAACTACAAATATAGTGAAACCAGAGCAGCAACACCAGAATTATCTCACCACACGATAGAGGCGCGACTTTAACCGGACTCTTTAAAATTTTCCCCCGGGGGCTCCTGACTACGCGCCGGCTTCACTCCGAGACCTTTTGGCTGGAGCTCTGATGGATGAAGCATCTCCTGCCTCGCAGTCAGGTTCTGATAATCCCAACAAGAAACATACATCTTTTGATCTGACAGATTGAAGGACAAGATTTTAAAATTTAAAAACACACCAGCATTGAAATCCGAAGTTCGTCAAAAGACCCATGACATTACCATACATTTCAAACCCAAAACACCATCAGTACAACTACAACGATAAAAGATCCCTTAAAATGAAAAGAAAATTACACCCTAAACTTTGTACAAAGACCCAACAGCACATTACTTCTGAGAACTTCCTCTGCGACGCTTCCTTGCAACGCCCCGACAAAATCGTCGCAGGTGACCCAGGCGTCCACATGCCTGGCAGGGCTTCGGAGTGCTTGGGCACGATGACTTCTTGTGACCCCGCTTGCCACACTGATAACACACAATAATCTCTCGCTCCGAAGAGGTTGATGAAAGATCTCGAGGCCTCTTGATTCCATGACCTGATCCATCCACTTCCATTTGCTTACTCATCTCCTTTCCATAACCTTCACCAGTACTCATAGGGATCGAAGGAGGGAGAACTACTTCGAGCACTCCTGCCATCACAGCTTCGACATGAAAAGCTTGTCTTGCCACATCGACAAAAGAAGTTAGGTTATACTCTGACACCTTCGACTGCAGATCAGGGCGGAGACCCGCCTCGAAGCGTCGAGCCTTCACGGGGTCATTTGTGGCATACTCTGAATCATAAGGTACTAGCTCCACAAAGCGATGGAAATATTTTAACACGGATCTGTCGCCCTGCTGCAGACAACACATCTCCATCCCCTTTCTCACCCTTTCTTCCTCAGAGAAATACTGACGAATGAACGAGGCCTTGAAAAACTCCCAAGTAACCTCTTGACGGGGCTTGTTCCGAGACACTGACTTCCACCACATCCACGGTGAACCTTCAAGCATGAATGTCGCAAACTTGACCTTCAACGACTCGGGCAACTCAATGAGGTTAAAGTCCCTTTCAATCTTCCACATCCAATCCTCTACCACGGATGTTTCTGCTTGACCATAAAAGAGAGGTGGATCCAACTTCCGAAACTCAAGCATAAAATCCTTAGGTTGATCAACTGCACTACGATCACCCATCGAAGCTTCAAAGGGATAACCGCTGGACAAGGAAAGGTCAAAAACCCAATCAACGCCAACTCAACGAATGAATAACAACCTCAAAATCAAACACTGCATAGGTGACAAGCTCAAAATCCGAGAAAACAAGTTATCATAACGTCAAAAATTTTCTCTTTGAAAACATCTTTAATTTAGAACAAGCTTAGTGGGTTAAACCTTCGCCATTGGTATTCTTTAGAGCCTCACTCACATGCATGTATCCGTGCCACCCAGGGCATCCATCCACCATACCAGAAATCCATCCACATTTCCAATATACCAAAATGCATGTGAGTACTCATTGGAACACCAAGGCCAAAACAAATCAACTTCATTTTCAAAAAAAAAACAATTTATTCATACCGCTTCTTTTAAAACAATCTACAAATCAAACATGTTATTTCAAACAACCCTTTTTTTTTCAAAACCAACTTTTTTTGATTCAAACCACTTTCAAAAATCAAGGGAGACCCAAAACAACTCAAACAGGGGACTAGTGTTAGTAGACGACTTGACCATATGGTTGGTGGCCATATGCCAAACACGTCACTGACACAGAGAGCCTTCTTGGACCATACCCCTAGCTCCACATGGCTTTCCAGGCCATGCGGATTAGGACTATTAGCCCAACTCCATTTTTCGTACCCCAATCGCAAAACATTTCCATAAAAACCCAAACAAACCAATTAAACTGGACATCCCCTGGAAACCTGAGGATCGGTACGGGAAAGAGTTCGCGACGCTCTTCTCGTACCTACCCCTCAAGTCCCGACAATCCTACTCCATCTACCTTGACATCCCAAATAACAAGGGGCACTCTGAAAAGTGAGGTCTGCTAAGAGCAAACCTCCTCTGATACCATTTTGTCACGAACCAACCCGGGTCGACCCTGAACCGGTCACCCGATCCGGTCCGCGACATGGCCCGAGAGGCGTTCCCGATCCTCCCGGGCTGGCGACAAGCGCCAGGGCATCAACAGAGGCTATGGGAACAATTTCGCCCAATATAAATAAATAAGACTGTGAAAATAATACAGAGCAGCGCAGAAAAGATAAACCAAATAAAGTGACTAATCAAGAACAAACAGAAAACAAACTAACCAAACACGACGTCCGAACAAGCTCCGTGCGACCTCGCGGGTCGCTCTCCGACTCAACGATCAAGCGTCTCCCTAGGCGAGCGCACTCAAGCTATAGCCTGCACAAACACTAAAAACAGAAAAGAACTATAGGCGTGAGTATTAAAACTCAGTAGGCTAGCCCGATATCTATTCCCAATGCACTACCTTTAAAATAAAAGAATCATCATTTCAAGTTTGAACTACAATTTATAAAAGTATGTTTTTCTAAGCATTTTACTTAAAAAACAAAGTACGAACCATTGCCCTTAGCCATTTCAAAATTCGGGTTCATTTCATTAGTGTCAATGACATTTCAGGAAAGGGGGAAAGTGATGTTTAAATTTTCAAATTTGTACAAAAGGGATTAAACACTTTTATTTGAACATAATATTTAGAAACCTAATCAAAAGCAATTTACCATTTTCCAAAGAAAACAATACACCAGAATGCACAAAGTAAAACACACAGCAAGGGCAATGTAGGTATACATGTGAGCATCATAATCATTACTGCAAGCTACAAAAGCTGAATAGACATGGGTGAACCTAGGAGATCGAGAATAAACCAGAAGACACCAATACATGAGAAATCATCCTTATCGACATGTCACGATGAAATCAAAACGCACAATACGCTCGACCATCCACTCACGGGCAGGTCGAGGGCAAATCCCATAGCAATAAACCCAATACATCCACCTACTATGGGCCACTGGTCAGTACCATAACCTACCAGTGCAGCAATCGTTCTTAGAATATTCTCTCAATATGCCAGATTCCCATGTCTCAAGTGTTTGAAAAAGGGGTGAGCCAACTAATGCCAACCGAGCATCCAATCATATACATATATATATATATAAAGCACAACAGGCAT
The DNA here is from genome assembly GCA_963277665.1 of Viscum album. Taxonomy (NCBI): domain Eukaryota; kingdom Viridiplantae; phylum Streptophyta; class Magnoliopsida; order Santalales; family Viscaceae; genus Viscum; species Viscum album. The sequence continues at coordinate 1,661,702,847 of OY728135.1, read as the reverse complement.
CACCCTAGCCACTCCGTGGAGCAACCTCATGCCTTTTACTACTCAAGTACCCGGGAGCCTCTAAGCGCGGCCTCCCAAACAATCAATTGCAACCAAGGCATGAGAGTCGCCCTAAGAGGGTTTTTATCAAAACATTTTTTTATCGCTTTCCATAAAGTGCCAAACGGGCATTTAATACATTTCACAAACACTACTCAAAGACAGGTACAACTTCTTTATGAGACAAAACCCAGTTTAAAACCGTTAAGGAACCCCAAAACACTACGTCACAGGCTAACAATATTTTTATAAACCAAACCAAACCATTTTCTTTATCCAAATAATCTTTAAGAGCCAACCGGGCAATTTCTCAAACGAACCAAAGTATTTGTTCATGCTTCAAAAGAAATCATTTCTCATTAAACCAAAACTCTGTTTTACATTCCGTGAATTATGTTTAAAAGCCAAACGGGCATTCTTTCATTATTGGGTGTCCGCTCGTAAAAAGGATGTTTCATGTGTCGTGTATAAAATAAACGGCTCCTTTTGACATTAAATAACCATTTAAAAATTAACCATCTTATATTAAAATTTAAATATCGTATATTATCTCATATTTATTACAATTAATAAACTGTTGATTTTGAACAATTAGGGTGCGCAAACAGCATGAAATAATATAACTTAAATTTTAAAAGCAGTGCAAAGGGGACCTACCTCAAAATCAAGCGCGTCGACAAACAACCTCGGATCCAAGGCGCGATGACACGACGTGTGTCCGAGACTACGTGACAAAGTCTAACACTCTGCATAAACAAAACCAAGGACTCAGACACATCCAAAACTCACCAGAGCATTCGAAACCAAGCGGCGGGAATAAACGCTCACCTTGAAACCAACGCACGGCGACGACGGAACCTCGGAAACAAAGCGCAGCGATGTCGCTCACTCGGAAACGCCCTGCGCGGGTCCTAAAAATCCTAAACCAATAAATAAAAACCCACCATCAATTAAAACTCATGATCCAACAAAAGTACAGTGATGAAGATAATAATAATAATGATAATAGTAATAATAATAATAATAACAACAATGATAATATGAATAATAATAATAATATTAATATTAATAAAAATAACAACAAGAACAATAATAATAGTAACAATAATAAGAATAATAATAATAATAATAATAATAATATTAGCAACAATAATAATAATCAATAGTGATAAAAATAATCATAATAATAATAGTAATAATAATAATAATAATAACAAAATAGTAATAATAATAATAATAACAAAATAGTAGTAATAATAATAATAATAATAATAATAACAAAAATAATAAAAATAATATTAATAATAGTAACATTAATAATAATAATAATAATAATAATAATAATAATAATAATAAAACTAATAATAATAATAATAAAAATAATAATAATAATAATAGTAATAGTAATAGAATTAATAATAATAATAATAATAATAATAAAATTAATAATAATAATAATAATAATAATAATATTAGTAATACTAAGATTATTAATAATAATGATCACATAAATCATAATTTTATAATAAAAAAAGTTAATAACATTAAATAAAATGAAATAGCAGAATAAATTAAAATAAATAAATAAATACATAAAACTGACCTGCGCGGCGGAGCAGAGGAAGGAGAAAGAAAAAGAAGAAGAAGAAGAGAAAAAGAGGAAGAAGAAGAAGAGAAGAAGAAGAGGAAGAAGAAGAAGAGAAGAAGAAGAGGAAGAAGAAGAAGAGAAGAAGAGAAAGGAGAAGAAGGGAAGAAGAAGAGGGGGCACGGGCCTGGCGTGGGTGCAGCAGGGGAGCAAAGGAGGGCAGGCGGTGGTGCTGCTGTTGTGTCGCGCGTCCGGAGGAGTGAACAGGGGGAGCCGTGTAGGGGGGTCGCAAGGAGGGAGGAAGGGTCGTCCCGGCCAGCAGGGAGGAGCCAGGTAGGAGACCTGTGGGTGGCGCGCTGGGCAGAGGAAGGAGAGGGAGGTCGGGCGCCAGGCTGGGCACGCTGCAGGCAGGAGGTGCGGCGAGGGCGTTGCCGCAGGGGACAAGCCGGACAGGGGAGACGGGCGCCGTGCTGAGGCAGAGGGAGGCTAAGTGCGCTGCGGACAGAGGGAGGCGGCTGGGTGCACTGCGGGAAGAAGGGAAGAAGAAAAAGAAAATAAAAAAAGAGGATCCGCTGGAGGCGAGCAGCGGCGACAAATCGGAGGGCGCGGCGCCGGGCTGTGCGCGCTGGACAGGGGGTGCAGGCTGGCTGTTGAGGAGGTCGAGCGGGGCTGCCGTTTCTGCCGAGGGGAAGGAGAAACGTGAGGGTCTGCTGCTCGGCTGTTGTGCGGCAAGGATGAGAGGAGGGTGCGGAGAGTCCGGCGGAGTCCAGTGGAGAGGAGATGCGGCCGGCTGATGTTGGAAGGAGGAGCAGAGGGCCAAGCGGGGGCGGCGGCTGCAGCATGAGAGGAGGGGAAGGAAAATAAAAGGATCCACGCTAGGGTTACGAAAAAAAAACAAATCAATAAAAATAATAATATCAATAAAATAAATAAATAAATAGAAAAAACTAAAATATTATATATCTATATATAGGTGTATTTAGATACTTAAACTCCTATTAAATAAATAATAATGAATCAACTAGTAATCTTTATAATTCAACAACAAAATAGTTTCTAGCAATTGCATTAATTAACATCAATTTAATTATAATAAATTAGAATAACAATTAGAATGATAATAATGACAACACGAAGATAAAATTTCAAGATAATAAAAGTAGTCATAATATAGGAATAAAATTCTTAACACAATAAAAATTTAAACGAAACTCTAATAAATGCACATTTTAAATACAAAATATTTTATATCAATTTTTTCCAAAAACAACGGAATGTGCAAACGGGTGCGCAGTTACCCGAGTAGAGCCATGCAGAGTTTCCAAAATGTGTTCCGCTCGCGCACCCAACGACGTCGCCTCAAAACGTACACTTTTTAACAGAAACTCAAGAACCTAGTCCGATACTGAACACGAACCACGTCAAAATAATTTGAAGCCAAATAAATCATAAAATAAAATAAACGTGCATGACGGGGTGTGACAGGAGTATACGGCGTGTACAGAGAAAGATTTTTTCTTCCCGAACAGAAGAACACATGTCGTGTAGTCAAAACTACACGGCGTGCATTCTGGGTTTTTCCAGACAGTAAGCCTCAGAAACTACTCTGGAACCCAGAGAAATGCTGAAACGAACATTGAAAGTGCCAAATTCTGATCTGTGGGAGCCCATACTCCCCACGAATCAAATCTTGACATCTTATACATGTTATAAACAAGCAAGGACAAGGTAATGATCCACCAAGTTCCAATTCGTGAGGTCCCATAACACTTCATGAACCAAAATTTGCCATTCATTCCAAAAAAAACCTTACTCAAACAATACCCTATCAAACAACAGGTATTTTTATCAAGGAATCTATCACAACAGAATGCATATCCTACACAACATCTATCACAACAACATGCAATTTCTAATGCATCCTAGATGGCATGGCAAGAATTCATGACATGTGAATTCTAGCATGTGCCTATATGATGCATGAGATGGCATACCCTCATCTCATTAGGTTGCGACAAAAATAGAACTTCAATAATATCAATGATAACAACAGAAATCTTTTGAATCACACAAGGTGAAATAAAATCAACTGTAAACTTGAAAAATCAGAAAATTGAAATAAATGAGGTAGGTTGGTTTTTCCCTACACACAGGTTAGCTACTCCCGGGAACAGCTTATTACCAAGTACCTATTCCTTCATATCCCTGGCTAAAGGCTCCAAAAAGTAAAACAAGAAAAAATAATTCCACTGATACCACTTTCTAACAACTAGGTCCTGGTGACAGCACAGACACCCTGCCTTAACTTGGTCGCCGGGTCCTGGCCCACTAGGTACCACCAGTTGCCCCACAGACACGTGGTCCCCACCCTAGAGCCCACCCACGTGCCCGAACGGGACATCTGACTAATGAATGTCCCCATAGGCCATCACCTTTCCTTTTCATTGTGCTTTTTCCTCACTCATACACACCCTAGGAAACATCTCAGAAGGTCACCCATCCTGATCACTACTCTAGGTCAAGCACGCTTAACTGTGGAGTTATAAGGGTGATCGTCATTATAACGCCCTGGGCCCGCTCTTCCGGTCTCGGTGCTTGAAAAATGCTATGTAATTTTTTTTAATAAAAGTGAATGAACAATTACACAACACTTTAATGAATCGAGGATCTTTTTACTGGTCAAGGTTCTGGAAGATTAGACATAACCATAAATTGATCAGAGTTGAAACAAGAATAAAACAACTGTCCACTACAATTCCGCGCGCACTACAACACAGATGAACAACTATGGAATTCAATCCAACCTGGATAAAGCATTTCAAAAAAAATGTTGGGTGGGCACAAAAGATTCCCAGTAAAGGGTTTTGAAAACCTTTGATAAATCCTTTTTAAAATTATCCTTTTGATAATACATTTGAAAATTTCATTTATAAATTCATTTGTAAAACAACCTTTACAAAATAATGTGATGCTTTTGAAAAATATTTACACTTTGAAAACACTTTTAAACTAATCCAGTGATTTTCTTTGAAAAATATTAAGCAAACTTCATTAAAACAAAACAACATTTTGAGGCAACTTATTTCGTCGAAGGTTGTTTTGGGCCGACCCACTTAGCGAAGGATGGGTTCACTCCCCAATCACCATCCATTTTTACAACGAACAAGCGCCGATATATTTTTTAAAACGTTTAAAGATTTCTTTACATATATATATATATATACTAGTATTGATCACTGGAGTTTTTTACCTTTAAATGTGTCAAGGCATTTAAATAATAATTTCCACTAATATCCATATATAATTATATATATATATACATATATATGTGTGATTTTTATTGAAAAATACTTGTTATTATTGATTCCCAAAAACTCACGTCACTTGACATGTACATAAACACCAACATACCCAATCTTCCATTGATAAATAAAAAAAAATATCAATGATTTGTTTTAATGACTAAATGACTTAAACCATTCTTTTAATTAAAAATCATAAAATAATAATGAGCATTGAGCGAAGATTATAAATGTTTTATTTTTTAAAATCAACATTTCATTCATGAGTAAAATTATAAATATAAACATGTAAATGTCAACTTAAAATTATAACAAGTCTATAAAAATTTCATCAAATTCCATTAAAATTCATTTCTTTGTAAAGTTTATCCAATATTCATAAGTATGTGTATATACCTATATATTCTTAGGCATGTATGAAGTTTCATAAACGATTATCGATATATGTCCATAACCATGATTTTTATATGACTTGTATGTGACATAATAAAATTATGATATTCTTAACTTATTAATTCATGACTATTAATTTATTTAAAACAATCATATATTTGCACATCATGAAGGTACATATATATATATATATATTATTCACTTGATTTTATATGCGATGTTCCTTCTAAAATAAATTTTAATTATACAAATAGAATCATAAATTTAGAATAATTAAATTGCCCTAAAAAATTTAGAACGGTTTATTAAAGCATATCAAAATTTGTCCAAAACTTCAAACATGTTGATATTGGTTTAAGAGAATCACTAAAGAAACCTTTGTAGCAATAATTTTCCAATACCCAAAAATATAAACCATATTATTTAATATAATCAAATCTTCCTTGAAATAAAATAAAAAGAAGAATAATAATCTATTTTTATGAGGATTTAAATGTGTAGAAAATCCCCCATACACACAAACCCATAAAATTAAAATCATGATAAACAAATAGTCCTTTAACCCATTATACTAAACCATATTTGAACATAATTTTGATAAACATAAACATGGATGATTTAATTGAATAAATCAATTACAATTAAAGATTAAAGAGGAGAGGTATTTGAAAATATAACATTTTAATTTATCATGATGATTCAAATACATATTGAAATCAAGGGAAAATAAATTGTTGCAATTCAGAAAAATATATAGCATAAAATAAAGTGTCCCTTACATAATTTGAAAGCTGCTACAATTTTCTTCAAAATATTGAGAAGTGAGATAGAGAGTCCTGAGAACAAAAGGTGTGTTTTTAAGAGATTGGACTTGTTATTTATATCATCTAGAATGATTATTGTGACTTTTAAAAATATATAAGTTTCTCTTAAAATAATTAAAGAAGATTTTGTGAATCTAATAAAATATTTTATTTTATTGAATGTTCGGAGAGGACAAGTTAGAATTTACACTCCTCTTAGTTGGATACCGACATCAAACCAAAAAACATAAAGTGATACAGACAAAAATGAATAAACAAATGAATAAATTCTTGAGATGTTTTCAAAGATAAACACATTGAAGATAAATTATAATATATATATATATATATATATATCATTGTCGATAGTAGTAGAATGTGTGGTTTAGCAGGAAGGGTATTCGAGCAAGACAAAAAAACAGGTCCTAAAATATATTATCACATAAGAGATAGATTAAATATAACAGTGTATAGACAGATTGATCCAAATGATTTTCAATAAAAAAATATTAGAATTTAATGATAACTGGATGAAAAATGGAATCAAATATAGATAAAAAAATGGACAACAGGTATCAAGAGGATGGAATTGACAAACAAGGTCGCTGCTCTGTATATATCAATAAGATTCAGGTATGCGAAATGAATAATAAAAAATTACATGAAAATGAGTGGATATCTTTAAACCAAATCTAAATTTACATAGATCCCATTCGGAAATATCAACACGATTGCAAACAAGATGTAAACAGGAGGTAGAAAATCCTAATCGTGCTTCGAACATTGAGCTTAAAAACCCTCACATAAACATAAATCCAGAACCGGAATCCTAAACATGAAACAGTTCGTGTGTGAGATGTCTTTCGAACTCAGAACTCAAACTTAACCCTAAAAACAATAAATGGTGTTGTTGTACCTGCTCGACCTCTCTTCTCTGCGCAATACCCCATTCGAACTCTACGAACCCTTTCTTAGCTTGGTTGAAAACAAAATATACATCCCCACAGTCTAATCTGAAGACGAACCCATCACTTCGACCTCACCACGCGACTGCTCGGACTCTATGTCGACCTCAAACCCCAAATAAGAACCATGCTCGACACGATCTGGCTGGACTTCTCTTGGTGGCGCGACCTGCGGATTTTGATCCAAGCCCTAACACTGCGCTGGACTCGAACGCAACATCCCAACCCGAAACCCCTAAATTACGATTTTCACGATTCTATTTTTTTTCCTTACAAACGTTTATCGGATTGTTTTCTTTTTTATTATTATTATTTTAACTAAAACAATTCTCTGAATATTTATTGTTTCGATATATATATATATATATATATATATATATATATATATATATATAAATATGAATATTCATTCTTTTGGTTTTATTTTAAATATAAATTTATAAAGTTTTTTATATGTATTACTATATTTTATAACAATGAAAAATTAATATTAATATCATAAATTAACCTTATATATATATATAACAATTATTAATAAAATTTAATTAAATCCATATATAGTGTTCATTCATAATTCAAATCTTATTCTTAAAGTTATGTTTCGATTATAATTTTTTAATGTATAATTTCACATTATTTCATAAAATTTATTAAATTCACAAAGTTTGTTTATTATATCTCTATTATATAATAATATTTAAATCAACATTTTCTATTTATTTTATTAAAAGTTTTCAAATGTTGGTTTTAAATATTACAATTTCTAACGGATAGTTTTTATAAGAGTCGGATAAAATGTTATAAATGTCAATGTTTTAAGGGTCTTTCAAACACTCAGAAGAAGAAAAAAAAATATCACGACGCTCACGCCACTGCTTTCGATGATGGTTTTATATATTCCTCTTATTTTTTAGTTTCATTGCTACTATCTTTGCAATAATGTTTGTGCTTATATCATATTCAAGAGATGATAACTACTCGATCGGCATCGTTGTATTTCTCGATGGTATTCCAATTGTTTTATTATCAATAGCAGTGGGTTTAATGGGTTAGTTCTTGTGTGTCAAGGATGTATTCTGGTATTTGTATAAATAAATTTCTCACTAATTATATATCTTCATTCGGAAATTTATTTTATTGTACCTTGGAAACATTGGAAAAACATAAAACTTAATTTTAAACCTAGGGTGTTACATTCTACCCCCCTTAAAAATAATTTCTCCCTCGAAATTCATTTACACTTATCGCTCTTAATTCCCATCTATTCTGAGTCTAACATGATGTCCCCAAGGTCTGTATAGTTTTCTTCCACGGTTTCCATGTCTTCCTAAGATATTAAAGTTCAATGTGGCTTCGAAATCATCCACTTCCTTCTCCCAAATGCAACTAGTGAAAGAGGGGTTGTATGGATGTAGGCACCAGAAGACAATCCTCAAGGAATGATAATCAATATAGTATCTGAGAAGTTTGTCTTGAATTTGGTTCCTATAAGAAAGCCTCATTGCTTCATCTTCGAATGTTTCAAATTCATCTCACATTATTCCTGTGAAGAAAAAGCTTAAAAGTTGACACATAAATGATGCGCGAAGATTTCCTTCTTCAGATGCTCTATCAAAAGTTGAGATTGATTCTGGTTTCTCAAACATACCTAAAAAGTCCTCCGTAATATGCCCCTTGGCATCGATAGAAGTGACGTTGGGTCTGTCTGATATCTTCAAAGACGAAACCAGAACCACGATGAAAATGAATTATATCAGGTGTGACTGTTATATTATAGAGTCGTTTACAGGAAAGCCGCATGGCTTCATAGGGCTCAGATTCTTCTTTGCATGATTTTTCCATGATCATAGCGAGTAATTCATCCGGAAGGCTTAAGAGACTTGTTTGAGTTCTCCTTCCTTCCATCTGAAGATTACAAAGAAGAATGTTGACTGAGAAAGGACAGTCAATTTATCCAAGGGTTCTAAATTTCCAGAGTTATCTAGACCGTGCCTCTGATACCAATTATAACGCCCCGAGCCAGCTCTTCCAGTCTCGGTGCTTGAAAAATGTTGTGTAATTTTTTTTATAAAAGTGAATGAACAATTACACACCATTTTAATGAATCGGGGATCTTTTTACCAGCCTAGGTTCTGGAAGATTAGACATAACCTTACATTGATCAGAGTTGAAACAAGAATAAAACAACTGTCCACTACACTTCTGCGCGCACTAAAACACAGATGACCAACTCTTGAATTCATTACAACCTATGAAAAGCATTTAAAAAAAAGTAGGGTGAGCACAAAAGATTCCCAGTAAGGGGTTTTGAAAACCTTTGATAAATCGTTTTTAAAATTACCCTTTCGATAAAAAATTTGAAAATTTCATTTATAAATTCATTTGTAAAACAACCTTTACAAAATAATGTAATGCTTTTGAAAAATATTTACACTTTGAAAACACTTTTAAACTAATCCAGTGATTTTCTTTGGAAAATATTAAGCAAACTTCATTAAAACAAAACATCATTTTGAGGCAACTTATTTGGTCGAAGGTTGTCTTGGGCCTACCCACTTATCGAAGGATGGGTTCACTCCCCAATGACCTTCCATTTTTACAATGAACAAGAATCGATATTTTTGTTTGAAAACATTTAAAGTTTTCTTTACATATATATATATATATATATATATATATATATACTAGTATTGTTCACTGGAGTTTTTTACCTTTAAACATGTCAAGGCATTTAAATAATCATTTCCAATAATATCCATATGTAAGTATATATATATATACATATATATGTGTGATTTTTATTGAAAAATTCTTGTGAGTATTGATTCCCAAAAACTCACGTCACTTGACATGTACATAAAACCCAACATACCCAATCTTCCATTGATAAATAATAAAAAAAGAAATATCAATGATTTGTTTTCATGACTAAAGAACTTACCCCATTCTTTTAATTCGAAATCATAAAATAATAATGAGCATGCACCGAAGATTATAAATGTTATATGTTTTAAATCAACATTTCATTCATGAGTAAAATTATAAATATAAACATGTACAAGACAACTTAAAATTATAACAAGTCTATAAACATTTCATCCAATTCCATTAAAATTCATTTCTTTGTAAAGTTTATCCAATGTTCATGTGTATGTGTATATACCTATATATGCATATGCATGTATGAAGTTCCATAAACGATTTTTGATATATGGCCATAAACATGATTTTTATATGACTTGTATGTGACATAATAAAATTATGTTATTCTTAACTTATTAATTAATTACTATTAATTTATTTAAAACAATCATATATTTTCACATCATGAAGGTACAAATATATATATGTATATATATATATATATATATTATTCACTTGAATTTATATGCGATGTTCCTTCTAAAATAAATTTTAATTATACAAATAGAATCATAAATTTAGAATAATTAAATTGCCCTAAAAATTTTAGAATGGTTTATTGAAGCATATCAAAATATGTCCAAAACATCAAACATATTGATATTGGTTTAAGAGAATCACTAAAGAAACCTTTGTAGAAATAATTTTCCAATACCCAAAAATATAAACCATATTATTTAATATAAGAAAATCTGCCTTGAAATAAAATAAAAAGTAGAATAATAATCTATTTTTATGAGGTTTTAAATGTGTAGAAAATCGCCCATACACAAAAACCCATAAAATTAAAATCATGATAAACAAATAGTCCTTTAACCCATTATACTAAACCAAATTTGAACATAATTTTGATAAAAATAAACATGAATGATTTAAATGAATAAATCAATTACAATTAAAGATTAAAGAGGAGAGGTATTTGAAAATAAAACATTTTAATTTAACATCATGATTCAAATACATGTGGAAATAAAGGGAAAATAAATTGTTGAAAATCAGAAAAATATATAGCATAAAATAAAGAGTCCATTACTTAATTTGCAGGCTGCTACAATTTTCTTCAAAAGATTGAGAAGTGAGATAGAGAGTCCCGAGAACAAAAGGTGTGTTTTTAAGAGACTGGACTTGTTATTTATATCATCCAGAATGATTATTGTGACTTTTAAAAATATATCAGTTTCTCTTAAAATAATTAAAGAAGATTTCGTGAATCTAATAAAATATTTGAAGTTATTGAAGGTTCGGAGAGGACAAGTTAGAATTTACACTCCTCTTAGTTGGATACCGACATCAAACCAAAAAACGTAAAGTGATACAGACAAAAATGAATAAACAAATGAATAAATTCTTGAGATGTTTTCAAAGATAAACACATTCAAGATCAATTATGAAATATATATATATATATATATATATATATATCATTGTTGATAGTAGCAGAATGTGTGGTTTAGCAGGAAGGGAATTTGAGCAAGACAAAAAAATAGGTCCTAAAATATATTATCACATAAGAGATAGATTAAATATAATAGTGTATAGACAGATCGTTCCAAATGATTTGAAATAAAAAAATATTAGAATTGAATGATAACTGGATGAAAAATTGAATCAAATCCAGATAAAAAATATGTGGACAGCAGGTATCGAGAGGATGGAATTGAGAAACAAGATCACTGCTCTGTATATATCAATAAGATTCGGGTATGAAAAATGAATAATCAGAAATTACATGAAAATGAGTGGATATCTTTAAACCAAATCTAAATTTCCATAGATCCCATTCAGAAATATCAACGTGATTGCAAACAGGATGTAAACAGGAGGTAGAAAATCTTAATCGTGCTTCGAACATTGAGCTTAGAAACCCTCACATGAACACAAATCCAGAACCAGAATCCTAAATGTGAAACAGTTCGTGTGTGAGATTTCCATCAAACTCAGAACTTAAACTTAACCCTAAAAAAAATAAACAGCTTTGTCGTACCCGATCGACCTCTCTTCTCTACGCAATACCCCGTTCAAACTCTACGAACCCTTTCTCGGCTTGGTTGAAAACAGAATCTCTATCCTCGTAGTCGAATATGATGATGAACCCATCACTTCAACCTCACTGTGCGACTGCTCGGACTCTATATCAACCTCAACCCCCGAAGAAGAACCACGCTCAACATGATCTGGCTGGACTTCTCTTAGCGGCGCGACCTGCGGATTTTGATTCGAACCCTAACACTGCGCTGGACTCGAACGCAACATCCCAACCCGAAACCCCTAAATTCTGATTTTCACGATTCTATTTTTTTTACAAACATTTATTGGTTTGTTTTCTTTTTTATTATTATTATTTTAACAAAAAAAATTCTCTGAATATATATTGTTTCGATATATATATATATATATATATATATAAAGATGAATATTCATTCTTTTGGTTTTATTTTAAACATAAATTTATAAGGTTCTTTATATGTATTACTATATTTTATAACAATGTAAAATTAATATTAATATCATAAATTAACCTTAAATATATATATATATAACAATTCTTAATAAAATTAAATTAAAGCCATATATAGTGTTCGTTGATAATTTAAATCTTATTCTTAATGTTATGTTTCGATTATAATTTTTTAATGTATAATTTCACATTATTTCATTAAATTTATTAAATTCACAAAGTTTGTTTATTGTATCTCTATTATATAATAATATATAAATCAACATTGTCTATTTATTTTATTAAAATTTGTCAAATGTTGGTTTTAAATATTACAATTTCTAACGGATAGTTTTTATAACGGTCGGATAAAATGTTATAAATGTAAATGTTTTAAGGGTCGTTCAAACACTCAGAAGAAGGAAAAAAATATCGTGACTCTCATGCCACTACTTTTGGAGATGGTTTTATATATTCCTCTTATTTTTAGTTTCATTGCTATTATATTTTCCATAACGTTTGTGCTTCTATCAGATTCAAGAGATGATATCTACTCGATCGGCATCGTTGTATTTCTCGGTGGTCTTCCAATTGTTTTATTATCAATAGCAGTGGGTTTAATTGGTTAGTTCTTGTGTGTCAAGGATGTATTCTGGTATTTTTATGAATAAGGTGCTCGCTACTTATATATTTGCATTCGAAAATTTATTTTATTGTACCTTGGAAACATTGGAAAAACATAAAACTTAATTTTAAACCTGGGGTGTTACAGTCATGGCCTACCGTACAAAGCCTCATAAGGTTACATATGAATGGTTACTGAAAACTATTGTTGTAAGAAAACTCCACAAGAGGTATATGCTTCTCCCAATAACCTCCAAAATCCAGAATGCTTGCCCGGAGCATGTCCTCAAGCACCTAAATCCTACGCTCGGACTAGCCATCAATCTGGGGATGGTAAGCTGTACTGAAAAGTACATGTGTACCCAATGCCTTCTAAATCCCCTGCCAGACCCAATAAGTAAAACGAGAATCCCTGTCTGAAGCAATGGAGTGTGGAACTCCATGTAGACATACAATCTCACTGATGTAAAACCATCCCAGCTCATCAACAATGAAGGTCTCCTTGATTGGAAAGAAGTGAGAGACCTTCATTTGTATGTCAATGACAACCCATACTGCATCATTCCCTCAAGGAGACCTCAGAAAACCGGTCACTAAATCCATCGTGACATCATTCCACTTCCACTCAAGAATGGGTAACTACGGTAAGAGCCCTACTGGTCGCTGATGCTCCGCCTTCACCTGCTGAAAAATGGAACACCTCATGATGAAACTAGAAACGTCTGTCTTCATAACTGGCCACCAATATTGATGGTGTAGATCACGATACATCTTGGTGACACCAGGATGAACATCCCAAACTAAGGAATAAAAGTCCTACATCAGCTCCTCGTGTATGTCTGTTCACACCCATACATGCCCCTGGAAACACAAGACCTCATCCTCGCCTATGGTCCATCCAGGAATAGGGTCCTCTCTGGACATGCTCTCCCTTAGGACTAAGTCTTCAGAATCTGATAGCTACCTCATTCGCACTCGATTAAGAATAGTAAAGGTAACAGATATAGAAGAAAGAATAGTCCACCCATGTCTGTCATGCACCACCAAATGCATCTCAAAGAACATAGCCATAAGCTTCCACTCACTACTGGCCTCCTGAAATGCATGTATCTGAGTCCTCCTTCTCAATGCAACAACCATTGTGTTACCTTTCCCAAACGTGTAGGAAATCTCAAAGTCAAAATACTGAAGGTACTCAACCCACCTTCACTGTCTCAAATTCAGATCACGCTGAGTGAAGATGTACTTGAGACTTTTGTGGTAGGTGACAACCACAAAATGATCTCCCAGATGATAATGTCTCCAATAGCATAGGGCATGAACAATATCTGCCAACTCTGGATCGTGAATTGGGTAATTCCTCTCATGTGGCCTCAACTGTTGAGACCTTTATGCAAAAACTTCATCTCCCTGCATAAGCACAACTCCCAAACCAATACCTGATGCATCACAGTAAACAGTATAGCTCTTGCCTGGCTCTGACAAGACTAGTATCAGTGTTGAAGTCAAACTCCCTCTAATACCACTTTTTAACGTCCCATTTCTAGAAGCCACCCAGAGGTGCCTCGCACCTGGTTAGTCACATGGCCTCAAGCGCATTTCCCCGCACGCCAGAGGCTGCTGACTAGCAGTGAGGGCTTGGATGTGATAGTGGGGAAACTATGCCCTCATTTAGAAGATTACACAGTGGAAGTAAACTACGCACAAAATCAGAAGCAGTAAATATCCAACAATAGTAAACAGCGGAATACTAGAATAATAAACAACTGGAGCACACACACATATATATATATAATGATTCATGATACATATGTCTAGGAAAGTAGCCAAACAAGTCACAATTATGGAAATACAAACAGTGTTAAACCAATGTACAAAAGAAAAAGTTAAACATATCCTCATCATCGCAAGCCTAAGCTTGGTCCCATACTCTCCTACTCCACAACAAGCCAAGTACCTGAAGTAGAAGGGAGCTTTCCCTTATCTATACCTGCAGCAATATAATCTGTTTAGGCCCGAAAGCATGACCCAAACAGGTTGTGAGACTAAATCCCAGTAGGAAACCACCTGAACATCTGTTCCTAATAGTCAGTGAATATATGGCATGTAAAAGTACATAAAACAGGAAATAGGAAAGTACTCAGTAGTAAACAATCCACATTTTCAATATCAATCAATCCGCAAAACAAACAGCTAAACACAAACTGGTAACCCTCTAAGAAGTACTCACAACCATCCCCTCTGGTCCTACCTAACAAGTACAAGCCACACTCTGGATAATACACTCAGCCTAACCCATGTGGTTCAGTATATAAAGACTCTTTGATGAAGCAATCACAGTCAATTCCCCTTATAGCCCCATGGTCAAGGACTCTCAGAGGAATCTCGCTCAGTCAATTAACATTATATCCCAAGTCGTTCATAGACTCTCCGAGGAAGCACTCACCATCAATTACCCTTATATTCTAAAGCAGTTAAAAAAATAATTCAAAGACTCTAAGGAATCTCACTTGGTCAATTCCCCTTATAGTCTAAAGTGCTGAAGACCCTCTGAAAAAGCTCACTCGGTCAATTCCCCTTATAGTCTACTACACCAGGTTCTCACAGCCCTGTGTAGGTCAACAATCATAGAAATACAATATGGCCAAAGTAAACCTACATAACTACTTGGCTAAATATTCTACAACATATCAAGCATATCATAATACAAACTCTCCATCCTACAACAACAGGCATGGAAAATATGCAAGGCAGACAAACTGGAAAAACAGACCAAATAGTCATAAAAAGAACATGCGTGGGAAATACATCCAAAGCATATGAATCAACCCTATTCATATCCAAATAACCTCTACACAATCATAAAAACATGGTAGGAAAACAAAAGGGGTAAAACGGTAAGCACGCAATACCCCGTTCAAGGGTATTAGTGGAATTTTCCCATAATACTCAAATAATTTGAATGGAAACGTACAAACCACATAACTCTTAGGGTCTCGACGAAGTCGATTCACAAGCTACCACACCTCCTCAAATCTGGCGAATGAACCACCAAAATCGCTATATATCCCTTTCTCTAACATTCAAAAGTCTTAAAATCAACACCCAAGGAAACCATAACCCTAGATCTACAAACAATGATTTTAGATCTAGAAACATGAGAGAGATAGATGTGGATCTAGATGAAAACACAAATAAACCAAGAGGAGAGACTTACTTGGGAGAAACCACCATCAAACAACCTTTAAACACCTTCGATTTTCCCCCAAAATGAGCCAAGGAGCTCCCCCATCCTCTGAAAATCAAAACTCCCATGTGAGCCATGAGTGGGAGGAAGAATGGTGGAGGAAAGGTAAATACCGAGTGTCCTGGGACTTAAAAACCCTAACTTTATGTGGCTGCATGTTTACCATGCACGGTTTGGGAAATCATGCACCAACCGTGTGGTTTCCACTCTCTCACTCAGGGACTTCACAAGGCATTCCCACACAGTTTGAAAAACCGTGCGTAGCCCGTGATGACCCCACTATCAAGGGTGCATGGTTTCTTGGGCTGGCCGCACAGTTTGTTCAGATCGTACGCCAACCGTGCGCCCCTGCACAACCTCCCAAAAAACCACTTTTCTCAAAAATGACCAGAAAAAGAGAATATACCTGAAAATAAGTTCTAGGCTCTTACTAGGGTCAAACTTAGGCATAGTATCACCCAGTGTAGAATTATAATACATTACCGCATAATGTGCCGCCACCACTACCCAGTAAGGAGAATCACATTCCGTCCCACCATAAACCTCCAACTCCCTGATAAGGTCAGGATCCCAGAGTTCCTTTTATAGATAGAAGGAACTAGATCTACAATTTCATTAGGACTAGGTTCCTGATTATTTCTACAATTCCTTTGATCAGGGGATTTTGATGTTGCCAGAATGCAAGGGGCCTAAGTAGGATAATCTCATTGATCTCCCCAAATATTACCCTTTTCACTAGTTCCCTGGACATACTATTAAAAAGTTATATATTTTCAAGGAATGGATCAAGGACTAGATCAATGGTGAAGTTTTTAGACTGGGTCTAGTCTTGAAAAAGATATCATGCATTTCCGTACAACCTGATAGAGAAAACTAAGATGAGTAGTAGCAGGTCTCCAACTACGGGTTAAAGAATTTTGGAAATTTGTTGGATTGAAAAGAATTTTATTACACCCATGGTATCATTCGTTCCTATTTTAATTAATCTATGACTCCTAAAATATTTTTTTGTTCTTCATAAATCCCCTCTATATCTATATTCCATCCCTCTTCTTCTCAAAAGAGCAGGTGTTGATGGCATAAGAGAAAGAAGAGTCCCCTACCGATGCTGAAACCCTCTCATACTCTTAGGGATCTCATCCCTCTATAGGTGGGGATTTACCCCAAAATATAACCCTTATTCAAATATTCCTTAGATAATGAGAGGGTTTATGCTTCTGTTAATACCATAGAGTTTTTGAACCACATATTATTCCCAATGATGAAGAGTATCAATCAGTTCCTCATAATGTTCTAGAATTATGTCATCACTGATGAGGTCATAGCCATGTGAATTATTAAAATGATCAGGTCAGTGATTCAATAGAATTCATGAATGATAATGATACTAGAAAACATTCTCATTGAAAATCCCTACAGAAATAGACCTCTCATCCCATCTTGTCAGATTTATAGCTTCAACCATATGTGCCACTTGGCCAGGAAGAACCACCATGATCGCTCCATGATCAGCTGCGTTCTGAAGTTCATCCATCTGATGGTCACCTAATAAATTACCTACATGATTAAAAAAGTGAGTAGAAGGATATTCCCAAAACTAGCAAGCATCCTCTGGTTCGACCAACAGCACCTGTCATACCTCCTTCTAAAGAGAAACCTCCTCTCAGCAGAAGCATGCGCTTAACACGAAAATATGATCTTCTTAATAATCTTGCTAAAATTCCTAGAAAGAATTTGATTCTCAAGGATATTTACATGTTAGAATATCTAAAAGAGGACCTCAATTATTCCTTAAATATTCCCTTGATTTTTAGATATAGGTGGTAGATGTAGAGGCCTTTCATGCGAAGGAAGTTGAATGAGCAGAATCTCAAGCCATCATTTCATTATCAGGTGAAGATGAAGGTTCCCCTATATAGGGGTATATTATTCTTTTGTACATCAATGGACAGTTTAATAGTATGTAATTTTTTTTATTTTCATGTCGAAACAAGTTTTTGGATCAATCTTCACCTAACCCAGATGCTCCGTAAATTAGGATTCACTGAAGCAGATATGAGTCCTTATGGCCTGAAGAGTCGGGGCTATGATAGGACAGAGAAGCGGCCATGTGGTAAGATCTACCTGAAGACCGAGCTCAATTGCCTTATTGAAAAAACTAAATTCATGGTTTCCTTACCATATACCACTTACAACATGAATATTAGTAGAACTTGACTCTTTATCCATGAAAAAGACCCCTCTATATATCACCAATGCCTTAAATACTCTCTCAATGGTCGAGTGGGAATGCTCTAGGGTGGTGTATATCCTTTTGACTCTTGTAAAGATCATGATTTGGATGGAAACTATTATAAGAGCAAGGAAAAATGGGTTCACACCAACAAGTTTGAGCACACTGCTACTATGGATGACCCCTAGATGGAATTGAACTATGTTTTCTTCCTTCTGATTCACTGATTGGAGGCTACCACACCAAACATGGGACATTGTTTTTTCATGTCTGAGATGAGGGGAGGATGCATTCCCAAATACAAGGAGTGTCAGAAGATTTCCTCATACCCCTACACATGGAATTATAGAGTGAAAACAGAAGTTCTCACCCCTGTAAGGTATCGAGATGTTCACCATATAGATATGACAATAAATTATACCTTCATATTTTCTGAGCCGGTATATGTTTAAACAGATTGAACTTTAAACAATACTTTGAAATTGTCATATGTGAGACCCTCGATCGAAGGCCTAATAGAATTTGTTCGATAGTCTTTGTTTACATGGTTTCAAAAGATTCCACCAACGCTCAAGCCACCACCAGCATTCCTCCAGGGTAATTCAACTCATAATAATTTTCTCTTAAAAATGATCCTACTACCTCATACTATTAAGAGGATTTGGAATATGTTCCTACTACATTTTAAGAGGGTGTATCTACCACCGTTGATGAGTTGGTACAGGTAAATCTTGGTACCAAGACAGATCTGAGGCCGATGTTGATCAGTGAAGCTATACCTGAAGAGGAAAAACAGTAGTATCTAGAATTTCTGAAACAACACCATGATGTGTTCTCTTGGAGTTATGGTGAGATTGTAGGGTTGGACCCTTAGGTCTTTGTCCCCCATCTTGGTCTCTTGGTGAGCCATCACAGGTTCAAGCAGCCTCCCAGAAAGATGCACCCATCTCATGGTGCCATGGTTGAGTCTGAAGTTGATAACATTATCAAAGAAAACTTTGTTATGGAAGTTTAGTATCCTATATGGTTGGATAATATCATCCCCGTTAGAAATAATAATGGATAGATCAAAGATTGTATTGACTTCCAGGATCTCAGCCGCTATTTTCTGAAGGATGATTTCCCCTTCTCATGATAGTGATGTTGATTCATGCCACATTTGGATTCCAATCTCTCTCAATCATGGATGGTTATTCTGGGTATAATTAGATCTGAATAACCCCTGAAGATGAGGATTCAACCACATTTAGATCACCATAGGGTACTTTATTCTACTGTGTGATGCCTTTCAGCCTGAAGAATGCAGGAGCTACCTACCAGTGTGTTATGCACCACATATAAAAACCGATTATCGAGATGATAGTGGAATGCTATGTGGATGATTTGGTTGTAAAATCTTTCCACTATTCAAACCATCTCTGAAATATTTATAAAGTGTTCATATTCCTTCTATCTCAGTAGTTGAAGATGAACCCCTTGAAATATGCTTTTGGGGGTATGTTTGGGATGTTCCTCAGTTTCATTGTTAGATATTAGGGAATAAAGATCAACCTATAAGAAATTTGAGATATTAGATATATTCCCCCTTTTAGAAACCTCTGATAGTTCTGAGTCTTCCAAGGAAACTTAGCCTATATACACCAATTCCTTGTAAATCTATCTGCCAAGTGTAATACCTTTTCCAGATTCTTGAAGAAAGGTGTCGTTTGCCAATGGGATGAATAGTGCCAAAATATTTTTGTGGAGATCAATCAGTACCTACTATAACTTCTGGTTCTAATTCCAACCTTCTCTAGAAATCTACTTTTCTATTATGTGACCTCTCTAGAATGATCCCTTGGTAGCTATATCACTCAAAAGAATAGTGAAGGGACTAATAACTGCCTTTAATATCTCAGTAATATGATCCTCGATGCAGATTCAGGTACTCTTCTATCAAGAAGAGCTTCCCTGCATTGGTTTTTACAGTGCATAAGTTGTGACATTATCTTCAACATCAAGAGATACAGTTGGTTTCCCAAGTAGATCTATAGAATTATATTATTAACCATATGATTTTGATAGGATCATTAGAACATTGGGCAGTGATTATTAAGTATTTAGACATCATATTAATTCTGTAGAAGTTCTTCAAGGGTCAAGCGCTGACAAATTTTCTGGCTACCCATATGGACCCTACAAAGCAGTACCCAGATCTAGATTTTCCAGATCAGACCATCCTTTCCATAGATTAGGTCGTTCCATGTTGGAAAATTCACTTTAATGGTGCCTCCAGGAGTCCCATCGACAGAAATATCAATGATCCTAGGTTCAATAGGGTTGGAATAGGGATTGAATTCATCAAACCTACCTAGGATATTCCACCCAATTTGTTTTTACTATTAGAGGTTTGCACCAACAATGAGGGAGTGTATTATACTATCATCACGGGTCTCGATTTGTCTCTCGATATTGATATTCCCCACATGTATGTGAAAGGGGACTCCAAGTTAGTCATTAAATAGATCAATAGTGGTTATATTGTTTGAAATCTAGAGCTTATACCCTTTCTCAATTATTATCTCCATATGTTAGACCAGTTTCCTTCCCAGAAAGAGATGAATCATGTTCCCCAGTCGTAGAATTATTGAGCTAATGCCATGGCCAGTCTATCTACTTCTCTCATAGAGATTGAACAGGGAGATATATTTATTCATGGGATGCAATGAAGGGTCATCACCCCAGTCAGTTCATATGATAATGAAATCTACTAGGTAAATCATCTTACAATTTGTGCTTCCAAATTGGTTCCTCCAAAACCCCTTGTAGATGAAAAATACTCTAATTGGACAACTCTTTTTGTCGAGTATCTCTATCATGGCAGTATCTCATTGGACATAGAATCACATGAGAAAATTCTTTGCCTTAAAATTCAGTTCACCCTTCAGAGTGGTCCTAGCCTAGAGAAGACTCTCTAAATTTGTGGGTTTGATGGATTCCTCCTATATTTCATTCATGTATATTAGATTCCCTAAGTTATGCAGGAAGTACATGATGGTTCATGTGGTGCTCATCAAATAGGGATGAAGCTTTCCCACTAGATTCACAAGTTTGCCTACTTTTTTTCCAGCAAGGTCTATGACTGCATTAAGTTCACCAAGAGGTTCCACACATGTTGGATCCTTTCCAATCTTGTGCATTGATCTCCAGAACTCCATCACACAATTAATTACTCTTGGCCTTTAGCAGAATAGGGACTCAATGTCATGAGACCATATCCACAAACAATAGCTCACTAGTGTCGGTTCATTCTGACCGCAACAGATTTATTCTCCAAGGGGGAAGAAGTGATTCTTATTAAGTAAGTTAAGTCCCTATGAATTATTTAATTTATGTTCTACAACTTCATTCATCTATTTGAGGGTCCTCATGATATTCTCACTGATAATAACACCAATTTATGAGAAGACGAGCTGAAGAAACTATATGCCAAATATGGTGTCCGGTCCAACCATACCTCTCACTACCATGCCCAAGAAAATGGGTAGATTGAGGCATTCAACCAGACCCTCTCTAACATTTTGTAGAAGATGGTGGTTTAGAGTAAGAAAAGTTGTTTGGACATTCTCCCCCAATTATCTCTAGGATTATCATAAAATGATTCATAATTCCCCCCATGTGACTCCATATTCCCTAGTAAATTGAACAAAGGCTATCCTCCCCATGGAGATTTAATTTCTATCACTCCTTATAGATATCAATGACCACCAGAGGTCTTACAGAGTAGTAGAAGTTTGTCTTACTAAGTTTTAATCTCTCAATGAGAATAGGATTTAGGCCTTGTATAATCTAGGGAGGCACCAAAATACGATAGTTGACGATTTTAATAAGATAGTTCATCTCTACTCCTTCCTTTATGGTGATCTGGTATTGGCCCTGAGAATTCCAATGATACTTGGTAGGAAGCTATAAAAATTATAACTCAAATGGTAAGGACCTTATATCATCCACATGGTCTATTCTAATGGTGATTTTTCCTTGATCACCATGGATGGAGATAGAATTACTCCTCCCACCAACACCAAGTTTCTCAAGAAATACTTTGCGTGAACAAAGATTATGATCTATACTCCATGACCTTAAAATAAGAGCCCCATGACAGAGCATTATGACCTTAAACAAAGATCTATCTCGTACTATATGAAATTAATCTTCTCCATCCCACATGACTTTAAAATATTGATTTTTCATGCATGAAATTAAACTACGTATATTTCCTTTACAAAATGATCTTAAAATGCATGGATCTCCAAGAACTATGTGTGGATTGATTCCCACCATCATGGGATATGTAGTGATGCCCCAACATTTTATCCCTGAGCCCATATGTAGATTCACCATGCAATTTTTTTTGTCCTGGGTCCCCTTCTCGAGAATATATGGTATGATGTTGGACCTTCTTTGGTCCTAATTCATGTTGTGTTTTGTCTAGAGTTCCATACACATATCTCATGGGATGTGTGTATATATCCTTTTCACATTATAATGACACCCTACATCCTCACCACATGATATTAAAAGGCAATGATCTCTACGAACTATGTCTGGTTTGATTCCCACCCTCATGGGATATGTAGTGACACCTGAGCATTTTTTCTCTAAGCCTTGCCACCGATTCACTAACCATTTGTCCTTTTTTCATGGGTCCCCTTCTCTAGAATGTATGGTACAGTGATGGACCTTCTTTGGTATTCATTCACAGTGGGTTATTTATATCATTTTATACACATCCCCCTTGGGATGTGTCTATATATCCTTTTCACATGATAATGACACCCTACATCCCCACCACAAGACATTAAACTACTTGGATCATCAAGAACTATGTATGGCTTTATTCCCATCCACTTGGGATACGTAGCGTTGCCTGAACATTTTTTTCCCAGGCCTAACCATAACATTTTAGTAATTATTCCTAGGAGTTTGTATTATGGTGTGGATCTCTTTGACCCTCATTCACATCGATTTTCTCATACCAAAACACTACATATTTCCACATTGGAAACATAACCCCTACGGTCTAAACTCTATGAACTAAAACTGAGAGCCTCTTCATGATCTTCTTGGAATCATGTGGTGTGGTGTAGATCTCATTGATCCCCATTCACATTGGGTTTCTTATGTATCCATGCTACATGTTTCCTCATTAGAAGAAAAAATTTCCTTGGTATGAGCTCTATTACCATTAACTAAAATATATAATGCCTTGTAGGACTCTAAGCTGCACAACATTGATGGTTTTTTCTGAATGACCTTAAAAGGAAGATTCCTTCTTTTTCCTATATTATATTAAACTTCATCTTAATCCTTGAATCATGAAATTAAACTGAATAAATCTCCATGAATTACATGTAGATTTATTACTATCCTCATATGATACATAGTGACTCCCATAAACTACATCTTTAGGCCCATCCACCCAAACCTTCCTTCCCCTATCCTTTTTCTTTCTTTCTTTAAAGCTATGTGCGGTTCTATTTGGGATTTTTTGTGCGATGTTGGATTTTTTGATCCTCATTCATGTTAGCCTTATCTATGGTATCACACCATATATTTCCATTTCAGAAGGATTGCCCTATAACCTAAGCTCTATGACCTTAAACTAAGACCATTGGTGTCCTTGTTTTAAGAAATTAAACTTTATAGCATTTTATAAAAATTATCCACCCTAGAATACATTAACCCTTTGGACCTTTATCATTACAATCATTAAGAAATGTGTAGTGTGGTTTGGATATCCTTGATCCTCCTTCATGTTGGGTTGCCTCATGTCGCCACATTGCACATATTCACCTTAAATGGTCCGAAATCTATGAACATAAACTAATATTTTGAATTTTCTAGTCACATGACAATAAACTGCATGAATACCATGATATTCTTGTTTGAGAGAATATCCCCCCTCTTCTTGGAATTGGTCATCTTTCATTCCATCTCCAAGAACTACTTGTGGATTGATTCCCATCCTTGTGGGATACGTAGTGACACTTGTACATTTCATCATGGGCCCAGCCACAAGATCACTAACCCTTTTAGCCATTTGGCCCAGGTTTCTACTCCAGAATAAGTGGAGAGGCATGGGGTCTATTTGATCCTCATTCATGTAGATTTTTTTCCACACTACATGTTACCACTCTGGGTTACATTTCTCCCATGTCCTAGCCATATGATGATAAAATGATCAATATTTTCATCCTTAATGAATGACATTAAACTACATGGATACATCCCATGCATATGACATTAAACTAGGCACCCTATGGTCCAAACTCTATGACCATAAACTCAGATCCTTTGGTCCAAGATACATGACATAAAACTATTCCCATCATCGGGTACCTTGATTATGAGAATTGTGTTGTCCTTCAGATCCCCTCAGAAATCTGATCAAGTTCTAATCCCATATGAGGATGTTCTACATTTGCATGTTTGAATGTGCAGTGGTATGGACCTGGAGTGTTGGAATCCATATAGAAATTTCACCGATCCATTTCCACACATCACATGTCCCTTTATCTGTTTCTCCATCCTCTTCCATGTTTGAAGGGACGCCCTGATGGAATGGTCTCATGCCACTTTGGATCACCTACCATTCTGACCCAACACCCCAGAAGACATTGGGAAACATTTTGAGAATGGTTCCATGTTTTGAATATGTTCAGCGGTCAACCCTCATTGTTTATCCCCATCCCTGGTATCACATTGTGGATTCTGTGTCTTGAATAAAAATATTATTTATCCTACACCATCAAAATACCCCCATTAACATGTTCTAGATATCAGGCATTGGGACCCACATTTTACACCTTCTTATGTTTTTATAGATCCCCAATACCCCTAGTGTTGTCCCTCCATGCATCCACTCACATTGAGTGGGAATGTCAGTAAGGATGGGACTTTCCCACCCAACATTTCCTTTCCATTGATGTGTGCCCTGCATATTATGGAGAAATTATAACATCACCCCTTGTTTCCCACATAGAGTATGGATCACATGGGCTTGGGAGTCTTAGTAGAATCTATCCACATGAAGTAGATGCACATCCCCTATGGTCCAAACTCTACGAACTTAAACTAAGATCTTCCTTATGATTATCTCGGTAATTTTTTGTATGGGATTGGTCTTCCTTATCCCTCATTCACATCACGTTTTTCATTCCCCCACACTACATATGTCTACAGATACACTCAGCATATTCCTAACTCTCTAACCTTAAACTAATAGTTGGAATACACGGCATTGTATGAGCCTTTTTTTGTCTCATTCACATAAGTTTTGTTTGAAACCCCACACAATTTCTCTCCACAATACCTCTTTTACCCTTAATTTCCTAGTCTCTTGATGATAAACTATGTAACATCTTCTTCCTCACCACATGAAGTTATACTTTATGAAATATGTCCCATGAACAAGACATTAAATTGCATGCTTATGGTCCAAACTCTACGACCTTAATCTAAGATACATTCCATTTTTCTTCTTGGGAGTGTGTAGTGTGGTGTGGATAATTTTGGTCCTCATTCATGTTGGGTTTCTCATACCGCCACACTATATATTCCAGCATTGAATGTGAAATCCCCATGATCTAAACTCTATGAATTTTTAAACTAAGAGCTTCTACATGGTTCTTTTTGGATTATGTACGTGGTGTGGATATCTCTCATCCAATGTTAGGTTACCTATATCCATGTCGCCCACATATCTCTGGGAATTCCATTTCTAATATCCTTACCGCACAATGATAAAGTGCACAGACTGGTCCTATCTATGATCTTAAACTATGGAACCATCATTCGGGATGCATGATGGAAAACGAAATTACATTGTGGTGTTATCTCTTGAGATAACATCACCTTGGGAAATGGTCATTCACCATTCCACTTGTCAAGACCTATATAAGACTTGATTCATGTAGAAACCTCACACTTTCCATCATGGTTAAAATGTTAACAAAACATACAAACAACAAAATGTACAAACAAGACATATCCAATGTTTCCTCTCTCTGTGTATGAGTTACACTTGAAGAGGGATGTTTTCCCTTAAAGAAATATGCATGGATTGATTCCCATCCTAATGTGATATGTAGTTATGCCCAGATCATTGATCTAAGGTCTAGTCACAATATTATTGCCCTATTTCATATTGATTCTCATTCATCCTTACCACATGATGATAAACTACACAGATATTCAAGAAATATATGTGTATTGATTCCCATATTTATGGGATACATAGTGATGCCTATAAAACTTATCATTTAGCCCAACAACAAACTCTCTCAAACCTTCTCCCCATTTTACTCGATCATGGTCCAATATCTATGACCTCAAAATGTGTGTGGTTAATCTAGAGACGTGTATATGACACATGTGATCCCTTTGGCCCTCATTCATGTCAGTTTTTACCTCTTGCATGTCACATGTGTACCCACCCTTAGTATGAGTGTTCCTTGATCATGGTACAACCTGCATGACTTTATACTTTATGCAATATTCCACATGAATACATATGTGGTGCATGTAAGCCTCTTGTGACTCATTCACATTGGGTTTTTAATGCCACTAAATTACGCATATTCATCTTAAATCACCCCTATATGGTCTAAACTCTATGACCCTAAACTAATATCTTATGAATCTTATTCTCTTTTGGGATATGTTGTGTGGAGTGGACCTCTTAAGTCCTCATTCATATCAGTTTTGTCAGGATGCTGCGTAACGTACACCCATTATGAGATTTCATTATTGTATAAACTCTATGACCCTAAACAAAGAACATATAATCCTTAATTAATGATGAAAAACTACAACCATTACTTGGACAAGTTATAGATGTCTCATGATGATCATGGGATTATTTTGTCTCCTCCCTTGATAAGATTACATTTTCCAGTGATGGTCTTATACTACACTTTGTTTAAAGAACTACGTGTAGATTCATTCCCATCCTAATGGGATACATCATGACACCCAAGAATTTTTTATTGGGTCCAATGATAGGTTTATCAACCCTTTTAATCATTATCTTTATTTATGGTCCAAACATCATTACCTTAAATTAAAATCCTCACTATGGTATTTTTCTTTTTTCATATCACATGTTATTCCTTATTATCAATTATAAGATACGTGTATGATACCCAAGACTCCTTCAAATCATTTACATTAGTTTTATTTCCTCTAATACACAAAAATATTCTAGGAATGGACATTTTCATAGTCCTAGCAACATCAGTTTAAACTGCTAGCCATGGTCCAAACTTTATGACCTTAAACTAAAAGTCGCACTATGGTGCTTTATTTTTTCCCCATATCGCATGTGATTCATATCCATCTATTTCTTATCTCTCATGTGATACTCATGACTCTTTGGCTCATTCGTTCTGGGTTTATTTCTTCTATATCACATGCCTATGCTGGAATAGAAGTTACTGGGGTCCAGGTAGTATGGCCTTAAACTATGTGCAATGTCCTCACCACATGACTATAAACTATGGGACATGTCCTGGTTATATTATGTTAAACTATACTATGTATCATCCTCATTATATGATGTTAAAATATTTGGTAACCATCCTTATTTTAATGACATAAAACTACAACACATCTTAATCCCTCATCGGAGAGGTTTCCCTCCTAGATTTGGGTTTGATCTTTGTTCAGACCAGTAAGCCTTCATTGATGTGCTCTCAGTCATTGTGGCATAATTTCAAGAGTGTTATATTATTTTAGAACATTTCATCACTCCACCTCACATTTTTTTGCCCCTTAATTGGATCCTCATAATCTTACGTGTTTGAAGGGAGCCCTCACTGGAATGGTCTCATGCCATTTCATCTCACCTAACGTTCTAGGCCAATGCCCCGAAAGTCTTTTGATGACACTTTGAGTATGGCCCCATGTTTTTTAATATAGTTAGTTTTTGGACCTTGATTGTTTTTTTCAATACCAGGCTAACATGATGTTGGTACTGTGTCTTAGATATATATAGTATTTATCCTTAATCTTCATTTCAACCTCATTGTCTTCTGAATGTTGGGAATGTGATTCACACTTTTTCATCCCCCTTTGTCAGGATTGTTCCATCTCTCTTGGTGTTTTCCCACTCATGCACCATTGAACATTTGGAAAATAAAGTTGGTCGTTCCGAGATACCTATTCTACAACCACATCCTCTCTCATAAAAAATTCCCCAGGTAACCAGTTATTCATTGAAGACCCTAAGTACTTGATGATTATTCGGCACTCTCATACGAAATGAACAATTACATAGTCATCACTTGTTTCTCACACTAGTCATCACCCACATGATCTTAAGAATTCATAATCAGTTTTTTCAAATATATAATGGAGGTTTGATAATTTAAAACATGTAATAAATGTTTATATAGTTCAAAATAAAAAAGAAACCACAAAATATGTTTTACTAGTAAGATAAAACACAACCCCTATGGATTGGACCCTTCAATGGTGGGTTTCAGCTCCTCTGCCCTTTGGGGAATAGGTTCCAGGATCTGTTGTCACCGTCTAATCTCCATTTCTTCCTCATTAGACATTGGGTGAACCCATCAGCCCCGATCTACACTCTTTCTTGCTTAGTTCATAGATTGGAAACTTCATGAGATGCTTGCCTTAGCTGCTCTTCGACCTCTTCCAAATGGGCCCTCAATCATGATTTGAGTTTCGATTGGGTGTTAGTGAAGGAATAGAGCATGTTAATCCATGATTCCAAGAATTGGACCTTTTATATAGCCTCATGGATTTTCTTAGAGCTGACATACTTCTTATGGTTCCACAAAACATCCAATCAACGATCTATATTCAATATTATTTCCCCGAGGTAATCCCGAAAAAGTATATGCAGACCTTGTTCATACACCCCTCAAACACATAGATTTTGTAGCCAAGGGTGAAGTGATCCCATTTGTATTATTCACACTGATTCTGGGGTATTTTAGATGAATATCTTGATCAACTTCCATGACCAGTGATGGACAACTCTATTATCCTACACATTATAATTAGACTCATCCATATCATTCAGGTTAGTGCCTCTGTACAATAGAAATGAGTCTAAGAGTTCAGTGGAATGATCATCTGTAGGTATTCTATTAGATAGGTTGGGCTCCGTATTATGTGGTTGATCTTCATCACTTGATCCCACTTCAATGAGATTGTTCATTTCATCTTCTGGTTCTGCCCAACCAGTGGCTCTACTCATGTTTACAATTGTTGCAGTCTTATCATCTTGGGTGCTCATTGTTGTATAAATTGGCATTCCTATTGAGAAAGGAGACCTGGGACCCTTGACCATCCTCACCAACAATACGCCCTATTCTTCAAGGAATTTATAGATAGATATTATATCAGTTAACCTGGTTGAGTAAACAACAAGTATGACTCTGTAAGATAGGAAGATTACAGAGTTCAAGTGACGATTACTCGCATCCTTGGGTTGTTATTGTTGGAATCCCATGATGTGGACCCCAATATATATTTGGGATCTCTATAAATTCCAGATAATCCACCCATGTTTCCGCAACACTACTAGACTTTGTCACCCCATTAGCATAGTCCTCTATGCCTGTCATCACATCTTTATCCCCATGGGAGGGGGTCCTTTGTACAAGGCTCTCATGTATAGATCAAATGTTAGTCCATAAACATAGATAAAATTGAAAGAGGTCATACAAGGGAATGGATTAGAGCTTACCTCAAGATCTTTGATGAACCATCCCAAAGAGTTTTTCTCAAAGGTCCCAAAATATCATTCCTCAATAGGGATCCCTCTATTATAGTATTCTCCCTAGTATCCTTCTGATTCCTCGGAAAAAAGAAATCACTCCACCAGCTCAACAGCAGACAGTTGTGGTGGAGATTTTAGGTTGAGAAATACTTTCAACCTACCCGTCCTGGGATACGGAGTGCCTCAAGAGTGCAATAAGTCCTCCAGATCAACCACATATCACTCCACCTCTACCTGAGATACCAGTAATACGAATCTGGAAAGAACAATGCCCATAATTTCTATTTTGAAATAGTTAAAAAGATTCCACTTTTTGTAAGGACTGAGGAATTTTCTGCTAATATCACAGGACTCCCAAACCTCAGGATAAACAGAATCCTTAGTTATATCCACAAAACACAGCCTCTTCCTGGAAGCTTGGGTAGGTTTTATGTGGAACCTTCTAGATGTCTCCCCTTCCTCCTAAGTCTTCCTAGCTAGAGCTATCAAGTCTGCTACCGTTGCTCCAATTTTTATTCTAGTTGGTGCATGCCTTTGATCTATTGTCCCTGTTGTGGTAGCTCCACCACCACGATGTGTATTTGTCCTACCACCTCGATGTACTCTTTTCACTATCTATCCCTAACCTCAAGTAACAGGGACCAATCCATCATTGTCTTGGGTGGTCTGTTGTTTTAGAATTTCTCTAAGGTAGTCCACCTCCCATCTCTTTGCGTACTACTCAACTATCCTATAAGTGGTGGTAGATGGAGGAATCTTGTTCCTCATTTTCCCATCCTCTTTCATGAATATAATCCAAAAATACCTCATCATGCATGGTTTATCCTCATTAAGTACCCCAAGTATACTTTCGAGGTTAATATCTGTAGACCCTGAAACTACCTCGTGAATTGATATATGATATACAGTTCAAAAATTTGTTCGTTATCCACCCATGCTACCAATACTATGCATCAAACATCTAGAAGATATGACTGATTCTCTTCATTTCCCCCTCCTTCATTGTTGAAAACTCATATTGGAAAAGGGAATGAATGGAAGTTGAATTAATTCACCCTCTAGGTGATTTTCCGCACCCCCATCACATTCAGTTTGAATGGAAATATCCCACCACATTTAAATTGGTTGTTCAAAAGTATGAGACAAGATGGGAGATGGGATTTAGGTATTCATATGACCTCATTTTCACTTCCACCCATCCTTAAATGAAATGTAGTGGTCTGCATATGAGCAGTGTCTTCTTCCCATCATTGTGGTGCCAAATCACCTTATAGAGTTTGGCCAAAAAAAGAATCTCGATATTGATACGATGCCCCATTTTTAGCATGTACTCTATAATAAATGTGCTTGGTAACATACCCATGTGTACATATCTGATTGGAAACATCCATCCACATATTAGCATTGATATAAGCCTTGCCAACCGATCCATTGGTCGATTCCTAGTGTTAATGTTGTATCCCCATAAATTCTATTAGATTTCCTCCAATATTAACTAATAGGAACCTTCCTTACTATGTTGATCCCCTCTTGGGAAGGAACAGGGCCTTACAGGTAGTTTCATGGGTGCCACCTCTCCCTCAGAGGGACTCTCTAGGGGAAAATTCAGAAAACTTCCAAACCATTGCTTGAAGTGGACACCCCTCACTATATGCTTATCTTCACCTAACACTGGATCCAAAAATGCCTTATCTAGCCATGGAATCTACTCTAGATCCTACCATGCATTTTCCATGGGGAGAAATTCATTATAAATTGACCCCATAATGGGAATCCCAAAAATATAGTGGAGGTCCCATAGGATGATGCCAACCTCCCCATGATAAAGATGAAAGGGTTTAGTCATTGGTGACCACTTACTGAGTAGCTCAAACATGATGTATTTTGATTCATAGATGATGAATTGGGAGGCCCATGTAGCCTCACACATGAATACTTGCCTCAACTCTACTCTGAATTATACACAAGAAAAATATAACCAGTAGGCCCATGCCCATTATTTCATGAAGTTTACACCCTAGAGTAATTCCCAGTTATTAGTCCATCATTTCTCTGAATTCCCTAAACTTTCCTCAGGGATAGTGTGGTGAAATATTAGAGGTACCTCTAGCTATAACACTTTCCCATCAATGTTTTTGACATGTTTGTAATGAAATCCAAGGGTGATAGTCATATGATACCTCCAGGTATGGCCATCAGTAGCTCTAAACAACTAGTATTGATTCTATGTGCCCCTAAAACAGTTAGCTGGTTCATCCCTACTCACTTATGGGATGAAAACATCATCCCTCAGGTTGAAGACGTACAATCTAAATCTCTTACACAAGGGGTAATCCTTTTAAACTTCTTAAAACAACACCAGTAAAGATTTGTGGTCGGAATGAATCTGAATATGATCTTCAATCCAGAGGTTGTTCATCATATCTTATCTTTGTGAAACATCTGTAAGGACCTATCAGGAAGCTTATTGATTGGCAATTTTCTCTAAGACATACTTGTATTTATTTACTATTTTTGAAGATCATTCAAAAAGATCATTTATGGAGAATGTTTGTAAAGGACTAAATCGCCGAGATATGATTATATCTACATGTATCACAGAGCAACAGAGGATCATGATTCACCGGTTCGCTAATAAACAATCGCGGAGCACCGGTCCAAGGAACCCGGTTCATAGAGAACGTTCATAGGGGTGCTGGAGCTTCATGATTCTAGAGCCCAAGCATAGTGTTTTTAGAGATCATATGTGAAAAAATGGGCCCTTTACATTGAATTTATAAGTGGAAATCCTCCAAGATTCTTGGGGTCGATGGTGTTCATGATCTTAGTGATGATCTTTCCACCAGACTCGGCACCCCAACATCATGATCTATATTCATGATCAATAGGGTTTTAGAGATTTAAACTTAGAATCATACCATCATTTTCCCCTTGGCTCAAATTATATGAGAGCATCTGTTGGTGCTGAAATTCATTCTCGGGATTGATTGAGGAAGGCCAAGACCATTTTGTAAAAAATTCAATCCTTACAAGTCAAAAAATAACCAAAGTGACCAACTTGATGAATCTACCACACCAAGCCCCTCACCACAGAGAATGTCATGAAGTCATTGACGGATATCTCCACGAGTCTAATGCTCTTCTTGAATGTCGCAAAGCTAGTTGAAGGAATCCTCTATGAGTTTGATAACCTCTATAATCACCTCCAATACACTTGATGGAATGATCCATGAGTATGATAGATTGGAATCTATTTGTGAAGCTCTATTTCAGTCACATCACAGATCTAGCTATCGTGAAACCCGATGCCTATAAATTTGTGGCTTATCCCCACCTCAAAGCAATGCTACCCTGAGCTTTCACCTTCTGATATCCCATTTAATTAATCTCCCTATGCTCCATAAACTATTGAGAAAATTCAACTTGTAAGGTATTTGTGCATCAAAAAACAAATTTACCTTTTTTCCTATTTACCTCTACTTAAAGTAGAGTTTCCCTTTGTAAAGTTCCATGACCATCATGAAGGTAGGAGTCCCCCTTGGTCACTCAAGACTTCATAGAGCATTCAGTCTTCACGAAGCACCCCCCAAATACATTTAGACCCCATTTATTGGATAGGTCTCTATGCTTCGGAAAACTCATCCCTTAAAAGAGACCCTTTTATCCATGATTTTCAAAAGAACTCCCAACACAAAGATCCTATTAGTGAGGCCTCCTTCTTCAGGAACCATTTTCTTATGCGTCCATCCAAGTCATATGCAGTGATTTCTTGATTCCACATGTGGTGTCCCTTATCATGTTGTCCTACCTATTTCTTTTTGGCATAGGATTTATAATGGACCTTTCTTTTTGGCATAGAAAATATAATGTGGACCCGAAAATTGTCCATTACTCACACCCCTCATGTAAGGCCTTAGTGATGACTTCCCTCCCCCAAGAGAGGGTAGGTATCAGTCATGTAAATCCTTGGGGTAACGAGTGATTCCTCCCTATCCAAGATACATAAAATTTAACTACCAATAGCCATCATCCTCATAACATGATTTTAAACTTTAGTCTCACCCTATGTAATGCACATGGGGTGTTCTATCTTGGGCATTCTTCATGCCCACTAGTATCTACGAGAGAGAGATCATCCTCACACTACTAGAACAGGATGACATCATCCTCTCATTATACTAGATCTTCCTTGGGTGTCTCTCCTAGAGTAAGTCCCAATCTCCATCTCCTTGTGTTGTTATCCATGCATAAGACCCATACCATATTTCATAAATACAACTTTCGAAACATGACTATTAGGTTTACTTCTACCTATTTTTTATCACTCTAAGCAAGAATCATGTGGGCTTAGAGTAAGATTGACCATGGAATCCTCGTTTCACCTCTAACCATGTGTAGGCCCCAACACATCTTTGGGACACTAACCAAGCATAAGTCCTAACAAGTCTTTGTTCCGCTAACCATGCATAAGCCACAACATGTTTTCAGGTCGTTGGAAATATGTTCTCCTCTATTATTATCCACACTCCCCGAATTATGTGGACTTTGATCCCTACCTTCTAAACAGGGTATATAGGAAGACTATTTGTGGTTCAAGCCCATCACTCCCCACAATCAATTTGTTCTGTATATTTCACATCATTTTGCTCATTCTAAATGATTTTAAACAACATGCTTCAAACTACGTGGGTTTTGATAGCTTTTAGGTACATAATAATCCTCTTTGAGGTACAATCTCAACCAATGGTAAACTATGGTGCTCCCTCATGGGGAAGTACCCTCCTAGTGTGACATCTTCCATTTTTGGGACACATCTCCTAGATCCACCCCCAATTTGTTTTGATCCATCTGCCTGGGACACTAACCATATGTTGGGACCAAGGTTGTTCTTTGTTAAAAATGATTTTTGGTTTGTGTTTGTTGTAAATCTACTTTGTTTTGCTCAAGGGGTTTTAAAGTAAATCAATCTTACAGTACAAGCTAAATCAAGTGTTTAAGGAGACATAGTTTCCCAGTGTGCCATATTTTTTGGCCTCAAAATCGGGAGTTTGTTTTTGGAAAAGGAAGTTTTTCTTAAAAGGAATTATGTGGAATGTGATTTATGGGAATAGTTTGTGGATAATGAAATATGGTATGCGGATTTTAGAACCGCAAACCACATAGCAGGAATGGTTAACAGAATGGAAAATGGTACGTAGACCACATAAGAGGAATGGTTCGCAGAGTGAAGAAGGTTTGTGGTGAAGACTTTTGGTTCACGGGAAGTCTCCTAGTATGTGGAAGGAGTGAAAATTCATAGGATAGTTTGTCATTTGTGAAAATGAGGTAGAGTTTTGAGAAACTGCAAAGGGTGTCATTTTTTAAAGAGGTGGTGATTTGTGTCGCCGCGTAGGGAGAATGGCGATGCATTGACCACTTAGGGAATATGGTTTGTAGGAGATTCATGATACATGTTAAAGGTAGTTCTGTATCAGATATTTAGTAAATCTAGGTGTTTAGTAGATTATGAAGATCCATTTTCCTATATAAGGAGCACTAACACCTTCATTAGAGTGGGATATTGAGATTAAAAAAATAGGAGTATTTCGGTGAAGTCTAAAGTGGTTCGCGGGATGACAATCCTATGAAGGTGTTTCTGATTCAAAATTCAAAGGAATTTGGTGAAGTGTCAAGTGGTCTATGGGAAGAAAATTCCACATAAAAGAGGTAGTATGCAAAGGAAGAACTCAGTATGTGGTTGTTTCAGATAGGTTCGAAATGCCCAATGGTTCCATATCCAATGATATGTGGACCTTCTTTCCAAAGGTAGGAGTTCGCCGGGAGATTTGTCCAATGACACTTAAGAACTCACATTGGTCGAGAGGATGGAAATTAGGGCTCATATCACCCGTTTGGGGGGAGTTATTTCCTGTTTTGGGACTCTCTTATAGATTTAAGATGCATTCATATGTTCGTGAATCTTTGGTTTATACCCAAGCATAGTATCCACGAATTAGTCCTGGTTAGAAATGGTCATCTAAACATAGGGATTCCGAATCATTTAGGCTCAAGTTTTACTATCCCTCGTTGGATTAATGAACCTGAGGAGTCTGGACTCACTGAGATGACACGGATTTAAAGCCTTATAACCAGGCACTCTGGAGTTTATTGTCATCCAGGGGAGACAAATAACGACTTGAGCATTTGGATCAAACCCATGATACGGGCCTCCTACGTGTCCTCATGATAGGAATCTGGATCCACATAGTTCGGTTTGGTACGAGGCTTACACTCCAGGCTACCCAGGGTTGGTATGGTGAACCGACGTGAATATGGTTGGATCGACCGGGTGTTGGGCTTGATCCTCGGGGAGGCTTCCTACGTACCCTGCCTAGGTGGAAGGGATCAAAGTCCACATAGTTCAAATCGGATTGTCGGAGAACCAACGTGACTGCGGACCCAGGGTTCCAATGGTGATCAGGCTTGCACCTCCTGGAGGCTTCCTACGTATCCCTATGGTGGGGAATCAAAGTCCACGTAGTTCGAATCAGAGTGGGGATTACACTATGAGGAGGCCCATGGGAGGATTGGGGCTTACACTCTGAGGAGGCCCATGGGAGCATTGGGTCTTACACTCTGAGGAGGCCCATGGTATGGATTGGGGCTTACACTTTGAGGAGTCCCATAAGAGGATTTCATGGTTGATGCATTTACTCTAAGCTCACGTGAGTCATGCTCGGTGTGAGAAACAAGAGGAAGCAGGGACCAGATGATCACGTCGTGAAAGGTGCGTCCGTGGAAAGTTGAGTGGGTTTCACGCATTGAGAAGCCCAAAAAGTTGAGTCTTACTCCGAGATGGATGCCCATGGTGACAAAGTGCAGCGGGAGAGGGACTTGGCCCCAAAGAAGGACAGAGCATCACCCTTCCCCACTATGCCCTTCCTTGGCCATGGCCTAGAGTAGAGTACTGGCAGCTTTCTATTGGAATCATTACAGAGCGGGAACACGATAGGCACCGGGAGTG
Organism: Viscum album; assembly: GCA_963277665.1. Classification (NCBI taxonomy): domain Eukaryota; kingdom Viridiplantae; phylum Streptophyta; class Magnoliopsida; order Santalales; family Viscaceae; genus Viscum; species Viscum album. Next base: position 1,661,665,506 of record OY728135.1, on the reverse strand, counting down.
TAGTCTCCCCACTGGGTAGCTACTCCGGTCCGGGAGTGTAGTCTCCCCACTGGGTAGCTACATCGCACCCCTGTAAGTTGTAGAGATCTCGCTGTTAGCGATCCTCTACTCTAATGTATTGATTTATCCCAGGTCCTCTTCGGTTCCCCTCCTTTTTGGCATGTCCTGATATATATTAAGGAATTCTATTCCGGGGGGTTTGCCCCCCTGGTCCCCCTCTTATCTCTGGTAGTAGCTCCTCAAACCCTGTCCTTATCAATAAAGATGGGAACCAGATTTATTGTATATGGACACAGAAACTATTGTCGAGCCAGGGAGGCTCGGCGTAGACGAGAAGGCTGTGTCTGAGGTTTGCTAATCAACTTGATCACAGAAACTACGATCACAGATAAACTAGTCGAAGAGCTGCAGTAGGCCCTCCCTGGCTATGGCTATTAGCTTACCGGCGGCTCGAGTAGAGCAGCTGGGAAGGGGGAAGCTGAGAGCGCTTGACGGCTAGTGGACAATCCGGCTGTGATTGGGGGATACAAGACCCGGGCTAGCAACCCGGGAAAATGTCTAGATGGAGTACCAGCTCCATCAGGGTAAAAATCCCCTGCTCGGTTACTCTGAGGAGTAACCCCTTATGCCCTGGTGTGGACTCATAGGGGTGCCGAAGAGGACATGCCAAAAAGGAGGGGAACCGAAGAGGACCTGGGATAAATCAATACATTAGAGTAGAGGATCGCTAACAGCGAGATCTCTACAACTTACAGGGGTGAGATGTAGCTACCCCTTATATCGGCTCTATACCGGAAGCCGAAGGATGATATAGATCAAATCGTGGCCGAGTTGCTTTCTTTACTGCATAAGGGCCATATCATACACAATATTTGCATGGGTCTTCGGGAGCAGAGAATAGGATAGGCGTCCCTGTTATTATACATCCGTCTTCCTATTCAATAAGGGCAGAACAATCCTCCTTTAGTTTGGAGGTACGGTAGGAGTCGCTTATATCCAATGCTTCCGCTCCATAAGGTATTTATCCCCTATCTAGCTAATGACTTTTCGAGCTAATGAGTTCTGAGTTCTCCCCCTTGGACTGGTAGACCCACCTTATAGTGTTCTCGGGCGGATCGATCACTCCTTCGCTATAAATAGCTCATGACCTGGGTTCGCCTTTTGTAATAAGTAGCACTTGACTTCTTTTTCCCCTACCCGGAATAAGGAAATAGCCCCTATCTCCTTCAGCCCGATCAATAGAGATGGATGCCCCTCTTCGAGCTGCCCTTCTCTTTTTGAATATGCCGGCTACCGCTAGCTGTCCCTTGCCTGACTCATGACTCATTTAGGGCTTAATCAGGTATCTTTACCTCATAGATAGAACTGAGCTGTTGCTACTCCGGTCCTTGAGAGAAGACGAAGACTAAGAGATAGCACGTGAGATCAACTACTTAGAATACGCTACCATCTGTCTTCGATTATGCTCGTTCTACTTTGAGGGATAGATCGCTCCTTTAAGGAGACGGGATTCCACTATTATATATGAATATGATCCCACCACTTGAAACTGATTCAACAACAGCCCTTCTTCTTCCAAGATAAAGAAGAGCAAGAACATCGCGGATTCTGCATCAACCTTCCTTTATGCCTCTGTCGTCTTTTGCCAGGTTTCGGTATAATATAGGTAGTAGACTGAGACAATAGATAGTCAGGCAGGTGGCCTAGCCCTAGCTAAAAGAGATTCTTTAACCATGAAAGCATCAACCCCGGGATTCTTTCCCCGACTACAAGAAAAGAAAGCCTTGCTTGCTTCTCATTTGGTTTGGCATTCTAAGGAGCAACTTCCCCGTAGGCTCGATTCGGTTCCATCCTATACCTTCTATCCTACGTCTTATCACTCGGAATCGCATTCTATCACACTGGTCACACTGGTGGTACTTCTTGTTAAAAGATTGGATGAGTCTTTCTGTTTCCACCCCCCGTTTGAGAGTGATTCAATATCAATAGGGAGACCTCCTAATAAGGAGGTTTCTCCTTGGAAAAGCCTTTTTGCTGCCAAGCCTTTTTATTATTTCTTATACCAGGAGAGCCCCAAGGAAAAGAGCCTCAGTGATGTCTTGAGGAATCTCAACATCTGGTGGAGTTCGAATGTCAAAGTTCAAGGACTCATCGACATTCATGACTTCCTCAATCTTTGCCATTTCCAGGTTTCTGAGATTCATTCCAGAAGAAGATGAAGGAATGAATTCAGTTGTGGCTGCTACTATATCTGCGATCATATCGCTAGGACTTTCACCAGGAAAGACACCTGCAGGTTGCTGTGGGAGTGTCCTCGTCTTCTTCCTTTCCCCATTCTTCAAGTAGCATATCAACTCTTTTTTCAGGGAGAGACTTCTTCATTTATCTCCCCGTTTCAGACCTTATCAGGCAGGTATTCTTGGAGGGTCAGAGAAGTTCTCGGCTTTTGTTCGTACTCTTCCATAGAGTCCACTATATAGAGTAGAGTACTGAGATCGGAGTCTTCTTCCTCTGGATCTCCAATGTTAGGACAGTGAGTTTACTACTTTTTCTTCCTTTTCTTTCCCTTTTTCTTTTGAGTGGGATTCGAAGGGCTTTCTTCCGGCTGGGGGCTCTCCGCCATCGGATGCCAGTCAGATTATTGACAGCTTTAAGCAGGTTCATGGATTTCTTGGAAAGAACTAGCTGCCAGACTCCCTCGGGTCTGTCGGGTGGCCTTAGTGCTTCAGACGCTTCATCAAGCGCCTCCCAAAACACCTATTCATTCCCCTGAGCCACTGTGACAAGGTTAGTGTGCTCAGAGGCTTTGCCCAAGAGGACATTCTTGGAAAGGCGCCTGCGGCCCTGATCTTGTTTTTCCACCCAATCCTTGAAGACATAGCAGTTTTCTATGGGATGGCTGATCATCCTGTGAGATGGGCAGTCTCGAGGATGCTCTTTTTTACCAGAAGAAGCAAAGAGGACAGAGTCCTTGATGTGAAACCCCTTTTAGGCTTGTAAAGCAAGGAAGAGGACTAGGAAGTGGTACATAAGCACAAGCAATCGGAGTTGGCAGGTGCATTCTAGTAGTTAAAGCTCAATCCTACACAGTAAATGAAAGAGCACTAGCGTGAAAGGCAGTCTATCTACTTTATAAGACGGATATCCTACTCTACCCAACATCTATCTATTATATGTCTTATGGAGCCTACCTCAATGAATTAAAAAAGTTAGCAGGTGAATCAAAAAGTGTAAGAGTGAAGCAGTCAAACAGGAAAGTCAGAAAGCTCGCCGCAAGGTCTAAGCGTGTATTCACTCCTCCCTTCTAGTCTAATCTAGTTCTATTCTATAATCCAGTTGAGAGAAGCATGTCCGGAAGGAACGAGTGTAACGAGAATCAGAACGAGCAGAAGACTTTCTACGAGAGGTAAAAGTGGTGAGGCGGTCAGTCAATCGGCTTGATAGTTAGTGTTGTTTTGGAAGTTTCCCTTTTTACCTATTTCATTAGGCTGGATACATTAGAAGCTAGTTCTCAATTTGAAGCAATCTCCGAGTTTCCAATTAGGGTAGCACAAATAACCGCTCCAAAGAAAAGGGCTAGGTTGGAACACTTTCTTTTTTCTCCTTCGGGAGCATCAAAGAAGACTTCGTTAGAATTGCGGCAAACATCGTGATCAGCATTTTCTACACCTAGCGTCGCGGGCGGGGATACCTGATGAACGCTGTCGAGGAGATCCCCTTGAATGAAATCGGGTATACTCGCCCACCAAAAAAAGAATCCAACTTTCAAGAATCAGATGAAGAGGCGTATTCTCTAGTCTGGACCCTGGTTCCCTTTGAATCTAGCAATTGGTTGGTCTCAGTGAAAGGCTCGGTCCGTATCGAGGAATGATTCATCGGAGGCGAGTAAGATGACTGACTACTTCTAGCCCGAAACTGGAAAGGTCAAATCTCCCACTTCGTCCAATTCCTTTTCATCAAGTCCGTCAGCAGCCTTTCTCTCTTCCGACCTATCAAGGTAACAACTTGGCTGGCCGCCCGAACAAGACCCCAGTCGTCATACCAGCATCCGATCCTCCAATTCCAAATTCCCCAAGCCTCGAGGGAACAGACCTATGAAAGCCTTTCGCTAGGGACTGACTTTGTTTGATAGCTTCACTTCGCGAGTCGGGAATTTCACCATTTATTAAAAACTGCTAGCGTTGACAAGAGATGAGCTAAAGAGGTGGTCGGGCAGTTGACCAGACCCTACCACATAGAGACAGCAATCAAGAGCTGTGCCGGCTTATCCCGAAAATGATGAAATTCCCCAAATGCTACTACCTCTTTGCTAAGCACAGGAATGCTTGATCGAGAAAAGCAAGCAAAGAAGCAGCAGGATACGGAATATGAAGGGGCTTACGGTCCACGCATTAAAGCGCTGATTTTTGGTCTGAAAAAGCGACTGTTTTAACACCGATTTGATAAGATTACAAAATGACTTTCTTTTCATCTTGTATGCTCCCAAACTCAAATACCTTAATCGTAGGTGTCGCTGCCTAGAGACAGTCTAACCTGATTCTTCCCCATCCAACAATAAAGCAAAGAGCAAGGATGAGTCCCTGTGGGGCAACCAGCAAAGGCCACACCAACCCTAAGGATCTAGGGTTTTCATTGACCAGCGATCAGAAAGCGGTCAAAGTCAGGTCAGACCGAGCTGGTTGAGCAGCAGGAGGAGAATAGGTCTAATCTCAGGTAAACCACAGTCGGAGTCATAAGGAAAGTCTCAGTTGGACAGGGAGCACCCACCGGTCAAGCCATTTCTTGATCTTTCACAGCAGGCAATGTCAGACGGTAGTTCAAAAAGAGCTTCAGAAGGCTGGCCAGCACAAGAGAAAGCAGAAGGATAGCTAGAGAAGTGGTGGATTGATTCAAAAAGTGGTATCAATAAAAACAGGGAACAAGCCCAGTATAAGGCTTTGCGGGGACCTGTTCGGAGTACTCAGTGGTGAGGAAAGCAGTAGCTTGCTTTCGACCTAAGAGGGAAGCACAAGTGGAAGATCGACTGGAAGAGAGAGGACAGAGGAAGCTTACTCCACCATCGGTGGAAGGGACCGGATCCTGATGAAACAACTTTTTCCTTGTGTTACCTAACTAAAGAGCTCCCAAGGCCACCTGATTCGGAGTAGAACACTCCTATTTACACTTCGATTCCACCCACTGATCCAGCTAAGGCCCGCAACCAAAGAGGAGAAAAGGCCTTGCACCGGTAAGGCTACCACATAGGTTTTGAGGCGAGTTTCGAAATCTTTGATGAGTGTAGCAGCTTCACAAGCTTGGAGCTGGAGTCATTGATCTGTTTGGCAAGTTTGCCTATAGATGTATACAATAAAAGGCCTGCAAGTTCTGAAATTTCTGACTTCGTGTTCTTGACCTACTTGTCTATGAGTCTTGGCGGGAAGACTCAAATCAGTGGGAGCGCTCATCTCGCATTCTCCGATGAAGGATAACGATTCGCTCGTCAAGCTGAGTGGCTGGGTTACGAGTTTGGGTTTTTAGGCGAGGAAGAAAGGCCAATACTAGCCAATTCTGAGTTCCTTTTGACTCAAGAAGGTTTCGCATCGATGTGCTCGAGAAGTGCGGTAGGAGCAGTGCCCTTGTAGAGTCGACAGCACAGTTCCAGTGCCAGCCGAGTTGGTTAAGCTGGGTTACAGGTCTCATGCTTCGAGTTGAGGCAATCCAGAGACAAGAACGATTTGGTTCCAGAGGTCATGCTTTGTCTTTGCCAAGTTGAATCAAGCAGTTTGACTGCACGCAGGTTTGGATTTTTAGGTGAGTTCCGTGCATCCGTAGCAGCAGGGGTCAGACCCGGATTAGAGATGAGATAGAAGCACCCCCAACCCCCTTCTTTGTCCTTCCTTCGAGTAGGTCCGCTCACTGGAAAGTTAGGTCAACAGAAAAGTTACATCCTGCCGTAGAACAGCCGAAAAGCGAACTGATTGCTTTCTTAGCAGCTACTTGGCTAAACAGGACTCCCTTCTAGCCTTCCTTCAAGCTGCCCCGCTGAAAGAATATATATAGTAGAGTAGAGACTACAGGAGTGAACGCAACCGGTTTGAGAAAGAGGTTGGCTTCGAAGTCGGTGGAGGTTCCCTTACCGAGAAGTTGAGACCAAGCCCTGAAAGGGAGTAGGAACCCTGGAGGGGGTTTCCATTTAGTTCACTTACAGACGCTATTTTGAGGCAAGAAAGGGATGGACAAGGAAATCGATGATCATTCAATCATACATTGAATCAATGGACATTGAAACTCGGAATAGTAGTTCGTTGAGAAAGAACATTCACCTTACTCAGGCCCAAAACAGGCCTGATCCTAGGAAAGCCGTCCTAGAAGCGTCAAGAAGGCCCTTTCTTTTGAACCATGAATTCGGGATGAAGATAGTCAATTTGGCAATCTCATCTGAGACTTCAAGCCTCCGTCCTGGAAGAGAGAGATTGACCATCTGGCTTTGAGTCTTCCGTAGTGCAATGAAAGCCTTCTTTGTTCTATCCACCTTGCTTTGATTCAATCGTAGGATAGTAGGATATTTGATCCGAGGCTTCATTATCCTTCGCGGATTTATCCTACGCTAGGCATGTAGTTCAATAGAGTAGGCTAGTTAGATTTTCCTGCCTAAAAGCACAAATAAAGGCATTCAATGCATAACATAAATAGAGGCATTCCTTTTCTATGGGATCGGGAATCCTTCCCCCGAATATTGAGAATTGTTCCCGAGAATCATTTCGAAAGAGCCTCTGTCGGTGTTGGCCTTCCAATGCTGATGGATGTAGGAGATGTCTGATGTGAGAAGTCGGACGCCGTCCCTCGGTCATCCTGAGATGATCGTTTAGGAGAGTTGAATCTAAAGCATTATCTCTTTTTCTTGCGTAGTAACATTATCATGAATAATATGTTGACCAGCGCATTAGAAAGGGTGCCTATAGTTTCATGGTTTGAAAGCGGCTAAAATAACTCCTTTTAAGGGTCGTTTTAGTCATCTCCGGTCGTCTATCAGTGGAGACTAGCGTTGCGGCTGACCTGTTTGCAAAGTCGGTGTTGAGATGAAAGCGTTCATCGGGCATTCTGTTCACTGCGCTTTTTTTTAAAAGCAGTGTGGGGTGTGCCTCCAACAACAGTATGGAGGTGTGCCTCAAAAACATGATCTACTTCCTGTGATGGTCTCACTGACTCGTTCAGGCCTACCCCGGATCATTCCTCCTTTTCATAGATGGATAATATTAAGGAAGGATGGTTGGGCGGATCGCTGGGGAAGGTGGTATCTAAAGAGGCCCGGCTCCCGAGCGGAGAAGCGTCAGTCAAGAGCTCAGGTGGATGATTCTCATCGAGATGACCATGTCACGAACTAGATTTGAACCAGCACCTCTGGAAGCAGACAGAAAGAGAAGGCAGCGGGAAAGACGGGAGCACGAACGAGGGAGCAATGGATCGAGTCAATAGGAATCGGGGAGGAAAAGTGCCCCGAAACCCTTATAGAGAGCCAAAAGGAAAAAAGGAAAGAAGGGCATAGATTGAGACAGAAGGATCCAAAGCTACCTTTCGAATAGCAGCTCACCCACTCGAGCCACTGGATGAGTATTCCCTTGGATGATAGTGATCTCTAGGAGTAGCTCGTGATCCTCAGAGAATAAGCTCGTACCATAATCACCTCACTTCGGTGGAAGCAGGAGATCCTTCGGCTGAACTTGCCCCCTGAGCCAATCCACTAGTCTTCCCTTCCCATACGGGGGTTGAGTGCTTTCCAGCCACCCAAGCAGAACTCGAAGGCTAGTCGATCGGAAAGGTCCGGTCGCGTCATCAAAGTAATGAGTCGACCCCATACCATAAGATCTTAATAAAAGAGTTTCGACTCTCTTAATAGGATAGTTCAGTCTATAAGATCTGAATAAGGTAGTTCTGTCTGCCCTTGAGCGAGGCCTTAGGACGGCCAAGAAGTCGAAAGCCTGCTCCTCCCAGATACAGAAGCGTCTTTCTATTTTTTATAAGATTGACGCTTCTGCGAATGAATGGTGGAGAGACCGTCAGTTGTTGTACGACAGAGTCAGGCGGCGGCCATAGCATAGACAGCGGAGAGGCGTCTACGGTCCCTCACTCAGTACCTCTTGGCAAATGAAAAAGCTTAAGATTTAGATAGCAAGGATTTCGATTTGGAAACTTGGACATCTAAGTCGGCTAGGATCCATTGAGACTCTTCATCGACCCTACTATCTGCCATGACGATCTCGTTACCGAGAATAAGAGCATAGGCTTTGAATACCTCATTCATTTGGGTAAACTCTATCCGCTGCAACCCACACCACACCATCCAATGATGAGATAGGCTAAAGAGTGGCCACGAGGCATGGTAACCTAATCGAATGGTTGACCGGAAGTCAAGAGAATCCGTTTGGCCCGCTTAGTGAATAGTGAATGGTCGGCTGGTGAGAAAGCACTTGATTTTGCCCAAGGATAGAGTGAAGCACAACCAACTGATGCAAGGCTATCGCCAAAGAATGAGGCCGTCATCTGGTAAATGACCAATCTTGGACATTCTAACTAAGGGACGGAACTTTCAATCAAAACGAAAAACTATAAGAGAAAAAACACTGAAACCCTCTGACCTTCCTCATTTCTTTCTTTGGTGATAAGTTCAGTCAAGTCCCATCACACTCAAGGAGACGCAAAAGCCAGTACTCTACTCTAATAGTGCCGCCAGGTCATCAACTAGACCAGGTTCCACCAGGACGACTCTTTTTGCAGACGGTACTACGGGAGCGAGACAAACGACACCACACCGAGTCAGGGGAACGAACAAGACCACCAAGACTATTTCAACTCCAACAAGGCAGCTGGCCAATGATTGTCACGAGAGCGGGAACAACTCATCTCACACTGCAACACGGGAAGCGGCAAAAACTGAACTCGAGGGTACTTTTCTTCTACCGAAATATATATCAGTACCAGGAAATGGTGGTCGAAGAGATGGCCACAGGTTTCCTATCGCACAGGAGGTGGTCATTCCAGTAGTCGTGCATCAGTGGTGTTCCAGCAGTCGTGCCAATGGGAGCAAGCGGGTATTGGGGGTTGTGGTAGAGGTAGGAAAACTGTTTCGGTCAGGGTGGACTGTGTCATATATGATATATAGTCGATGGAATCTAGGCTCAACTTATCAACCTGAAATGAGCATTCGGTATAATATAGGTAGTAGACTTTCCATTGTATACCAAAAGTAGCAAGACCGATAGAGATGATACCAAGATGGAATGGAAGTGAGCCCGCGAGCACTGCTGGCCAATGGGGCAACGATTGATCCAATGCACCGCACCATCTCAATACCAATACTCCTGATGAGATGGTACTGATATATATTGACTGTGGCCATCTCTTTTTTTCCATCCACCCGAGTAACTACTCTACTCTAATAGTAGTGGTACGCTCGGAAACACTCGGTTGAAATGGTACGGAAAGTGCAAAAAGCAAAGCGATAGGTTGACTACGAGGTCTGGGGGCTCAGATCTGGCCTACTATGCTGCTCGTACGCGATGAGGTGGTTCGGAAAGAGGTCTGGACGACCATACTATATAGAGTAGAGTACTTGGGTTCGCTCGAGCGCGGCTGCATTGAACTATATAGAGTCAAGTTCAGTACTTTATTCTATATAGTCTACTCTAATAGTGTGGCAAGAGATGGGTTTTCCGTTTAGAGGCATTGGGTTGGGGGTATAGCATCTCCTGATGAGACGGTACTGATATATATTGACTGGGGCCATGGGCTAGTCATCGATTGGAGCTACTGGTTCGACGGGCAGCATAGTTGAACTTAGGTACAGGCTGTTTCTAGTCTAGTACGATACGCACCACTGGCTATATAGGCGTGGGGTCAGGGGTCAAACTCTACTACCTATATTATACTGAATTGACACCACCAACGCCAACCCATTGCTCGGTATAATATCAATAGCGGGCACGAGGCACCATTGGCCCAATAGATCAACATCGGCTCCTTTCCTTGAGACGCCTACCTGAGCTCCCCATTGCCACTCCAGTGCAACCCTCGGTATAATATAGCCAGGTACTATTCTATATAGTCTATCTATATGACCCGAGGGATACATGAATCACGTATCCTCTGGGTATAATCTAGATAGTAGGATACCAGACTATATTATGAGAATACATGCCTATAGACTATATAGAATAGTACCTGGCTAGATTATACCGACATATAATCTAGATAGTAGCCTGTCCTGGTCCTCCCAGGTCTTAACTGGGATACCTGAATCAGGTATCCCAGTGAAGACCTGGGATACTTCATGTATCCCAGTGAGGACCTGGTGAGTGAGCACACTGTGAAATGGAGTACTTGGACCAGGTCAACTACCACCTCTGGACCTGGTGAGTGAACACACTGTGAAATGGAGTACTTGGACCAGGTGGTGTTTCCAGGAGCAATAGAAGATGCCTAGCTCAAGTACTCTACTCTATATAGTATGGATCTTCCAGTCGCCGGCTTGGTGGTCGAATACAGTATATGAATCGAAATCAAGTACTCTACTCTATATAGTAACTCGTAGGTGCTCCCATGGCGCGAAAGGAAGCAACTCAACCACCACTCCCAATGAAAAACCATATAGCAGGCCGAAGGGCATCAACCCCAACTCAACTATTGCTCTGATCGGTATAATATAGGTAGTAGAGGCGGGGCGAGATAGGCCGAAGCCAATGTCAAGGTTCAATTCTATGAAAAGACGGTATCAGGGCGAGTTGAGTGTTTCAAGGAACGAGATGGTGGACGGTGCAAAATCAATGGGTGCTGGTGCTGCTACTATTGCTTTAGCTGGAGCGGCGGTCGGAATTGGCAACGTGTTCAGTGCGTTGATTCAATCCGTGGCGCGCAATCCGTCAATGGCAAAACAATCATTTGGGTATGCGATTTTGGGGTTTTCTCTGACCGAAGCTATAGCCTCGTTTGCCTCAATGATGGCGTTTTTGCTCTCATCCGTGTTTCAACCTGGTTCACCCTCTTGCCCCTGGTCATTCTCAGGGATACTTCATGTATTCCAGGCACTCACTGGGATACTTGAATCACGTATCCTCTGGGTATAATCTAGATAGTAGGCTACCAGACTATATTATGAGAATACATGCCTATAGACTATATAGAATAGTACCTGGCTAGATTATACCGACATATAATCTAGATAGTAGCCTGTCCTGGTCCTCCCAGGTCTTCACTGGGATACCTGAATCAGGTATCCCAGTGAAGACCTGGGAAGCTCCTTGGCTCAGTACTCTACTCTAATAGTCTCGATAGGCGGTACGTTCAAGATGGCATTTCCCGAGTTCTCGATTGGATGTCTAATGACCATAGTCTAGACCCCCTGGCATTCCCCTGCACCTGCACTGTTCCAGCAACTCCCGGAAGGCAGTGGCTAGATGGCGTGGACCCATTGGAAAACCACAGCGGAGCGACTCGACCAACCGGGCAAGACAGTGCTCCGGTACAATAACAGCAATGGGGCGGCCGGCGGGAGAGGTTCCATAACGAATCGCTAGTGTGGCATGAACTCAACTGGCTTGGGCGCTGGGGAATGCCACCACTGATGCACCGACCCGCGTTTCGCTCATTGGTGTACTCGCGGTCTCGGTATTGTTCCCCCTTTCTCATGTCAGTACGATGGCCAATACACTGGTGCTGGTAGTGTAGTTGTAGTTCCCCTTGTTTGATTGTTATAGAAGCCATTTCAGCCTCTCGCTATGTCGACTTTTGTTTCCTTAACTCTACTACCACCGAGGATGATACCGTCTTTTCATAGAGCGGTGATCCGACGGCGTGAAACAGTGTCTGATAGGGTGGTTCAGGTGGATCTTTCATTCGTTCCGGTTAGTCAACTGATGATGTGAATGCCGAAAGTATCGAAGGTCATCTATTCAGGCACTTCATGCTTCGGTCACTGCAACTACTAAGCTTGATCCACTCAAATTGGACGGGATGTGCCAATGGACTTTGCAGCTCTTTGATCGTGATATGCCTTGGATCAAAGAGGCCTATTGTTTATCATGCAATATATATAAGTACCAGTGTTCCAACCTCATCGTGGACACAGTTCAAAACAGAAGTGTTGAAGAAATCAGCGGGACTCTTCTATACTATAATAAATCAGGTCTCAAGTAGTAGAGTAAACGGTCTTGTTTTCCGTGTCTCTATCTCACTATCAGGCTGAAAATGTGATGAATGTGCCCGCGCACAACTTTGGTTCTTGTTGGTTTCCATATATGAGGGGAACCGTTGGATATCTATGAAAGGTGACGATAAGCGTATCGATTGTGATGAAGGGGTTGATACCGCTGGAGAAGGGAAAGCTAGAGTGTTTGCTATAGGAAACTATACCCTTATATATGAAGTAGCACCTTATCAGTGTATAATATAGGTAGTAGACTACGACCTGACCATGATTGGCTCATGCGTGTTTTGTCACATATCCCAATGGATGGGGTTGAAAGGGAGGCTGACAGGGACATTCGATTCTGTTGACTTGAAGTCTGCCACTGAGGCAGCAATTCAACAAACTATATAGATAGAGTACCTGTTTCGGTCGCTCGTGACGTCGTCGGCTCTGGTCTGTGCTTTCATGTCTTCACTCCCTCCTTGATCAGGGATCGAGAGGGAGGTTGATATCTTTTAGCACGGGCCCACCGCCCGCTTGATCACATCATTGGATGGTGTGGTTGGCAGCACCGATATAGGATGATACCTAGCTACCCTGGTATGTCCTGGTCATTGACTGGGATACATGAATCATGTATCCCAGTGATACATGAAGTATCCCAGTGAGGACCTGGAAATGACCAGGGGCACAAAGTGGGGTACGGGATGGAGTGAACGAACAGTGCGAATATGGATGGGTCTGGAATTCACTATTAGAAGAGTACCTGAGGCGTACGAATCAGGTGCTCAGGTATTCTGTCTATCACTATATATAAGAGTACCGTAGAGTAGAGTACTGAGCTACCGCATCCTGGCGTGATCGATGGGAAGGATGGCCATAGCTGTGAATGGGGCACGCCCAGGTGAAACAGCAAAGGTAGCAGCAACGGGTGGATCGGGCAGTTTGGGGTATGGCCAACTCAAGCTTGAGCCTATGGGGTCGGAAGGCCATTCTACTCTGGCATTGCCTTTTGTCGGCGGTGTCGGTTGTGTTCCGCGATCGGTAGTTCTATTGGTTTATCGAGTGGCCCATGTTCAGTAGGGGGTCATGGTCAAGGATGGTTAGGAATCACATGTGAGGTTTTTTTGTGGTCTTGGTGGTGTTGAGATGGGGCGCATTGGAATTGGATCGGAACGCCTTCTACTCCAACCGCTGTACGCGCAAGGGCTTGAGTTTTCAGTACCCACTCAACTACGGAGGGTCCTATTCAGTATAATATAGGTAGTAGAGGTAGCGCCGTTTGGAATCGGTAGGGGGGGTTCCATATGGTGGTGGTAGCGTAGCAAGGTGAAGGGGTGTTCAGATATGAGACAGGTATTTGTTCTTTATTGCCTTGCTTCCTTATTCTTCTAAGGCTGGTAGCGCGATCGGGCCCTATTGGAAGGGGGTCCCAAGGGCAGCGGAATACAGGGCCACCCGGCCTCTTGGACGGGTACTGATATATATTGTGGTGGCAGTTCGAGCATGGTGTTGAATTGGAAACCGTACTGGTGATATTGTATATCAGGTGGTCGCACACGGGCCGAGCAACCGTCGATCACTCTATCGTGTTCCCCCGATTGGTGGTGGCCAAACAACAACAGATCAGGTACTACCGTCTTGAGCCAGAGTTGGGGCTTTTGCGGCATCTAGTTCAGTATCAGATAGAGCATATAGTTGAGTCCCTTGGCAAAGAAGGTTGACTTCTCTGTCACTTCCGTACTTCTGTAACTTCTCTTTAGCTTATGAATTGAATTGGTTAGAAAGTCTTTCCCTGGCATTGGCTAGAAGAGAGGGATGAGTCCCCCTCCAACACTGACTTCTTAGTCGAGTAGTTCTCTTTCTCCTTAGCTTCGGTTTTCTCGAAACTGGCTACTCCTTATGATATGCCACCTCAACCCCCGATCTAAGAGCATCTGAGAACATCTCCGGCATTGTCGAGGGAAACTCAGATAACCGGAATGATTGGCCTTCACGCTGGCAACAGATCTTTCAGCGGATGTAGCAGCGTCAGCTGACGCAGATTGAAGAATAACTTGTCCTGCTACTGGGTCAACTCCAAACCAACCCTCCTCCAATGACCACACCTTTATCTCGTTTTCCATACTCCCCCCCTCCTCATCCTCAATCTGGCGGTCCCTCTCCTAGCGCTCAAGGAGTTGCTTCTTTTTCGCTTTTTCTTGTTCTCAACCTCAAAACCTTTTTAGGTTGGGAGAAGGCATTAGTCGTCTAAGTCGGGCTGCTCATCAGTGCGTACTGTGCTCCCTCTTTCACTTCCGAGCATCTTTCCGAACATCTAGTCAGGCCTAGTACCGAAGTCGAGTGCTACCACTGAGCTTTGAATGGGTCTCCCCCTTTCGATGAGCAACAATCTGACATTGAATGCTTGAGCCATTGCTCGGACAATGAAAGACCGTGTCTTGTCTCTTTTGAAGACCTGTGCGCTTTCCCTTTTGCGGGCCTATAATCGCGAGTGAATCCTTTGTGCCCAGAAACTACTACTTCACCTGATCGGCAACCCTTGGATTCCTAGTGAAAACTACACCTTCATCTCGATCAAAGGTGGGATCCTTGAAGCTTACTATTCCCCTTTCGGGGGGTCCCCGTTGATAGATAGGGGCAATCTCAAGGTAGACAGGACAAAGACTACTCTACGACAGCTCTTCTTTTCGTCCGATTGAACCACCTGAAAACATCACTTGGCTATGGTGACTCTCTGACTGGCTTTTGCTTTCTCACTCATTGATCAAGGGAAGATCATCCGTCGGGCACTTGAGCTTGAGATAAAGAACATATAGGTACAGAGGTAGGGGGTCTGGGTCCGTCTCAGTGCAGTAGGGGAGTCCATTGTGTTGTGATAATCTTTAGAAATGCATTTGATCAAGAGGAAAGGATTGAACAACTGATCGACCAGGGAGAAAGCTACCTTTAAAATGTCCCTTCCAAAAAGTAGAATTTTCGGTCTACTCAGATAGGAAAGTAAAGCTCATGTGGAAGCTTCAGTCACAGGTGGGGAAGCAAGAGAGAGAGAAGGTTCGACCTCTTCATTCCCTCGGAAAACTCCCATGTTGATGGAGATCCATCCGTTGGGGTATCATACCCCACCCACACCCAAATCAATGCTCGGCTAGCTTGTTTCTGATGGATGAGACTTTCCAAAAAGAAGAGGAAGATGACGGGAGTGCGAAACTCAACCACTGAAATTGGTACACGAAGGCTCGGTTCGCCTCTAAAAATCTTAAAAAACACGAAATGCGGGCTCAAGAGAAAGCAAAGGGAGATATAGGAGAACCGTGGGTTGAGGACAAAGGGCATGATCAAACCGTCTTTTCGGATTAGTACTTTGCTTTGGTACCGGGCTCAAAAGTCTGACAAATGAAGTGAACTCTACATTGACTGTATCAACGATTCCATAAAAGGAGAGGAAAGAGACCTTAAGAAGTCCATTTCCTCCATCCATAGGCATAGACGAAGAAAGCAGAAGCATAGGAGGGGATTGAACGAGGGATGCATCTTCTTAGCTCTCAAGCGAGGTGTTGCGAAGAATCCTGTTTTCGTCTTGAATCGAATACGGAAAGGTCATGGGGCTAGAACCCATAGGCACCGGACTGAGGTATGAAATGAAGGACGAGTTTCACTCGCTTCGGGCTCAAGCTTAGATAGAAGAGTCCAATGAGTCCACTAGTACATCAATGGAAATTCGATAGAAAGCTCAAGCTGAGAAAGTTACAATCCATTGAATAAGATCGGCTCAAGGTAAGAGCTCAAAAAAGAAAGAAAAGAAGCCTGAAACTTCTAATAGATAGAGTTGGAGTACGTTCTGAGAGTCAAGATCAAGGTTGATTGATGAGTTCAGTGGACAGAACAATCGATGTGAGGCCTAGGTCAACGCAGGAAGTGAAAGTGTGACTTCCCCCGTAGTTGGGCATCTCTTGTCAATCGGATAGGAGCCTCCCTAAACTAAGAAAAGGGATGAGCCTCAAAACATGAAACCTTTATGGGAGGAAGAATTGCAAGAGCCTCCCCGGTCAAGATCTGGTGTCGAACAAGCAAGTTTTCAAGTCTTTAAGTCCCTTGTATCGAGTGAATGCGGTTGCAGGTCTAGCGCCATCCCCGAAGCCTTTCATTTAGGTTGACTTTGCTTTCTTCTTAGTCTTCCGTCTAGTAGTGGAAGGGAATCAATCCTCGTATAATAGGGAAGCCGGCCTTTCTTTTTTGCTTCAGGTGGCGAAATGCCTATCATAATTGCTGTTGCAGGAGCGATGTCAAAGTGAATCTTGTAGTGAGGGTCTTTCGGGTATAGCACCATTACAGTTGTGTTTTTGTCTGCTGCTAAGGTTCAATGCTTTCTCTTTTAACAAGTAGTAAGCGCGGGAGCAGCTCTCTCTTCCTCTCTCCCTTACACCCCTGGCAAAACTCTTTCTTTCAGACCGCTTTAACGGCTCGACAAGGAAAAGAATAGGAAGGATAGCTACTATAGGGTCTCAAACTTGATTCATGTAGAATGCCTATAATAAACAACCTTTCTTTACCGGCGCCCGCAGCTGACGAGGCAACCCGGATATGAATGAGACCATGGGAACCCAAGGAAAGTGAGCCCATAAAACAGGAAAGTCCCAACTTTTTCCACTCCTTTATGTCAATGTCATTCATAATCCCGGCTTCTTACGTTACAGTGGATCAAAAGCAAAATCAAAGGATAGAACACCTTTGTGGCCCACAGAGCACAAGAGAGCTTCCAACCCAGGAGACCACTCAAGACGTAAATGCCGAGCGTAGGGAGAGAAAGCACAAACTTCTTTTCCGTCCTAGCCCCTCACTCTGTCCCCGATTGGCTTCGGATAAGACAAGGTTCAGAATGAGGCCCTATGTTTCGATAAGGCAAGGAGAGGAAGCTCTAACCGCTCGTCCCCTCATACGATGATAGAGGGGGTTACAGTCCCTCCTGTGAGACTCCAATCGTAAACCCAAAGAAAAACCCTATTGGATTCAGTCATTCCTTAGTTGCCTTCGATTCGTCGTGCGATTCGTCGAGGGCTTTTCCTTCTATTCGTGGAGGGAAATCGCTTCACGGATGGCGAGATTGCTAAGCGGAAAGAAAGAGGGATTTTCTCTATTCATTCTCTCTGTGGATTATCGTTCCGGCTTGCTGAGACTCGCTCCCCTAGCAGCACTATTCAATTAGCTACTGACTTAAGGTAGCTTGCTCATGAAACTCCCGTTGACACATCGGGCGAGGTGATTTATATGCTCGACCATAGGGAGAGGAAAGAGATTTTGGACTTGTGGCAGAAAGGTTTCAGAATTCCTTTCTTTCCTTCTAGCTCTAGTGTGCCTAGGTTCCCTCGAATCCCGGTAAGAGGAAGAACGTCAGCCTGATTGTCTTACTAAACTGATTGTCTACCATTCAAATAGGATCCCAGAATCAAAACCTTGCTAAACAGGGGACACCACCCCTTTTATCTGGATCTGGCTTTCCTGGCTAAGTATTCACTGATTCAAAAACCGGAATCTGCTCTGAGAGCCCCCCCTTCCACTATGGAATCCAGTTCGAAAGTCAAGCCATAAAATATAGCGTTTCGGAAACCCACTACTTATTGAACCTCCCAGTGGGAAAAGGCTTCTAATCTATTGTTTGTACCAGTATCGTCATCCCAACATTCGAATTCTCCAGAAGCGGGAGAAGGCCTCTAATCAACATCAACATTGATTGTACCCCAATGGAAGGCCAGACGAACTTCTTACACGTAGAATTCATAATCGTATGATTCAGATACCCGAAAAATGAACAACAGATACCCAGGAAAGACAGATCAGGATAAAAGAAGAGAGGTGATGTTCTCACTAAAGGGCGGATCTATCTATAT
Organism: Viscum album; assembly: GCA_963277665.1. NCBI lineage: Eukaryota > Viridiplantae > Streptophyta > Magnoliopsida > Santalales > Viscaceae > Viscum > Viscum album. The sequence goes on along the minus strand of OY728135.1, from coordinate 1,661,647,458 downwards.
AAGCAATTCCCCATCTTGGGGTTCAGACTTGAAAGATTTGTGTCGAAGGGCGTTCCACACAGGTAGACGATTCGTGAACATCGAAAAAATCCATAGTTTCGTCTGATTAGAATCGTCTGATTCTGGTACTAGAAAAATGCACAGAGACTCAGACTAGCAACTGGTGGGCTCACCTCGATGTAATGGCAGGATAGACGCGGTTGCCTGTATCGGAGTTAGCGAGGGCACCTCAATAAATGAGAGTTGAAGTTCTTGCACGTGGAAATTCCTAAAAGAAAGGATTCCGAAAGCACGGGACTTGGCTGCTTGGCCTGCCATTAAGAAAGAAGAAACCTTTTATCATCCCGATCGGGCTATCCGGGGAGGTGCCCTCTATTGGGCAAGGAATGCATGACTTGTTAGCTCAGCTTGGATCAGGAGGGGTAAAGGCCTTCTATTAAAGATATTAAAGAATCGATTCTCTTACTAGTATGGGCCCCGCCCAAAGTCAGAGCTAGTTCTTGTACGAAATATCATGCTACTAGAAGCTCGTCCTACAGACGGTGCCGGGATCTGCCTACTAGCTCCAGCTCCAGAGGGAAGATCAAATAGAGGATTCAGAAAGCACTGGGACCAGTCCTGAATTTCATTTCATTAATAAAGCCCAGGTTTTAAAATCTAGTAAAGGAATTCTGAAACCTACCGGGCAAGCCAACTCACTTTCCTTATCAAGCTAGCAGTCACCTTAAGGGATCCCGCTTATTGACATAGACAACCGAGTCTCTTAAAAAAGAAGTTGGGGGGCTGGTACAGAGGAAGCAAAAAGTGGGATCAGTAAGAGCCTCATTGGCTAAGCAAAATAAAGCTGGTTTTTCATCCTCAAACCAAAGCGAAACGACGATAGGAGACCAAGTCGGATTTCCTTTTTTTGGTTGGATTAGAGCCTATCGTAGCTTGTTTTGACCTGCGCTTTGAATGAAGAAAAGGACGCACCACTCCACTCTGCCTTCCGTAAAGAGCAGAAGCACGGAAAAGGGAAGGAGAACGTGGAACATCGACTAAAGGTGGGTTCGCCTTCAACACCTTTGAGGTCTTTGGTCCAGGCCTGATTTTGCAAGAGTTCGGGTGAAAAACAAAGGAGAGAATACAAAGACTGAGGCCACATCTAGAAAGCAAAAAATCGTCACTAATGGAGCTTCCGGAGAAAGAGCGGAAAGGCAAGTGTGGATTGACTAGCTCGACTTCCTTCATTTTTCCTCACTTGCTGTCCTCTCACTCGCTTTAAAAAGTGTGACATTCAATGAAGCCAGAGAATGTTCGCCTTTTGATTGAGTTTCCGAACGAAGTGGTTGGCCGATGAATGTGTGGAGCCTGATAGCTCACTCAAGTGTGGGTGGACCACCTTACCGGGTGAGAAGTAAGGTTTAGTATCCTAAACAGAAATAAGTCGACTCTCGTTCGGGCTACTGAAATGAACCAAAGGCTGTTGACTCCAAAGACCGAGGTTCGGTTTTGATTCCTAAAGAGCACCCTAGCTCATAAAGGTGACAAAGGTTAATCGACTAGAAGGGTGGGTCGATAAGACGACAGAGAAGATAGCTCACCTAGTACTACCTTTCTCGAAGGAGTGAGAGAAAAGTACTCATACGGTAGAGTACTTTTTCAACCACTACGTAGTATTTCTTACTCGCTGGTTGTACCATTCAGAGGCTCTTATTCGGTTTGGATGTAACTTGATTGGCTCCCTCCATGATTGTCTGGTTCGAATTGACCAAGTGTGACAACATTAGATGATGACTCCTTGCTAGTTGCATTATCCTGACTTTTATCGGACCCATGTGACGGTCAAAGGAGAGCGGTAGCTCGGCTCGACTGATAGGGATAGGGGAACCTCTCGACTGAACCCCGAACTCGGACCTGTGTCAGAATCCACGGGACTAAGTTGACTGCAACCTTTTTTGAATGCCGGACCAACGTCTCAGCCGGAGGGAGGACTACCTGACCAACCAAGACCCCCGAGATACTGAACTGGAGTTTCGGTCTCGTTCCCATCCTTTCGTATGCCCGGACCAAGACCATGTTTGATCGAACTGGAGTCACGGTTTCCATCCTTCAGCTACCTAAATGCTGATGAGAAAAGAGGATATGACTGGTTAGAGGCCCACAAACGGATAGCTTTCCAATCCCTATTCGACTATGAATTCCTGAATCTTCAACTGCTTAGCCCAAATTCCCGGCTTCCCTACAGAATGTTGGAATCGGATTGAGGTATCCTATTGAGAGCTTGGCTAAAGTTGAAAACCATGGTGATTTCAAGCCAGAACCACTCGGCTCAGTTCAAAAGTCTAACCGGCCGATGGGAGCATCACCGCCGAAGCCTACTGGAGCTGTAGCAATAAAGGATTCCACCCCTGCTGTACATGACCTTCCCACGTCTTGCTGTTCTGCATCCTCTCACTCTCCTATAATGGATCTGTAAAATGATTTCTCCCTCTCTTTCACACCTGATGGTGATGAAGGGTGATAACTCGCGCATTGTTAACCCACTCAAGCTTCGATTGCTGTACGAGTCACAACCACCTTGGCGAAATGGAGTGCCATCCGGATGACTGATTGCAGAAGCTGATGTGTCTGACCTTTTTTTCTGAGTTCCATAAGGAGCGGGCAGTGAAGGCTCGTGAGGGATACGACCGCGTAGACAAGTCAGGTGACAGGTTGCTTGCAAGGCCCTCAAGTCCTTGTGCTTTTTTTCCTTCTTTGGCCTAGTTTTATGGCGGGGAATAGTCACAGTAGTGTTGATTGATTTGCTCATAAGCCCTTTTCCAGGGTCTTTTTGACTTCATCCTCCCACTCTAGCTAGGAAAGATTTGGTTACTAAAGCACCGATGACACTGCTGGTAAATGCTTTGTTTAGCGGGGCTATTTATTGCTTTCTTCATTCTCGAATTCTCTAAGCGAGTGTCGAAATCGACATTTGACTCAAACGGTCTCATTTCCAGTCTTTCAACACCTCCTCTGCCGAAGAGTCGAGATTTGATTAGATAAAGGATCCTGCAGCAAAAGCAGAACCAAAGAGAGATGGAGTTTCCGAGATGCTTGTCCCAATCTCAGTCTCTCTCAGCCACCCCCGAAGTTGAATGAATGGGGGTGGAGTGAACCATTAGGTAGCTCCACGATGTAAGAGTGGCTAGTAGGTCTGGTAACACCTCTGAAGGTACTTCGGCGGAATTATGATCCATGGGGCACCTGCTGTAACATAAAGATTTGACTATTTTTTCTTTAAAAGAGGATTTTATCCTCAAAAGCTTTTTACTTTGCTGACTCGTAGACCGCACCCGGAATGACATTGTTTGATTCCATCTCGTGTGAAACCGAATTTCATGTCGTGCCTTGACCTCTCCTGACGCCTTCAGGGCAACGAAGATTGACTGCCATGACTCCCCTTGAATTCCCTCCCTTCACCTCCTCCGCTGGGGAAAGCTGCTCCTTGCCTGTATAGTGTGTGGTAGGAAATGATCTTAGTCAGAGGCCCTTCCGATGATGGTCAGTCTCACATGATCTGGTATACCTCGGATCATTCCAGCCTATCACAGACATGTGATTCGGCGAAGGGATGATCGAGCCGATAAACTTGTCCAGCTTTATTTATCCGGGTTGTCTCGGTGGATCAAACTTGCTAAGCCTGTAAGCAAAGTAACGTTTGAGTCAATCGTAACTCCCTTAAAGGATGTGGACAGTTTAAAGGAGGTGTTATCCCTAATGAAAGAGAAGTTTAGGGACCTTGGATTTCCCAAATTCCCCTTGAGAAAGGGTGACGTTGGGAACCTACTTGGAAAAGCACTCCAATGGATGGTCGTCAGTTTCTTAAAGGTTGGTCTCGGACCGCCCGAGAGAAACTCGATCTACCCATGCCCGGTGCTCATGCTCCTATCAATATCTTTTCAAATTTGAAGCATGAGATCGCTGCTTTTGAATGGAATGTTAATAAAATACATTCCATACAAGATGGAGTGTTTTCACCTGGTATTCTATTCTCTAAACGAACTTTGTTCGCGTTGTCACACCATTATATTATTTGGTTGGCAGCGAAAATGTGCTACCCTGAGAGGAAAATACCTTTCAGGCGCTATGCCATTCTGGGTGACGATGTCGTCATTGCAGATGAGCAGGTGGCTCTCCAATACCGGCTGTTATTAGATAGAATGGGAGTTTCCATTTCACTATCTAAATCTCTAATATCTGATAATGGGACTCTCGAGTTTGCTAAGAGATTTTGGACAAAGAATGCCCAAGTGGACATCTCGCCTATCTCTATGCAAGCTCTTCTAATGTGTCGGTCTACCATTGGTCTATGTCAACTCAAGACTCAATAAAATCTGACTTATTGTTATGTTTCGTCTTGGAGGGGCAGGATACAGGGTACGATCTCGCATGATGTCGACTCAATCTAAGCGTTGGGAAAGACTTCGTGTGGCTATTGGAAAACCATCCAGGTCACGTCAACTACCTATTGAGTGGTGGATTGGTCGGGGAAAACCGATCAATCCCTATTTGAAGGGAATCATAGTTGATTATCTCCGATACGATATAAAATCTTATTATTATATATAAATATAATAAATATCATAAATCAATATATATTGATTTATGCAAGCCCGCAGATCGGGATGATATCCTGATTTTAAGAGGTTATTTAATTCTACGGTCGTTCTGAACCGGGTTGGTCAACAATTTTAAGAGTTTGCTTCTACACGGAAACGAATACTTTCGAGAAGACCGGGAAGAGGGGCAAAAAAGAAAGTCTAAGCGCATATGGCACGAAAAGGAAATCCGATTTCGGTAAGATGCTAGCTTCCTCTTAGTTAGGTTAGTTAGGCGCCTGGCCGAAGGTTGAAAGAATGATTCGGAGTCAGAGGAAGGGGGCAGCATTCAACCTTTCCTCTATCTATGATTGGGAATTCCTCCAGTGAGTAGAAGTCCCCGTTTATCCGGCTCGTTCTTTTCTTGGTTCCCTTTCCTTGAGTCAGTTTCAACACGTGATCTACTTTCTTCCAGGCAAGAAGGGGGAAGTTATACCTTTATTGGTCTTCTATCTCGAAAAAGGAACTTCCCTCAAGCCTGTTCTAAGGGCATCTCTCTTATTTATAGTAGGAGGTTTGCTATGTCCACACCTGATTCTATTACCAAATCCGTTGTCTATCCTAATTGGTTGTACCCCTCTGAGCTTGAATATGAGCTAAAAGAAGTTTGATCTTCCCGTTGTTAGTACTAGTTCGATTTCAGATTTCGAAATCGAATTCATACTTATAGAAAGAAAACTACATTGGATTTGATACATGAAAACAACCGGAAAGAGAAAGACCTATTACTAAATGTTAACGAAGGCGACCAAGCTAAGCTACGCAACCAGGTTCGGAACCCTTTTTTTACATTGACTCATCCGTATACCGGGATACGATCCCCTAGAAAGGGTAGACCTGGGAACTGAAGGGATCCTCCGTATTGAATTGAAGAAAGTCAGCCCCGTGGGCAAGGAAGGTTCACCAACTCTTTCACCCTTGGGCGGACTGAGATCATCACGATCAGGGTTGAGAAAACCGGTCTTTTTGGCTTTTGCTTTTCCAACTGGTCTAGTAGATAAAGAAGGCTTGCTGTCGGACTCATCCGATGCAGCTGACAGAGCGTCCACCATGCCCCGGGGAGGGGAGAAGTTCCCCAGTCCTAACAAGTGGAGGGGCAGAAAGGGGACTCCCAGGCTCAGACTTCACATTACCATGGGAATGTGAACCCAGGAATGCTTCGGGAATCTTCTCAAGGGCCAAAGCAACCCCTTTTCCCTCACTTACCTTGGGTATGTGTACTCAAAACGGCACGCTTATGTGACTGAAGGTTACATCACACAGGTTCGGTGTCTTTGGTGGAGGCCTCGGCTTGAGGCCGATGAATGGGCCAATTAGGGGGTTGTGGAGGATCAGGCTGGATTGGAAGGATTTTATCTGGCTCAGGGAATGGGAACTCCAAAGGATCTGGCGGGCCACATAGGTGTATGAGTGGTGGCGCCCTTCAAGTAGGGAGGTGCTACGCGGCTGGAGAGGTCATCCGCGAACCAGGGTGGTCCGTAGACTGATGGTAATTCCGCGAACTGGGGTGGTTCGCGGCTCGATGGGCATCCCATGAAACAGGGTGGTTGGCGGCTTTGGGTTCGGCCCGCATACCAGGTTGGTATGCGGAGGGGTCCATGCGAGTAGCGGTGGCCGAGGGCGATGTCAGCCGGGGGTTCGTCGGTCGGGGCTTCGCCCGCGTAATAGGGTGCTACGTGGTGCGATGGATCGGAAAAGGGGCATAAACTCCCTGGTCCGCGGGGAGTGCATCTGTGGAGGGGCCATGGTTTGTGGTCTTCTTTTCTTTGTTATTTTTAGTTTGCGGTTCACCAAGTTGTTATGCGTTTTCGGTTACTTATTAATTCGCTTCCAGTTTTATACATGTTCTGGTTCATGAACTGGAACTTCACTATTTACAAAATCCTAAACTCCTTCCTTCGAAATCCTTCCACCTGAATATGATCGACCTCCAACCTCCTTTTTCTCTTCCCCCTCGATATCCTTTTATAGAATGGGGAAAGAGATGTATCTATGTTCAGGAGGAACCTTTTGCGAAGGCCCGTCATCAAAAACCCTGTTTACGGATGACTTTGTCAATCCACAACTCACGGGGGGCATTGAACACATCGCCCCCACAAACCACACTAACTCGGGGAGTGCTTCGCGGCCGCGCAGGGTTCCACCTCCATTCCACAAACGACAATGGATGCGGTCTGGGTCGGTCGACACGGTTCACAGATGGGGTGGTTTGTGATGGTGAACCAGGTTGGTGCCCATCCTGCTTCATGCCCGCATAGGGCTTCCGCCTCCATTCCACGAACGACAATGTCCCGTGGAGGGGGGTGCTTCGCGGAACTGGCCGTGCACCATTATCATTGGGCCAGTCTACGGACCAGTTCATCTTCTGCCATCCTTTGAGTATTTTCCAAACTTTTCTCCAATTCTTTGTGGTAGATTGGGTAGAATCTCCCTTGGATTAAATGGGATTTTCATTCTTCCTTTGCAGATTTTTCAGGACCCTAGAAATTCCCCCCATCAGAATGGGGTCTGATCGGAACAAAGAGGAGGCCATTCTGATGTGGAGTGGTCCTGAAACATGGGTGGTTTGTGGTAGGGGAGTGGGCCCGGTAGGGGACCAAGCCTATAAATACGGGGTCCCTTCCTTTTTTCTTTACTGGATTCCTCACAAAACCAGATCTCTCTTGCTTTTTGTCTCCGTGTGCTCGTTCCTTCGTGAAATGCCTCGTCCGCAAACTAGCTGCCACTTCCATGAACCATTCCTCATTTGTGGTCGCCTTCACCCATAGACCAATCCCCCAACCGTGAACTAACACTTTTAATTAATTAAAAATTAAGTCACGACGGGCTGCGTAGGAACTCACTTAGTGGTTTTGATGGTCCGCTGTCTGAAACCTTCCAGACATTGAAAATTTCTGAAGTCTTCCGAACCTAATTATTTAAATCCGGGATTAAGATTCTACAAAGAAACTTGGTTCACGATTTTCTGGCCAACACTCTGTGGGACATAGTACCACATACATCTTCCGCGTAGGGTTGGTTCTCCGGATGCAGTCATCGCGAACCACATTTTGAGGCTTGCTTGGGGTCCTCGTCATGCGGGATTCTTGACTCTTTCGCCATATGCCTGGTATTTGTTTCTAGATTTTATTATTCTGGACTAACCATTTGCCTAGTTTTCATAATGCAGGGAAAAAATATGGTTCCCCCTCATCCTGCACCCAGGCCTGCTGGTGAGCCTCTCCTGATTGGCGATTAATGCCTGAAGGACGTGGCCAGCTCTGTTAAGGATGGAATCTTCCACTCCCCATCATGCTCATTATTTACCAATCGGCTCTCTAAGTAATAGTAGGAGTAACCCTTTTCTAACAGCCTTCCTGCCTATGGGTTCAGTTTACTTTCTGATACGCCGATTCTGGTACCATCTCATGACAACAATCCTACAGCATGGATATTTACAAGCACTATCCCTCGATCTGTGATATCCCTTAGAGGGTGGTCTTCCATAAGGGATATAGCTTTCAGATCTGTGTTGAATCACCTTCCTATGTCCCCGATAGAGGAACAACGTCATCTATATGGGACAATTCATTATTACCGGAGCATTGCCTGCAATACCATGGTAAAAAACCAGCATGGTTGGTCAGCAGACCAGGACCTTCGGCCTGGAAGGGGATTTAAGTCATTGGACTGGGTGAGGCCCTTCTGGGTTCGCCAGAGCTGTGCAGAGTTTGAGGCATAATTGCGAGCCATAGGCTTATATGAAGTTGTCTGGGTGTCACAAACCTACGCCCATTGGTCTCAAGCCCTTGCAAGGAAACTTATGAGTCGTTGGAGTCCGGACACCAACACATTCCACCTGGTCCATGGTGAGGGGGGTATTAGTCTTTGGTACATCTTTCATATTTAAGGGGTCCCCATCGTTGGGGGTATGTATGAATAATTCATGCCTCCCTCTTCTGTGTGGGATGATGAAGAGAGGACTCCCCCCATGGTGAACCAACTTATTGACCAGTCCCAGAAGCATTCAAAGGATACGTCTCTGAAACATCTTTTCCCATATCGTGAATGGGTCAAGGATTTTTTTAGAGAGAGAAATTCCATGGCTCTCCCATGCAGGCCCATGACCTGCCCTACGATAGAGTCCCGAAGGCATAGGGGCGGCTACTGGATGATCCTAGAGGAAGGACAGTTCAACGACTGGGGGTGGGAGCTTGTTCCAAACGTTGATCAGTTGCTTCATCTGGTGGCATTTATGGCCATGTTCTTGAGTGTTTGGATATTTCCCGTATGTGAGACTGGGGGCATGCGGGTCTCTACTTTTTCCATGGAAGCACAGTTGGCTACCGGCAACGTCATCAACTTGGTCATCCTAGTATTGGCCAGGATTTATCAGTTTCTTAGCAATATTACCGACGGTAGCCGACCAAACTGGGTAGCCGACCCTTTCCAAATTCTCTGGGGATGGGTGGGAGCACATATCAAGAACCACTACACCTTCATCAACCCTCTTTAGATTCCAGACATCATATTCCGACCGTACTTGCAAATGATCAGCGGGGTCATGCCCGAAGAGTGGGTAACCCAAGAGAAGGATGGACAATAGAAGGTTCATAATATGCGTCTTCTGTTGAGTCAGATCTCAAGTCATGATCATTTAAATTTCCGACCATATCCCTCCCCAACTGGTGCAATTAGAAACACCATATCCGAGGAGTTTATCAAGCGGGTCTACCACTTTTCCCTCCGAGAGGGAATTCTGGTGGCTCGTATCAGTGGGGAACTGATCTGTGAAGGGTACGTGCCATGCCGATTTGGACGCCAATTTGGTTGCATCCAGGCACTGTGTCCTCCCACACTCAATGGTGCCCACGAGAACTTCCATTTAATGGTGTCCAGTCAACTGTGGTTAATGTTTACCCGGGAAGATACTGGTTGCGAGGTTATGACTCATGTGCCTGTAGACTCTATGCCTTTCTTATCCAAGATCTATACCAACTCTTGGGTGCAGTCATACCCGAATGGCCAGCTAGGGGTATGGGTGCCCACTGTATCATGTCCTAAGCCATTTAAGGGAAAGAATATGTGAGAGGGGGATAGTGCTTCAACCAGGCCAGGAAATGTTCTTCGTAACCCTACCGGTTTCGTGCTTTAGGGGAAGATCTTAACAAACAGAGGTGCATCCTCTCATGCCATTGAAGCTGCGTGGAGAGAGTTGGTTATTCCTGCGGATGCTACCTTCCCGATGGCCTGGGATCAATGAGACGAATTCAAAGGTCAGTCATCCTTTCGCATCCAGTACCCCCGTTCTCTATGGCAGTATCTCTAGGAATCAGAAGTGGCATTTGATTTGATAGGCTACATATCTTCACTTGTTGACATTATTTATGATGCGGACCCCGAGAGGGCCAAGCGGTATCTCCGGGACCTCGAGGCTTACATTCATGCACATCGGGGTTATGCAGGGTCGACTCATCGAGTCCAGGCCATGCTGCGATTGGGGACTGACGAGGAGGAGGAAGAGAGTGATCACTCTTCAGGGGGTAGTGATCTCGGTGGTTCCCCCACTGTGGCTGAGGAAAGGGAATTCCTACCCTCTCCTGTGGGGACCCACCCACAGGTAGCTCTAGAGAGTTCTAGGGCGGCGGCGAGATCCAGAAAACAAACACGGCCATTGGTGCCCCCACCATCCCCTGCTGCTGCCCGACCTTCTCAGGTCGATTCCCCCTGGCTGGTCATTCCTGTTACAACTGCATTTCCGAATGCTTGGAGGATTTTGGATGACCTGAGGATCAGTGGATCAGATGAGGATGTTTTGGCGTTACTCCAAACGGGCCCTCTCGAGCTTCCAGGTATTGGGAAAATCCTCGCTCCGCCCCACTTACTGCTAGAAGAGTATTTGGACGAAATAGTCACCTCATTGAAGGAGATGGATGCATATGTCCATTCGCTTCAGAACCGGATTTACGGGTCTACCCGGGTGTCCATGATGATAGGACATCCTGAATCATCTGATCCTGAAGAAGAGGTTGTCATTTTCGTCCATTCTGGATTTCCTATTCCTCTCCTACGAAGATTCTAAAGTTTCTTCCCTTTATGCAAGGTGCCGAGGAATCCTAGGGGGAAATCCCTTCCCTAGAGTATACTCCCTGTGGGACCGCAACAGAAGAAAATGCGCTTTCGACTACAGGGATCATCGAGGAGGGGTCTCCCGGCACATCTGAGCTCATGGAAGCGACCATTGCGGACCCAGCTAAGATCTTTCCTCCTCAAGCTCCTGTTAGCGTCTTGAGCGAAGAACTGTCCCTTGGGAAAATCCAAAGATGTCATTAGGCATCCCGTTTATCGGAACGACTTAAATAGGGGACGTCGGGTAATCACAACTTCCCATTTCCTCGATTGCCAACTCGTATATTCTGATTCTTCCAGTTATTAACTGGTTTTGGTGCATGGTGTAGGGCCACTCGGAGACCTGGTCGTGGCTACCCAAGTGGTCATACCTTCTGCCCCCTTATCACCTGAGGGATCACCTGCAGCCACTCCGGAGCATGAATAAATGGCGGGCCCTGCTGAAGGGGCTAGTGATATGGACGCTTTACTCCTTCCTTCATCAGACATTGATACGTCATAGGAGGAAGAGCTGGAAGTCAAGGCTCCTGCTGATCATGTGGCCTTTATAATTATGGGGGAGGATGGGGTGCCCAGGCCTACTGAAGAGGCCTCAAATCCGATAGGTTCATCTGCCTCAGACCCAATGGATCCCGTGATGATGGAGGAGGAGCCTTCCATCAGGCCAGTTGTCGGAAACCCAAAGTGGGCCATTATTTTGTTCATCGGGGGAGTTATTTCCCCAGGCTTGATCTCCGTAGCCGACCGCTTTGGGATAGATTTGGGAGTTTCTGGCCTTGGGTATGGCCTTAGGCCCTAGACACCTCTGGGGGATCCCAGGACTCCATTGTCTCTTGAAGACGTAGCGTCTTCCTTGAGTGGTCGTGGCGGCGCGGAGCTTGAGGATACCGACACCTTGATGATCAGGGGTAATTTTCTCAATCTTTTACCACTGAATCTTTCCTCTTCCCTTCTCTGATTAGGTATAATTATCTATCTTATTGACTATCGGGCATTAGGATCATGACCTTTGGCGTTGGAAATTGTGTCATTGGATCTGATCATGCATGTGACCACAATCGTCGGGGGCGAAGTTTCTACGGCTCCAGAGTTTGCGAGTGAAGTCGCGTTAGGTCCCTCCTTGGTGACGTTCATCCCTGAATACGTATCTTCATCTGGGAGTGAATCTGAGCCTGATCAACAAGTCCTCTCCAGTATTCGACTTGCTCGCCAAAGGGCTTGGGAGAAAATTTGGCAACTGATTTCTCAGAAACCATTGGCCGAGACGCCGACCAAATTACCGAGTCTGCGCAATCTTTTTATGTTTTTGGGGTTTGACTGCTTTGACTACCATGATATTTATGACATAGTCAAGAAGGTGGTCACTGATCGGGAAAGACTGGGTGGTTTCGAATCTCACCTCTCTCCTACTCAATCTGAAGACTATCATTCCACGACCCGACAACTTTGCCTAACAGAGGATCATGATCATGTCGAGGTAGTTGTGAGACTCAAGGGAGAAGTCATTGAGCAGCGTTCTCGACTGGAGGCGCTGAGGAATGACATACAATGGCTGTAGCTAGAAGATACTAATGTCACTTCCATAATTGAAGAAGGGGAGCGGCAGATAGAGGAGGAGATTAGGGCGAGCTCGAAGGCAGCCCAGGAGGCGGAAGCGTTGTGGGCTGGTGCAGAAGCTGAGATAGCCTTACTGCAGAATCTTTGTCAAGCAATCGAGGATTATCATCAGTGCATAATACAACTTTGTGAATCCACTGAAAATCTCCTATAATAACATTTCATGCCAGAGGAGGCTCCGGATTGTGGATTCCCTTCTTACCAACTTTGTTATAGAACAAATAAATGTTTTCCTCATCTCTCTTGTCGTTTTCTCCTGTAACAGAAATTATTTGGCATTATTGCCACATATTCTAATTCATCGAACATAGAATAATCAGAGTTCAAGACAATTGATAAAAACGAGCTATAACTTTTTCCTGGATCATGGTATCCAGCGAGCATTGTTTGACTATTGCTAGGATTTTATAGAAAAACCGCCACAAAATTTTCCTTTTTTTCTTTTAATACCCTTATTTTTCCTGGGCCCATTTGGTGTGGACCCAGCAGGTATGGCCCGACTTTTTCTTAGGTCTCCCTTTTCAGGTTTTCAGCCTAACAGGATTTGCGTCTCTTTTTTGTGAGCGGTTTAAAGTCCCGCTGACAAAACTATCATTACTGATGTTTTAGGTCAAACATATTTGACCAGGTATGGTGGGGAGAGGGTCCCAATGAAGTTTTGTTGATTAAAAGATGTCTCAATATCCTCCCGACGCAAGTGGGTGGAACATGTTTAGATTTGAATGACATGCAGGGCATGTCTCAAGGCATGGAAGTTGTATCGGCGTACAAAGGTAGGAAGGGCATCACCTAAGGAAATATTGCCTTTGGTAGACAGGCCAGGGGCTATCAATATGCAAATCCACTGAGGGAATAGTATACATAGTCATGCAAAGGTGTCCTTAAGTCAATGACTCTCCATTTTTTGATGGCCTAAGGACTTCATGGAAGTACGACTTATGGAAACCACCATGGGTGGCTTGAAGAATTATGAAAACCACCTGGGGTGGCTTAGAAAGGGTATGTGATGTCTGATAAGGGTTTGAGGACACCTGTATTAATCAGGAGTTTGGAAGCAATCCTACGAATTTATCTATTGTAAAGGATGGTTGGAGTTTGGCGCAGTTTAAAGTCTTGCAATTGGGACCTCATTTAGAATAGAATGGATTCTCCTGGTTCTTGGTAATCTCATTAGAGATGTTCTACCATATTTAGGCAGGGTTGTGAAAAAGGCTGGTAAACTGTAGCTTAGAGGGTTTCTGAATCCCAGGATGGACATGGGGGCTCAAAGGCCAAGAGGCGTATAAAGATAATCATTGCCTAATGAAATATTTCCTTTGGTAGACGATCCAGGGGCGATCAATATGCAGAGCCGCTGAGGGCATGGTATGCATAGTCATGAAAAGGTTTCCTTGGGTCAATGATTTCATTCTCCCGATAGCTAGGCAACTTCAAGGAAGTGTGTGATTCGGGACCCCTAGGGGTGGTTTATGAGAGTTTGGCTCTTTCTGAGTACAGAGTATGGTTTATGAGGAGAGGGTTCCTGGATATGGTAGAAACATCTAGGCTAAATTTCCCAAGAATGGGTGAAGTCATTCCTTCTCACACTAGTGTGAGACAGTGGTTTGTACAGGTCTGACCCGTGCACTAGGGGAAAGAGAAAATCCTTTGTTCCTTACTGAACCCATGAAAGGTTTGACCGTGTAATTTAACGTCTTGTGGTAAAGATGACTTCCGTGCAATTTAACATCATGTGGTAAGGACAAGGAGCATTATTAAAGTATGATGAGCAGTTTAACGTCATGCAGCGAGGACAGGGAGAGTTTTTAAACTAATGAAAAATCTTGTAGTTGGAGGCATTTCTATAGATGTTTAATGCTTAGTCTTTACAGCTTTATGCCAAGCGACCAAGATGTTCTGTGCAGTTTAATGTCATGCTGTAAGGATTTAGTTTCAAAGGCTGCTCTCGATTATAATATAACTAGGCCTAAACATCTCGTCATGCCTCAGACATGGAGGGGGTTGATTGGTTTAAATATCGGTTCTGGGTCTTCTTGTATCATGAGAAATGATATGGGGGCTCTGAGGCCGGTAAGCGTACGGAGCTAGGAAGAGTATCTCCTGAGGAAGTCTTGCCATTGGTAGATGGGCTAGGGGCTATCAATATGCAGAGCCACTAAGGGAATGGTATTCATAGTCATGAAAAGGTGTCCACAGGTTGATAAATTTCCACTTCTGATGGCCGTGAATGGTTATGAGGATCCACGATTTTCCGGGCCACGAGGTCTGTCATTTGGTAAGAAAATATCTGGACATGTCGGGAATATATGGCCCTGGTTGCTGTTAAAGCTTAAAGATCTCCCTGTGTTGATTTATCTTGCGTGTGCGGGTGTACCTTCACTCCATGCAGTTTAACATCGTGCGATAAGGACGAAGTACTCCTAGTTTAGCGGACATAGATCTCTGGCCATTGAGTGACTATTATTATAGTAACTTAAAGGATAATTGTGTTAACATGCTCTGATATACTCTGAATAGGGTGGGGGTGAAGGTTTTAAACGGTAACTCTGAGGTTTCCCATATTAGGAGATGTGGTGGGGGGGATCTGAGGTTGGTAAGCGTACGGAGCTAGGAAGAGTATCACCTGAGAAAGTCTTTCCTTTGGTATACGGGCCAGGGGCTATCAATATGCAGAGTTGCTGAGGGAATGGTATGCATAGTCATGCAAATTTGTCCTCAGGTCGATGACTTTCCAATTCCGATGGCCATGAATGATTATGAAAATCCGAGATTTCTCACAGTACAGAGTTCGACATGAGAAGAAAATGGTGTTCGAGCATACAAGAAACATCTTCACTGCAATTGTCCGTTGAATCAAGGTATCCTAGCCCTGACTTGATGTTCGTAGATGCGGGTCATCATGTGAACCACGGGCGGATACATAGGATAACCGGGTAGGGATACCCTGGCAACATTTGGATGGAAAAAGGGAGATGAACTTGTAAACCACTACTCTATAAATTTCTGTATCGGGAGATATGATATGGGGGCTCTGAGGCTTGTAAGCATACGGAGCTAGGAAGAGTATCGCCTCAGGAAATCTTGCCTTTGGTAGATTGGCCAGGGGATATCAATATGTAGAGCTGCTGAGGGCATGGTATTCATAGTCATGCAAAGGTGTCCACGAGTCGATAACTTCCCACTTCCGATGGCTGTGAATGGTTATGAAGATCCATAATTATCTAATTCGTGGAGTCTGATGTATAGAGGGGATGCATCCAAATACACAAGGAGTATTTCCATCTCGTTTTTCCATATATCTTGGGTGGGTCACGATGAAGTCCGTGCAGTTTTAACATCGTGTGGTGAGTACGAAGTCCATGGAGTTTAACGTCGTGTAGTGAGGACGAAGTTCGTGCAGTTTAATGTCTTGCGGTGAGGATGAAGAATAGACCTCGTGTAGATCTGGTCTGTACATAGGGGAAGATGGCATTTTTTTTATTTTCCTTGCAGTTTAACGTTGTGCAGTAAGGACGAGGAAGACACCCTCTGTAGGTCCGATCCGTACATGGGGGGGAAAGGTCATTTTTGAATTTCATTTGGGGACGACTGGGCCAGGGTGAGGGGCCCTGGTGTCACTACGTATCCTACAAGGTAAGGAATAAAGCCTCACGTAGTTCTCTGAATTTCGTGAAGTTTAACGTCATGCGATGAGGATGAAGAATACACCTCGTGCAGGTCTGGTCCATGCACAGGGGAAGAGAGCATTTTTTTTGAATGGTTGGGCCAATATGGGGAACCCTAGAGTCACTACGTATCTTGCGAGGGCATGAATCAATCCTCACATAGTTATTTTAATGGAATACACCCCGTGCAGGTCTGGTTCATATGGGGAGAAGGGGGTATTTTTGTCTTCATTTGAGGTGGTTGGTCTAGGGTGTGGAATTCTAGAATCTCTACGTATCCTATGAGGGCAGGAATCAAGCCTCACATAGTTCTCTGAAAGAAAATACACTCCGTGCGGGTTTAGTCTGTTCATAGGGGGAGAAATGGATTTTTTTTCTTTTACCCTTTTCCATGCAGTTTAACGTCGTTCAGTAAGGACAAGGAATACACCCCGTGTAGGGCTGGTCTGTATACGTGGGGAGAGGGCATTTTTGACTTTCATTTAGGGATGAATGAGCTATGGTGAGGGACCCTGGCGTCACTACATATCCTGCGAGGGTAGGAATCAAGCCTTACGTAGTTCTCTGAGAGAAGTACACCCCATTCAGGGCTAGTCTGTACACAGGGGAAGGGGGCATTTTTCTAATTTTATTCCATTTGGGAGTGGATGGGCCAGGATAGGGGATCCCGACCTCGCTACGTATCCTGTGAGGGCAGGAATCAAGTCGTACGTAGTTCTCTTAAAGAAGTACACCACGTGCTGGTCTGGTCCATACACGGGGGGAGAGAGAATTTTTTTAACCTTCTTATCCATGCAGTTTAACGTCGTGTGGTAAGGACGAGGGATACGCCTCCTGCACCGGGGAAAGGTTATTTTTTAAATTTTCTCATCCGGGGGTGGTTGGGCCAGGATGGGGAACCTCGGCGTCGCTACGTATCCTGCGAGGGCAAGAATCAAGTCATACGTAGTTCTCTTAAATCTGTGCAGTTTAACGTCGTGCGCTGAGGATGAAATACTCTTAGTTTAGGGTCATAGATTTCAGACTATTGGGTGCTTGGTAGTTTAACATCATGCATATCAGATGATAACTGCTTTTAGTTATGCCAGTGATGGCGGAATTCTCTTAGTTTAGGGTCATAAAGTTCGGACCATTAGGTTCTTGGCAGTTTAATGTCATGCAGCTCGGATGATAACTGATTTTAGTTGTCTATGCGGAATACTTCTTCAAGAATCTCACATTTATAAGAGCGGTGGTGAGCTTCCCGTCTATGGAGATCAGGGCATATGCTCCATTGGAGTAGACCTTGTGTATAACATATGGTCCCTCCCACTTGGGCTCCATCTTTGGAGGTTTCTTTCCAGGTATCATTGGTTTCCGGAGGACCAACACCAATTCTCCTTCTAATAAAGACCGAATATAGACCTTTTTATTGAAGGCTCGTGTAATCCGATTCTGGTATACTTCAAGATGATGCAAAGTGTGCAACCGCTTCTCGTCTAGCTGCTCCAATTAACCTAACCGCTTTTCTGATTGCTCATCATCAGATAACTGATCACAAATAGAAGCATGGAGTGAGGGAAATTGGAGCTCAATGGGAAGAACCGCTTCTATTCCATACACTAATGAGTACAGAGTAGCCCGAGTAGTGGTGCAGATTGTGGTTCGATAATCCCACAATGCATAGAGGAGTTTATCTGGCCATGAATTCTTGTATTTGTCCACCATTTTCTGGAGAATGTTGGACATCGTCTTTTTGAAATCCTCTATCTATCCGTTGGACGCTACGTGGTAGCGGGCTGAGTGGTTAGCCTTGATAATGTATTCTTGGTATAGTTTCTCCAATTCAACAGAGCAGAAGTTGGTGCAGTTATCCGTCAGTATGGTATGAGGGACACTGAATCTAGTGATGATATTGGTTTTCACAAAGCTGACAATGCTTCTTGCCCCGACTTCCTTAATGGGTATAGCTTCTGCCCATTTGGAAAAGAATTTGGTTGCCGTGAGGATATACTTCAGCTGTTTGGATGTGGCGGGAGGATATGGTCCCACGACTTCCATTCCCCATACAGCAAATGGCCAGGAGTACTTAGCCTGATAAAGTAACTCTGGGCGTTGGTGTATGAAGTTGGCATGAATTTGGCATAAGTGGCATTTTGCGGTAAAGTTCTCGCAATCTCATGCCACGGTGGGCCAATAGTACCCAAGCCTTTGAACCTAATGGGAAATCTTGGACCCCAGATGATGTTCCCCACATACTCTGGCATGCACTTCAGTCATGATAGTAGTGGTTTCTTCTCCATCAATTCATCGGAGGAGGATTCCGTCGAGGCCTCATTTGTAGAGGACCTCCTACTGACCCGCGCTACTATATAGGACAAAGTTGATTTCCCTTTCCCATATTTGATCTCGTTCAGCCCTGTCTTATGGAATTTCTCCCTGTTGAAGGTAGTTTGCAATGGGTTTCATCCAGCCGGTGGCGGGAGCATATGGCTCTGGGAAAGTACTGACTTCGTTGATTTCTTATGTCTTGGCCTGAACAAATAGCAAGACCATTCGACGATGAGCAATGTTGATAACTATTTCATCCCGGTCTGGGTCGGCCAGGGCTGTGGTTGCATTGGCTAATGCATCGGCCTGGATATTCTGAGACCGGGGAATATAGGTCAATGTCAGTTCTGTGGATAATTCCACCATTAACCCTTGGACATGGTCAAACAGGGGAACCAACTCCTCCTTTTTGATAGCATAGTCACCATTGACTTTCTTGATGATCAGTTTTGAGTCACCTTTGACCTTGAGGTATTGTACTTGTGCTTGGAGTGAGAGATCCAGGCCTGCAATGAGGGCTTGATATTCCGCTTCATTGATCATACATCCTTCTGACAGGTGGAAAGAATACGGAAAAAAACTGCCTTTTCTAGGGACATGAGTATTATCCCCAAGCCCACCTTGTTAAATTTGGGATCTTCAATCCTCTTCCCGGTTGGGCTTTGGGAGGCGCCGTCGAAGTACATTTCACATGCTGGGAACTCCTCTTGAACTGAGAAGATGTATTCATCTGGTAGCTCGGTGTCCAGTGTGGTAGTCCCTGTTGAAGGGTGCTCTGCCAGAAAATCTACTAATGCTTGGCCCTTGATGGCTTTTTGAGGCACAAACCGGATGTCAAACTGTTGCAGTATGACTGCCCATCAGGATAGGCGCCCGGTCTGCATCGGGCGGCTAATAATGTACTTGAGCGGGTTACTACACGAGACCAAATGAAATTCATGATGTTGCAGATAATGTCGCAACTTTTGAACTGTGAAGACCAAGGCCAAACAACTCTTCTCGATGTTTGAGTATCGAGTCTGAGCCTCAATCATGGTTCAGATGAGGTAATAGAGACTGTTTTCACTACCAGTGTCGTTCTTCTACGCGAGGAAGGCTCCCAGTGACCGCTCTAGGGTCGTCATGTATAGGATGAGGGGTCTTCCTTCAATGGGGGGGCATGAGCACCGGTGGGCTTAAGAGATACTTCTTTAGGTTGTCGAATGCCTCTTGGAAGTCATCTATCCATTGGTACGTGACTCCCTTATTCATTAACCTGGTAAAGGGAAAACATTTGCCTGCCAGGTTGGCTATGAATCACCTGATGTAGGCTAGGTGCCCATGGAATTCTCTCAACTCGGTGAGATTGTGGGGGTGGGGGGGAGGGGGGGCAGGCCGAAGATAACCTTTGTATTTTCAGGGTTGAATTTGATGACATGATGGCGTATGACAAAGCCAAAGAATTTCCCTGAGGTAACCCCAAAGGCGCACTTCAAGGGATTCATCTTCAGGCTATGCTACCGAAGTTTGTTAAAGACGGTCTCAAGGTCTGACAGGTGATATGAGTGCTGCCTAGACTTAACCACCAAGTCATCCATGTAGCATTCAATGAATCTTTCCAGGAACGGTTTGAAGATATGATGCCTGGCACACTGATATGTGGCTCCATCATTCTTGAGACCAAAGGGCATAAACCTGTAACAAAATATTCCTTGGGGGCCCTGAAGGTATTGGATTCTTCGTCTTCTCGGGCCATCCTGATTTGATTATACCTAGAATAGCCTTACATGAAGGATAGATCATCATACCTGACCATTGCATCGATTAATAACTTGGTGACCGGGACCGGTAAATCATCTTTCAGGAAATGCCAATTGAGATCTCTGAAGTCAATGCAGACGTGGATTTGTCCATTCTTTTTCTTGACAAGGACGATGTTGGCCAACCAGATAGGGTACCGGACCTCCAGAATGAAGCCAGCTTTAATGAGATTATCGACTTTAGCCTCTATTCTGGTAGCATGTGAGGGGTGTATCCTTATGGCATCCTATTTATAGCCCCAGTGGTCTTCTGGAAGACCTAGGTGATGTGTCGCCACTTCGGGATCGAGTCTCGGCATTTCCGTGTAATTCTAGGAAAATACATCCTGGTGTTGCCTTAAGAAAGTGGTATATACCTCATGCTCCTCGGGGGACATAGCTGCACTAACAAGAGTGAGCCTCGGTTCTTCCTTGGTACCCATGTTTATTTCCCTGAGCTCGTCCACCATGGTGGAGATACATTCCTCAAATGCGTTAGGTGCATCCCTGAGATCTTCACCCTCTTCTTCTCCCAAATCTTCATCTTCTTGACTTGACGGGGGGAGAGATCCTAGCACGGGTTCTTGGGAGTCCTAAGGCGAGGCATTGTGGGTGTCCTCACTCAAGTATTCTCCCCTAAATTGAGGGTTAGCAGACGTTCATGCATTCTCGCGCTCGGCCATTATGGAAGAAGTCATGAGAATAGCTGAGTGTGTGTCCGAACTTGAACCCCTCCTCTCAATATGGTTGATGGGTAGTACATAATCTCTTCCAAGCTGTCTGAGGGGGTCGTCAGGAACCATTTCCATACCATTTGGAGCGGGGATCCATTTGACACCATCGACCTAGGGATTCTTCTTATTTTTCTCATAAAACCCAGCGTCAATTTAGTGTGACTCAGAGATCTCTAAAGGGGCCTTGTCGGCGTGCAATGTCCCACTTTTCCCATTGACGTAGTACTTAATACACTGGTGGTAGGATGAAGGAACATCCATGTGCTTATGGAGCCACAGCCTTCCAAGCAGGGCATTGAATGTTGTGTTCTTCCAGACCACTAGGAATTCCGAATAGGCCACAAGGTCCCCAAAATGGGTCTTTAGCTTAATTTGTCCCATTAGCTTCTGCTCACTATTGCCGTAACCTAGTAGAGTTGTGGTCGAGGGTATTAAATCACCCTCACTATATCCCAACTTATGGAGTGTCCGTAGGGGAAGGAGTTTAACTCCAGATCCATTGTCAATAAAGACTTTACAGATCTCAACATCATCTAGCATACCAGACACATACAGTGGTTTGATGTGTCCTTGAATGATGGAATCTTCATCCAGATCGGTGAAGGAAATCGCCACATCGCATTCAGCTAAGCCAGTCTCCATTCAGTAAATCTCAGTGGCAGCTACCTCGTCTTGAAACATCTAGGGGTTGGGCAAGGCTTCTATAAGTACCTCCCTGAGGTTGGATGAAAAACTAAGGGCATCCAGGATTGACATCTAGGCCGGTACTGACGCCAGATGCTTAAGGATGTTGTATTACTGTTCCAGCGGCCGATGCTTCTCTATTGGTGGGAGAGTCTTAACGGATAGCTTGGGAGTTGGAATACATGATGAGGAGGGACCGGACGCGGGGTTGGAGGTTTGCGTCTTTCCCACGTTCTGGGGACTCGGCCTGACCGGTCTGTTTTTGCGCACTAGGCGGCTAGGCGCTTGTTTCTCCTCTGATGGGTACCACAGAATGACAGGGGCAGAGTGGCCACTTGTGGAGGTGGAGGGATATTCTTTCTCCTGTTGAGTCCGTTGAAGGGCTCTCCCAAGTGTTTCTGCGATATTAACGGTTTGGGCCTGGGTAAAACCATAGGGTTGGTTTCAGCCGCGACTATGCCTTCCTCAGTATACCCTACCTCTGTGATTCCTCGTCTCGGCCCCTTGCATCAGGAACTCAGGTTCATAACCATACCCTTCGTCAGGGAACGATTCCATTAGATGTATGACGTTGATGGAACCAAAAATTGGCTCTTCATCCTCTAACAGGTCAACCTGGTCGGTTGTCCCTGATGGTGCCGTTTGGTGGGTCGGTGCCCGTGGCGCCAAGTTTGAGGGCATAAAATCTGACAGTGTCAGGGCTAACTTTGGCCTCGTTGCGGAATGCTCCTCTTTCTCTTGTCTTCTCCCTTATCTATTATGCCTGGATGACCGGATCGAGGAGGGTTGTGAGGAAGAAATTGTCGGTTGTGCGGCATTAGGGGTTGTTGTCAGCAACACCGGCTGCTGTAATTGAGCTCAGAGTATGCCATGGGCTTGGTTAATAGTCTTCCAAGTCATCCATTTATCAAATTTCTGCCCCTTCTTGCTGGTGACTTCCTGCCACCCCTCCCCTTTGTCAGAGTTGGTGGTAGAAATATATGTCACATATGCTGGGGATGGTCCCAGCTTGACCTACCCAGAGTCTACCATCCTTTCCAAGAGATCTTTGAAGAAAAAGCATTCCCAAATATTGTGCCCCAACATTCAATGGTAGGGACAATAATCTGGCCTATCATCATGGCCAACTTCTTTGGGGTTCCTTGGCTCCGGGAGGTGGAGTAGGTTAAAATTCATGGCAGCGATGAAATAGTCGTGGACTTGGTCCTCTTGGAATGAGTATACTTTTTTTTCCGTTCCTCGAACTAGTTCCACTTTGATCCTCTCTGATCGTCCTGCTTGGGAGAAGGTGGCCACTGATATATAGGGGTCCCTAGATGATTTGGTGGAGGCCTATCCAGTGAAGTAGGCGTAGGGGCCGGCTTGAGCGTGACAGAGGACGCTTCAGCTCTAGCTACTCTCTTGGAAGGAGCCTGTGAGGCTATTCGGGACTTCAAGTTGGTCCTCTATAGGGAGTCTTCAATTCTTTGGGCAATGGCCGAGAGATGGTGGAAGACAGTGGTGCACTCCACTGATATGAGCGGTGTTCACAGCTTATATCGAAGATTATCTATGCATATGGAAAGCAACTCGTCTTGAGTCATTGGCCTGTTCAAGGAGTAGGTCATACCTTTCCGTCTAGCGATGAAATCTGAGACCCTCTCGTTCTCACTCTTCTTGCAGTTCATGAGGTTGCTGACCGTTGTTTTAGGAAATGTCGAGTTGAAGTGGAACATGAACTGCTGTCGAAGGTCTTCCCCACTTTTTATTGACTGGGATGATAGGCTCGTATGCCAGTCTAAGGCAGATCCTTGCAAGGTCTGTATGAAACATCTGATTTTCACTACTTCTTGTTGTTCCAGAGTTCCCATCATAGGGTCTCAATAAGACGTGTAGTGCATAAAATGCTATTCTGGATCACCTGATCCATTAAATATAGGGAATACAGGGCTCCCAAAATTGGGTGTAGGAGGTGTGTTGCTCACCCAATCCGGGTAGGGCTTCCACTCTGGTTGTATCAGGTCACGTCGACCTTCCATTTCTTCCAATCAAGTTGTCAGTGCCTCGATGGTGTTGGTGAGACCCTGTTTTACATCCTATTGAGCCCAGTCCTGGGCAGGTGTAGCCTGAGACATTGCTTGAGGATCTAGCTCGGTTGGCACCAGGGGTGCATGTGCCATTTGTGACACATTTGTAGGGTTCAGACGTACTTGCTCCGGTTGCTTCTTAAGTGGATGGAAGTCTTGGTATTAATTCGGATCCACATTTAGGTAGTTGGATGGACCGGGCGCCTCGTTGGGCGGGAGCCCTAACTGTGCTTTGTTTGCCGGGGAAAACCTTGGTCTTTGAGGTGCACTTACTGGGAGTGCATGATGTGGCTCCTCTTGGGACGCGCTTTCAATAAGATGGTTCTTCGGGAGTAGCTCGACGTTAATCTGTCTCAATTCTTTCATTTCATCTTCCTGTCGAGAGAACCTCTCTTCAAGTGTAAGTGACTCGTTTTTATCAAGATAGGGGGCAGGTTAAGGGAAATCTGTCATTTATTCTTATCCTTATTGGAAGCTCGTAGGGTCAGTGGAGGAAGTTTAGCTTAAGGGGCGGCCATATTTAGGGTGGCCCTCTGGTTCCGGGTGTGCACACCTGGTGGTTCATTGTGAGTCACAGCATGACCGGAACCATCATCTCCCAGTCCATCCGGATTTTCATCATTTTCGGTGTTACCTGTGGGGTTAACCTCTATGGTGTTGATGGATGCATATCGCAGGGCGGAGAAGATGTCATTTTCCAAATAGGAAGAGGATCTCCCGCGTCTTTTACTGGTCTTCCATCTTCTATCCTAGGATTTCTTTAGGGATCCTTGATGATGGGTGACGCAGAGAGTCCTTTGATGAGACCTTACGGTACGCCTCCCTCTTGAAGGGGATGATGATTCAAATGACGGGATAGGGCATGAACCTCCTCTTTTAACTGTCCTCCCTAGATGAGATAATACTGATTCTTGTGGGGGGGGGGGGGTTGTTGAGGAGGTAAAAATGCCCCCAGCCCTAAGGGCTGGGGTTTGCTCCGTTCCTTGGATGTTGAGTCTCTTCCAATTTTTATTGGTCTTACGGGGGAATTTTTTTTAAAAATTCCCCAAACCTTGTAGGCTGGGGTTCACCCTGGATTGTGGCAGTGTCTGCTGCTATCGCTACCTTCCTGATCTTGCGTGCCCCCATTAGAGGGTGAACTGGGTTTGGTGCCGAGTTATTTTTTGAATCAATCCCTTCTGGGGAGGCAGGAAATGACTGCTGGTTGGCCTCTCCTAGGTGAGAGGCCTATTGTATGCTCTCAGTGGCCTGATTCAGGAGTTCTTGAATGGCACGTTCCTGTCGGGCATGACGCTTCTAGGACTTACTCAAGGCCTGTCTCTATTGGGTATATTGCCTTTCTTGAGCAGGGTCTTCACTCGATTGTTGTCTTGACGTGATGAAGTTGCAAGACACCATGCCGAATGGGTTCTTCTAGGCGGGGAGTGAAGTGAAATGCAGAGCTCCATGTTCCCCCCATCCCCTGATATAGACTCCTTTCGAAGCATCATCGATGAGGCAGCACAGCTGGTGCAGCGCATGGAGGAAGGCTATCTCCATGTTTCCTTTATGACTCTCAGTTCGCTGTTGCCGTGCCGAAGGAAGAGTTTCCAGGTCGATGTGACGCAAAAGGCCTCCTATTTTCTTTACATGGTATACATACCCATCATAGGGAAGGAAGCTTGATTTCAGCCGGCGGAGGGTTGTCCATATATTGTAGCAGACGTCATGCACGCATTCTTCTATCAACTTTCTAGGTATGTCGAATTGAGAGGTGGTCGTGGGACAAAACATAACTGGGATATCATCCCTAGCCAGTCGTTTCCTCGGGTGCAACATGTCGGCATACTCCTCCGCTAGCGATTCCTCTACTTGGTTATCCCAAATGAGATGCCCATTGATAGCATGGTCGGAGGCAATGGGACCGGTAGGTGTTGAATTATCATATGGGCGATTCCGGGGTGGTTCAGAAGATGAACGTGGCCCCGGAATGTCTCCAGATCTAAGAAGGGTGTCGTTGGCGACTAGCTAGGAATCTGACATGCTTGATCCCGTCCTTCTGAGTGCCTCGACGTACGAGGGATTTTCCGTGCTTGATTTGGCATGGGGAGGACCTTTCTATCGATATGATATGTCATTGCGGGGAGGAACTTCGCAATGGCGGCCGTAATGGTGAGGACTACCATTACTGCTTGACGCCTCACTGCATAAAATAATTTTGTAGTGAAGACCCTAGGGAGGACCTCCAAGGCATGTCGCAGTAAGGGGAGGACCTTCTGGCTACGTAGCGTTGTTACAGGGAGGGCCTTCGCAACTATTTCCATCATGGTGAGGATGACCATCATTGTTTGACGTTCGATGTGCATCCTGGGGAGGACCTTCAAGACACATTGCGACAAGGGGAGGACCTTCTTGTTTCTTAGGGCCACTTCGGGGAGGACCTTCCTAATGGAGGTCGTGGTGGCGAGGACTACCATCACAGCTGCTGCAATGGCGAGGACTACCATTGCAGCTGTCACACGGAGAATATCTGCGGGGTACACCCTGAGGATGGCCTTCAGAATATACCGCAACAAGGAGAGGGACTTCTCGTTGCTTGACGTACCGACACGGAGGACCTCCGTTATCAGGGTGGCGGGGACTACCACCGTGATCTGATGCCTGGCTGCTGGAGTGTTGTTGTAACGTAACCCCTGGTGAGGACCTTCAGGGTAGACCACGACAAGGGGAGGGTCTTCTTATCGTGATGAGACGTCACTACAGGGAGGGCCTCCGTAGTTGCGACTATGATAGTGAGGAATACTATCATAATATGTGGTCCCACTGCATGAAGAGTTCTTGCAGTGTATACCCTAGGGAGGACCTTCAGGGCAGACCACAGCAAGTGGAGGGACTTCTTGGTGCTCGATCTTCTGGTCACGTGGAGGGTTTCCATGACTCACATCAAAAGAGGAGCTCTCTTGATCGATCGTTATATGCCTACGGGGAGGCCCCTACTGGTGCTCTAGGGAGGACCTTCAGAGCTGCTGGTAGCGACATTGCAGGGAGGAACTTCGCAAATTCTACTACCACTCCCATAATATGGTAATGGGTGGGCAGGTTTCTAAGCCTTTGATATGTGCTTAATGGCATTGGAAACCCCAGATTCCAGCAGATCGGAGTCATGAACCCACTCTTTATTTTCTGGCTGCCTTCGGCGCATTTGGGGCCCTTTCTTGCGGGCAGCGGGGACCATCTGCTGTTGACAACGACCTTCACATTTGGGTCCCTGTATAATTGGGTCCCTTGATGTTTCCGGTATACACCGACGAACATCTTGACTTTTATCAGGGATATATGCCTACTCTGGAGCATCCATCATGATGGATGAGTGTCACCCAGTTGGAACGAGTGAAGTTGCTCGATCTGGTTGCCCTTGCATCGCGGAATATGGCTAGCGGCCCTCCTGGGTGGAAGAAGGGAGGAAGATCTGCTCTGAGGTGGCTATCTCGTCTCTTAGATGAGTCGCCGCAATTGGGGAGATGGGCTCACGGGCCCGAGTCCTTGCTGTTGCCACTGATGCAATCACATTCTGGCAAATCTGCAAGATATGATATGGGATCGATACCTACTCCTCCATCAATTCTAGGATATGCAGAGAGACATCCTTGGATGGAATAGGTATGAAGGCCCATTCCGGCATCGAAGTAGGAATATCCTACTTTGGTCCTCCCGTGGTCAATGTGTACTGACAATTCTCCTCTATCGGGCCAGGTGAACGAATTTTCCCCTGGGCCGGGATATGCTAGTTTATCTCTCCATTTGGCGCCACATCGGGGTGGCAGACTTTACTTGCATCCGTAGGGAGCTGGCCCTGCATATGTTGGTTTTCCACCATATCAAGTCGGTGGCCTTTGTTGGCAGGGATATGTGCCCTCCTATTAGATGCCACCACATCTGGATGGCGGGATTTGTTGATCTCCACCACATCGGGATGGTAGGTGTCAATAGCATCTTCTAGGAGATGGTCCTGCAGGTGCTGGGTCCCCACCATGTCAGGTTGGTGGGCTTCACGACCCTGGGCAGGAAGAGGTGCCTTCCGGGAAGGTGTCGTCCTGTGTGAGTGACGAGCTTGATGGAGCACGGCGGGGATGCGCGCCTGCGCATATGATGCCTCCATGTCTGGATGGCAGGCTTTGGAGGAGCGAATAGGTGTATGTGTCTGTTCGTGATACATCTTCATGACTGGGTAGCGGATCTCCTCCTCAGGGAAAAGGGTGATGACCGGTCCCTGGTTGTACGCTTGCCTCCCTCGTCGGGCGGTCCGAGGGGCCGGAGCTCGGGGAGCGTGGGTTTTGATCCCCGAGGTTACATCCTTCTTATCGTTAGGATGCTGAGTCGCGGCGTAACCACGAGGACGTCTTCCGATGGGGGATTTGGAGTGGAGACCCATTCAGCGGGGATGAAGTCCTCGGCGTCGACCTCATCTGCCTCCCTAAGATAAGGGAGGTATGTGTTGTCTCGTTCTGAGGATAGACTCCCGAAACGGTTGGAGACAGCAACATGGGCCATTTGGATCTTCTTTTGCAGCCACTGCTCTGCAGGCGACCGGCGAGTCCTGGAGAATTGGAGGTCATGCATGGCTGCCTCCACTGTCTGGAGATTACCGTTCACATGGTACTCTCTGATCAATGCATCTGAGACCCAGTGTTGAAGACGCTGGGTAGGTGACGGGGTCCTCCATTGGTGAGGATGTCTGGTCATTGCATTGTTGGAAGTATGCTCATTTGAGCTCCTTCGTGACACCATTGGATCGAATGGAGTTCTGAGTGGTACCTGTAGGATATTTTAACAAATACGAACAGCAAACCCATCAAAGAATCATATCATGACCCCATGCATAATTAAAAACCTTTCTTGGCCCTCCTTGTGAGTATAACAGTGGCATAAGGTGGGATTAGGTTAAACTCATCATGCTTGGTTAAAGATTCACGTCGGGTTCACCATTTTTGTTTTGGATCAGTTCGAAATGCCCAACGGTTCCATATCCGATGATACGTGGACCTTCTTTCCAAAGGTATGCGTTCACTGGGTGATTTGTCCAACAACACTTAAGAACTCACATTGGTCGAGAGGATGGGAAGTCGGGCTCATCGCACCCTTTTGGGGGGTGTTATTACCTGTTCTGTGACTCTCTTATAGATTTATGATGCATTAATATTTTCATAAATTTTTGGTTTATACCCGAGCATAGTATCCATGGATTAGTCGTGGTTGGAAATGGTCAGCTAAACGTAGGGATTCAAAATCATTTAGGCCTGAGGTTTACCATCCGTCGTTGGATTAATGACCCCAAGGAGTTTGGACCCACTGAGACGACACTGATTTAAAGCCTCATAACCGGGCACTCTAGAGTTTATTGTCATCCAGGGGAGACAAATAATGACTTGAGCATTTGGATTGAACCTATTATACGGGCCTCCTACGTGTCCTTATGAGAGAAATCTGGATCCACGTAGTTCGGTTTGGTACGGGGCTTACACTCCAGGCTGCACAGGGTTGGTACGGTGAATCGATGTGAAGATGGTCAGATCAACCGGGTGTTGGGATTGAACCTCAGGGAGGCTTCCTACGTACCCTACCTAGGGGACAAGGATCAAAGTCCACGTAGTTAAAATAGGATTGTCGGAGAACTGAAGTGAATGCGGACCCGAGGTTCCAATGGTGATCGGACTTGAACCTCTTGGAGGCTTCCTACGTATCCCTGTGGTGGGGAATCAAAGTCCATGTAGTTCAAATCGGAGTGGGGATTACACTCTGAGGAGGCCCATGGGAGGATTGGGGCTTACACTCTGAGGAGGTTCATCGTATGGATTGAGGCTTACACTCTGAGGAGGCCCATAATAGGATTTCATGGTCGATGCTTTTACTCTAATCCCATGTGAGTCATTCTCAGTGTGAGAAACAAGAGGCAACAGGGACTAGACGATCACGTTTCGAAAGGTGCGTCCATGGAAAGTTGAGTGGGTATTACGCATTGAGCATCCCAAAAAGTTGGGGCTTACTCCGAGATGGATGCCCATGGTGAAAAAGCGCAGTGGGTGAGGGACTTGGCCCCAAAGAAGGACGGAGCAGCTCCCTTCCCCACTACGACCTTCCTTGGCCATGGTCGTGGGGAAGTACGGAGGTGCATGGGGGATTCCTTCTGATGGGTAGTCTGCCATGCCCCAGGGAGGAGAGAAGTACCCCAGTACTAACAAGTGGAGGGGCAAAAAGGGGACTCCGAGTCTAGGACTCCGCATTACCGTGGGAATGTGAACCTAGGAATGCTTCGGGAATCTGCTAAAGGGCCAGAGCAACCCCTTTTCCCTCTATTACTGTGGGTATGTTAACTCAAAACAGTGCACTAATGCGCCTGAAGGTTACATCACATGGGTCTGGTAGCTTTGGTGGAGGCCTCGGCTCGGGGTCGATGAATGGGCCAATGAGGGGGTTGTGGAGGATCAGGTCAGATTGGAAGGATTTTATCTGGCTCGGGGAATAGGAACTCTGAAGGATCTGGCGGGCCACACAGGTGTATGAGTGGTGGCGCCCTTCGCGTAGGGAGGTGGTACATGGCTGGAGAGGTCGTCTGTGAACCAGGGTGGTCCTCGAACTGATGGGAATTCCGCGAACCGGGGTGGTTTGCAGCTCGCTGGGCATCCCGCGAACCAGGGTGGTTTGCGGCAACGGGTTTAGCCCACGTACTAGGTTGGTACGCGGAGGGGTCCATGTGAGTAGCGACGGCTGACGGTGACACCAGTTGGGGGTTTGTCGGTCAGGGATTCGCCTGCAAAGGAGGGTGCTACGCGGTGCAACGGATTGGAAAAGGGGCATAAACTCCCTGGTCCGCGGGGAGTGCATCCATGGAGGGGCCATGGTTCGCGGTCTTCTTTTCTCTGTTATTTTAAGTTCGCGGTTCACCAAGTTTTTATGCGTTTTCAGTTCCTTATTAATTCTCTTCCAGTTTCATACCTGTTCTGGTTCGCGAACTGCAACTTCGCTGTTTTCAAAATCCTAAACTCTTTCCTTCAAAATCCTTCCACCCGAATCTGATCGACCTCCAACTTCCTTTTTCTCTTCCCCCTCGATATCCTTTTATATAGCGGGGAAAGAGATGTATCTATGGTCATGCGGAACCTTTTTTGGAGTCCCATAATCGGAAACCCGGTTTATAGATGATTTGGTCAATCTGCAACTCGCGTTGGTCATTGAACGCATCTCCCCTGCGAACCATACTAACTCGGGGAGTGCTTCGCGGCCGCGCAGGGTTCTGCCGCCATTCCGCGAATGACAGCGGATGCGGTCCGGGTCGGTCGACGCGGTTCACGGCTGGGGCGGTTCGTGATGGTGAACCTGGTTGGTGCCCGTCCTGCTTCGCACCCACTGAGGGCTTCCTCCTCCATTCCGCGAATGACAGTGGCCCGCGGAGGGGGTGCTTCGCGGAACTGGCCATGCATCGTTATCATTGGACCAGTCTGTGGACCAGTTCAGCTTGTTCCATCCTTTAAGTATTTTCCACACTTTTCCTCAATTCTTTGGGGGAAATTGGGTATAATCTCCCTTGGATTAAAGGGGATTATCCTTCATCCTTTGTGGATTTTTCAGGACCCTACAGTGGTTATCTAGCCATAGATAGAGAAGAACAATCCACAGAGAAAGGATACGTGGAAGAAGAGATTGTTCACATGGTAGGGATGGTTCATGGAGGATAAGTGGTCTTTGAATCACAAGAGGTACACTATGTAGTCTAATACGCTGAGGAAGGTGCCCGGTACATGGAGTAAAGAGCCCAATATGCAGAGGAAGGAGTGCAGTACGTAGAGGAATAGTTCTTGAACTAATAGTGTAAGAAAATGTGAATTACACATATGGGTGATAACAAGGCTTGAACATATCATCTATCTGTAGTTGAAAATGTATGATTTAATTCCAATCCATTAAAGTGACCTTTAAGTTGATAATAGGAGTTCAGATTCTTCCCAATGCAATGATAAAGGGGGAGTCAACATAAGTGATCTGGAGGATGCAAGGTGATATTTCTGAAACCTTATAAAGGTAGTGCACCTTGAACATGGTTATTATGATAATATTTTTTACGCCAAAAATAGTGATGAATAATGGAATTTGGTATGACTGAAAACCTGTCGGTGTATACTCCTTAGATGTATCCCTTAGTGGTAAACCAAGTAAAATTATCGTGTCTTCGCTTTTCATGTGATTGTTTTTTTCTATACCTTCTCATCAAATAGGTTTAACAGATTCCTACCAATGTAGGAACAAAGATATATCAGTTTAAAAGAAAAATTTGACACCATGATTCACCCCTCCCCTCTCACGGTATTCTGGGGTCCTTCAAGTTGTATCAGAGTGAGGTTTCTAGTGTTAAATCTACCCTAAATCTATACAATGGAGAATATAGTAAATGTTAGGGGAGTATCCCTATTTGATGAAAGAAACATCCAAATATGAAAGAATAGGATGAGATCTCATCTAAGATATCATGGAATGGAAGTTCTATTTTCCACTACATAAGGAATAAAATTCCCTAACCCAGATGGGATTTCTATGACTGATACAGATAGGAAAATTCTTGATGCAGATTCCAAAGCATAGAATTCCCTTACTACAGGTCTTTCTGAACATATATATTTAAAGGTTATGAATTATATGTCAGCCAAGTTTATGTGGGAAGAACATGAGAATATTTTTTATGATGAAAAAAATTGACGAAGGAGAAACTAATTTTTTTGAAAAATAAGTTTGATTATATGAAGATGCATCTTAAAGAAAATAAAGATACATTTTTCAATCGAATTACTAAAGTTGTTGGAGTAATACGAGGACCTTATGAGGACATCAAAGACATTCATATTGTAAATAAAATCTTGAGAACACTTCCACCTCTATAAAATGAAAATATATAAACCCTTGAGGAATGGGATCTATCCAGACATTCTTTGGATGATTTGATGAGTAGCCTAGTGGAATATGAGATGAGAGTCAAACCAAAAGATGCAAATACTAGAGTATGAAAGGAAATAGAATTCAATTACATGTAAAAATGAAATTTTAGAAGATTTTATTGATGAATATAATGAGGGAAAATAAATTATTTCTCTCATTTATAATAAATTCAAGAAGTTAAAATAAAAATTTTATGGAAAGTTACCTCTGACTTGTTTTCATTGTGAAAGAGTTGGAAACATTTCTTCTCGGTTCACAAGAAAGTTTGATAATGAAGAAAGAGAAGCTAGGGACATGTAGAAGCCTCAGAAAAGGTTTTTAAAAAAGGAAGACTTTGAGTCTGGTAAGAAAGTTCAGGGAAAGGTTTTTTTTGTGAAGAATATGATGATGATACTGAATTATTTGAGGAAGAAGAACTAGAATTTAAATCAGGAACCCATGCGTCAATGATGGATACCTTTGGAAAATGAGAATCATCGGAAGATAAAGAAAGAGATAATCAATTGACCATAGACGTCAATATCATGTTGAAACCTAAAGATTTTTTTGGTAATCTCGATAATCAATTCAAGAGATATAAAAAGTGGAAAGAAATTATGGAAGGTACATCAGAATATGTGGATATACTATAATCTGAAATTGATATACTTGAGGAAGTCGTAAAGGAATATTCAAAAACCTTTGAAAGTTCAGAAGATATTGTTTAACTAAACCTCAGAATTGAAGAATAGGAAAAGTTCACTGATTAACTTAACATGATATTTAAGGAGAAGCCCAAAATGTTGAGGGGATTGAAGAAGAATTTGTTGCTCTTAGGAGTAAACTTGAAAGTGAATCAATTCCAAAAGAAACAAATAAGAAAATTTAGTTTGGAAAATTCTCAGTTGCTGAACTGTTAGTGAGATATATGTGTGGTTTTGATTGAGTTGAAAAGGCTCTGAATGATAAATACCCTCGTGCATGGGAAACATAGGAATTGGTTGTGATGCTGAAACATAAAATGTTGGATGTAAAACATGCCAAAATAAAGGCAATATGAAAGTCGAACATGTCATAAAGACTCCTGAACTCCAAAAAATAATGTCTCAAATCAGACTGAAAGGAGAAATGAAATCCATTATTATGTTTTTTGGTGATGATAGACATTCAAACTATCCTCTTAAGGAAGTTGACATGAGGAGGAATAGAAGTGAAAATAAAATTATACTTATGAAATGTCAATTTTTTTCTACCCAGTCCATACCATGTCATACTATGATGAGGCAAGGAACTATTTTAATGAGGAAGAGCTAGGATGTCAAAAAAGGAGATTAAATTTATATCCTAATTATTATATAAGAAAAAATTTCCTTGGATTTTGTTTTTATTTTTCTAACTTTGGCTATAAAGTTGTTGATTGCAGGTAGAGGAATGGAAGGAAAATTTCATACAGAACCCAGAGACAAGTTATTACTTGACAAACATATGGTGTTATTCTTATAAATAATTTTTCTCCATTAGAATAAGAATATGGGTATGAAGAACATGCTCACATGGAATAGAGATTTGAAACTCCATATTTATCCTTCACTAAATCTAATATTTTAGGGATGGAAAAGAAGAAAATGAAAAATCCAACCTTGTATAAGTTGATCTCAAAGCAACCAAGACTAACAGTACTTGGATTCTTAATAATAGATGATCATCCCATGTGATGGAAAATGCATTACTATTAATGAAATTCAAGAAAATGGTTTATAGAACAACAATAGTTGGTAATGATGGTTCTTTGAAGATCAAAGTTAGTGGAAGAATTGAATTGGCCAATGGAGAGCTAAAGAAGACCGAAGTTCTTTATGTGGATGGGTTGCATCACAATATCTTGAGTGTGATTCAACTATGTGGCTCAGGACTTATAGTGACATTCAATCAAAAGAGGTGAACTATAAATAGAATTACATGATATTCTCTCATGAAAGGTTTCAGAATATATGGAAACCTATATCAAGTTGATAGTAAAGAGAACATTTTCTACATGACTATTGAAGAAGAAAACTTCTTATGGAACTGGAGGTTGGGTCACATCAATCAACAAGACATGGAAAAGATATCTAATCTATAGATATTCATGGATTTCTCCAATATTAAGCATGAATTGGAAAATACTTGTGATTCCTGTATTTGAGGTAATTTATTCTGTAGTTCTTAATAGAAAACAAAGAAAAGGGCATAAAATCTTCTTGATATAATTCATAAAGAAGTATATGGTTGAAAGAATATTTCTAGAACACATGGATAATAGTAATTTGTTCTTTTCATTGATGAATATAGTAGAATGTCTTGTGTGATGGTTATACATGGAAATGGAAAGTGCTTGATTGCATGAAATCTTATCACCAAATAGTCGAGAATGATACTGGAAAAACAATCAATGTTATATGATCTAATAATGGTGGAGAATATACATCCACTGAGTATGATAATTACGTAGATAAACATGGGATACAACATGAGGTAGATGGTGTGAGGACTTCGTAGAAAAAATGGAGTTGTTGAGCATCTGAATCGATAAGTGAACAATATGGCCAGAACCATACTAATTGAGAGTCGTATCTCTTTCCATTACGAGAAAGAGGCTATTGAAGCTGTATTTTATATTCAAAACTGAATAAGGAATTATATGGAAGAAACCAAGACACTCTATGAGTTATGGCATGGAAGGAATACCTCTTTTAAGTATTTTTCTATTTTCGGAAGATAATGTTTTATCTGAAACAAGAATGGAAATTAAGGAAAGTATGGTGATGATACAGATGAAAGAATATTAATCATATACTCAATGAATAGAAAAACATACAAATGTTTTAAAAACTTTCTTGGAAAAATTGTGGAAAGTAGTGATGTGAAGATCACTGAAGATAAAACCACAAATGGATCAAGGAATGTGTCTGCTGATGTGATAGAAGATGAGGAATAATGTGGACATGGAACAGATCTAAATATAGAAGTAGAGGAAGGCATGAAAAAAAATATGGATTCACATCATGATGTTGACTTAGAAGAAGAATTAGAAGAAGACACCATTTCTGAAGAAAATTCTTATGAACCTCATAGGGGAAATCAAAGAGTATAAATTGATCAATGCAACATCATTGGGATTGGACAACTCCCCACATAGATAAAGAGAATGAGGAATAGTGTATAGTTTGTATTCCTTTCAATTTTTGAACTATCCTCATTTGAATAAGTAGCAAAGGATGAATCATGGGTTAATTCCATGAATGAAGAATTAGATCATATTCATAAGAACCAAACATGGGATCTAATTATGAGAATCGAAACCAATAATGTGATTGTTATGAAGTGGATTTTCCTAAATAAATTTGATGATAATGGAAATATGATTAGAAATAAGGCATGGATGGTGTGTAAGGGATATTCATAGATTGAAGGTGTTGATTTTGAAGATACATTTTCTCTGATGGCTAGACTAGAGTCAATTGGACTATTTCTTTCCATGGAAATTCAAAAGGGATACAAAGTGTATCAAATGAATGTCAAGACAAATTTCTTAAATGGTGTTCTTGAAGAGTAAATCTACGTTGAAAAACCAATGGTATTTATTCTTGTTAATGATGAAATGAAGCTTTGAAGATTAAATAAGGCTCTTTATGGTCTAAAATAGGCACCACAGCCATGGTACTCTTGAATGGATTCTTGTCTAAGGAAACTATAATTTAAAAGTGGAGGAGTGGATCAAAATCTATTTTCTATGAATTTTGAAAAAGACCATTTCATTGTTTTTATGTACATAGTTGATATTTTATATATATTGGAAGCAGAAAAAGTTTAGTGGATAAATTTTTCAATCACATGAAATCAGAATTTGAAATTTCTATGATTGCTGAACTCACGTACTTCATGGGAATGCAGTTGATTCAAAGTAAAGATGAAACTTTCATTTATCCAAAAAGAATCAAGGGACTTTCTGAAGAAATTCAATATACATGAATCCAAACCAATTTGAACTTCGATTTCAATTGGGAACAAACTAGGAAAGCGTGAATATAGGACATCTATAGATTCCACAAAGTATAAGAGAATCATTGGAAGCTTATTGTACATGACTGTGACATGGACAAATATTGTCTTTGCAACAAGCTTAATTGACCACTTTTAAAGTAATATAAGGAATAAAATTTTGAAGTAGTGAAAATAATCATGAGGTGCATTCAAGATACTCACAATTATGGATTATACATTTATATAGTAAAAGATAATAAACCTTAAGCATTTTCTGATGCAAACTTGGCTAGAGATGTGGTAGATAGAAAACCCACAAGTTGTGGATCAATATTCATTAGTAATAAATGTGTGGGCAGGTTGAGTAAGAAATAGGAAAGCACTTATTTCAATACTACTGAAGCTGAATATATCTCTACTACAAAGGATTTAACTGAACTACTTCGGATGAAGAAATAACTAACTGATATTAGTGATGAGGTGAAATAGAAAATGGTGATTCACTGTGGTAACAAGAGTAAAATTGAGCTTATAGAGAATAATGTTCAGAATTCTAATAAGAAACACATTAAAATTAGATATGACTTCATCATGGAAAAAGTGGAACAAGGAATGATTAAAATGGATCATGTTAGAACTTATGATCAAGTGGATGACATACTGACTAAGCCATTTTCAGCACATGTGTTCAAGAAACATCAATTGAGCCTCGATGTTTAGCCACCTCCCCATGCATGAGGAGGTTACCAAGTCCCCTCTATCCATTTATGATAACTATTTTAATCTATTTTATGATGTATTGTAGGTTTATGGGGGAGATACAATCCAAGGACAGTGTGCATAAATCTTTACAAGTCAAACTACGATTCTTTGGTTTTATTTCCAATGGGAGAGAATGAAGAAATTCAATGATAATGTAATGTTTTCTAGTTGGTTACAGGAAAATGGAGAATAGTGAAATTAAAAAATGTTACAATGAGGTAGTATGATGAGTTACAAAAGGGATAAAATGAGAGTGGAGAAAACAATTCGATGTTAAAAGGAAATAGTAAGAGATGATCTTGGAAATATTTAATCATTCCAAGACACGAGAACCAAATTAATGCTCCTCTTGTTTTCTACATCGATCTTTTCTCACATGAAATTAGTGTTTTGGATGATTTCTTTCTCACATATCAAGTTTGGATTGGGTTTGGTGCTTCATTGAATTTATCTACATATTTCTAAGAAATCTAAAGCGGGAGATTGTTGGAACCATGGTTGTTCTTTAAAAGAAATGGTGTATGGGTTGTGTTTTTTTTTCAATACAATTTTGGTTGATCAAGGGGTTGCATGTCAATTGATATTAGAGTATAAGACTACGAAGGTGTTTAAGGTGACGCAATTTCCCAATGTTTTCCAAAATTTTGGGCCTTAAAATCAGGAGTTTGTTTTTTTCAAAAGAAGGTTCTCTGTAAGGGAAGTATGCAGAATGGGATTTCTAAGAATAGTTCAAAGATCAAGAAATATGGTACGCATAATGGAGAACTATAAACCATGTAGTGGGAATGGTTCGCAGAATAGAAAATTGTATTTGGACCTCATAGGAGGAACAATTTATAGTGCGAAGGAGGTTTGCGGTGAATAATTGCGGTTTGTTGAAAGGATATCAGTACATGGAAGGAATGACAGTTCACAGGATGGTGTGTCATTCACAAAAACAAGGTGGAGATTTTATAAACCACAAAGGATGTCATTTGAGTAAATGAGTCAGTGATTTGTGCTGCCACGTAGGGATAATGGCGATATGCGGACCACATAGGGAATATGGTTCATGGGAGATGCACAATACGCTATAAAGGTGGTACCATAAGAAGATTTGGTAAATATAGATTTAGTGGATTATTTGGATCTATTTTCCTATATAAGGATCACTAATCCCTTTGTTAGAGTAGAAGACTAATATTAAATAACTGGGAGTGTTTGGGTGAAGTCTAGAGTGGTTCGTTGGAGGATAACATCATCAAGGTGTTTATAATTAGAAATTCATAGGAATTTGGTAAAGTGTCAAGTGGTCTGTGGGATGACAAGTCCATGTAGGAGAAGTAATACGTAGAGGAAGAACTCAGTATGTGGTGCTCTTACAGTACCCATAGAAGAATAGTTCATAGAAGTAAGGTGGTCCATGGAGGATAAATGATACACAGAAGCACAGACAGTTCAAGGAGTAGGGATAGTTCTTGGGGGAGAAATGGTCTGAAAAGCACAAGATGTATGTGGTGTAGTATAGTACACTGGGGAAGGAGCCTAATATGTGGAGGAAGGATCCTAGTATTTGGAGGAAGGAGTGCAGTATGTGGAGGAACAATTTTCGAACTAATAGTATGAGGAAAAGTGAATTACACATATAGGTGGTAATGAGGCTTGAACATAGCGTCTATCTATAGTTGAAGATGCATGATTCAATTCCAATCTATTGAAGAAACCTTAAATTTGATAAACCAATTTCATATCATTCCCAATGAAGTGAGTAAAGGTAAGTCTATGGAAGTGATTTGAGGGACACAATGTGCTATTCTTAAAACCTTTTAAAGGCAGTGCGCCTATTATAGAGTGACTGTGCAAAACTTTTGTACTCTAAAACTAGTAAAGATTAGTATACTTTGGTATGACTAACAACCTATCAGTGTATGATCCTTGAACATATCCCTTAGTGGTGGACAAAGTAAAATTGTCATGTCTTCTCTTTGCATGTGATTATTTTATGCAGTTTCTCATCAGATAGTTTTAGCAGGTTCCTACCAATGTGGGAACAAGATCCATCGGTTTAAAAGAAATATTTTACACCCTGATTAATCCCTCCCCTCTCAGGGCGTTCTGGGGTCCTTCACCATGTGTAAAACCTGCACATATCACATCCATCCAACCAAGAGTGATCCACTTGTGAAGAGCCTCTAACCATTCATAATACCCTAGCATGTTTCTGTGTTGTTTTCCATGTGTATGCCCTGATTCTATGACTCCATCCTAAACTATGTAAACTTTGATCTCTGCCTTCTAATAAGGGTACATAGGAAGCCTCCCTAAGGATAAATCCCAACATCCATTCCCATCGAGAACATTACCCTAGTTCACTATATCTCGGGAAAGTTATTCCCTAACCTGGAGGTTCCTTTTCCTTTAGGTCCCTACCCATGCATTCATTGTCATGGTCCACCTCCTTAGGTGGCTCACTACCCCACTTCTCAAACTACTTGGACATTGATTCCAAGCCACTGGGATATTTAGGAAGCCTCCATAAGGTTCAAGCCCATCTCTCTCCACACATCATCAGTTTCATCATCACTCTATCCATACCCATCCTAATTCTTACCCAAGCTGCCACATTTTAATGAGATTATGTCATCCACATCATCGCTTCTTCTAGAAGCACCCTGATAGCTAACCATGGATAATCCTTGCACAATTAATATTCTTCCAACCAAGAGTTATCCTCTTACAAAGGGTCTCTAGACATGTGTAACCCCAAATCAACACTTTTATCTACGTGGTTTTTGATCTCTATCTTCTATACAGGTTACATAAGAAGCCTCCCTGAGGTTCAATACCAGCCAATGGTAAGCCTTTGTTTCACCCTTTCTAGGGTGAAATTTTCATGATCCACCATTTATGTCATTCAAATCAGCCTTCACAATGTGAAACATTTTCTTTTTGAGACACACCACCTTGGGTCCACTCTTATTGGGAATTTTTAACCATCAAACTAGTAAACCTTCCCATGTGCTCCCTCCTAGGGATCTCCCTCCCCGATCTGTCTACATGGTATGTTCCAATCAGTCTGATCCATATCCACAAGACTTTAAACTCACTTCCTACCCCATGTTATTCATTGGAAGTCAAGGAAAACCTCATAATATATGCCTTGGGCATAATATTCCTTATGATCACCGCAATATTCCTTAGGTTACACACCCTTGAAAATCCATATTAAGAAGAAGAATACATGTTCTCTATTGTTATAGCATCTAGACACACCACTAATTCCCAATGTGACTACTTTTTTGCCAAAGGTTTCTACCCTAGGTAGACCCTATGGAATGTATAGACAGAATAATTATAATTAACCCACATCCATGAAGATATGAAACTGCTAATGAGGTTCATGAAAAACATCTTAATCTATAAGGGAGACTCAGATTGGGAGGCAAATTTGGATGAGGAATATATATAAGGATGAATTTATATCCCATCATCCAGTTTCAACCAAGGAGTAAACATCTTTGAATAAGTGGTGAATTCTACCCACCTTTGGAAAGTGAGAATGGGGAGTACAATGGACCGTCATCGAGTGTGGACATGAAGACCAAGGTGGAACCCCTGACAGAAAGTTCTGAAAACACTATCATTATTCCCTCTTTGTAGTTTTTTATATTTTAAAAACCTTCATCCTTATTTCATCTAACTCCTATAGCTACAATAGCCTTTCTTTTCCATCTCAATCAAGGTCCATATTCATCTTTCTCATAACCTAGTATGGTTTTTGTTCCAATTACACTGTGAGGTGGTAGCTCTTCCCACAAATAAAACTATAGGGGGTCATTCCTATGAGTGTCTTATAGGAATTCCTATAATCCAATAGGGTATCTTCGAACTATTAACTCCTAACCTTGTTTTAGGGTTTTACAATATTTTCTAGAATTCCCATGATTTCTCTATTTAAAACCTCTTCATGGACATTTTCTATGGATGATATAGGGTTGATGTTTTTTGGTTCACCCCATACTGTGTCTGTAATGACTCCATTTTACTATTGAATAAGTGGGTCCCTTGTTTTATAATGATGTTCTGTGGTACTTTAAACCTAAAAAATATGTTAGCCCAAACAAAATCACATACAAATATAGCATCGTTAGTCATGGTGGATTTTTCTTCATCCCATTTTGAAACACAATCCACAGATAATAGAATATAAGAATTTCCAAATGACACTGGGAATGGTACCATAATGTCTTTGACCCAAACATTAAAAATTTCATAGATGGTAATTTGTTTTTGGGGTATTTATTTTAATTTTGATATGTTTCTAGAAAATTAAAATTCTTTACATTTTTTACAAAACTCATGAACATATTTAAATAATATTGGCCAATAAATTCTAGATTTTAAAATTTTCCTAGATGTCTTTTGGAAACCGAAATTGCCTCTATAGGCTAATATATGATAGAATTTCAAAAATGATTGAATTTAATTTTTAGGTAATCACATACTAATAACTTGATTAGTTCATATTTTCAAGATGAATGGTTCAAACTAAATATAAAACCCAGAGTTATATTTAATTTTTTGTTACTGGTAAACATTTATACAAGAGGGTACCTGAGATGTGACCAAATAGTTGAAAATTTCATTATACAATGGTAATTTACAATTGATTATGTAGAGTTTTTCTCTAGAAATCTTATAATTTTAGTGGGTTCTAGTTTAGAATATCTTCTTTGGCAATGTTGGGTAGTCAACTTAGATGATCGACCACTTGATTTCCAGTTCCCGTTTTCCCTTGATCTCAATGTGGAACTTCTAAAAGAGAAGTATCTATCTTACCAGCTAGAACATAGCATAAAGCTTCTTCATTAGATACATGAGAGATTCATTATCAGAGAAAACAAAAAATTTAGTTCCATATAGATAAGATCTATTTTTTTATAGAAAATAAAACAACAAGGATCCCCTTTTCTTTAGTTATGTATTTGATCTAAGTGGAATCCAATGTAGTTGATGTATAGGTGATGAATTGAGGCATGTTGTCAATTATTTGAGAGAGTGAAGCTCCCACATGTTTATTTTATATGTTACAAAGAAGTTTTAAAGGATGGTCCCAATTCGATGGATTTATTATTGGATGTTTGATCAACCTTTTCTTCAATTTATCAAATTATTTTCTGCAATCTGAATCAACATTAAAATAAACTTCTATTAAGAGTAAATTTATAAAGGTAGATAAATATTATTGAAATATTTGATAAATCTTCACTAGAAACCTAAATAGACTAAAAATTATCTAACATGCTTAAGAAAAGTCAGATATGGTAATTTGATTATTACTTCAATCATTGACTTATCTACCAAAAATCGTTTTTTCTGAGATTATGTGGAATAATACTATTCTTTTTCCTACCATAAAATGATAGTTTTTTGTGTTTAATTTTTTTTCACAATGTATATTGTTAAAATTTTTTCCATATTACTTAATTAATTATCAAAAGTATTACAAAAAATACTGAAAACATCTAGAAATATCTCTTAGAATACCACAATATGATCTATGAAATTACTCTTCATACACCATTGAAATGTAAATAGGTTTCTTTATAGCCCACACAACATCCTCTTGTATGAGAGAGTTCTAAAAGGATAGGTGAAGTTCATCTTATTCTAGTATTATTGTGCATTAGTACGTAGAAGTATCCCAAAAAAACATATAAAAAGAAATAATGAGATTTTATAGATAATATTTGTTGCATTTGATTGATAAATGTGATAAGGAATTAGTCTTTAGAGTAACTTGATTCAAATTTTTGTAATATATAAAAACTCTCCAATTTTTATCACTCTCATGTGGATCATTTCATTGTGTTTTTTTAGTAGCGGCCAATGCAGTTTTATTTGGGACTACATGAATGGGGTTGTCCCATTGGGAATCATAGATTAGGTTAATGATGTTATCCTCTATCACTTTATATATTTCTTTCATAACAACCTCCATGAAGGTGGGATTACGTCTTCTCTGAGGTTTTCTAAATATTCAGGAATCACTTTCTAAAAATATTATATGGGAGAAACATTTGGGGTTGATTCCAAGTATATCGCATAAATTCCATCTTACGACATAGAAATTTATTTTGAGATTCTAAATCAATGTTTTTTCATGTGAATTTGATAGGCTATTTGTAACACCCAGATTTTTATGGCCTTTTTTCAAATAAATTAAATTTTCATTTAGGTCTTGCAGAACACAAAGTAAACCATTCCTTTCATATGACACTAACCAAGCGTACATTACACAACAAAAAATTGGAATATGATACATGGAACATTGACTTGGCATATGTTACATGCAACACCAACTTGGTGTATGTTATACACAACAACGACTTGGCATGCATTACACGCAACAGTGATGTTTCTACGAAACATCATTTTATTATAATAATTATTTAAACAAAATAATTATAACCTAGACATTAAACATAGCTATATGAATATTAATAACTATTTATAAGATATTTTTAACAATTTATTTATATAAATAAAAGATATTGGTAATGAAAGATATGATTTTTCATAAATTCCTTATATCTCTAAAAATATAGTTTTCTCGAATGAAATGCTTTTCAAGTCTTTCTATGAAAAACAATAAAATTAATTATAGAAATGTTTAGAAATTTAATTTGAAAAAATGAAATTCATTTTTGAATTTATAATGTCTGGATTATATTAGGGTGAATTAATTGGATTTTTTCTAAGAAACATCATTTTTTGGATGAATAATGAAAAATACCAAATTTTAATTCGAAACTACTTTTAAATCTAATTTATATATATAGTTAAATTTATTTTTATATAATTTAAAAGTTTAATCGGATTATGTTTTTATCAATTGGTCCAAATTTGGTAATTATAACCAATTTATCATTGAAATTGGATATAAAATCTAATCAAACGTTTGATCGTTTTTACTTAAAAAAACCTTGCATTGTCAACCCGTTTGCAGGATTAATTTTAAATTAATTTTTTCCACTTATGAATTTTTATTTGGTGAAATGGATTAAATATTTTGAATCACAATAATTTCTAATT
This sequence comes from Viscum album, assembly GCA_963277665.1. Taxonomy (NCBI): domain Eukaryota; kingdom Viridiplantae; phylum Streptophyta; class Magnoliopsida; order Santalales; family Viscaceae; genus Viscum; species Viscum album. The sequence continues at coordinate 1,661,603,075 of OY728135.1, read as the reverse complement.
TATAATAAGGTCAAAATATATTTTGACAATAATATTAGTGAAAATAATTAAAATTAATTACATCGATTAAGGTGAAATTAAGATTAACTAAGGAATAAACCTTAAATTTAAGACCCAAATAGACTTATATAGTTATAAAACTCCACGTTTGTTACAATTATTAGGATATTAACCTTTAATTATTTATTTTGGTTGGTTTGGTGTCACTTTTTTTAAGTAAAAACGTGGTTACTCCTAACTTGTTTTCAAAAATACCATGTGAGTCCTTTCCCTTCCCTATAAAACCCACTAACTCTCTCTATTATTAAAACCTATAAAAAAAACTTAGGTTAAAACATTATATACCCAATAAACTTCCCAACATACCTCCATTACTCCTTGAATCCTCAATTTGGGCATAATGTCTTCCAAAGAATCCTTTTGGAACAAACCAAAATGAGTTACCCGATTAAGAGGCAACGCCTTCTCTCAAGCTCCTTTATTTTATTTTACTTCTCCACACATAAACTATATTTATTACATAATTTAATAAAAATACAATTATAATCAATATAATAGTATGTTTTATGCTAAGGGTTCAACCTAAACATATACACACCTTCATCTAATGGGTAACGAACCTACTATTTACATGTATGGTGAACTACAACCTCACTAAACAATGGTTGTTCATTTTCCATTTTCCCACTCTCAAGGGGTAACTTTTTATGGAAAATATATTTATATATGTTATATATAATATTTATTATGTCTTTAAGTGTCTATATTCTTTTTACAACCCTTATCTGTTTTACCTTCCATTTGGTGTAAATATGAAAATTTCGTTTGAGGATGTGTGGACTACCGCCCCCTCAAAGTGATGTGATTCATTTAAAAACTATATATAATGTATTAAGGATTGGTTTAATGAAATTATATGATATATATAAATATAGGTAATTTTCTTACTTTCGTTTAATATGATAATAAAAACAAAAACAACATTCATGTGTACATACGACTTACTATCTCTATGAAAAATGTATTACATTTCATACATCTAATTATATAGATTATTATAATAAAAATATAGAAGATATAAATGATATTTATATAATGTTTTAAATTATATAATCACAATATATCAATAAGTACCAAAAATATAACAAATTAATAAACTTGTGAAGAACAAAGTAAATATTACCTGAAGTAAAACCTTAACGTATGATGATTAAAAAGTGGGTAATAAATGCTCATAATAAAAAAATATAGTATTAGATATAATAATATAGTTCAATAAAATATTTATAATAAATATATATTTATTATATAGGTGGTTTGAATGCGTATGATGAGAGTCAATATACAAGGTAAGGGGATTTCATCTCACTTTTTATTTATGTGATATACATGATTTATTCACCAACAATTATTTTTGTATGGGTTATGTACTTCACATGAATGTATTATATGTATCATATACATAAATTTATGGGTATTCAAATATACATTTTATTATATTTATTTCATGGGATTTATTCTTCAAAAGTTACCAAATCAGTAAAATAGTTTTGTCTCAATTTTCCTTCTTTGAGTCCTCATGCTTTGTTACGAACCTAAATTCTTGTTGAGGTGTATATACTTCCATTTTACATGTTATATCATGAATATTACTACCTTAATGATATATTATTCTTCATTTAATTTCCTTTTCTTATATGGAGAGTATGATTCCATGTAACTATGTGGTAAGAGTTTATTGAAACAATTTCATCGCTTTTCAAGATTGTTCATGATTATACTTATTTGATGAAATATTATGATGAATTTCTCAAGAACACTCATGAATTTTATTATAATATGGATATTCAAGATATCCTCATGTATCAGTACTATTTTTCACTCTTTTGTACTTAAGATATTGTTTTTATGTAAAATATGATCGTCTCTCTCTTCAGTGAGAAATCGATTGTATTAAAAAATAATATTTTAAAAAATGTTTTCAAAAATATTTTCAAAATATATTTGAAGTCCATTTTCAAGAAAAAAAGAATTTAAAAACTTTTTATGGTTTTAAATTTTTCCTTTATAAGTTTTCAAAGCTATGGTTTTTAAAAAAATTAGGTTTTTAAAATCATTTTCAATACAGAAAGGATATTTTCTTCATGAAATATTTTTAAAAGAGCTTTAAAAATAATTTCCCATATAAGATAACATTAAATGGTGTTACTAATTCCTTTTTTGGTGGAATTATTAATTGTTTCCATTAATATTATTTATCTAAATGGATTATGTTTTTATGTCATTATGTTTATAAAAATCATTTATCTTTCATGGGTTATATGATTTTGAAACCTGCTTCTTTTCACGGGTTATGTTTATGATGAAATGGTTATGATACCTATATATTTACATAGGTTATGGTATTATTACGATTTTATAATACCAATTTCATTTCATGGGTTTTGTTATGATTATTTATGTTCTTATGGAGCATATATGTACGATTTCATTTTGATATGGGTGATACCTATTTCTCCCAAAAATATATTGGGTAAAGACCTATATATCAAGAGATAGACTAATATGGTCTTAGGAATGAAACATGACTAATAAGATATCCATGGGAGTAAACCATGACTACCAATATGGAATGAGAAGTGAACTCATGCTACTAAGATGGCCATGAGAGTGAACCATGATTAACAAGATGGTATGGGGAGTGAATCCATAATACCAAGGTGTCCTTGGAAGCTATGAATTGGATACTATGGAAATAATATTATATATAATTATGTGTCTGTCGTAATTCCTTGTTTTATTCCTATGTTATGATTTTATGGATTATTCTCTTTATTACCTTATGATTCATGTCTTATGAACTACCAATATTTGTTCCATGATTCATTTGTATGATCTTTGGTATGTAGGGTATGATATTCTATTTCCATGATCATGTTATCATACACTTATGCTCATAATAATTCTTACATATCTCCCTTCTTTACCCTTATTGATCATTTGAGATCACCCCTTTTTATGTTTCCTTACAAAGGTTATGAAGATATTTATTATGTTTGATTTTTCATAGAAGGGTGTGATTAAAGAATAACCTAGTGGGATAAAATTTAGGTTACTTATATATTATTGTTTATGTTTCCTTGTTTCCAAAGGAACTAGACTAGTATGGTCTTTGGGTGTCAATTTTTGTAATGATTTAAGTATTCCAAAAATGTTATTTAATGTTAATGTATGAAAATAAAGGGTCATTATAGTTGGTATTAGAGAATATGTTTAGTTAACGTTTAGAATCTAGGATGAGAAGAACTTTATGAGAACCCTAAGGACATCTCTAGGGATAAGTCTAAGGATAAGTTAAATTATAGGAAAATATCTTGGAATTTTGGTAAAGTATAGAGTGAGTGGTTGCCTACTAATATATCCCTGTATGGATACTACAAGTGGATGTTTCTATATAATTGATTTACCTAGAGATACTAACATTAGAAGTTGTTCTGATCCTGACTCGGGGTAATCTGGTACATGACAATGGGCCTTACTGCACACCTGGTTTGACACTCTGGGGGAATATTATTTGGAAATTCAAAAACTATTCAGAAATAATCATGAATGATTTAAATAGATGTTTCCTATTAATAACCTATGATAAAACTAAGGTGTCATAGATTAACGAAGGTTTCATTATTTAGACATCCTATAAGTGACTTTTTCTGATTATGTGGTTCCTCAATATGATAATTGTTTCTCACCCTATGCTTCTTATTTTAGTCAATGGATAGAACCTGAAGGAACTGTGTTAATGGTGATTGTTATGGAAAATTCAAAAAATATCCTCCTGAGTAATTTAATTCTATGGGTTCTATAATGAAAAACCTCATTGTTATGCTCACACGTCTTTATTAAGCTATTAATCATGATGGAATCCCAAATGAGTGAAGGTGGCAACAATATTATGTTGATTATTTTATAAGGAAACATCGAATTTATTTATGAGGGTATTCTGATCCAGTTTTTTTATAAAAAATGGATCAGTACAACTGAAAATACATTCTCCATTCTCTAGTGTTTAGTGCATAAAAAATTCATTCTGGCTATTTATCAGTTATAAGGTGAAGTAGACCAGGGGTGGGATCTTATCAAGAATATGAGGCAGAAAGATGATATTGAATCAATGGATTTGGATAAGTTTAAGAACATATTTTTCAACAAGTAAATTACTTGGATTCTCCATACCAATATGGAGAAAGAGTTCCTTGAGTTTAATTAAAGGGGTGTTGTATTTGTCGATACGTGCGAGTCTAATTTCATGAGACTTGCGAGGTATGCTTCATGGATTATCATCCATCCTGAATCTAAAGTTTATAGGTTCTTTAGTGGGTTATAACTAAGTATTATTAGGTCATTGTCCATAAGATACTTTTTTAGTTATTAATGGATTGTGAATTGTGCAATCAAGGTTGAAATAGAGGTTGGAGTCACGTATCAATCTCATAGTTTTTACAAGAACATGAAGATAGAGTTTAGAGGAAAATATAAAAACCATGAATATAAGAAGATGAGATTCCCTATATGATTTAAGTGTGGGAATAATTATGGAGGAAATTTACTTAAGGGGTTTAATAAATTTTTAGGCGTTGAAGGGAATTCCATAAGGTGTTTGATTTTCAAAGTTATGGGAAAAATTTATCTAACATTGCGAATGGGGGAAACCAGAACATAATGAACCTCCCAAAATTTAGTGCTACAAGTGTAAGGAGAACATACATTATCCTAACCACTACCCAAACCTAAGGGATGATGAGGATGATCAATGTCAATAACCTCTTAATCCAAGGGACAAAGGGAAATCTCATGAAATCTCTAATTTTGATGAGGGGTGAAATAATGACAAGATGAAAGGTACACTTGGAATCCAATATAGAACTACTAATGTCATATTTGATTCTGGATCTAACCACTATTTCATATCTAAATAATTTTCTAATGGTGTTATGATTCCCCCAAAAAACATAGATGTGGAATCAGCCGTGAAAACCCTAAATGGTATGATGATTATATCTTATGTCTATAATTCCTCTCAGGTTGAAGTTTGTGGGAATGTGCTTCCCACAAATCTTGTCATTATTCCTTTGGTTGGATTTTATGTCCTATTAGGAATGGATTGGCTTTCTATACATAAATCCCACATCAATTTTCAATAAAGATAAGTTAATTTTTATATTTCCAACCCTCTAATGATCATTCGTCTAGGTGATGATAAGTATGAAATTTTTATAGATATTGCATCCAGTGTATGGGTCTTATTTTCCATTCAAAAGGGTTGTTTATCTCAAATGGTTGGGTAGAAAATTGACATCGATGATATGCCTATTTTTTGGGATTTTGGAGATGCCTTTCTAAAAGGATTTACTAGATTTCCACCAAAATTAAATGTTGAGTTCTCTATAGAACTCATATCTGGTTCAACATGAACAACAAAGACTCCATATTTAATGGATCTGATTGAGTTATAGGAATTGAAGAAGAAAATCCAATAAAACCATGATACAGGATTCATTTAGCCAAGTGTGTCATCGTGGGGTGCATATATTCTTTTTTTGAAAAATAACGATGGATCAATGTGAATCACCATAAATTATTGGGAGTTGAATAAGATCATGGTCAAGAATAAGTATCCACTCCCTCGTATTGATGACATGTTTTATCAAATGCACATAGCTCAATAATTTCCCAAGATTGACCTTCATTCTGGATATCATCAACTGAGGTTCCAAAAAGATGATATACCAAAGGAAATATTCTGTATAAGGTATATACACTATGAATATATAGGTATTCCTTCTGGTTATACTAATGTGCCTAATATCTTCATGTATTTAATTAATATAGTCTTTAGAGATTACCTTGATCAGTTTTTGGTAGTATTTATAGATGATATTATAATCTATTAAAAAAGTAAGGAATATGATAAAGATCACTTGAGAATTGTACTAAATACCCTAATAAAGGAGAAGCTACATGAATGAATTTACAAAGTGTGAATTTTGGATGAAATAGGTTTCATTTTTGAGCCACATAATCTCAAGATATGGTATAATAGTAGATCCATCAAAGACAGAGGTTTTTGAATGCTATCATAGACCAACTATAGTTACTAAGATATATAGATTTCTTGGTTTAGCTGGATATTATTGATGGATTTTGGAGAATTTATCATGACTATATAATCCTCTGACCAAGTTAACTCAGAAGGTGTAAAGTTCTTATGGACTGATGAATGTGAGGAAAATCTCAATGAACTAAAGAAAAGTTTGGTCAGTGCACCTTTGCTCATATTAACATGTAGTGAAGAAGGGTTTTTAATCTACAATGATGCATCTAAAAATGGATTGTGATGTGTTCTTATGCAGAATAACATGGTTATAGCCTATGACTCACAGAAGTTTAAGATTCATGGGAAAAATTACCTAACACAAGATTTGGATTTAGTAGTAGTGTTTTTTTCATTAAAGATATGGAGGCATGATCTATATGGAGAAATGTGTGATATATATTCCGATCATAAAAGTTTGAAATTTATATTCACACAGAAGGATTTGAATATGATCTTGAGAAGATGGTTAGAGTTGATAAAGGATTATGACTACTCAATACATTACCCCCTGGGAAATCGAACAAGGTATCTGATGCTTTAAGTCGAAAGGATCATTCCAGGTTATCCATTATGAGGATAAAAAAAGAACCAATATTTTGGGATTTGTAAAGGATGGATATATAAATCTTAAAGGAAGGGTAAAATCTTATCTTTCTCAAATTAATGTTAAAACCCTTATTAGTGTGAAGATCAAGGAGGTGTAGAAGAAATATGTAGAGAAGAAAAAGAAAGTAAAAATGTTCCTATTTTTAACCGTGATCAGGTTGGAATGATAAGGTTCATGAACAATTTATGTGTTCCTTCCATACAATATTTGAAGTAGGAGATATTTGAGGAGGCTCATAGTTCTTCATTCTCTATTTATCTTGTAAGTATAAATATTTATAGGGACTTTAATGAATAGATATATTGGGATGGAATTAAGAGAGATATCACAGAGTTTGTATCTCATTTCTTGACATTCTAACAAGTTAAAGTTGAAAGATAAAATTCTAAATGGATATTTCATCCATTACCCACACCAAAATGGAAAAAGGGATAACATCACGATGGATTTTTCGTTGGAATTCCCAAATCCTATAAAGGGTTTAATTCTATATGGGTGGCAGTCAATCACCTTACTGTGTCAACACACTTCATCACTATCATAGAATACTTCTCTCTAGATAATTTTTCCCAGATATACATTAAGGAAGTGGTAAGGTTGTAAAGATTACCAAATTGTATGGTATCCGGTCGGTATATGAGGTTCACCTCAATGTTCTGGTGAAGTATTCAGAAACAACATGATATAGAATTGAGTTCCAACAATAATTATCATCCTCAGATATATGGTTAGTTTGAAAGAAAAAATCAAATCCTAGAGGATATGTTGATATATTTTTCTATGGATTTGAATGGTGGGTGGGATCAACAACTTCCCCTAGTTGAGTTTTCTTACAAAAATATATTTCACTCAAGATTCTAGATGGCATCGAATAAAGCCTTCTATGGGAAGAAATGTAGAGATGCAACATGTTGATATGAGTTTGGAGAAATAAATCTATTGGGACTTGGTATTACTAAATAAATGGTCGAGATGGTTAGAACCATTCAACAGCATATCAAGGCAGCTCAATGTCGGTAAAAAAGTTATGATGATGACTGCCGACATGACCAAGGATTTGAAGTTAGTGAAAAAGTGTTTCTAGGAATATCACCATGGAATAAAGTTATGAGATCTAGGAAGAAAGGAAAACTAATACCTAGGTATATCGATCCCTTTGAGATTCTTGATCGTATCGGGATGATATCCTATCACTTGTATCTTCCTCTAAATATATCTCAAGTCCATGATGTGTTATGTGTATTTCCCTAAAAGAAGTACATATATGACCCTTCACATGTACTGAACTCAGAGTTCATAATTCTAGAGTATGATATTTCTTACAAGGATCAACCTGTTGAAATTATGGATCATACATAGAATGTTCGACTAAACAAGACCACTCAGCTGGTCAAAGTTTTGTGGAGAAATCACCAGTTAGAGGAAGCTACGTGGGAACTTGAGAATATAATGAAGCAAAAGTATCCTCATTCTTTTTTACTTGAGTTATGAATTTTGAGGTATAAATTTATTTTAAGGGGGGTATAATGTAACACCTATATTTTTTATGGTCTTTTTTTAATAAAATAGTTTTTCATTTATGTATTGCAATGCATTATGTAAAACGTTCCTTTCACACAGCACTAACCAAGAGTAAATTACAAGGCACCAACTCAGTGTACGATACATGGAAGATCGATTCATAGTACATTACATGCAACACCGACTTGGCATATGTTACACACAACACCAACTTGGCATACATTACACGCAACACCAATGTTTCTATAAAACATCAATTTATTGTAATGATTATTTAAATGAGATAATTATAACCTAGACATTAAAGTTAGTTATATGAATAGTAATAACAAATTTTAAAATATTTTTTTATAATTTTCCTATATAAATAAAACATATTGTTAATGAAATATATGTTTTTTTTTGGAAAAGTCCTTGTATGCTTAAAAATACTGTTTTCTCGATTGATCTGCTATTAATGTCCTTCTAAAAAATAATAAAATTAATTTTAAACCCATTAAGAAATTTAATTGAATAAAATTAATTTCATTTTTGAATTTATAATATCTATATTATCTTATCGTAAATGTATGGTATTTTTTCTAAGAAACTACATCTTTGGATGAATAGTGGAAAATAACGGATTTTAATTCAAAATAGGTTTTTCATATAATTTATTTATAAGGATAAGTTATATTTCAATTTTTTTAAAAGCTTAATTAGATTATATTCTCATCAATAAATATAATTTAGGTAATTAGAAATAATTTCACATAGAAATTGGATATAAAAACATCGCGAACTTTTGATCATTTTTACTTTAAAAAAGTGTATTGCCAACCCGACTAAGGGATTAATTTTAAATTAATTTATGTCAATTATGTAATGGGAAATTGGAAAAAATGGATTCCATTTTTTTAATTGCAATAATTTATAATGTCTAATAATCTAAACATAGTTTTTTACCAACAATAATAGTGAAATTAATAAAAATTAATTAAATTGATTAAGGTAAAATGAAGCTTAACTAGAGACTAAATCTTAAATTTAAGACCCAAAAAGAATTAAAAAATTATCCAATACCCATTTTATAGATATATTTAAGCCATTAAAAATTCATTATTGTGTTTTATTTGTTTTTTTATGACTTTTTTTAGCCAAATATTTGGGTACACCTAACTTGTTTTTAAAAATACAAAGTGAGTCCTTTTTCTTTCCTATAAAAGCCTACCACCTATTTCTCTTCTTCAAACATCTCAAACCACTTATGTTAAGAAAATATCTACCTAATACACTTACAAATATCACCCCATTACTTCTTGAAGCCTCCCTTTAGGCAGAAAGTCTTCCAAGGAAGCCTTTTAGAACAAACTAGAAGGAGTTACCCGATTAAGAGGTAACACATTCTCTCAAACTCCTTTATTGTATTTTCCTTCTCCACCAATACACTATATTTATTAAATTTTTTATAAAGACCCAAGTATAATAAATATACTAGGATATTTTTTTGATAAGGTTTTATCCTATACTAACACACACCTTCATATAATAGGCAACGAATATTCTGTTTACACATATGGTGAACTATCACCTCACTAAACGATGATTGTTCATTTTTCCTTTACCGCCTATCATGGTTGAAATTATTTTGGAAACACTATTTATATATTTTATATATTATATTTATTATTTATTTAATATTTTATATTCCTTTTACAACAAATATCTTTTTTACTTTCTATTTGGTTTAAATATGATAATTGCGTTTGAGGAAGTGTGGACTACCGCCCCCTAAAAGAGATATGATTAGTTCACAAACAAAATAGAATATAATAAGGATGGGTTTCTTGAAATTGAATGATATATATATATATGTACATGTCATTTTATTTCTTTCTTTAAATGTGATAATAAAAATGGAAAAAAATTCATGTGTATGTACGGTTTACTATCTCCATGAACGATGTATTTCATTTCGCACTTCAAATTATATATATTATTATAATACACATATACTAGATATAAATAATATTTGTAACATTTTTTACATTTTGGAATCACGATATATATATATATAAGGACCAATGATATAAACAATTAAGACACATATAAAGAAAAAAGTGGATATTATCCAAAATGATACCTTAACGTAAGATGATTAACAAGCAGGTAATATAAGGTCATAATCAAACTATAAATGGAAATAGATATAAGAATATAATTATTTAAAAAATTTATAATAAATTTATATTTATTATAATATTTTCTTTAATGAGTACGATGAGACTCAAGACACAAGGTAAAGGGATTTAATCTCACTTTTTATTTCATTGAGATACATGCAGTATTCACCACCCATTCCTTTTATATGGTGTATGTACTACCAATGAATGTATTATATATCACTCATACATAAATTATTAATCATTCAAATATCCATTTTATGATATTTATTTCATGGGTTTTAAGTTTCAAAAGTTACCAAATCATTAAAATAGTTTCCTCTCAATTCTCCTTCTTTGAGACTCATGTTTTATTATTTAACTAAATTATTTTCGAAGTGTATATAATCTCATTTTACATGTTATAACATGAATCTCCTTATTTTAATAATATTTTAATATTAATTTAATTTACTTTTCTTACTTGGATAGTATTATCTCATGTAACCAAGTGGCAAGAGTTTATTGAAACAATCTCACCGCTTTTCGAGATTGTTAATGATTATGCTATTTTGATAAAAAGCTAAGATCCATCTCTTAAGAAAACTAAACAAGTTTCTTCTCCACTATTTATTCAAGATATCCTCATGTATTAGTAATATTTTTTCACACTTTGGTACTTAATAAAACGTTTTTAAGTAAAATATTATACTCTCTCTCTTCAGTCATAAATATTTTTTATTCAAAAACCATCTTTTAGAAAATGATTTAAAAAGATCTTTGAAGACCAGTTTCAAGGGAAAAGGATTTTAATAATGTTTAATGGTTTTGATTGATTCAATTATATGTTTTCAAATATATTTTCAAATAAAAATGTTTTATGTTTTAAAATGTATTTTTAATACATAATGGATATTTTCCCGAAGATTTTTTTTAAAATAAATTTAAAAATTATTTCCCATCTAATATAACATTAATTGGTGTTAATAATTCCTTTATGGAGGAATTATTCAATTTTTATGTTCATATTATTTAATTGAATGGATTATGTTTTGATGGCATGATGTTTATGAAACCAGTATCTCTTTCACGGGTTATATTCTTTTCAAAGCCTTCCACATTTCACGAGTTATGTTTATGATGAAATGATTATGAAACATGTCTCTTTACATAGGTTATGATATGATTACATGGTTATAATACCCATTTAATTTCATGGGTTATGATATTATTATTTATTATCCTGTGGACTATGTATGTATGATTTCATTTTGAGATGGGTGGGACCTATATCTCAATCCAATTCATTGGGTAAAGATTTATATATAATGAGATAGGATAATATGGTCTTGGTAATGAACCCTGACTACTAAGATGACCATGGAAGTGAACCATAACTACCAAGATCATATGAGGAGTGAACACATGCTACTAATATTGCTATGTGAGTGAACCATGACTACCATGATGATATGGGGAGCTAACCCATACTACCATGATGTTATTGGTAGTGTTGTCTTGGATGATATAGAAATCATATTATATATGCTTATGTGTCCACTACAATTAGATGTTTTATTACTATGTTATGATTTAATGGATTATGTTATTTATTTCTGTATAATTCTTGTCATATGAACTTCTAAGATTTATTCCATGATTCATGTATATGATCTTTGATATGTATGGTATGATATTATATTTTCATGATTGTGTTCTCATACCCTTATTCTTGTGATTATGTTTACATATCTCCCTTTTTTACCATTACTGATCTTTTGAGCTCACCCCTTTTTATGTTCCCTTCCCCAGGTTACGAAGATAATTATTTCGTTTTATGTGTCTAAGAAGGGTGATATTCAAGAAGAACCTAATGGGAGATAATTTAGCTCACTTATATATCTGTGTTTATGTTTCCATGTTTCCAAAGGCACTAGACTAGTACAGTCTTTGGGCATATATTTTTATAATGTTTTATGTATTCTAAAAATGTTAGTTAAGGTTAATGTATGAAAATCAAGGGTCTTTATATTATTGGTATTAATCATGGGTATTTTTTATCCTTTAATATGGTAAGTATACTTCAAATCCCATGGAAATAAATTTAACTCCATACCTAGAGGTTGTTGAAGGGGTGAAATTGAATTGATTTTTCCTACTTATAAGGATGGAATATCCGGTATCCTATTATCCTCCTATCATAAATCATTTAAAATTAATAATATACCTTTTCTTATAACATGAGATTAGGATTTTTGGGTCCATGGGAATTGGAATTTTCAAATGAAAAATGACATCCAAAATATAATAAGACAAGAAGTGTACATGATTCTTTAATTTGTTATGTATCTTCTTCATGAGAGATAACATAATGTGAGTGAATGATGGAAGTATATTTCATCACATCAATAATATTGAAGTGTGTTGTACTATCTCAAAGTTCCACTGGGAGTGTTCCTTCATAGAAATTTATTATGGTATTTTCTTTCTTTAATAAAGGTCTCCCCATAATGATTAGAGAGTGACCTGGTGCCCTATCTTCTTCCATGGTAAGGATATAAGAGTCTACTGGACAGATCATACCACTTACTCTAATGAGTACATATTTTACAAATCCATCCGGGAAAATAGTGGATGAATTCCCTAATTGTACCAACTATCGAGTAGGATTTATTTCCCTGATCTCCTATGATTAAAATACTGAGTGAGGAATAACATTTACTGAATCTCCCAAATCACATAATGCATCAGTAAAATTCAAAGATCCAATAGTGTATGGAAGTAAATATAACATGATTGAACTTAAAAAATTGATAAAGATGGTGATCAAAGCTGGTTTTTATAAACCTAGTGTTATGATATCATCATTTCCAGTTTTTTCTAATTCATCTTATGATGGATGATAAGATATAGGATCCTCTATTAATTTATCTCCACCATTTTTCAAATGGTGAATGTAATGGCATCCATAATCATGTTTTAATCTATCTAACATTTTTTACTATGTGTGTGGAATTATAACTGGTTCTTTTGATCAATTAATGAAATTACCTATTGGTAATTTTTATTCCCTATTTAACAATTTTCTTTGTCAGAATTCCTAAAATGTGATTTCAAACCCCAAAAACTCACCACCCAACCCTTCTCTATTATATATAAAATTGATAGAAATTGGGTGGAGTGAGATATGAATCATCAATTAATGAAATTGAAATAAAATGAATCTCACCCTAGTATATATGCATTCAAAATTAAAAAATGAATAAACAATTGAATCCAGTTGAATGAAGAAAGCGAAAAAGTTTTATTTCCATAAATTTATAAACTCAAAGATTACAGTTGGTATGACCTCCCCCTTTCCTGATCACTCACAGGAACTACCCCTCCATGTATTCAGAATTTTATTTGATTCAAGAGAGGGGATACATCATATAATGAAGAAAATAATAGAAAATAAATATTTAATATTTCATCTTCTATATATTATCCTCGCTGATTGGTCCTCAATAAAACCACCATGGAATTTAATTTATAGGAATTTAAGAGACTTATGGGTTTCATAAATAGATTATAATGGTCATACTAGGTGGTCCCAATTGATAAATGGGTGGAGACTATATTAAATTTTCATCGAAGCTGTCGTTTCTGAATCAGCACCATAGATTTCACATCAATTAAATGTTTGACGATGTGTAACATATGGGTTCATGAGTATTTTTCAGGCTGCATATTATTCAAGGTTCATGATGTGTACATGAAATACACAATGTATAAAGTGTGAGGTCGAGCTTCACATATCATGTTGTCACATCTTGTAACACCCCATGTCTCGTGTCGTGAATAATATTCAAGAGATTTAATTTTGTCTTCCATCATATTTTTCCTTGTTTCATCCTAATTATTCATTTAAAACCCATTTATTTATTCCATCACCATGTTGTAGGTTTAATTTGTCTTCAAAAATCTAATTTCACATTGTGATATGAACTATTCGCGGTTCACTATATTCATCTATTTTTTTCATTTTTTTTATCAAACTTCATATACTACCATGAGATATATAAAAATTAAATACCATCATGATTAATAAGTTAACATATATAAAAAAATTATATAAAAACAATCATGTAAAATATTTCTTTGTCAATTATTCAACACTTAAATAATGCATGTCCTCAAGCATGTAATCTCAATAGAAAAAAATAGGAAAACATGTTGCTAATAATAAAATTCAAAAGAAATTAAATCAAATGATTATCAGTGGGAGTAAATATTTCAAGATATACACAAAAAATCAACTCAACTTCACACTCTTCAAATAAACTAATCAACCCAAGTATTTTAATTTTTTCCATTTGATAATGGTTAGTATTCTCCTCTCATTCATTTATATATCACAATTCATTGTCATCACACATGAAAATTCATGATTTACATCACAATGTATTCTTTATTCCCATAAATCATGATATAAATTTATGTATATTTATGATCTTATCATGAGTACATTCTCATTATACATAGGATTTCAAAGAAATTACATTCTCTACCGCGTAAAGAAAGAACTCACATAAAATCATGAGGGCTTTAAAATAAAGGTTCTGATGAATATGTGACTTATAGTTGGTTGGATTTGATGTTAAAAATATTAATTCTCAATAAGAGGTTATCTTTAATGAATACTACATGATATCAAAAGTAAATTTCAATTAAAATCTCCTCAGTAAAATGAAAACTCCCTATCACAAAGACTCATAGTATGGTCATGATTAGTGTAAGTATAATGCAAGAGTTTGACCATATTTTTTTTATTTTTTTCTTGTTTTCCCAAAAGTTATACTTTAAAAAATGACATCAACCACCAAAACACATATAATTGATAGACTGTCAGTATGAAAATGGTGTTTTTTTTATTTTTTTCAAAACATCACCCATATTTTTTTCTTTATTTTTTTCATTGTTTGTAAGGGAAAAGAATAATTACAATTGATAAAATATAATACCTTCCCAATATAAAAAATAGAACCCCCAAATGTTTTCCATACAATGTAATACAACCCTTCTTCAAAGACATCCCACACCCCTACACATAAACATTAAAGTAACATGCAATATAAGTAGAGTAAGGTATGAATATATAAAAAAGGTTTGTAATGTGGATCCTTTCTATAAAGTTAATTCATGTCTTATATGGGATAAATAACGGTTAATTTCATGGTGGGTCCTAGGATGAGGTCTTATAAAAATATTTCCTCAATCATTTTAAATGTTGTTTTGGACAGTTATAGATTTGATAAGTTCCAATTTAAGTTCTAAAAGGTGGAATTCCACAAGATCTCTTAAGAAATATTTTCAAGATGAAATAGAAATTATTTGGTCTATAAGTAATACCAATAATGGAACATATAATTTGGTACAATCACTCATGTAATGAAATAATAGTAAATAATCAATCCAAATAAATTTTCAAAATTCAATGTGTAAAAATGGTAGGAAAATTTCATTTACCTGAATTAACTTATTCAAAAAATTCATTAGTAATTGATTCAATATTAATGATTCAATTTAATTAGTAAAATCCCTATTTTTCTCATTCTATATTATAAACATGATAATCTAAAACATTTTATCATTGAATTATTGGGAAATTCATGTATCCTTGACCAGTCAAGTAAAGAAAAAAAGCCAATTTTGGGAATAAAATATTATTTAAATGGTCAAGAACATATGTTCAAATAAAAATATAGGGAATTTAAAGGATATTGAATGTTAAAAAATTTCCTTTAGCAAATATGATTCAGTTGGTTTTCACAAGTCTTGTTCTTTTAGTTATATATCAATTTCACATGCATTATTTTGAGTTTCTCTATTTTATAACCTTGAATAATCATTATTAATGGTTCTAGAAAATTATAATAAAAACAAATCATAGTGAATTCCTGTTAAATTATTATAAAATAGGACTTAGGGTAAGAGTGTATTGTGGCCTAAAATGTGGGTTTCCTCCCAAAAGAACTTTTGTTTAACTTCATTGGATTGATTGAAAAAATAATAATTTTTTAAAAAAATCCTCAACCAAGATTTTATCCCCCACACTTAATCGATGCAGTGTCTTCAATTCATTCAAATTTATTTTTCATGTTATTAGATTTAATATGAGATTAATTTATTTAATAAAATGTAATGGGAAGGTACGACCTTGTTGGTGTTCATTGGTAATTAGGGTGAAGGAGTGTAATCTCCTCCATTAGTTCTGGAGATATGGTCCCATGGTATTTCTTCATCCTCTACCCATTTATAGTTAATAGGTTTCCTCCTTTTTCCTTTATAATATTTAAATCACTAAAATGGTTTACAAGAGTAATAATAAATGGTCCTACCCATCTAGAACAAAAATTTCATAGAATTTGTTTGAGTATAGAGTTCTATAACAACATTTGATATCCAGGGTTTAAGGTTCTTGGTTGAATTATCTTGTCATGGGCTATGCTTGTTCTCTCTTTATAATTTTTTGTATTTTCAAAGTATTCTCTCCTTTTTTCCCCTCTAACTCCTATAGCTATAATCTTTTTTCTTTCCCATATTTTTCAAGGTCCATATACATCTGTCTCATGGACCAGTTGTATTTGTGTTCCAATTACACCAAGAGGTGGAAGATCTTCCCTTAAATAAATCAGTATGGGATCATTATTATGGGAATATTATAGGAGTTCCTATATTCCCATAGAAAATCTTCCATATTTTGGATCCAATAATTATTGTTGGATTTTCCAGTCTTTTCGAGAATTCCCTTGATTTCCTAGTTGGAATATTATTCTTATCCATTTTTCTATGGATGATATGGGGTTGATTTTTTATGGTTAACCTTTTTCTATTTTAGTTCCTACTATTTAAGTGTTCCCCTTGGTCACTAATGATGGATTGTGGTACTCCAAACCTACAAAATATGTTAGTTAAAAAAAATCACATATGAATTTAGCATCTTCAGTCTTGGTGGATTTTTCTTACACCTATTTTGAAACATACTCCACAGCTAAGAGAATATGATAATATGAAAATGACACTAAGAATGATCCCATAAAGGCTATACCCCAAAATTCAAAAATTCTATATATGGTATTTTGTTTTTAGGGAATTTTTTTTGATATTTTTCTAGAAAACCATAATTTTTCACATTTTTTGAATAACTCATGTACATCAAAAAATAATATGGGATAAAAATTTTCAGATTCTAAGAATATCTTTGAGTTAATTTGGGAACTAAAATGGGAATTATAAGCTAAAGTATGACAAAATTTCAAAATGGATTCAATTTCATTTTTAGGTAAACATATTTTAATTACTTAATTGATGCATAATTTATGGAGGAATGTGTCATCCCAAATATAAAATAGAGTTAGATTTAAGTTTTTTGTTGCTGATGAATGTTTAGATGAAAGGGTACCTGATATGTGTCCAAATAGTTGACAACATTGGCATACCATTGTACTTTACTATCAATGATGCATATTTTTTCTCCAGGAAGATCATCATTGAGTGGGTTCTAGTTTGGAATATCTATGTCAGTGGTATTGGGTAGTGGACTCAGATGATTAGATACATTATATTCAGTTCCCTTTTTTCTTTAATCTCTTAGTGGACCTCCTATAAGAGAATCATCCATATTACCAGCCACATATTAGAATTATTCTTCATCATTAGATACATGATAGATTCAAGATCAGAGAAAAAAATGCTAGTTCCATGTAGATAAGATCTAACTTTATCTATAGAAAATATGACAACAAGGTTTTCCTATTATATAGTCCTGTAGTTGATCTGAGTGGAATCCAATAATCCTGATTCATAGGAAATGACTTGAGCCTTTCTGTCAATTCTTTGTTAGAGTTTGGCTCCAATAACCTGATTTGATGCATCATAGATAATCTCTAAAGGATGGTCTTACTATAGTGGATGCATTATTGGTGGTGTGATAAACCTTTTCTTTAATTCAACAATGCTTTACTGTAATCATTATCTACATTAATTTCATATTATTTTATCAATAATATTGACCAAGGTAGAGAGATATTACTAAAATATTTGATAAATCTTCAATAGAAACCTGAAGTGCATAAAAATGACTGAACATGTTTAAAACATGTTAGATATGTAAATGAGTTTATTACTTCAAAATTTGAATTATCTACCTGAATTCCTTTTTTACAAGATTAATTATCCTAACTCTATTCCCTTTTGGCCATGAAATAAAAAATTTCAAAGTTTAAAGCAATTTTTTTCTCAATGTTCATTATTAAATGCTTTTCTAAATTCCTTAAGTAATAAATGAAATAATTATCGAAAATAGTGAAATCATAAAAAAAATACCTTCAAACAGTCCTCAAATGATATGAGCAAATAATCACCACACACAATTTAAATGTACCTAGGGAATTTTATATCCCAAATGGTATCCTCTTATAGGATAAATTTCCAAACTGATAGGTAAAGGTCATATTCTCTTGGTTTTCCGATTCAATTGGTACATGAAAGTATCCTAAGAAACCCTAGAAAAATTAATAATGAGATTTTATATCGAATATTTATATCATTTGAACGATGAATGGTATATGGAATTTTCCATTCTGAGTAACTTTATACAACTTTCTATAATATATACACACTCTCTAGATACTTTTCACTCTCATGGGGATCAGTTCATTTTGTTCATTTTTAACAGTGGTCAAGATGATTTTTTTTGGGACCACGTGAATGTG
Source organism: Viscum album (assembly GCA_963277665.1). Taxonomy (NCBI): domain Eukaryota; kingdom Viridiplantae; phylum Streptophyta; class Magnoliopsida; order Santalales; family Viscaceae; genus Viscum; species Viscum album. The sequence goes on along the minus strand of OY728135.1, from coordinate 1,661,583,896 downwards.
GATGACCCACTGGGAATATGAGATTGGGTAAATTATTTCAGACACTAATAATTTATCTATCCATTTCATAAAAATATCTATAATTATGGTATTAACTATAACACCCTGATATTTGAAAGTAATAACCTTATATCTGATAGCGTGCATGACATGGGACACCAAGAATGTTAAAGGATATAATTCCCTAATACATTAAAATATATATATTTATTATTTTAAATATATTTGATATATTATATATTTTTTAATGCACTCGGCACTGAGTTACCTTGCATTACACACAAGAGAAACTTTCTTCGAAATCTTACATTACACGCAAGACCAACTTTTAATCGAATAATAATATAATATTAAAATATTATTATTTAATATAATAAGACTTAACCTAGCCCTTAAATTAGTGGTTATGAATATAATTAACTATCTTATAAAAATATATGGTTCACAGAAATATAAAATGAATTAATAGGTTACCAATTAATTATAAAAGAAAATATAAAACAATTGAATATAAAGGAAATATCATTATTTTTATACTCACAATGGAGTTTTTTAGTAATAAATTAAAATAATTATAATTAGTAAATAATATTAATGAAATATATATGTTATATATTCAATAAAATATTTTTTATAACCATCCAATAGATTCAATAGACATAACATAAGAATAAACTCAATATTACACCTAAAAATATATTTATTTATTAAGGCATTTTTACCACCTTTTAATAGATAACCCATTTTAAATCTAATTTTTGACACATTTATAAATTTAATATGTCAAAAATAAATTTTTATTTGGAATAGAAGATAAAAATTATCTTAGGGTGATGTTTTGGTTTTTTTGTAATATTTTATTTTTTATGAATAATGAAAAGACTGAAATTTTATCAAAAAAATAATCTAATTTATTTATAAATTAAAATAATTATTTTAATTGGTTTTAAAGTTTAATTATATTATATTTTTTTCAATTAATCTCTTTTTGGTCATTGGAATCAATTTCACATTGAAATTTACTATAAAAACATAGAATACTTTAGTATGTTTTTATTCTAAAAACCTGCATTGTTATCCCGTATGCAAGATTGATTTTAATTTAATTTTTTCACTTTTGTGACTAAAATTTGGAAAAAATGATTCCATATTTAGAATCAGAATAATTTCTAATTTATATTAAGGAAAACATAGTTTTTTTTCAAAAATATTGGTGAAGGTAATTAAAATTAATTACAACGATTAGAGTTAAATTAAGTTTAATAAGAGACTAAACCATAACCATAAGGCCCAAATAAACCTATAAACTTGTCCAAAGTACATTGGAGGGACATATTTCAACTCTATACTATCTTTTATCAACTTTTTCAATTATTTATCCTACATAAATAAAAAAACATGGGTGGGGTTCCTTTTTTTAAAATATTACGAGTGTGCCACCTCTCCTCTATTATAAAGTACTCATTTCCTCCAACTTCATCACACCTCTAAAGTCACTTAAGTTCAGAATAACTTTTCCCAAATAGCTCCCAAACATCCCTACCTTCATACTTGAACCATCCATTTGTTCAAAAACCCTTCCAAGGTATCTTTTTGGTATAAACAAAAAGGAGTTACCTGATTAAGAGGTATCACGCTTCTTCAAACACCTCTCTTTTATTTTCTTTTACACTCCCCAAAATACTCTTATTCCATTATTTTATAACAAAATAAATTATCCTAAATATACTAGAACGTTTTTATTATAATTATTTTACCTAAACTTACACACAATTCCATCTAATGTGTAACAAACATATTGATTACATGTATGGAGGACTTTCGCCCCACTAGACGATGATTGTTGAATTTTCTTTTACTGCCTCTCATGGAGGCTATTATGATGGAAAATCTATTTATATATGTAATAAATGATATTTATAATTTTTTAATCTTTTTTAATTTTAATTTATATCATACCTTTATGTTTTACATCTTGTGTAAATACCATAATTTCATTCGAGGAAGTGTGGACTATTGCCCCCTCAAAGAAATATAACTCATTCATTCCGTACATGAAATGTATAAAGGATATAATTAATAAAAATATGTAACATATATAAAATAAATATGGTTCTGAAATTATAATATACATATGTATCATTTATGTTTCATTCTTTTAATATGACAAAAAATGAAAGTATCGTTCATGCGTACATACAACCTACCCTCTCCATGAACAGTGCATTTCATTTATTATCTCCAAATAGTATAGATTATTATAAATACATATGTACTGAATATATATATGATAATTAAATAATGGTATATAATCATTATATGTTTAAACATTGATACAAAAAATAAGAACAACAAATCACAATCCAAAAACCTAGTCGAGAAAACTAGATAATTAACTCCCGAAAGAGTGAAATTAATAAAATTTTGTTAATAAACGGGTAATGAAATATTATATGGAATTAATAAACGATATTATAAACATGATTATAATTCTAGTATAATGTAATAACATATTTTCAACCACTATACAATAGGATAAATACCACACAACAAAAGAAAGGTTGAGGTAAGGGATTCTTGTCTCATTTTCATTCTATGAGGCATATATAATTGTTTTGAACCTAATTTATTATATATGATGTATGTAATGACACATTTACATGAAATATAATGAATAAATATTTCTTAATGTTATTTTTGGTATCAATTTGAAGTATTTATTTTAAGGGGATTTGAGATAAATGTTACCAAGTTGAATAGAATTTCATAACTCAATTTCTTTTCATTGAGTTATATTACTTCCTTGTTGTAGTTAATATTCTAAGATTATGTGTGTAATCACTTATTAACATATATTTTTTTATTTTTTTCTTCCCATACACGGATTTACATTTGATACACACAATCTATCAATTTATTTATTTTTTACTTTGACATTATATCATTTTCAAGGCTTTATTTCATAATCTCATTTTATTCAAGATTGTTAGTACATGAATTTTCATTTGAGGAAATTATTGTATAATTGTTAAATAAAACATTTCATTTTGATCTACTCTTGTTATTAATGACCATTATCAAGTATTATTATTTTGTGGTACTTTTGATTCATATTTAATGGAATTTCATATCAATTTACTTTCCATTGAGACTTATTTGTTATTATACACCATTTCACTTATATTTGGTGTATATACTGCCTTTTCTATATTATATAATGAATAAAATTATTATCATGATATTTTATGTTCAATTTAATTTTATACCTTCATATAGATTATGATTTAAATGTTTCAAAGTGGTATCAGACACTTTGTAATGTTTAAAGATTATTCTCCTTGAGAATATTCATAATGATTACCTTTGAAATCTCACATTATTGTGTGATTGTAAACTTTATTTTAATCATTATTAATTGGATATTTACTTTAATATCCATATTCTCATAAAATTAATGTCAATATTTCATAAAATGTATACCTTTTTCATACGGTGTTTACTTTGATAGTTATTTGATTAATTAAAGAAATATTGATAAATTTGTATTTCTCATTAAATATGGTTATTTGAAAAGGAATATTAGTTATTTTTATTACTAAATATGTGGAATTATTTAGACTTTAAATTAAGTTAGGAGCCCAGAATTTATATATCTCCTCGATGCATCGGCAGATTCTCATGACACAATTAGTTGGCTAAATTAAACGGGTTTCTATCCATAATTTTAAACCATCTTGTGAATGGTCCTCATGGTAATAGGTTTTCATGTGACTTTTATAGAACATAAATTAAGAAATAAATTCCCTCATTTAGTTTAAGTTATTATTTATCCATGATATTTTGTGTCAACATATCTATGGATGTAATTTATTCCCAGTTTATTGATTTATTGCATGTGTTTTAGTTTCTTACTTCCATATTATTTATAACTTATCTAGTTATGCAAATGGAAAGTGTGCTTAGTTATTTACCATTTTATATATATTTATTCATTATTCCTTTATTTGTTTTACCCTTACTAAGCATTTGAGCTCACCCTTATTATGTTTCCTTCCATAGGTAATGATGAAGAGAACTTTGAATAAGCTTTCATGGATGTAGCTTATTTTAGTTTATTATGTAGCATGTTTTAATTTTTTTCCAATGTATTTTGGGAATGATGGATATAATCTGGATTTCCAAGAATGCTAAACTAAATTTTCCTTTGGGATTTTTGTCTTGTAATAATTCCAATGTAATAAAATAATGCACTGGCTCCAGACTTCTGGGATCTGGGTGTATCATTTGGTATCAAAGGAAGTTTAGAAACATCCTTAGAAACAATATTTAGAAAAAATAGCCTAGGGAGCACAAACCTAATATATAAATTATGGAAAGTTATACAAGAACATCCTAGAATTTTGGAAAGGTAGAGATTATGTTGTTATTCCTAGCAATACATCCCTATCTGGATACTATAAGTGGATGTGGTTCTGGCACAGATATACCTATGAGTAATAACTCCAACAAGGTGTTATGGCCTTGACTCAGGGTGACCTGTTACATGAATATTGGCCTTACTATGCACCTTTTTTGACACTCATGGGGGGATATGCCTAAGATAATTTACATTTTATTTACCTACCATTATAAAGGATTTAAAAGTAAATATGACCCCAAATTTACCAAAGTTTATGATTCTATGATATACAATGCATAAATTTATGTTATGTGTTATACCATATTTATAGTTATATAGATTTCATGACCTTTTAAGATAATATATTATATTAAATCATATATAAATGTTTCCTAGAAGAAGGAATGATAACTCCACCATTACCCATGATCCAAATAGTAAGAAGGATCATATATTTCAGGGTCTTAATCCATTATTTCTAAGGGAAATAGTCTCCCATGTATTCTCATCATATGATGAAATAATATGAAGTGAGAAAAATATATGTATTGAATTATCTAAGTCCAATGTATTTAAAGATAAGTAAGAAAAGAAGAGGATGACATAGAAAAAATGGATAAAGGGAAAAAGGGAAAGAAGTATTTTCCCACATGTGACAACTGTGGAAATAATCACCCTAGGAAAAGCATGAAGGTAATTTGAGTTTGTTATATGTGTGAAGAAAAAATACACCATGTTCATTATTTTAAGGGTAAGAAAAAGTTTTCCAATGTACAATACTTCAACTACAAGGAGATGGACCACTATGTGAATCAAAGTCCCAAGAGTCAAATGAATATACCCCATATGATGCTATTGGATAATGATCATGTTATGATACTACCTTAGATGAAGAGGAATGATTAGTATTTCCATTTAATAATTATATCATTTGAATATTTTATCATCAATGTATTGGTTATAATAATTTTAGAATATATGAGGATTATACTACAATACTTTTTCTTTAAGTATTTGAGACATATGTTAAATGCTAACAAGAAAAGATATTCAGTAGAAAGTTATTTTTTTAGAAAACACATGATTGAGGTAAAAATCCCTTAATATATCCCCAATGTTGAGATAATGATAAAGAGATGGTTGATTGGGATAAGTAATGACTACTTTGGAACTGATTAATGACTTTTTGAAAAGTATTCTATGATATCATTGATAGAGTTTACAACACTTTTGAATATAAGAAATATAGCCAATAACATGTATCTTACTTAATAAATAAGTAAGAATGCATGTAATGCCCCGACCCCAATTACCCAGAGTCGGTGCATCACTTCGTAACATTGGCATGATCACAAAAGATCAAGTCTCGAAAGACCGATTAGTTTAGTAGCCTTGGAAACACTAGATACATTCATAAACATTACATTACATCATAAAAATGAAAACTACGATAACATGGTCTCCCTATTCCACACTCATATCCTCACTGACTATTCTTGAAAGACAGTAATAATACACCTCTTCACATCATGGGAAAAATAAAACATTGAAAGGGGTGAGCTCAAATGCTCCGTAAGGATAACAATATAACGGAAACTTTCATAAGAAAACATAAGCATTTAAGGCAATATATAACTAAAACAAAAGCCTTATTGAACTTGAAATTTAGCATAATATGGAAAAATTAAAATAAAATAATGCCATTACTTACTCACATGGATATTCTACTAGACGAATAATCACATGAAATATCAATAACCACTTTCATAATGAGAGAATGTATAATGCCAGACATTCTGAAACATTTTTTCAAGGCCTCGGCCAAGACGTCTAAAATGATTAAGGCCTCGGACAAAACCATAAATCAAATTGGGAAAGGGCCTCGGCCAATTCCACGTCTAGTTGTCTCATGAGACCTACCGATTCATTGAGGAGCTATAGCGGGCTCCACCCGTCACATATTAAGTCCAATACATTCCTCATATGAATAGGTTTAAACATAACATAGATATTTGTATTAAAACTAGCATACGAAATGTCAACAATTTCTCCATAAACTATGAATGGTATAAAAATAACACATCCACAGTCAAATATTTCACAAAATGTTTAATGGAAGTTTTGTATCATAAATCAATTTCAATTAAACTTAAAACCCATCAAAGGATGTTGACATGGATGAAATCAAAGCTATTTGAGAGAAATATCTCTCCTTTTTGAAATCATTTAAAAGTACCATGATTATAAAATAATACATTTACTTTGAAAATATTCTTATAAGCTTGTTAGGGAAGCTTCGACGAAGTTATAATGGCGGAAAATAGCCGCACCCACCGTATAAGTAAAAAAAACATTCTTACCTTAAATTTGTCAAAAAGGTCAAAAAGTACATTGTTTGGAAAACGACGGTAAGATTCCTTTCAAAAACGTCTAAGGGTATAAATGACTTTAACCCATTTTCCATTTAATAGTAAAAAGGTTTTGAAAGACATTTTTAAGAAACATGGATGTGGATGATAACGAGGTCCCAGTAGATAATTATGTATAAACAACCTTGGATAATGAAGAGGTTGTGAAGTAAACCCTTACCTTGTACTTTTCCTTGGTTGGGGTAGGTTAACCTCCTGTATAATGGTGAAATAATTGTTATTAAATTATACAAGAATCATATACTTTCATATGATATCATATATGATCTTTTAACATTGCTTTGTTAACAATATCTTAGATTTATCGTTGTTTCGGGTGTTAACATAATCGTTTTCTTTTATATGTTTTGTTACGTAAGTCGTGTTTTTCATGGATAGGTTGTATCTTATTCATATCCAGAATGAAATCATGTCCTTAGACATTATTTTTAAATCATCAAATGATAATTATACTTGAATGGATACGACGGAGAATGAATCTCATCGCGTTCGTGGAGACGGTAGTCCGTACGTACGCACGAGCGACAATATCATTATTTTGATATTAAAATAATATATAATTGGATAGTATATCATATATACAGAATCATTATCATGTTATATTTATTATTTACATGAATTACATATCATTTTTATACCCATCTAAATAATAATAAATTGAATAACAATTACACCACGACGTGGAGACGGTAAGCCGTACGTATGCACGTATGGTGACATGTCATTCAAATGATGGGTAGAATACAGAATATGGTTGTTCCATATTTATAATAACATCACAGTATATAGAAGATACTGGATTTATAATTTTAGAATTGAAATAATAAACAAAGAGGGAGTGGAAGAAGAAAGAAACTTGAAAGAGGGTGATGAAAACGTTACCTCTTCTTCGGGTTATTCGTTTTGATTTGATCAAAAGGACTCCTTAGGATGACTTTCTGACTAAAGTAAAGCTTCTAGGATGAAGGGAGAGAAGTTGGGAGAGTATTTGGGCAGAGGTTGGCCGAACCAAAAGGCTTGAAAGTGTGAATAAGGTGGTAGAGGTGGGGGCCTTTTATAAGAGGAGAGGAGGGGCTCTTTTAGAAATATTGAAATGTTACATTATTATACAATGCTTTTAGGATTCTAAAGGTCCCACGCTTATATAATTCGTGGATAAGGTGATAAGGGTTCGAAATCTACCTATCCAATAGTCTTTGGAAAAGTGTAAGCCTTGGATTTTACATTATCTTTTCATTTTATTAAAATCGTTAAATAATGAGGTCATCGCTGCATCAAAATGATGTCATAAATAATTTAATTTATTTAATGTCTAAAAATTATAAAAAAAAATACTATGATGTAGGAAATATTTTTTTATTTCTAATGAATATTTATAGTCAAAATTTGGACTTGTGTAACCCCACTTAAAAACTTTTTTAGTAAAACAACTCATGTTTGTGTCAATTTAATTTTAACATTAAATAAATATATATTAATGTCATTTTCCAACCAAAGTGTCTCCATGGGGTCCCCAAGTTGACCCATGGGTTGTCTTGGTCGTCCATGACTCATCCAATAGGAGTAGAACAAGTGTCAAGCTCATCTCATATTATTAACACATTATTTTTACCTTAAACTACACTAATTACCTCTAATCGCGATTAAGAACTTAAAAGTTACTATTCACCAAAAAAATTATTTTAATCTCATTGAACCACATTTTACTTCTTAATGACAACCATGTATGTCGGATTTTTGAAAATCAAATCACAGAAGTGGTAATATTTCATTTTAACGAAAAATCAGTTTTTAACAACCACTTAGTGGTTTCACTATTCATCAAAAATTGAAGTTTTTTAGAATAAGGCCAAAATTTCACCCTAAGATATAATTGATATTCTGAATTCAAAAATTATGTCTATTTTACAAAATTCAAAACATATAATTTTAATTAATTAATTTTATAATTAATTCCCGATGTTACAACAAATAGCGTGTTTTTAAGAAACAATTTATATCAAAAGATTGGCAATTGTTTATGTCCAATTTCAATATTAAATTAATTCTAATGACCACCATTGGATAAAATGGTAAAAATATATTCTAATTATACTTTAAAACCACTAAATAGTATAATTTATCACTATAAATTATTTTTATTAAAAAAGTTGTTTTTAAGTATTTTTCACTATTCATAAAAATTTAGAAGTTCTCAGAAAAATACCAAAAATTCAACATAGGCTAATTTCAATATTCTGAATCCAAAAATGAAGTCCATTTTGATAAATAAAATTTATAAAATTTCAAAAAGTAGGTATTACTATTCAAAACGGCTAGTTTAATTAGTTGTGGTGTGTGTTAGAGCTCGAGGTTGCGTACAACACACGCTATTGCATTATTCGAAGGGAAACGTACCGTGGAAGCTTGGGGTGTTACATTCTCCCCTCCTTCAAATAATTGCATCCTCGCAATTTCTAGGGTATTACTGCATAAAAAGACTCGGGTGGTTCTTCATCATAAGTTCCTCAGGTTCCCACATTGCCTCTTCCATTTTATGATTTCTCCACAAAACCTTTACCAGACGAGTCGTCCGGTTTCTCAGCACCTGCTCCCTCACATCAAGAATTCTGATGGGCTCTTCTCAATAAGATAGATCGGGTTCCAGTTCTAATTCCTCATAGGTAAGTACATGTGTTGGTTCGGGCATGTATTTTCTCAATAGCGATATGTGGAAAACATCGTGAACTTTGGAGAGATTTGGCGGCATCGCCAAACGATAAGCTACAGCCCCAATACGATCTAGAATTTCGAAAGGTCCGATGTACCTAGGACTCAACTTACCCTTCTTACCAAAACGTATAACTCCCTTCCATGGAGATACCTTTAGGAAAACATGATCTCCCACCTGAAATTCCAAAACCTTTCTTCTGTTATGGGCATAGCTCTTCTACCTACTTTGAGCTGTTTTGATGTGGTTTTGGATTACCTTCACCTTTTCCATTGTTTCTTCCACCAGTTCTGGTCCCAGAAGTTTTCTTTCACCAACGTCATCCCAACAGGTTGGTGTACGACATCTCTTTCCGTATAACGCTTCATAAGGTGCCATCTGAATGCTTGAATGGAAGCTATTGTTATAGGAAAATTCTACCAGTGGTAAATATTGATCCCACATACCCTGAAAGTCAAGAGAGCAAGATCTCAACATGTCTTCTAAGATTTGAATAGTCCGTTCTGATTCTCCATCTGTTTGAGGGTGATAGGCAGTGCTCAAATGAAGTTCAGTATCCAAGGCCTTTTGAAGACTTTTCCAGAATCTTGAAGTAAAATGAGGATCACGATCAGAAATAATCAATAGGGGTACTCCATGAAGTCTTACAACTTCATTAATATATAGTCTTGCTAGACGTTCATGTGGTAGATCCTCCCGTATAGACAGAAAATGTGCTGACTTAGTACGTCGATCAACAATGACCCATATTGCATCATTCCTTCTAGGAGTCTTTGGTAGTCCCATGACAAAGTCCATCGTAATATTATCCCATTTCCACTCAGGTATGGGAAGAGGTTGCAATACTCCACCAGGATGTTGCCTTCCAGCTTTCACTTGTTGACAAACCATACACCTTGACACAAAATCAGCAATCTCCCTCTTCATATTGTCCCACCAAAAATGTTCCTTCAAATCACTATACATTTTGGTGCTCCCAGGGTGTATAGAGAAGTTGGAACTATGAGCATCATCCAGAAATTCCCTTTTTAGATCAGGTATATCGGGAACACAAAGTCTCTTCCCGAATTTAAAAATTCCATCCTTATACACAAAGTCCCTCAATCTTCCATCATTCACATCTTTAATCTTCTTCTAAAATTCTTCATCATTGGTCTGAGAACTCTTAATCCTTTCTAGTAATGATGGTTTGGCAACCATTTGAAAAAGCATTGATGTTTCACATTCCCTAGTTATTCCCATGTCCATCTTCACTAGATCCAAGAAAATTGGATCCCTTTCAATTCTCATCACATTCAAAACTCCATGGTCTTTTCTACTCAAAGCATCTGCCACCTTGTTTTCCTTCCCCGGGTGGTAATGTATCGTGCAATCATAATCCTTGAGTAGTTCAAGCCATCGCCTTTGCCTCATGTTGAGTTCTTTTTGTGTGAAAATATACTTCAAACTCTTGTGATCAGTATAAATCTCACATTTTTCACCATAGAGGTAATGTCTCCATATCTTTAAAGCAAAGATCACAGTTACTAACTCAAGATCATGAGTAGGATAGTTTTGCTCATTAATTTTTAGCTGTCGTGATGCATAGGCAATGACCTTATCATTCTGCATAAGGACACAACCAAGTTCTTTTTTCGATGCATCACTATAAATAACAAACCCATCATTCCCCGATGGTAGAGTCAATACAGGGGCATTGACTAATCTTCTCTTTAGTTCTTCAAAACATTCTTCACACTCTTTTGTCCAGACAAATTTAATCCTTTTACGTGTGAGCTTTGTCAATGGGTTAGCCAATCTGGCAAAATTCTGGACGAAACGTCGATAATAACCTGCTAAACCAATAAAACTGTGTACCTCAGTTATACTTGTCGGTGCTGGCCATTCTTGGATTGCCTTGGTTTTAGAAGGATCAACGGAAATTCCATCCTTAGAGACAATATGGCCAAGAAAAGAAATCTCATGAAGCTAGAATTCACACTTGCTAAATTTCCCATATAATTCATGTCTTCTAAGAGTCTTCAGGATAATGCGTAAGTGATTTTCATGATCTTCGTGGCTTTTGGAGTATACCAAGATATCATCAATAATTACCACTACAAAGTCATCAAGATATTCCTTGAAAACTCTATTCATTAGATCCATGAAAACAGAGGGTGCATTAGTCAATCCAAAAGGCATTACTGTAAACTCGTAATGCCCGTACCTTGTTCGAAATGCTGTCTTTGGAACGTATTCCTTCTTCACACACAACTGATGGTATCCAGACCGAAGGTTAATATTTGAAAAGTATTGAGCTCCATGCAGTTGGTCAAACAAATCATCAATGCGAGGTAGAGGATACTTATTCTTTATTGTTATAGCATTGATCTCTCTATAGTCAATGCACAACCTCATAGATCAATCTTTCTTCTTAACAAAAAGAACAGGGGCTCCCCAAGGAGAAACACTAGGGTGAATAAATACCTTATTACTCAATTCCTCTAGTTGTTTCTTTAGTTCAACTAATTCCACAGTGGCCATTCTATAAGGGGTCTTTGATATGGGCCTTGATCCAAGAATTAAATCAATGGAAAACTCAACTTCTCGTTCTGGAGGATGTCCAGGTAAATCTTCCGGAAACACATCAACATATTCTCTCACAATAGGTACATCCTCTATTTGAATATTCCTTTCCTCATCCTCAGTAATTTCCTTCTCTTCCTCCCCAATAATTGAATTTATTTGAGCTACTGGGGGTGGATCTAGATAAGAATTATGTGGTGACGATTCTTCTCTAAAGATAAGGTGTTCCTTATCATCATCATCAAGAATCGTAACCTCTTTCCTCTTATAATAAATTTTTTCATCATGGTCCGAAAGCCAATCCATACCGAGGATTATATCAAATTCAATCATGGGTATGACGATGAGATCAGCAGGTAAAGAACATTTAGGTGCTCTAATGGGAACTAATCGACAAAACTTTGTTGCAACAATACTTCCCTTAGGGGTTTTGACCGACAACTCCCTTGTTAAATCAAATTGGAAATATCTAATTTTCTTAGAAAACTGGGAAGATATGAAATAATGTGATGATCCAGAATCAAATAATGCATTTTCTAAACTTGAGGAAACCATTAAATTACCTGCCACCACGTCTTTCGGAGCTTCCACCTCAGCAGTAGTGATAGCATAAGCCTGGCCTTGATCCCTTGGTCTCTTCTGAGGTAAGTTCCCCTGAAGCTTAGGACATTCATTTGCATAATGTCCCTTCTCTCTACAATTATAACATTCCACGTTGACGGCCGCTTTCTTTCCCTTGCATTCATGAGATTGGTGGCCTTTTTCACCACACTTGTAACATACTCCTTTTCCTTTTAGACAGGCACCAGGGTGCTTCCTACCACAATTATCATAGGGTGGAAATTCATTTCTACCCTTCTTCCCTGTTTCCTTATTTCCTTTCCCAGAGTTTTCGGCGGATATCTTCTTATCTTGATTTGATTTAAAGTCATAAGACTTAGAGAATTCATTTTCCGTCTTGATAGAGCACGAGACAATACCTTCATATGAAGAGAAGGTTTGTGATACTAAAGCTCGACGGAGAAATGATTTTAACCCATCAAAGAAACAATCAGTCTTACTCCTTGGGTTACGTATGTAATCTGCAGCATACCTCGCTAACCTTGTAAAGTTAGCCTCATACTTTGCGACATTATCATCCTCCTTCTGCCTCAGACTCAGAAATTGCCTTTCCATATCTGCTTGATGGTCTCGAGGAAAGTATTTTTCTAAGAACAGCTCTTTGAACTCCTGCCATTCCATGTTTTTTAATTCATCATCTTCCTTTGTGTTTTGAATTAGTGACCACCATTGATCGGCATCTCCAGTGAGGCGGTAAACTGCCATGACAACTTTCTCCCTTTCACTACTCCCCAAGGCATGGAATATTTTCTCTAAGGAATTTATCCATTTCTCAGCTACTATAGGATTTGTACTCCCATTGAAGGTTGGTGGTTGTTGCCTCATGAAACGGTCTAGCATTGATCCTCCACGTTGCGGATCAGGGTGCTCCATACGAGTAAGGTTATTATTCATAACCTACGTGAGTTGTCCCAGTACGGTGAGAAGTTGATCAGCACCAGTTGTATCACTAGATCCACCATAATTATCTTGAGCAGGAGGGAAATCCCTACACGGAGTGCGTTCATTGATATGGTTTCCATTCCTTCCACTAGGCGCCATTTCTAAATAATGGCATAAACTGGATTAGTTTATGAATCAAAATACACAATTCCATACTTGTAAAACACTTAACATAAATTGAACTAATTATGGATATAATCCATAATTATAAAAATGTTTTCTTTGAGGAAGTATATAATCGTAACCCTTCATAGTGGTTTGTAAAGAAAATGGGAATTATCCTAAGCATATCCCCCCGGGAGTGTCGTAACCAAGAGTGCAGCAAGGCCCGTTGTCGTGCACCAATTCCCGTTCGAGTCTAGCTCAAAGCGGTGTTTTTGGGTTTTACCCCTAGGTACATCTGTACTAGAGCCGCCTCTACCTGCTCGTATCTAGACAGGGATGTATTGCTCGGAAAACTCACAAAATCTCTACAATACCAAAATTTTTAGGAAGTTCTTCTATACTAATCCTCAAAGTTCATCTTAGGTCTACGTGCTCTAATCAGAGTTTGTCTAAATCTATCTTCCAAGGTTTGTACTAAAATTCCTCTGATACCAACTGTAACGCCCTGACCCCAGCTACCCAGAGTCGGTGCATCACTTCGTAACATTGGCATGATCACAAAAGATCAAGTCTCGAAAGACCGATTAGTTTAGTAGCCTTGGAAACACTAGATACATTCATAAACATTACATTACATCATAAAAATGAAAACTAAAATAACATGGTCTCCCCAGTCCACACTCATATCCTCACTGACTATTCTTGCAAGTCAGTCATAATACACCTCTTCACATCCTGGTAAAAATAAAACATTGAAAGGGGTGAGCTCAAATGCTCCGTAAGGATAACAATATAGCGGAAACTTTCATAAGAAAACATAAGCATTTAAGGCAATGTATAACTAAAACAAAAGCCTTATTGAACTTGAACTTCAGCATAATATGGAAAAAGTAAAATAAAATAATGCCATTACTTACTCACATGGATATTCTACTAGACGAATAATCACATGAAATATCAATAACCACTTTCATAATGAGGGAATGTATAATGCCAGACATTCTGAAACATTTTGTCAAGGCCTCGGCCAAGACGTCTAAAATGATTAAGGCCTCGGCCAAAACCATAAATAAAATTGGGAAAGGGCCTCGGCCAATTCCACGTCTAGTTGTCTCATGAGACCTACCGATGCATCGAGGAGCTATAGCGGGCTCCACCTGTCACATATTAAGTCCAATACATTCCTCATATGAATAGGTTTAAACATAACATAAATATTCGTATTAAAACTAGCATACAAAATGTCAACAATTTCTCCATAAACTATGGATGGTATAAAAATAACACATCCACAGTCAAATATTTCACAAAATGTTCAATGGAAGTTTTGTATCATAAATCAATTTCAATTAAACTTAAAACCCATCAAAGGATGTTGACATGGATGAAATCAAAGCTATTTGAGAGAAATATCTCTCCTTTTTGAAATCATTTAAAAGTACCATGATTATAAAATAATACATTTACTTTGAAAATATTCTTATAAGCTTTTTAGGGAAGCTTCGACGAAGTTATAATGGCGGAAAATAGCTGCACCCGCCGTATAAGTAAAAAAACATTCTTACCTTAAATTTGTCAAAAAGGTCAAAAAGTACATTGTTTGGAAAACGATGGTAAGATTCCTTTAAAAAACGTATAAGGGTATAAATGAATTTAACCCATTTTCCATTTAATAGTAAAAATGTTTTGAAAGATATTTTTAAGAAACATGGATGTGGATGATAACGAGGTCCCAGTAGATAATTATGTATAAACAACCTTGGATAATGAAGAGGTTGTGAAGTAAACCCTTACCTTGTACTTTTACTTGGTTGGGGTAGGTTAACCTCCTGTATAATGGTGAAATAATTGTTATTAAATTATACAAGAATCATATACATTCATATGATATCATATATGATCTTTTAACATTGCTTTGCTAACAATATCTTAGATTTATCGTTGTTTCGGTTGTTAACTTACTCGTTTTCTTTTATATGTTTTGTTACGTAAGTCGTGTTTTTCATGGATAGGTTGTATCTTATTCATATCCAGAATGATATCATGTCCTTAAAAATTATTTTTAAATCATCAAATGATAATTATACTTGAATGGATACGACAGAGAATTAATCTCATCGCGTTCGTGGAGACGGTTGTCCGTACGTACGCACGAGTGAAAATATCATTATTTTGATATTAAAATAATATATAATTGGATATTATATCATATATACAGAATCATTATCATGTTATATTTATTATTTACATGAATTACATATCATTTTTATACCCATCTAAATAATAATAAATTGAATAACAGTTACACCACGACGTGGAGACGGTAAGCCGTACGTACGCACATATGGTGACATGTCATTCAAATGATGGGTAGAATACTGAATATGGTTGTTCCATATTTATAATAACATCACAGTATATAGAAGATACTGGAGTTATAATTTTATAATTGAAATAATAAACAAAGAGGGAGTGGAAGAAGAAAGAAACTTGAAAGAGGGTGATGAAAACGTTACCTCTTCTTCGGGTTATTCCTTTTGATTTGATCAAAAGGACTCCTTAGGATGGATTTCTGACTAAAGTAAAGCTTCTAGGATAAAGGGAGAGAAGTTGGGAGAGTATTTTTTCAGAGGTTGGCCGAACCAAAAGGCTTGAAAGTGTGAATAAGGTGGTAGAGGTGGGGGCCTTTTATAAGAGGAGAGGAGGGGCTCTTTTGGAAAGATTGAAATGTTACATTATTATACAATGATTTTCGGATTCTAAAGGTCCCACACTTATATAATTCGTGGATAAGTTGATAAGGGTTCTAAATCTACCCATCCAATAGTCTTTGGACAAGTTTAAGCCTTGGATTTTACATTATCTTTTCATTTTATTAAAATCTTTAAATAATGAGGTCATCTCTGCATCATAATGATGTCATAAATAATTTAATTTATTTAATGTCTAAAAATTATAAATAAATACTATGATGTAGGAAATATTTTTATATTTATAATGAATATTTATAGTCAAAATTTGGACTTGTGTAACCCCACATAAAAACTGTTTTAGTAAAACAACTCATGTTTGTGTCAATTTAATTTTAACATTAAATAAATATATATTAATGTCATTTTCCAACCAAAGTGGCTCCATGGGGTCCCCAAGTTGACCCATGGGTTTTCTTGGTTGGCCATGACTCATCCAATAGGAGTAGGAAAAGTGTCAACTCATCTCATATTTTTAAAACATTATTTTTACCTTAAACTACATTAATTACCTCTAATCGCGATTAAGAACTTAAAAGTTACTATTCACCAAAAAATTATTTTAATCTCATTGAACCACATTTTACTTCTTAATGACAACCATTTATGTTGGATTTTTGAAAATCAAATCACAGAAGTGGTAATATTTCATTTTAACGAAAAATCAGTTTTTAACAACCACTTAGTGGTTTCACTATTCATAAAAATTGAAGTTTTTCAGAATAAGGCCAAAATTTCACCCTACGATATAATTGATATTCCGAATTCAAAAATGATTTCTATTTTACAAAATTCCAAACATATAAGTTGCATTAATTAATTTTATAATTAATTCCCGCTGTTACAACAAATAGCGTGTTTTTAAGAAACAATTTATATCAAAAGATTGGCAATTGTTTATGTCCAATTTCAATGTTAAATTAATTCTAATGACCACCATTGGATAAAATGGTAAAAATATATTCTAATTATACTTTAAAACCACTAAATAGTATAATTTATCACTATAAATTATTTTGATTAAAAAAGTTGTTTTTAAGTATTTTTCACTATTCATAAAAATTTAGAGGTTCTCAGAAAAATACCAAAAATTCAACATAGGCTAATTTCAATATTCCAAATCCAAAAATGAAGTCCATTTTGATAAATAAAATTTATAAAATTTCAAAAAGTAGGTATTACTATTCACAACGGCTAGTTTAATTAGTTGTGGTGTGTGTTAGAGCTCGAGGTTGCGTACAACACACACTATTGCATTATTCGAAGGGAAACGTATCGTGGAAGCTTGTGGTGTTACAATGAAAGTTTCCAATAAAGTTTTATTGTAATTCAAGTTATTACCATATTTCAAGAGGATAAAAGATGAAGTTATTCACATGCTTGGAATGTGAAAATGTAGAGTTTATTTATGATGATTAAAGTCTAATGATAAATTCATCTTTGAAATCCAGTGAACTTATTTCTAAAGTGTTTTATCATAACCTTTTAGAAAAGTTAATTGTTTATAAAATGGTTTAAGTTGACCATTAGATGATATTTTAGTGGTTAATGTGTTACTTCACCATATGATGCATCTTGTGCTAAGAAATGAAGTAGAAATATTTCAAGGCATAATCAAAGTGAAAGATTATTTTTATACTTACCTATATTTTCTTATATTATTAGAGAGTGAATGAATTCCTGAACTCTGGGTAAATTGATCTTGAACCAAAAAATGGTATCCTAGTACTTTCGTTTTTGATCAATCAAATAGCCCATTATATCATCATGATTTTTTTGCCTTCTAATTGTTAACATTCCCCTAACTATTTTCTCTAGAACTCTCTTTCTGAACACTATGTTTATATTTTTATTCCATATCCATGTTTCCATTTACCACCTATGTTCTCCTAATAAGGAACCTAGATACATGACCATTTTACTTTCCTTTCTCTCTTATTAATAAGATGTGATATTAACCATTTTTACAATGTGGTTCTTTCAAAACTAGTTTCTTTTTCAATCCCTATATCATAGAGATCAAGTTTAAATTACAAAGATGCAATTTATTTAAGGAGGGGAGAATTTAACATCCTGATATTCTAAAGTAAGAACCTTATATTCGATAGCGTTCATGAAACATGACACCAATCACAAAAGGGGATATAATACCCTAATATAACTAAATATATTTACTATTTGAAATATATTTTATATAATATATATTTTCAATTCACTTGACACCAAGTTACCATGCATTACAAAAAAGGGAGACTTTCTTCGAAATCTTACATTACATTGTTCTACCTATGAGGTGGCACATTTCTCGGGTGGTGTGAAAATGGTCCGACAAGGATCTTCACCCATCCCTTTTTCTATAGAGACGAGCTCTCATCGAATTCACCATTCCTTTGTTTTGACCCATTCAATGTCATTATCCTTTAAAGAAGGTTGAATTAACCATACAGGAACTGTTGGTCCCAGCGGGTGATTGCGTGGGGGTCAAGCACTTTTGCAATCAGTCCTTCTCGGATATAACATCATTGGATGGTCTTCAAAAAGTTAATTTGTTGATCCAAGAATGCCCAATGGACCTGGTATCCATGATTCATGGACCTTCTTTCCAAAGGTTGGCGCTCATTGACTGACGATTTGTCCAGTGACACTTAAGGACTCCATTGGTCCAGAGGATGGGAGTTCAAGCTCACTGTACCCTTCTGAGGGAGGATTATTGCATGTTCTAGGAATCTCTTATGGATTTAATTCTAATTCCTATGTTTTTGAATCCATGGTTCTATTCCTTAAGAGTGTGTCCAGGGCTACCCTTGGTTTGCAAGATCGTCATAGGAATGAATATATTTTATGCTATGAAGGTAACATTGACTTGAGACATATAATAAGGCACTCTAGAGTTTATCAACATCCAGGGGGGATAGAAGGTGACATGATGTTGGGATCGGACCCATAAGTAAGGATTCATACGTATCCTTGGGAGAGGAATCAGAACCCACATTGTACAGATGGTGTGGGTATTACTCATGGGATCTTCCCATTTGAGGGACATGATTGGGTGGACCCTTTTGGATGGGAACCCTTTTGAGCTTAGGCCTTCTCGTAAGAATAATACATATCCTGAATTGGTTTGAAATTAGAGTTCTCATAGTTTAGATGGTGTGGATGTTGTAATCCTCAAAAAATTCTAAGCACATTTGATACATGCTCGATGTGAGAAGCAAGAGGATGTGAAATATTCAACAATGCACATGCCTCCTCCCGTGTTGGTGGGGGAGGGAGAGCTGGCGGCAGAAGATGTCAGGGAGACCGTGGGCGAGGGCATGGTGAAATGAACCCTTAAATGTGGAATGAAATTTAAGGTTATGTGGCCCGGCCTCTGAAGATTGGTGACATACCTCAGTGGGAGGGCCCCAGAGCACGTTCTGGGAAGGGGAGAAGTTTCATCCTTGTCAAAGGGGGGAGCGAACATAACCCCTTTGACTGATCACTATTCCTCATTGAATGGAAAATTCGATTGATCATCCTTAGTCTCGAGAATGGGGAGTTTCACATCAGCATCCCAAGGTTGGGCTTCGGGTTACCATGGTAATTTAACCTCACATGCATTACCTAAGACCGAACCATTGTGGGTGGAGCCTTTGTGACTCCACTTACCATGGGTATGTAGACTCAATGGGGCATGATGATGCACCCGATGGTCTAATCATATGAGTTTGGCGGCTTTGTAGAAGGCTATGGCCTAGTGTCGAAGGACTAGTTAGGAGAGGAATCATGGAGTACTAGACAGTAGAGGAGGTCTGTGGTTGGAACCGATGGAAACAATACCCGAAAATACCCCCATTTTATGTAATGACTTTTTATACGGGATGTGGGAATCTCTGCATACCATAGTGTTACATGGGAAGAGGGGTCGTCCGCATACCACTGCAGTACATGGGCATGGGTATAGAAAACTATGTACAATAGTGGTACATGGCCTGTCACGCCACTTTAGGTCCCATCCACATACTGATGCAGTACGTGGTTCCAGGTTCAATCTGTGTAATGGTATGCTACTCGGAGCACTATATTGAAAGAGGTTTTGGGGGATCATCATTCGCAGGGAGTTCATCCACGAGAAGCCTTTGGTTCATTGTTCACCAGTTAGGTTCGTAGTTCTATTATTATTATTCAATCCCCCCATTTTATGGTTCGCTGTCGGCTATACCCGCGGAGGGAGTGGTTCGCGGTTTAGCCTTCGCTGATGAAACAAGACATAAGCTGAATTGAAACCTCTAATTCTCCCTCAAGCTTTCATCATTAATTATTCTCTCTGTTTGTATCACTCTTTGTGTGTCTAGTACTTCTACTATGCTCCTTTTATAGAGCATCAGAGCAATCATATCTGTTGCAAATGGGAACCATTTGTGGAGGCCCATTGAAACAATATCCTAACCCACATAAGACTCTATCAACCGGGGTTTTGGAGGCTTCAGTTCATGATAATGGTTCATGGAACCCTATGGGTTCGCTTCTTCCGCAAACTGATGATTTTGCAGTATAGTATACAGATTCACTTTGTGTGAACAATTACTTTGATGACACAGTTCATGGTCTACCTTATTTCTCTAGCCATCACTCTGTGGGCTAGTGGTTCGTAGATCATCTCGCATTCCTAGTGGTTCACAATCCAGCTAGTCAGCATACCTTTCCTGGTGATGGTACGCTGGCCACTTAAAATTCCTTGAAAATTTGAATTCCTTCATGTTTCTTCTGAAGATTACAACTCAATTTGAGTTTTTTCACCTTGGTAGACTTGTAGGAGCACTTTATTCCTTCTAAAAATCAATTGTGGTTGAATTTTCTCTACTTATAGGAATTTTTAGGACCCTACAAATGCCACCCATCATAATGGGGTCCATTTGGAATGAAAAGGGGACTATTCTGATATAGAAGCAGTCTTGAAATGAAATGGTTTTCAGTAGAACAGATGGACCCATTAGGAAGGTACCACACCTATATATTGGGGACCAAGTCATTTTCCTTTTACCATTTTTCATGGAGAAAAGTGATCTCAATCTCCCTAACTTCCTATGCTCTCAAATACTATGCTCCTTGCGAAAATATTTTTCGCGAACAGATTTGTATGTTCCGCGAACCGATCTCTTTTCCATTTGTCCATACCTGTACCATATTTTGGATTTCAAGAACAGTTTTGTGGAACTTTAAGACATAAAATATAGAATCCACATAAAAGGAATCTACACGACTAGCTCATCTGCATACTGCACTTGGATCGGTGAACAAAACTTTGAGAACTAATAATCCAAACTTTAAACTTTAATTCAAAATTTCTGAATATGAACCTAATTAAGGCCTAGGTTTGCAATATCCACTTTTGAGAACCTTTCTATTCATCATCCAATGATATGTATGCCAACACCTCATGGATGGTTCACATACCACAGTTGTACGTAGTAGAATGCGATCATGTACTGTAGTTGTAGGCGGTGTTACTCCTTCGTATCATGCAGTACGTGGGATGTGGCTACCACATATCATTTTTGGAATCCATACGTAGAGCTTTGTGTGGACATATTCTGAATCCTTTATCCATACTTCCATAGCCTTTCTCTAAAATTTTTTTATCGGCTTCTGGATCTTTCTATACAGGTTACAATGGCTGCTTCATAGGCTACTGCTAACTTCGCTGCTTCTTTGGAGGCTACTATTTCTGCCCCTCTTTCTGCTGCTGATGAAATATTGAAGTATATGGAGGCTTTGGTTGATGATAAAACTCTGGTCATTTTGTTTCACCAATATCTTGTGAATCTTCTCATAGTGGGTCAATGGGAGTACCCGGTCTCAGAGAAGTTTCTTTCCTATGTGTTTGGCCTTTTTTATGACACAAAAATCCTAATGCCAAAACTGATTGATTAGAACACTTCCTAGATAATTAATACTTATATTCTAAAGGTTTTTATATCTTCCAAGTGGATATACATTTAGAGATATATTACTTCCGGGTCTTTTCTGCACTACACACCTCAAACTTTAGTGGGGCTGTAGTGGAAGTTCGATCGGATGGCCCACTATTACCAGAGCATCGTGGGGAAGGCTACAACAAATGAGAAGAACAGTTGGTCATCTCGATGGGACCTTCGAACTGGAGGCTTGTTTGTCTTGGACTGGGGGTGGACCTTTTGGGTTCTCCAGAGTTATGAATAATTCCAAGCTGAGCTACAGAACGTGGGACTGTACAAGGCCGTTTGGGTTTCTCAGACATACACCCATCATCCTACTGCCCTTATTTCACAACTCTTAAGTAGGTGGAGTCCAGATACCAAAAATTTCCATTTGAACCATGGAGAGGTTGGCATAATCCTTTGGGACATCAAGATGATTTTGGGAGTCCCTATCATCGGAGACATGTATGATGAATTTCTTCCTCCCTCCATTGTTTGGATGATGAGGAAAGAACCCACCCCCATTTGGCCAGGAAACTCATCGTCCAAGAGAAGGTTCTTTTCAAGTAAAGTGATACCTGTCCAAAGAATGGTGTTCTATTTGATGAATGGTTTGGTGATTTTGTTAAGTATACTGGTCTCAAGCCCGATCCCCAAATACCAAGGGATTGTCCCACCAAATCCACCTGGAGGTGGGGGGGTACTTATTGTCCCCTGCTAGAAGAGGGGGATTTTCAGGAATGATGATGGGAGATCATTCCTGATGTCGATTGGTTATTTCAACTGGACGAATTCTTGGCCATGTTCCTGAGTGGCTGGCTCCTACCAGTGCGAGAATCTGGTGGTGTACTAACCTCAACCTTTACCATGCCCACTCAGTTGGCCACTAGAAAATGAAACCATTTGTCTATCCTAGTGTTAGAGAAGGTATACCGCCTATTGAGCCGAATCAGCAAAGGGGGGTCACCCTACCAGATGGTTGGTCCTTTTTTAAATTATTTGGGGCTGGATCGGATCCCACATAGGGGGTTATTCCTTCATAAATTCCCTACCAATTCTGTATTCTACCCTCTGACTGTACCTTCAGAGCACCAGCTGGGTCATGCCATCGGCTTGGGCTTCATTGGATAAGAAAGAGGAGCAGAACGAAAAGAATGAGCATGACTTAATGTCTTGTCTCAACATTCACAAATGTTTCTCTTAAAACCCTTATGATTCCCCTATTGGTACTATTACAAACAATTCTTCTGAAGAGTTTATCAACTGATGTTACTTCTTTTCTCTGCGAGAAGGCATCCTGGTTGCCCGTGTCTGAGGGGAACTTATTTGTGAGGGATACGAACCCTTCAGATTTAGTCAACAATTCAACTACGTTCAGAAGTTTCCCCCCCTACTATCAGTATTGTTCGTCAGGAGAAGCACTTGATGATATCCCACCGATTATGGTTGATGTTATCCTAGTAGGAAACCCAGAGATAGGCCAAACTTTCGGATTCTGTGGATTCTGTGCCCTTCCTTACCATGGATTATGATGAGGCTTGGGTTAAGTCATATCCATATGGCCAATTGGCGAACCTAGTGCCTATTGTGATGACTTACAAGGCATCTAAGGCGAAAGGAAAGGGGAAGAAAAAGGGAGTTGGTGAACACTCTCGACCGGGA
The DNA here is from genome assembly GCA_963277665.1 of Viscum album. Lineage (NCBI taxonomy): Eukaryota > Viridiplantae > Streptophyta > Magnoliopsida > Santalales > Viscaceae > Viscum > Viscum album. The sequence continues at coordinate 1,661,559,774 of OY728135.1, read as the reverse complement.
AAAGTCCTTCGAAGGTCTGTCCCCCCCCCCATGAATGTTGGGATATATGGGGTTATGACCTCACTGAGGGCTGAACAGACTCCTGGGGATGTTGCTAGGAGTCCATATTCCATTCCTTTTGAGGCCTATTTTTCTATGTCCTAGAGGCAATGAGACCTTTTGAAAGGTCATTCATTTACCCATGACCAGTCCCCCCGTGATTTATGAAAACTCCTCCAGACTAGAGAAGTGTCCCTTACTAGCACTGGAAACGTGTCAGAACCAGCTGTCATTTCATTTGATGAGGATCCAGATAGGGTGATTTGTTATCTTAAGGACCTTGATACCCTCATTCACTCTCAAAGTGGCCACTATAAGTACTTTAATTGGGTACTTTCCATGATGTGGCTAGAAACTTTTGATGAGGATGACAACTTCATTGACTTGCCTAATTTTCATTCCATGGAGAAAGTTTCTTACATGCTCCCATAGTCTCATAAACATTACTCCTTTCAAGATCTTGAGTTTCGAGGGACACCTGGGAAACGTTTTCGATTGTCAAAACCTGCACCATTCCCCTGTACCATCCTTCCAGCACTGCCCATCCCAATTACTACCGCATTTCCAGAGGCTTGGAGAGTATGGGATGAATTGAGGGAGATCACCTCAGATGAATATATATGGATGCTTCTTCATAAGGAACTCTTCGATCTTCTGGGTTTTGGGGGAGCCATTTCTACTAACTATATTTCAGCCAATGAAGAGCTTGATGGGGTGGTCGTTTACTTGACTGAAATATATAGATGTATTCATGATCCTGCAGATAGGCGCTATTGGTCGGACTGCATGGTGTTGATGGTGGTATTCCCATGGACGACAGGAGAGGTATTATCTGTAAATTTTGGGCTTAAATTAATTTATTGTAAAGATGCTAAAAGTTTCTCAATTTTCTTTTTAATTTTTTTAGGGACCTTCAGGATCTCGGGAAATAGATTTTTCCCCGACATATACTCCTGGAGGTATTGTAGATGGGGAGTACGCCCCCTCAATGGTAGGGTGTACTATGAAAGGATCCCTCTGAAACCAATAACATATGGAAGCAGTATTTGTAGACCCGTCCCGGTCGTTTCCCCCTCCAGATCCTCTTGGTGATCTTATTCTAGATTCATCCCCTCAATAGTCAAAGAAATACAAGAAAGGATCTCAACTGTCTGAGCGTATTCAATGAGGGATCACAAGTAATTGTTTGTTTACCTCATGATTTAACCAAGTACATTTATCTTGTCAATATACTAGTATATACATGTACTTTGATGCAGGGCCTGTTGGCGACGAGACGATGACCTCATTGCAATCTATATCTCCTATCCCCTTTAGGGTAGAGGAAGGGTCACCATCTGTCACGGCTGATCGAAACCGGAAAGCAGCCCCATTTGAAGAGAATTGGGGTGATGCTGCTCCTACTCGGACAATCTCTGCCCAAACAATGGAAGGACATCCAGAAGATTCCGGCTAACTTGATTGTCCCGAGATGACTCTCATAGAGAGATACAAGGTAGTCTTTATTGAAGGGGTTGAGTCCAATGATGATCCCTAGTCCTTACTATATCTAGGAGGGTATTCGAATATCTAGGATCCAATCAATCTTGATCGAGCGTATTTTTCCCCTACAGAAAAAGTCACTCCAGAGACTACTATTTCATCTGCACATGGTGGCTCCAGGGAAGTCATAATTAGGGAGGCTGATTTTTTGTCCCCTAAAAATTTTGAGCAAGCTATCGTGCCCTTTTTCCAGTTCTGAGAGGGGTTAGGTTTTCTTCCCCTAGTATTCCAATACCAGTATCTTTATCTGGACTAACCATCCCTTCATGCCTTATATTGACCAGAAATCTTTTGAGGGCTGCTTTAAGGGATACTATTTCAGCTGAGCATGGCCCAAGGTCTTTAGTGTCCCTGTGTATCCAGGAAGTTCCTCTAATGATTAAAGATGCAGTGTTACCTATTTTAGATAGTGTTACCAGTGCGGGGGTGGGAGGTATTGAAGCCTCATACCCTCCATCTCTAAATACACAACCACAAGCCTTAGAAATGGTAACAGATGTTGTTACCTTAACTTCTATTATCATTAACATAAATGAGGCAATTTCAGGGTCAATCCATGTTGTAGCTACCAATTCAAGTCCCTCTTTGGTGATGTTCATTCCTTACTATATTTCATCGACATGGAGTGATTCTGAGACCAATCGAAAAAGCCTAGTTGATCTTCGTCCCACTCAGAAAAAAGGCATGGATGAACATTTGGAGATTAATCTCCCAGAATCCATTGGATGTGATGCCAGTGAAGTCACCATGGCTACACTGTTAGGTTGTGGTCCTGGGCTATGGTGGATTTAACTATCATGGAATTTTCGAAATATTAAGACAGGTAGTTGATGTTTGGGAAGAAACTGGTGTACTTGAATCTCTACTCTCTATGAAAAAGTCGATAGCTTATCTGGCTATTACACGACAAATTCTCATTGAATAATCAGCCACTCATGCTAGGATGGTTTCAAAGTTTCAAAACAAACTCATGAAGAAAGAGTATTTGATGGAACGACTTGACCCGGAAGTGGAGCAACAAATCTAGAAGCTAGAGTAGCTCAAACAGAGGTGGGCCCGGGTCACAGCGGCTATTGAGGAAGGGCGGTAGAAAATAATGGAGGGAGAGAGAACCAGACTCCAATCCATAAGGTAAGTGGAGGAACGATGGGTGAGTGTAGAAGCCGAGATTGCGAATTTATTGAAGCATCACCAAGACATTGAGGAGTCTCTTCAATTTTTGATGCAACTTTGCAAATCTATCGAACGTCTCCTATAAAGGTCCTATATTACTCACAAAGAGAGACTCCTAGCTGTGGATTCTCTCCATATATTTTTATGGAATATGATTGAACTGATTTTCCTCTAAATTCTCTCTCTTTGATTTTTCCTATTGTTTCTACATCATTTAAATCAGGAATTAATTTTAAATTGTGACTTGAAATCAGTAAACTAAAATAATCAAATCGGGCTCTAATTTTTGTCAGAGCTTTGAGACTCAGCGAGAATTGTTCAACTGTTACTTGGGTTTCATGGAAACCCCCATGAAATTTTCTGTCTATTTTTTTTTATATTACCCTACTTTTTTCTTAAGCCTTCTTGGTATGGGCTTAGCGGGAATAACTTGGATTTTTATTAGGTCACCCTTTACGGGTTTTCAACCTGAAAAGTTTTTCACCTTTTCTAATGGCTCAATGTTTTCCTTTTTTAATGAACAGATACTTGAATTTTACCCAGAGGTGCCCTTTGTGGATTTTTCCTCAAGAAATTATGGCGTCTCTTTTGCTAGAAGTTCACAGTCCTACCAATCCAACTTATTACTGGTGTTTTAGGTCGATAAGCTTTGACCAGACTTAACCGGGTAAGGCCTTGACTTGGGACCATTAGTTGGGAATGTTCTAACATCCTTCAGACATGGATTGGGTATTTTTCTTGACCCTTGATTTGTGTATTCGGGATATGCATGAGGCATAGGATTCGCTTTAGGAATAAATAAGTAGTAAAGGACTCTCCAAGGAAGTAATTTGCCTTTGATTGATGGCCATTTTCGTGGGAGACATATACGGAGCCAGCAGGGCATGATGTGAATAGTTAATATAAGGTGTTCTCATGAAAATGGACTTCAATTTCCGATGTCCTAGTGGTATTTGAAAAATTTTGAATTTATTTTGATGTTGGGAGCCACAATGGGTGGCTGGCCTAGGTAGTGTTGTCTGAAAAATTAGAAATATTCATATCAACTTTGAGTGGGAAACTGTTCCCGCACATTTCTTACTTGTGTGAGGGAGAGCTGGTGAATGGTCAGTTCAATTAAGAGTCTTTTTATGTTAGGGGAACACGGAATGAAGGAGGTACATAAGTCATCATCCAAGAGTTTTCTAAACCCTGGGGTGTGATAAGACATGAATGTAATTTGAGCATACGAAATATGGAAAGGACTCTCCTAAGGATGAATTTTCCTTTGATTGACAGCCATTTATTTAGGAGACATAGGTAGAGCCTCTGAGGCATGATGTGCATAGTTAATCAAAGGTGTCTACAGAACACTGGCCTTTTGTCTCCGATGGCCATTGAGAATTATAAAGATTGGGGGATTTCTAAATATGATATGTGATCTTCGATGAGGGGTGAACCTGAGCATAAAAAATTGGCATTTTAACTTAGCTTATTTGGGGAAACCTGGAAATGAGTGGGGGAACTCTTCTTTTTCATGAAGATCAACTCCACGTATATAGATGGGATGTCTTTAGAAACTTCAAAAGAGACCAGATTTGAATCGAGCCTCTATGTTCTGATATATCCAGGATGTTTATAAGGAGGAAAATGTAAACCATGACTTTTAGGTCCCTTTAATTAGGAGAGATTGAATGAGTCTTGGAAGCCATTGGGTGTACTGAGATAGGAGAGGACTTTCCTGGGGATTAACTTGCCTTTGATTGACAGTCATTTTTTGTGGGAAACATATACAGAGCCACTAGGGCATGATGTGAATTGTTAATCAAAGGTGTCCATAGGACACTGGCCTTCCATCCAAGATGGCCTTGGAAAGTTATGTAGATTCAAGATCACCCAGAGCATGGAGTTTTGAAATATGACCGAAGTGTATTTGGGCATATTAGGGACATTTGGGATGTGATTTACTTATGGAATTAGGTGTCCCTTATGTTGATCTGACTCGTACGCAGGGTGAGTCATTCATTCCATATTTTTGATATATAGTTATTTAATGTCACATGGTTAGAAATTGGGGTTCCTTTTAGGGGGGGAATCATGATAGGTCGTTTAGGGTTGTTCTTCTAGGGCCAAATTCCTAGACTATTTTCCATAATACCATGGTGGATATCTCTTTTAAATCCCCAAGATCATGTAAGCTATGATCGGTGTGAGAAAAAAGGGATTACAATGATTTAGTGACACTGATTATGAATACAAAAATCAATATTAGAGGTCACTTTTAGGCTTAAACAATTGTTATACAATTTAACCTCGTACAACAAAAATGATTTTGGCCTTGATATTTAATGTCGTGTAGTGAGGACCTAATGTTATGAAGTTTAGATTCATGTAGTGAAGAAGATTATACCGTTATAAATATCATTAATATTTTTAGGTTAATCACAATAAGGATGTTCTAGCATTCCATAGATATGAGTGATGATAGAGGGAATAAACGATATTCTTGGGTGAAACTTGAATCGGGAGGGATGACATGGGGCTTGGAAGCCATTGGGCATACTGAGATAGGAAAGGAATCTTATGAGGATGAATTTTCCTTTGATTGATGGTCGTTTTGTGGGAAACATATGTAGAACCATTAGGGCATGATGTGCATAGTCAAGCATAGGTGTCTGCAAGACATTAACCTTCCATCTCAGATGGCCTTGAATGATTATGGGGATCTATGTTTTCTTGGAGTATGGAGTTTTAAAAATGGGAATTATGTGCCTAGGAACGTGAGAATACCCATACCATGATTAACTGGGAACTACTTGGAGCTTCCACATAGGTCTGAATCATATGTTTTGGGGGAAGCAGGATCTTTTGACTTCTCATGACTAAGAGGCATGTGAGGAATCTCATAATACCGAGGACTGGGCGACACATCACTCTTGAAGAATTTCACAGTTTATTGTCTTGTGATTGGACCTTTCATGTAATCCCCATACAAGTCCTACCTGTGTATGAGGGGGAAAAGGCTTTTTTTTGGGTGGCTGGGTCGGGATTCCAAATCCGGGCATCACTATGTATCATGCGATGGTCGGAATTGATCCATATGTAGTTCTCGATGCTTCCTACGAATGTTCAATCTATGTGTAGGGATAATTGAGGGCATTTTTTTACTATGGATAGGCTAGGATTCCAAATCCAGATGTCACTATGTATCCTACAAGTGAAGGAATCAAGTCGTATGTAGTTCACAATTCTCTCTGTATCGATCTGGCTCGGTCTGTTTGTAGGGACATTTCCATTTCATTTGCAAGGGGTTATAGGTCCACCATACTTCAAAATAACTTATTTGTGTAGTAAAATCCTTACCACTTATCTTAAGCTCACATGAGTCATACTCATTGTGAGAAATAATTAGTGTACATAAGGTTTCCTTCACATGTGTTGGGAGGTAGAGGATATGATGGGGGCATTTTCTTTTTCTTTCCTGATGGGGGTTGGCCAATATCAAGGATCGAGGTGTCACTATGTATCCCATGAGGGTAGGAATCAAGTTGTATGTAGTTCTGTATGTACCCTGTACTGATTTGGATCGGTCTAGGGGTAGGGATATTTTCATTCTATCTATCACAGTGTCCAGGTCTATCATGTTACCCCATAGTTGGATTTTATAATAGAATCTCCACCACTAATCCTAAGTTCATGGGAGTTATACTCGATGTGAGAAACAAGGATTGATAAGGGTTTCCCTTAAAAATATGGGTAGATAGGGGGCGTGATGGAGACATTTTTTTGATGGTGGGTCTGGGCCAGGATTGAAGATCGAGGCGTCACTACATATCCTAAAATGGTAGGAATTAATTCATACGTAAATCTGCAAGAGATCATGCACTTTATTGTCATCCGATTAGGAAATTTTGAGTCATGTAGTTTAACTTCCTACGGAGAGGACATGAGCCATAGTTTATTTTCATGTTTTAGGGTCAATTTTCTTACAGTTTAATATCATTTGGAAAGGGAAATGACTCATAGTTTAAGGTCTTAGAGTTTGGACCATGGCATTGGGGGTACTGTAACTCATATTTTAGGGTCATAGAGCTCGAAACTTTGGCATAGCATTTATGTTACTCATAATTTAAGGTCTTTGAGTTTGAACCATTGACATGACATTTCTATTACTCATAGTTTAAGGTCTTATAGTTCAGGCCTTTGACATAACATTTTTGTTAATCATAGTTTAAGGCCTTAGATTTCGGACCTTTAACATAGAATTTCTTTTAATCATAGTTTAAGGTCTTAGAGTTCAGACCTTTGACATGGAATTTCTGTTACTCATAGTTTAAGGTCCTAGAGTTTGGATCTTTGACATGGAATTTCGGTTACTCATAGTTTAAGGTCTTAGAGTTCAGACCATTGAAATGGAATTTATGTTACTCATAGTTTAAGTTATTAGAGTTTGGACCTTTGACATGGCATTTCCGTTACTCATAGTTTAAGGTCTTAGAGATTAGACCTTTGAAATTAAATTTATTTTACACAAATTATTTCTTCAATAAATTCTCATTTTTAGGATCCACGATGAGCTACCCATCCATTGATATCAGGTAATATGTTCCATTGTAATAGACCCTATGTATGAAATATGGTCCTTCCCACTTTGGTTCAATCTTTGGGGGATTATTCTTAAGTATCATCGAGGTTCTGAGGACTAACACCATTTTACCTTGGAGGAAAGATCAATGGAAAACCTTTTTATTGAAGTCTTGTGGGATCCAATTTTGGTAGATTTCCAAATGGTGCAGAGTATGAGACCTTTTCTCATCTAGCTACTCTAATTCATCAAATCGTCTCTGTGATTGCTCTTCCATGGATAGTCGATCGCAAATGGACACACAATGTGATGGAACTTGGATTTTGATAGGTTAAATCATATATTCCCTGTTTACTAGTGAGTACAGGTTTTTCTAGGTGGTTGTGCGGGTCATGTTCTGGTAAGCCCACAAAGCATTAAGGATTTTGTCTGGCCACAATTTCTTATCATTATCGACCAAATTTTGAATTTTATTAGACAAAGTCTTATTGAAAGCCTCTATCTGACCGCTGGCCACCGTGTGGTAACAGGACGAACAGTTTTCTTTAATTCCATACTCTTGGTATAGCTTGTCCAAATCAGTAGAGCAGAAGTTACTGTTGTTGTCTATCAAGATAGTATGAGGGACACCAAATCTAGTAATGATGTTGGTCTTCACAATGAAGACAATTTTTTTCAGCCCAACTTCATTAAAGAGTATGGATTCTTCCAATTTGGGAAAGTAGTCAGTCGCTATGAGTATGAACCTTAATTTTCTGGCTATAGCGGGAGGATATGGTCCGACAACATCCATCCCCCAGGAAATGAATGGTCAGGAGTACTTAGTTTTATAAAGTAAATCTGGGGGGAAGTGTATGAAATCAACATGAACATGGTAGGACTAGAATGGGAATATGGCACAATATTGTATCATAGTGGGCCAGTAATACCAAAGCCTTCAGATTTGGTCAGAGATCTTGGTTACTGATTCGTGTGCTCCACATGTTCCGGCATGCACTTCTTTAATGATGGAAAAATTTTATTATCCATCAATGCACCTGAGAAGGACTCCATCAATACCTCATTTATAGAGGACCGTTTCTTGGTTTACCTCATTGTACAAGGTAAAAATGGATAACTATCTTCAGACCTTCTCCCTTTCATCCCTATCTTGTTGTAGTTACCCATTCTGAAGGTAAATTTAAATGGGCGTCATCCAAACAGTGGTATGACCATAATGTTCAGAGACGAGGCTAACTTCATCGATTTCTTGCATATTTCTCTGAATTAATGGCAAGACCATCCAGCGGTGAGTAATTATAATGACTGTTTCATCCCGCTCAAGATCAGCCAATTTTTTGGATGCATTTTCAAAGCATTGGCATGAGCATTTTTCAACCAGGGGACATAGGAAAACATTGGTTCCAATGATAATTCTACCATCAGTTCTCGAACACGGTTCATCATGGGAACCAATACCTATTTCATGATTGCATAGTCACCTTTGACCTATATTATGACTTTCTCTGGATTACCCTTTATTATTAAGTGTTTGGATTTCACATGATGTGCCAATTCCAGACCTGTAATGAGGGCCTGATATTCTAATTTATTGTGTCTTCACCCTTCCAAAAGTAGGAAAGAGTAAGGAAAGACAACCTTTTTGGGGGATACGGTTATAACTCCCAGTCCCACTTTGTTGATCTTGTGATCCTACATCCTTTTCAATGTTGGGATTTAGGAAGCACCATCTAAGTACATTTCCCATGTATGGGGTCCTCCTGAACGGAAAAAACTTCTTCTTCTGGAAGTTCGGCATCTAGCGGTGTTGTTTCTTCCAAGGGGTTCTCAGCCAGGATGTTAGCTAATGTATGACCTTTAATGGACTTCTAGGGTACATACCGTAGGTAAAACTATTATGGGATGACTTCCCATTGTGATAAGCACCCATTTAGAATGAGACTATTGAGGATATATTTGAGTGGGTTGAATAGGGAGACCAAGTGGACCACATGGTGCTGCAGGTAATGCCTGATCTTTTGATCTGCAAAGATTAGGGCTAGGAATCTCTTTTCAATTTTTGAATATTTAGTTTTAGCATCGATCATTTTTCAGCTGAGGCAGTAGAGGATTTTCTCACTACCGACATCATTAATCTACATGATGAAGGAACCTAATGACCGTTCCAGGGTGGTTATGTATAAAATGAGCGGTCTCCTGTCAACTGGAAAAATTAGCACCGGTAGGCTTAGGAGATATCTTATGATATTGTTGAATGCTTCTTGAAAATCATTATCCCAATCATAAGTAACTCATTTCTTCATGAGCTTGGTGAAAGGTAAACATTTACCTACTAGGTTGGAAATGAAGTGCTGAATGTAGGCGAGGTGCCCCTGGAGACCTCTCAAATCGATGAGGTTGCAAGGTGGGGACATGCCAAAAATGGATTTTTTCTTCTTAGGGTTGACTTAAATACCATGATGGAATACGAAGAAGCTGAGAAATTTTCTTGAGGTAATGCCAAAGGTGCATTTTATAGGATTCATCTTTAAAAAGTGTTGTCACAATTTTTAGAAGACAGTTTCAAGATCAGCCAGGTGGTTCAAACACTGTCGTGATTTAACCACCAGATCTTCAACATAACAGTCGAAAAATTTTCCCAAGATGGTCTTAAAGATGCGATACATGGGGTGCTGATATGTGGCATCAAAATTCTTTAGACCAAAGGGCATCACTTTATAAAATAACACCACATGAGGGGCTCTAAAAGTAGTAGCTTCTTCATCTCCTTAGGCTATCCGGATATGATTGTATCCAAAATATCTATACATGTAATAGAGGGCTTCATATTCAGCTATTTCATGGATCAAATATTTTTTTATCAAGACTGGGAAGTTTAATTTTGAGAAATTTTAATTAAGGTCCATGATTTCAATGAAGATTATAATTTTCCCATTATTATTTTTGACAGGAACTATGTTTTCTATCCAGATTGGATATTGGAACTCCCATATGAAGTTGGATTTGATCAGCTTGTGAACATTGGACTCTATATTGGAAGCATACATTGGGTGGTTTCTTCTAGCTTCCTGCTTGTAGTCCCGGTGATCTTCTGGTAAGACCAGATAATGGGTGGCGTCCTTAGGATTGAGGCTAGGCATTTCTATTTTATTCCAAGAAAACACATCTCAATTCTTCTTTAAGAAGGAGGTATGTGCCTTCTGCTCCTCGACAGGCATAACCACACAGATCAAAGTGGGCCGCATGTCATTTCTGTTGGCCATATTTATCTTCTTAAGTTCCTCAATTATGGTGGATACACCTTCTTCGAATGAGGGATGGGCATCTTTGAGGTATTCTTCTTCCTCTTCTTCTTCTCCTTCTTCTTCTCCATCATCTTCATCATCATCTTCTTCTGATGGATAAATGATTTTTGAGGCAAACTCTCCAATGTTGGGAGAGAAATCTTATTTTACCTTAGTGTTTGAGGAAAGGGTAGTTTGATGTACTAAGGATGGGTCAGGATCATCTTTGATAGGGCCTTTCCTATCATTGTGGGATTCAACCCACTATTTCGTGTCCTTGGGATTAGTGGTCATAATAGAGTCCGTGCAGACAACTATGTTTGCATCTGGAATTGTACTTACACATTCAACCTAGTTAATGGGTAGTACATACTCTTCCCCAAGTTGATGGAGGGGGCGGCGAGATCCATCTACAATCCATTTGGGGCATTGATAAAATAAACGTTGTTAGCCGAAATATGTTTTTCTTCTGATTCATAGAATCATGAATCGATATAATGGGACTCACAGGATTCAAATGAGGATTTATCAGTGTACACCATCCCGTTTTTTACATTAGTGTAATATTTGATGCACTGATGGTATGATGATGGAATTGTAGCATGCTAATGCATCCAAGGCTTCCCTAACAAAACGTTGAAGGCCGTACTTTTCTGCACCACCAAGAACTAAGAATCTGATATGAGGTCTCTAAGCCAAATTTTAAGATCGATTCATCCCAATGGTTTCCTCTCACTTTTTTCGTATCTCAGAAGAGTTGTAGTGTAGGGTGTCAAGTTGTCTTCATCATATCCCAGATGACGAAGTGTTTTTAGTGGGAGGAGATTGACCCCTGAGTCATTGTCGATAAAAATTCTCTATACATCAATTGAATTTATCATTTCAAACACATATAAGGGTTTGATGTTCCATTTCCTGTTGGCGTATTCATCACTATCTATGAAGGATGTGATGACATGAAATTCTTTAGGACTGGTCTTTGTCTGATAGACTTAGGATGCTGCTACTTCAGCCTCGAATGCCTAGGGGCTTAGTAAGGCTTTGATGAGTGCCTCTCTAAGATATGAAGATAGACTTAATTCATCCAAGATTGACTGCTTAGATAGTATTGAATCCAGATACTTTATAATTTCATACTCTTTCACTAAATGTCGGTGCTTCCTAGCTCGGGGTTTCTCATTCACAGACACATTAGGGTTTTGGGATTTGTACATTTATGGTTCATCCACTATGGCAGGGGCTAGTGGTGTTGCAGTTCTTTCCACATTTGGCCGAACTTGTACACATGTATACCTTGTGTGGTTTGGTATTTTTTCTTCCCCTGAGGGATATTTTAAGATAATTGGGCTTGGATTTCTTCCAATGGTGGAAAATAAGCATTCTGGTTCTTGTTTTATCTTTCGGAGGGTCCTTCCATGAGTTTTTGTGATTTTAGTGTTTTTAATTGTGGCGTGGCTGGGAATTTGACACATGCCATGATCATGCCTTCCAAGAAACATCTGGCCTCTACGGCCTCCTCTTCCAGATCTCCAGTTGGGTGAAGAGAATTTGGGTTTGTGGCCATATTCTTCATCAGAGAAGGGGACCATTAGGTGAATGACATTAATGGAGATGAATATTAGTTCTTAATATAATACTATTTATATCTGACTGTCTTCTTCTGATGGTGCAGTTTGGTGGAGCGGTACTCATTGAACCATTTGGTGGGGTGGTTCCCATTGTATAGTTTTGAAGGGTGGTGCCTTTTGTACCAAGACTATTGGCATGAAGTCTGAAAGTGTCAACACTAACTTAGGCTTTGGTGTCATCTCATCTTCTTGCTCTTACATTATGACCTTTTGGCCTTTAGAGTACTACACGGCTGAGAAGGATGGTTGTGTTGTATTGGAAGCTTTTGGGGGCACAATTGATTGTTTCAACTACGCCTGTAGAATGACATGGACTCGGTTGATAGTCTTATGAATCATCCAATTGACAAAATTTTCTCCTTACTGGTGACTATCTTTCATTCCTCTTCTTCTCTTGAGTCGGAGGTGGAGACATATTCTACTTGTGCTGGCGGCAGACCCAACATAACTTTCCCAGAATCCACCATATATAGTAGGAGATCCGTTAAAATGAAGCATTCATGGATGGTGTGTCCTAGTATCCGGTGATATGGACAATAATTTGGATGCTTTTCGAGACCCACTTAATCACCTCTCTTTGGTTCTGGTAGTCGGAGAAGATTGTAATTCATGGAATCTATGAAGTAGCCATGGACTTGGTTGCCTCAGAATGAGTAAAATTTATTTCTTTGTTCTTCAAACTGATTTATTTTGGCACCCCATAGCTTATCTTGTCTAGGTGGGGGTGGTTGTTGGCGTCTAGTGAGTCCCGCATGGTTCAGTGGGGGCCTCGCGATTGGAGCTAGTGCCGGGGTGGCTTAAGCCTGACAGAAGCCGATTCAGCTATTCCTTTTCATTTACCTGGGGCTGATGGGGCCATTTGGGACTTAAGTTTAGTCCATTTCAAGGAGTCTTCTCTCCTTTGGGTGATGACAGAGAAGTCTCTAAACCCACTTGTGTACTTTACCAGGATGAGTGGCATTCTTAATTCATCCCAAAGGTTATCGATGTTCATGGAGAGCATCTCATCCTAGGGGAGTGGCTGGTTCAGGGAATATGTCAGACCCTTCTATCTAGCAATGAAGTCTGAGATACTCTCATTCTCTCACTACTTCTAGTTCATGAGGTCACTTACCATTGTCTTAGGCAGCATTTAACTGAACTGGAAGAGAAACTATCGCCGGATGTCCTCCCAGCCTGTAAATGAATTGGTTGGCAGGCTAGTATACCATACGAAGGCGTAGCCCTACAGGTTTCGTATAAAGAACCTGAGTTTTACAACTTCTTTCTAATCTGGAGTTCCCATAATGGGGTCACATTAAGAGGAATAGTGCATCAAATGTTGTTCTAGGTCATATGAGCTATTGAACACTGGGAATATGGGGTTCCCAATCTTTGGTGGTGGTAGAACAATTCTCACCCATTTAGGGTAGGGTTTGCGCTCTGGTTGTATCGGTGCGTGCGGCCCCTCCATGGCATCTAGTTGAGATGTTAGCTACTCGAAAGTGTTTAAGATACCTTGATGCATGTTCTATCAGACTTGAGCTTGAGCTAGTATGGCAGTGGCCAAGACTGGGCATGCTGGTGCTACAGGAATTTGGGGTTGATACCCAGCCGGAGGTATCATCTGTGGATTTACCTGAATATATTCTGGTTGTCTTCCCAACGGGGGAAGTATTGATATCTTTTTGGTGCTTATTTTAATGGTCCTCCAAGCATGGATTCATTCACCAATATTAGTGACTCTAGCATGGTCACCTCTTTTGGGAGAACCTGTTGACATTCCACAGAAGGAACACATCCGGCAAGGTAGATCCCTCGACGTTGCTTGACATTAATTCTACTGATCTATTTCATTTCTTCCTCTTTCTTGGAGAATATTTCCTTGAGGGTGAGGGATGAATTCTCATAGGGAGGAGGAGGCAGGTCATAGATGACCTTGGATTTTTTCTTCTCCTTGTTTAGTTTTTGAGGGGGAGGTAACGACCGGTTAGTTGAAGGGGTTTCCAAATTTAGGATCACTCTTTGTTTATATGGATGCACTCCATCAGGCTCGGTGTGGGTTTCCTCTGGGAGAAAACCATATTCCTTCACATACTCTGCCTCTACATCATTTTTTTAGATTCATGGGGTTGAATTTTACCACGTTCACCGAGGAATACCGCATTGGGGGTGGTGTTCCTAGTGTCGAATGGTAGGAAGGCTTCATGTGCCCCTTATTAGAATTTCTCCTTCTATTATGTGGTATTGTTCAAGTTTCTTGGTGAATATTGACCCAAAAGGAGTCTTGGTCTGACCTCGTAACACACCTTTTTCTTGGAGGGTGAAAACCACAAGAAGGAGTAGAATGGGTAACTCCTCTATCCATCATTCTTCTTAGATGGTGGAAGACAGACGTCCGTTGTATGGGGATTTGAGGTAAAAATTCCCCCAGCCTTGTGGGATGGGGTTGTTCTTGTTTTCCTATTGATGCACTACAACCTCGATTTTTGGGTCTTATGGGGGAAATTTTATTTTAAAATTCCACCAACCTTGTGGGCTGGGGTTGTTTTCGTATTGTGGTGGTAGCCATCACTTTTTCCACCATTTCAATTTCACATACTCCCACGTGGGTGTAAGTCGAGTATAGCATTTGGCATGGACGGAGTCTATGGTTTTTTAAATACATGAGAACTTTTTTTTGTTTGGCTTCCCTTAGGCGGGAATCAGGATGGATGTTCTTGGTTTCCTGACTTAGAATATTTTCAATGGCTTGATCTCTTCAGCCCCGACACTTTTGAGACTTAATTCAAGCCAATTTTTATTGAGTATCTCATCTTTCATGAGCATGAATTTAATTTGATTTCTGCCTCTGGGTGATGACATTCCAATATGTCATTTCTAATGGGGACTGCTAAACAGGATGTGGGTTGAAGTGAAAATCTCCATGTTCTCCCCATCTCCGAATGTGAACTCCACCTGGGGCCTTTCCAATAAAGAGATGCAACTTATGCAGGGCATGGAGGTAGGCCAGTTCAAGGTTTTTCTTTTATATTTTTTACTATGGCTGCCTTGCGTATGGGAGGGCTTCCAAGTCAATTATATGGAAAATCTCACCCATCATGATGACGTGGTCCATGCACCCTTTATTAGGTATGAATTTTCTCTTCATCTGTTGAAGAGTCATCCATATATTGAGTCAAATGTCATGTGTGCATTCCCTAGACAACTCTCCTGGTATGTCGAAGTGAGAAGTCGTCATAGGCCAATATATCACTGATATATTATCCATATCTAGTTTTCTTCTCACAAGCAACATATCATGTTTTTTTAGAGGCTCCCCTACTTGATATGCCCAGCTTGATTGCTTCTTATTAATTTAATTCCAATCGACTGGGCTGGTGTGAGCCTTATTGATTTGCAGACGGCGCAAGGGTGGTTCAGAAAATGAGCATGGCCCCAGGCCATCCTCTGGTTGAGAAAGAATATCACTTGCTATAGATGGAGTTCCTAATGTGTTTCACTCCTTTCAAAGTGCCTCATCATAGTAGGGAATTCTCATTTTTGTACTAGTAAGGGGAGGACCTTCTTTCCAGCACGAATTTTGATTACGGGGTGGACCTCCGCAGTTGGTGCTGCAATGGTGAGGGCTACTATTGAAACATGATTCTCGACCATGGGAATTTTACATATGGAGTATACACTGTGGAGGACCTTCAGAGTGGGATATAGTAAGGGGATTACCTTCTTACTGCTTTATGTCCCTTAGGGGAGGACCTTCACAGCAACCATCATTATAGGGAGGGCCTTTTCAATGACCATCATCATGGAGAGGACTACCATCATGACTTGATATCTAGCTGCAGGGAGAATTTCTACAGTGCACATCTTGGGGAGGGCCTTTAGGATTTAATGCAATGAGAGGGGGACCTTCTCATTTCATGGTGTTACTATGGGGAGGACCTTCAGATTAACTTCCATTGTAGTGAGGGTCTTTGTAATAACTGTCATCATGGAAAGGACTACCATCATGACTTGATGTCCGACTACAAAAAAAGCATATCTACATCGTATACCCTGGGGAGGACCATCAAGGAAGACAAAAAATGGGAGGACCTTCTTTCTATCTGATTTCTAGGTCAAGGGGAGGGCTACCCCAACATTCATTTGGAGATAGGCTCTCGTGATCGATCATTCTTGATCCATGGAGTAAGACCCCATGGGTGCTCTGTGGAGGACCTTCAGAGTTTATGGTAGTGACATTGTGGGGAGGACCATCTCAAATACTAATTCCACTTCCATAATTTGTTAATTGAATGACTAGGTCTTGAGCCTTTGCGAATATATGTTTGAGGGTGTAAAAAACTAAAGCTTCCAGTAGAGTAGGATCGTGTATGTGCTCTTCATTTTTTGATTTCCTTTGGTGCCTTTCATTTTTGGGCTCTCCCTTGTGGGTAATCGGGGTTATTTACTATTGGTAATGAACTTCATATATGAGTACTAGTATTTTTGGGTCCTGTGATTTCATCAGGTTACATCAACTGACATCTTGAGTTTTGGCAGGGATATATGCATGCCCTGGAGCTTCCACCACATTAGACTGACATCCCTCAGTTGGAATAACTATTTTTTCTCAATCTAGTTGTTTTTATGTCATGGAATATGGAAATATACCCTCCTCTACTAGAGGAGGGATGTACAATAAATATGAAGTGACTAACTCATTTTTTGAGTGAGTCATTCCATTCGAGGAAACCGGGTCATGGGCCCAATTTCTCACCTTTTCCACCGATGCAATGATATCTTGGCATGATTATAGGATATGGTCTAGAATTGACATCTGATCTTCCATCATTTTCAAGCTGTGCTGGGATACATGTTTGGTTGGAATGGTTATGAAGGCCCATTATGATGTCGGAGCAGGAGATTGTGCCTGCTCTGGTCCTCCATGAGTTGCTAGTAAATACCGGCATTAATCCTGTTTCAGGACAGAGGAATGAATCATTCATTGGTTATCTTCTCCGATTTCCATCATATTTGACTACTGGTCTTCATGTTCATGAACAATGATTTTCATCTGCTAACTTTCCACTGTATTTGTCTTATATTCTTTTTATGCATTTGTAAGAATTTTACTCTTTTCATATTTTGTTTCTGCCCTATTTAGATGGTGGGCTGGATATGAATCAGTAGGTATTTGTGCCTGTGTGTAGCTAAGTGCTACCCTATTTGGATGGTGGGATTATTGTAAATCGGGAGATATCTGTATCTACCTATAGTTTTCTGCCCTGCCCACACGGTGGGACTAGTGAGCATTATCAGGGGCGTGCATGTGCTCGTATTTTTTCACCCCATTTCCGTGGTGGGTTTTAGTGGATGGGGAAGGGTCATAGGTTTTCCCATTAAATTACACTGCATTAGTATGGAAGATATGCTCCTCAAGAACTAGGGTGATAGCCTGTTCTTGATTATATATTCTTCACCCTTTTGGGGAATCCCGAGGACCCTAGGTCTCCTAGACTTTGGTAGGTTCCCTCAACCTAAGTACCTCCTCGGTGGGAGGAGGCTTGGTCATCTGGTGTCGGCTGCAACACTCTCTAGCGGGGGTCTATGGGTAGGATGCCTATGCAGTTGAGATGAATTCATTAGAATTGACTTCATCTACCTCCCTAAGATATGGGAGGTACCCATTATCATGTTCTGGGGACTGGCTCCTGAAATGATTTGAGACTACTACTGGGGGCCCCTTGCAATGGGGTACCGACAGCGGCTGAAGAGGCGGCTGGAGGACCTTTTTACACTATATTTCTTGTCTTGTGGCCTCCATCATAGGAAGAGTAACATTTAATAGGTACTCATTGGTAAGTGTATTAGATACCCATTGTTGAAGATGATGGGTAGGTGAGGGGGTCATGCTCCTCGTTGGGGCCCTGACCTCCTGTGGGATCGCTGATGTGCATGTTTGCATGGGTCATTGAGATGTAATTTGGATCGAAGGTCGGTCTGTGGGAACCCAAAATATACATATATGACATATAGACCACAAAACATCATCAAATTAGCATTCTTTTAAAAATATGCATATTTGGAGATTCATCTTGGCCCCCTTCCCCTTTTCTTTTGCTGCGGGGCAAAGGAGCCTGAGTGGGGTGAGACTTCCACATTGGTTAAGGTTTCACATCAGGTTCACCATTTTTGTTTTTCTTCTAAGGTGGCGCGTTAAGTGTGTACTGGGGTGAACAAAATGTTCTGACGTGCAGTATCCTTTTGTCTTTTATCGTTTGGGTCGAACCGCCACCTTGGTTAAGGATTCACGTCGGGTTCACCATTTTGGTTCCACCTCCGAGGTGGTGCATTTCTCGGGTGGTGCAGAAATAGTCCAATGAGGATCATCACCCGTATCTTTTTCTGTAGATATGGGCTCACATAGAATTCACCATTCCTTTGTTTTGAACTATTCTGCATCATTATACTTTGAAGAAGGTTGAATTAACCCTGCAGGAACTGTTTGTCCCAATGGATGATTGCGTGGGGGTCAAGCACTTGTGAAATCTGTCCATTTAGAATATAACTTCCTCAGATGGTCTCCAACTGGTTAATTTTTGGAGCCAAGAATTCCCAATGGCCCTGGTATCAATGATTCATGGACCTGCTTTCCAAAGATTGGAGCTCATTGGATGATGATCTGGATAGTGACACTTAAGGACTCCATTGGTTGAGAGGAAAGGAGTTCAAGATTACCTCACCCTTCCGGGAGAGGATTGTTGCCTGTTCTAGGATTCTATTATAGATATAAGTTGTGTTCATATGTTCATGAATCCTTATTTCATTCCCAAAGAGTGTTTCCACGGGCTACCCTTGGTTTGTAAGACCATCGTAGGCATGCATATATTTTATGATACGGAGATAACATTGACTTAATCCATATAATAAGGCACTCTAGATTTTATCGTCATCCAGGGGTGATAGAAGGTGACTTGATGTTGGGAGCGGGCCCATAAAGAGGGACTCCTAAATATCCTCCTAAGAGGAATCAGAACCCACGTAGTTCGGATGGCGTGGGGCTTACGTGTGGGAGCTTCCCATTTGAGAGACATGATTGGGTGGACCCTTTGGGATGGTCATCCTTTTGAAATCGGGCCTTCTAGTAGGCATCCTACATGTCCTGATTTGGTTAGGAATTAGTGTTCTCATAGTTCAGATGGTGTGAATATTTTAATCCTCACAAACCTCAAAGCCCATGTGAGTAATGCTCTATGTGAGAAAGAAGAGGTTGTGAAAGATTCAATAATGAAGGTGCCTCCTCCATTATTGGTGGGGGAGGGATATCCCGCAAAGGATGAAGTTGGGGCGACCATGGTCAAGGGTGTGGTGCAATGAACCCTTCAATGTGGAATGAAATTGAAGGTCACATAGCCCTACCCCACAAGATTGGGGACTTACCTCAGCGGGAGGGCCCTAGAGCACGTTAATGTAAAAGGAGGAGTTTTGTCCTCATCAAAGTGGGGAGAGAGCATAACCCCTTAAACTGATCACTATTACTTATTGAATGAAAATTTGAGTGATCACACTTAGTTCTGAGAATGGGGTGATTCACGTCAGTATCCCAAGGTTGGGATCCAGGTTACCATGGTAATGTAGCCTCACAGGCATTCCCGAAGACCAAACCATTGTAGTGAGAGCCTTCGTGACTCCGCTTATGATGGGTATGTGGACACAATGGGGTGCACTGATTCAACCAATGGTCTGATCATATAGGTTTGGTGGGTTTGGAGGAGGATTTGGCTAGATGTTGAAGGACTAGTTTGTAGAGGCATATTGGAGGACTGAACAGTAGTGGAGGGGTAAGGTTGGAACCAGTGGAAACAATACAAGAAAATACCCCATTCCGCATACTGACATTTTATGTGGGGTGGGAGAGGCTCCGTATACAATAGTGGTACGAAGGCAGAGGGTTCATCCGCGTACCCCTGCGGTACACGAGCATGGGTATAGAAAACTGCATACCATAGTGGTATGTGGCATATATTACCACTTTTGGTTCCATCCATGTACTGATGTAGTACGCGATGCCAGGTTTAGTCTGAATAGTGGTATGCTACACAAAGCACTATATTGAAGGAGGGTTTGAGGGATTGTCGTTTATAGAGAGTTCATCTGTAAGAAGACTCTGGTTTGTGTTTCACTAGTTAGGTTTGTGGTTCTATTATTATTATTCAATTCCCCCATTTTATGGTTCGTGGCTGGATGTACTTATGGAGGGAGTGGTTCGCGGTTTGGGATTCACTGATAAAACAAGATGGAAGCCGGAGTGCAGCTTCTAAGTCTCCCTCAAGCTTTCATCATCTATCATTCTCTTTGTCTATCTCTCTCTCTGTGTGTTCTATAATTATACTATTATCCTTTTATAGATCATTGTATTAATCGTATCGATTGGGCATGCGAAACCATTTGTGGAGGTCCATTGAATCAATATTGTAACCTGTAGAAGACTTGGTCAACCGGAGTTTGTGGAGGCTTCAGTTTGCAATAATGGTTCGCGGAACCCTACCGGTCTGCTTCATCTGCGAACTGATGAGTTCATGGCATGGTACGTAGATTGGCTTCATGTGCACAATTCCTTAAACGATGTGGTTCTCGGTCTACCTTTTTTCTCTGGCCATTGCTCCACAGGCCAACGGTTCACAGATCGTCTTGTGTTCCTGGTGGTTCGTGATCCAGATAGTCTTTATACCTTTCCCGGTGATGGTATGCGGGCCACTTAAAATGCCTTGAAAACTTGAATTCCTTCAAGTTTCTTCTGAATATTGCAACTTAATTTGAGTATTTTCACCTTGATAGACTTGTAGGAGTACTTTCTTCCTTTTACAAAGCTATTGTGGGGGTATTTTCTCCCCTTGGTGGAATTTTCCGGACCCTACATACAAGCAAGACTATGTTTTAACCGAACAATAATATAATATAAAAATATTATTATTTAATATAATAATACATAACCTAGCCTTTAAATTAGTGGTTATAAATACAATTCACTATCTTTTAAAAATATATGGTTTTAAAAAATATAAAATGAATTAATATGTTACCAATTAATTATAAATGAAAATATAAACTAATTTAATATAAAAAAATTATTATTTTTATACTCAAAAAGTTTTTTTTTCATAATAAATTAAATTAATTACAAGTAGTGAAGTATTTTAATGAAATATATTTGTTATACATTCAATCAAATATTTTTTACAATCATCCAATAAATTCTATAGACATAAGATAATAATAAACTCAATATTACACATAAAAACCTATATTTTTAGTAAGAAATTTTTATCACATTTTAATGGAAAACCCATATTAAATATGGTTTTTGAAACTTTTATGAATTTAATACTTCAAAATAAACTTTTTCCTTTAATTTAAAACATTAAAATTAGTTTAGGGTGAGTTTTTTGGTATATTTTTGTAAAGTTTCATTTTTTAATGAATAATGAAAAATACTGAAATTTAATCCAAAACTTCTTTTTCATCTAATTTATTTATAAGTTAAATTTATAACTGTAATTGGTTTTAAAGTTTAATTAAATTATACTTTTATCAACTAATATAATTTAGTTTATTTTAATCAATTTATCTTTGAAATTGACTATAAAACATAGCAAACATTAGGATGCTTTTACTCTAAAAACCTCCATTATCATCCCATCTACAAGATTTATTTTAATCTGTAGGGGATCATTGTTATGGGTTTCTAATAGGTGGTCCTATAGGACCATCGGGTATATTACATATTTTGGATAAAGTACTTCTTATTGGGTGTTACTATATTTTCTATAATTCCATTGATTTCTCTATTGGAAACATCTACATGGACATTTGTCTATAGATGATATGGGGTTGATGTTTTATGGGGCACCCCATACCATTTTACTAATGCCTCCATTTTCTTGTTTCATAGGTGGTACCTTTGGTCACTAATGATTTTTTAGGGTACTCTAAACCAACGAAAATATATTAAACCTAACAAAATCACAGGAAACATTAGCATTATCAGTTGGGATATATTTTTATTCCACCCATTTTAAAACATAATCCACATATAATAGAATATAATAATATCTAAATGACATTGGGAATAGTTCCAAAATGACTATACCCCACACATCAAAAATTTCACTGAAAGAAATTATTTTTAGTGGAATTTCTAATATTTTTAAGTTGTTTTAAAAAATGTGGAATTTTAAACATTTTTTTCAAAAATCATGTGTATATTTTAATAATGTGGGCTAATAAATTCTATCTTCTAAGACTTTTATAGCTATATTTTGGTAAAAAATGGCCTCCAAAATATAATTTATTAAAAAAAATCAAAAAAAAATCAATTTAATTTTCATGTAAACATATTATAATTAAATGATTATTGTATGTTTTACAAAGGAATGGGTTATCCCAAATATAAAACCCAGAGTTAGAAATATGTTTTTTCATATGATGACTGTTTAGATTAGAGGGTACCTGAAATGTGCCCGAATAGTTGAAAATGTTGGTGTAGTGTGGTACATTACTAGAAATGATGTAGATTGTTTTCTATGCTTCTCATCATTGAGTGGGTTTGGGTTTGGGTTTGGAATATTTCCTTCATAGGTGTTGGTTAGTCAACTCAGATGACCAAAAACTTGTTTTTCAGTTCCCTTTTTGTCCTTGATCTCCAGATGGAAGTTATATAAGAGATTAAACCATCTTAAAAGCCCTATATTATCATGAGCCCTCTTCATTAGATACCTAAAAGCTATATTATTAGAGAAAACAACAAACTCAGTTACAAGTAGATAAGATCTGAACTTATCTTTGGAAAATGTGACAGTAAGGATCATATTTTATATAGTTGTGTATTTGATCTTAGTGGCATCCAATTTTCATGATTCATATGCGATGACATGAAAATTTATTTCAACACTTTATGATAGTGAACCTCTCACAACGTGATTTAATGTGTCATAGAGAAGCTCCAAAGGATGTTACCAATATGGTGGAAACATTATTGGTAGTGTGATTAGCATTTTCTTCAATTCATGAAATGTTTTCCTTCAATCATCATCAACATTAAACTCAATTTGTTTAACAGAAACCTTGAAAAATGAAGAGAAATGATACTAAATTTTTTGATAAATATTAGGTAGAAACCATCATGGCCTAAAAATTATCTAGCATGCTTTAGACATGTCGGATTGGGAAATGAGTTTATTAATTTAACCTTTGACTTATCTACCTCAATTCATTTTTACAAGGTTCTGTGTCCTAACATTATTCCTTTTCCGACCATGAAATGACATTTTTTAAAAGTTTAAAACATGATTTTTCTCAAGTTACAATGATAAAATTTTTCCAAATTCCCTATTAAATGACTAAAATAATTATTGAAAATTGTGAAATCATCAAGAAATACCTCAAGGTAGTCCTCAATATTATTTGAAAAAAATACTCACCACGCACCTTTGAAATGTACATATGGTGTTTCCTAGTCCAAATGAAATCCTATTGTAGGAGAATGTGACAAACTAATAAAATAAGGTTTTCTTCTTCTATTCTTTTGGTGTAATTGGTATTTAGAAGTATCCTGATAAACAATCATAATGAAATTATGAGATTTTAACTATAATCTCTCAATAATTTGATTGATGAATGAGATATAGAAGTGTGATTTTTGTGTAACTTGATTCAACTTCCTATAATATATACACACACACTCAAACTATTTCTCACTCTCAAGGAGATTAGTTCATTGTGTTAACTTTTAGTAGTGGCCAGACCAATTTTTGTTGGGACTACATGAATGTGACTAACCCACTAGGAATCAATGGTTGGGTAAATGATGTGAGCCAATAGAAATTTCTCTTTCTCTTTCTTAACAACCTTCAGATGGTGGGATTAAGTCTATTTTATGGTTTTCTAACTGTTCAGGAATATCTTTATAAAAATATTGTATGAGTGTATAAATTGGGATTGAGTCTAGGTATATCACCTAAAATCCATACTATCACTTGGAAATTTCATTTAAGTAGGCCAGTCGTAGTTTTTTTCTTTGGAATGAGACAGGTTATGGAAATGATCACCAATAATTTTTCTCCTTCTATAATGCAGTCATACATCAAATCTCTTAGATATTTATTTAACTCTATACTTAGGGGTTGGTTAATAGATGATATTGAAATGTGTTTTACTACTTTTTAGTATGGAATGTTTGGTATCATGTCATCCCCTTTTAACAAATCATTAAAAAAGATAAAATTTACTTCTTCCTCTAACTAGAGGTATAGATTTCTAGGTACTTGGGAATTTTAATTTTCCAAGAAACAAACAATTTATAATTGATAAGAGGTCACCAAGAATACATTAATCTTAAATTGATCTATTACCATCATCAAGGGAGATCACATAAAGTGAGTGGATGTTGGAAGGATCTCTCAATGCATCAAGAATGTTGAAGTGTAAAGTATTATCTCCAAGTTCCATTGTGATTGTTAATTCATGGAAATTGAAGATGGTATATTTTTTCTTTAAGAATGGTCTCCCTAGGATGATGGGAGAGTGGCCTTATGATATATCTTCTTCCATGTTATGGACCTAAAATATTTATGGGATGATCGGTCCTCTTCCTCCCCCATTAATGTCTTCTATAAATCCAACTGGTAATTAGTGGATCTATTTAGTACTTTTACAACTACTCGAGTTGTATTTAGTTCTCTGATATGAAAGGATAAAAATACCAAGTAAGGAATAACATTTAGTGATGCTCCCAAATCACAAAGTGAATCAGTAAAATTCAAATATCAAGTAGTGAAGAGAATAGATAATGTCTGTAGATTTTGAAAAAAATTGTATCAGTGGTGGGGTCAGTACTGAGATGCTTCTTCCCAAGCTATTATATCATTTCCATCTATCCACCATATTTTTGTGCACAACCCCATAAGATAATTTTTCATATTTTGTGATTCATCAGATGTCCTCTAGAAGTGGGATGTTGATCTGTACATTATGAAGGGTTTCTTACATTTACCAATATTAAATAATATAGAATGTAATGGTACTTAGATATCCTTTTTCTCCATTTGTGGTTTTTAAAATGGTATTTCAAGACATTCCATTCTGAACTTAGTCATTGAATTTTCTTATTGATTATTATCATCTCTTTTTTGTATGGGTGGATCTTTCTAATTATTTTTCAAATTCTTAAGCCTCATTTTGTTTAGGTGGCTGGATATCTTTTCTTATTTTTGTTTTAATCACACTTACACATAGAATTGGATTTAGAATTGTTTGTGATGTATAATTTTCATGATTATTGGTTAGAATATCCATAAGTCCATAAAAAATATTGTCCACATTTTTTACTATCTTCTTTAGTTATTCTATATCAATTTATTGGTGGTTCTAATGACAACATTTTGAAGTTTTTCATTTGGTTTATGTTATTATGGATATTTATAGGGTTACTAGAATTGTAGAGGGTTCTGGTATTATTAGTACTAGAATATTGGTGGATTTTATTATTGATTATGAAAAGGAATTTTATCATGGTTCTATTGGAATCCATATACTGGTTGGGACTGGGCATGATGTGGCTGATTTGGTTGGAATTTCCTTGGATGATAGGTTCTGCCATAACTTTATGTCCCCTATACTTCTAGACATTGGTCAATGTAATGATAAGTAAAAGATACTAAACTACATACATGGGTCCGGACTTGTTGTTCCTTCACTTTTTTTTCAACCATTTGTCACAATAACCTGGGGAGTTCATTAATTTCACTTATAATTAAATATATTGAATCAGGAGTGATTAACTCGTGTAATCCTCTCTTGAGGATGCATCTTGTGTCAAATTATTACGAGTTAATAGAAATATTCTCAATCAAGATGCTGAAATATATTGGCCACTTTTTAATAAAGGCTCCTCCAGATGAGGAGTTTAGAAGTTTACGGTCATTTTTTAGTAGTCATTGATAGAAGAAATCAAGGTAGTGGTGCTACTCTATAGTTTGATGTGGGTAGCTGGTGCAAAGCTTCTTGAATTTCTCCCAGTACTCATGAAGTGTATCTATGGTTGATTAGAGAATATTGCAGATATCTTTTTGATTGTGGCTCATTTCCATAAATTCGTGAAACTCCCTCCTTGGGTCACGCAACTGTGTTACATGATTCATGAAATTCAAAATATGGAACCTATTAATAAGATAAGGGTCCCTTCATTGGGTACTCTAACTATCATGCACAATAAAGAAATCTCTCGTGCATGAAACTCAACCCTTTTCATGAAATCTTGATCCTTTTTCCACAACCTTCATGTGACTTATTAATTTCAAATAAATATGCACCTCAGTAGGTATTTAGTGTGGCCATATCCAGAGTTTCATGAGGTAGATAATTTTTCATGACTAAACCCTAAAGTTATGAAATATATACTTATATCCCTAAAACATTCATGAAATTGTCAACTCTACATACCAAATTGAGATTGAAGTCACTACTGCTACTTAGAGGGATAAGATGGTGGGGAACCTATAGATTCCTTGGGAAAGGAGAGTAGTTTATAAAAATTGGGAACTCCAAGTCCTATTGACCAAAACCTATAGAGGTAATATTTATAGAAACCATATGAATCCATATAACTTTTGGTAATGGACAATGTGGTTATCCTATCCATCGAAGTGAATGCATTGTGCTTCTAGTTTGATTTCCATGATAGGATTTCCAACAAGAACATCATTGCTCTGGGTCACTCTTCTTAAGAGTGTGATGAAACCTCAGTCTACACTCTAAGTGGATGGGTGATGATATACACTAGGGACATCCTAAAGTATGAAGATCTCTCTTATCCCAAGGTTATCATTTTTCAGACCAGTATCCAAGATAACAACATGTGATGGTTCAAGGACTAAGACCTATGGGCTAGGGGAACATCATTAATGAGTGGGTCATAAAATTCTAGGTATGCTTCAATTATCAATAATATGGGGCTGAGATGCACTATGTCAATCTATATGAATCAATGTTTACATATTAGTTGCATGTGCATCGTTAGGAGGTTCTACTTCTAGAGCTCTTTAGTTAGTGGTCTATAGAGACCAACACCTTCCATCTCCATCATAGGGAGGGAGGAATTAGCTTGTGGGAACCTCAATACATTAGATAAATCCCACTGACCAAGTTCCAATATGAATAATTCCACCTTGTTCTAAACTCTAGGCAGCATACCCCCGTTCAGCATAGTTTCTTCTGGACCCGTTGACACAATTACTATAGAATCATCCCTTTTCCACTAGGATGTCATGTTCAGGAGGTGGATGGGGATGTTCCTGAAGAAAAATACAACCATGAAAATTCCAAGGAGGCTAAAATAGTTTCCAATGGTGTAGTGTAGGAGGAATCGTGGATCATACTAGTTAATCTTGGAGGAAGGTAATTATCATAAATGGGGTTATATCATGGAGGAGAGATGGAATCTAGTGTTCTTCTACACTGCATTATTGGCCACTTTTATTAGTATCTAAATACTTCCTATAAGGGACACATGCATGGGATGATGTTTAGGGATGCACATGATGTTGGTGATCTTACCAACCATTAATCAGGTAAACATGGGAGTACAATTTATGGTTTATCACTATAACCAGCTGGTCCATGTGGCGAGATGACGCCTATCTAAGAAGATCTACATTCCTTTACAATTCTTTTATAGGTGGATTACAGTTAATTTTGGAGGCTAAAAATCACGAAATACCATAACTCCTCTAAATTTAGGCCTATGTTCCTTACTGCTCAACATTTATAGGGTTCATCTAGTGACACTCAATGATGTCGGGGTCATAGTTAGCATTAGAAATGTTGTTTATTTCAACTTCAATATATTTTTAACTCAATATTCTAAGATTGTGGATAATCTAAAGGGGATGATGAAGTAGTGGGAATATATGAAGAACTTGTGAGGTGGATTAATAGTATCTAGGATAGGTAGAAACACTTACTGTGAGCCATATAATCTTTCTCAGCTTTCACAAAAAATATAATGAATCCATCATACGGTGAAGTGAGTCTACATCAGGATATGTGAGGAAATTCATCCCTATATCTTTAATTAGTTATGGTGGATGGTTATGGGAGTTGTCATGGGAGAATTTATCAACACCATACTCACTCATATCTATAATTTAAATTGGATAAAAACATATCTAGGAATGATTCTGCATCAGCATGTGAGGGTAGTAGTTTTGTCAAGTGAGGTGAAGGAGTAGTGGGAAAATAGACAAGTGGATCTCCGAAAGTATTTCCAAGATTAGAGGTCTCGAACAAAGGCTAAATAAGAGGAATATCAAGGTTTTTATGCACTGGTACCTACTGAAGGGTAGGTCCTTCCCTATAAACAATCATAAGAGTAGGAGGAGGGCTCTCAATCCTAGACCAGTAGGACCCAGGAGGCCATCGGGAAGAAGCTATGATATCTTTTGTAGCTAACCACTGATGGTTTCTTCATCAGGATATAGGTGTCTAGGGGAATTTTTTAAATGAAAATGATAGTAGATCATCTATAGACGAGGTTTATCCATGATGGAATTGAGTTACTATGGGTTGGGATTGCTAGGATCACTGACATGTGCACTTCCATGAAGGATTTTCATACTTGAAAGATATGGGTGCCTTTACATGCCAACATGGGAGATATGATTTTCCCTCTGGATAGGTGGGAATGTTTTTTGATGGTGAACCTAATCCCTTGAAAACAACATATTTCAAAGAATCAATGTAGGAGGGTTCATACCTTGGTGGTGATATGTAGGGAACTAGCGATGATGAATCTTAGCGGTAAACCACTGATCACGTTACCCTACATTAGAGTGGTGATGTCACCCCTAAGAGTGAATAATTAAACGATATCCTATTTGGAAAAGTAATATTAGTTTTTTTAACTTACCTTTGTCTTATTCCCCTTTTAATACCTCTTTTTTTCAAAGGCTTTAACTGGGATTTTCCTAATGTAAGAGCCAGTTGAGGGTGACCAAGGGGTCCTTATTAGGGGAGATGAGGGTGCTCTAATAATTAGCAGTGATAAAGCCTTAGAATAATTTCCAAAGTCCACTGTAACTAGATGTTTTGAATTTTAGGTTAGAGTGGTGGTCTTGGAACCCTTTGTCCTCCCAGTCATCTATGGGGGACCACACCCAATTATTCTATTGATGGTGTCTACTGCAAGTGAGGCAAACCATCTATGTTAACTCATCATCAAGATCCTCATACCGTGCGGTAAGAATAAATCTCAACTGGTCTAGATCTTTTCAAAAATTCATAGATCTATTGATTTTATTTTATTAATGTGTTTATTATTATGTAGCTTCCACCCAACCATCATTGTAGTGCCCGGTGTTGGCTTTTGAAGTACCAACCAACATAAAGGGATATCCTATGTTGGAATTCCTTATAAAAAATCTAGGATATTACTTTTACCAAACAAATTACCACTTTAAGTCTTTATGTGATCCATGTTTACCCTATATTTAGTCACTTATAAAATTAATTGGAATTATTTTGTTTTTACATAGTGCTTGGGACGATGCATTCATAAAAAAAAGCTGTGGTTGGGGGACCTAGGGTACCTGATCTAATGGCAGTGCCAACTCTTGGGTAGCTTATCATTTAGGTTCAAATGGTCTTAATTTTATGAGGGTAGCCCATTTAGAATATAGGTAGTGTCTTTGAAGGGTTGGATCTCAATTTTAGAGAAATTTGTATTTCAAACAGAGAGTCAGTTGAAGAAGGACTCCCTCTCGACATAGATCATGACTCATATGAGGAGATCCTAGAGAAGGACCTTACTGCCGCTTTACTCGCAGAATTCCCAAAGTATGATCCTACACCAACCAATGAATTGGAAGATTCAAGTATAATGCTACTGAGGAGAATTACATCATCCAGTGCAGGGCATGAGGGAGTATACAGAGCTTCATTACTCACTTCCCAAAGCTATATATGGTGAGAAAAATGGGGTACCTCCACCACTAGATTCACAAATTGGGAACTATAGGGGTGGACTCTTACAACCTATATGCACTGGTCCATGACTACCTTGTTGATCCACTGCGTGCAACAAATTCACCAAATTGATATATCCTAGAACTGGGTGAAACCCGATGGCACCTGAAAGCACCAGGAGGCTGGTGAAGAACATTAATGACTAGAGGATCAAGTGAATGAGCATGTAACTTTAATCAATTCCCAAGTGGAGATTATTAGTCAGTAGAGGGATCATCTATTGGAGGTTGATACTCATGTTGAGGATTTGGTATCCCAAATAGATGAGTTATAGGATAAACATGTATACATGTGAACTATGACTGATGAGTTTTTTCCCATGTCTTAAGAGGATGATTTATATCTCATGAGGATGCAATAGGACCTCAAGGCTACATGCTATAGGTTGGATGGGATTGAATTCTTGATTGTTGAGGTGGATCAATAGGGATCATTTTTGTTGGAACAACGATAAGATCCAACATGTGGATAACCCTCATTTTTTTTAAGTTTCTTAGTTTTAACTTGTCATATCCATGGACATGTTTCTTTTTTATAGACATTAAAACTACAATTTAATCACACTAATGTGACAACCAACAATCAATCCCAAGGTCCAAGTAACTCAATATCGGTGTGAGAAATAAAGGATAACCATGTGATTTATCATTTATATGAGAGTTTCATGAAATAGTCAAACACTCGAGGCATGGATTTTTTACTGACAAATAGGAGTGTCCTCACTGAGAAAATATATGGATGGGGGTAGAGCTCTCGGAACATCCACTTTTCTTTTTCAACATGTTCTAGTACAGAAATTTAGTAATTATAGGGGCATTGAATTCTACCCGAATAAAGGGGAATGAGGATCATTAATCAAGATTCTCATGATTCAATAAATAATGGGGGTAGTGTGATGATGAATGATAAATACTGACCATATATTAAACATATGATCCATTATTGCTTTTTTAAGGATGTGGATAAGAAAATGAGGTTATAATATTGACCGTGTTCAAAACACGTGATGTATATCAAATTGTTTAATAAATTATTTTGATCCATGTTCCTAGGATGATAGGTGAGCTCATATGAAATAGGACTATTCCATGAAGGGGAGCTCGTTCAAATGTGGAGGAGGATGGGGATCCAAATAAAGTGACATAATAAGCATGAAGATAATGTGACGGAATGTTTGAATGGAGTTCAACACTCTTGGAATTAATCTATATTGGATTTGAGCACAATGGGTAGATTTTTTGGCATGTGTAAAGGCTAGAATCATCTTCCATGAGGTGCTTTATCTCAGATGTCGGGTGATGGTTGAAGAACATAAATGATGTCGTCGGTGTCTAGAACCAAAGATAGAAAATGGTATTATTTGGTAATGGCCTATGATACATCATAGATTATTGTTATGAAATAAGGATGATGGAAACATGGTTTAAGGTCCTACATAAAGGATGATGTATCATATAGTTTCACATCGAGTGATTGGGACATTGAGTCATACAGTTTAACATCTTGTGACCAAGATGTTGGATTTCACAGTCAAATGTTTTGCGATTAGAACATAGAGTCATATATTTTAACATCTTATGACAAGGATGTGTGATCAAGAATAAATACTTCCCACCCATCCATGTTGGCGAGGGGGGGGGTAAGATAGGAAAACAATGGGGTACTCACTAGAGGGTGCATGAGGAAAAGGGAAATTATAATTTTTATATTAATTTTTTTTGAACCATAGGGTTTAGTGAGCATATCCTGGTTTTTATAGGGTTCTTTGTGAGCACCATTAGCTATGTACCTAATTATTTATGTCCACTTATTCATTTTCAAGTCATGGGAGAAACCTATAGGGGGAGTCTGTAATGCCCCGACCCTAGAAGCCTAGAGTCGGTGCATTATATTAATACACTGGCATGATTACAAGGAATCAAGTCCCAAAAGACCAATCATTTTAGCAGTCTTGGAAAATATATTACATACATGAAAGTTACATTACACATTAGAAAATAAAACACAACATAAATGAACCTTTTATAATGCCATTAATCCTTTAGCTTAACCATACTTATCAATCATAATACACTTCTTGGAATCCTGGGAAAATAAAACATAAGAAAAGGGTGAGCTCAGATGCTCAATAAGGATAACAATATGGAGGAAACTTTCATAAATAAGCACAAACATTTAAGGCAATGTATAAGACTAAAACAAAAGACTTTTAAACGTAAACTTCTTAGTAATATAGAAAAGATAAATCAAATAATTTCATTTCCTTATTCACATGGATATTCGACTTGTCAAATAATCACATGTAATATCAATAGCCAATTTTATAATGATGGAATGCATAATGCCAGACTTCATAACCACATAGTCAAGGCCTTGTGTAAAGACTACAAATAAGATTTTATCAAGGCCTTGTTCCAAGACACTAGTTTGTCACATGAGACCTACCGATGCATTAAGGAGCTATAACGGGCTCCACCCGTCACTTACTAAGTCCAATGCATTCCTCATATGAAAGGTTGGAACATAACATAAACATTCGTATTAAACCTAGCATATTAAATGTTAATAATTTAACCATAAACCATGAATGGTATAAAAATAACACATCCAAAGTCAAACATATCACAAAAACTTCAATACAATATATAAGATTTGTATCATAATGAATCAACTTCAAACAAGTGTAAAATCCATAAAAGGATGTTGACATAGATGAAATCAAAACTATTTGAGAGAAATATTTCTTTTTTTTTGAAATAATTTAAAATTAACATAATTTATAAATCAATACATTTAAATACATTTTTTAATCAAAGTGTACCATACCACTTTGAAACTTTTTAAAGGAATTAACATTTTAAAACATTAATGTATATATAAATTAATCCTTAAAACCATTTTGAAAACAAGGAAATTAATTAAAATGATTTAGAAGAATAAATATTTAAACCATTTAAAATGAATTTTTAGTTAAATAGTCCCTTAAAAATAATCCTTTTGAAAACTATTTTATGAAACATGTACATGGATAATAATTATGTCCCAGTAAAATCTTACACACAAACAATCTCAGATAATAATGAGATTGAGGAATTAACCATTACCTTGCACTTTTCCTTGGTAGAGGGTATGTTAACCTCCTATATAATAGTTAAATAATTGTTATTAAATTATACAAGAATCATATAAATAAATATGATATCATATATAATCTTTTTAATATTGCTTTGTTAATAATATTTTAGTAGTATCATCGTTTCGAGTGTTAACTGATTCGTTTTCCTTTATATGCTTGGTTATTTAATCCATGTTTATTATGAATAGGATGTATTTTATTCATATCAATAATTATATTAAGTTCTTAAACATTATTTTTAATCATAAATTGAAAATTATTCTGGAATTATTACCATGGGGAATGAATCTCATCGTGTTCCTGGAGACGGTAATCTGTACGTACACACGAGCGACAATATCAATATATTGATGGTGAAATAATATGTAATTGGATGGTATATCATATATAAATAATAATTATAATGTTATATTTATTATTTACATCAATTATACTCATTATTATACCCATAAAAATAATAAAGTGTTTGAATAACAAACTATACCACGATGTGGAAACGGTAAGTTGTACGTACGCACGTATGGTGACTTTGTCATTTATAGGATGGATAGAATAATGAATATGGTTGTAACATATTTATAATAACATAAAAGTATTTAGAAATTACTGTATTTATTATTTTCGTATGGAAACAACAAAGAAATAGGAAGTGGAATAAGAAAACAACTTAAAGAGGGTGGTGAAATTATTACCTCTTCTTCGGGTGTTTCCTTTTGATTTGATCAAAAGGTCTCCTTAGGTTGGCTTTACGATCAAAGTAATGCCTCTAGGTTGAAGTGAGAGATTTTGGATAGATATTTGGGCTGGGTTTTTCTGAGCCAAATGGCTTTGGAGGTGTGATTTTGAGAGAAGGGGAAGTGCCCTTTTATAAGAGGGGTGAGGGTCACTTTAGGAAAAGATTAAAATATTAATTTATTATACAATAATATACGGTTTATAATGGATCAAAATTAATTTATTTAGAACCTTATGTGTTTATGGGTCTAAATACTCTCAACCAATAGGTTTTAGACAAGTTTAGGTTACCATTTTAACCTTATATTTTAGATTTAACTGTCAGTCAAATAGTGTAACTTTTACCGTGTCTTCTTGTATTCTTGAACCATATTGTTAATAAAATTACTCTAAACTTTCAAGAGAACATAAAGTGGTTAATTAATGACATATATAATATTATTTAATCCCTTTAGATGAACCTTATATTTTTAGGAATATTATATCAACCAATAATATAGTATTTATTTTAGAAAATAATTTATGTCAATTTTGACACTATTTGATATTTTGTTTTTTTGATAGTCATAAAAACCTTATCACTTAAAAGAATTATTTAATCAACACTAACATGTAATATTAATCTATAAAATTAGTGGAATTCATCAGAAGTCTCAATTTACATTTATTTGGATATTTATAATATCAATTATTTTAATATTTCATTAAAAAGGTAATTACTCCATCATCATTGTGTTATAAATAAATTAAATTATCTAATGTCTAAAAATTATAAATAAAATACCATTATGTATTAAATATTTTTAGATTTATAATCAATATTTATAGTCTAATTTGTCTTATGTATAACCCTATATTAAAAATAGTTTAGTTAATACATTTTGAATTTAACACTTTTAACTCTTTTTAAATAAAATAATAATGAATGTTTTAATCTAATCCAAGTGGACCAAAAGGTTCATATTTTATTCCTAAGATTTTTTTGGTTGAATAACACTTATCCAATAGAATTAGAACCTGTTTTAGGGTAATTATAATACCATTTTTACCTTTCATTACCCAATTTACTTTTTACTATGGCAAATAAAAGTCAAAAGGTAGTATTCACCCAAAATTATTTTCATCTTATTGATACATATTTTACTTACTGATGTCAAAATTGTCTCTCTAATTTTTTAAATCCAACTCACAGGAGCAGTAAAATTAATTTTTATGAAAATTTTCAAATGCTCCTAGAAGGTGGGTAAAAAAACGTTAAAAAGTTCAATAAAATTTTAAACATCTAATTTTATTATAAAATGACTCCAATGAATATCATTGAACTTATATAGTTATTATATATCTATTTTTACTTAAAATAAATTTATATAAAATAAATACTTATTTAAATAAGAAGTCGGTTTTAAATAATAATACAGTGTTTTTCACTATTCATTAAAAATTGAAAGTTTTCAGAAAAATACCAAAAATTATCCCTAAGATAAATTTGATATCCTCAATTAAAAAATGAAGTCTATTTTACAAAATTTAAAATATTGATGTTTCATTTATTAATTTAAAATTAACTCCCGTTTTCAAAACCAAAAGGCGGGTTTTTAAAAAGTAAAAACTATCAAAGATTGACATGTGATTATGTCAAATTTAAATGTGAAATTACTTATAATGACCTACATTGTATTAAATGATAAAAATATAATCTAATTATATTTCAAAACCATTCAAATTTATAATTTAACACTATAAAATTTTTTGTTTAAAAAGGTTGTTTTCAATTAAAATTTAGTATTTTTCACTATTCACCCAAATATGAAAATTATTTGAAAAACACCAAAAATCTGTCAAAACAAAATTTTTATGTCCCGATTCTAAAGAAGATGTTTATTTTGTCAAATTAAATATATAAAAGTGTCAAATATTGGATTTAAAAATGGTTCCTTACTAAAAGGCGGTAAAATTGCATTTTCTAAAAAATACTTCCTTTATCTGAAAAAATGAATTTTTTCTTATATTATGTCTAAGAAACACATAATATGGATGTTAATATTTATATGGAATATATAAAATTCAAAATGAAGATAATATTATTCATAATTGCTTTTGAACAGCTAGTTTGGTAAGTCGTGGTGCGCTCGAACTCGGTGTTGCGTGTAGCGCAAGTTATTGAATTACATGGAAGAAATAACATGCTATAAAATCTTATGGTGTTACAGAGTATAAATCTTTCTCAGGTTTACCCTATATTTTTTTAAACCTGATATAAGTTTGTGACTCATTCCTTTAGTAGTTTAAGGTCATACCAGTCAAACCGAGATGTTGCAAGATGTTTAGGGTCAGAATGCTCAGACCATGAATCCTATTTTAAGGTCATAGATCTTAGACTATGGTGTTGAAAATAGTTTATGGAATGAACGATTGGACCTATGGGGGTTATATTCTATAATAGTTCACATAATTCCATAGGGTTCGCACTAATATAAATCATGTTCCTAAGGGGGCCCTCTCCAAGAAAATTAATCTATGGTGAGTTTCACATAGCTTAAGGTCGTGATACTTAGACCATGGGATTATCTTTCTTAGATAGGATGTCTATGGAATAGGGCATGTCACACAGAGCATCCGAGAGAATTATCACACATAGTTTAAGGTCTTGATG
The DNA here is from genome assembly GCA_963277665.1 of Viscum album. Taxonomy (NCBI): domain Eukaryota; kingdom Viridiplantae; phylum Streptophyta; class Magnoliopsida; order Santalales; family Viscaceae; genus Viscum; species Viscum album. Next base: position 1,661,522,981 of record OY728135.1, on the reverse strand, counting down.
CTTGGACCATAAGTTATGTATCCCAAAAGGATATGTGTTGCATGGATGAGTGATAACCCAACATGAATTGAGGTCCATGGAGGCCTGATGCCACACTAAAAATTCCTATGATGTCTGGAGCACCGTCTAAAGTAATGATTCTTGTTCATGGGCTCTAGGTTTAAGGTCGTAGAGTTAAAACTAGAAGGGAGGGGTATAATTTAAAGGTTTTATTGATTGGACTCTGGGGTAACACGTCTCTAAGGAGTGTGTGTAGAACAAGGGGGGAGAGGGGGAGGTGACCTAACATGAATTAATGGCCAAAGAGGTCTCACCCCACATGAATGATGCTCAGGATGACTTTCACATAGTTTAAAGTCATGATGCTTCTAATTAATCTCTTAGTTTATGGGAATTGAGTTTTTACCAATAAAAAATAGTTTGAGGTCATAATGCTTGGACCATGGGATATGTGTTCTAAAGAAATATGTTTGACGTTGAAGAATGGTTACCTGATGTGAAAAGAGGGACATAAGAGGCCACATGATGCCACACAAGATTTCTCTGAGAAAACTTGCACATGGTTTAAATTCATGATGATTGGACCATGTGATCATAGTTTAAGGTAATAGATATTGGACCACTGGTACCCTAGAGAGTTTACTGCAACACGTAACATTAGTAACCCAATGTGAATGGATGTCCAAGGGAGGCCTTTCACCTTGTAAAACACAAGGGGAAAGATAAAAATGGTTTAAGGTGTTGATTATTATACATGGGTGAGTTAGAATGTATCAAACCTATAAAGTTAGGATCTTCCATAGTTTCTTAATCCCACATGAGTCTTGATTAGTTTGGGAAATAATGATTTTTGGAAAGTATTTCCAATTACATGGGGATACACAGTAATGGAAGAAGTGACTGACAGATCACGTAAAGGAGATCATGACTTTCAAGACCTGGATAGAAGGGGAATGAATTGAATGAAGGGAAAAATTGTTTACCATGTTAAAAACGTAGGTTCTATACCTATTTCAATTATTTATGGTGAGGAAAAATGTGGAATTGACCGTTTAATGAGTTTGAAATGTTGAATCTGCTATTTGTCACTCAAGACCCTTCACGGAATGATCCCATGATGGTTAGGTCAGCCAATGTGGCATAGGGTCATTTTTATTAGGGATACCTTCCAGATAATGAGGATGATTATTATCCGAATCTAAGAAATCAAGAAACATGTAATTTAAAATGGTTAATGTCTCAGAGGGAATATTGAGTTCCTTGAGAGCTATTATACAATTTGATCGAACAAGTGAGATGTCCATGATGGTAGGAGATAACTATGACTATCCTGGTGGGAAGAGACCTCAAAATGAGTTGATGATACGGTTAGTCCCAGGATGATATATCCATGCACAACTATATCATATGAGAATTGGAATGAACCGACACATTGTTCTAGAAGGAGTCAAGGTAGGAGATAACCACCGAAGAGGTGACATCCTCTCTAGTGAGGACATAAAGTCCTCTCATATTTAGAGGAATCCCAGTTTATATAGGGTATGGTTTTTTATCTTCCCATACTTATCAAGTGAAGAACCCTTGTTTTGTATTAGGTAAGGATACAAATTAACATCGTGTGCTATGGTAGTTTTTTTGTGCATCCCACATTTATCATATAAGGGATCCTTGTTTTATAAGGGGTAACATCCCAGTTTCATGACATGTTATAGAGATGATGTTTGGTTTATTTCATATTTATTGTATGAGGAATCCGAGTTCTATACTAGGTAAGATCCCAAATTAACATCGTTTACTAGAGATTCTTGGATTTTTAGTGTAAATTTTTATAGCTCAGACTATAGTTACTACTATTTTAAGGTCATAGATCTTCTACTATAGGGGTAGCTATCCGTTAAAGGTCATAGAGCTTTGACTAATGGGGGAGAAATTGTTCTAAGGATGCTTGTGTTGAATTCAAGAGTGATAATATTAAGAAAAAGGAGGTCCAAGAAACTCAAAAAAATTATACCATAGGTCATCTTCTAGGATGAAGTAGAGGAGAATTATGTCAAACCCATGTCTATTAATGTTTTTCTCTAAGTTAGGCCCACTATGGAGGGTAAACTGCGCCACATGTTGATTTATTTTCTCATGCTCATCTTAATCTAGTGGTAGAATACCACACTTGAGATACTTTGTAATGGGAGTCATCCAATCAAGCATTCCCTCAACTACAGGGGACCTAAGGTCCTTGGAACAAAAGTATCAGCAGCCAACTAATTTATATATTGGTTTCCATTATCCGAAGTGGTATGAGTGATGAACATATAGTATGACACATGAATAACCAAATCATTCTAGTTAGGATCTAAAATATAAAAATAAAAACATAAAAAAAGAATCCAATGAACTGTTATGTAACTGAGGGACATGAATCACCTTCATCTATGAAGGAAACTGGGCCATAAAATGATGGGTACATCCCAGTAGGGGCACTAACTTTTGTTTGCTGATGATGTAGTCACCCTTAATCTATTTGATGACTTACATGGATTATTCCATAATATGTAAATCAGGACATCAATATTGAGGGTTAACTTGTGACTAGTCATGAGGTAATGATATTCTACATCATTATTGGTGCACAATTCTAATAATATAAATGAGTATGAAATGATGGACTATGTTGGGTTGATGAATATGATCCCAATTACCGCCTTTTTAATCATGGGGTTATTGAGCCTTCTACCAGTTAGGATGTGGGGGGCACTATCAAAATGAATCTTCCAATACAGTAAAACCTGATCCACTAAGAGAATAGATTCATCTAAGAAATCAATATATAAGGGTATTTATTTAAGGGACAGTTGTGCATCTATGAAGCCTTCCAACATATTACATTTGATGAACTTATTTGGAAAAAACATGATGTTGAAATGTTGGACGATCACCACCCAACATCCCAATAATCCCATTATCATTGGAAGATTAAGGATGTACTTTAGGAGGTCTACTTAAGACACCATCTATATCTTAATATGTTGAAAATAATGATACAACATGTGAACTAGAAAAACCAGTGTGAGACAACTCTTCTCGATGGGGGTGTATCCGGTCTCCATGTCGCGGAGCATGTTGTTGATATAGTATCCGTTGTTTTCCATTCTCTCATTATTTTTTTGGGCTTAGAGGGTGTGGAAGGACCATTCTAGGGTGGTCACATAAAAGAACAAAGGGTTTCTCAAAATGGGTGGCATTAAAAATTGAGGTTGTAGAAGGTATTGATAAATATCCTAAAAGCAATTCTTGTAGTCCACATGTCACTAATAAATAATACCTTTCTTCACAAGACTTAAAAATGGCTTACACTTGCCAGCCTGATTTGCAATTAATTAACGTATGTTGGATAAGCTTCCATGGACGCCCCACAACTCCCAGAGATTTCATAGTGGAGAAAATTGGTTTATGATTCTGATCTTATTTGGTTCAATATCAATGGTACTATATCTTAAAATGAAGTAGTGGAACATTACATAGTGGAACCCAAACATACAATTCAAGGGGTTTATATTCAAGTGTCAAAAGCAGAGGAATCCAAGAACTTTATCATGTTCATTGAGGTGGCCATCATGATAGATAGAGTTGAACATGAGATAATCCATGTAAAATTTTATAAATTTCCTGAAAATTGGATTGAAGATGTGGTGTATAAACCACCAATAATTGGCTCTAAAATTCTTCAAGCTGAATTGAATCACCTGATAGAGGAAAGTACCTCAGGGTGCCCTGATAGTGGTGTAATCCTCATCCTCATAGGCCATATAGATATGAATGTACTTGGAGTATCATTCAATTAAGGATATGACCTTAAACCCATTCATATAATTTATGAATAACTCTATCACAATAAGGGGAAAATCATTCTTCAGATAGTAGCGGTTCAGGTTACAGAAGTCGATATAGACTCTGATCTACCCGTTATTCTTTCTGATTAGAATAATTGTGGGTATACATCTGGGGTACTAGTATTCCCTAAATAATTTGGATTTCATATTATTATCAAATTATCCTCATCCATATCACCTTGAGAGGGGTTCATCTTTTTTGGAGGTTGTTTGAACCCGTAATGACTTATCAGGAGGTTGAGACGGTGAATGAGTACATGAGGATACATCCTTGGAATCTCATCATAGATTTATGAAAATAAATTATAGTGTGAGTTCAATAAGGAAACATACTTATATTTACCCTCTAGAAATATTGATGCAATGATTAGTGTCATCATCATATCTTCCTTGGTTCCAAGGTTCACCCTGGATAACTTATCGACGGTGTTTGAGACACTCTCCTAGAATGCTAGATGGGAATCTTCTAAATCCTATTCATCATATAAAAATATAACCATAAGGAGGAAGACGCACTTTTGGGATATCTATACCAAGGGGATCACTAGTTTTTTCCATGGAATATACAAAATCATTGAAGAGGGGTTCCTATTCTACAGATAATATGGAAATTAAAGTTGTCAAGAAAATCCCATTCGATTTCTGACCATAAGGTCTATTATTGATGTCAAAGAAATAGTGATGAGTCAATTTTTATTGAGTCATCCCTACTTTACTAAACATATAGGAATGTCATGGATCAATATCCATGGGTTGATCTTCTCAGTACTTCAAGAGAGTAGGATCTTTCAGTACTAGTTGGGCCAACTTGGTAGAGGAGTATGAGGTAATCGAGAAGCACTCAATAGTATAGAAATGATTTGTCATGTAGTTTTTTATTTGATTTTTTACATCAGATATAAAAATCTGTTATTAAAGGATATGTTGTACATATGCATTTAACATCACTTAAAAATGAACTTTTTAAATGAATCAACGAATTGTTTTTTTACATTGGTTATTTTGTAACAGATATAAAAACCATTTAGAAGGGTTTTTACATCAGTTATTAAATAAAAAACATAAAAAATTTATTTTCACATCGGTTCTAAGAAAAGTAACATGAAAACCCAACATGATAAAGGATTTTCATGATAGTTATTAAATAACTCACATTAAAACTGTACATAAATGGTTTTTGACATCGGTTATGAAATAATTGATGTGAAAATATATATATATTTTAAAATACTTCGTTTCAACCTTCCTCCCCATAGCCGACAAAAATATATAACAAGAAGAAGCAGAAGCATAACAACTAGAAAAAAATTTACAATCAAAAAAATTCAGAATTACAATAATTTTTAAAAAGAAACTAAAATCCAACCAAACCTATAAAAGGATTATCCCATTCCACCTGTAAGTGTGTGGGATCTTGTGAACTATAAAAGAGATATTCATAAAAAATATACAAATTTAAAGGAAATCATTTAACATGTATAATGAATACAACGAATGAAATATTAAGGAATATTTTATAAAGAAATTTTACAAGATTGAACTTTGTAACTTTCCTAGTTAAAATTATTTCATACATAAATGTTAACCCATAATATCCACATTCTTTAATTCCTTATTGTTTATGAAAATTATTTTTAAATGAGTTTTTCAAATCAAAGTAACAATATTAAGTAATATATCCAAAATGTACTAATTATAAATGAAAATTGACCATTAATTTTACATATTTGATCTTGGAGCACTTTTTCCTTATGGTCTCTCAAAAGAAATTCTAACCCCTGTTAGAAAATATTAACAATGAAATAAATTTAACATTCATTATAATATAAAAATTTATTAATAAATTTAAACAGACATTTCCAATACAAACTTAAAATTTTGTCACAGTTATCCATAGATAGAGCATAACTTGTAAAGTATATTCTCCCTTGGAAATAAAACATCTAACATCCAATGGCCACTGATATTAAATAAAATTTAATTTTAGTGGTTAATATGTTAAAAAATATATAACAATTTTTGAGATAAATTTTAAATATTCTTGAAGATATGGAAGCATCCAACATTGAATAATTACATCCTTTTGAAATCTTTCAGCAATATAAATTTTTCATTATGCATTAGTCATTTTCCTCAATGTAGGTGAAATGAACTGTGGATTAATAAATCCATAAAAATATTTCTTCTCATTATCCTTACACATTTTATAAACATACCTAATACAAAACAAAAATAATTATAAAATTACAATAAATTAAATGTAGTGATAGATTAATGATAAGACATATAGGGAAAAAATTTGTGTCGTGTTCATTCCCAACATATATCTAGTTACAAGTTCCATGATATCATTTTTTTCAAAAGTGCCACAGACATTGCATGCCCAAAAACTTCAACTTCCATTGGAATCTGATAAAAACCCAAAAAATTGAATATATTGATAATATATCAGGACTACTAGAATATGTACCAAAAGTCACATATCTTTGTATTTTTTGTTAACTATAAAATATTTCTTTACCTTTAAAGTATTCCTATAAAAAATATATATAAATATAAAAACATTCAAATGCTAAAATAAATTTATTACAAAAAAATAAAAAAATATAAAATATACACATAAATCTATGGTAATATGCTGCTTAATTCTAGATGGCCAAATTAAAAAGTGGATGATACTTTATCCAACTATAGTCACCTCATATATAGGTACTGGTACTTAAACTGATGTATCTATAATATCCTTTATAATAACCATATGATTCTCTATCTCTATCTACTGATGACGAATGATATCTACGATATAAAATATCATCCCATATGCAATAATATGAAACTGAGGATCATAAATATATAACTCACCATAACTAGGAAGATGTGGAAAAGGGGTGTAGGAGTAAGATAAGGATTGGGGTCTGTAGGCAAATCTGGAGGAGAGGGAGATACTGGCAGAGGAAGAGGAGTGGGAGTTGTAGTATAAAATAATGTTTTCATGTCTGTAAACATGGATTTTACCGACGCTTTGATATTATACTCAATTGTCACATTAATATTCTGAAATTAAGCTTTTAATTTTATATTTATTATAATAATTTTCCATTGAAGAAGCTGATGAATGTGGAAACACTTTTCTGACCGATAAACCCACCAGGTATCCCCATACATGACTCAGTAGTTCATAATTTCCCAATTCCACAGATAAAATATCCTTCCAACCCTTATAAATAAATACCACCTATTATCTATGGTCCTCTAGATAATCATTTATAAATTATTTGAAAAATTATATAACGATTAAAAATATATAAAGAATTGAATTAACATAATAAATTAAAAAAGTAAAAATATTACAATCCTCTAATATAAAAACAACTAATCTTCCACAAGATATTATCCTTTTTCCTATACGAGCCATCTTCCATTTTTTATGCCTAGCTGGGGAGATTGAGGGGAAACCTCTATAGGGCCTGAAGAATCAGCTCTCAATTTTTTTAATTTCTTGTTCATGAAATAGCGTATATCTTCCCCAAGATAAATTGTGAGGGTATATATTTCAATATTGGATATCTTGATGATATCTCTTCAATTTCTATAAATTAATAATAATAAATCATTAATAAGATCATTAATATAAAAAGCTTCTAATAGTTTATATTACACTTACCAAAAATGATTCTAATATTCTAATTTTAAAAAAAAATCTTCCATGTGTCTTCATATATAAAATGATATATATCACAATGATTATGGTGTTGCTTATTCCCAAATATGAAATCAGATGCAAGTGTTGATTTGAAATCCCACCATCTCCAAGAAGCCAATGATAAAAATTTATTCTTAACTCCTCCATTATTAGGTATATCATATTTCATCTGATAAGAAGGGGGGAAACATATATTACTATAAACTATTCAATATTAGTAAAATAATAACAAATGAGCTTACTAAAATTGTCTCCCACAACTGAGATAGTGTAACTTTATCAACACTTCTCCAATCATTAATCAAAATAATGACTTTTATTTTAGCCAAAACGGATACAAAACACATGAATTATTTTGAATTATGATGTATTGGAATATCATTATCATCAAATTATACCAGTATCCTCTAGTCCTGGCTATGATCAACTGATAATTTTGGAAAACGTGTGCTGCCACATTTACCAACCCTCAAACTCTTCTATGGATCTATGGGAGTATATGAATCTTGTAAAGAAGGATGTGGATCATCAAGAGGAGCTTGTGAACATTCCTCCCCAGAGTTATGAATATTCACATCTCTAGAAGTATGTGGTTGATTAGTTGATTGATATGTAATTATCCTACAAATCTACGAAACAAACAATTAGTAAGAAAATATACAAATTCAATTATTAAAATATTAATGTAAATAAAAAATGAAAAATTATGAAACAAAAAACTAAAATAAATTAAACAAAAAACAATATTATTCAAAATTTTATAGTTAACTAAACTGCTAAAAACATTAATGATATATGAAATTTAATGTAAATAGATAAGAACAAATCAAAAAATGGGGTAGGAATATTAAAAATTCCCCAACCTAATAAATCATTTGTGAAAAAAATAATTTTTCAATATACTTCTATAATTTTTTTTTTCTATTTATCATATTATATTTAAAATAATTGTATTTCAACAAAATCAATAAATAGATAAGTTATTTAAGGGTAAACATGATAAAATAAACAAATCTAAACTAATATAAACAAACATGTTAACTTATTAGTTTTAATACATGTTTTACTAAATAAAATAAAATTAACACATCCAAAATTTTATAAAATTTATAAAATTAAATAAGAAATAAGCATATATTACCTGTAATATTAGAAATGTAGTAAAGGATTGATTTAAAAAATTCCTTCACCATGATCATTATTTAGGGCACAAACCATGCCTTTGTTGTGCTCATCATTGTTATCTATTAATATTTCCATGGATGTTGAAATATCACAAAAATCAGCATCTTCTTCAAGTTTATCGTCACCAACATATTGTTTTTCCCTTTTAAAATAATAGACCACTCCATATCGTATTGATCAAGAACCTAGAAATTTCTTTATGCATGTGTTGCCATTATACATGGATCAATTTTGTATTCCAATCTATTGATATTAACAAGTTCCATTATAAATTCATCACATCTATCATTGTTTTTATTGATAAACCATTTACAGGTAAAAACTAGAACTTTAAATATAATGTAATCAGACTCCCATATTTATTCAATAACTCCAAAATATTAACATTAATCATAAATTGGGGTTTTTTCTTTAGAACTAGAGAAATGAATTTCTTCTACGAACACCAATACACTATTAATCGTCACTGCACTTCTGTTGTCAAGAAATTTTATATGAAATGTATAGCCATTAATGTCATTACCAAACCATGTTATCAAATTTAAACATAGACCACCTACTAACCATTTTATTATTCCTGATGCATCTAATCTACCAAGCATGGTATTATTAACTATGACAAATAAGTTTTTTTTCTCATTCAAAATCCATATATCTTTCTTCTTTGGATAACACTGTTTTAATATATTAATATGGAATGTTATTTGTTGTTAAGAATTATCTATGTTAGTCAATATGTATAAATGTACATTCTTCATCTATTAAACTGAGAAATATTTGAATTTCACACCACAGATACCCTTTCCACCATAATTAACTCATTCATGGTGAGATGGAGGCAAACCATTGTGCTCCACCATAGAAAATTTTCTTGTACAAAACTACACAACCTCCTTAGAAATATACTTTTCAAAAATGAAATCTTGAGGTCGATATGGATTATTAACATAGCCCGTCAATATATTGATATATATTTCAAAAGGATATATCCAACGTAGATATACATGTCTGAAAAACATTATTTCTCTAACCAAATAAACCATTAAATGCACCATTATATCCAGAAAATATAGAGTAAAATAAATTTATAATTGAAAAAGTATATAAATTGCTCCATTTTACAAAATTTTCAAATGAACTAGATCAATAGCCTCATTAAAATTGAATTTAAAAAATAACACACCTTCTTGATAGTCATTCTGAAAAATATTGTAAATATTCCCTACAATGAAACAGATAGAATTTATTACATCATGAAGTGAAAATCATGGGATTTAATACCTGTCAACTTCAAATCCTTTAAATACACAAAATTTTTATATTTGAATAATAATTGTGTGACACATTGATATCATTAATATATTGGAAAAGGCTAATTTTATCTATCTTGGATAATGTATGATAAGCCGAGGGAAGAAATTTTCACTTCCATCAGGAGTGGGAGCTAACTCCAATCATATTCTCATTGACAATAAGTTCAATATTTAATTAAAACAATCTTTAGTATTTACTTTAATATCTTAAAATTTTCAAATCAAGTTTTCACAAATATTCTGTCACCACATGCATGAAATCAATGTTATGTTTTACCTCATGATATCTCTGATATGGTAGATAAAAAAATATCAAATGTTTCTTCCAAATATTTCTATCATTACCAAATTTACATGTACATCTAATTGTCATATCAAGGTTTATCACCCTCTCAAAATACTTACATATGGATAAAGGTTCTGGACTAATATCAAATTCTTATGATCTATTTAATTCTTTTTTTATTTTTCTATATGTGTGATCCAAAGACAAAAAATTGATGACCCAAGTATACTATTTTTCTCCTATGATGTAGATGATAATTTAAAGTCTATTGTTCAAAAATTAGGCATGCTTTATGCCCCTTAAAACTTTATCAAAACAAATTTCCATATGCTAGGAAGTCATTTATAGTGAAAATAATCAATCAATGTAGTTGAAAATATTCTATTTGAAAAGAATCATAGTCCTTAACACCATTCTCACATAAGAGTTTCAAATCATCAGTTATTGGTTATAATAAAACATCAATATCTTTTCCATGTTAATTTGGTCCACATATCATTAAACTCAACATGACATATTTGTTATTCATACAAAATTTAGAAGATAAGTTGTAAATTACCAATGAAATTTTCCATGAAATATGTATTCTATAAATGATTTGATATAGATTCATTCCATCCATCCATAGTCCAAGTTTAATATTTATAACTTTATTTATGAATCTAGGAAATTGCTTATCAAATTTCTTTCAATGTGGACAATCATATAGATAACGTAATTTTTCATCACATATCTTCTCATATGCATGAAATATTAACCTTTTTTGTATCATGTGAATTTGAAAAAAAAATGTTTCACATGAGGAATTATAGGAGGATACAAAAATGATTTGGTAGGGGTATTTGTAACTACTAAATCAAGATTATTTTTTCTTTCAACTTATACAATGATGTCTTAAATTTAGGACACTTGGACAAAAATTAATATTCCTTCCTATATATCACATAGTTATTTGGGTAGCAATATATTTTTTTTATACCCTAATCCCATCGGGTATGGTATTTTCTTCACTTTATAATGTGAATCAGGAAGATCATTGCCTTTATGAAGAATATATTTCCACAATTGTAGAAAATTACTAAAACTTTTCCACTCCAACCATGTTTCAACTTCATGTAAATTAATCATAACACTTGATGATAAATCCGTAAATTCTGTACACCCAGGATAAAATTGTTTTTCAATGTAACCATATAGATGCTCAATTGTCGGTTATTTCTCAATTTCCTCTGATTGAATATCACGAATAATTTTTTTAACTTCATATTAGTTATCATCTATCAAAGCATCACCATCAATAGATCTAAAATTTTACCTAGTTTCACCATACCAAATCCAAGGGTTGTAACTCATATTAAAACCATGAAAAATTAAATGATATTTTATCTCCCTAAGTTTTAACTTCTATATATTTACCCATTTTTTCATGGATAAAAAAACATGTCATTATTCGGAACATTATATTTAGAAAATTCCAAAAAATAATCACCACCTTTCTCATATTCATGACTTATTTTAAAATCTATATTCCAAATTTGACTCATTATTATCTATAAAAAATAAAAAATTGTCTTTTCAAAATAATATAGTGGTGATAAAAGTGAGAATAAAATAATTAATTCAAACCATGTTTAAATTTATTTCAAATATGTTATAATTTTAAAGTAATAAAACATTGAAATTTTTAAAAAAAATATAAGTGTATTTAAAATAATAATTAAAAATTCTAGATATTAATCAAATATAAGTTTAAATATAAGTGATAGATCAAAATTCATTACCCTTTAAATTTATAATCTCAAATACCAATACATAATATTTATATTTAAAAAAACTACATTAACATAAAATTACTTTTAAAAAAATATGTCACATCATTTTTTTTAAAAGGATTTATTTTAAAAAAATCAAATCATTTGACATTGTAATTTAATTAAAAACAACCTCAATGTTCTACTTTATAAAAAGGGATTTATTTAAATATATCCATCACATTTAAAATCAAAAACACATATTAAAATCAATGGTTTAATAAATTATTTCATCAAATTTAATAAAAAACTTTTTTCCCTTTATATAGAATTTTCGACAAAAAAATCATATCATCATGGATAAAAAACCATTATTAACCATTATTGTGAAGAATTATTAAAATCCAAATACAGCTTTCTCAATGTAACAAACTATAATATTATATATTATAAAACACTAAATTGAAAAAATGTTGAATGTTATGAAATAAGAAACTAAATAGATTGAGGACAGCAAGCTCAATAATTCACACGACATAAATATTCTATAATACAATAATAAAAAAGATATAAACAACTAATCATAACATAGATAAATATCATAGTGGGTGTAATTAATTATATAACATATTATATTGTTTTTTTGTAGAATTATTATTACTTAATGAATTTTTATTTAATAATTCATAGAAATTAATATATAATTTTAATTATAAAAGGTGATGTAGATTACCTAATGTTCCAAAAAATATATGACATATGAATAGTCACCTTCAAGGTCAACAGAATGTGAAGTGATCAAAGGTATATAACACAAGACAATCAATAATCTATTCTAGAACATAATGAAGTGTCAGTATTGTTTGTAGATTGAAGGAACACATCTGGATCATCACTAGAGGGTGTTTAATTGGGGTCCCCAACATGTAATGAAACAACATCTGTCAATTTATAATGATCAAAATCCTTAATGAAGAAGGATCTAAAGATCGAGGTAAACTTTTTTCTTGTGATTAAATTAATTATAAAATTAACAAGGAAATACAGAGTATACAGTAATAATCATAATATGACATGATCAATAATTAATTATAGAAAAAAAATATATCTATTCTTTATTAATGAAATTATAATAAAGGAAAACTAGTTATTAGTGGAAATAAATGAGATTCTATAATCAAATAACCAACTATTGGTCCACATTAACCTAGTTTTCATCCACTTGATCAAATAACAAAAAAATTATTCAAAATGGGAATTCCTAAAATAATTTTATCATGAAATCACTCAATAAATTAACATACCATAATTACTTGATCAAAATCATGCTGGAATATAAATAATGTCTAATAGATATTGTGACTGCATACCTTCAGGAAAGTTGGTTGGAGACGAATAGATCTTTATTCAAATGAATAATGATGACACTGACAAAACGTGAGGGTGTATGAATATAGTAATGAAATAATGGACTTCACAAAATCAAAAAAACAGGGGTTAGATATTCATCACCAAGGAATGACCAAAAAGATAGAAACAACAATGTGTGAGGCTTACTCGAGAGATGGGAAGATGTATCTTTGATGAACAATGTTGAGGATGAATAATCCTAAAGTTGTATAAAGATCATAATGAAATATTGAAGTCCTCCAAATCAAATAAATTACTGAGTGAGGTGTTTTACATGGGTGAAATGAAGGCTTTTGTTTTGAGAATGAAAGACCATGTAATGATTCCATCGACAATTCCTAAAATTTTAAAACTTTTATAACTTATGTTATTTCATAACCGAAATTATAATGATAAAAATAAAAGATTTAAAATGTTAGTTATTTAATAACCAATTTTATAATTTATCTTTAATGTTGGTTTTTAAATAACCAACATTATAATTTATTTTTATCACCGGTTATTTAATAACTGACATTATATAGATTAAAAATTAAGTGCTTTATAATGTTAATTATTTAGTAACCGATGTTATAAAGAATTCTACATTGATTTTTTCACATCGGTTAATAAATAACCGACATGAAAATTTAGTTTTTAATGTATATTCTTTAAAAATGATGTTAAAATATAGATAATTGGGTTTTGACATTGGTTATATAAGAACCTATGTGAAAAACATGTGAAAATTTATTTTCCACATTGGTTTTTATATAACTGATGTAAAAAAATCAATGATTTTTATGTAGATTTTTAAGAACTGACATTAAAAGGGAGATGTTAAAAATATTTTTTGTACTTGTGACTCCTTTATCTTGGATACAAAAAAACAGCCCCCATGTCTGGAATCATAAGCTCTAACCGATGAATTAGAGAATAAATAAATCATTCAAGTCTACGTAAGGATCGACTATAGTGGCTGTTAAATAATTAATAACATTTATGTACTCAACACCATCATTATTAACCTTCTTTCCTTACCTCTTGTAGTGGCCCACATCCAGATAGTGGGCCTCATAACAGTCCACAGTGGACGCATCTCTCTAGAGTACCCATACTAGATCATTGAGGGAGTATTTGAGACATTGGTTTTATGAAGAAGGGAATCTTTATGTTAATAATGCTAGTATATTTCTAAGATTTCATTGTAGGTATTATATTGTGATACTACTATTAATTCAATGATTGATACCAGACTACCAAAATTAGTCTTCATCCAAAAAGATTCATGTGGGTTCTCCTGAATCTTATCATATCCCTGAATTGTCAAGTTAGAGGGAGTTAGATATGCTTATGTCAGTCCCAAATTATGGAGTATCCATTTTTTATGATATGTAACCCAAAGCTATATCCACTAGGGAATGGTGTATTTTTTTCCATTAAACTTTTTTGTGATATAAAATATTCATATGTTCCCCTTAATGTTGACACCCTCATCTTCTCTAGAAAATTAAATGATTTCTCAGAATTCCGCTTGCTCAGCCTCCTATACATTGTAGGAATCAATAAAAGATACCTCAACATTGAACTAAAGGGGTATTCTGAAGGATTTTACAATGGACTCACTCATATCCTCTAATAAGTGCACGGCCATGAGGATTGAAATCCTTGTTGTTATACTGACAAGGTTATATAACACATAATAATTTCTTATTAGGGGAATATTTTTTTCCTGTGGTGAGTCATTCGTTGGTAGGGGTACAGAATATGACATTAGATGAATAACTAGGGTATGTCTAGAAATTGTGACATTTGAATTTTAACTAGATGAACTGCTCTTACCAACAACTAGATGAGTATTAGTTGGTTGTGGTCGATCCCTAGAGAAATGTGGCATATCATGGAACGGTTGTGGATGAACTGTATGGTCAAACAATATAGAGTATATTAGGAGTATTTTTCTTGATGATATTTGTTCAATGCTTTATTCCTTGTATCAATGGCATAAATAACCTGGTTCAGATCATTCTTCTAGAGATTTTTCCTACGGGCATGTCCTCTTCCTCTCCCTTGTTGTTTTCAGCAAGAGGCTTCCAAGCGTTGTGCATGGTATTCTTCATGTCATGTGTTGTGAAGAGGTCCACCAACTGAACAACATTCATAGAGAAATACTCTAGTTCCTCATATACGGAATAATCTAGAATCGGGAACACCCTAAGTGCATATCCAAATTTGGGTGAAATGAAATTACCAAGAGTATGAGAACGTTTCAACACCGATGGGGGAATCTGACTTCCTGCTCAATGTTAGGGTCTTTTCTTTTAATACTTGGAAGGATGCGATGTGGATGTGGGGGTAGCAGTTAGAGTAGGAACAAAAACCATAGAAGATTTGGGCATTCTCAATAGAGCATAGATAAAACCATGAGCATGATAAAATGCATTGTAATCCAACCAGTTATTAAATTTCTACATCCTATGGCTTAAAGCATGTTTCCACTCACCAGAGTATTCATTTTCACTATTGAGATTAGTAGAGACACATTTCACCTATGTTGGAATGTCACCCAATTTGACTAAGAAATGGTCCACTTGGTCATGGATCCAATATTTGAACGTAAATACTTTTTTGATTGTGTGTTTGAGGATCCTATGATATAAGAAATTTCCTACTCAAACAGTGATTCCACCCTCCTAGGGTCTCTTTCACTCTAGAAACATCATGATTGCCTTCTTTACGTTACAGATGAAATACCTTGGGACCTAAGAATCCTTGAAACCTTTAGATCATGGCCTTGATGGAGGAAGAGAGCCACATTATCTCATAAATATGGCTATGATTAGCGAGACTTCCTTTGGTAGGGGTAAACATGATGAAGATCATCCATTAAAGGGAACAATAGATATACTGGCTCAGGGGACTCTTCATAAAAAATGGAGATTGTGTCTACTTTCTCAATGCTCACTATAGGATATGGAAGAATAAATGGGCATGACTGTTGTTTAGTTTATTGAAAAGATTCTTCTAGATGTTGATAATTTTTAGAGAATTATCAAAATCCACTTGGGTAGTTTATAGAGATGAGGGTAGGTACTAGTTCATACTTGATGTTCTTCATTCACATTATGAGTATCTATTCTTAGGATGACGATATGTCGAGTGAGTTTGTGAGTCCCTTCCATCGGGTGAAAAATTTGACGACTTGCTCATTGGGCCTCATATTTTTTTTGAAGAGGCTATGGTGATCATCATTAAAGAGATGGAGATGAAATGATAGATGAACTAACATTAAAGTTCCTCTCAACCAATAATATACCCTACGGTAATCTATCTTTTCTAAACAAACACTTTCCCTTTCATGGTCCTGATGACGTATGAGAGTTGGGTAGCCTCCTTCTATTCTAGAGTCCCCAACATTGGACCAAAAATTGAGGCAAAGTGGGAAAAAATTCCGTTATAGTTTAACCATTCCATTAAATAGAGTAAAAATAAGATTACCAGACTCTAGGGGTAGTTGAATATGGTTCACCCATGCTGGGAATGGCTTTCCTTCAGACAGAACTGCCACCAACCATGTCTCTAGAGCCACAAGAAAATCCATGAGAGCTGCAATCATGTCATCATGTAAATAATTTATGGACACCAATGAATTGAAATTCTCATCGACATGAGGGGTAGGATGACATTAACCTTAGTATAGATAATCACACTGCTCATGCTTCTTAGGTGGGATGGGTGACTCATATCTTAGTCACTTTCCATATCCCACAGCTTCTACCTAGACTGGGTGCACAGGTCCACCAAGCTTGAATTGGGTCATCTATATGAGGAGGAATAGTTACCCCAATAGAGGAGAGATAGGGTCCCTTATATAATTATTTGGTTTGAGGCGCCTCTCATAAATGAGATCAGTGGTGATCATTTTTTATTCTATAATATACTCAAGAAAGACAGCTATCGTGGGTTCTGAATCTTCTTTTGGGAAAAACCAGATGATCTAGGAAGATTGGTATGTCACTTGGATTTATCTACATACCAAATTTTAGGTATAAACATCTCATTGGGATACTTATGAGGCCTAGAGAATGTCTCTACTGGTAGGTGAGGACTCTTGCAGAGGGGTATTCCTTGTACTATGTCGCCCCTTAAGGAAGGTTTTCCCTGTCATGTCCTTTATCAGTGGCTCTATTCCTCTGATCCCCTAGAGGGTTAGTAATGACCATATATTCCATATAGGTAGTCATAGGGTACCCTTTATTTTTTGATATATGGGATGGATTGAAGGCCTCATTTCTTTAACAATATAGGGTTGAAATGGAGGGAAACATATTGTCCCAAACATTTGATCTATTAATATGGAGACACCTAATTGATGACCTAATGAAGCATAATGAGGATATTAATATAGGTTTTATAGAGGGTTTTTTGGGATCCATAGGACATAGGATGTTTATCTAATGAGAAAATGTGATTTCAACCTTTCTACACTACTGGTTGATGACTTCGTGGTGCTCGTGGCTCCCGGGGTAAGGAAATTGTCAATCCCATAGGCGGTGGGATGTCTCATAGTTAATTTGGTGGTAAAACACATCTTGGTCTTTATTGAGGGACTCCAGGATGATATAATATAGAGTTTTAGGTATACATGACACCACTGATAGTTGGTCGGCATCCAGAACCTCCCATAATCCCTCTGGCTTAGGGGAAAGGTCCTTCTTTTGGTCTCCCCAAGCCCAGATTTACATAGACCAAGATAAGGGTGGTGTCACTAATGTAGACCTGCTTTGTGGATGATCTAATGAATGAGGGGGAGCCACATCGGCCAAATATCTACTAAACATGGGGACATCTCTTTGTGGATGAGGTAGCTTCAAGATCATGTCCATATAAGAAGGTAAATTCACCACTGCATCATGTGTGAGAGAAGTGGTGTCCATTTTTGGACCATTGTAGTTCTCACCATCATATGAGGGAATCAAACCAAACCTTGAAAGATGTATAACTTCTTACATGGAGGTAGATAGTAGGGAAACTGGTGGTGATAGAGATGGATCTACTATGAGTCCCTGGAAGATGACTAGAATTTCCTCAATCTAAAGGTACCTATAGAGGGATCTAGGGATCTTAAGGACATAGAATTATAGGATTTTCAGCCACAATTTTTGTCTCTAGCCCTAAGATCTGGAATATGGGGTAAAGGCTCCCTCATTGAGTCATTTTTTACTTTAGAATCTGTTATGTTGATGCTGACATGACACTTCCCAGGGATCTATTTCTGCTGGGGGGTGTTCAACATCATACCCTGGGATGGTTATTTAGGGTAAGTAATATCCTTGAAAATGGGAGGACCTATTTATTAGTTCATGTAAGTATAGGGAGGACCTCCACATTGGTTAATTATTGTGTAGGGAGGACCTCTATAATGGTTGGTGGTAGAATAAGGGGGACCTTCGTTCTGGTTGATGGGAGCATGGGCATGACCTTTATGAAGGTTGATGGGAGGATAGGGAGGACGTTCGTGATGGTTTATGGAAGAATGGGGAGGACCTATATGTTGGTTGATGGGATCATCATGAGGACGTCCATTCTGGTTGATGGGAGCTTGGGGAGGACCTACGTGATGGTTTATGGGAGCATGAGGAGGACTTATGTGTAGATTTTTTTCCCACAGGGTGGAAAATAACAGTTTTTGATGATGCTAGTGATTGGGAGAGTCAACTTGGACTCCCTAATAGGCAGATGGGTTATCAATCCTGGGTAAGAAAAAAATCCCCACTCACGTTTTTTAGGGATTTGGTGGGATAAATAAGTAGTTGAAGCACCCATAGGCAATATAAAATATGCATATTATAAAGAAATTCCCTGGGTCTTCCCTCAACATTGGTGACGTGTTTTTTGGACTATATCCGATAGACAATGGAAGGGGTCAACCCACTATTCGGGCAGTGGTATATGTTGGTGTTGGCGTTGACAGGGCTTGGTGGGAGCCCTTCTAGGAAGCTCTCGAGTAGTGGTTTCACTGGGCATGACTGTAACATCTTCTACCTCTTTAGTTTAGGGGAGTGAGCTGTCATAGCACTCTAGGGAGAGGCTCGAAAAGAAGTTTTCCATCGGAACAAGGGGGGTGTTGTCCCCAAAATGACCACCGGGGAGGTGGTGTCGATGAGATGATGATTCCTCATGATATTGGCGAGGTATTTCCCTGGAGGGGATTACACATTCCTACTCATAATGGAAAACTAGGGTATTAGTCACCCTCTTTTGGATGATCTCATAGGGTGAGATTGGGTGTGTAATCCCAACAGATGAAGGCATGGTGGAAGTCATTATAGGGTTGAATTTGTGTAATATTTCCACACCAATGCTTCCCCTACCTCGGTGCCTGTTGATGATAGCTTGTTGATTACCTAGAGCCTGATTTATGTAAGGAATGTGAATTAAGCCAATGGTATAGTTATAGTTAAAAAGATTACTAATTACCCAACATCATCCATGTTTCTTGAAGTAGAGAAGGATATTTGCTGACAATGGTACAGACTGAGGATTCCCATCATTAATTACCCCAATTCATCATTGAGTTTCATGTTTGGACCATCATTTTCTTGGTGGGACATAGCATTGAATATATATATCTAATTAATTAAAAATGTGATGTTTACCCAAAATCTACTAGTTCTCATGGCTTAGGATAAGCGTTTCACATTAGGTTCACTATTTCTATTTCTGATGCTTTCTCCAGGGCCAGCACATCGTGTACCCTACTTTGTTTCCCCGAATTTCCACTTTATAAATATGGGTGACTTTCATGAATTTCATCATAGATGTATTCTCCATGATCTAAATGTGATTATGGGATGTTGGTACCTCATTCCATGGATTCTTACATGGATCTTGTCTCCTAGTCAAGGTCTACCTCATAGATTTAAGTCATGTTCATGAAACTCATTCCGTGTTCCATATCAAGGTGGATGCTAGTTATTTATGATGATTATTTCTCAATAGGGAAGAAATATTCATTTTGGGTAGATATTTTCATTGGTAATGTTGGGAATGTCTTGACGTTGGGTAGATTGGGAACCTATAAAGTCTTCCTATTTTGTGATTTATCTCATGTGTGAGGAATCTTAAGATTATAACCCAAGTAATAACGTGTCTTCCATGAGTTAATTAACATAAGGGTTATAAGTCTTAAGAGATTTTTTACGTTATTAATCTACTATTCATTGTATGAGGTAGGGATTATGGATTAGGCCACAAGTTTAAATACTTGTGGAGATGGTTGGGTCAGAGGCATGATGCCTTGTGGGTACAGGTTGGGCACAAGTTTGACATATTGTGGGGATAGTATGGAAGAAGGTTTAAACTATTGTGGGGATATGATGAATGAATGTTTAATGTCTTGTGAGGATAATATCAGTGGTTATGTTTGTCCCCATAGGGGAAGATATCACATTTTTTATTTAGTGGAGTGTGTCCCTAGGGGGAGTAGAATTCACCATTGTAATTTTTAGGATTGAACCTTAGAGAGGTGTCCTATATACCCTATTTAAGAATAAGGGATCAAAACCATGTAGTTAAATGCTACAGTTTAAGTTTGTGTGAATGGAATAGTCCATAGAGTTTAAATTTGTGTGGTAAGGATGCTCATGTAGTATAAGGAGCATCAATGAGGGATAGTGTGGGGTTTATGTGTGGAAGTTTCTCAATGTAGGATGATCACCCCTTGGGGGAGATGGTGTGGGGATTAAACAAGGAAATTTACCACCAAAAGAGGATCATCCCATGGAAAGATGGTATGGGGGATTATGCTTGAAATATTCCCATTGTAGAAGGATAATTACTTGGGGAGATGATGTGGGGATTACACATAAAAGTTTCCTGCTATTGGAGGATCATTATTTGGGGATATGGTGTGAGGATTACACATGGAATCTACCCACTATAGGAGGTACATTCATTGGGAGATTATGGAGAATGTGGAACCCCATGATGATCATACATGGGGAATCCTATGTCCATCGCACATGGTAAGTCTACATTTTTACATAATGTGCCATGGATGTTGTCTTGGAGTTTGACATCATACGAATAGGATGTGGAGCTAGGAAATTTTATATCTTAAAGAAAGGATGGGTTTTATATCCTATGGGGGACTGTGTCATGGTGAGAGAAAGACTAATCATAAAAAATCTCTACCAAGATAGGTAATCCATTTCCTGTAGTGAAACCACCTATAGCTCTTATGTAACCATCGCTCATGTGCCTCTAGGTGGGGAATGGTGTTGGATATAATTTGGATAAGTTGAAAGTAGGAGGCCCAATATTTGGATATCATTAATTAAGAGTGATATTCATTATATTACCTATTATTATGATCAAAAGCTGGGGTAATGGATACACTAGAAGGACATGGGATGTTAGGTTGGGGACCAGAAATTTGTTGCGTGAAACTGTATTATATTGTGCATAAATGGAGTTTCATGACCAAGTGGATCTAATATAAGTAAAACACATAGATTCTTATTGATTTTTTTCACAAAATAATTGTATTTTTATGAAGATCAAAGTTACGTGAAGGCTTCATAGGCCAAGTTAACTTATGGACCATAAGAGTTTTTGGTATGTTTGTTATCTTCTTTTGAGGGTTCATGGATTCTAGTGTTGCGTGATATCACAAAATAGGGGTTTGCATGAATGATAGTATCACTTCATCTTTTGGAGAGCCTTCTCAAATTTATGGGGTGACATTCTATTTATAGATGAAATCATCAACATCAATCGTGAAACTTCATAGTGGTGGACAAGTGGATTGTGAACTTCTCATAACTTTTTCACTATATATTAGCCTCAAAACATCTATATTTAAATGTCACTTTTATCATTCAACTGGATGGTTGTGTGACAGTTTTTATTGCAAATCTTTTCTTTCTCATGCACATGCCTTGGGTACTAGGGGCTTGACTGCACAAACTATGGGATTCATCATCGCTTCTCACATGAAACTGTTTGAGAATAAAAATGTAGGGATTCTATACATGACTACCTTTTTAACACATGAACCTTGGGAATTATTTTGGAACATGGAGTATCCAGAGAACTCAGTTTTTCCTTTATCATGCAAGTCCTTTGCATTCTATACAACATCATTGAATGAAACCATTCAGAAATTGCACAAAACTCTCTCTTGAACTCATAATGTTCGTTTGGGATTGGTTACATGTTCAATTCATCCAAAACTATCCTTTTGGTGTGTTATACATATGTTAGGTTGCAACATATGCATTAAGGTGTTACAAATGTAACATTTCTTTCCATTTAACCTCAAACATAAAAAAAATTGTATATGTGTTAGATATCCAAGAATAAGATTCCTCAAATAGTGAATACTTCTTTAATTCAAGATGTAAAAAATATATAAAAGACTATTCAAGGAGTAATAATAGAACATTAAGAAAATTCTACCAAAATCTAATGAGTAGAGAGAGAAATGATGACTCATTAGAATTTACTAAATCTATATAAGAAGGTACTTCTCAATATCCCAAAAAACAAACTTTCAATTTAGAAAACATTAATAAACATTGGGAAGTAGTAAATAAGGATAAGAGACCTATAATGAATAAATTATAAGGAATTAATATGAAGCTTTCCTTGAAAAAAATACCCTACTAAAGAAGAAAACCAAGAGTATTTATAAATAAGTAAGAAATGTGGATAAGAATTAGGATGGTATCATTAAATAAATCATGAATTTTAAGGTAAAAATAATATAATTGAAGAAAAGAATTAATTAACATAATGTTAAATTGGATAAAAAAAAAGGAGATGAATAAGGCACAATATTTATACCTTAATAAAAAATACCTTTAATAATATCATAAAATATTTGGATAAACAAGTTAAATTTTATGATGAATCATCTAAATATTCTATGAAAACAAGTCCAATGAAGAATGAACAAGCAATTACAGATTATTTAGTTCTTTAAAATCTATTTAACCTTCTAGTGTAGGTTTTTATGTAGAAAATAAAAGTATATGGACTACAGAAGAACAAGAACACTTCACTCCTTTTTTAAGGACGTGTAAAGATGAGTTTGAGAGAGAAAAATACTCAATAAAAAATAAAAAATTAGTGAATGTGCATAAGAATAATTTTTTTCCCAATATACCAATGAGAATAATAAAAGAGAGAGGTTTATATGTTACTATTAGTACTGTGGAAAATTTGGTCACAATACTTATAATTGATGGTACACCATGTCTTTCCCATTAAAATGTATCTTGTCATTCGTGTTTGGGAAATTCTATTTAAAAAGGAAAAATGAAAAAATAAGAATAAAGTTTATAGGCTAAATGTAGGTAGGAGGAATCAAAAAAAACTAAAGATCATGAGGTTTCTTATAAGAGATAAAAACAATCATATAATATTATAGAGTATTTCATGGTAGTGTTATATTCAAAAGAATAAAATCCTATGAAATGGAATATTCAAGTTCCCCAAGAATAATGTTAATTTATATCCCTAACTAGAAAAAATATCCAAATAATAAAACTATTGAAAAGGGAAAAGTGATTATGTTTCCTAATAGAAGAGGAATAATAAATAGTTTCTCCAATACTAAAACTATAATGAGAGAAGTATTATGGCTGAGAGGAAACTCATATACTTATTATCAATACTAAGTAAAAATGAAACCCCTCGTTATTACTTTTTATTTCTATTTATTTATTCTGACATGCATGGAATTAAAGGAGTAGAATGAATGATGTACATAATACATAATAAATAGGGAAATTATCATGCTTTATTTCATTTACCATGAAGAAAAAACGTGAATGAATCCTTTGAGGGGGAGAAAATATGAGGAGGATATCAAAAATAAATCTTTTCTATTTAATCACAAAATTTCATACAGTTTGTAAAAAATAGAAAAAATGGAATTAAAATCAAAATTCTAGTCATTTATTATGACTTTATTTAGTATGATCATTATGGGGAGTGATTGTTGATGAGAATATGATACAAAGGTGGGTTTTTATTTTTTCACTTGAAATTTTTGAGGTGTTTGTTTAGAGATGTAAATGCTACAATTATTTATTTATAAATTTTATTTTTAGGATCTTCAAAATGATATTCCGAGCATGATATCACAAGTTGGTGAATTTTTAGAAATCATAGACAAACATGGTTATTTCACTCTTTTTTTATGCACTATATTTTCCTATATATATATAGAGTATATTAATTAAAGTCTATTTACTAATAAAAATATGTGATTTTATTCTTCCCCTAAAAAGATATAGTATTATTCAGGTTTTAAAAGGGAGAAGTTTATGAGATCTATTGAAGGAAGAAAGTGAGATGAGAAGAGCACTACATTGTTATTTTTCATTTTATTTTCAATAAGGGGAAGTAAAAGTTTTTAATATATTAATATATGTTTTTGTATTTATTTGTAAAAAACACAGAGGGAAGATTTTTGTTCCCTTTCAATGAATTTTATTTATTACCAATAAGGTAGGGTGTCAATATGTTTTAGAAAAATGTGAATAAAAAATTTGTAGATGATGATGATTAGAGGATTATTATGCACACATCCTCAAAATAACTTGTAATGATTTTTGAATAGTTTTTAAGGTTCAATACATGTTTTGATGATGTGTATAGATATAAAATTATTTATAGAAAATGAATTAGTGAAAATGAATCATCTTTTAGTAATTAAAAATGAATACCAACAATTGAATGATGTCTTGATAAAGTTTGTATTTGAAAAAGTTTTAAAGGATATTGAGGTTTGAAAGAAGTTGGAGAGTTTTTCATTTGAAAAATAAAAAAAAAGAATAAAATCATTTAGTTTTAATGAATACTTGATATAGGTAGACTTATTTGTGGAGGATTATCACATATTATAGTAATTATTTTACTAAGTGTTTTTGAATTTGAGAGCTTATCAAAAATTTATGTTAGTAAATCCTAAAACAGCCACCCAAATAGTCT
Organism: Viscum album; assembly: GCA_963277665.1. Lineage (NCBI taxonomy): Eukaryota > Viridiplantae > Streptophyta > Magnoliopsida > Santalales > Viscaceae > Viscum > Viscum album. Next base: position 1,661,497,464 of record OY728135.1, on the reverse strand, counting down.
AGGACAAGGCTAAGACAAGCTTGAGTATATCCTATCTCAATCGATCCCGTGGATGGCCTTGGTGAATCATGGAGGTGAATTAACCCATGAATGGTCCTATAAAAGAACACACATGGTGAACATGAGGATATGGGTGTTCATATGTAGTATACAAGAGGAGTAGGGTGCATGTTGGGTAATTAACATGATGGGATGATGTGTGTGTAGTGTATGAGAAGCTAACCCATTCCTCATGGCCATACGGTTCAGGAGGCGTCGAGGAATATTATGGAGAACAAGGATTAATTTAGGATTGAAGTGTGACTCCATTTTTTTATAAAAATTCACCCACCTATAAAACATACATAAAAATAAACTAGAATTGTCTATCCTTTACATAATCTTCTTCTTGATGTATCTTCTACTTCATGAAAACCCTAGTCCAAGTGTTTTTTGTCACTATTTGTTTACTACAGAGGGTTTTTGCTTGGAATGTTTTTACTTGGAATATTAATCGAATGTGGTCACCGATCAATCATAGTGAAGTTAACTACATGAAGATAATCCAAAAATACATGAATTAAGGTGTGACCATCCTCATGTTTTCTTGGATCAACTGCACATACATACCCAAATGAACTGCATGATGCGTTTTGGATCGAATTTGAATATTTATATCACCTACATACCTATTGACTATGAGTGATATTTGACTAACTTCATTAAAGGAAAATACATAACACGACCTTCATGAAGAATGCTAAATGACCGCATATTGATATATCAATCATGAGATCCATATCGACTAAATGAGTTCAACCATGAAGAACACTGAGCTAATTTGAAGTGTAATAATCCACAAGAAGGAGAATTCACATGATATAGCTTCAATGATTCTAGTGTTGTGAGATGTAAATGATCTAAATTTATATTGTGTAGATCTACCTTATTCCACAAAGAATGTTTGTCTCAAAGAGTACATAACATACATGTAGTTCTAATTTCATTCATGAAATAGTATCATTATACAGAAATCACTGATGAAATAGTACTTGATATCACACGATCTATGAATTTGTTTGATCTAAACCAGAGTTAAGTAGAAACGTACATTCTAGATAAGATGATGCATTTTGATTTTGGGATTTAGGGGAATATATATCACAGTGTGATCCTTGAAAATAGATATAGAAGTCCCTTCACAATATTATGATCATGATGTGGTTGTGTAAAGGTTGAAGTTGAGTTTCTCTATTCTTCATGATCCATTTCCACATTGTAGTGAATTATTTCATGAATTCATGAATGAATAATTGGAATGATTTCAAAGGTGTATAATTAGTGAAGAAGATGAGATGTGATATTTATTTCACATATAGTTTTAAATCTTGAGGTGAGTGAGAATTTAGATATAGATTATTTATATATAATTTATGAAAAATAAAATCTGTGGTAAACTCCACATGAGAATGAATTAATGAGTATTTAGGACGTTCATTAATTAGTTTAAATATACAATAATTGGTCTAGTTTGAGATTTGATGAACCATTAAGAATAAATAGATATTCTCGAGAATTTTGGATATTAAATATCAAATAATATCCCTAAAATAAGTAAAGTAATATCTATTAATTAATGATAATAATTATCAAATTATTATTATGTGAATATAAATATATTTTTTAGGTGATAGATAATATGTTCAAGAATTGATAAGAATACATAGAATTTAGAATCCGGTAAATTGATGAAATTGCGATAAAAAGGCTAGTGATTCACCTATAAAACTAGAGTGAAAAAGGATAGATTATTTCAATATTATGAAGGTTTAGTTAAATTTATACTTAATGGTTATGATAATGAGATATTTCATGGACTATGTGAGGGGTCACAATCTGGTTATGAGGACTGAGATTCATGATACAACAACAATAACTGGAAGGAGGATGTAAATTGTGTGAGGTGGTATAAATAACCTCTGGTGAGATACTGGAGCACATGATGAGATTTTATGTAAGCATGATGAGATATTATATATTTATAACCACATATGGTAATAGTGTAAGGATCAGTAATTAGGGTTCAAAACCAGTTGTAGCAAGGTGTATGGTTGAATTGAAACTAAACCATGTAAATCCTTGTGTTTTATTATTTTATAATTATTGGATTATTTAGGTGGGGTTACAAGACATAAAAAGAGTGTATTTATTTTATAACCATCCATATAAGATGAAATAAAATGATGAGTTCATAAAAAGAAAAAGGGATCACTGATTCAATACTCCCCCTCTCAACTATCCCACTATATTTGGGTACATCAGAGGAGCTGAAAAACTAATAGTAAGGGGATAAAATGATTCTAGATTCCATATAGATCATGATTATCTTAAATAATATTTAATCTATGTCTTTTTTATGAATAGTGGTGTAGTGAGATATATAATATCTAATAAATCCATGTTTATCGGTTCTATAATAGAATATGAGTATATATAAACTTCTAATATTCCAAGGAATCTATATATATATATATATTCATTTTTTTCTTAGATTTTCCAAGATGTGTAGACCCTATTATAATATATTGTGATAATTCTATAATATTAGTACTTTATATGGATAAAATGGAACACCAAATAGAATTTTTATCTCTCAAAGGATTTAACTTAAAGAGGTAAATTCAATATTAATATAGTATCCATAATTGATAATGTGGTAAATCCTTTGAATAAAACCACATATTAGTAGGAGCATGACCATCATGTGGGAGTTAGAATATTTAGAGTGGTTTTTAGTTGGATCTAAGGAAAGTGGGAGTCTTCTTAGAGTGGATTCCCTAGTTGCAACTCAAACTTATACTTTTCGATTATCATTTCATGTATATATATATATATTTATTTATTTATTTATATTACCATGATAGTAATATTACTAGTGGATATATATATATATATATATATGGTAATCCCATTATATTACATGTAATATCATAAGGTTATAAAAATTCAAAAATATAATGAGAACCAAGTGATACAATGAATATAATCTTATGGCATGTTCTATGTTTATATACATAAATATTATTAGAAAAAGATGATATCTAATTATCAATTGCTAAGGGTCCATAATAATTATGACTTTTTCTCAATAAATTTTCACTTGGTAATCTATAATTAATAAATCTTATGAGGACTAACCTGCTAATAGGAACGCTATATGTTTAAGATGTCATTAGGTTTTCATATCTATGATCATGTTCATTAGTCTCTTGACATGATATCATTATTAATTCATATAAATAATTAAATACTTTTAATAATTATTAAAACTATAATAATTTATATTTTTGGTACATTATCTTCTATCAGGTGTGTCATTGTGGGTATGATGTTAATTAAATGATCAATATATGACTTTTTATTTCCATATATATATATATATATAATATATCTATATACCTTTAACTAGGATGATAGTGCCTTGATTAAATCCATGGACCTGGTAGATGAAGGAAATTATATTCAATATGGTCAAATATAGAGTAAATAAATCGTGGAAGGACTATGACATAAAGTATGCATCTAGTTTTAGAATATATCACTTTTTAAATAGATAATATTACATAGTGAAAATTTAATTGAAAGGTTTTTATTTTCTTGAATTATCTTTATTAGTTTATGATCCATTAAGTGTTACTAGATACTGCTCCTATTTTTTGGGTTTGATTCTATTCTTTCAATATAAGTCCATTTAGTGCCACACATAAAGTGTATCCATAAGTTCCCCCAATTAAAATAAATTAGAGTTTAGGATGAAATGAGGCCTATTCTCATGAGCCGATGAAAATTCTAGTTAAAAAAATATCATAAGTAAATAAATATATAAATTAAATTATATATTATTCAAATTTAAAATAGTAAGAATTGAATTCATTTATTTAGGAATTTTAAAGTTATTTATACTTAAATAAGTGAATATGAGAATTTTTTCAAAATAGATATTTAATATTTGATGTTTGTTAAACTTTTTTAGGAAGAAGGATATAATTTAATGGTTTTTATTTATCACATTACATGTAATAGTCTTACAATAAAGTGATAAAATATTTTTTACCCTTGGAAGAAGATAAATATGTCATTAGTGACATAATGGATTTGTTTTAAAGTTTCTCTTTATTTATGGACTAATATCAAAATAAAGAATGTTTAAACATGATATAAAACCACATTTAAAACCAAATAAAAGTAATTAAAGCCTATTTCATGAATTACTTAGTCTCTCATCCCCACTCATAATACTTAGTGTGAGAAATAAGAAGTAGGACAATAATTATTAAGTAGTGAAATCATTCATAGTAACACAACCAAATTGAAAAAGTAGTTAAAAATTACATGGGATCACATAAAAATTTAATGTCAATAAATAAGTATATTTTGAAGAATTTTTGAATTATTTAGATGGATCTTTTCTTGGATCCTTAATTCATTGATACACCAATGATGAGCATACTATTTCAGTATCACACAACAAAAATATGTATCATTTTGACTAATTTTTTTATATAAATTCTATTATATATGATCCATTGAAAAATATAAATGGTATAACTTTTTCAGAATATATATCTAGTAGAAAATTATTAAAATACTATAACTTAATTATTTCATTGTACCCAGGTTCATTCACCACAAGTAAGGGTTAATTTAGTGATTTCAAGGACATTTTTATATGGAAACAAAAACTCCCCCTCCCTTCCTACCAAGCCAAAAGTAAAGGATCTTCTACTCTCATGTCTCTATGTCGACCTCAGTATTATCTTACATCCTAATAATATTTCTCTTATATAATTAAAGAACCATTTATGTCAGTTTAATTTAGGATACAGGGCTAAGGTCATCTATAAAGTCTCGTTAACTACTTCATTAATCTTTCCTTAAGTCTAGTATGAGTCCCTAAGTTAGACCATTTTAATAGATTCTAAAGTACACAATGTTTTGTGTTTGTTGTATTTATTATCAATAATCATGTTAATATGGATGTCTTGAAATTTTGGGTGATAGAGGAAAAATACACCCAATGAAGAGGATGAATATGTTTTTCATACTTTGATGGGTAGTGAATGTTTTTATAGAATATCTATATGGATATATTCTAGATAAAAAATTATATATTTTAATATTTTTGTGATTTTATTCATGGTAATGACATGTGATAATTCAATAAGAATTCATATTATCAATAATAGTTATAGACCAAAGGGTTTAACAATCATACTACTGAACTAAAAAACAACTTTTAAATATGTTAATAGTGAAGAAATTAAAGGTGGTTCACTATTTTGAGAAGAAATAGAAGATGTATGAAGAAAATATCCAAGGATTTATTTATCATTATTTTTACTAAATACAATGATTAAAATATCAAGGGTAAAGGTTAGTAAAAGGTTGATTTTAATATGGAATTAATGAGGTAGTGAATATTGTTATAATATTCAGAATTAAGAAATTAAATACTACTAATTAATTTTGAAACAATATGTAGATATTTAAAATTAATTTAATAATTATAAATATTATTTAATTCCACTCTAATAGGTTTTTGAAGTAATTGATAGTGCCTAAAATTTAATTAAATAATATTTGATCTTATTTTAAGAATTCTAGAACTTGTCGAAGAATCCAAATATTTTGATAAGCACCACTCCTTATGATTCATCTAAATGCAACTAGAATTGAAAATATGACAAAGTAATGACCTATTAAGAGACCAAAATCACTTCAAATAAGAATGTGGTGTGTTAATAAGGGTCATTGGTGACTTTGTAATAGTCATGAACTACTTTGTAAGAGTAATTCAGTAACTTTGGAATAGTGATTTAAAATATCATAAGATTAATTTATGACTTCAAAGGAGGATTAATAAATTTGGAAGGTTAAATTATGACTTTAAAAGGTTATCATATTACTTTATAAGAGTAATAAAGACATTAAATGAGAAAATATAATATTTTAAAAGAGTAGGTACTAAATTTTTAAGAGTGGCTAAAGTGTGTTTAAGAGTAATTTAAAAGTTCAAAAGAGTCATTTACACTTTGAAAATAACATCAAATTGAAAATTTATAAAATTTAGGGCGATAATTATTTTTTAAAATGGTAATCCTTAGGACAATAGTTAGAAAATTTCTAAAGAATGAAGTATTTGAGAATTTTCATAATTAATATTCTGAATATGAAATTAAATATGATGATGCCAACTAATATTCATTGAAAAAACATCACAAAATAATTATGATTCAACATTAATTAAGAGATTTTGATCTTCATAACATTGAAAATAAATCACATTATGAGAAAATATGAATAAGGAAAATTAAAGCTAAAGATTATTATTTTAAAGTAGAAACTCTAGAAGATCATTCTGGAATGTAAATGTGATAATTATGGGATTTTTCTCAAGTGAATTAAATGTTAATAATATATATTTTTATTCAATCGTAATTAATGAGAAGGGGATCCTCGTTACTAAAAATATGAATATAAAATTGATATGAAATACAAAAAAAATATATTAAATTTTAAGCTATATTGGTATTTTAAATGCACCCAATCTATGAAGAAAGGAGCTATGTGATAATAGATGTATTGACGTATGATTTTTATATTGTTTTAAAAACTAATTAATTGTAATTATTTGGGGGAAATTTTTATATAATAGTAATATTGTGTATTTTGGATAAATTTAAAATAAATACTTACATGGATGAGAGATTTTGAGAATTAAATGGGAAACGGTTACTCTTATATATAAAGTTGAGATAATAAATTGGGGAAAAAGAAATATACAAGATCATGGGGATACAACAACATGAAAATTTTAAGAAAAATGAATTGAGGATATCATTGCATAAATTTTTATAAATATTTTCTATATGAAATATATTTATAATAAATTCTAGGATTTGAGAATATAAAAGCTTAGAATAATAGAGAGAGAAAGGGAGAACTTCAAGTGGATAAAATTTACTCTAAAATAAGTTATAATCTGACACTTCTCTAAAGAAAAAAACCTTCTATTTGTTGATAAATTTGAAGAAGATTACATAATTCAATTAATCATACCCATTAATTAAATGGGGAATAATAAGTAAAATAATAATTTCTATAATACTAGACATTAAAATAATTATAAATATTCAAAAATTAATGAAGGACAATGTTCTTGAATTAATATTACTTATTCTTATGTAGTAAAAATATTAATATTGAGTTGATATAATCTATTAGAAAGATTCTAAATAATATCTAGGAATAAGAATATTTATAGAGTTAAAGTTGCATACTGTTATTCAAGATAATCTATAAGAGTTCAAATCCACATTTGAAGAATAAGATCTGAATCCTTTTATGTAGTGACATTATGTATCTTGAAGTAGATATTATTCATTATATAATCATAAAGAGATACCATGTATGTACAATATGAACTATGGGGTAAAAAAAACCCAGTTTCAATCACTTATGTTTATAGTATATAATCTATGAATTAAAAAAATAACCATTCTCACAAGGAGTATGTTTCCCATGAAGGGACCAAACCTTATAAAAATAGCATGTACTACACTTTAATTTTCAATTTTCACTCTAAGTGGTTATTTTATATTGGGTAAGAGATAAATAGATTCATTTATATCCTAACATGTAATAGGTTTTCAAGTATTTTATTGGTTCAAATGGGTAAATGTATAAGTGGATAATAATTTGGTAAAAATTTAGTCACATCTGCTTGGGTGACTGCATATGATCCTAAGGGAATCTCAACTGGTATTATAACACAGTATTTATTCTTATAAAATCTATTTTTAGACCTTGGTATTTTTATCTGAATTACATGAAGTATAGATTTAAAGATTTTTCAAAATTTCCGTTTTTTAGAAGATACAGTTCACGTCTCTCTCAGGACCAACATGGATGTTTCAACTAAAATATTAAATAACATAAAAAATAAGGAGGAAAATGAATTAAAAAATAATTTAATGAAAAAGGAGGAAACAACACTATTTTAATTTAGTTAAATTTTTAATTCATTTAGTAAATCTCTTAAGAATCATCCTTATGAAGAATTAGGTTCGTAAAGTGAAGAGGATGGATCAACTGAATTAGTTTAAAACCTCTATAATAAGGTTAATGATTACTTAAATAAAGTTCTTAATGATGTTTCCACTTATATATTTGAGTTTATTTAGGAACTAGAAGATGAAAACACATCACTGATAATAGATATAAATGATATTTATAAAGATCTGGCTTAGAAGAAGAAAGAGTGAAACTATCTCAACAAAATAGTAAAATAGAGAAAGTAACTTCTATTATTATTTCAAGAAAAATATCTTATAGTTGAACCGGAATTAAAAAATAATACTAATGAGACATCATATTTAAGTAAATCTTATGATAAGAATATAAATGCATTTAAATAATAACATAATGCTAAACTTATTGTCAAGAAATACCAACTGGAGGTAAAGTGGAAAAGAATTAAGGACCTTGATAGTACTTTACAAGAAATTAAAAAACAACATGAGGAATCTATATGTACTAATAGTGTTTTGGTTTATAATATAAGATTAAATTAAAGATATAGAAAAAAGTGGGTAATGAATTTCTATAAATCTACCATGTTATCAAAGATGGATATAAGCATGTATAAGAATGAAATATACCTAAATAAATCTGAAAATAATGAAGTTTCTTCCCAAAATAGAAATCTCAAAATTATTTCTATATTACATATTAATGAAAAATAAATATATTTATTGGATACTTCGAGTGATGATGGGGGTTTGAGTATAAGGACATTGAGTGTTAGTAAAACATGTAAAAATATGAAGACTATAAAAGGATTGAATTAAGTGGGAGGGGGATGAAGTGAAAAATGATACATGATAAACTAAAATAGATTTTATAAAAAATGTAAATCTATCAAATAAAAAATATTCAAATATATTGAAAACTTCTGTGATTATTTCAACAAAGGTGGTTATAGGGAATAAGAGTGTTGGTATATAGAAACTATGAACAATTATTATAATGATTTAACGAGAATGACATTTTAGAAAAGGAATAAGGTGATATAATATTATAAGTATTCTTTATGGGTGAAAAAAAAGACGATTATTGAACAACATGACCCAATATATCAATGAATATATCTTAGAGGATGTCAAATAAACATGAAAAATATGATTTTATTGTAGTAAAAATACCACATCCTAAACTATTTCATATTTCCCATGAATATAAATGTACAAGGATGAAATATAAAATATAAGTATTCAATATATGAAGGTAATGAAAAGATTGTTTTGGTGAAATATATCCTTTATAATGAACTTTTAAAGTTTCTAATGATGGGAAACTCAAAGGTTACTGGAGATTTGTGTAGAAGGTGTAAATTTTATGGGCATAAAACTGATAATTGTATTACATGTATTCTAGAATAATAGAAGTTATTATATAATAATGGAAACTTTTAGTGACTCCATGTTCCAAAAAATATTGTACTAAAATAGATTCTACACACAATAAGAAGTTTGAGCATGTTTTAATGGTATGACTAAACATATATACTACATAGTTATAATTGTCTAAGAATATGGAGAAAGAAAAAAAGTGATGAATGTTCGTGGTTTTATAAAGTAAATAATTTTGTTCAATCCAGAAAAAAGATCAATAAGAAAAGTAACCCATGATTCAAAAATAAAATCATATTTAAAAAGTCAATAGTGAAATAATAATGAATAGTTCTTTATATTTTCAAGTAATAAAGAAGGGAATTTCTATGCTGATATCCAAGTCTCGTACATATATCAATCATTAAGGAGTTTATGGAAACTCACCTTATTCCCATGAATACATCACTTATGTCTATATATTGGGAAATAAAGGTAGAAAATAAAAGTATATAACTAAATGTATGTTGTGATGTCAATAAAATATATAATATTTATCTATCATAGATAATATATATTATTATCATGTTAACTATATGTAATATATCACTTATAATAAATCAATTGATATCAGACTTCAATTTTTATATAAGATTATTAGAGTTTTTATTGAAAAATAATGAAGGTCATTGAAGAGATTCCCTTAAGAGGATCTTAATATTCTAAATTTTGTTATCATTTTGAGATTAAATATATAATTCTAAACAACATTTTAAAAATATAATATTAAGGTATGATGTCCACTTTCCTACACTGTTTGGATCATGTTTAACAAAGTGATTAAGGGTAGTGATTGTATTAAATGATGGTTTAGAAATTGGGAATAAATTATTATACTTGAATTTTTTTATGCCCTTTTTTTATTCAATTCATTTTTATAAGCTTATAAAAAATATATTTTTACAACAAAAAATAAGTGAATTTAAAATTAGTAACACATTATGAGTAGTATAGGGAAAACCTTATTGTATTGATTGATGAATCTTTCTTTGTACACTAATTTTGGATCTTGGATAATTAGTATAGATACTTTTATATTTTACACATATTATTACATGATTTTATGTATAATTAAACAAAAAATTACAAGCCAATGATCATAAAGTCTAGTGTCATGGAAGACCTGGTACATAAAACTGAAAAAATGGAACTAAATAAAATATTTCGATATTTATCATCCATTTTGAACTCTAAAATTCATTTGAACCCTTACATCTACATAGGATAACCTGAGGATAATATGAAAAAATGGATGAGCTAAAAATCCCAGTAAGGGAATAAACATTAAAACAAAGCTTAGCACATGTGTTATAAGGCATAATATAATTATATAAAAAATTCATGGAACAAGATTAAACATAAGGAATCATAACTTGGGATAATATAATCATAGAATCATAGTAATTCAGTGCCAATGTAAAATTTAACTTTAGCATGACTCAAGGCTCATTTCACATATAAGATCATGATTCAAGGCTCATTGTACATGGAGGAGCATGAGTCAAGGCAAACCACCAAGACTGCTGCACATGGAGAACGAGTCTAGGCTAACCACCAAGACCGTTACACATAACTTATAATGAGAATAAATATTTCCTAATGAATTGGAGAGATATTTGGGTGAACCCATAATTAAATTTTGATGAATATGTTTTCCAAATAAAAAATTATACATATGAAATCAAACATAAACATAAGGGTTACCCATGGAAAAATTGGGCATCGTAATCACATCATAAATCATCATAAATGGTCGTATCATAAAAGTGTCCATGAAAGAAAGGAATTGAATCATATATGGGCCTTCATAAAATAAAATATGAATATATCATGATAGGTTATAGTGTGGTTTAAGGAAAATATTAAAGAGCATTTAACAAATGTAATAGTATAGTATTTTATATACAATAAGAAGTGATCCAAGAAGGTTTTCATAGTAAAATGAGTGATTTTATAAAAATAATTATGGATTAAAATATATTATGTATTTTATTTGAAAATGGGTAAGAATTAAGGAAATTCTTTAAATCGGGCTTACTTATTGGAACAAATTGAGTGGGGAACCTTTCAGAAAACATGTATATCCCCAAAAAATAAGGATTAATGGATCATGATACATGATTTTATAACATATCCAAAAAATTTATTAGATGTACATATAAATAAAATATAATTTTATTTGGGTAAAAAGAGAGAAAGTGTAACTCGAAAGAATAAAGTAGGTTCGGGTAGAATCCTTACCATATGTCTGAAAGTGTTATTCAATTGATCTTAATGTACTGGATAATCAAATTAGATTAAATAATTAATAATTAAATAACACTTTATACATTTATTTGACATATTATAACATTATTAATTTCATTTATGTCCTTTTGGATGGGTTACTAGGTTTAATTTCATCGTTTAGTACCACTAGTTTCCTTGGTTTTCATGATTAGTTTACTTATATATGTGTATGGAAAATAATGTAGAATTTGGATAGTTTTAAATAACTGAAATTATATGTTATTAATGAACTTATATAATATTAAAATACATTTTTCCAAAAATTAAGGATGATTAATTAGATACTTCAATAATGATAATCATTTAGATTAATTTAGTGTTTTTTGATCATGATGAACTAATTTTGTTTTATAAATTAATATCATGTGTAAAAAATTATTCTAGAAAATTACATAAGATATAATACATATATTATAATATGTTTCAACCATAAAAATGGTTTCATGGCCATCCTTGAAGATATAATTGAATAATGAAAGCACTTCATCCATGAAGGTGGTAAATTGGCACCTCACGGACGATGTGTTCATTATTAAAGAAAAAGTTAGAGGAGAAGAGATATAATGAAGAATTATTCCATAAACATGAGAAAATTATAATATATGTAAGATAATGGATTTTTCATTTCATTAGGATGAGGAAAGGTGAGGAGAGAAAATGAAAATGAAGGAACATTAAAAGAAATTGAAAGAAACTGGAAGAGGGTTTTACCTCTTGATTCCTTCTTCTTGAGAGCCTCTTTAGGGGATTAGTTTTGGTATTTTTTTAAGACCAAAATCTATTGGATGTGGGGGGGGTTGGTAAGAGTAGTGGGAAGAATTTGGACAAGGTTCAAGGCTTTATAGGTGTGGGGAGAATGGGTGGTAATGGGTAGTATTTATAGTAATTTGATCATGTAAGTTCTAACCAATTGTGCATACATCGTCCATGACTCAATGAATAGTGTATTTAACTTATAATGTACATATACCGTAAATTACCTTATTTTACTATTCACCAAAAATTCATTTATTAAAAAGAAATCCCAATAAATTACCCTAAATATTTTTTGATGTGTATAATTAAAAAATCTACTCCATTTTATGAAAATAATTTTCTAAATATGGGAAATATAATTTTTAATTAAAATCATCATTTAATTGGAAAATACAAATTTTAATATTAAAACTTTTTTTCTAACACTTTAAAAAATTAATTAAGGTTTCACAAAATTATATTATAATCTTAAGACTTGAAAATATTAATTTATGAATACTTTCTATGAAAATAAATTTTGTTTTAAATTATTAAATTAATCAAAAAATTTAATTAAATATGTATGGTCTATAAAAATACCAACACTTAACTAATAATTTTAAGAAAATTACTTACTTATACTATGATATAATTATATCATATTTCCACTTATAAGATGGATAAATTTTATTTATACTTTCATTTGTGAGGTTACTATCCAATTGGCTGATTTACTATTCATAAGGGCCATATTACTGTTCTAATGGCCATGTTAATATTTTATCATATAGGTTCCTTAACATCTAAAAACACTTCTTATTTAATTAATTCATCATTTATAAAGATTATATTATTTATATTATCTGTTTATACCATATGACATTATTATAATAAGGTAATTTACATTGATAAAATGTTGGTTCGTTACATTCTACCCCCTTATGAAATTTTACCCTCAAATTTTCATTTTACATACTAAGGTGAAATTAGGTGTGGGTTATTTTCCTTGATCGTTTCCTTCGGATCCCATGTTTCCTCTATGTACTTTTGGTTCCCCTATAGTACTTTCACCAGGTGAGTATTATTGTTGTTTGAAACTTTGTGTCTAAGATCCAAGATCTTTACTCGATGCTCCTTGTAAGAAATATCATCCTCCAATTGTACCACCTCTACTGTCCGTACATGTGAAGGATCCGATATGTACATTATTAAGAGGGATATGTGGAATTCATCGTGTACTTGACACATGGTTGGTTGAAGTTGTAGTCTATAGGACACAGATATAAAATGGTCAAGGATCTTGAAGGGGCTGATGTATCTAGGACGTAGCTTCCCTTTCCTCCTGAATCTCTTGATCCTCTTACATAGATATATGCGGAGGAATACCATGTCTCTAACCTTAAACTCACAATCCAATCAACGATTGTCTATGTGGCTCTTTTGTATGCTTTGGGATACCTAGATGTGTTGCTGAATTCATTTCACCATCTACACATTTTCTTTAACCATTTCAAGTCCTAGAAGATTACGTTCACTGACTTCATCCCATCAAGTCGATCTTCTACACCTTTTCCTATAAAGGGATTAAAATATATCTATTTGGATGCTCGAGTGGAAACTATTATTATAGGATAATTTGACTAGAGGTATATGTTGGTCTCATCCTCTTTTGAAGTCCACAAAACTTTCACTTTACATGTCTTCCAGTTTCTGAATAGTCCACTCAGATTGGCCATCATTTTGATTATGATAGGCCATACTGAAGTTCAACTCAGTGTTTAGAGAATGTTGGATACTTTTCCAGAACATGGATGTGAATCTCATATCTCGGTCTAATACAATAGATAGTGGTACTTCATGTAGCCTTATCAATTCTTCGATGTATATCTGCCAAAGTTAATACTGTGAGAAGTACCCTCAAATTATGATAATGTGAGCTACCATTGTAAGATGATCCACAATAACCCATATAGTATTGATTCCTCTAGATGTATTTAGAAGTCCAGTGGAAAAGTCCAGGGTTATTTTTTCCCATTTCTATATTTGTATGGGTAATGGTTACATCATCCGATTAGAGTTTTTCATTTTATCATTCACTTGATAACATACTAGGCACTTTAATGTATATTCAACTATCACGTTTTTATATTTTACCCCAAAAAGTTCTTCTGAAGATCTCAATAAATCTTTGTGGTCCCTGGGTGAATAGAGAGGGTTGATATATGTGAATCATTTAGAATCTCTTTATTTATCTCTGGATTGGATGGTACACATAGTCATGAACCAGATGTTATGACTCGATCCTTACTGATCTTAAACTTGTAGGATTTCCCATTTTGGATATCTTCCACAATTTTCTTAATCTCTACATCATTTCATTGAGCATCCTTTATTTTCTCCACAAGGGATGGTTAAGAAAACATTTGAGAAAGGATTGATGATTTTCCTACCATAATTATTCCCATATCTCTCCTTTTTATTTCTAAGAATATGGGATCCTTCTCAATTGTCATCTTTGATAAAGATGAAGTATAATTTCTACTTAGAGCATCTGGCACCTTATTTTATTTACCAGGATGGTAGTGGATTGATAATTTGTAATCCTTGATGATATCTAACAATCTTCTCTGGTGAATATTAATATACTTACATTTGAATATATATTTTATACTCTTGTGTTCATTATATAACTCACACTTTTACCCATATAGATAATGATTCCAGATTTTCAATGCAAAGATCATGGATACCAACTCTAGATCATGCATAGGATAGTTTTTAGTAGGAATTTTCAACTACCTTGAGGTGTAAAATATCACTTTATCATCTTGCATCATTACATAGCCTAATCCTTTCTTTTATGTAGTGATGTATAACATAACGATTTCTAAACTTTTTGGGAGTGTGAGTACTCATATAGTGATAAGCCTTCTTTTGAGTTTCTTAAGGATTTTCACACATTCTTGAGTCCATAAAAACTTTACTCCATTCCATTTCATCTTGGTTACTGGGCTTTAAAAGCATGATAAGTTCTTCAAAAAAATTTAGTAATACCCAACTATACCATGAAATATAAAGATCTCCGTTATAGATTTTGGCATGGGCCAATATTCAATTTCCATTGTCTTAGAAGGGTCCACATATATTTATTTCTTGGTGATAGAATACCCAAAAAAAATGATACATCCTCTACCCATAACACACATTTACTATACTTTGCATATAGTTTCACCCTTCATAATGTTTTTAGCAGAGTATTAAAATGCTTCTCATGTCCTCTTTCTTTTTAGAGTATATCCGAATATCAATGAAAAATACTAACAAAAAGTTATTTAAGTAATCTATAAAGTCTCTATTACTTAAATCCATGACAATTGGTATGGAATTATTTAGTCCAAAGGGAATCACTATGAACTCACAGTGTTCATACCTCATTTTAAAGTAAGTCTTGGGAATATCTTCCTTACTCACCTTTGATGGGTGATATCCCAACCGAAAGTCCACCTTAGAGAAATAGAGGTCCCCTTATAGTTGACCAAACAAGTCATCTATCCATGGTTGGGGATACTTGTTCTTTATTGTAATTTTATTAAGCTCACGATAATCTATGCAGAGGCACGTTAGTCTATTATTCTTCATGATGAAGAGAACTGACACACCCCCTGGTGAAGCACTTGGGCATATAAAACCCTTTTCCATATTTTCCTGTAACATCTTCTTCAGTTCATGTAGCTCAATGGTTTTCATTATATATAGTTTAATTAATATAGGTTGATATCTAGGAATAAGTTCAATTGAGAACTCAACCTATCGATTAGTCATAAGACTGAGAAATTCATTAGGAAATACATCAGTGTAATCCCACGCAATGGTCATGTATTCGAGCATGATGATCTATTTTGTATGAATCATTTGAGAAAGATATTTTAGATCATAAGAAAGTAATATCCACACTTGAGATGTTGATTCTGAAAGAGATTCATCTTCATCCTTAGACTTGTAATGAATTGGAGGATGCTTTGTGATGTGAAGAGTGATATCACTTTCCCAAAAGTTGATGTTGGATTTGCATAAATATATCCAATCCATGCCCAAAATAGCCTCAAAATCAACTAAAGGATATAAGACAAGATTTTATAGGAGTTTCATTCCACAAACATTAACTAAGGAGCAGTTGTGTGCTTTGGATTAATTAATTTTCCATTATCTGTTCTCATAGATAAATCAACCCCAAAATTTTTAAGAGGTGTTTTAATAGTTCTACTAAACTTTCAAGATATGAAAGAATTCTTAGAACTAGAATTAAATAGTACATTCACTATTATTGAGTGAATAACCAGCACACCTATCACCACATAATATTTCATCTCTACAACAGTAGTAGTGATGGCATAATCCCTTCCTTTTTTTCCTTGGAGGATGTTGTTGATTTCCTCTAAAAACACTAATCTTAGGGAATTGGTTTTTAAAATGACTATGTTTCTTAATATTTAAAAACATCACTATGGACTAATAATTGATTTGAACCTTCCTTTATTCCTCCACAATAGTGGGATTCTTAAGTCCCCTTTAGTAGTTCTTATCTAGATGCCTTATTCTTTCACATTTGAAGCATTTTATGGTTCCCTTTAGACAGTTCCAAGGATACATTTTCCCAAAAAATTTGACATGTGGGATATTAGGTCTTCTTTCCATAGTGGTATTTATTTTCCGATCCACCCATATTAGACTCCATTTTTATTTTTTTCACTAGGTCCATGAGACCATTGAGAGTCTTCGATCACTATTTCAACCTTGAGGACACTATATAAAATCTCATCATAATTGTTAATGTCTCAAATCACCAACACATTTTTTAGACTTATCCTTAGTCTTCTAAAGAAGTGATCCACCTTGCATTTGGTGAAATGAAAATTCAGTATGCATATCTTGCATGCCTTTCAATGTTTTCTTCAAACACCCCAATAGACTCATCTTCCTACTTCTTTAGTATGAGGAACTCTCTTTTCATCTTGAGATGGAGGGTTTGGGGAAAATATTTATCGAAAAACATTTTATTGAATTACTCCCATTATATAGAATACATTTCTTCCTTGGAATTCATATTTTTTATCAGTTTCCACCACTGATCAGCTTCCATATCAAAATGATATACCACCAGTACAACTTTCTCTTCTTCTAAGAACTATATGACAAAGAATATATTTTCAATATAGTTAACCACTATTCCGTGAGTAGGGTATCAGAAGATCCACTAAACATGGGAGGGATATTCCATATGAAGGATTCAATAAGAGCTTTCTCTCTCTTAGGAGAAGGAGGGTTTTACATTTGATTCAAGTTATTATTCATAACTTAATCCAGTTGAGAAAGTACAATCATGAAGTTTTTAGAAACCATTCCTATCATATTTGGAGTTTCATTGGGAAAATCATCACATTACCTACCACAATTATTGTTAGAACATGTTATTCTATTTTACTCCATTAACTAAGAAAAATAAAGTGAACTTTTGGGGCTTTAATACTAAGCTAATAAGCATAAAAAGGAAACTTTAAACATAAAAGGATAAACTCTTAGAGGAAAAGTATATCCTAGCATGTGATTCCTTGGTTTTCAATCTAGGTTATCCCTGATATTTTTCCTAACATATATTCATATGGTAATTTTCATTATTACCTTAATAGTGGTTTGTAATAATCTTATGAGTTTTTCAAAGCATATCCCCTAGGATTGTCAAATCAGGTTCTCAGTAAGGCCCGTTATCGTGTACTCGTTTACCCTAAGTCAGGCTTGGAACACCTTGTTAGAGTTTTTACACCTAGGTATATATGTTCTAGAACTAAATCAACTTGTATTATCTAGAAATTTATGTATTATATTGAGATAACACTTACTATATACTAACCAAAATTTAGGGATGTTTTCTCATACTTAGTCTTATCCCTAGGGTTTATACTAAAGTTCTATATTCCTAGTCTCAAAAAATAACTAAACATCCCTCTAATACCAGATAGAGTGAGGATAGTCTTTTACATATATCATTATATAATTTTAATAATAATTAAACAATAAATTTAAATCCAAGGATTGTAAAGTCCAGTGTCTTGGAATACTGGGTACTTAAAACTAATATCATGGAACTAAATAAAACATTTTTGTATTTGTCATCCATTATGAGATCCTAACTTACTTTGAGTCCTTACATCTTCCTATATAACCTAAGGATGACATGAAAAAATGTATGAGACAAGAATATTAGTAATGTAATAAGCCTTAAAATAAATCTTAGCACATGGGTTAAAAGTCATAACATAACGACATAAAAAGAGATGGAGCATGATTAAATAGAAGGAATCATAACATTGGATCATATAATCATGGAATCGTATTGACTTGGAAACAATATAAAACATGAATTTACCATGATTCAAGCATAATTTCACAAATATGAGCATGAGTCAAGGCTCGTTTCACATAAAAGAGCATGAGTAAAGGCTAACCACCAAGATTGTTTCACATGGATCATAATTCAAGTGTAACTACTAAGACCATTGCACATAATGTCTCACGAGACTAAAAATTACCCAATGTATTAAAGGTATATCTAGGTGAAAACATAACAAAAGGATATTGAATACTTTTTCCATATAAATAATCATACACAAGAAAGCATACATAAACACAAGGGTTACCCATGGAAAGAATTGGGTATCATAATAATGTTAAAAAGTATAATAAATGGGTGTATCATAAAATTTTCCATGAAATAAAAGAATTAAATCATATATGGAAATTAATAAGTGAAAATATGGATATATCATTATAAGTGATGTCAAAATGACTTGATAACATGTAAAAAGAGTACTTAATAAACATTTAAATTAAAACATTTTAGTGTTGTTTAAGAAAAATATTAAATAAAATTTAAAAACAATAATGACATAATAATTTATATAAAACCAAAATTGAACCAAGAATGTTTTCGTAATAAAATGAGTTATTTTATACAAATAAATTTGTCTTAAAAAATATTATGTATTTCACTTGAAAATGGGTAAGAATTCAGGAAGTTCCCTTAATGTGGTCTTTCTTATCGAGAATAATTGAGTAGGGAGCCTTTTAAAAACATGTATCTCCCAAAAAAATAAGTAATAATGGATATTTTTAAGTGATTTTGGAACATAGAGAAATAATTAATTATATTTACAAAAAAAATAAAAGATAACTTCATTTGGGTAAAAAGGGAGAAAGAGTAACCTGGAAGAATAATGAAGGTTCGAGTAGAATCCCTTTCATTAAGTCTGAAGGTGGTCTTCAAGTGATATTAATGTATTGGATAATCAAATTATATTTATTAATTAATAATTTTGTAACCCTTTATACATGTATTTTATTTTTTATAACCTTATTAACTTCATTAATGGCCATTTTGATAGTTTAAGAGGTTCAATTTTATCATTTAGGAGTATTAGTTTCCTTGGTTTTTGTGATTGGTTTACTTGTATATGTGTATGGATAATAATGTAGAATGAGAATGGTTTTCCAGAACTGAAATAATAATTTATTAATGAACTTATATAATATTAAAATTCCATTTTTTTATAAGTGAGGATGATTCATTAGATAAATCATTAATGAAAATCATTTAGATTAATTTAGTGCTTTTTCATCACGGTAAATTCATTTTGTTTTATAAATTAATATCATGTGTTAAAAATGAATCAAGAACATTAAATGAGATATAATAAATATAATATAATCTTGTTCAATCATAAAAATGGTTGCATGACCATATATGAAGATGAAATTGAAATATGAAAGCACGTCATCCACGAAGGTGGTAAATCAGTACCTCACGAATGATGTTTTCATTCTTAAGGTTAAATAGAGAGAAGAATAGATTAGATGAAGAATTAATTTGTAAACATGATTAAATTATACTATATGTAATGTAATATATTTTTCATGCCATTTAGATGAGGGTATGTGATGAGATAAAGGGACAAGAAAGGAAATTTAGAAGAAATTGAAAGAAACCTGAAGAGGCTTTTACCTCTGGATTCCTTCTTGTTGAGAACCCCCTTAGGGATTGGTTTTGGTATTTTGTTAAGAAAAGAAATATTTAGGACATGGGGATAGGTTTTGGAGGATTATTGGGCATAATTTGTACAGTTCATAAGTATTGATAGGTGTGAGGAGAATAGGTGGTGAGGAGTGGTATTTATAGTGGACTAGAGGGGTGTTTTCTCATTATTTTACTCATCATTTTATTATTTTTCTCAATAAAAGCAATTTTACTGATTATTGAGACTAAATAAATTAATTATATCATGTGGGTTTGAACAAATTTTTATTAAATCATCCATTACACATTGAATAGTGTATTTAATTTATAATGTATATATACCGTAAATTACCATATTTTTCTATTCACCAAAAAATTAATTATTTCAAAAAAATCCCAAAAATTCACCCTAACCATTTTAATATGTGTAGAATTAAAAAATGAACTCAATTTTATTAAAATAATTTTATAATTATGATAAATATAATTTTTAATTAAAAACGTCATTTACTTGGAAAATACTAAATTAAAAATTAAAAATGATTTTCTAACACTTTGAAAAATTAATTGAGGTCTCATAAAATTATATTATAATCTTAAGAAATCAAAATATTAATATATAAATACATTTATTTTAAATAAATTTTCTTTTAAATTATTAAATTAATAAAAAAATTAAATATTTATGGCCGATAAAAATACCAAATCTTAACTAATAATTTTTAAAATATTTATTTACTTATACTATGATATAATTATATCATATTTTAACTTATAAGATTGTTATATTTTATTTATACTTTTATTGGTGAGGTTACTATTCAATTTACCGGTATACTACTCATAAGGGTCACATTACTCTTCCAAAGGTTAAGTTTCTATTTACTTGGTATAGGTTCTTTAGCTTCTAGAAATGCTTCTTATTTCATTCATTTGTCATTTATAAAGCTTGTATTGTGTTCTATTATGTGTTTATAACATCTCATATAATTATAAGAAGGGAATTTATATTGATAAAACTTCGGGTCATTATAATTAGTTTTTATTAATTGATAACACATTGTTAAGAAAAATTTGGTGATTCACCTCTCTCATGGAAAATTGATTGATTATCTCAATATGGGGAGAAAAAAGAATGTGAAAAAAATAGAAGAAGATGTTTTTTCAAACAAAATAAGTTAAAGATTTTATAAATATTTTCTATTACACAAAGAAAATTTTATTTATTATAAACATGGTGAGAAGGTATACTACTTAATGAAAACAAAAATATATTAATAGTGTTTTTGTTGAAGTAGTTAATGGTGTTGGAAACAAACAAAAAGGGGGATACTGAAGTGAAAAAAAGATTATGTTGGTTGTATTTTATGTCAATAAGAATTTTAATATGAATTCATTGGAGTTTTGGGTTTTAGAGGAATAATATACTTAATGAATAGGATGCATATGTTTCCCATACTTTAATGGGTAAATAATGTTGTATTAGAATACATGGATGAAAATATTATAGAAATAAAATATTACATCTGATAATTTTTTAGATGTTCTTCATGTGAAATGAATGAGTTGAAGTTGAAAGAAGTATAATTGTCGATATTAGATATGGACTAGATTATTTGAATAGTTGGATACAAAACCAACTATTTAATAGATTGTAATGCTATGATTATAAAAGATA
This sequence comes from Viscum album, assembly GCA_963277665.1. NCBI lineage: Eukaryota > Viridiplantae > Streptophyta > Magnoliopsida > Santalales > Viscaceae > Viscum > Viscum album. Next base: position 1,661,475,206 of record OY728135.1, on the reverse strand, counting down.
TTAAAGGAGGATCAATTTTTTGAGAGGATATGGAAGAATTATAGAGAAATCAACCTAGGATTTATTTTTAATGAAGGTTACTGAATACAATAATTAACACATCTTGGATGAAAGTTTTAAAAATAATGATTTAAAGCTGAAATTAAAGATGAAGTTAAGGTTATTACTATATTCATAATTAAATAATTAAATGATTATATATAATTTGGAAACTAAATAAAGAGGTTTGGAATTATTTTAATAATTACCAAGATTATTTGATGCTTTTCTAAGGTTTTTTTGAAGCAATTGAGAAATAAAAAATTTGAATCTATGAATCTGTGATCTTATTTGAAGAATCATAGAATTTAATGATACATCTGAATATTTGTCTAAGTAACACTTCATAAGAGTTTTCTAGTGAAATTGACATTGAGAGTATGGAAAATTAATGACTTGTTAGAGTCATGCAACCCCTCAAATAAGTATGTGGACTATTTATAAGGCTCAGTGGTGAAATCATAAAATCCATGACCTAATTCATAATAGTAACTAGATAAATTATAAAGATTAGTAGAAGTGTTCATAATAGTTATTTATGACTTCAGAATAATAAGTCAAACTTTGTAAGGGTAACACATAAATTTAGAAGGCTAATAAAATACTTTGGAAAAGTAATTCAGACCTTATAATAGTAAAAAAAACAACTTATAAGTGTATGTTATTAGTTTTAAAGAGTATTTAAAGACTTTATAATTGTTATTTACATATTTATAATAGTCATTTTACTACATGAAAAAGCATACATTATAGTGGTTAATTAGTAATGACTTCAAAAATCCTTCTCTAATTAAGAATCCCTAGTCTCATGCCAGTTAAATGAACTTTATTTGAAATGGTCAAATATAATCACCATTTAATGAAATATTTTTTTATATTTTTAATAAAACCACAACGATTATTCTTATTAGTGATTTCTTTTTCAAATCCACCTCTATTTAAAACCCTATTTTTCATAGGCTTCCCCTTTTCTCCTCTATCCTCCATCATCCATAACATGAACCTATCCTCCCCTCTCTTTAATCCTTGGTTATGACCTTACCTTCTACTCCTTTATTTCATATATGAACCACCCCTCAACTATTTCCTCTTCCTCCATCACATGAAAGTCCTCTTATACTTCCAAATATCCTCTTTTCCTTATCCATAATTCTCTTTCCCAATCTACTTATTCATAATATTCTATGTGAACCTATTCCCCATGTCATTCAAGTGGTTCTAGGTATAAAGTAAGTTCCCAAATAACCCACTCTTTCACTTTCTTTATTATTATCTTATTTCAAAGACCTCTATGATATTTGAAATGGAATTTCAAATTAACTATCTATGAATTATTCATCTCATATATGTTGTATTGTTTTATATATGAAAATATAGAATATATTTTTTTATTTCATAGATGTGGTGAATCCTATGATGGGTATTATTGTTTAAGATTGGTGGAATCAAGGAGGCTAACATACTAACAGTATATTTTATTTTATTTTGGGATAACTTCCATTTTTATTTAATTTTTGAGTAATGTCTCATCCTACTAATCATGTTTTTTGAAAATAATTTTATATTTATGATGAAATATATAAATGCTTATATATATATATTATTTATATAAAAAAATATTGGGAACCCCATTTGCGATACTCTATCTGAATTTTAATAGGTGTGAGTGTTCAATTTATGGATATATCAAATTGATATTTTAGAAAAACACCACTATGTTCTGTAATTATTTTAAGTAGGGAGAATAATTTAAAATTAATTATTCTAATACCTTGATGTTATCCCATAATCTCTTGTGATTTTGAATTGTGTTGAAGGTTAATATTAATCTAGTTTGATATTAGGGGAATTTGATGATGATTGTTTACTAAAATTATGTTTTTTATGTTATAAATATTATAATATTCACATAGTATTGGAAAAAATGAATAATATATATATAAGTTTTACTTTAAGATTTCCTTAATTACATTTTTATCTATGTCAAAATGTGATTCAGTTTTTTTAAATATCTTCTAAAATATTTTTAAAAAAAATATGATAATTGAATTAAACATAAAATATAAAACCACTGATAGATGGATAAAAATCATAAATAAAAAATTTATAAATGAATATACATTCATAGAGAAAGATTACATGGATATTAGTATATTTAAGATCAACACCCACTGTTATTTTTTTATATTAAAAAAAATTCCAATTATCATTTTTATGGTTATATATATATATATATATTCTTTTCTGGCATATATGTTTTTCATCCACCTATTAGGTTGTTATTTGAGGGTAATATATGTTACCACCCATAATATATCATGTGGTAAATATATCATTTCTCTTAATATTAAGAAAATTTAAACCATACCTAATATATGTACTTAACACTAAAAGGGTGTAATTAAGGAATGTCATATCATAAAGAGAAATTTGGCCATAATCTCTAACCAAATATAGTATTTGAGAGACTGGGAACATGTATAGTGGATGTGATAAACAAAAACCTTGAATTCAATTAGGAAACAAGCTAATACATGTAGATTATAAAAATACAATATGAAATTCAATTATTAAGGCATGTATGACTGAGATTTGTTTGTTTTAAACTGAGATGGTCTTGATTTTTCCTTTTTATGATATGACACTCATTTATATTCCATCAATGATAACCACATATACATATATATTGTTTTTTATTTCACTTTTTGTTTTATATTTTTAATTTTTTTAGAAATATTATTTTAACAATGTTGGGTTTTTTATTTCTAGACATTTAAATTCAAAAAATGAAATGATTTAAAAATATTAACATGTTTTTACACCACCTATGACATAAAACCCATATGATACACTCACAGATTCATTTTATACACTCATTAATTTATTTTTTCTCCCTTTATTCCATTATACTACATCTAATATGCTCCCAGATTCATCAGGTATGCTCCATTATACCAGTGAACCACTTATTACCTTATGGATATCAGGGGGATTAGATATACCAGCAAAGGAGCAATCATTGATAGAGAATATGGAGCCATAGTTACCATCATGGGGGTATTGTAGGGTTTCCATGATGGGTATCGGTGTAAAAATAATTTATTACATATATATACTAATTTCTAAATATATTTATTGAATAGATTCAGATAATAATCTGGAAGAAATGAACATGAATATGTCTAATGTTTGAAGGATGAAATAATTTAATGTATTTGTTCTATTTAACATGTACGAGGTGCCTAGAGACAACATTAGAGGAATATAAAAGCATATTTTAGGGTTTTTAGAATGTGGGTGATGTCTATTCCAATAATATATAATGGTTGTAGGCATATTCACATCACTTGGAAGAATGATATTTTTTGTAAACAAGTAAAAGTAAGTAAAAATAAATATTTATAGTTTATTTTATTTGATACTCATATCAAATATATGTCTAATCATTTTTACATATTTAATATGTATATTAATTTTCATTTTGAGGTGCAGGATGATGTTGTTTATCAATAGTATTTAAAAAAAGTAAAATGAACTTAAGTGTTGTCTATGTTGTATGTTAAATGATACCTCCTCGTGTGTTTTTCATATTTATGAAAAGGTACCTGAAGGGATACCACATGATTAGTTTATGTACCTTTTTAGATCATCATATTTATGATTCAAAAAAATATGTTTGATACTATCATAGTATAATAATAATAATTTGTTAAAAATGAAACAATTTTTTTAATATTAACCTTATTATTTCATGAATATTCTCAAACAAATTCATCAAGTATAGAGAAACGAGTCATCCAACTCATAGCTAGTTCAAAAATATTTATAAGGAGAATATTGAACAATATAATTTGTTAGTTATGAATAAATGTAACTTTGTTTTATTAGAAGTACTTACATTATTATAGTCTTATTATTTTCCTTTGTTAATACAAGTGAAAGATGTTGGTCATGTGGTTAGTGAAACTGATTTGTGGTTCGATGTGCATAATATAGACAATTTTAATTATTTAAATGAAACCATTTAAAATATTGGTATATAAAATATAAATTAAAACTCACTTTTATTAAGTGGATGGTTATAAATTAAAGAAATAATTTAAAATACTTGGTATATAAATTTATCTGATGATATTATTTATCTTATAGCTATTTCTAATATATTGATTTGGTTTAGAAAATAATAATTTATACTATATTAAATATTTTATATTTTATATATTAAAGAATACTTTTATCATATAAAATTAGTGATTGATGTGACACTTTGGGCATTGACTCCTTGATGTAGTGATATAAACATATACTTTACATACTGTCATTGATACCAATTATAAATTTCTAGAATTAACTATCCCATAAGTTAATGAAATATTGTATTAGATACATTTCCAAGGTTATTTAGGTTTATATTTTTAGATAAATATGATGCATCAAAAATAAATAAATACCATAGGTTTCTAAAGTGATTAATTTTTTCCCATTATATAATAAACTACTTAATCTATAGAAATTCGTTAAAATATCCCATAAAATTTATAAATAGTATACTCTGTTAGACATATCAGGTGTAATATGGTTTTTTATGAACTGGAGAAATGGAATCATAAGGAGTGACCTCAAACACAGAGTAAGGTAAACTTATAACTGATATAATCATGGTGTAAACATTGAATAAGTATTTTTGTAGGAATAAGTAATCATCAAATTACCCTAATAAATTAAAACAAATATCATAATATATCCATGGTTATCAATTAAAATAAATATATCACATAGATAAAAATAATTTATTTCATGGTGATGTAATTCATAATGTTATAAATATTGATCTTACAATCAAGGACTCAACTAATAAATTATCCTTTCTTCCAAGGTTATAGCTAAGACATCATTTATTTCATCAATACCATAGTAAATACAAATTATTGAATTGGGTAGGTATAAAACAAATACCCAAAGATGTTTATATCATGATACTGACTGATGCATCTAGGGGATAAATAATTGTGGGCCCCATGTGACAGTTTTTTAAGTTCAATACATTCTTCATGTGATAAAATAATTAAAAAATCACAATCAATTTTTCCAATAATCAAATTTATTTGTGTACTAACTTGTAAAACAAAAAATACTTTTATCTATGTCAAAAAAAAGATAACATGATCATAACCCATCTAAAGGAAGATGGTGTATGGTTAAATAATACATATTCAACTTTAAAATAATAATTTTTATTGTAATAACAACATATGATATAAGGACCATCCCTTAAACATTATATAATGTTGAAAATTCCTTCAAAATTCACTTCTTTACATTCCCAAAGTTCATTTTAGATTATATTTTTAGAAAATTAGAACATAATTAACACATATAATCTCAAAAGAAAACAAAGTAGGTACTACTAAAACTATATCCATTTCTTCCATAATATGAATGTCATTGTTAAAAACATGAAATCTTTTCATGAAAAGTATTCAAAACATTCCTCATGACTTCTTCTTTTCTATTAACCATCCACGAAACTTGTAAAAAACATTATAAAACTTAGTATTACCACAAAAATATTAGTATAGGACATAAAAATATGGATAGAAACCATTAGTACATGAATACTTATAAACATATGGAATCATTTTCACAAAGAAATATTTCTCACCCAATAATTATAATATAATTACATTTTGAAAACATGATATTTCCATAAAACATAGAAAAGATAAATAATACCACATAGATAACTTGGGTAATTACTTACTTAATATTGTAACCCTCATGTCTACCATATGATTTTTAATTCTCATGTCTACCTTGAAATGTAACCCTTGTGGATACCTTATAATATAACCCTAATGGCTACCTTATGGTGTAACCATCGTACTTACACTTGGAGTAACCATATAGTCAAACTCCAAAATAAACATAGCCAATGAATTAAAGGGATATGTTGGTCCCAAAATTCATCATAAAAATTTACCAAGAACCATAAAATAATCATAAAACAATAATACTTACATAAAAAACATTCCTTTTTAATTTTGAAAAATAGAAATTTAAAAAGTATTTTTATAGAAAAGTCCCTTACAAACATCATATATTTAAAGTGAGAAGTGAAAAAAAAGAATGGAATATGTGTTTACACTATAAATACACATAATAAATAATAATATAATCAAAATTAATTCCACAAATAATATTTGTACCATATAGTCAATGAAGTAGAATGTTAACCCAAAGAATCAAAATTGGGTTAAGAATTCCCTAACCTCAGGTTTTCCTTACTTAAAAAATGTTCAAAGCTTCTATATAATGGTTTAATGTGCGTTATTAATATATTAAATAACCATATTAATATTTATAATTACTTATATGATACGTTTTATAACATTTTCCTACCCATTTATTAATATATTTTTTATTTTCATTGTTTTGGGTGCATTTATTTCATGGTTTCAATGTTTGGTTCATTATAGATTTACTTGTCAAATGGAAGAAAAAATACAGAATCAGAATGAAATGGTGTTAATATGTTTCATGAATTTTAAATTATACCATATATATATATATATATATATATATAAATTATATGAAAATTAATCATTATATAAAACATTAATGAGAATAATTTAATTTATTTTGGCGGTTATTATGGTCATCGCAAAATTATATAATTTTATTCAATATAATGTCTATATATTTGTTGTATAACATTAAATAATTTATAATATGTATAATAGAGTATTATTTAACCATAAAAATGGTTTTATGACCATCCATTAAGATGTTAATGAAAAATAAAAGTGTATCGTCCAAGATGGCGGTAAATAGACACATCACGAATAATGTTCTCATTTTTAAAATAAAAGGGAGATGTGAAGAAGTTTGATTATTAATTTTTCCATAAACATGATAAAATAACATTATATATAAGATAAAATATTTTTAATTCCACTTATATAAGGGTAGGTGAATAGAGTATAAGAAAATAAAAAAATGAAGTGAAAATAAAAGAAAATGAAAGATGATTTTTCCTCTTGAATTCTCCTCCTTGAGAATCCCATAAGGACCTTGGTTTTAAAATTTTAGTGATAAAATTAGGAATTATACGTGGGTAATTTTATTGGGAATATAATTGGGTAGAAATTAAATAATTGACAAGACTTTGAATTGTTAGGAGAAGAGGTGGTCAGGGGTGGTATATATAGTGGAGGAGAGAAAGGTGTTTTCTCGTTATTATTTTCATTGGATTATTAATTTGGATCAATACAATGAATAGATTGAGAATAATCTCTAAATATAATAAAATAATTATAGAGTTTACTATATTTTTTTCTTACATCATTCTTACATCATATATGGCTCAATAAATCATGTATTTAGCTTATAACGAAAATTACACTATTTCCCTATTCACTAAAAATACAAGTATTTCAAAAAAACCCAAAAAATCCCCATAATCAATTTTCAAAGTTTATAATTCAAACAATAACTCTATTTTATGAAAATAATTTTCTAAATATAATAAATTTAATATTTAATTAAAATCATAATTTATTCAAAAAATACTAATTTTAAAACTATAACTGCATTTATAACAGATTTGAAAAATTAATTAAGGTCTCATAAAATTATCATATAATCATAATAAAACAAAATATTAATTTAGTATTCTATTTTATGAATATATATTATCTTTTAAATCATTATATTAATTATAAAATTTTAATAAAAAATAATTTTCACAAAAATATCAATACTTAATTTATCTCTTTAAAAACATTTATTTTCTGATTCCATAAAATAAATATATCATATTTTCAATTTTAATATATTTTAATTTTATTTATAATTTCATAGGTGATTTTACTATTTTATTAGCTAGATTACTATTCCAAAGGTTAAGTTACAATTCCATCAGTATAAATTCTTTAATTTCTATAAATTCCACTTATTTCATTACAAATTTATAATAAATCTAACTATTAAATTACATAATAAAAACAGATTATTTTATAAGTAACTAGGTTTTTACATTCTCCCAACAATTTTTAAATTGTGTCTTTTCAATTTATATTTTTACTTATTAAACAAGTGATGATACCTTTCCCTCAATGCATTTTTAGATTCCCATTTTTCTACTTCGACCATGTGGTTTATCCACAAAACCTTAACCTAGTGAATTACCTTATTGTGCAACAATTTCTCTCTATGAACAAGAATCTAAAGAGGGTTTTATTCATAAGAAAGTTTCTCCTCCAACTGAATTACTTCTAGGCTCAAAAAATGAGACAAATCTGGCACACACTATCTCAACATCAAAAAATGAAAAATATTATGAACCCAAGATACACTCAGAGGAAAAGCTACTCGGTAGGCGACTAGTCCAACTTTCTCCATGATATTATCATTTACAATGAACCATGGACTTCGATTTTATTTCTTACCAAATTAAGTAACACTTTTCCATGACTCTATTCTAAGAAAAACATGATCAACTACCTTAAAATAAAATTCTTTCATCTTTTTATCTGCATAAGTTTTTTGTCATCTCTGATCATCCCTTATATGTTGTTGGATCATCTTTACTTTATTAGCTACTTCATATACTTATTATGTCCTAATCAACTTATTTTCCCTGACATCATCCCAAAATTCTAGATATAGACAATACTTTCGAGCTAGTAAGGCTTTCAGGCCACCTCAAGGCCTTTGGGCCACCTTAAGGCCTTTGGGAAACCTCAAGGCCTTCGGGCCACCTCAAGGACTTCAGGCCACCTCATGGCCTTTGGTCCACCTGAAATTGTGCTTAATGACCAGGAAGACTCTACAAGGAGTAGACTCTATATGAGGATTCAGAGCAGGAATATTCACCATAACAGAAGAAAACATGGATTTTTCAGAAATAGAGGGGATGACATTTTCTATCGGGACCAGCCTGTACCTGCACGGGAAGGCTAGCCGAACAATCCATGCGAAGGTGGAGAGATTACATCACTATGAAGAAGCAGGGGAGGATCAGTTCCATGTAGTTATTGCCTGTATATTTCCTAATACCTATGGGTCATGTAATCTCTACTCCTATGTGCCTTTTATGTGTTCCCCCTCATCCCTTGAAAGGGGGTTATCAAAAATAAATAAAAAAAGAAGTCCTTCGGGCTATTTAGGTTGAACTAAACCTAGGATCATAGTCAGATTCATTGGAAATAGGAACTTCATTTTAATTAAAAATATCTTTGAGAAATAGTCTAGAAAGCTGATCCAAATACATAATATCTCAAATATGATAGAAATGTGCTTATTTATTCAGTTGGTCAATAATAACCCAAATCGCATTGTTACCTCGTGAAGTCTTTGGTAGTCCCGCCACGAAGTCCATGGATATATTTTTCCATTTCAACTCTGGAATTCAAAAATGATAAATCATACCTTTTGGTAATTATATATATGCATTAACCTATTGAAAATTAAAATGTTTCATGGTAAAATATACAATATCTATTTTCATTACATCCCACTAGTAATTCTCTCGAAAGTCTCTGTACATCTTTGTGCTAATAGGGTAAACTAAAAATGGATAACTATGAGTATCACTTAACAACTCTTTATTTAGTTTTGAATCACAAGGAACACATAATCTATTCCAAAATCTAAAAACAAAAACCTTATCAACATTAAATTCTATAAAAATAACCATTTTCACCAATTATACCTTTTTTTATAACTCAATGTCCTCCTTTTATGCTTGCATTATTCTATCTAATAGAGACGACTACACTAAAACTTGGAACAAAACATAAGAATTTATTACACCCACAATGTCCAAGCCAACATTTATCAAATAATAAATCAAGGGGTATTGATCCAAACATAACATGGTTAATGATTCATGATGTTTTGGACTCAATTAATCCACCACTTTTTTTCATTTTTAGAATGGTAATTGATTGAAAAATCATAATCCTTTATCATTTCAGTCCATCTTCTATGTATCATGTTTAATTATTTCTGAGTGAATATATAATTTATACTTTTATGGTCAATATATATTTCAAATTTCTCTCTGTATAAATAATGCCTTGAAATTTTCAATGTGAAAACTACAACAGCTAATTCCAAATCATGTATGGGATAATTTAAATCGTGAGGATTCAGTTGTCTTGAAGCATAAGTGATGAACTAATAATTCTACATCAGAACAAAAACATGTCCCTTCAATAAAGAATCATTTTAGAAGAAAAATAAACCATATCTAGAAGGATTTTCCAAAACTGTAGAATTCACCAATATCTTATTCCGTTCCTAAAAAAACATCACAATATTCTATCCCAATAAATTTAACCCCTTTTTTCTGGTTAACTTAGTTAGCAGGATAGATAACTATGAAAAATATTTAACAAACCATTGGTAACAACCTACAAATCTAATAAATATAAAAATATCTATAACATTTTTAGGTTTTGGCCATTCATCAACCACTTTTGTTTTGGCGGGATCAACTATTATTCCATCCTTATTTAATTTTCCCAAGAAAATAAATATGTGGTAACCAAATATAATATTTTCTAAATTTTCCATATAACTTCTTTTATTTGAGAGTTTAAAAAACAATCCGTAAATGTTTTTCATGATACTCGTAACTTTTTGAAAAGACCAAAATATCATCAATAAAAAGACAAATTAATCCAAATATTCATAAAATATTTTATACATAAGATCCATGAATATTGCGGGGGAATTTTTTAAACTAAAGGGAATAACAAAAAACTCATAATGCCCAAATCTAGTAAAAAATCTATTTTTTGGATGTCATCCTCCTTCAAATTCAGTTAATGGTAATCAAATCTAAAGTCAATCTTGGAAAAATATTGAGTTCATTGGAGTTTATTAAACAAGTCATCAATATGAGGAAAATGATATTTATTATTAATAATAATGTTATTAAAATCTCTATAATCAATGAAAAGTATCATGCAACCATGTTTATTTTTAACAAAAAAAAATAGGATCATGTAATAGTGAAGTGATATGATGGATGGAGCCTTTATCAAGAAACTCCTAAAACTGATTTTTCAATTCAAGAATTTCCACTTGAGACATTCGATAAGGGGGTTTGTAAATTGTCTTAGCATCAGGAACTAATTAAATAGTAAATTAAACTTCCTAATTAGGTATAACACTGGGAAATGAATTATAAAAAACATATAGGTATTCATTTACTACAGACATATAATTAATCTTAACAGTTCGCCTGTTTTAAAAAATATGACCAAGATAACTTTCATTTTTCATATTTTAATAGTTTATCATCTTGTTGAATTATTATCAGTTGTATGGTTTCATTATTATATACAAAGTCAAGATCTTTTCTAAAAAAACAATTTCTTTATCTCTACAATCAATCTAATCATGATAAACAGAAATCCAATTCATAACTAGAATAACATAAAACTCTACTAATGAAAAAACAATAGGGTTTTCAAGTAATGTCTTTCCACATAAAATAATAGGATGATTCATATAATTCTTTGTTTATATAATATTTCAATTGGTGTTTTAAAAATATGTTTTGGTATCATTTCCTGGGGTGAAATTTCCAATTTACCAGAAAATTTCTCATAAATAAAGGAATGTGTAGACCTTGTATAAAACAAAACATTAGAAACGTCATAGTGAACAAAAAATGTAAATGATACCACTTCATTGAATGACCCAACTTCTACTGACATAGTTTCAAAGGATTTAAATTCACCTTTAAACTTATAATATGTCTACTTCCCATTATTTAGAACTTTCTTTGGGCAGGCATTCACATAATTCCCTATCTCGCCATATTTAAATTACTTTATTGTTTTCTTATCAGATTTAATATAAATACAATTTTCATTAATTTCATGAGACATATGTCCAAACATACCACATAAAAAACACTTCTCATTTTTGTTAAGGCATTCCCCAATGTGTTTTTTACCACACTTTTCATGAACTATAAGTTGGACTTTCTTACCTTCAGATTTCTTTGATTGATTCTGACTCATTTCTTTCCATCTGGAACTCTTCTTCTATGTTTTCTCGAATACACATAATCATAAAAAAAACTCCATTTATACCCTCTCATCACATAGTAAAAGTTTCTCAAAACTTTTAAAATCATGGGAGGCCAAATAACTTTTATATCTTGGCTTCAATACCAAGAAAAAACTATTGATTTTACTATAACGATCTTGAATAAGGTTTGGAGTAACGCTTTCCAAACAAGAAAATTTCTCTTCATAAACGACCATTGAATATTCATAATTTTGTTTCAATTCAAGGAATTTATTTTCTATCCTAACTCAAACCACCTTGGGAATATATTTTTCAAGGAAAATACTCTTAAATTCATCCCATTACAAGGCATTAATCTCCTCGTTATCCAAAATATTATTGACAATTGACTACCACTGGTCAACTTCAACTTTAATAAAATAAATGGAATGACTAAAATTTTAATTATTTGATCACCAAATAACATCAATTATATTTTCAAGGGTTTTAATACATCTATTATCTAAAATTGGGTCAGAAGTTCCACTCAAAGTAGGATGGATTTGCCTCATAAAATGTTCCACTATCATCATCTTCTTTTATGGACGTTCTAGTAGTTCTATTACATTAATTCCACTGATGTTTATAACCTATTTCATCTAATCCATTACCATCACAAACTATTTGGTTTTAATTCCCACCATTATAGGTTATAGATTCAGAAAGGTATCGTCCTCTCAGTGCCTTCCTACTTCAGCTTCCCTGTTTCTTTTATGGAAAAACATTCTTAACAAACATATCTTAGATGAAGCAACATGTTAATCTTAAAATGAGATATAATTTCAATATAAAAATAATTTAAAAATAATTTATGTTATTATATAAACATCATACTAACCCCTAGAGTTATCTAAACCATTCTCCGATACCAAGTATGTGGACCCGACCTTAAACATTACATAATCTAGTAAATAACTTTAGAGTTAAATTATTCATATTCCCAGATATATTTTTTGTTTAGAGTTATAGAAAATTATGACATAATTTATACATATAAACCCACAAGAAATAAAAGTGGGTAATACTAAAATAGTATTCATTTCTTACATAAAACAAAATATTTTAATAAAAATATTAAATATTTTCATGAAATGTATTCATCGCATCCATCTTAGATTCTACTTTTCTATTACCCATCTTTATAACATGTGAAAAATATTTTAAAACTTGGGATAAGCACAAAAATATCAGTAATTGTTATAAAAAGAAAGATAGAAATAATTTGTTAATGAATACTTATGAACATAAATAATCATTTTCACAAAGACATACTTCCCACTCAATAAGTATCATATAGTTACATTGTGAAAAACTGAGACTTCACTAAAACATAGAAAACAAAAATAATACCATAAAGGTTACTTGGGGAATTAATTACTTATTATTTTAACCCTCATAGCTACCCAGGTACCATATAATGTAATCATCACAGCTACCTTATGGTGTAACCATTACAATTACACTTGGAGTAACTCGTATATTCAAACTCCAACATAAACATACCCAATTCATTAGAGAGAGATATATGTACCAAACATCATCGTAAACAATTCCTAATAACCATAACATAATCATAATACCATAAAACTTTCATAAAAATATTCCTTTTGAATTTTTTAGAAATCGGAATTTAAAAGGGTTTTTTAATTAAAAGTCCCATAGAAATATCATATATTTGAAGTGAGAAATGATAAAAAAGAATGTAATATGTGTATACACAATAAATATACATAATAAATAATAAGATAATCCAAATTATTTTCAAAAATAATCTTAGTACCACATAATCAATTAAGTAGATAGTTAACCCAAAGAATTGAAATTGGGTTAAAAATTCTCTTACCTCATGTTTGTCTTACTTCAAAAGTGTAAAAAACTCATGTATAATGGTTTAAAGAGGGTTATTAATATATTATATAACAATATTAATTTTTATAATTAATTATATGATAATTTATAACATATTTCCACCCACTTATTAATAATATTTTGTTATTTTCATTGTTTCGGGTGAATTTATTTCATGGTTTCTATGGTTGGTTCATTATGGATTTTTTTGTCAAATTGATGAAAAATAACAAAAGTTGAATGAAATGTATTAATATGTTTCAAAAAATTTAAATTATAACATATATCATTTTTTGATATGATTATTAATCTTTAGTTAAATATTAATGAGAATGATTTAATTTATTTTGGCAGTTTTTATGATCATCACAAACTTATGTCATTTTATTCAATATCATGTCTATATATCAGTTACAGACAATAAAATAAATTATAATATGTGTAATAAAATATTATTTAACCATATAAAAGGTTTTATGACCATCCATTAAGGTGATAATGAAAAATTAATGTGTATCGTCCATGATGGCGGTAAATCGACACATCACGGATAATGTTCTCATTTTTAGAATAAAAGGGAGAGGAGAATAAGATTGATGATGAATCTTTCCAAACACATGATAAAATTATAGTATATATAATATAATATAGTTTTAATTCCACTTATAAAAGGGTAGGTGAATATATTATAATAAAATAAAAATAATTTAAAAGAAAATAAAAGAAAATGAAAGAGGATTTTACCTCTTTAATTATCCTCCTTGAGAACAACCTTAAGACCCCTGGTTTTGGACTTTTGGTGAGACAAGAAAGTCTTGTACATGGGAAAGAGTCTTGGGAAGGTAATAGGGCATAAATTAAATGAGCTACATGGCTTTTAAGTGTGAGAAGAAGAGGTGGTAAGGGGTGATACTTATAGTGGAGGAAAGATGTGTTTTCTCATAATTATATTCATTAGTTTATTATTTTTTCTCAAGACTATAAATACTTTGATCATTATCACTAAATATATTAAAATAATTAAGTATATTTAGATATTTTTTTCTTACATAAACCTTACATCATCTATGACACAATAAATCATGTGTTTACTGTATATCGTAAATTTTTGTATTTCACTATTCACAAAAATGCAAGTATTTTCAAAAAAACCAAAAAATCCACCCTAACCATTTTTTGATGTTTGTGATTTAAAAATGAACTAAATTTTTTAAAATTAATTTTATAAATTTGAGAAATTTAATTTTAAATTAAAATCATAATATATTCTAAAAATACTAATTTTAAAACTATAACTAAATTTTTAACACATTGAAAAATTAATTAAGGTCTCGTAAAATTTTTCTTTAATCCTAAGAGAATAAAATATTAATTTATGAATATATTTTCTGAAAATGTAATTTATTTTAAATAATTATATTAATTTAAAAATTATAAATAAACATTTATGTTTCACACAAATACCAACACTTAATTTATCACATTCAAAACATTTATTTACATATTCCATGATATAAATATGTCATATTTTCACTTTTAAGATAAAATAATTTTATCTATAGTTTCATAAGTGATGTTATTAATCTATTGTCCAGATTATTATTTATAAGATCAAGTTACTATTACATCAGTATATATTCATTAATTTCTATAAATTCCACTTATTTCATTAAAAAATTATAATGACTTTAACTATTAAATTGCAAAATAAAAACAAATTATTTTATAATTACTTGGGTTGTTACTACAACACCCATATGTTTTTAAGAAATATTTTTAAAATAATTTTAATTCTTTAATAGCTTGTATTGCACACAATTGTGAGTTTAAACGAACCGCGAGATGTCCTTCGTATAAAAAGAACATTTTAACATAGATGTTAGGATTGTAGGAATAAATATAACTAACTTATGAAAATTAATGGTTAATTCATTCAATACCAATTATTTATGATAAATATAAATAAATTATACATTTTTATTTTTGTATTAATAAATTTATTGAATTACTATTAATAAATGAAATTAATGTAATATATATGTTATATACTAAATAATATATTTTTTATACTAATCCAATAGATATTTTTGTTATAGGGTATGAATAAACCCTATTTGATGCATAAAAACCTATATTTTCCAAAAGGGTAATTTTCCACCTTTTAATAGAGAAATCATTTTAAATCAAGATTTTGACACATTAATAATTTTTATGTGGAAACATAAACATGTTATTTTTAAATGGGATATAAAAATTTATGTTGGATTAATTTTAAATATTTTTTAAATAACATTCAAATTTTGATGAATTGTAAAAAGACACTAATTTTTAATTTAAAATAACATTCTTCATCAAAATAATTCATATGGTTAAATTATAATATTAAATGATTTTAAAGTTAAAATAGAATAGATTTTTTGTCATTCAATATAATGTATATAATTAGAGTTAATTTTACATTGAATTCTGATGTAAAAACATTTCAATCTTTTGCAATATTTTATCTTTTGAAACTTGTTCTCTCTTTCTCGCAACAAGAATAATTTTAAATTAATTATTTAAACGTAAATTTTTTATTTTTGAAAAATGGATTCCATATTTGGAATAATTAAGTCCAAATTATTTAAATATCTTGATTTTATTTTTGGTCATTATTAATAGTAACTTAGGTAATTTTTATTAATACAATAAAAGGGTAAATAGTGAAATTAAGGGTAAGGATACTATTATTAAATTTCCATGACACTTGTCTTAATATCATTGGATGAGTTTTTTTAGACCTAAATCATCCTTGGGTAAAAATGTTTTACTTTTTAAGCCACTTGGATGTGATCAAGAAATTTATTTTATTTTATTTAAGGAAAAGTTTAATATGTCTCACTCAAATTTTAATAAACAAGTGAATTTTTATATAAGTTTATGCAGAATATAAAGTAGATTATAAATACTAATTTGAAATATATATTTCTTCTTTATCATTTTAATTTATTTTTAATATTTAAAAAATAAATAATTACCTTAAAGACTTATACTTCAATGATGTAAAAATTAATTAATTGATAAGAAATCAATAAAACAGTTTTTATTAAAATACAAATAACCATAAAAGACCCAAAAACATGAAAAACTATTATTGATCTTGTATATATAGACCATAACCATCCAATGTTCGATTTAGTGACTATTTCTAGCCTTATATAAGATATTATGGTACTAATTATTTTATTTAAGGTGATGTTAAAGTTGTCACATTCATAATTTAATTAGTATAACATTTTAAATGTTGGATTCTACAGAAGATAAATTAGACTAAAAATATTTCAAAAAAAAGAGTATATTTATCTTAATAATATTATTTATTTTATAATTTTTATTTAACAAATAATTATATGAAATAATTACATAAAATTAATGTAGTAATTATTTTATTAATAGAGATAACAAAAAAAAATGTTATTAAAAATATAAAAATAAATATAATATGGGATAATTAATATTTTTAATGAATTTTATAGTTGACCTAAACCTCTTAATAATATAATAAAACATATGGTTCTACCTTAACATATTATCTTAATATTTTTTAAAATCAATAAATTAAATAGTGTAAAAATTGACACTATTGGTTTTTTATCAAAATATTGTTTTATTAAATTATTTTAAAATCAAAAAATAATTTTAAAAATATATAATTATTATAATATACAAAAAAATATTCTATGTTATTTATTTATTATCTCATTGACATCAAATAAGTAAATATTTCACCCTTTCAATGTTGAAATATTTGTTACTCTAATTAAAAGTTAAATAGAATAACAAAGTGTTAATTAAAATGATAATGTATAAATTGATTGGAAACTTTTATAAAACATATTGGTTGATGATATTAAAACCCTATATCACTTAATCTTCTAAATTGTAACATTTTGGATGTTTTTGGATGGGTTTTTATCTTTTTATAAATTAATATTTTTTGGAGATCTGAAAAGTACCCCTCATCTCAATTATAAAAGGGTACCTCCTCCCTTAGCTCTTCACTTCACATTGATCCATAAAATATGAAAATGACCTAAATTGTTCCCTTATCAACTTTAATAGTTACATTCTATATGTTATTGTCTTCTTCAAATACAAACTCTAGTTCTCTAAGAGGAGATTTAGAGGAAGTGTGTTGAAGAAGTGACAATCTCCTCTACTAGTTCATTCAAACTTATTTATTATTCTACTAACTCTTCATGAGTTGTTTCATTGTAAATTAATAACTCCAATATAACTTATATAATGAGATGTTATTATTATTGTGTAACAACAACATTCCACTTTCTATCCATCCCACGAAAAATGAAATCACCACGTGTGCATACGTAAAGCTTACCGTCTCCACGCCATGGTGTAATCTGTTTTTCAACTCCACCTTAATTTTATGGGTATAATGTTGGATATAATAACTATATATTATTATTATAACATTATATTTATTATTAAATATTATAAACCATTCACTTAAATATCATTCAACAATTATGAGAATGATATTGTCGCTCGTTCATACATACGACCCACCGTCTCCATGATGTGATATGATTCATTCTAAATGATCTTCATTAATGCATGATTATGTAAATTTTTAGAGTTAATAAATTTTATACATAAAACTTTAATATCATTTTTTAATGATATATATGTGAAGTATGAAGGAGAACTAGAACTTATTTGATAAAACTTGCATGAGCAAATAAAGTAGTTAATACCCGAATAACAAGTAATAATGAAATGTTATTAACAAAAAGATGATAATATGATCATATTTGATATCAAAAAAAATAAATTTAATTATTAAATAAGTCAATGACATTATTTAAATCATTATACATGATTTTCTAATACATACAAATGAAATCAGACCTAAAAGATAAGGGATAATTTCAAAATATCATTACTATCTGAGATTATTTATACATAAGTATTTACTAAGGTATATTTATCATCCACATACATGTTTTTTAATTATGTAATATTATTTATATTATTATACAATTTTTTTAATGTCAATTTTACCCAATGGTGAATTTTTATTAAATGGGTTTAAAGGAATCTTTTGTCGTTATTGGATATAAGGTACTTTTTGACTTTTCCAATAATGGTATGAAGAGAATGTATTTTAACATACACAGCATGAATAGTTTTTAAATTCTTTATAAATACTTATTTACATTAATATTCCTCTAAAATAATTAAATATTATTTTCAAAAAAATCATTTCTTATAAAATTGTGTGGAATTTTGAGAAAACAGAACGTTTTTGTAGAAGAAAGGATATTTTCCTCAAAAATTATTTTCAAGTGTTATATCAAAATTAATTTCCATCTAAGATAGAATTATTTAATAGGATTATGTTTCATGTATAATATCATTATTTTTCCTATTATTTTATTGTGTATATTATGGAATGTTATCTATCAAATCCAATTTTTTACATGGATTTTTTGATGGTGAAATGATGTTTAAAGAAACCCATTTTATTTCTTGTGTTATAATGAATGAGTTATGTTATTGTGACATATATAATAATGATTTAATTATGAGATGTGTGGGCCCTATATCTCCCTCCAATACATTAGGTAAGGATTTATATCTCATGAGATAGACATGTTTGGAATGGGAAATGAACTCAGTTTCTTAATACAGGGCTAGAACAAGGAGTGAACTTGATTCAGTAATGGACTTCATCCACTATGATCGTCTAGGAAATAAGCCTTGAATAATATGAAATTATTTTCTATTCTTATGTTTATGTCACAAAACTTCATGTCTTATGTTATGACTTTTGGGAATAATTTCATTCATTCTTATGAACTTTCATGATTTATCACATGGCATGATATCACAATTTTCATATACAGGATAAGATTCTCAAATGTTATATTCATATATATTATGATAATGAAATAATTGATATCTCCCTTTTTTACCCTTACTGGTAATTTGATATCAAACTTTCATATTTTTATTTTCCCCAGGTCATGAGGAAAAGTATTAAGTAAGATATGCCAAAAGGGGTCTATTTTTAATGAAATAAGTTGGAGATAATGAAGAAGTCTTATGAAACAGTGGTTTATGTTTCCTAGTTTATAAATAAACTATGCCCATATGGTATTATGTTGTATTTGTTATATTTTTTAATGAATATACTTCAACATTGAAGTACTATCAATGTATATAAATTATGGGTTGTTATAGTTGGTATTCAAGGAAAGGAATACATAACCTTTGGAAACTATGATAAGAAAACCTTAGTAAGAACCCAAAGGATATGTTGAAGTATAGGTTAAAATCCTTATGTTTTAGAAATGATCATGAATAACCTAGGATAAAACCTAAAGTGTGATAAATTGAAATATTGTTCTTGATTGTGTGGTTTTCCCATTACGATTAATATTTCTCACACTATGCTTCTCGGTTTTAGTCAATAGCCAGAACCTAAAGGAACTGCATTAATGCAGAATGCAAAGGGAAATGAAATGATTTCCCCCTTGTGTAAACAAATGTTATGGGAGTTGGAATGAAAAATATTATATCAATGCTCACACAATTTTCTCAAGATATGAATCATGCAAGACTTCCAAATAAGAAAATGTGTAAAGTACATTATGTTGAATCCTTCATGAGGTAGTGTCCACCTTATTTCTACATGTCTTCTGATCCATTAATGACTGAAAAATCGATTGGTACCACTGAAAAGTTATTTTTAGTTCTCTAATGTTTAGAACATGATAAATTTATCTTAGCAGTATATCATTTGAAATGTGGAGTTGATCAATGGTGTAACCTTATCAAGAGTATGATTAAAATATATGAAATTGAATCCTTGGAGTGGGAAAAGTTAAAGATCTTATTTTTCAATAATGAAATTATTTGTATTCTTCAAAAAAAGATAGAGAAATAGTTCCTTGAACTTAATAAAGAGGATGATAAATCTGTTCATACCTACAAATAAAATTTTACAAGACTTGAAAGGTATGATTATGGAATTATAATCCAACCTGAGAGTAAAATTGATCAATTCTTTAGTAGATTAAAACCATGTCTCCGAAGGGCATTAGCCTTAAGGGAAATTAGTAGCTATGATTAAACATTTCTATGTGATCTCAAGGCTGAGATAGAGATTCGAGTAACCCATCAGTCCTATGGATTTGATAAGAAGAGAAAAATGGAATTCAAGGGAAAATATAAAGACCACACTAAAAATAATATGAGTTTTACCTTATGCTCAAAGTGTGGAAATAAACATGGAGGAAATTTTATTAAAGGGACTAGTAAATGTTTTAAGTATTGAAAAGAAGGTCTTCATTAGTTCAATGCTGAAGTGATGGGAAAATTTTTCTAACGATGTGAATAGAGAAAAGGCTACACAGAATGTACCTCCTACATTTCAATGTTAAAAGTGAAAGGAAATGGGGAATTATTTCAATCAATTCCCTAATCCAAGGATTATTGGTGATGATTGATTTCAGAAAACTCTTAAGGATAAATAAAAAAGAAATTAACATGTGATCACTATCGACGATGTGGAGTACGATAATGGAGTAGTGAAAGGTACACTTACCATCCACTCTAAAGTATAAAATGTTTTATTTGATTCTGGATCCAACAAATATTTTATTTCTTAATAATTTTCTAAGGGTATCTCCATATTATCTTAATAATTAGATGTTGGGGTAGAAATGACAATCCCAATGGCACAACGGTCGCATAAAAAGTTTATAATTCTTATTTGGTTTAATTTTATGGGAAAGTGATTCCTATAAATATTGTGATCATTCCTATAGTATAATTAGATGTGATTACAGGCATGGATTTCAATTCTCTATATGGATATCATATCAATTTCCAAGGAAGGGAAGTCAAATTTTATGTTCCAAATCAACCTATGATCATATATCAATGCAAGGATGGGTATGACCTTTCAGTAAAAATTTCTTCCATCTTATGGGTCTTGATCTCTATAAATGAAGGTTATCTATCTAAAATGGTTGGAAAGAATTTCACAATTAAGAATAAACCCATTATATGGGAGTTTGAGATTCCTTTATAGAAAAATTACCAGGTATTCCACCAAATCATAAAGTTGAGTTTCCAATAGAACTCATTTTGGGTGTTATTCCTATTTCAAAGACACCTTATAAAATGGCCCCAATTAAGTTTCATGAATTGAAGAAACAACTCCAAGAGAATATTGACAAGGGATTCATATGCCCTGTGCATCACCTTGTGGTCCACCCAATCATTTTTTTAAGAATAAATATGGATCAATGAGACTCTTCATAGATTATCGATAACATAACAAGATCACTATCAATATCAAATATCCTCTTCCCCGCATTGATGACTTATTCAACCAACTAAGTAGATCTCAATAATTTTCCATGATTTATATTCATTTAGGATTCCATCAATTAAGGGTCAAGAAGGAGGATATACCAAAGACAACATTTTGTACAAGGTATGGACACTATGAATTTATAGTGATACCTTTTGGACATATTAATTCCCCATCTATCTTTATGGATATAATTAATAGAATCTTTAGAGACTATAATTATTAGTTTGTGGTAGTCTTTATAGATGATATAATTATATATTTAAAGTGTAAGGAAGAATGTGATGATCACTTGAGAATTGTACTAAAGACCCTAAGAAAGGATAATCCTTATGAAAATTTTACAAATTGTGAATTTTGGTTTCAAAAAGTTTCATTTTTAGGTCACATAATCTCAAAATAGGGGATATCTATGGATCCAGTAAAATCAAAACTTATTGAAAGTTGGCCAAGACCAAAAAATACAATTGAGATCCGAAGTTTTCTTGGTTTGGATTGATATTAATGATATTTTGTGAAATAGTTTTCATGATTATCTAATCCACTCACTAGGTTAACCTCAAAAGGAGTTAAATTCACGTGGATGGTGGAATGTGATGAGAATTTTAAAGAGCTCAAAAGTTGGTTATCTAGTGAACTTGTGCTCACACTACCATGTAGTGGAGAAAGGTTTCTGATCTATAGTGATCCATCCAAAAAGGGGATGGGTTGTGTTCTTGTGAAAAATGATGTAGTGATATATTATGTCTTATAACAATTGAAAATACATGAGTAAAATTATATATATCTCATTATTTTTAAGTATATGTAGTAATATTTATATTAAAGATATGGAGGCATTATCTTTATGGTGGAATTTATGATGTTTACACTGATAATAAAAGTTTAAAGTATATTATCTCACAAAAGGAGTTGAATATGAACTAAATAATATGGTTTGAGTTGATTAAAGATTATGACTTCTCAATACATTACCACCCTAGGAAAGTGAACAAGGTGGAATATGCTTTGAGTCAAAAGGACCATTCTAGCCAACCCATGATGAGGATTAGAAAAGATCCAATATTTATGGATTGGAAAAAATGGATCATAAAATTTTAAAGGGGGAAAATATTATCTTTCTCAATTTAATGTTCAACCATCTATATAAGTGAAAACTAAGAAGGTGTAGAAGGAAGATGTAGAGCTAAAAAAGAAGGCGAGAAATGTTTCTGAATCCAACCTTGATTATTATGGAATAATAAGGTTCTAGAATTGGGTTTGTATCCATCCCATACCATAATTAAATAAGGAGCTATTGTATGAGGCTCATAGTTTTTATTCATTATTCAACTTAGAAGAAAATAGATGTATACGTACCTAAAAGAAAATTTTTTGTGGGATGACATGAAAAGGGATGTTTCCAAATATGTCTTCCAGTGCTTGGTTTGTTAATAATTTAAGGCTGAGATATAGAAGTGTAAGGGGTTGTTACAACTATTACCTATACTAGAATATAAATGTGAGAATATCACGATAATATTTTTCGTCAGACTTCCCAAAAGATCTAAAGGACATAATGCTAAATGGGTTATAGTTGAAAACCTTATGATGTTATCACACTTCATTTATATTAGAGTGTATTTTTTTCTTGATCATATTTCTATGATATATGTAAAGGAAGTGGTAAGATTGGATAGGGTACACCTTTCCATTGTATTTTATCAGGATCTAAGGTCTACCTAAATGTTTTGGTGAAGTTTTTAGTAGGCTCTACATAAAAAAGTTAATTTTTAGCACTACTTATCATCCTTAGACATACAATCATTCTGAGAGAACAATTAAAACTCTAGAATACATATTCATATCTTTCACTATGGATTTCAATGGATCTTAAGATCAACCCATACCTTTGGTGGAATTTTAGTACAACAATAGCTTTCTGTAATGCCCCGACCCCAGTTACCCAGAGTCGGTGCATTATTACATAACATTGGCATGATCACAAAAGATCAAGTCTCCAAATACCGATTATTTTAGTAGCCTTGGATGTACTAGATACATTTATAAGGTTTACATTACATCATAAAATGAAAAACTACAACAACATTGTTTCCATAGACCACACTCATATCCCCTCAGACTATCCCAGTAAGTAAGTCTTAAAATAATTCTTCACATCCTGGGAAAAATAAAACATTGAAAGGGGTGAGCTTAGATGATCAGTAAGGATAACAATATAGTGGAAACTTTCATAAATAAGCATAAACATTTAAGGCAGTGTATAACTAAAAAAGGCCTTTTAAACTTGAACTTCAGCATAATATGGAAAAAATAAAATGAAATAATGTAATTTAATTATTCACATCAATATTCTACTAGTCGAATAATCACATGCAATATCAATAACCACTTTCATAATGATATAATACATAATTCCAGACTATCATAACCACATAGTCAAGGCCTCCTACCAAGACTACAAATAAGATTTTGTCAAGGTCTTGTGCCAAGACACTAGTTTGTCTCATGAGACCTAATGATGCATTGAGGAGTTATAGCGGGCTCCACCCGTCACTTACTAAGTCCCATTCATTCCTCATATGAAAAGTTTGAAACATAACATAAACATTCGTATTAAAACATGCTTACGAAATGTCAATAATTTAACCACAAACTATGAATGGTATAAAAATAGCACATCCATAGTCTAACATAACTCATTCGATACAATATGGAAGATTTTATTGTATCATATTAACCTCAAATCGAGAATAATGAAGGATATTGACATAGATTAAAATAATCATCAAACTATTGAGAGAAATATCCCCCTTTTTCTAGAAAACATTTAAAAGTCACACTATTTGTCAAGAAGCCATTTAAAAATAGATTTTTGAATCAAAGTGTCTCATAACACTTTGAAACTTTTAAAATGAATTTCAATTTTAAAACTTTAATTTCCATATAAATAAATCCTTAAAATCATTTTTAAAACATGGAAATTAATGAGAAATATTTAGAATAATACATCTTTAAAACATTTTAAAATGATATTTTAGTTAGAGTTCATAACCAAAAGAGAGACACTTGGATACAAATAATTAAGGTAATCAAAACTTTTTAATGTCATGAAAATAAATGTATTCATGATATACTATGTCAAAGTACATTATATACACCATATAAAAGTGATTTGGTGTATAACAACAAAGAAGTCTCAATGGAATGTAAATTGAGATGAAATCTCTAATAAAGATTGTATCCTTAGGTTAAGGATAAATCAATGACATAATTATGTGTGAAAAATATAAATACACTCAATATGATTGGATATTCAGTGTAAATAAATCAGAGTACATTCACACATATTCTTGTAAAAACAACACCAATGAATTGGATATTTGACTCAACAAATGGAGATTGAGTTAAAATTACTCTTATAAAGTTCATATCGATGACTTTAGAATTTATAAATGGAGTGATTATGTTTATAAAAATTATATCCACAAAAATGGTAGTGGGAATTATGACATAAGCAAATGAATATTTATGCCACACATAATCCTGTAGTAAAATAATCAATGAAGTATGCGTAAAGCCGAATGAGTGGAAATTGAAATTTCAAATTCCCTTATCGATTTGGTAACTTACGAAACATATACCCATGAAATAAGGATCATAAAATGATGATGTAAATATCCATAAATTAAAGTATATTACACAATGAATACAATCATGGGCAGTACACACACCACATGCAATAAATAAGTAGTGAACAATGGAAATCTCACGGAATTAAAAGTGAGATAAGAAACCCCTTACTTTGTACTTTTTACTTGGTCAAGGGTAGGTTAACCTCCTATATAATGGTTAAATAATTTTTATTTAATTACAATAATCATATACATTAATATGATATCATATATGATCTTTTAACATTTATTTGTTAATAATATCTTAGTATTATCGTCGTTTCGGGTGTTAACGGGTTCGTTTTCCTTTATATTATTTATTATGTGAGCCATATTTGTTATGGATGGAATATATATTATTCATATCCACAATGATATCATGTATCTAAACATTATTTTTAATCATAAAATGAAATTTATTCTTTAATGTATATGATGGGGAATGAATCTCATCGCGTTCGTGGAGACGGTAATAGGTACGTATGCACGAGCGACAATATAATTCTTTTGATATTAAAATAATATATAATTGGATGTTATATCATATATAAATAATAATTATCATGTTATATTTATTATTTAAATGAATTATACATAATTATTATACCCATACATATAATAATATATTGAATAACAATTACACCACGACGTGGAGATGGTAGGTCGTACGTACGCACGTATGGTGGCATGTCATTAAAAGGATGGATAGAATACTGAATATGGTTGTACCATATCTATAATAACATAACATTATATATAATATACTGGAGTCATTATTTTAGAATGGAAATAACAAAGAAAAAATAAGTGGAAGACGAAAGGAACTTGAAAGAGGGTGGTGAAATCATTACCTCTTCTTCGGGTTCTTCCTTTTGATTTGATAAAAAGGTCATACTAAGTTGGATTTCTGACCGAAGGAGGGCCTCTATAATGAATTGAGGTAAGTTGAGAGAATATTTGGTCAGGTTTTGGCCGAGCCAAAAGGCTTTTAGGGTGTAAATTTGAGAGAAGTGGGGGTGCCCTTTTATAAGAGGGGTGAGGGGCACCTTAGGAAAAGCTAGAAATATTATTTTATAATAAATTTATATTCGGTTTCTAATGGCTCCAAAGTGGATTATTTAAAGTATAAGGTAGTTATAGGTCTAAAAAACTCAACCAATAGGTTTTAGAGAGGTTTGGGTCACTTTATTAACCTTATCTTTTAGTTTTAACTCTTTGTTAATTAGTTTGACATTAACCATGTCACTTTGTATTTTTATATTATATGGTTAATAAACTTACTATAAACTTCCAAGAGACCTAAAAGTGGTCCATTAATAATACACCTATGATTATATAAGTCCTTTGGCTGAACCTTAGATTTTTAGGAACAAAATATCAATTAATAATATAATATTTGTTTTAAAAACTCATTTATGTCAATTTTGACACTATTTAATAATTGATTTTTGTTAAAGTCTTAATAACTTTATTAATTATAAAAAACTTCATTTAATAAATACTAACAAGTCATATTAAGAAATAAAATTCGTGGATGTCATCAAAAGTTTCAAATTATATTTATTTTAACATTTATAATACCAATTATTTTATTCTTTCATTAATAAGGAAAATAATGCATCATTATTTTGTCATAAATATATTTAATTATTCAATGTATAAAAATTATAAATAAAATACCATTATGTAGGAAATATTTTTATATTTATAATTAATATTCATAGTCTAAAATATAACATATATAACCCTATATAAAAATTGTTTTTCTAAAAGATATATGCTTATGTCATTTTTGTATTTACTTTAACTTAATTAATATAAAGTGTCATTATCACTTATAAGTGTATCCATGGGGTCTCAAAATCGACCCAAAGATGCCCATGGGGGAAATGTATCAACCAATAATGTTAGAACACATTTTAGGGTAAATTAATATTATTATAATATTATTTGTTTACCCTTATTTACCGGATTTACCCTTTAACCAAGGTAAATAAAATATTTACTGACGTAATTATTCAAAATGTCTAAAAATAAGAGTTACCTATTTACACAATTTGAAAATATTGATTCAAAATATTTAATCCATTTTTCCAAATTCAAAACACATAAGTGGCAGAAATTAATTTAAAATTAATTCCCGCTGTCCAAACAAAAAGCGTGTTTTTAAGAAATAATAACTATCAAAAGATTGACACTTGTTTATGTCCGTTTAAAATGTGAAATTATGTCCAATGACCAAAATTGTATTAAATGGTAAAACTATATTCTAAATATACTTTAAAACCACTAAAATTCATAATTTATTACTATTAATTATTTCGATTAAAAAAGTTGTTTTTAATTAAAATTTAGTAATTTTCACTATTCATCAAAATATGAAAGTTATCAGAAAAGTACCAAAAATTCACGCTAAGCTAATGTCGATATTCATAATCCAAAAATAAAGTCCATTTTGAAGGATAAAATGTATAAAATTTCAAAAAGTTGGTATTACTATTCATAATGGCTAGTTTGATTGGTTGTGGTGTGTTAGAATCTCGAAGTTGCGTACAATGCAAGCTATTGCATTATTCAAAGGGAAAAGTACCATGGAATCTTGGGGTGTTACATTCTCCACTCCTTCAATAAATTATGTCCTCACAATTTTTAAAATTGGGCTTTTTAATATAATGGAAAGTCCCGCATCGTAAAAAGAGTCAATAAAACTATCACTTTAAAAGAAAGAACAAGAAGTACAAAGGTCACCTGAGATAACCTATACTAGGATTCCATGTAGAAAAACATGGATATGGATGATAAACTAAGTGTCAAGTTCTGATGGAGAGGGATGAAAAACATTACCATGAGAAATTTAACAACAATAAAACCACAAACTTGTGATGGGACAAAGAGTCATTAGTTTCCCAGTAGGAAAATTAAATGGACAACATTTTTATTTTTTCTATTTTTAAGTTACATTACGTAAAGATGAGGAATTAATTTCTGATATTGACTAAGAACATAAAAAGATAAACTTACTTTTTAAGTAAAGTTTCATTCTTTAATAAATTTCTACTACTAACTCATTTTTAAACGATGATTATTTCAGAAGACTTGGTGACACTAGAAGAGCTAGAATAAAATTCTTATAGAATCACATGATCCACGAAGAATAAACTATATATTTACCTTGTCTTTAGAGATTAATCAAAAACAAAACGGTTAGTATAAGATCTGATGATCCCCCAAAAGGTTATTCCATTAGATAAAGAAACACTAATCTTAATTTCTAAAATTAAACCAACAATACCCCAAAGTTAAATAAATGGGTTTCAATAAAAAATTGTCCTTAAAATCCTTCAATAAAATCAAAAATAATATTGAAACCCAAAACTTATAAGAATTTGGTTATGTAGTTTTCCACGTTAAATGGTATCTCCAAATGACATCAACTACTCTTAAAGTCACATACTTAAAAGTAATTCACCTAATCACATATTTGTTGGAACCATGGTTGTTCTATGGAGGAATTGGAGTTTGGTTTGTGTTTGTTGTCAATCCTCAGTGGAAGTTCAGAATGCGTACCAACAAAGTGATCATACATTTTAAGCAGACAACAGTATTGAAGGTGGCGTTGTTTCCCAGTGTTTGCTAAATTTTTGGGCCTCAAAATCAGAAAATGAATACATGGATTGTTGGTAAAAGCAGGTCTTCATAAAGAGAAAGTGGTGCGCAAAAAATAAGGGATGTGCGCGAAATATTTTAGTTGGGCGCAAAAAACAGCGGGATGCATGAAATAGAGGATCGAGGTTTTTCACGCAAATAGTGTTTCTGAATCAAAATGTCGAAAAATCGTAAAGGCATGGGCTGCGTGAAAAATCTAGAGATATGCACGAAAAACAATACCAGTGTGAAATTTTACATGCCAGATGAGATATTTAACGCGCCACAGGGGGTTTTTCTCATGGGGGTCTCAAACGCCTATAAATAAGAGGTGACCCCCCTCATTCCGCATGGTTGAAGACTTAGAGAAGATATGAGGTCTGATGCGTGAAAAAGGATCGCGTAAAGGGGCTTGCAAGAAATATTCTGGATTGCGTGGAAAATTCCAGGATGCGTGAAAAAGGAAGATTTGTGCTTAAAAATTAGGGTTGCGCGTAAAAGATTCAGTTGCGCGAAAAAGGGTGTTGTGGCGCAAAATATTTTTTCGCGTGAAAAAGTAAATTTTGTGTTCAATAGGAAGGTTTTGCGCGCAAAGGGTTGGTGTTGTGCGCAATTGTCAATGAATCTTGTCTGCGTGTTCTGGTTATCTGGTTCAGTGGTTCTGTGCGTTCTGGTGCATCAATTCCGGACTTGGATGCAAGCAGAGTCTCATGCTAAGTAGAGACAAAGACTTCAATGAAAATCTATTGAAGAGACATTCACGTCTATAAACTGAGTGTGACTTTACCAAGGTTAGTGAGCCAGGGAGAGTCAACGGGAGTGGCCCGAGGGAAGTAGTGAGTTATCCCTGAACCTTTGTAAAGGTAGTGAGCTTGGGATAGAGTGACTGTTCCCGAACCATTGTAATCCACAACTAGTGAAGATTAGTGGAATTTGGTAAGACCGACAACTTGTCGGTGTATTCTCCTTGGACGTAGCCCTTAGCGGTGAACCAAGTAAAAATTGTTGTGTCATCTCTTTGCATGTGAATGTTTCATTGCTGATCATATTCATCATACAGGTTTAACTAGTTCCTACCAACATGGGAACAAGATCCTTGTTTTTTAAAGGAAAAATTGACACCCTGATTCACCCCTCCCCTCTCAGGGTGTCTCGGGGTCCTACAATATTCTCTATTATAGGTTAATCATTTCCATAAATAACCCAAATCACTATAAATACACAATAAAAACATAGATAAAAATCCACCATTACTCCTCAAATGAAATCCCATAGTATTCTATTTTCCTTGGTCATATAGTGTTCCCAACAAAGCGAACATTTTCCAAAATAAAATTTATCACTTAATCACAAAATCATTTTCCTATACTGAGGGTATTCATTTGATAAGACATAAGATCCCAAATAAACTTATTATTGATCAATGAAGTCATTTAACTAAAAATAATAGTCACACTAACCAGGGACTTCACGTAGTCCAGTGGTAGGCGATAAATCCCAATCGCACTTTGGATGTGGGTTCGATTCCCACATCATTGTCTGATGTGATGGGTTTTCACATGGTCTGTGTGTTGTCCTTTTTCAAAAAAACTATATTTTATAACAATGCCAAAATGAGATAAATTCCTCAAAATAACCATAACATAATTTAACCACAAATGTTATCTCATACCTTGCATTTTCATCCCAAAATATAATAGCTTGTAATTTCCTCAAACCCAAAAATCATATAAAACCAAATGGTTATTTATAACTATATCCACAAGAGAAAAGATAAGTATTCCTCAAATATCATTCTCACATGGAAAACTGCAGGGTTATAAATACAAGAGAAAATTATTCCAAAGTAATCCCATCAACAAGGAGCACTAATACTTTTAAACATTTATCCAACCATTTATTTCTACATAGCTTCTTTGTTGACCAAGAAAATATCCTATAGAATAGGGCATTCACTCAGGGATGGATAGGTCCCATACATTTACGGAAAATGACTATAAATGGATTCTTGGGACCATTTTAATTTTCTTACATAGTACTATTTATTTTTCCTGGGCAATTCTTTACTTTATGTCCTTATTTACCACACGTAAAGAATTTCTTTGTTCCGTTGAGACACTTTATTGGGTGTCTCCTTCCACATTTCCTGCATGATGGAAATTTAGGATTCTTTTCTCCATGGTTGCCACTACTGGAGATCTTATCATTCATCACATTTCTCTTCTTTGTTGAGTTTGGGAATTGGTTAATATATATATTGTTGATCATATTTTTGGAAAATTGATTTGGCATGAAGACGATATTTTTTATTCCTATCAACATTCCATTTTGTTACTCATTTCCACCATCGTTCCCACCTTGTACATCATTCTCAAAGTCACTATGAATTCCTTCGAATCCAGCCATTGACTAAAACCATAAATAATTGTGTGAGTAACGGTAGTCATAAAATCATTTAGAGAATATCATGTCACTATATTCTCAATTTGAAACACATTAGGATTAACCAAGGTCATTTACTCTCATCTTATATATAATACTTCAAATCAGTTTGTAAATATAATGTAAATTATCCTAAGCATATCTCTCGGGAGTGTCGTAACCAAGAGTGCAGCAAGGCCCATTGTCGTGCACCAGTTCCCATTCGATTCTAGCTCAAAGAAGTGTTTTTGGGTTTTACCCCTAGTTACATCTGTTCTAGATCCACCTCTACCTATTCGTATCTAGACAGGGATTTATTTCTTGGAAAACTCACAAAATCTATACAATACCAAAATTCTAGAAAGTTCTTCTATACTAATCCTCAAATTATTTCTTAGGACTATGTTATCTAATCAGATTTTATCTAAATCTAGCTTCCAAGGTTTATACTAAACTTCCTCTGATACTAACTGTAACGCCCCGACCCCTGTTACCAAGAGTCGGTGCATTATTACATAACATTGGCATGATCACAAAAGATCAAGTCTCGAAAGACCGATTAGTTTAGTAGCCTTGGAAGTACTAGATACATTTATAAGGTTTACATTACATCATAAAATGAAAAACTACAACAACATTGTTTCCATAGACCACACTCATATCCCCTCAGAATATCCCTGCAGGTAAGTCTTAAAATACTTCTTTACATCCTGGGAAAAATAAAACATTGAAAGGGGTGAGATCAGATGCTCAGTAAGGATAACAATATAGTAGAAACTTTCATAAATAATCATAAACATTTAAGGCAATGTATAACTAAAACAAAAGCCTTTTAAACTTGAACTTCAGCATAATATGGAAAAAATAAAATGAAATAATGGCATTTACTTATTCACATGGATATTCTACTAGTTGAATAATAAAATGCAATATCAATAACCACTTTCATAATCATGGAATGCATAATGCCAGACTATCATAACCACATAGTCAAGGCCTCGTGCCAAGACTACAAATAAGATTTTGTCAAGGCATTATGCCAAGACACTATTTTGTCTCATGAGACTTACTGATGCATCGAGGAGCTATAGCAGGCTCCATCCATCACTTAATAATTCCCATGCATTCTTCATATGAAAAGTTTGAAACATAACATAAATATTTGTATTACAACTAGCATATGAAATTTCAATACTTTAACCACAAACCATGAATGGTATAAAAATAGCACATCCACAGTCAAACATAACTCATTAAATACAATATGAAAGATTTTATTATATCATATTAACCTCAATCGAGAATAATGAAGGATATTGACATAGATTAAAATAATCATCAAACTATTGAGAGAAATATCCTGTTTTTCTTGAAAACATAAAAAAGTCACACTATTTGTCAAAAAGCCATTTCAAAATAGATTTTTGAATAAAAGTGTCCTATACCACTTTGAAACTTTTCAAATGAATTTCAATTTTAAAACTTTAATTTCCATATAAATAAATCCTTAAAACCATTTTTAAAACAGGGACATTAATGAGAAATATTTAGAATAATAAATCTTTAAAACATTTTAAAATGATATTTTAGTTAGAGTTCCTAACCAAAATAGAGACACTTGAATACATATAATTGAGGTAATAAAAACTTTCTAATATCATTAGAATAAAGGTATTCATGATATACTATGTCAAAGTACATTATATACACCATATAAAAGTGATTTGGCGTATAACAACAAAGAAGTCTCAATGGAATGTAAATTGAGATGAAATCTCTAATAAAGACTATATCATTAGGTTAAGGATAAATCAATGACATAATTGTGTGTGAAAAATATAAATACACTCAATATGTTTGGATATTCAGTTTAAATCAATCAGTGGACATTCACACATATTCTTCTAAAAACAACACCAATGAATTGGATATTTAACTCAACAAATGGGGATTGAGTTAAAATTACTCTTATCAAGTTCATATAGATGACTTGAGAATTTATCAATGGAGTGATTATGTTTATAAAAAGTATATCCACAGAATTGGGAGTGGTAATTATGACATAAGAAAATGAATATTGACTCCACGCATAATCCTGGAGTAAAATAATCAATGAAGTATGCGTAAAGCCGAATGAGTGGAAATTGAAAATCCAAATTCCCTTATCGATTTTGTAACTTACGAAACATATACCCATGAAAGAAGTATCATACAATGATGATGTAAATATCCATAAATTAAAGTATATTACATAATTAATACAATCATGGGCAGTACACACACCACATGCAATAAATAAGTGGTGAACAATGGAAATCTCACGGAATTAAAAATGAGATAAGAAACCCCTTACTTTGTACTTTTTCATTGGTAGAGGGTAGGTTAACCTCCTTTATAATGGTTAAATAATTGTTATTTAATTATACAAGAATCATATACATTAATATGATATCATATATGATCTTTTAACATTTATTTGTTAATAATATCTTAGTATTATCGTCGTTTCGGGTGTTAACGGATTCATTTTCCTTTATATTCTTTATTATGTGAGCCATATTTTTTATGGATGGGATATATCTTATTCATATCCATAATGATATCATGTATCTAAAAATTATTTTTAATCATCAAATGAAATTTATTCTTGAATGTATATGATGGGGAATGAATCTCATCGCGTTCATGGAGACGGTAATAGGTACGTATGCACGAGTGACAATATCATTCTTTTGATATTAAAATAATATATAATTGGATGGTATATCATATATAAAGAATCATTATCATGTTATATTTATTATTTAAATTAATTAAAAATCATTATTATACCCATCCAAATAATAATATATTGAATAACAATTACACCATGACGTGGAGACGGTAGGCCGTACGTACACACGTATGGTGACATGTCATTCAAAGGATAGATAGAATACTGAATATTGCTGTACAATATTTATAATAACATCACAGTTTATAGAAGATACTTGATTTATTATTTTAGAATGGAAATAACAAATAAAGAAGAAGTGGAAGAAGAAAGGAACTTGAAAGAGGGTGGTGAAATCATTACATCTTCTTTGGGTTCTTCCTTTTGATTTGATCAAAAGGGATTCTTAAGTTGTATTTTTGACCAAAGGAGGGCCTCTATAATGAAGTGAGGGGAGTTGAAAGAATATTTTAGTAGGGTTTGTCCGAACCAAAAGGCTTTGAGGGTATGAATTTGAGAGAAGTGGGAGTGCCTTTTTATAACAGGGGTGAGGGGCACCTTAGGAAAAGCTAAAAATATTATTTCATAATAAAATCATATTCAGTTTATAATGGCTCCAAAGTGGATTATGTAAAGTATAATGTGGGGATAGGTCGAAAAAAACTCAACCAATAGGTTTTATATAGGTTTGGGTCACTTTATTAACCTTATCTTTTAGTTTCAACTCTTAATTAATTAGTTTGACATTAACCATGTCACTTTGTATTTTTATATTATATGGTTAATAAACTTACTATAAACTTCCAAGAGACCTCAAAGATTTCTATTAATAATACACCTATCATTATATAAGTCCTTTTTCCTAACCTTATATTTTTAGGAATATAATATCAATTAATAATGTAATATTTGTTTTAAAAACTCGTTTTTGTCAATTTTGACACTATTTAATAATTGATTTTTGTTAAAATATTAACAACTTTATTAATTCAAACCAACATAATTTAAGCCATTATAACAAGTAATATTAACAAATAAATTTCTTGGATGTCATAAAAAATTTCAAATTATATTTATTTTAACATTTATAATACCAATTATTTGATTCTTTCATTAATAAGGAAAATACAGCATCATTATTGTGTCTTAAATATATTTAATTATTCAATGTCTAAAAATTATAAACAAAATACCATTATGTAGGAAATGTTTTTATATTTATAATTAATATTTATAGTCGAAAATATAACATATATTACCCTATGTAAAAATTGTTTTTCTAAAAGATATATGCTTATGTCATTTTTGTATTTACTTTAACTTAATTAATATAAAGTGTCATTATCACTTACAAGTGGATCCATCGGGTCAAAAAATCTACCCAAATATTCCCATGGTCTGAAATGTATCAAAAAATAGGGTTAGGACACATTTTAGGGTAAATTAATATTATTATAATATTATTTTTTTACCCTTATTTACCGGATTTACCCTTTAACCAAGGTAAACAAAATATTTACCGAAGTAATTATTCAAAATGTCTAAAAATAAGAGTTACCTATTTACACAATTTGTACATCCTAATTCTAAATATGGAATCCATTCTTCCAAATTCAAAACACATAAGTGGCAGAAATTAATTGAAAATTAATTCATGCTGTCAAAACAAAAAAGCGTGTTTTTAAGAAATAATAACTATCAAAAGATTGACACTTGTTTATGTCCTGTTTAAATGTGAAATTACGTCCAATGAAAAAAAATTGTATTAAATGGTAAAAATATTTTCTAAATATACTTTAAAACCACTAAAATTCATAATTTATCACTATTAATTATTTCGATTAAAAATGTTGTTTTTAATTAAAATTTATTAATATTCACTATTCATCAAAATATGAAAGTTATCAGAAAAGTGCCAAAAATTTACCCTAATCTAATTTCGATATTCCAAATCCAAAAATGAAGTCCATTTTGAAGGATAAAATGTATAAAATTTTAAAAAGTGGGTATTACTATTCATAACGGCTAGTTTGATTGGTTGTGGTGTGTTAGAATCTCGAAGTCGCGTACAATGCAAGCTATTGCATTATTCAAAGGGAAACGTACCGTGGAAGCTTGGAGTGTTACATTTCACTTAAATATTCAGATGTATTCTTATGAAGCCCTCTATGGAAATAATTTCAAAACTCTAAATACCTAGGACTAATTTTTGGAAAGAAATCTATTAGGAACTAATCATGTTGATGAAATGGAAGAAAAGGTCAGATCTATTCAACAACACATAAGAGAATCTCAGATTTTACAGAAAAGTTATGCTGATAACCGAAGAAAATAACTAGTGTTTAAAGTGGGTGATAATTTGTTTCTATGAATATGTCTCTATAATATATTAATGATATTTTTAGAGAAGGGAATGTTTATCCCTAAGTATATCATTCCTTTTGAAATTATGGATTGTGTTGGGAAGATAGCTTACTGATTGAAGATTCCACAGAATCTCTCTCAAGTTCATGATGTGTTCCATGTATATCTCTTAATAAAGTACAGACATAATCTTTCACATGTTCTAAACTCACAATTTGAACCGATGGAAAAAGATCTTTCTTATAAAAAACAATTGATATAGATTTTGGATCGTAGAAAAAATGTTCTTTGAAATAAAACCACTCACTTAGTGAATGCTTTTAGGCAGAACCGCCAATTTAAGGAAGCTACATGGGGACTTAAAGATATTATGAGTTAGAGATACCCTTATCTATTTGTATCCAATTGAAAAAATTTTAGGGTGAAATTTAGTTTAAGGGGGTAAAATGTAACCCCAATATTTTTTTATTAAATATTTTTTCTAAATTATTTTAATTTTTCAATAATTTGCATTGAACACAATTATGAGTTTAAAAGAACCACGAGATTACCTTAGTATAAAATTACCATGTTAACCTAGCCTTTAGTTTATCAATAATAAAAATAACTAACTTATGCAAATGTATGGTGAATTCATTCGCTACCAAGTATTTATGAAAAATATAAATCAAATATTTATTTGTATTTTTTTATTAATAAATTGAGTGAATTACTTTCAGTAAATGAAATAAATGAAATATATATGTTGTATAATTAATAATTTTTTTTTATATTCATCAAATATATATTCTTGTCATAGTGTATGAATAAACCTTATTTGATGTATAAAAACCTATAATTTTCAAAAAGGTAATTTCCTCCTTTTAATGGAAAATACATTTTAAATTAATATTTTGACACATTTATAATTTTTATGTGAGAATATAAACATGTTATTCATAAGTGGGATATAAAAATTTACTTTTAATGAATTTTTAATATTTTTCTAATAACATTCAAATTTTGATGAATAGTAAAAAGACACTAAGTTTTAATTGAAAACAACTTTTTCATCAAAATAATATATATGGTTAAATTATAATATTTAATGGTTTTAAAGAATAAATAGAATATATTTTTATCATTAAATATAATTTATTTCATTATCATTGATTTTACATTGAATTTTGTTTTAAAAACATTTCAATCTTTTGTAATGTTTTAACTTTTAAAATCAGTTCTCAGTTTATGATAATGGGAATAATTTTAAATCAATAACTAAAATTTCTATGTTTGGAATTTTGAAAAATGGATTCCATATTTGGAATCAGTATTTCCAAATTATGTTAATATATTTGTTTTAATTTTGGTAATTATGAGTAGTGACTTCTGTAATTTTTATTAATACGGTAATAGGGTAAATGGGGTAATTAAGGGTAATAATACTATTATAAAATTCCATTATACTTTTCTTAATATCATTGGATGTATTTTTTTGAACTAAATATTACTTATGTCTAAATTGTGTTCTTTATAAGCCACTTGGATGAGATTAGAATAGTTAACCTATTTTATTTAAAAAAAAGTTAAATATGTGTCACTCAAATATTAATAAAAAACAATTTTTTATATAAGGTTATACAGAAGCTAAATTATACTATAAATTCTCATTTTAAATATAAATTTTTTTTATTTATCATGGTAATTTATTTGTAATTTTTAAGAAATAAATAATAACCTTAAGAGACTTATACTTTAATGAAGTAAAAATTAATTAAATGATGAGAAATCAATAAAACATTTTTTATTAAAATACTAATAACCATAAAAGGCCTTAAAACATAACCAAATATTATTGGTCTAGTATATTTAGACCATAAAAATACAAGGTTCTAGTTATTAACCATTTTGAGCCTTATAGAATATATTGTGACACTTATATTATTTTATTTAAAGTTATGTTAAAGTTGTCACATTCATAATTTAATAAGTATAACATTTTAAATGTTGGATTTTATAGAAGATAAATTAGACTAAAAATATTATTTTTAAATCTAGTAGATTTAAATTAATTATATTTTTTTATTTATGAAATAATTATATTAAATAATTACACAAAATTGATGTAGTAATAATTTTGTTAATAGGGATAACAAAAAAATGTTAATAAAAATATTAAAATAAATATAATTCGGTATAATTAATATCTTTAATTAATTTTATATTTTTAATTTAATATTAGGAATATAATAAAATATTTGGATCTAAGTTAAATTTTTATCTTAATATTTTAAAAAATCAATGAATGGAATAGTGTCAAAATTCATAGTATTGATTGTTTATAAAAATAATGTATTATTAAAACATTTAAAATCATAAAAAAATTTCTAAAAATATATAATAAATATTAAATGATCTTAAATATTCTATGGTATTTAATTATGGTCTCATTGACATCAAATAAGTAAAAAGTTCACCCTTTTAATGTTGAACTATTGGTTACCCTAGTTAAAAGTTAAATAGAATAACTAAGTGTTAATTAAAATGATAAGGTTTAAATTAATAAAAAAAACATGTCTAAAATAAATTGGTTGGTGATATTACAACACTATATCATATTATCTTCTAAATTGGGACATTTTGGAGGTTTTATGGGGTTTTATTTTATTATAAATTAATAGTTTTGGAGATCCCAAAAGTGCCCCTCACATCAATTATTAAAGGGCACCTCCTCCATCACCTCTTCACCTCACATTTAGCCTTCAAGATAATCCATACCCTCCCATTTTACCTTATAAGACATCCTAGTAGCACTATAGAGGGTTTTTTATTCTTCAAATACCAACTCTAGTGCTCTAAGAAGAGATTTAGAGGAAGCACGTCGAAGAAGAGGTAATCCCCCTACCGATTCTTTCAAACTTATTTCTTCTTCTACTTCCTCTTCATGAGTCGTATCATTATTAATTATTAACTCTAGTTTCACTTATATACTTAGATGTTATTATGATTATTTAACAACAATATTCAACTTTAAATACATCATATGAAAAATTAAATCACTACGCGTGCGTACGTACAACTTACCATCTCCACCTTGTGGTGTAATCTGTTTTCCAGCACCACCTTACTTGGATGGGTACAATGATGGAAATAATAACTATATATTATTATTATCACATTATATTTATTATTAAATATTATAAACCATTCAATTCAATATCATTCAACAATTATGAGAATGATGTCGTCGCTCGTGCGTACGCACAACCTACCGTCTTCACGATGCGATGCAGTTCATTCTACATGCTCTTAATAAAATAATGATTAAATAAATGTATATAATGATTAATATGATATATATAACATTAATATAATTTTTTTAATGATATAACTATGAACAATGAAAGAGAATCATAACTTATTCGACAAAACATGCATAAAAAAATGAATCAGTTAATACCCAAATAACAAGTAATAATGAAATGTTATTACAAAACTAATGATAATATGATAATATATGATATAAAAATGACTATGATTCTGAAATAATTTAATGAGATTATTTAAATAAATATACTGGAGGTTCAGATAAACACAAATGAAATCAAACCTAAAAGGTAAGGGATAATTTTGAAATCTCATTACTATCTGAGATTGTTTAAATGTAAGTATTTACTCGGGTATATTTTTCATTAATACCCATGATTTCTAAATGTGTAATATTATTTCTATTAACATAAAAAAATTTCAATTTTACCCATTGGTGAATTTTTATTAAACGGTATGAAATGGATCTTTTGTTGTTATTCGATACGAGGTACTTTTCAACTTTTTCAAAAAAAAAGTATGAGGATAATTTTTTTTAAATTATAAGGAATTAACATATTTTTATGTCTTCATAACACCTTATTTATATGAATATTACACTAAACAATTTCATGTTTACTTTCAAATAAATTATTTTCTTTTAAAATTTCATGATATTTTGAGAAATGAAAACGTTTTTTAAGAAGAAAGGATAATTTCCTCATGAATTAATTTCAAGTGTTATATCAAAATTAATTTTCATGTGAGATGGAATTATTTAGTAGGGTTAAGTATAATATCCTTATTGTTCATATTATTTTATTGTGTTTATTATGGAATGTTATTTATGATATCTATTTGTTTTACATGGATTATGTTATGGTGGAATAATGTTTAAAGAAACCCATTTTATTCCTTGGGTTATGAGGAACTATTTATATTATTGTGGAACACATAAGAATGATTTCATTATGAGATGGTTGGGATCTATATCTCCCAACAATGAATTGGTTAAAGAATTAAATCTCTTGAGATAGACATGTATCTAACTTGAAATGACCTCAGTTCAGTAATACATGAATGGAATGTGGAGTGAACTCGGTTCAGTAATGGAAATTTTCCGCTATGATGGTCTTGGAAATAATCCTTGACTAATATGAAATGATTTTATAAGATTATGTTTATGCCAAAAAACTTCATTTCTTATGTTATGTATTCTTGGGATAATGTTCTTTTATTTTTATGAACATTAATGATTTATCCCATTGAATGATATCATGATCTTTTATATTCAAGATAAAATTTTCAAATGTTATGTTCTTATGTCTTATGATTATGATATGATTGATATATCCCTTGTTTACCCTTACAGATAATCTGATCTCACAATTTAATATTTTTCCTTTACCCAAGTCATGAAGAAGGTTATTAAGTAATATATATCAAAAAGGGGTCTAGTTATGATGAAATACCATAGAGAAAATGAAGAATCCTTTTGAACCAGTTGTTTATGTTTCCTAGTTTCTAATGACACTATACCTATACGGTCCGTTCATGGATTTGTTATATTTTGTAATGAATATTCTTCAAATTTGAGGTAATATAAATGTATGTAAAGTATGGGTCATTATATTTATATAAGAATTCCAATGATTTTCTCAAAATTATTAAAGGGATAGTGTGATCATTACCAGCCCTAAGGAAGAAGGATGATGGTTAAACAATACACAGTCAACATACCAAGAATAATCTCCATTATAATAACAACATATATAACACTAATAAGTTTCCCCATTTTAATAGAATAAAATTATTTTTACATGAACAATATTCAATATAAATTATGGAAAACTTTATGTTTACACTATATAGAGTAATGAGTATACAACTAAGTCAATTTTGGAATAAAATAATCAAACTCCAGCCATAGATAGAAGGTGGATGGTTGTAAAATAACATAACTTAAGAAGTGAGAAATACTTTACAATCGTTTTATGTGTTAGGAGTTTATATCCCTATAAAAAATGATATAATTCCACATAATAGAATCAATGAGAATATTGTACCAAAATTATATGAAATAAGTGTATGTGAATAATCATAACATAAGGAGTGAAAGTTAATTTCCAAAAATCCTTAATATAGAGGAACAACTTAATAAATAGCCACTTAAATAAGGTAATATGATTTGGGTAGTAAATACTATTAAATACAAGGAGTATTTTTAAAATATAATTATGGAAATTGAATACACCATACAAAGAAATAATTTCATATAAAACCCTTACAGTATTGGAAAAT
Source organism: Viscum album (assembly GCA_963277665.1). Classification (NCBI taxonomy): domain Eukaryota; kingdom Viridiplantae; phylum Streptophyta; class Magnoliopsida; order Santalales; family Viscaceae; genus Viscum; species Viscum album. Next base: position 1,661,432,446 of record OY728135.1, on the reverse strand, counting down.
TGTAATCAAAACCCCTTGAAAGATAGGGATTATAATTGGATATAAAATACCATTATTAAAATATAATTAATTATATGATATCTCAAATAGGTACTATATAAACCAAATAATATAAATTAAGTGTATAATACCAAACATGTCTCAAAGAGAGTAATTTGTGATGAAAACCCTTTTCCTTATAATGGAATCATTCTGAACATAGGCCAAACATCCAAAAGAATTAAATTAAGTTCATTAAATTTATAATTGAGAACCTCATTCATAATTATAACCATGTATAATACTCATTTATAATAATTCTATAGATGTTTATATTAGTTATTTTTTACCTATTTTATTCATCATATGTAAGTAATCTTTCTTGCTTTGAATTAGTTTCATAAAATTCATGTTGGTATATACTATTTTTACAAATTGAATTAATATTATATTATATATGGTATTATAATATATTTCAAAATATAAATTATAAATCAATAAATTCATTTCATGTCATTTTTTGTTATGAACTATGAAGATGAAATCCGGGATGATTACGTTTCAGCGATTCTTAATGAAAAAATGATATTTTATAAATTAGTGAGTTAAATATTCATATAAAAATACTATGGAAAATAATATTTATATATTTATATCATATTTTACCAATAAAAATGTTCTAATAATCATTAATGACATAACTGTATAGTATTGTTTAAGTAGATGGTTAAAATGACCCAAACATGAACCTACCATGATTAATGGATGACAATGAGGTGGTTTAGTTGCAATATAATTATAGAAGAAAAATAATGATTGTTTAAAGATATTATTAGTGTGATATATAATAATTTTAAATATTTAAATAGAGAAACTAATTTATATAAAGTCGTTATTCAGAAATAAGAGATCACTTTCTTCTCAGTTCGCTCGTTTTAAATGATTGAATTAATGATAATCATTTGTTGATCATATCATTAATAGGTTATAAATTTTTTCATATTATAACCTTAAATATGTTATAAAAATAATGTTTTATATTTATCACATTCTTGGTACCATCAATTTTTGGTGGTGATGAAAATTGAATTTCATTTCTCGTGGTGCCAGTAATCTGAACCTATGCACAATGATTTCATTTTTCTTAATGAATGAGATAGATTAATAGAAAATGTTAATAGAACTAATAATGTAACATTAATGTATATATATTATAATATTAATATTATAATAACATGTATATTAAAAATTTTAACAACCATAATTAAGAATAAAAACTAGGGAGTTGACAATACTCACACAAGGTACTTGAATTTTTCTTGGAATTATCCTTGAAAATGAAGGCCTTTTTCTAAATAATGTTAACCTAAAGCATTTAAACAAGTGATATTTTTCAATTATGAGAAATAATGTAAATTTTTATGGAGAAATTAGAAGGTAAGGTGAGTCTTGAAGTGGTGTAAAGGTTACACTTTTATAAGTGAAGGGAAGGATAGTTTTGGAAGAACCTTTAATATTTTCAATAATTTGATTTTACCATTCAAATTTCAATGGATCCCAAATAGATAATATACAAGGAGATAGTTATTTTAGGTATAAAATCATCTCAAAATATCATTTTTTATATATATTTTAGTTTCTTGAGGATTTTATTCCTTACTTTTATCATTTTACCCAAATTTTCTTTTACTATGGTAATTAAATTTTAACCTTAGTAATTAATTTTAACGAAAAAAAATTAATATTGATCATTATCCTAAATTGAAAATTAGGATTTAAAATTTTTATATAATTATAAAAAATAAAAATTCTATGGAATTAAAAATATAATTTTATGATTAGAACACATAACGCATAAAAAAATTGTTTTAGAAAAAATGTGTTTTAATACTCAAAATTTACGTGTAAGACTTAATTATTCAAACCATAAATCACCATGGGATAAATTGGATTATTATAAAAAATATATAGGATTATTTCATGGAAAGACAAAACCGATTCCCTCCTTGAAAATATCTAATTTAAACAAATATCTAAATTACTTTTTATTAATCGAACATTTTAATTTAGTTCAACAAATGTTGGACATAGGACTTATAGGTTGAAGTAATATATTAAAATGAATAATTTTATTCCTAAAATACTTATTTTAGTAGATAATTGTTTTTATAAAATTTTAGGATACACTTATATAATGATAAAACTCTAAAAATTATAATTAAAAAAACTGCATTTTTCGACTAAAATTAAATATTTTGAGAAGAATACCAAAATTTAATCTTAATATAACATTTTAATCTTATATAAAAAATTATTTCCATCTAGTAAAATTAATATTCAAAAATTTATAATGTCACAATTTGAATAACATCATAATATATAATGACAAACTCTTTTTATTGGAAAATAAAATTTTTAAATATTAACTGTTATTATTCTTATTTAATATCAATTAATAACTAAATTGGTGTTAAAAATTATTAATATCAAACCTAATTTATCATCATGAATCACATTTTCCTTGAAATAAAAATTCATATCACATGAAATGAAAATTTATAGGAAAATACTTTTTAAAAAAATAAATGATCTTATTAGTTATTTTATATAAACTATTTTAATTTCATTTATATTACATATATTTCATAATGTAGATACTCATATTCATTCCCACTAATCTAAAGACTAGTTTTTAATAGGAAGATTTAATTATTTATATTTTATCTGAAAAATATCTTCGTTTCATTTATGTTCGGTGTTTCATGTGGAAAAACTATCGAAAACATTGAATTATTTAATGATAATCATATATTAAAATATCAAGGTGTAAGAACTATAATAATTAATTATATTTTTATTGATGAGTAATTTTGGTGGAATTTTTCCTAGTATATTTAACAATAGTTGGTGGTGGTGGTCAACCAGGTCTGAAGGCCTTCAACATTTCTATTTATTTTTGGATAATCCCCTTTTTTGCAGGGTTGACATGGAACCATTACATGAACCATCATCCCAAAGTAATATGGGAAAGTACATGAACCTAACTCCTAGAGTCATATGGCCCAATACATAACCCAAAGGCCCAAAGACTCGACTACACTAGAGCGAAACCTCTCTAGAATCTGCATCATTGAAGGATCCAAGCTCACCGCCTGGCATAGATGATCAACTAGAATTTCTCTATATAGAGATTCATGGTGTCTAGTACTGATGATTATTTCCATACCCTATTATTCCTAAAATTCAGTTATCTATTCTATAGTGGCTACTATTTTCTCTAAATACTCTTATGTTTCTTGATCTGTTGTGATATCCCTAGAGTAATTTATGGTCCTTATGGAAAAAAATTCCATGGCCTGGTGGCTTGAGGTGGCCTAGAGGCCTTGTGGCCTAATGGAAAATTATGTCCCAAAGACCCTATGGCTCATAGGACCAAAACTATTTCCCAAAGGCCCAAATCAGGTGAATAGATAAGGCTACTATAATACTCCTTAATTCCTACAATAATACAATAATAATACTTCTACATTACCCTAGAAATATCCATAATCCATGATTTGATCTTGGGTTTCATGTAGCATTAGGGGGTGTGTTAACCCCTTGGATTCCACCCCAAATAAATATTTAAAAATCGTTTCAAAGAATCTTTAATTGTGAAAATTATTTTTTATAATAAATCTTTCATTAAATTTGTTATCTTTAAAATGTGTAATTATTGGTTGTATAAGTGATTAAATCTTGATATATTTACAACAAAAAATAAGGGGACATCAGATGAAAATACCTCAAATTCATCATCAATTTCCCACTATGATTCTATTTACCATGTTTTGGGAAATGATCATTCCAATCATTTGTGAGGGTTAGGTATTTTACCCTCCCACTCATGATTGATTGGGAGGATCTCATATTCATTTATTTTAATGAATCCTTATATAGGTATGAGTAATGTTACGGGTCTTGAAAAACTAGAATCATAAAATAAAATTTAAATGCACAATAAAAGAATATAGGAGTAAGAGTCATGATGGATATCTCATTATGAGTAGTTTGGAGTGATATAAAGTAAAGTGGATACACTATTTTGGGAATCACCAGCAGTATTCCTCTAGAAATTAAATATTTTAAATGAGCATCACTAAATATATTACATTTATTTTAATATTTTCATATAATTATAATAATTGTAATAAATATATTTTTTGTTCATAATATATAATTAGAACTAATTTATATTAAAAAATATTTTCAAAATTGTAATTAAATGAAACCATGTCTATTAGTTGATAATAACATCAAGAGTGGGGATAATCTAGAGGCATAAATCTATAATTACAGAGTCAGAGATGATGTTAGACCCCATATTGATGTGTTGTATACTTTTCATAACTTATCTAAGCTTTCTTTATCGAATTTTACTAAAATAATCTTGTATTTAAAATATTGTATAATTTAATGTTTATAGTTATTATAATGTTTTTTCTTTGTCTGAATATTGAATTTAATGAGATTAGTCTATTACAGAAAAACTTTTATTCAAAATTGTTTTTATTAAAGTATTTGGAGGACATACATTTCTTGCTGAATTGATTTTGTTCATAGTGGAGGTTCAAACTTCTATAATTAAAAAAATTATATTAATCATTTCATGAGAGTTTTAACAACCACTAAATATTTCTTTACCATCACTAAGATTTGGATTACACTAACAAAATATTAATAATTAATTAATGATGGTTATAATGGCCTCAATTTTACTCAAAAAATATATAATTGAAATAAATACAATGAAAACATGTCAAGGTTGTTATAACATCCACGAAAAAGTTATAATAATACCATATTTTAAATTGTTGCATTCATTATTATGGCAGTCTGAAACTCACTACCAATTACAAATTCATAGATGTTCTAAAAGAAAATACAAAATTTAAAAAACACCACTAATTAATTGATTACTAGGTGAAGCATTATATTTTTAGAAATTACTGTGCATTAATTAGTAGTAGTTTAAACTTCTTGGTAATGTCAGATGAACCAATGCTAGAGCCTATTTTACTTATATAATTTAGTATTATAAAATATCATTAAAGTTAAATTTTAGAAATGGGAGGAAAAAATAGTGAATTTAATAAGAGTTATCACTTTTCAAATAGTTATAAAATTTCTAAAAAAATATTTGAGAATTTCGAGATTTAAAATTCTAAAGAATAAATTAAATATAATGATGCCTACGGTGTTCTTCATTGGTTAGAACATTATAACTGATTTTTTATTCAATATAAATGATTATATTATGATATTCATACCATGAAAAATAATATCACCTGGTGAGAATAATTGAACTTGGAAGAATCAAGATAAAGATAATTTTACTAAGAGAAAAATTGTAGAAGATCATTCTAGAATGTAAATGTGATGATGTTTTCACTGTTCTCAATTCCCTTAAATATAAAAAATGAAATTTTTATTCAAGAATAATGAATGATAATAGAATCTTAATGAATAAAAACAATAACACCAAGTTGAGATGAAATATGAAAAATAGAAAATAAATTTGAATCTACACTTTCATTTCAGATGCATTAATGTAGTAAAGATTTGAGCCACACCACAATAGATGTATTACTATATGATTTTCATGTAGTTTTATATATTGATAAACTATGTTCATTTTTTGAAATGTTTTTATAAGAAAATTATTTAATATATTGATTAAATTTACAAAACAAATTACTCAATTGGGAGAAATTAAGAAGGAAATTAGAAATGTATATTCCTAGAAATATAATAGAGACAAGTAGTTGGTTAAAAATAAATATATGGGATTTAGGGACACATTATTATGAAAAATTTAATTAAATGGTTTCAAGGGAACAATTTTTTGAGATTTACAGTTATTTTTTAAATAAAATATATAGAAAGGTAATTTAATCATCTGATAGTATAAATCAGAGAATAAGAGAGAGAGAGAAAAACTCTTCCAGTGAAAAAAATTATTCCAAAAAGTGATAATATGATACTTATCTGAAGAATAATAATATTTTGACTGTAAAAAGAGGAAGAACCAGAAGAAATAATTATTTTTTAGTTTAGTTCTTTGAGACCGAGTTAGTAGAATCCAATGATTATATTTTGTACCAGATATGGGAGTAGGTATATTTATAGTGACTAATTATCATACTAATATTCATGATTATCGAAAGGAAGGGAATTAATCTATTTATAAATAAGATATGAATATATTAATTCATTGATATCCTAGATCTTAAAACATATACTTTCTTTAGTGTTTGAGTGGTATATTATAACTAATAGATAAGTACTATATATCTAGTGAGATTTATGGTATTTATTCAAGAAAAGTAAAATGTTGTGTAAATAAAATATACACCATGGGGTCATGAGGAAACCATTTAAAACCAGTTGTGTTTATAGTGGAGAATTTGTGTCTTGGGACAAATAATCGATCATAGTAAGGAGTAGGTTTCGGGAATTGGAGTTGAACCATGTAAAAATTCCATGTGATTCCCTTTACATTACATTTTTTATTGCAAGTGGTTATAGAATTTTGTTTAAGATATATACATATTCATTTATATCTCAATAGGTTGTAGGGGTTAAATATTTTTAGGTGTTCAAAGGGGTAAAAGTTAAAGTGGCTAAAAATTCAATAAGAAGTTAGTCGCACAAGATTCACCCCCTCTCTCAAGAAATTTCACACTCTCCTAAAGGAATATAAAATTCATTTACTTTGATTCATTACGAAGGAATCATGTAATGATTGTGGATGGTATAACTCCAATGAGTTCAAGGTAGGTGGTCCATAATATATTAAGTAACATGTTTTGTGTTTTGTGTATTATGTAGTATATAATAATGGTAATTCATATTAGGGATACTAGAATGGTTACAGAGTGGGTTATAATTCATGGGTTAAAATTGGTAGAGTTTAGCATGAATGGAATTGACATTCCTCACAGGATTGATTTATTTTTGGATTTCATAGTGGTTGCATCTCCATGTGGTGCATGAAATTGTTTTCTAAGCAAACCCCAATATAGTCTCTAAGAATGATATGAATTATAGGAAGCCTAGAATATCTTATTATGGGTTAGTCAGAGATTTATAGAGAGTATTAATTTTTTATTAGTTTTGTGATAGTCTCTCTTATAAGGATTACTTGGAAAAGTTTGAACATGGTATCAGAATCAAAGAATCTTTTGAAATAGGGAAACTAGATATTAGTAGTCATGAGGTGATCATGGAAGGCCTCATAAGAAATTAGGGTTTTTTTTAAATCTTTCAATTAAGGGTTTAATGGGTATTTCACCTTATGGGTTGTTGGTGATGAGGTGGATATGGTTTATGGACCCATGGATCACCTTTAATGGGAATATTAGGGACTTACATATAGATTTTATTAGTAATTGGCTTCTGAGTCTTAAGGTATCCTAATGATGTGATTTATATAGAGTAGTCTATTCTACTTAAATAAATCATGGTTTCTCTATAGGGGAACCATATAAAATTTAGTAGATAAACGTTCTATGAGCCTTATATACTTTTTTGCAAAGGAGTGTGATGTGTTTAAGAATGTGTGGTTTTAGGGAAGGATTGATGTTAATTTTTTCACACTGATAAAGCTATTAAATATCTGATAGGGACATGAGAAATTGTTCAATATTGGGTACCCTTATGTTCTTAATTCTATGGCATGTATAAACTATGAATATGGGTTATATAATAACCATATGGTTATTATTTATGGGTAGGTAACAAAATCTAGGATTTGAGTTATATCCTAAGTGACCATGTGAAATGATCTACCATATGTGTTATAGAATAACTATATGGTGATTATTTATGGGTAGGTAACAAAGGCTAGGATTTGAGTTATATCCTATGAGACCATGTGAGATGATCAACCATATGTGTAATGATAGAATTGATCAATTCAGATTGGCATGAGTTATGGTTCAAAATATTTCATGATATGATGTAAACTAAGGAACTAGGGTTTGGAGAGTGATAATTAAGGGTATAATGGGATATATTTTTAATGAATGGGATAGTATATCATGTGTCAATATGTAAGAGAAAACGGACATGTGGGAAAATAGATGAGAGTTAGGAATGTTCAGGATACTAGCTTAGAACTAGGAATAGGTTTTGTGTGCCATGTGGTTGTATTATTATAGTTATCCTAGATATGAAGATTCAAAACACATATATAGTGATTCTTTATTCTCATTTTATTTTCATATTCTAGAGGAAAATAGTGCGAACATTACCCCTCCTAATGATTGTTTTATCAAGGGCCAATATTAGATGCTAAAATCCTAATGGCCAGTCTCATGGTACCAATAGTCTAACACAATGAGTTTTGTGAATTTTTTTGAATAAATTAAAATAATTTTAAATATTTCATTTGACACAACACCAATTTAATCTTGTTCTATAAGCAACATTGGGTTAGCTTCCATTACACACATCATTGAGTTTTAACAAAACCATGATATAGTACTAATATAGTTATATAAACACAACTATTATAAGTTATCCATTAAAAATAGAAATATAAATAGTAATAAATAATATTTAAATATTAATTATAATGGTTTTACATAAAGGAAACATATTGATAAAAAAACTACATATTTTTTGGTAAAGTCTTTATATCTTACAAAAATATTATTTTCTCAAAAAAAAGTTTTTTTCTTTTTTGGGGTCATTAATAAAATAATTTTTTGACATTTTTTGAAAATTAATTTAATAAAATAAATTTCATTCTTGAAATCATCATATCAAAATTATCTTACAGAGTATTTTTTGGATTTTTTTGAAAAGTTCGATTTTTTGATGAATAGTGAAAAAATGAATTTTAATTGGAAGATTCCTTTCGATTTAATTTATTTATAACTTTTAATTTTATTTTAAATCAGTTTTAAAGTAAAATTTTTCAAATTATACATTTATTAATCCAATTTATTTCATTTTAATCAATTTAATAATGAATTTTGTTATGAACACATTTCAAACATTTTAACATTATCCCTTTAAAAACCTACAATTTTGTAGTTTCTTTGGGATTATTGTTAAATAAATGTTTATTAATTATTTGAATAAAATATGAAAAAAATTATTCCCTATTTTTAATCATAATAATTTATATTATCTGATAAGTTCAACTTCATATTTTAACAAACTAACTAATAAAAAATGTAAAAATTATTTACCGCGATTAAGGTAAAAATGTTTTTTACTAGGGGGATAAACTAAAATTATAAGGGTTTAAAATAACAAAAAACATGTGAAAAATTATTTTTATGGACATATTTAGACCTTAGATCTTCTAATATATAGAATGGTCCTTTATTGGATTCTTGTGACATGAAAAAAATGTGGGTGGAATTATTTCTTTCAAATAATTTCAAGTGCAGCACTCACCTCCCTTATAAAAGGTCACCCCTCTACTCTCTTCTTCACACCTTACAACTTTTGGTTTATCCATTATCATAACCCATCCCAAATGGTTCTTGATCCATGGATACCCTAAGACCTTCTCGAACATGCCAGGGGCTGGTGACCAGCACCGAGTAGGCATATCACACACATGGGAGGCCTAGCCTAATGTACCTGTACACATACAAACATATCTAATCCCACACAATAATAAAATGTAGAACAACCAATTACCATGCATGAATATATATAAAATCCCACCATCATAGCATGGAATGAAATTACTGTAAATAATAATCCAAAATACAATCCTACCAACATAAAATGAAAAAATTCCAACCTATAAAGTAGGAAAGGACTGTTGTAAATGAAGCCATCCGAGCACACCTCAGTTTTTCTGGATCAATAATATCTTTTTGGACCTAGTCCCCATAGGACTCCATCAAAAGTTCAATAATCATTATAAGACATGATATAAGAACCTGGATCTTCTTTTCAGGTATGTTTTTCTTTTTTTCTAGAGTTTTTGAGAAAAGAGGAGTTTATGGAAATTTTTGAAGTACACGTCATGTACTTTATGAGCACACATCGTGTACTTAGTTACTGTGGGTAGCCGTGTTCTGGCCATATAGAGGCCTTGCACACGGCCATGTGGGGTGACCTGGAGGTCGCTTAATACGAAGTAAGAAAACGGAAAGTATACTCTGTGTACTCCAAAAGCACACACTGTGTATTTTTTTTTCATTAAACGTGTCGGGGTCACGTCTGACGGACAGAACACTCATCTTCTAGGTCTCATTCGTCCGATAGAGTCGGTACGGCAGCAGATCTTCGACGAACCCCCAAGACTTCATCCGTCCTCTGAATCAAACACCGACAGTTGTGTTAGAATCACATCGGTGAGTTCTCTCTTCTCCTAGAGCACCATCCCTTGATTTCTCCTCTTTCATGAGTTATCATGGGTTGAACATTTTATACGTTTTCATAGATCTATGGCGTTATAAAGAGATTTAAGCCTCGAGGTTCAAGTATTTTGATCTCCTAACCCTGAGGTAGGTGGTTAGTGCCTTTCATAGATAGTATTTGAGTTTTATGTGCACAATTTCCCAATACCCATGAACGGTGTATTGCACATTTACTGTTTTAGCCTTATTGTTTCTCTTCTATGCTGGTATTCCTGAGTAGATGTTTATTGTTTGTGAATAGGGTGAATTATTGTGATTTAGATGTATTTCCCATGCATGGTTTGCCTGTTGGGACCTTTGGGTCGTGTTTTCTTTTTAGGATGTTATTTACTTTCTCATGCCTAGTATTTTAGGATGGTGTGACTATTGTTCTGTTATGATATTGTGCTGTAGAATTCTATCCAAGTAGTTCTTGAGGTTTACCTTGTCTGTTACACGCTGCTACACTTTCTTAACTTACACGGGGTCGTGAGAACCTGGGGTATAGACCATAGGGAGAATGGATGTTGAGGGATTCTCTAGAGTGTCTTTATATTTTACCATGCAAGACCACAAGGGGAATTGACATTGAGTTCTTGCTCAGAGTGTCTGTATTTCCTTGACGTGGGCCATAGAGGGAATGTGATGTAAGTTCTTCCCTAGAGCGCCTTTAGTTAGGATACGAGACTATAGGGGGAATTGAAAATGAGTTCTTCCTCAGAGAGTCTATGCTTAAGTTGAACCAGAGGGGTTAGACTGAGTGTACTTCCCAGAGGGTTGCTTGTACTTGTTAGGTAGGACCAGAGGGGATAGGCTGTGAGTACTTCCCAGAGGGTTACCTTGTGTTTAGCTGCTTTCTTGTACTTGTTAGGTAGGACCAGAGGGGTTATACTGAGAGTGCTTTCAAGAGGGTTACCTTTTTGTTTACCTGTTTGTTGGTTATTTCTTGATACTGAACTGTGGATTGTTTACTGTTGAGTACCTTTTTTTTACTGATTTCTATACTTTTTCCTGCCATATACTCATTGACTATTAGGTACAGATCTTGTGGTGGTTGCCTACTGGAATTAGTCTCACAGCTGTTTGGGCCATGCTTTTGGTCTCAAACAGATTATATTGTTGTAGTTATAGACAAGGTAAAGCGCCCTTTTACTTCAGGTACTAGACATGTTGTGGAGATGAAGAGCAAGGGACCAAGCTTAGGATTTCGATGCTGAGCATCTAGATTCTGTTTTTCTTTTGTACTTGTTTTAGTACTGTATTTCAGCATTGTTCTCTATTTGGCTGCTTTCCTAGACATATATGTATCGTGCATCATTATATATATATATATATATATATGATCTAGTTGTTTCTTTATCAGTATTCCATTGTTACTATTGTTTGGAATTATTACTGCTTCCGCTATTGTATATCTATTTACTTCCATTGTGTACTCTTCCAATGAGGGCATAGTTTCCCCACTATCACACCCAAGGCCCTTGCTGCTAGTATGCAGCCTCTGGCATTTGGGAAAATGCGCTTGAGGCCATGTGACCAACCAGGTACGGGGTGCCTATGGGCAGCTTCCGGAACCAGGACGTTACAAAGTGGTATCAAAGGAATTATTTTCTCTTAACTTATTGTTTGGAGACTTTATCCAGGGATAGGAAGGAATACGTACTTGGTAATAAGATGTGCCCATGAGTATCTAATCTGTGTACATGGAAAATCTAACCTACCTCGTTTATTGAAATTTTCTGGTTTTGCAAGATTACAGTTGATTTGATTTTACCTTGAGTGATTCACATGTTTTGTGCTATTATTGTTGATGTTATTGAGGTTCTATTTCTATCGCAACCCGATGAGATGAGGGTATACCATCTCATGCATCATATAGGAACTTGTTATAAATCACATGTCATGCATTCTTTCCATTCCATTTAGGTTGCATTAGAAATAGCATGTTGTTGTGATAGATGTTGTGTAGAATATGCATGTTGTTTTGATAGATGCCTTGATAAGAATACCTGTTTTTTGATAGGGTATCGTTTTTTGTAAGGTTTTTCTTGAATGGACTCCAAAATTTGGTTCTTGAGGTGTTATGGGCCCTCATGGACCATAATTTGGTAGTTCATTGACTTATTACATTGTTATAACATGTTTAAGATGCTAATATTTGATTCACGGGGAGTATGGGCCCTCACGGATCGTAATTTTGCACATTCAGTGTTCGTTTCAATGTTTTCTGGGTTCCGGAGTAGTTTCTTAGGCTTACCGTCCGAAAAAACCCAGAATACACACCATGCATTTTTGAAGTACACGCCATGTGTTCTTCTGTTCGGGAATAAACTGTTTTTCTTAAGTACACGCCGTGTACTTTATGTACATGTCGTGTAGTCTCTGACCGTGTCGTAGGCCGTGTGGGCAGAGACACAGGATGGGGAAGATCCGATGGGAACATGTCGTGTACCATACAAACATGTTGTGTCATGTCGACCCTCTATCCGGCCATGTAACCAACAAACACAAATATATAAGACCTTAAGCTACAAACATCATGTCAGGATTGAACACGCCATGTAGTCTGGCCCAGGTACCTAGCTATGTCATGAACAACACGAGTCAGTGTTATCTCTTCTCATACATGTCGTGTCCATATTGAACACACCTTGTAGTTTGAGCCGTGTGTCAGGCCGTGTCACTAACAACACGGGCCAAGTGAAGCTTGTCTAGTATACGTCGTGTCTATCTTGAACATGTTGTGTAGTCTTGCCTTAGGATAGTCATGTGGCTTAATTGTGTAGAAGGACTCGGGAAGAGGAAGAGGATTCAAGTACACGTTGTGTGTTAAGACAACGCGATGTGTGTTTGGGGTGTTACACGACCAGTTTAGGCAGGAGTACACGCCCATGTAAATGACTTAAGGGAACACGTCGTGTAGCAAATGTACACGCCATGTAGTCATGTTTTGTAAAACTTGAATGCTTTCTTTCGCTTATTCCCTTCTTACACTCCTTGTTTTCAGTCCTTGATAACCTTGATCTAAGGTGTGTGCTTGACCTTGCAGATTCATGCCACTAAGACGTCCTTCGGTTGTGCGCCAGTTGTCAGACGGTGACCAGACACCAGACATAGCTGATCAGGGACAACTTGTAGATCCTCCAGTTGTTCTAGCCTTGGCACCATCCGTTGTACCTGACATGGGTGATGATGCACAGTTCAGGGAGGGCCTTCTGAGGATGATGTAGACCTTTCAGGGAGCGTTGCCTCCTATCTCATTGATGGATGATTTGACGCGGGTCTTCCAGCAGTAGCATCATCCCACTTTCTCAGGGGATAGAGGACCCCAGGCTACAGAGTCATGGCTATAATCCATGATAACAATCTTTGAGCATCTAGATATTCCTCTAGAGAGTAGGGTCAATCTCACTACCTATATGCTACGAGACTCCTCCAATATGTGGTGGGGTGTGATCTCATAGGTGGGATTCCAGCAAGTTATGGCATGGGATGAGTTTCAGTGCATCTTCTATGACTAATTCTATCATGGAGTATTCCTCCCACTTTACTGAGTTGTAGAGCTTTACTCCTTTTTTATAAGGTGATCAGTTATTCATGTAAAGGAAGTTCGAGGATGGTCTGAGGCACGACATTCGATCGCAAGTGAACATCTTCTGGTTGACCTCTATCACTTCTATTGTCAACCAGGCACGGATCATAGAGCGCATTCTGAGGGATTCTGGAGTTGTGAGATAGGGCGGCTCGACATCTAGAGTTAGAATCCTTCCTAATGACGGTAGAAAGTGCCGCAGGGAGTCTTCGCATGGCGATTTAAGGAGGTGAGACACTTCTTCTGGTAGCCAGGTGGTGTGCTACCAGTGTGGGAAGAACGAGCATACCAGGACACACTACCCAAGAGACCCAGTGGAGTGCCGGGTATGTGGCAATTTTGGTCACCTTCAGCGTTTCTGTTAGAAAATTTCACCAGCAGCTGGTGATAGGGGTTCTTCTATGACTCCTCATTTGGGAGCAGCACCACCAATTTCTCACCAATCAGAAACTTGGAGCTCTTCTATCCATTCAAGCTGAGGAGGAGGATGTGGCCATGGTGGTCAGTCGCCGATCTTTCAGCAATAACAGAGTGGATCAGCTCAGAGTGGTCAGGCAGGGTCACAGGGCTGCGGTGCAGGCCAAACTTTTATAGTGGAGTAGACCCAGCAGGAGTAGTATCTCGGACCTTCTACAGTTCGAGGTATGATCTTATTTGCCTCAGTTTAAGCTTTTTCTCTTTTCAATATAGGGGCTTCCCATAGATTTATATCTATTGTGGTTGTGGAGATCCTTGGGCTCTGCATCTTTTCTTCTACTGATATCTTGACACTAGACACTCCGTTGGGGACTAGAACAACCAGTGTAAATCAGTACAAGGAGTTCCCTCTAGAGGTTGGTGGGTGTCACTTTTTATGGGACCTCTATTTCCTAGAGATGACAGGCTATGATTTCATTCTCGGGATAGACTGGTCAGTTCCCTTCCATGTATTCATCGATTATTATCATCGTAGGGGGAGTTTCACTTCACTAGAGGGAATGTTGTTTCTTCATAAGGGAGAGTGGGATGTCCAGGAGAGCAAAGTGGGTCCATAACATCATGGGCTAGGAGAAGTTACAGCCTAGATTGCTAGTCTATATCTGGATGACCAGGGGACTTCACAGTTAGACTTTCCTCTAGTGGTGGATCGTTTTATAGATGTCTTTCAAGAGGAATTTTCAGGTTTTCCTCCAGAATGTGAGGTAGAATTTTCTATTGAGCTTGTTCCAGGAGTAGTACAGGTGTCCATTAATCCTTATAGGATGGCTAAACCAGAGTTGTAGGAGTTCAAGAAGCAGTTGGAGGAGTTGCAGTCAAAGGGATTCATCTGACCTCGTACTTATCCTTGGGGTTTTCCTGTCCTATTTGTGAAGAAGGAAGAAGGTACGCTAAGATTTTGTGTGGATTATTGTAAGTTTAACGAGTTGACAGTCAAGAACCAATATCCTTTACCAAGGATTGATGATCTCTTTGATCAACTTCTAGGAGCCCGGTTGTTCTCAAAGACTAACTTGAGGTCCGGCTATCATCAGTTGCACGTTAGACCATCTGATATACCTCTTACAGCCTTCCAGAGCATGTATGGTCTATATGAGTATATGTTTATGCCGTTCGGTCTCATGAACACGACTGCAGTTTTCATGGAACTGATGAACCGAGTGTTACATCCATACTTGGATTCCTTCTTCGTGGTCTTCATGGACGATATCTTGGTGTACTCTTACACTTGACACGACCATACTTCCCATCTTTAGATCGTTTTGAGTACATTGAGGGAGCATCAGTTATATGCTAAGATCTCAAAATTCCATTTCTGGATGGATCAAATTCACTTCTTAGGTCATGTTATCTCAGAGGTAGGAATATTAGTAGACCCGAAGAAAGTGAGAGAATTAGTTTCCTGGGAGCAGCCGAAGAACGTTTTTGAGGTTAGGAGTTTTCTAGGGCTGGCTGTATACTACAGACACTTTATACAGAACTTTTCATGCTTAGCATCACCACTGAAAGGTATGACTAAGGAGGGTGTTAATTTCTCATGGTCAGATTTTTGTAAGTCGTCCTTTCAGGAGATGAAATAGAGGTTTACTTCAGCACCGATACTAGTCTTGCCGGAGCCGGACAAGAGCTATACTATTTTCTGCGATGCTTCAGGTATCCTATTGGGAGTTGTGATTATGCAAGGAAATGGAGTCATTGTGTACGGGTCTCAGTAGTTGTGACCACATGAGAGGAACTACCAGACACATTATCTGAAGTTGGCAGCTATTTTTCATGCCTTACGATGTTGGAGACATTATCTTATGGGAGAGAATTTTGTGGTTTTCACCGACCACAAGAGTCTTAATTACATCTTCACTCAACGTGATCTGAATTTGAGATAGCGCAGATGGGTTGAGTACCTACAGTCCTTCGACTTTGAGATTGCCTATACACCTCGGAAGGGCAATGTAGTGGATGATACATTGAGTAGGAGGACTCAGATACAGGTAGTTCATGAGGCCAGTAGTGAGTGAAAACTCATGGATCTGTTATCTGAGATGCATTTGGAGGTGCACAACAAACAAGGGAAGAATTTTCTATCTTCTGTAGTTGTTACCTCTACTCTTCTTGATTGAGTTCGAATGAGGTATCTATCAAATTCTGAAGGCCTTTTCCTAAGGGGTAGTGTGTTAGGAGAAGACCCTATTCCTGGATGGACCATAGACGAGGATGAGATATTGTATTTATAGGGGTGTGTATGGGTGCCAGCAGACATACGCGAGGATCTGATGCGGGACTTTAATTCCTCTGTTTGAGCAGTTCATCTTGGCATCACTAAGATTTATTGTGATCTACATCATCAGTATTGGTGTCCAGGTATGAAGAGGGATGTTTCTGGTTTCTTCATGAGGTGTTCCACGTGTCAGCAGGTGAAGGTAGAGCATCAGTGACCAGCAGGGCTCTTACAACAGTTACTCATTCCCGAGTGGAAGTGGAATAATGTCATGATGGATTTCGGGACCGGTTTGCCGAGGTCGCCTCGTGGGAATGACGCAGTTTGGGTTGTCATTGACAAACTCACGAAGGCCACTCACTTCTTTCCAATCAAGGAGACCTTTAGTGTTGATAAGTTGGGACGGTTGTACATCTGAGAGATTGTATGTCTACATGGAGTTCCACACACCATTGTTTCAGATAGGGATGCGCATTTTACTTACTGGGTCTGGCAGGTGCTTTAGAAGGCATTGGGTACATAGGTACTTTTGAGTACAACCTACCACCCCCAGACAGATGGCCAGTCCGATTGTACGATTTAGGTTCTTTAGGACATTCTTCGAGCATTAATTCTGGATTTTGGAGGTTCTTGGGAGAAGCATATACCTCTTGTGTTGTTTTCCTACAAAAATAGTTTTCAAGAAACTATTTAGATAGCACCTTATGATGCTTTATACGATAGGTCATGCTGATCACCCTTATGTTTTCTAGAGGTAGGAGAGGCAGCTTTGTTGGGACCTCATCTTGTCCAAGAGACCACAAAGCAGATAGATTTGATTCGGAAGAGGATGGATAATGCATAGTCTCGTCAGAAATCTTATGCTGATCAGCGGAGACGACCTCTGGAGTTCGAAGTCGGGGATCAGGTTTTCTTGTGTGTCACACCAAGGTTGGGACACAAGAGGATTAGGAGATAGGGTAATCATTTTCCAAGGTACTTCAGGCCGTTTGAGGTGTTTGGGAGAGTAGGGTCGGTGGCCTATCGATTGCAGTTACCTCATAGGTACCGGGCTATGCATGACATTTTCCATGTTTCTCAGCTTGGGCATTACTTTTCAGAATCATCCCATGTTTTCCAATCAGAGGAGGTTTAGTTTGAAGTGGACACATCTTTTGAGGAGCATCCTATCCGGATTTTCAATCGTAGTACGAAGGTTCTTCGTGGTCGGTCTGTTCCTCTAGTATGAGTGCTATGGCAGCATGGGCGGGTATAGGACGAGACTTGGGAGAGGGAGGCCGGTGTACGAGCCCAGTGGCTGGAGTTGTTTGGTGTTTCTTCTTCTACGCTTCCTTACTAGGGAAATTCAAGGACGAATTTCTTTAAGGGGGGAAGTTTGTAAGAACTCATATATACTTTTCAGGTATGTTTTTCTTTTTTCTAGAGTTTTTGAGAAAAGAGGACTTTTTGGAAATTTTTTAAGTACATGTCATGTACTTTATGAGTAAACGTCGTGTACTTGGTTACCGTAGGTAGCCATGTGCTAGATGTGTAGCAGCCTTGCACACAGCCATGTGGGGTGACCTGGAGGCCACTTAATGTGGAGTACAGAAACAAAACGTACACGTCGTGTACTCCAAAATTACATGCCTTGTATTCTATCTTTTTATTCATTAAATGCACTGGGGTCACGTCTGACGAACAGAACACTCATCTTCTAGGTCTCATTTTCCCGAGAGAGTTCATATGGCCACAAATCTTCAATAAATCCCCGAGCCTCCATCCGTCCTCCGAATCAAACAGTAAAGGTTGCGTTGGAATTGCATCAGTGAGTTCTCTCTTCACCTAGAGCACCATCCCTTGATTTCTCTTCTTTCATGAGTTATTGTGGGTTGAATGTTTTATAAGTTTTCATAGATCTATGGTTTTCTAAGGTAATTAAAGCCTCGAGGTTCAATTATTTTGATCTCCTAACCCCGAGGTATGTGGTTTATACCTTTCTGTAGATATTCTTTTAGTTTTATCTGCACAATTTCCCAATAACCATGAAGCGGGTACTGCATGTTTACCGTTTTAGCCCTATTGTTTCTCTACTATGCTGGTATTCCTGAGTAGATGTTTATTGTTTATTAATAGGGTGATTTTTTGTGCTTTGGATGTATTTCCCTTGCATGTTTTTCTTGTTTGGACATTTGGATCGTGTTTTCATATTAGTTTGTTGTTTACTTTCCCATGCCTAGTATTGTAGGATGGTGTGATTGTTGTTCTGTTATGTTGTTGTGTTTTATAATGCTATCCAAGTAGTTCTTGAGTTTTACCTTGGCCGTTACTCACTGCTACACTTTCTTGACTTACACGGGGTCGTGGGAACCTGGTGTATAGACCGTAGGGAGAATGGATGTTAAGGGCTTCTTCAGAGTGTCTTTATATTTTACGATACGAGACCACATGGGGAATTGACGTTGAGTGATTCCTCAGAGTTTATGTAGTTCCTCGATGCGGGCCACAGAGGGAATGTGACTTAATTGCTTCCCTAGAGCGCCTTTAGTTACGATACGAGACTATAAGGGGAATTGACGGTGAGTGATTCCTCAGAGATTCTATGCTTAAGCTGAACCATAGGGGTTAGACTGAGTGTACTTCCCATAGGGTTTCTTGTACTTGTTAGGTAGGAACAGAGGGGATAGTCTATGAGTACTTCCCAGAGGGTTACCTTGTGTTTAGCTGATTGCTTGTACTTGTTAGGTAGGACCAGAGGGGTAGACTGAGAGTGCTTCCCAAAGGGTTACATGTTTGTTTACCTATTTTTTGGTTATTTCTTGATACTGAACTATGGATTGTTTACTGTTGATTACCTTCCTTTTTACTACTTTATGTACTTTTGCCTTCAATATACTCATTGATTATTAGGCACAGATCTCGTTGTGGTTTCCTACTGGGATTAGTCTCATACCCTATTTGGGCCATGCTTTTGGTCCCAAATAGATTATATTTTTTTAGGTATAGACAAGGGAAAGCACCCTTCTACTTCAGGTACTTGATATGTTGTGGATCTGGTGAGCAAGGGTCCAATCTTAGGCTTGCGATGCAGAGGAGTTGGATTCTTTTTTTCTTTTGTACTTGGTTTTGTACTATATTTCCACATTGTTCTATGTTTGGCATCTTTCTTAGACATATATGTATCATGTATCATTATATATATATATATATGATCTAGTTGTTTCTTTATCAGTCTTACACGGTTACTATTGTTTGGTATTATTACCGATTCCGCTATTTTATATTTTTTTACTTCCGTTGTGTACTCTCCAATGAGGTCATAGTTTCCCCACTATCAAACTCAAGGCCCTCGCTGCTAGTCGGCAGCCTCTGGAGTTTGGGAAAATGCGCTTGAGGCCATGTGATCAACCGGGTATGGGGCACCTCTGGGTGGCTTTTGGAACCAGGACATTACACATGACATGTGTTGGAAAATCCCATGCAAGGGTGAGTATAAAAATTCCCAAAAGGAAACCCCTAAATCACTAATCATATAGAATTTAGAATAATAGTTAGCTTATCAAAGGTATATTCGAAAGACATGTAAAATAAGAACATCAAGAAGTAATTAGAGTATACACATAGTATCTTGTAATATCACAACAATATTTTCATCCTAGGATCCCTACTTTAAGGTTTCATATAGCAATCATCTAGGTGAACACACCCTGTGAGTAAGATTTCACTGATGACGTCTATTGGAGATGTCATGTGATCTGGGTATCCCCATAAGAAGTACGCTCTAGAAGTCTGGAGATATCTATACACATATGGGGGTCACAACCATGGCCCTGGATTAAACCAATAACAAATTCTAGATTAACTTTCTATGTAAAGGATTTATTCCCATGTATTTTTGGTCATTACGACACCAAGAAACTATCCTAGGGAAATTATGATGACAGAGGATCCCACTCCAGGCCTCACAGATGGATTCTAAAAACTCTATCCAATACTAATGTTCCTCAAAGAGGATCATGCTCATATTAAAGAGATAGAGAGAAAGATACACTATACTAAACTCTCAAGGATTGTATCAATAGAACATACCCTAATGAAACTTTTCCGCAATGACTAGAAAAGGGATCCAATCCCTCTATGAAATAGTACACAATGTGTACTGGAAGGACACGATGTGTCCCTTCAGCATTGGGTACTACCTGTGCATCATATCCCATGATCATGTCAGTTTCTAAGTACTTGGTGTGTTTGAGCATGTGTACTACTGATTGAGTCGATGTAAGGATGGTCATGTATGTATATGACCATCCATTCTGGTTTCTACGTACCTCTCTAGGTACACACAAAGCCACCAGGTAAGGGTCACTTTCCATGTGATAGGGGTAACATGCCTTATTATACTTAAATCCGCTTGAAACACAAGTGTCTGATCTAGGGCTCAATACACTGAGTGTGTTTGACAATTAAATGTTGTGTAGTGTGTAACTTCACATATAATGTGGATATGTTTGACACGTCGCCTCTCGATGCTCTGATAACCAATACCATCATGAATCATGTTGGAGATTATTGATATGGTCTACCTTAGCCAAGCCATCAATTCTCATCTATTTTCGACTATCTGATTCCCATAAAAAATGGTCATCATTGCCCATAATTATCATCACACAAACAGTTGGGAACAATGGGGAACATTATAAAGATCTCTATCCACTATCACTATCATCACATCTCCACCCCATCATAGATATTAACCCAAATCTATGATTAAAATATATTATGCCTATAAATGGGTGTATAATGATTGTTTGAGTTAGGTCCAGTAGGTGAAATACCCCATGGGTGCATCAGGGTATGACAAATGAAAACTATTGCCCCTTTGGATCTTGTTTCATCGTTAAACAAAACACACTTTCATATTTCTCCCATAGAAATGTAGGAATAGAATCTAAATCACACACATGACACATCAATTTTACTTGTTTCACCCTCACTGTGTTATTCCCAAGGAGAATACAACAATGATGTTCCGATTTACCAAATTCACTAAATCTCAATAAAAATTACATGATTCAGGTTAGATAAATTATATGCCTAGGATCATTATCTTTACAAGGTTGAGGTTCTACCCACTGCATTCCCAAGGGTGTCTCCCTATGTATCTTTCTCTATCTCACCATCGGTGGAAAGTACCAACATCTTCCTCTTACTTTTCTCACTTATCTTAGAAGGGATTAACTCATAGTTTATAGACATATAGGTCCATTTATTATCTCTAATTAATGCATCCTTCAATGTATGTATATACTCTATTAAAGTCCTACTTTCATCCACTAATGAATACATATTTACCACAGATGTATTGGGAAAATTCCAGCTTCCACACAACCTAGGGTTGACTTGAAAGAAACATTAATTAATGGAGCAAAATTTTCACCTTTTTTATGGAAAACCAACTTGTGCACTACTCAATACTTGAGAGACACATACTTTTTACGCCCAACTTACTATTGGTGAACAAGTCCCTTCTAGCGTGAAACCTCTGCACAACTCTCTATTTCCATGCCTCTTTATACCACTTTTATTATCAGAGCACTGATTTTATATAATTGTTCAGATCCATGTAGAATGAGGTGGTATCCGGCTATTTATTGGAATTTTTTGAAGCTACCTGATCAGGATCCAAGTATCGCTGAGAGGTGGAGGGGTGAATTAGTGATATATTTTTATATTATGTTTCCTTAATTATGAAACAACCTTAACCTATAATTAAATATTTATTTCCTTTATGAACACAATTCAACCACAAAACCATAAGAACAGAAGAATTTACAGGGTTCACTGCTCAACAAGAGCAGCTACATCCTTGGTATGGTTTGGAAATAATCCAAAACCACACAATCCACTAGAAAAAAATTCTTTGATGTAGAATACAGTGAGTAGGATGTTCTATTACACTCATGTATCACTTTAAAAACAATATAATATTTTGTGTGCTTCTTATGGAACAAAATTATTCAAATCAATCTCATGGTGCTTCTTGATCAGATTTCACAAATTTGATAATGCAAAACAGTTCCTATCATTCCTATCTAGAAGATGGTTGGAACTTACTTTAGTCTTTTGTAAACTATTTTGCTTCCTTCATGAACTACATGTATCCTCCACGAACTGAGTTATAGCATGTAGCGCAAGTGCTTCATAGACTGTCTCTTATTGGGTGAACTAGATTTGCTTGGCAGACTTTCATCGCACCACGTCCCACCTCTATGCAATAATTCAGCGTATCTCCTCTGGGTATCACATATATATACCATCTAAACATACTGGTTCCATGTACATTATTTTCTTACCCCTTCAACATACAGCCTCTACATCTATGTAATTTCTTATTTTGTGGACTGCTTCAACCTATTCCACAAACTATTTCTTTTTCTGTGGACAACTTATTCCTTCATAGAATCTTTCTTCCACTAACTGTATCCATTCATGGAATACCCCCTCACAAACTCTTTTAGACTAAGCCACGTTCATCATCAAAGTGAAGATTTAATCTTATTAAAATCACTCTAACTCTTAATGTTGGTATTATGTTCCACTATGTAGGAAAATAAATCCAAAAATCTCACTAATCTGATTTAACCAAATTTTCAGTGTAGTGCAGCCTTCACCGCCTACCTTGTATGTCCCGCGAACAATTTTTCCTATGCGGTCTGTATACCAATTTTCTTCCTTCTCAGAGGCCTAAATCACCACCTCCATTCTGTGAATGATAGAATTCACCATGAGCTAAAATCCTCCCACAAACCGTGATCCACCTGTGAACCATTTCGCTTATGCGGTCTGCGTACCACACTTCGTTGTCCACATAGCACTACTATTTGGAACTTATACCTTTAATGACTTCCCTCCACCACTCTGCATACATCTTATGAATTCTACAAACTATCCTTCATGGTCCGTGAATGGTTCTTCATGGAAATTATTCCTTCTCCAAAATATAAACCAAAATCTTGATTTTGGGGACCAAAAATTTTGAAAACATTTGGAAATGATTCCACCATAAAACCCTTCTTTGAAAAACTCCAACCATACTCATTAATGATCATCATAAACATATTCTATCCTAATTATATCCTTTTATCAGTCATTTTTAGCATAATCATATTTTTGAGTAAATAATTGAAACTTCCATATCTTTCAACAACATCTTTCATTCCAATCAAAAATGAATATGACTGGAGACTCTATTACTCCCACTCTCCTTCATAAATCTTACAACCCAAGTTCTCCAACAAACTTATGATATTTATGAAATAAAAGTTAACAAATAATCATCATATTTTCCAAGTCTTTTATAATGTGAGTTGATTTATCCTTTTGAAAATAAAAGAAAAAACTCTTCAAAAGAAAACTATTCTTAATTCCTTGTCCATCCAACTTGGTCCCAACATTTTAGTGACCCTATTTGCATGGTGTACAACTTCTCCCTGAATGCACATGTCTCACATTCGCGCAACCTCACCTTTCATGAAAATCCATAACTTATTCACCCTTGTTTCTTTTTCTATATTTTGATGTAGAGATCTTAAATAATTAACATCACACAACTTTTCAAGCCTCCTTCACAAAGGCATGCAACATCCTTTTCCAAAAATACTTATCTACATTCTCCAATTTTTTGGCCCAAAAATTTGGCAAACATAGGGAAATGGTGCCACCTTGTATTCAATATTTTTTTACCACCTCATGATTATCAATTACATTGTCATGGATCTTGTCAAAAAAAATTTTTAACAATATATATATGTAACTCTATAACTAACCAATGAAAATCAGTTTATTAACATACAAAATCAACCTAAAGATGCATCAATGTTACCTTGAGGGATTTTTTCCCAATATTTTATTTGGTTTTTGTCGAACCAATGACCAAAAATAATGACAGAAGTGAATTATCAGAGAGTGGTAGAAAAAATAAAAGAATCATGGGAGAGGAAATAACTTCAATCATTTTTAGATGGGGCTTTATTTATTACCATTAGAACAACGAATGAATATCCAAAACAAATAGACAATTATTATCAAATTCACCGCAAATAAACATGTACCCTCAATATGATCGATACTCGAACTAATACATTGGTCGATTGATTTGAATTTTTCATAGGATATGAAAATGTGGATAAATCCATAGAAAAAAAATCCTACCTTGATATGGATCAATCTCAAAAATAGAAATGAATACTCATTATTTTCATTGGATATATTCTCGAATTTTAATGGCACAACAATACTTGATCCCAATATGATTGATGTCATATGAAAAGAATTATATCCTCCAATTGTCTCTATAAATTTTCAAGGTTATTTAGAATACCTTTCAAATTGGTCCTAACAAAATATTTATAGACCATGCTAGGTCATTGTAGATTAATTAAAAAAATAATGTATTTTATTCATATAATAATATGCCTGCAACTTCACTCAAACCGAACATCCAACTCACTCAAAGGTTAAGTTATGCCTATGGTAAAACCCATTATATCTATCAAAAGAGGCCTTATATTTCATATTTTAGTATCTTTTTAATAGTAATTATACCTTTTCTGTAAAATTGTGCATGTGTGATATTTAATATATCCAATATATTTCAAAAATTAATTCTAGACTCATCGGGCCTCATAATCTCAAACCATCTCAGTGAATAGCTCCAAAAAATACATATAATATTATAAAGAAACACGTGAAAAATTGGATTTGTTAAGTTCTCCCCAACATGGGGATTTTCATCTCAAAAAGGTAAATAAAAACTATACAAAGAGATGTGGGTACTGATCATGCATCCAGGTCTCCCACTCCCATATGCTCTCTTGATGATTCTTGTTCAACCACCATACATAAACTAGTGGAATCAATATACCATAGTGAATAATAGCCTACAAATCCTCAAAATATATTGGGTACTCATCAAAGGTATCTTCCTCCTAGATTTCAAAATCACCCCAGTCGATAACATGTGATGGGTCATGCACATACCTCCTCAGCTACAACATGTGGAAGATGTTGCATACCCAGTCCACATATAGGGGTAGATCTAAGCATTATTCTACCACATCAATTCTGCATAGTATCTATAATAACTAATTAATCTTTAAAATATCTTTCCAAACAAGCTTAATCTCTACTACCCATGTCGAGGTGAGACTGTCAGGAACACTTGGTCTCCCACCTAAAACTCCAATGGCCTTCGTCGTTAGTCCACATAGTACATATGATGGCTCTGTGCATTCCTCACCCTCTATTATATGATATAAATATTCTCTTTCATGGCTCACCCCAACTTCAGTCCCATAAGTTTTGACTCTCCTAGGTTTCTTCAAAATAGTGGTGACCTACAGGGTTTCCCATACAAGGTCTCAAATAATGCCATACTGATGATCAAATGATAGATATTATTGTGTTCCAACTCTATCAATGGTTGGCGATCCTATAAAATACATAAAAAATCTAACATGAATGCATGAAACATGTCCTCAAAGACATGAATTGTCTGATCTGTCTGGATATCAGTATGAGGGTGAAAATCCATGCTCAAACGCAGTTGAGTCCCAAAGGCATCCTACAATCCCTTCCATAATCGATATGTGAAGCAAGAATCACAGTAATAAACAATAATCAATGAAACTCCATGGATTTGGAATATCTTCTACACATAGATCCATCCCAATAACTCTACTAAACTCTATTATCAAATAGCTTGGAAGTGATATGACTTGGTGAGTCGGTCTACGATCACCCAAATTGAATCTTGTCCTCACAATGTACATGGTAACCCTGTCATGAAGTCTATGGATATCATATACCACATAAAATTTGGAACCTCAAGAGTTTTATCTAAACCTACTAGAAACCTGATGATCATCCTTCACTTTCTGATAAGTAAGGCATTAAGAGACAGACCCTGTAACTCTCTTCTTCTTCCTTGGACACCAAAATTGACACCAAAGGCCTTGATAAATCTTCAACATACCAGAATATACCAAAAAGGGTGAAGAATGAAACTACATTAGCACCTCCTCTATCATCACAATTGGTACCATCATCCATCCTCTAAAAAAGATTACATGCTCCCCACCTTTAAGAAAATTATAAGGATTATGTATAGTGGATATCTGAGTACATAAGGTCTCATAGTCGGCATCCACAAGATGTGATTCCATGAATCATTGTAAAAGTGTAGGGGAAAACCATCAATTGGGGAAAATATTCTCCATAAAAATCCACAAAGGATAACTATAAGAGAAAAACTACTCTAATACATCCCTCAGTAACTAAAAACAAGATTTCTTACTGAGGAAATTTGCTACCATGTTCCCCTTTCCAGGAGTATAGATAATATCGAAGTCATACTCCTAGAAAAAAATTTATCCATCACCTCTATCTTTAATTATGATGCTTCCAAGAGAATATCTACATAATATTGTTGTGGTCAGAATTGATAATAAACCGCTTTCCCATCAGGTAGTTTCTCCACATCTTTAGCATGAAGAAAACTGATGCTAACTCAAGATCATGGGTCACATAGTTCTACTCAAGTGGTCTCAAATAACATTAAACATAGGAAATAACCACCTAACTCTACATTATAAAACAACTAAGACTGGCCCCTAATTTATCATAGAACACAACATAGATGACAACATTCTATGGAAATATCATGAGGGGATCACTCATCAAAATCTATCTTTACTCTTAGAAAGCCTACTGGAACCACTATATCCATAAAAAAGGATGCCCCTTCTAATAAAAATATTTCAAGAGAGATGATATCTTAGAGAAATCAAGTGCAAATATCAAAAAGTATCTTTTCATTTAATGGAAGCTCCACACCTCCATCACGCTCTTGGGTGGCTCCCAAAATGACATTGCCCCAGCCATCGCTGGGTCCACTACCACACCATCTTCGGAGATAACATGTCCCAAAAATTGGAACTCTTTAATCCACAAATGGAACCTAAAGGGATTCCCATTAATTTGGTCCTCTTAGAGTACATCCAAGACCATCATCGAGTTCCTCATGTTCTTCTCCTCAAATGTCGAGTACACTTGGATATTGTCTTTCAAGACAACAAAAAACCAGACTAAGAAAGGTTGAATATTGGTTCAGGAGTTCCATGAACACTTTTGGGGTGTTTATAATTTCAAAGGGAATCAAAATATACTCATAGTTACCATAGAGACATTGGAAATCCATCCCCAGTATATCCTCATATTATACTCACAGCTGATGATCGCTTGGTATGTGATCAATCTTTGATAACATTCATGCCCCTCTCAACTGATCAAATAGTTCATCAATCGCTGGTAGTGGATACTTGTTCTTTTTGTTCAATTGATTTTGGAAATGGTAATCCAAACACAACCTCAAGATCATTTCTTCCTTATTGGTGACCAACATAGGGTTTTCCCAGTGTGAAACATTGGGTATGAAATAGCCCTTCCTCTATAAGTCCTCCAACTACACCATCAGCTCAAAAATACTAGAGGGAGACATATGATATGCTGGTGTAGATATTGACATTGTATCGGGGTGTAGATAAATGAATTTTTTTTCAATTGGTGGGGAGGTAAACCAAGAATTTCTTTTAGAAATATGTCCGCATACACAGCCACCACTATAGGAAACTAAATACTAATAGCATCTGATGGACCGAGAGTCATGATAGCCAATTGGTGTATAACTTAATACACCTTATATGATAGATTCTATCTTATTCTATCTAGTATTCCTTCTCAACCACAAAGTAAATCCTTATCCCATCACTGCGGACACACCATGTCCTCAACCTAAAATAGTCTATCTTATCATGAACTATAGATAACCAGACCATACTAATATGATTTTAAAAGGCCTCATCACTGCTACAAAGTGATCAAAAAAGAAAATATTTCCTCGAAGAGCCAGGTGACCCCATTAATAGAATCATGTGAGTGCTGAGTCTCCACGAGTAGGTGTCTCCATGCTCAAGGGTTATGCCATGTACTTAACCAAAATCTCTAAGCATCAAACTAGATATGTGACATTAAAGGAATGGCTCCCACTTGAATCTATCAATACTGAATATATGGTATAAAATTAAAATATCATACCTCATATCATTTTTGGATCCTCTGTATCATAATATTTGACCAAATTTTTCTTCCCTCACCCCTATCAACCCACTCCATAAGCCTGGAAGGGACTACCTGGGGGTGGTGGTGGTAACAAGTCATAACATCCACCACCTCCAGCTACTCTCTCATCTCCTCTCCACATCATAATCCCTGCAAAACTACATACCCTTGTTGTGGAATCTACCTAGGAGGATCATACATTATTTCTATATTACATGTACAATGGGTTGTACAATCCCTCACAAGATGTTACCTACAATCATAGCAGTAGCACCACACCTCCCTAGGATCAATAAATCTTCCATGTGAGTCCCAAACCATAGAACCTTTTTTCTGAGATCACCTCCTAAAAATTATTTCATGTCCAGGTCTCTATGTTTATTATCTTTTTCCTACCACTGAAGTCTCAGATCCTTTGTACCCAGTTCCAGTGCTAAATATCATCATCTACTCTTCCATGAAACTCTCAACTACCAAAGAAATATCTTACACCCCATCATAAGTAGGAATAAATAGAGGTAGCATTCTAGCTCGGATATATCTATGTAGACCTTGATTGAAGGATCGATACCAAAAGCAATAATAAATTACCATATCCATATTATACCGAGAACTGTTAGTAAACCTTGAAAAATACATAACCATAGTCATACCACCCTGTTTAAGCAGTTGAAGCCACTGAATTCGCACATGCCTCAACATAGTTTGAGAAAACTTCTCTCTAAAAATGTGCTCAAACAATGACAATGCAAGAGTCTCATCATCATATGATTGGGTTACTAATCCCAAACATTGTCATGTTGATCCATATATAAGGATTACTATCAGAACCACTATCTTTTTTGTAGGTTCCCTAACAATAAAAATGACTCACATATCCACCCAAATCCTATCCCCATACACCTCAGGGTTGGGCTTTCCTTGGAAACTGAAGGTTTATTTTTGTTGAAACTCATGAAGCTTGATCATCCTATTCAACCCATCTATTAGTAATGATGGTACCATCGGCAGCTCGATAGGTGGTGGTAATATTGGTACACCACCTAGAGGTTACACCTCATGAATATGTCCCTATATCAAAGCATCGTCATTGAGGGGGTCATCCTTGTGGTCCTGATGCTTAATTCTAGAAAGAACATGTCACTGAGGCATCTTGTTACAGATAATATGTACCATAATAAATGATTATTTCAGGAGATATGTCTCCAGAAGGATGTGTAAAACATATCTCATTATTATATGATGCATGTAACAATGGTTTTTCCTTGAAACAGTGTGTATATGTACCGAGTAAAAATGAAGGTGATCAGAGTCATGGTGAATGGATATGTCCACCACCACACCAACACTGGTGTCTAAAGCCTAAAAGATAAAGTCAATGTGATTTAACACTATTCCTATAAAACCCAAACCAATCTAACAGAATCAAGTCCTAAGGTATAATCAACCAAAATCTGATACCACTCAGTCATGACCTGACCCAAGGGGGCCCAAACCGCAACTACCCCAAGCCTACTTCCAATAGGACAGGGGTTGGAGACCAGTTATGAGTAGGCATATCCCAAACATGGGAGGACTTATACTATTATACCTACACACACATCTATAATCCCAAACAATGTTGAAATGTAAAATAACCAATAATCATGAAAGTATACATCTAAAATCCCACCATCAGAGTAAGAAAACAAAATAATGGAATGAAAAGGTCCAAATAAAATCCCACTAAATGAAACTAAAACCAGTAAAACTAGTAAAGTAGGAGTGGAATGAAGTAAATGAAACCATCATAAGACACCTCGATCTATTTTGATCACTAAAATCTACTTGGTCTGAGTCCCTCTAGTACTTCATCAAAAGGTTGGTCATCTGGATAAGACCTGACACGTGAGGGAAAATCTTATACATGGGTGAGTATAAAAATACCTAGTAGGACACACTGAAATAACTAAGTATATAGCATCAAAAATGATAGTCATATCACCATAGGTGTATGTCAATATCATATATAAAAAAGAACATCTAGATATACTCATAGTATACATAGAATAAAACATAAGATAAAAACCTTTTTTCTCACCTAGGATTCCCTAATTAAAGGTTCCATATAACACTTTTCTGGTAGAACACAATCCATGAGTCATATATAATTGATGGAGTCCATCTGAGATGTCATGCTCATTAGTTATCTCCATAAGAAGGATTTTCTAGAAGTCTAATGTGATCAATATACATATGGGAATCACTCCCAAGTCCATGGGGTATATTAACAACACAATCTATATTAACCCACAAAGTCAAGGATTGATGCCCATGTACTGTCGTCCAAGATGACACAAAAAAACCCACATAGGGAAATGATGATGATTGTGGATCTCACTCTATTCCTAAGGGAATAATTCCAACAACTCTGTACAAGACTAGACTTCCTCAAAGGGGATTTACATCCTATTACATAGGATGTGATCCTATACTAAAACCTTAGGTAATGGATCAAGGTAATGTTATCTAACAAAACTTTCCAAAATTAAAGAGGGAAAGGGATCCAATAACTATTTGAAGTATTACAAGAAATTTACTATAATTATATGGCATGTCCCTTTGGAATCGGGTCTAACCTGTGTATCAAGGACCATGCCCATGTCCATGTCTATGTACACGGCATGTACAAGCTCGTGTACTCCTGACTGTGTCCATGTACAATAGGTTGTGTCTTTGTACGGCTATCCATGTATATTTTCATGTAGATCCTCGAGTACATGCCAAGGATCAAGTTACGGGTTACACACTATGTGATCAGGATCACACAACATGCTATACTTAACTATATGAAAAACCCTAGCACTACATCCAAGGATCAATTCATGATGTGTTTTCGAGTGTTACAAGCCATGTAGTGCAGAATTTTATAAAACTCATATATATGGTTCATGTGTCAAATCTTACTCCTAAAACCTCTAATACCACCATGAACCCCACTTGATATTATATATCTAGTCTATCTGAGCATAGTCATCATTTCTTGTCGATGTCTTTCCATGTGATTCTTATGTAAATCAGTCTTAATTGGTCCTCATCGCCATCAAACACCCAACTTAGAAGATCATGGGTTTTTAGAATGATCCCAATACACCATCACCATTATCACAGCTCAATCCTATTTTCAATCAAAACCAGGAGCATTAGTTAAAATTCATTTTGCTAAGGAACTTGTGTGCAATAATTGTTTATCTAATATTTTGTCAAACCTCCAGCCAAAATGATTTTTGTTGATGAATGAATGATGAGTAGTGGGTGAAATTCAAGAAATAAAAGAGGTGAAGTATCCTCATCCAAGTTCTAATTAGACTTGATTAATTTCAATTATAATGAAAAACTAATATTCAAAACATTTCTCCCAAATTCCCCAAAAATAAATTTGTACCCTCATTACGGTCGATTGATTAATCAATCCATTGGTCGATTGATTTTCATTTATAAATGAATTATAAGCTAAGGATAAATACATAAAAAAATATCCTACCTCAAGATGGATTGGTCACTGATGATTAATGAACCTGAATCTTCTTTATTGGAGATATTATAGAATTCCGATTGTGTAATGGTCCTCGATCTTGATTCAATAAGATGTCATCTTCCATGAACTCTCTCATCCAATGATCTCTATAAATATTCATGGTTATCCAGCTAAACCAAAAAATTGTTCACAAAAAATTATTTGTATAAAATTCTAGGAAATTTTGAATAAATGAAATGAAATAAATTATTTATTTTATTAATTTAGTAACACGTCTGTAAAGTAACTCAACTCAAATGTACTACTCACTCCAAGGTTATGTTGCTGCTAGAGGTAAAACTCATGCCATGAAATCAAAGAAAGTATTAGACTTATGATCTTATTATACTTTTTCAATTTATTATATATTTTTTGGAAAACTATGATCATGTTATATTTAATTCAACTAATATATTTTATCAATTTATTCTGGCTCACTAGGCTATGAAATATTATACTGTATCAGCACCTAGCTTCAAAAAATGTCCATAGAATATTCTAATGTAATACATGGATAATTCAGAGACTTTACATACAATAACAACCTCAATAACTTACCAAATTCCCTCCTCTCATCCTATAATCCATAGTTTGGATAGAAGGCCAACTAGAGAATACTGTTGGTAAAAACCTAAAGAGGATACCTGAAGTAGAGGTAACATTCATCAGTGAGTGTTTTTGTTTTATTTATTCCTCCAACTAATTCAATTATTATTATTATAAAACTATAATATAATTAAATTGTGTATGTTACATATAATTATATGTTTTTATATTAAGGTTGTGATCTAAAACCATTACCACTTCCATTAAATAAGTTATTAAATCATAGTTCGTGTGTACATAGTACTACCACCTCGGAAACCGATGTCATTCATTTTTTCATCACTACCTCTAATGGTTGAACAAAAATGATGTATTTATTGTTTATATATGATATTTATGATATTATTATTATTTTGGAATTATTATATTTCATATACCTCTATGCATTATATTTTATGGGAATACAAAAATGTCTCTCGTGTGTACGACAGACTTCCACCTCATGAAGTGATGTGATTCATTCACGCTTTACATGGAAGAAATTAAGGATTAGTTTAATTAAAATATGTGATATATATGAAATAAATGTTATTTTTGAATGATAATATATAATTTATCTTTCTTTATTTCATTATTAAAGTGAAAATGGAAACTATGTTCATGCGTATATACGACCTACCGTCTCCGTGAACGGTGTATTTCATTTCCCATAACTAAATATTATGGAATACTCTAAATACATATAAAATGAATATATATTACATTTAGATCATTTATTACATTATGTATATGATGAAACCATGGTTGATGTGATAGGATCAAAAATAAAAAATCAAAACATACAGGAAAAAGAAACTAGTTATTGCCTGAAAGGTGACTTTAAAATGAAATTGTTAATAAATGGGTACTAAAGGTCACGAGAAAATAATATATGGTATGATATATATATAAATATAGTTATTTAAAATATTTATAATAAACTTATATTTATTATATAGGAATATTTAATGAGTATTATAGATT
This sequence comes from Viscum album, assembly GCA_963277665.1. NCBI lineage: Eukaryota > Viridiplantae > Streptophyta > Magnoliopsida > Santalales > Viscaceae > Viscum > Viscum album. The sequence continues at coordinate 1,661,398,493 of OY728135.1, read as the reverse complement.
TCAGGACTTAAGGTAAGAGATTATTGTCTTAATTTTCCTTCATTGAGATGTATGTTATGTTATGCATATATATTCTTTCGTGAGGTGTATATAAATCCACATTGACTTTTGATTTCATGAATTTATTTATCCTCGTGATATTTTATGATTCATTTTATTTTATTCCTTCATGGATAATATGATTCAATGTTACCAAAGTGGTAATGATTATCTATTACAATCTCTTCATTTATCGGGATTGTTTACAATTATGTTTCTGATGATAAAATATATTGATCCATCTCTCATAGAACTAATTAATTTTATTATAATGTGGTTATTCATGATATTTCTAACTAATATAACCATTTTACACTCAATGTTACATAAAATAATTGATAAAAATATTCTTAAGAAAATCTGAAATTATTTGTCTCTTTGTTTGGAAATCCATTTTCTTTGAAAAAAAAAGTTTTATAAAATTGTTTTACAAAATATTTAATTTTTTTTATATAATTTTTGAAATATATTCTTACCCATGTATGACCATTTTACTTTTTTTGAAATTAATCTTCAAGTTATTTTACAAACAATACTCATTTAGCTTTTATATAAAAATGGGAAAGAAATTTTTTTAACATGTATAACATGAATGAAACATCCTGTCATCAGAAAAATTATTTTCATTGACACATACTTTATAAATTTTCAAGTTTATTTTCAATGGAAAATACTTTCAAAATTTTCTATGTTTTAAAAATTATTTTTCAAAGCATAAATCCTATTTTCCTTAAGAAATTCTTTAAATGATCGATGGAAATCCATTTCTATGTAAGATGACATTCGTTGATGTTACATATGCCTTATTGGGGATATTATACAAGGATACCATTATTATTATTATTTTTTAATGGTTTTTGTTTATTATGGAATGATGTTTATGAAACTTTTTTCCCTTCAATAGGTTATACCATGATAGATTTTTTTTGAAACATGACTTTTTTCATGAGTTATGCTATGATGAAATGATTATGAAACCTATCTATTTTTTATAGGTTATGATATAATGAAATTATTATTAATCCCATTTAATTTCCTGGTACCTATATATCCCTTGAACGCATTGGGTAAATATTTATATATAAGGAGATAGATATGACTAGAACAAGGAGTGAACTTGGTTCAATAAGGGACTTTATTTTCTATGATGTGATTGAGGGTAAACCGTGAATAATATAATGGTTTGGGCAGTGAACCAAATATACTATGATAGCCTTGAAAATTATCCTTAACTAATTTGGAAATTATTTTCTATGCCTATGTGTATGCTACAAATATGTGTCTTATTCTAATGTTATGCCCTTATGGCTCATGTTCATTAACCCCCTTATAATTCATGTCATATGAACTGCCAATATTTATTCCATGACTCATGATTATGATATTTTACATGAAGGTAATGGTTTTAAAATGTTATTCTCATGTTCGCATACCCCTATGTTCATGTTATACTTATGTATATCTCTTGGTTACCCTTAATTAGAACCCCATCTCACCCTTTTTTATGTTTCCTGTCCCCAGGTTATGAAGAAATGTATTACATATAATATGTATAAGAACTATACTAGTTATGAATATTATATTGGGAGATAATTAATTTTACCTATGGACAAGTTTTTTATGTTTCCATGTTTCCAAAGACACTGAACCTTTATCGTATTCAAGTGCGTGTTTCTGTAAGGAAATGAATATTCATAAAAATGATGTAATATATATGTGTGATAATCCTATGTCTCTATAGATGGTATTTTAGGATAGGTTTAGTTGACCATTGGAAACTAGGGTGAGAAAACCTTAGTTATATCCCTAAGGACATCTGTTAGGATAAGTCTACGGATGAGTCAAGGTATCAGAAAATGTCCTATAATTTTGGTAAAGGATAGAGTGAGTGGTTTTATTGAAATTACATCTCTGTATGGATACTACAAGTGGATGTGGATCTAGTATAGAGGTACCTAGGTGTAATATCTCAAAAAGGGAGCATTGATATAGACTCAATAATCACATGGTGCATGAAAACACAACTTGCTTCATACCTAATTTGACACTCCCAGGGGATATGCTTTGGAAATTCATAAAATATTAATGAACCATAATGAATTATTTAAATATATTATAACCATGAATGGACTAAGATAAGTATAATTTTTTATATATTAAATAATATTTCATAATTTAGACATCTAATAAGTGATGTTTCATGATTATATGGTCCCAAAATATGATTATTATTTATTACACTATGCTTTTTAGTTTTAGTCAATTGAAGGAACCTGAAGGAATGATATTAATTCTTTGTTTGATAGAAAATGAAATTATTTTCCTCCTGAGTATCCAAACTTTATTTTAAATGGAATGAAAAATCTCATTTCAATGCTCACACAACATTCTAAAGTTATGAATCATGTTGGACTTCCTACTAAACAAAAGAGGGGACAACATTCTATTGAGTCCTTCATGAGGAAAACACCAACCATCCTTCAGTGTAACCACTTCTCTGCTAGTTTTTGTTTAATGTATCAGTACCACAAAGAATTTATTTTTAGTTTCTAGTGTTTGGAAACTAAAAAATTCATTTTGGATGTCTACCATTTGGAATGTTAAGTGGACCATTATTAGAATATTATAAATAATTTATCCCAATAAGATGAAATTGACTCCCTAGATTGGGAAAAGTTTAATAACTTATTTTTCAATAAGTAAATTACTAATATTCTTCATACAAATATAGATAAGGAGTTCTTTGAGTTAAATAAAAATGATGATGCATCTGTTGGTACCATTGATGAAGATTTTATAAGACTATCAAGGTATGATTTTGGAATTATCATCCAACCATAAAGTAAGGATGACCGATTTTTTAGAATCTTAAAAATAATTATTTTAAGGTAGGTATATATAAGAGACTTCAATGGTTATAATGATATTTTCCAATGTGATATCAAGGATGAAATGGAGGTTGTACTTATGTATCAATATTATGGGTTCGATAAGAAAATCATGATGGATATCAAAGGAAAGTCTAAAAAACATGGAGAGAAGAAGATGATCTTTCATTTATGCTCAAATTTTGGGAATAAAAACTAATGAAATTATATCAATGTGACTAGTAAATGTTTTATGTTTGTAAGATAAGGTCATTGAGAAATTAATTTCCAAAGTGATGGGAAGAAGATAGTTAATGATGTGAATAGATAGAAAGCTGCATAGAATACACCACCCACACTACAATGTTTAAAATTAATTAAGTATAGGTACTATGTTTACTAGTTCCTAAATATAAATTTTAATGATGATGATCAATGTCGGTGACCTCTTAAGCCAAGAGAAAAATGTAAATCTCATATGATCACTATTTCTAAGTAAGGGTACAATAATAACATAGTGAATGGTACAATTACTATCCAATCGATAATGGATAATGTATTATTTGAGTCTATATCTACCCATTATTTCATATCTAAATAATTTTATAAGGGTATCAATATACCAACCAAATTATTATACATATAATTAGAAGTGAAAACCAATAATTCTATAATGGTCGCATCTCAGGTATATGATTCATCTTCAGTTGATGGTGGTGGGAATGTGCTTCCTACAATTATTTTCATTCTTCCTCTAGTTTAATTTGATGTCATCTTATACATGGATTGTATTTCTCTACATAAATTCCACATCAATTTTCAAGGAAGAGAAGTCATGTTAGATATTCCAAACCAAAATTTGATCTTCTATCAATGTGATTATAGGTACGAATTTTTAATAGAGATCATATCAATTGTATGGGTCTAAATTTTCATTCTAAATGGGTGTTTATGTGAAATGTTTGGGGAGAAACATAACATCGATGTTATCCCTACTGTGTGGGAATTTGCTGATGATTTTTTGGAGGAGTTTATTATTCTTTAAGAAAAACGTGAAGTTGATTTCTCAATAGAATTCATAACTGGTGCCACGTCAATTTCAAATACTCCCTAAAAAGTGTCTCTAATTGAGTTATAGGAATTAAAGAATAAACAATAGGAGAACCTTGAAAAGGGATTCATTCAGCCAAGTGTGTCAACATGGGGTGCACCCATTCTTTTTGTTAAAAAAATATGGTTCAATGTGACTTTGTATATACTATCATTAGTTAAAAAAGATCACAATCATGAACAAGTATCCTCTTCCATGTATCAATGACATATTCAATCAACTTCATGAAGCTCAATAATTTTCCAAGATTGACCTTCATTCTTGATATCATAAATTAATATTCAAGAAGGAGGATGTAACCATGATAAAATTAAATATAAGGTATGGAAACAATAAATAAATAATAATTCCATCCATCCTTACAAATTCTATATTGATCATCATGGATTTAATGAATAGAGTCTTTAGATATTACCTTGAATACTTTATAGTAGTCTTTATAGATAATATTCTTGTCTATTCAAAGAGAGAGGAATAGAATGAAGACGGCATGTGAATTGTTGTAAATATGTTAAGGAGAAAAAGTATGAAAATTTTAAAAATTGTGAATTTTAACTAAAAGGGATTCATTTTTGGTTTATATAATCTCAATAGAGGGTATATTGGTAGATCCATAAAAGACAGAAGCTATTGAATGTTGCACTAGACGAACCACGGTGACTGAGATCCAAATTTTTTTTAATTTATATGGATATTATTGAGGGTTTGGGCAAAATTTATCATGACTATATAATCTTATGAACATGTTAAATTATAAGGGAGCCATGTCCCACTGGACAGATAAATGTGGGGGAAAATTTAAGGAACTGAAGAGAAGACTTGGCATAGCACCCATTCTTTCATTACCTAGTAATAGAGAAGGATTTGAATATACAGCGATGCATCCAAGAATGGATTATGTTGTTTTATTATATAAAATTATGTAGTTATAGTTTATGCATTCTGAAAATTTAATATTCTTGAGAAAATTTACCCAACTCATGATTTGGAGTCAGCTATGGTAATTTATACAATAATGATAGAGAATCATTATATTTTTGTAGAAAACTATGATATATATATATATATATCAAAAAAGTTTAATGTATATATTCACAAATAAGGAGTTGAATATGTGTTAAGGAAGATGGTTATACATGATTAAAGATTATGACTATTCAATACATTACCACAATGGGATAGTTGTCAAGGTGGATGTTGCTTTTATTTGAAAGGATTGTGACATATTATCCATGATTATTATTAAAAAAAAGATCCATTATTTATTTATTTTCAAAGGATGTATACAGAAATCTTGAAGGGGAAAATTTTTATCTTCGTCAATTGAATATTCATCCATCTATCCAAGTAAATATTAAAAGAGGTAAAGAAGGAAGATATAGAGCTGTGAAATAAGGTTATAAATGTTACTAAGTTTAACATTTATGATGATGTAATGATAAGGTTCATGAATAGTGTATGCATTCCATCCATACCATATTTTAAGAATATGTTTTCAGAGGAAGCACATTATTCCTCATTCTCTATTTATATGAGAATTATGAATACTTATAGAGATTTGAAGAATAATTTTGAGTGGGTTGATATGAAATGATATATCACATAATTTTTATATCAATTTTTGGTATGATATTAATTTAAGGAGGAAGGAAAAAAGTAAAATAGGATCGTGCCTCCATTTCCCATTCCGAAATTCAAATGGGAAAACATAACCATGGATTTCTTCACTAGACTCCCCAAAACATCTAAAAGGTGTAATTTTATATTGTTTGTAGTTTACTTCCTTACTAATTCAGAAAAAAATCATCTATACTAAAGAGTAGTTATATATGGATTTTATTTCCATGATATACATTAAGGAAGTGGTAAGGTTTCATGGATTACCACATTCTATTATTCTGAATCAGGATCTATGGATTACATAATTATTTTTAAAAATTATTCTGTAGGATCTTGATACAGAGTTGAGTTTCATCACTACATATTATCCATAGATAGATGGTCAGTCTAAGAGACCAATAAAAAACCTAGAGGATATGTTGAGATCTTTTTCTTTGTATTTCAAAGGTAGTTGGGATCAACAACATCATCTAGTTGAGTTTTCTTACAATAATATCTTTCCCTCAATCATTTATATGGATCCTTATGAAGCCCCATATGAAAAAAAAATGTAGATATCTAACATGTAGGAATTGAGTTATAGAATTAAATCTATTAGGACCTAAGATAGATGAAGAAATGATAGAGAAGTTTAGGTACATTCGGCAAAAAATCAAGGAATCTCAATGTCGGTAGAAAAGTTATGTTGATAATCGATGGTGTAATCTATAATTTGAAGTTTTTGAAAAGTTGTTTCTAATAATTTCTCCATATAATAATGTTATGATATTTATAAAGGAAAGGGAAACTGAACCCTAGGTATATTGGTCCCTTTGAAATTCTTGATCATTTTTGGATGGTAGACAATGTCACCAACCAAATCTGGTCGATATCAAAACCAGTACCAAACAGTCTCGTGATAAGTCCCGAAGGGAATTCCCTATCCCTATGGGCTGGAAAAAGTGTTCGGGTATCATATATTTTGGTTTGGGAATGATTTACCTGAGTATGGATACATAAAACATAAAAAAACAATTGATAGACTTAATCTAAAAATTCATGCCAAACAAGATTTAAAAAAACCAGAACTGAATACATAGATGTAAACATAAAAAAGAGGTCCAAATACAAATAAATTTAGCATAAAAACATCCCCAAGGACCCCACATGACAAGGGGTTATAACCCACAAGCCGTCTCCATAACACCGCACCATGGAAGGGAACTAACAACCTGAATCACCACCACCTAAGGAATTAAATTTAACTATGTCAAACATAACCAAGTCTACTTACACCCAAGGGGTGTAATTATGGTGTGAGACTAAACCCAATAGAATACCACCAAGATATTCTATAAATTAAGCAATACAAGATAAAAAGCCTGCTAGTTTTTATAAGCAAGAAGTGGTAGAAATAATTTCTAAAGAATGAAACTTTTAAATGTAAATAGTTTTAAAAGGGAATTTTCCATGAGTGATAAAATTTAAATAAAACATGTAAGATACTATATTTTTTCATCCAAAACCACCATATACCAAAGATAAATACAAAAGATACAATGAGCACTAATCTTGGGAACACCCCTAGGCACTAGTTAGACTCGGGCCCCATGTACATCGTATCTTGGTGTAAAGTAAGCATAGAAAAATCTATTATCACGAACTATAAACTGCTAGGGAACATACCCATAACCTATTGGTCCCCAAACATCATAATTATAGTTTTTTAGGGTTGCCATTATCCATTTTTCTTAGTGAAACATAGATAAAAATGCTTCGGATCACTAGCGTGCTAGTACATATCTGCCCTCCTAGATACCTGGGTTTCCCCATTATGATCATACCATTTTCACATGTTAAAAAAATGCATTAGTAGATAAAAGCATCATTTATGGTCATAATCAACTCAAAATAGTATCTACACATGCTTTTAACCACTTATATCACTCATTAAAACCATTATAATTTCAACAGAATACATCCCAAAATTTAACAATGTTTTGCACAAAAAATCCATTAAAACCCCACTTTGAACACTATTTGAATACCCATATTATCCAAAATAGAATTTTCAGTTCAAAAACATTTTTATAAATCCATTACATGATTTATAAAACAACCCCAATTGGAATATCATAGAATAGACATGTAAAACACCCCATTTAACACAAAATTGGTACCTAAAAATCATTTTCCTAACAAATATCACCAAAACCAAATTTTTCAGAAAGGATAATAAAGGTGATGTGTGCTAAAAATGGAAATTAAGAAAATCTAACTCAACTATTAGTTCTTACACATGGAATCACCTACCACATGTGTCAAAACCCTTGAATATTTGTGTGAATTTTCAATTGCACCAGCGTCGCACCATAATGGAATTAGATTGATCATAAAAACACAATATTAGAACTAGAAACCCAAGATTAAACCATAGTTTTGAATCCCCAATTTTATGAAATTATGAAATTCATGAAGAAATGGAAGAAACCCTAATAAAATGAAAGAAACCCTAAGCAAATGGGTGGAAGAAGGATGGGGACCCACTTACTTGAGGGATATTGAATAAATAACCCCAAATACACCTATAGATGAATTTACAAACAACAAAAAATTATTGTGAGGTTCGAATAAGGATTATAAGGTCAAGTGAGAACTGAAATGGGGGGAAAGGAGTAAAAATTGAAGTATTTGTGAAGGAAACAAGTTACCTCTTTAAATCTGGACGATTTGAGAAAGCTTAAGAAGTTCTGCCCTAATTTGTGATGCATATGATGTCCAAAGAGGGGGAAAATAAAATGGGGGTGCGCCTAGGGTCCATAGTCTCACGTGAGAATTTTAATCACCAAAAAATTATAAAAATTGAAAAATATATTAAATAATTTTTAAAAAAAAAGATGGAAATGGGATTATGGGTTGACCCAATTCCTTAAATAAAAACCCAAATCCACCATGATTATGAATTCATAAAGGGTAAAAATTGATATGGTGGTGTTAATAGGTTAGGGTAGGCCATTTTTTGAAGTGTAATGGGTGAAAAATGTTGAAAAAATAATGATTTTTTAAAGAAACAAAGTTGGTGTTTAAATCTGGAAATGGGATCACAGAATCGCCCAATTCATAAAAACTCACCCATTCCTCTAAAATTTCTTGGGAAACCCCCCAAAAAATAAATAATGGAAATTAAATTAAATGTTCCTTTTAAATATTTCATGAATTTGACAATTATCCCTACCATGAAATACATTTCACCCCAGAAATTTAACCTGGAGCTTGATTGGAAAAAAAGAATGGGTACTCCTTCTCAACCCACAAATTTCAATCCCTAGTCTCATGTGTATAATTCCCATGATTTCAATTAACTTGTAGTAGTGGAATAGACTTTCCCTAAATCACTTTTTCTTAGAAGTATACTATTCGCAACAACCGCTCAAAATTTGATAAATCAGGCCCTATATCCAACTCCTACCAATTCAGTACACGGGATTGATCCGAGTTGTATTTCTTCAACTAGAAGACATGGAAGACATCATGGATGCATGTAAAATGATAAATTAAGGCCAAAATGTATTCCACCTTTCCAATATTCTCGGTGATCTCCAAAGTTCTGACATACCGCGGCATCAGCTTCCCTAGTTTTCTCAATCGACGATGGCCCAGACGAGGGGCCACATTCAAGAATACCATGTAACCCAAAGAAAACTCAAGGTCTCAACACCTCTATTTAGTATATAATTTATGGAGACTCTAAGATTTCAATAATCACTGCCTGATCAAGTTGACCTTCTCATTCGTCTCTTGCACCAGACTCGACCCCAGTAGTGAGGTCCCACCTACCTCATCCCAGCATTGGGGGACCCACAAGGCCGACCATAGAGTGCCTCAAAAAGTATCCTTTCGAATCAAGGATTGTTAACTGTTATTATAAGAAAACTAAACCAATACCATAAGGTTATCCTAGGAACCTCCAAAGTCTATAACACATTCACGGATCATGTCCTCCAAAATCTGATTCACCCGCTCTGTCTGACCATCCGTTTGATGATGGTATGACATGCTCATCTTAATCTGAGACCCCAAGGCCTTATAAAGGACTCTCCAAAATTGAGAAGTGAAATGAGGGTCTCTATCTGAGAAAAATATTGATGGAACACCATAGAGCCTTACCACCTCCTAAAGATACTAACATCCCAACTCATCCACTCCAGTTGTATCTCTGATTGAAAAGAATTGTGCTGATTTGGTCAGATGATCAATCACCACCCAAATTTAATTCTTACACTAAGGTGTATGAGGAAATACAACAATTAATTCCATGGTGACCTCATCCCACATCCAGGTAGGAATGGGTAATGGCTGGAGAAAACCAGATGGCCTTTGATGCTCTGCTTTTACCTGATGGCATGCGTAGCATCCCGAAATGAAGTCTTCGATGTCTTGTCTCATACCAGGCCACCAAAACTGCCAATTGAAATCATAATACATCTTGGTGTCACCCATACGTACAACCCAATAATATTGGTGGCTATCCTGCATCACCACCTTCTGCGGATATAACAGCACTATTGAATGTCCCTTGAAGCATAGAATTCCCTTAGGAGATGATGACCAATCAGTTGATGTCTCCCCACCCGGAAGAAACTAATTTGGCCCCTGAAAATGCTAATCATTATGTTGTTCCTGCTGAATTAGCTCCACCAGAGAAGGATTAAACTGAAAGCTCACTAAGAACACACCACCATTTTTCTCCTTGGTCTCCACATGTATCTAAGCAAAGAGTTCCATTAGAGTAAACTCATCCCTGAACTTCCTCAAAGTCTGGACTGGGACTCATCTTATTAAGGCATTAACCACCACATTACCCTTGCCTCGAGTATAGAAAATGTCAAAGTTGAACCCCTGCAAGTACTCAATCCAACGACGCTATCGCAAGTTGAGGTCCTTATGCAAGAAGATATAGGCCAAGCTTTTTTGATCATAGTAGACCACAAACTTCTCCCTAAAGAGATAGTGACACCATGTATTCAAAACATGCATCACAGATGCTAACTCCAAGTCGGGGGTCGGGTAATTATTTTTGTGTGGTCAGAGTTGGTGAGAGCCATACCCCACCATATGATAATCTTGTATAAGCACACCCCCGAGACCCATACCTGAAGTATCACAATACACCACATACCCCTTTATAGACTCTGTAAAAATAAGAATGGGGGAGGTAGTCAACCACATCTTTAGCTCCTTGAATGATGCCTGAAATTATAGGGCCCATACAAAATTCACCCCTTTATGGGTGAGAGTGTTCATCAGTGAAGTAATCTAAGAGAAATCCCGAACAAACCGCCTATAATAACAAGACAGACCAAGGAAATTCTTTATCTCGGACACTTTCTTTGGCTGCTCCCATGACATAACTACACTGATCTTCTCCGGGTCCACCGAAGCCCCCTGCTCTGAGATCACATGCCCTATAAATTTTACCTTCCTAGTCTAGAAAGCAAACTTGGAAAACTTTTCATAAAGGCAATGATCTCGCAAAGTGTCCAAAACAATTCTCTAGTGATGCTCATGTTCCTCCTCAGATCTCATGTCATCCACAAATACCATGGAAAAAGTATCGAGATACTGATGGAACACCCTGTTCATGAGTTCCATAAAGATTTCTAGAGCATTGGTCAATCTAAAGGGCATGACCAAGTACTTGAAGTGGCCGTACCTGCTTCAGAAGGCTGTATTTGGGATATCTGCCTCTTTCACCCTGATTTAATGATACCCCAAACACAAGCCTATTTTAGAAAACCACCTTTCCCCCTTCAACTGATTCAATAATTCACCTATTCAAGGAAATAATATTTTTTCTTTATTGTTACCTTATTAAACTTTTTGTAGTCACTACACAACTGGAGGGATATGTTAGCCTTTTTCGAGAACAACATAGGACCATCCCATGGAGTGATGCTCGATCGAATGAATCCCTTGGATTCTATGTCGTCCAGCTATATCATTAATTACCTCAGCTCTGGGTGGGATATGCGATATGAGGGAAGATATATTAGATGTGTTCTCAATGCCAAATCAATTGATAACTCCACATCCCACTCTGGGGGAAAACCAAAAAATTCATTTGGAAATACCTCTAGAAACTTATACACTACATGAGGTAGTCCACCATCAATATAATAACCATTTTTCTTTATCGAGAGCGATGATAATAGAAAAACAAGATCTCCCAACTATGGGAGTGTAGGACCTGCATGACTTGACCGAGGATCCCATTCCCCATGAAAAACTTGATGACTCCCATCAGGTGCCGTGAAACTGACCCAATGCCTATAGAAATCGATGTGCGCCTAAACGTTTACCAGCCAATCTATTCCAAGTATCACATAAAATAGATCCATATCTAATACTAGTATGTCACACTCCATCTCAACCCCTGACATAGAATGTGCACACGATGATAACCAGAAACTCTGCTACTTCTTCTTTCCCAGCGGCATCACTAACTCCATCGAAAAGGACAAAAGCTCAGTAGAAAAATTCAATGTGTTCACAAAAAGGGATGAAAGGATAAAATAGAAGAACTAGTATTAGAAAGGGTTGCAGCTATAGAAGATGAAATCAGAACAGTACCTCAAACTGTCAACAGTCCTTCCTCTGATCCTACTGGTGCCTGATCTACCACATGGATATGTCTGGTCTCTGCCTGAGGACAACCTATAGTCTGTGGTTGTTTCCTAAACAGGCTCTACCCAAAAGATGACTCATCCCTACCACCGCGGCCACCAAATCTAGATCCCCCTGTCCTCAATAGCTCTGACTGAGCTGAAACTCCTCTTGAATCCACTGATCCTGCCCCACTCTGAAGTGGATGTGGCGCCTCTCAAAAGCACTGCAAGTGACCCATACTTCCACATTGATAAAAGGTATTAAGAGGAAATGGTCATTCTGGAAGGATGTTCCCCGACCTCCCACACTGGTGGAACATGACGGATCTTACATCAGAAGCCACAGATGAAAACTGCCTAGAAGAGTGGCCTGAACTACCACCTCCCTTCTTCCCCCCCCCCCCCCCCTCCTCTGGCTTCTTTTTCTTCTCTGAAGAGCTTCCACTTCCCACTAATGATACTATCCCAGAGAAACCATCCTTCCCTTTTCGGTCAATCTCCACCATACATGCCTGGTCAACCACCTCACTATAGGCCCTCCCATTAAACAAGAAAACCTAGGAGTATATCTCTAGCCAAAAGTCTTTCTCAATCCTTTGGGCTTCGTTTTCTCATTAGAGATGATTTAAGGAGCATACCGAACCAGCTCAGCAAAATGGTTGGCATAATCTATCATAGAAATATCCCCCTGAACAAGATCCATGAACTATTGAGATCTAGCATATTCCAAGACTTCAGGGAAGTGCTATTCATTGAAGACGGCCTTGAAATCTCCCCAACACATTGGCACATTCTTTCCAGTTTGATGTAATGATTCCCATTACTTGAAGCTGGAACCCTCAAATAGAAAATAGGAACACTTCATCCTAACCTCCTCGGGTGTGTCCAGTAACTCGAACATGCACTTGATCTTTTCGAGCCATTCCTCTGCTTCATGGGGTTCTATGCTACCTCAGAATGTAGGAGGCTTATTTTTTAGGAACTCCTATGCCTTTTACATCCTAGTAACAGTATCATATTCTCTAACAGAAGACAAAACATTAGACGATCCATTTCCTAGATCTTAGACAACCGATCTATAGCCTCTACTAGCCTCTGATCAAGTGGTGAGGGATAACTCTCTCCGGCTACCTCCTGTGGGTGTATGGGAGCTTTTCGGGGAGGCATGTTGCTAAAAAAGACAACAGTAAAAATAAAAAAAATCAGTACAAAAATTCTGAAAATTTCACCAATAACATCAAATATAAATAATCCAAACACATTAAAATAATAAAAGAAACAACTACCCCACCTCCACCCAATGTCCACGTGTAGTCTGTACCCCACACGTCTCACCTGTAAGTGAAGTCAAAAAAACAATTTCAATGTACCATGGTGACTCGATGATTTCCATGAGAGGTGTGGCCCAAGAAACCTACTCATGAACAAACTCTGATTCCCGATAGTCCTAGCTCCTATCTAGCCCGACTCATCCCAAAATAATAATATAACCCAAAACATTAACTTGATCTGATACCATTTTTTCACGAACCAAATCTGGTCGCCATAAAAACCAGAACCAAACCCGGACCATGACAAGAACCGAAGGGTGTTACCTATCCCCATGGTTTCACACAAGTTATCAGGTATCATAGATTTTGGTTGGGAACAATTTACCAGTGTATGGATATATAAAACATCAAAAACAATCGATAAACTGAATCTGAAAATTCATGCAAAACAAGATTTAAACAAAATCCAGAACTGAATAAATAGGTTTAAACATAAAACAAGAGGTAAAAAGATACATAAAAGTATCAAAAAAATATCCCCAAGGACTCCACATGACAAGGGGTCATCACCCATAAGCTGTCTCCACAACACCGCACAATGGAAGGGAACTAACAACCTGAACCGCCATCACCCAAGCCCTTGCCTTTACCTATGTCAAACATGATCAAGTCTACTTACACACAAGGGGTGTAAGTAGGGTGTGATCATAATACCAATTCTATACCACCAATATATTATATAGATTAATCAATACAAGATAAAAAGAATTTCGGTTTTGATAAGCAAGAAGTGGTGGAAATAATTTCTAAAGAATAAATCTTTTAAATGTAAACAGTTTTCAAAGAGAATTTTCCATGAGTGAGAACATTTCAATAAAACATGTAAGCTAATATATTTTTCAATACAAAACCACCCTATTCCAATGATAAATATAGAATATAAAATAAACACTAATCTCTAGAACACCCCAAGGCACTAGTTAGTCTCGATCCCCATGTACATCGTATCTCGGTGTAAAGTAACCATATAAAAATTCATTCTCATGCATGAGACACTAGTAGGGAACATAAACATAACCTATTGGTCCCCAAACATCATCAATATAGTATTTTATTGTTGTCTTTATCCATTTTTTTTCAGTGAAACATGGATAAAACTGATATGGATCATTAGCATACTAGTACATATTCATCCTTCTAGATATCCGGGTTTCCACATATGTGCTCAAACTATATTCACATGTTACCAAAAACTATTAGCACATAAAAAAATCATTTCTTATCTTAATAAACTCAAAACAGTATCTACAAATTCTTTTCACCACTTAAATCACTCAATAAAACCATTATAATTTCAATAGAATACTTCATAAAATTTAACAATGTTTTCACACAAAATCCATTAAAACCCATCATTGAACACTATATGGATACCCATATTAACTAAAATTTAATTTTAAGCACTAAAACATTTTTATAAATCCATTAAAAGAGTTATAAAACAACCCTAATTGTCATTGCATATAATAGACATGTAAAACACCCCATTTAACACAAAATTGGTACCTAAAAATCATTTGCTTAACAAACATCACAAAAACCAAATTTTGCAACAAGTATAATTAATGGAAAAGTGTGATAAAAATTGAAATTAAGAAAATCTAACTCATATAATAGTTCTTACACATGGGATCACCTACCACAAGTGTCAAAACCCTTAAATCTTTGTGAAAAAGTTCAATCGCACAACCGCCGCACCACAAGGGACTTAAATCAATCCTAAAACCACAAGATTAGACAAAGAAACCCAAGATCAGACCCTAGATTAAAATACCCACTTTCTATACATTAGGAACTTCAAGAATAAATGGAATAAACCCTTATTAAATGGAAGAGACCTTATGAAATGGGAGGAAGAAGGAAGGAGACCCACTTACTTGAGGGATTTTGAAGAAATCGACCCAAATACACCAATAGCTGAATTTAGAAACAGTTAAAAAAGAATGTGAGGTTCTAATGAGTCTGATAAGGTCAAGTGATAACTGAAATGGGCGAAAAGAGTAAAAAATTAATGAGTTATGATGGAAACAATTTTCCTCTCCAAATATGAACGATTAGAGAAAGCCTAATAATTTCTTCCCTAATTTGCAATGCATATGAGTTCCAAAGAGGAATAAAAGAGAATAGGGGAGTTCCTAGGGTCATTGGGGTCAGGTGAGAGTTGGAATAACCAAAAAATCATAAAAATTGATTAAGATATTAAATAAACATTTTTTTAAAAAACTGGAAATGAGCTTACGATCTGCACCAATTCCTTAAATAAAAACCCAAATCTACTATGATTATGGATTCCTAAAGGGTCAAAATCAATATGGGGGTGTTAATAGGTTAGGGTAGGACATTTTGGAAGTGTAATGGGTGAAAAACTTTGAAAAAAAAGAAGAGTTATAATAGAAAAAAAATGGTTTTTAAATCTGGAATTGGGCTCATGGTTTTGGCCAAATCATGAAAACTAACCCTTTCCTCTAAAATTGCATGGGAAACCCCCACAACAAAGCAAGAATAGAAATTAAATGAAATGAACCTTTAAAATAAGTCATGGACGTGATAACCTATCAGCTGGAACTTCCATCAAACCTCTCTCAAGTCCACAATGTGTTCTATGTATCTCTCTTTGAGAGGACCCGTTTGGGATATACCTAACATTCAGAGGCAGAGTGAATCAGTTTTGGGTACTTTTTTAAACCAATTATAGATTTTTATCCCTGTACCTCCGGAACTGTTAGGATCTTGATTCTATTATTCTATTTTCTCTATCATATGATATAATAGAAATAGTCAAAATATGCACATGATATTTTTATAAGGTTCACTACTCAATAAGTGCAGCTACGCCCTTTCCATGTATGGTGATGACCGATACATGGATTATACACTATAATGTAGTAACTATTACATTTTTTTACTAGTAAAACAATCCTCTAGTCAATGTTAGTCTCAACACTTTAGAGGGGAATGGAAAAAGTTTTCTTCCTGAACTGGTGACAACTTAGTCCAACTTGCAGCTCCTTGCTGGTTCTTTATACTACCTCCCAAGATAGTCTTATCCCTGTTGAATAGGGTTTGAAACAACAATAGATTCTTCCTCCTATTGAGACCTATTGTATGTCACAGTGTTGCTTTATCTTTTACTCTTCACTTGTTACTTTATTAGTAGCATGCAAGTAACCCACTTCTTCCTTCACAACAATAAACCTAAAAGCTGCATAGTATTATTCTTCGTATTTAGTAAAAAACCAACTACACTGAAACTTCTTCTTCTTCTTTCTAGAATCAAAAAATAATTTTGAGATTGTGAAAAAAATTAGGAAAATCTCATCTTATCATCATCATAGTTGATATAACCTGAATAATTGAATATAAATTGACCACACTCCTTATTCTCTGATGAAAAATATCAGTAGTGAATGAAGTATCACTTCTATTCTACGTACTATTTCTACTTCTGAAAACTATCCCTGATTCCATGGACTATTTTTGCTTCCGTGAACCATCCCTGATTCCACATACTACACCTGCTCTGTGTATTGCGCCTACTGCATGTACCGCGTCTACTCTGCATATCGTGCCTCCTCTATGTACTGTGTCTTCTCCGCATGCCGCGCCTGATTCGCACACCAAACCACCTCTACATACCACCTCCACATATCTCCTCTATTTACTTCTTCTTTATACCACCTCGACATACCATTTCTACTTACAGCTTCTATTTATATGAAATTCCTTCTTCTAAAAACTGTTCATTCCTATTCCACAAACAGTTTCTTCCTTCTACGAACTTCTTCAAACTCCACGAATCGTTTCGTCTCTCGCATACCACTTCTTCCTATGTGGAATATATTCCATAGACTAATTATTCTAATTCTGTGAATAGTTTTTTCTTTCACGTACCACTACATCTTACACAGAATCTCTTCCACAGATGACTTCCCTTCGCAGAATTCTTCCTACGGGAAAACTCTCAGACTTAGCCAAGTTATTCCATAGTGGTGATCTTTTCTTCTAGATTTTTCACTAATTAATGATGGGATTAAAACTCTTTATATAGTTCAATAAATCCACTAATTTTTCTAATCCATTTACTCAAATTTTCAATGTTGGAAAATCTTTATCACGACCTGTGATCATTCTGTATACTGTGACCCTCCACCACGTACAGATTTCCCTAGTGAACTGAAAACCTTCACCATGTACCATATGATTTTCATGTACCATTGAATATCCATGTACCATAAGCCTTCCAGTCTTCATATTTCATCTCTTCCGCCAATGAAGAGCCACCCCATGTACTACAACTCTTTCCGATGTGAATCATCCCGCATACCTTTCCTGCTACATGGTAGACAACTGCAAACCATTCCCTGACATGGTACGCAATCCATGTTCTGAGGTACATGGTTTGATTCCTTTTCCGATTTCCTTTGTAGTTTAGAAAACCATTTACTTATATGAGTAGATCCTTCCATTATCAAAAACAAAACCCTGATTTTGAGGTCCAAATTTTTTTCAAACATTGGGAAATGACGCCACCATAAATATCTATTTTGGAAAGAACACCCATTCTTATTTACTGTCATCTTGATTCTTCAACAATAATATGATTTCATCATAAAACTTATATGTCATGATATATGGTCTTTGATATATCACCTTTATTATCATCATATTTTCAAAGGAATGTATTGAAACTTCCTTGTCTTCCAGCAACACGATTTTTTCCAATCAAAACAGAATATGATTGGCATCACCTTTTCTCTTCCTTTCTATCATAAGGCTTTAATCAAAAGTTCTCAAACCTTATTATATTTGTGAAATACTAATCGTCAAAGAATCATCTTATTTTCTTTAAGAAACTCATAGTCAAATGTTCTTCAATCTCTTAAATGGTTTTCTTGAAACAATGAAATATTGCATGACCTCCTCTACTTCTTCTATCATTTTTTGTAATATGAATTCCAAAGAAATCTTCATTATCAAATGAATGAAACTTCAATGTTGTAAACACTAATTCACCTTTGACACAAGTTATTTGAACTTATGATCAGTATAATAATCAACTGATTTAACAACATGAAGAATTTCCCATGTGTGGTATCCAATGATATAATTCCATAACAATTCTCCTTGCATCATCACTGGAATCATCCTCTACTAACTTAGGAGTTAACTTTGGATATCCTTATTCATTTTTACCATTATATAAAACTTTTGACAACAAATAAAACTTCATACACAAAATTGGTCCCAACACTCTTGAAGAAGTACGTACTTGACCCTTTCACATGTTCTGAACTCAAAGTCCATACCACTATAGAAAGATCTTTCTTAAAATATAAAAAAGGTGGAGATTATGGATCATATAGAGAATGATTTACAAAACAATTCCACTCACATGGTCTATGTTTTTTAGTGAAACCACCAATTTGATAAAGCTACATGAGATTTTGAGGATATGATGAGGTAAGGGTATCCCTATTTGTTTGTATTAGAGTGACTAATTTTGAGGGAGAAATTCATTTTAATGGGTGTAGAATGTAATACCCCACGTTTCTGGGAATTATTTTTCAAATAAAAAAAATTTCTAATAGCTTTAATTTCATGAAACACTAGGTTTTTCTTGTGCTGCAGGACACATTGTGTCATCTGGCATGACACATAACATTTAGTTTTAACAAAGCCATGATTTATTATAGATAGAGTTATTTAAACACGATAGTTGTAAAATATCTATTAAAATTATCAATATGGATAGTAATAAATACTTTTAAAATATTAATTTTGATTATTTTACCAAAATTAAACATGTTGATAAAAATATTGCTTATTTTTTTAGTAAAGTCTTTATATGTCTCGAAAATACTATTTTCTCAAAAAATGAATTTTGATTCTTCTTGTGAAAATTAATATAATTATTATTTTTTAACACTTCTAAAAAATTAATTTGAAAAAAAATGTTGTTTTTAAAATCATAATTTAAAAATTATCCGAGGATTAATTTTTTTTTAAAAAATTCATTTTTTGATGAATAGTAAAGAAAACAGAATTTTAATAGAAAACTTCCATTTAGTTAAATTTATTTACAAAGTTAAATTAGATTTTAATTTTTTTTAATACAATATTGTTTCTACTATACATAAATTAATAAAATTTAGTTCATTTGAATCAATTTAATTTTTAATTTCAATATGAATACATTTCAAACATTTGAATATTTTCTCTTTTAAAAACCATCATTCTCGTAGCATTTGTGAGAATATTAATAAATTATAATTTTCTACTTTTGTGAATAGAATTTGTAAAAATGGGTTCCGTATTTAGAATAAGAATAATTTAAATTATAAAACATGGGATGTTTAATTTTTTAATAAAATTAATTGTATAAATATTAAAAAATTACCACAGTTAAGGTAAAAATGGTTTTATTGGGGGTTATATTAAAAATATAAGGGTTCAAAATAACAAAAAACTTGTCCAAACCCCATTTTATGGACCTATTTAGAATTTATACCTTCTATTATAGATAATGGTCCATTATTGGAACCTTGTGACATGAAAAAAACATGGGTATAATTATTTCTTTCCAAAAATTACTAGTTTTCCACTCTCCTCACTTATAAAAGGTCACCCACTATCCTGTCTTCTTTGGACCATAAAACCATTTTTTCATCCAATACCTACCAAAATCACTTACGTACATCCATACTATCATCCTAGAATCCATATTTTGTACACAAATGCAACCAAGGATATTTTTTGGTACAAACCTATGGAGGATGACAAAAGATGTGGTAATGTTCATCAACAATCGTTTTTATTTTATTTATTATTTAACCTCATTAAATTATAATTATACGATTCTAATATAATAAAATAAATATATTTCATACACTGATATATTTTTATATTATGTAAATTACTTCCAACTGTATCCACTTCCATCAAATAGGATACGAAATCATCGTTCATGTGTACGACGGACTACCGCCTCGCAAACTGATGTAATTTTTTTTACATTACCACCCATAATGGTTTGAAATAATTATTTATTTATTGTTTATATATAATATTTATGATATAATTATTCTTCTAGAATTATTATATCCCATGTACCTTCAAGATTTCAATTTTTTGGTGATATGATAACGTCGGTCGTGTGTACGAAAGACTGTCTCTTTGTAAAGCGTTGTACTTCATTAATGCATTACATGGAAGGTATTTATGATGTTTTTAATAAAAATATGACATATATATGGCATAAAAATTATTTATTCATGATAATATATCATTTAAATTTATTTATTTCAATATTAAAGGTAAATGGAAACAACATTCCTTCGCACATACGACCTACGATCTCCATGAACAGTGTATTTAATTCCCTATCACTAAATTTTATAGATTACTATAAATTAATATATAATGAATATATATTATATTTATATTATAGTTTAAATTTTTTATATGATTAAATATTGATCTAATTTATAGTAAGAAAAATAATAAATCAAAACATACACTAAAAATAAAGCATTTATTGCCCAAAACATGATTTTAACATGAAATTTTTAATAAACAAGTAATAAAAGGGAATAAGAAAACCATATATAGTATTACATATATAAATAAAGTTCTCTAATATATTTATAATAAAAATATATATATTATATAGGGTTTTTTAATGATTATAATGGATGTCAATACTTAAAGTAAGATATTTTTGTCTCAATTTTTCTTCTTTGAGACGTACGTTATGTTATACAAAAATATTATGTCACGAGGTGTATATAAAGACATTTAGACATGTAATATCAGGAAATTATTTATTTGAATGATATTTTATGTTCCATTTATGTTATTAATTCATAGGGATTATGATTCAAAGTTACCAAATTGGTAATGATTTTATGTTATAATCTCATCGTTAGTCAGTATTTTTTATGATTATGTTTTTATGATAAAATAATATGATTTATCTCTCAATAAAATCATTAATTTTCTTATAACAAGGTTATTCATGATATATTAATGTAATTTTACCATTTTCCACTCTTTGTTTCCTAAAATAATTGATAAAAATGTTTTAAAGAAAATATGACATTATTTTTCTATTCAGTGTGAAATCATGTTTCTTCCAAAACCATATATTCTAGAAATGATTAAAAAAATTATTATTATTATAATATGATTTTTAAAATAAATATTTACCCATGTTTGACCATTTTATTTAAATATTTTTAGGTTAATCTTCATGTATTTTTCTAATAAATTCTCATTTGGATTTTACCGAAAATGTGAAAGGAATGTTTTTTAACATGTATGACATAAACTAAACATATTGTCTTCATGAACGTTAATTTCCCTGAATATTCAATTATAATTTTTCAAGGTTAAATTCAAATTAAATTATTTTTCACATTTTTTATTTGTTAAAATGTTTTTATAAATTTAAAAGGACATTTTTCCCAAGAAATGTTTTAAATGATCGATCAAAATCCTTTTTCATCTAATATGACATCTATTGATGTAACCTATGAATTTATAAAGATATGATCAAAGGGTACCATTAAAATTTCGTACATGAATGTTTTATGATTATGATGTAATTATTTTTATGAAACATTCTTCTTTTCTATGGGTTTTACCATGATAAAATTCTTATGGAACTCGATTCTTTTTCCATGTGTTATACTTGGATGAAATAATGAAATGTTTATTAAACCCATTTCATTTATGGTGATATTATATTATAAATGTGTTATGATATTGTATAAGACATAAATATGGTTTTAATTATGATATGTTGGGCCTATATCTACCTCTAATTAATTGGGTAACTATTTATATCTCATGATATAGACAAGGCTAGGACGGTGAGTGAAACCAATTTCGTGAGGGACTTTATTAGTTATGATGGCATTGGGAGTGAACCTTGTATACTTTGATGGTTTGGTGAGTGTAACTATTTCAATATGATAACTCTATCATGATCGTCAACTAATATGGAAATGATTTTCTATGCTTATTTATATGCCAAAAATTCAAGTATTATGATAATGCTATGATCTTATGGAATATGTTCTTTGATCCCCTTATGATTAATTTCTTGTGAACTACCAATATTTATTCCATGACTCAAGATTATGATTTTTTTCATGAAGGGAATGGTTTTAAAATGTTATGATCATTTTCCCATACACTTATGTTATTTTTATTCTTATGAATCTCTCTTTCTTACCCTTAGTGATCATCTAAGATCACCCTTTCTTATGTTTTCTTTCCCTAGGTTATGAAGAAATGTATTAAATATAATATGTCTAAGAAGGGTGCTAGTAATGATGACCATAGTAGATTATGGTGTTGTTTACTTATGGACCAGTTGCTTATGTTTCCAAGATTCTAAAGACACTAAACTAGTATAGACCTTAGGCATGTGTTTGTGTAATGTAATTAATATTCATAAAAATGATGTAATATCTATGTGTAAAAATCATGGGTCACTATAAATGGTGTGTGTAATGCCCCGAACCCATAAGACTGGAGCCGATGCATTAGTTTATTACATTGGAATGATTAAAAGGAATCAAATCCTGCATGACCAATCAATTTAGTAGTCTTGGAAAGAAATATTGCATAAATGATACTCATAGTACATTGCAGTATAGAAAATAAAAACATGACACATAATAAAATTTAATAAATATCAACCTTGAAATCATAATCAAATATTTCTTATTCATAAAATGGGGAAACGAAACATAATAAGGGTGAGATCAAATGATCAGTAAGGGTAAGTAAAGTGGAAGCTATAATGAATCAATAGGAATAAATTAACATTTCAAGGTAAATAAAAGATAACACATTCCATTAAGATAAATAGATAAGGAAAAATAAATATGGAAAGGTAAGAAACTAAAACACATGCCATCTAGTCAATAAAATTAGATTAAACTATACCATAAAAATGTCGATGTAAATTCTCATGGATAGATAATAACTGAATTTATATGAGGGAAATGCTTAATTATTGGATGTCATGTATCTTGTACATGAAAAACTAACATCAAGACCTTTAACAAGATATTTCAGAATATCAAGTAAAAACCATCTATTTTGGCCAACTATTTCATCTCATGAGACTACTGATGCATCGACAGACTATCTATAACTGGGGACTACCCATGTCATACCTGTCTAAAGTGTTCCCCATATTGAATAACCAATTAAAATAGTAAACAATATGCCTTATCAAATATCTGTATTGAATAAAGGACAAAAACTTATCAATAGTTCCCCAGTGGACGATAAGTAACATCAAGGGAATCTGATGGTAATTAATTGAAACCCATTGAAAGATCATTAAATCATTCATGATGGAAATAACATTTTATCATTCTAAAGTGTCTTATACCACTTTGAATAATTTAAATCATAATCCTCATGAATTAATATTATTAAATGAAACATAAGATACCTTGATAGTAATGAGATTCATGACATAACATGTCAAAAGGCATTTTATACACCAAATAAAAGTGAATTGGTTCATAATAACAAATAAGTATCAATGGAAGGTAAGTTGAGAAGAAATTCCATTACTTTGAGTTCGACTTGTCATGTGTGTCTTCATCTGCCTAAATAATAAAATTATTTAAATTATATACATGATTTATAAACCTCTACAATTTTATCATTACTTTTACGTCACTTATTATAATGTTGAATATAAATACTTAAAAAATTAAGTTTACGTTGGGTGTTTTGACCAAATTCTATTCATGTGTTAAAATGACTTTGGTTGGTCGACCATGGTCAAAAGGGTAATTATATAAACATATTCATTATAATAATCATGAAATAATTATAAAAACATTACATCAATTTTACTTTTAAAACTGATCTTGAAATATGGTTATGAAAAATGAAAAAACACTACAATCATGGAGATGGTAGGTCGTACGTACGCATGAGTAACATTCCAATTTTCAATGATCATTTTGGAAAGAAGGTAAGAAAAACTATATATTTTTATAATGGTCATTATATCATAAATACCATTTTATTTAATAAAATATACTTATTTATTGGATTCTTGTTATGTAAAAGGAATCAAATCGTTTTGAGGAGGCGGTAGTACACACGTCCACGAACGACATTATCAATTTTTAACTGTGTGAAAGGATAATAAAAATGATATAATTATATTTACATAAATTTAATTATGTAATTTTTATTATATATATTTCATTTATGTTAAATATTTTTTAATTAAAACCATCCTTTATAAATTACTTGTATTGTGTGAATGAATCACATCGGTTTGAGGGGGCGCTAGTCCACAGTTCTACAAATGATGTTATCATATGTACCTAAAATTGAAATTATAAGGGTATGTATTCTAAAATAATTAAAGAATAATAGATAAATAATAAAAATCATAAATAATGTATATAAATAGAGTGTCCATCTTAATTTCCACTATGAGAGGTGGTAAAGAAATAATGAACAATCATCTTTTCGTGATGAAATAGTTCATTGTACACGTAAACAAGATGTTCATTACCCATTATGTGGAAGTGTGTGTATGTGTAGGAAGAACCCTCACCATAAAATTTATCATTATATTGAGGATACTAGTTTTTTATATAATCATGGAATAAGGATATTTTAGGGGGTGGAGGATAGAAATAAAACCAAAGAGCTTGAGAAATGACATTACCTCTTAATTGTGCAACTCCTTTTGGTTTGTACCAAATGAGTTCTTTGGTTTAATTACTGAAAAAATAGAAGATTATAATATTAGGTTAGTTATGATGATGAGATATTTGGGAAGATCTTATCTTAACCTAAGTTGTTTGATAGGTTTGAGGGAGTGGGGCAGTTAGTGTCCTTTTATAGGGGAGGAAAAGGACTCAGATGGCATTTTTGTAAATATGTTTGGTGTACCCACGTTTTTACATAAATAAGTCATCAAAAAAAATAAACTCAAAAATGTATGGTTAATGGCTGAAGTATGGCCATAAAATTGGTTTTGGACAACTTTATAGATCATTTGTTCCCTAAGGTTAAAGGTTCTGTCCATTGTTATGCTAAACTTTTTCTTTAATTGTTGAAATTAATTTAAATTACTTTCAATAATATTTTTGGTCAAAAAATAAATTAGAATTATTAGATAATATATATTATTATGATTAAAAATATGGAATCCATTTTTTTAAATTCCAATCACATAGGTTTCTGAAATTAATTTAAATTTAATCCAGCAAACATGGTGACAATAAGGGGTTTAAGTGTAAAAATGTCCAAAAGTGTGCTAAGTTTTTATACACAATTTTTAAGAGAAATTTATTAAAATGGACTAAATTGGATTAATTGATAAATAATTTATATAATTTTACTTTAAAACCAATTTAGAATATAGTTTATCCCTATAAGTAAATTAGATGAAAAAGCAATTTTGAATTAAAATTTAGTATTTTCCACAATTCATTAAAAAATGAAACTTCACATAAAAATACCAAAAATTAACACTAAGATAATATATGTGTTTCTATATAAAATATTGATTTTATTTTTAAATATTGTATTTATAAAATTTCTAAAATTTGGATTTAAAATAGGATCACCATTAAAAGGCTGCAAAAATATCATTATAAAAATATTGTACTTTTTTGTGTAATATTGGGGATGTTCTTATCTTATACATATAAAATCTATTGGATGAATATAAGAAATATTTTATTCAATATATAATATATATATATATATTACATTAATATCAATCATTAATTGTAGTTAATTTAATTTATTAGGATAAAACAGATTTGTAAGTATAAAATGGTTTCCTATAAAAACATTACCTTTATATTGAATTGGTTCTTATATCCATTTCTAATGAAATTGAAACCAATTAATTAATTATAAATTTTATAAAATATTATATTTTCATAAATTTTTTAATCTTATTCATAAACTCTAATTTAATGGCTAGGTTATATCTTATTATAATAATATTTTAATAATATATTATTTTTGGTGAAACTCATTCTTTTGTGTAACACAAGCCATTGAAGAAACTAATTGTTGTGTGCAACATATGCTAACTTATTTTTGCATACATTGAAAGCTATAAAATATATGAATTTATTTAAAATATTAAATATATTATAAATTCAGGTGATATTATATCCCCTAACGTGTTTTGTGATGTGTGTCATGCACACTATCAAATGAAAAGTTTTTCTTTAGAATTTTGGGGGGTTACATTCTCCCCACATTAATTAGATTGATTCATTTCAATTTAAAATTTATCTTGGTAAAATATTTTTTGATATTTTCTATTTTTGATCCCACATTTTGAGAAGGGTTCATAAAACATCCTTTAGAAAAGAGAGAATGGAAAGTGAAAATTTCACATGGATTAACATATATTTGGGTCTCTAAGTAGGAGAAAATTATTGGAAACTAGAGATACATACTTATCATAAAATAATAAATATTTATAGGTAATGATTGATTTTATCAATCATAAATAATTGAATGATCAATGTAAATTTTAGAGCCTCAAATCTGTAAATTTGTTATGATCAGGAAGACTATCAGTTCAACAAAAATTAAGGTATCAAGACAAATTTTTTGTTTAAAAACCCATTTTCTTGAAGTTTAAGAATTCATTCACTCTATAAGAATATAAGTAAATATAAATTTCTATAAAAATAATACTTTACTTTGACTACTCTTTTAACTATTTCTAATTTATCTCTTAGCATATAGTGCATCATATGGTGAAATAATAAAATGACCTCTAAAATCTCATCCAATTATCAACTTATACCATTTTATAAATGGTTAAATTTTCTAAAATACTATGATCTAAAACATTAAAAGGAAGGTCACTATATTTATAAACTGAAATTATCATTAATCTTTAATCAATATGAAGTAGTTCTTTAATCATCACATACCGAATATTTGAACACCTTCATCATGTATTCTCTTGAAATATGGTAATAACTTGAATTATCAAAAAACTTTATTGGTAACATTAATTTTTCCTTATTCCTTAAGTAAAAAAAATTCATTGGATATATTCCATAAATCCAAAATTATTGTAAAATACATCAATTATAGTGTAACCACTTTTCTGATAAATGATGAATAAGTTCCAAGGTAATCAATACCTATCTTATTTTTATTATCCAAACCCATCACCGTATAAAAATTAAAAACATATTAAGGGGTATATTTCCCTAAACCACTTGTTTTCCAAAAATTCTTACTTTATACTAAATAAAGTTTCTTGGTACCCTTCATTATATGATCTCAAATCCTTAATGAAAAATTATTACAATATAATATTTACATATTTCATAAATCAAATGATGAGAACATAATAAAAAAAATTACAACATATTTCATTGATCTATATATAGATGGACATTAATCATTCCATTTTAGGAGTATTAAAAACATATTATTGACCTTGATCACTTAGTTTATTTGTAGGTATACTCTCTTGGCTTTTGGAGAATTAGTTTATGTAGTGACCCATATACTTATATTTGTAACACTGAGTAGTATACTTTATTCTTCCATTTTCCTAATTTTTCTTGATTACCCATTTCTCCACATTTATAACAAATTCTCGTTCATTTCAATCATTTCCTGGGGTGATTTTTTCTATAGTTCTCACACAATGTATATTTCTCAAACTTAATATTTTTTAATGTATTTCTTTTTTTTCATGGTGATCAGAATTACTCTTCTTCTCTTGGTTTTCTTTGAATATATATGATCTTTATAATTTCCTCCCAGTATTGATGGCACATAAAATTATTTCATCGTATAATGAAAAATTATGAGGAACTATCTCCATTTAGAGACATGTCTTAAGACCTTCAAATAAGTGGTCGATCTTACACTTTGTGTTACATATATAATCCATAACATTCTTGGATTACCTTATAATGGTATATGAGTAATCTATAACACTACCTTCATCATTTTTTTTAATATTGGAATCATACTCTTTATCTCTATTTTTTAATCACAAGGGATGTATTTATTGAAAATGTATCCCTAAATTGTATCTATTCCACGAGTTCTATTTATTCTTCCTCTATAGTATTTTGGATAAAGGACCACCATTGATCAGTATCGCCTTGGAGACAATACACCTCAAGTGTAACCTTTTACATTTCATTGCATCCCAAGGATATAAATATATTATCTAGATACATTATCAATTTCTCATCTATAATTAGATTTTTAGTCCAACTAAACATTGGGGACTTCTATCATATAAGGTGTTCCAATATAAGAGATTTTATCTATGTTATAGGTTTCTCTATCTTATAAAGGTTATGTGTCATAACCTGATTAAGCCTCCTTAGTATATCAATAACATGCAGAGTTATAGTACCATATACATTAACTTTCTTATAAGGGAATCCTCTATATTGACTATTAGTGTTGACACACTTCTTCCTTCTAGGTTCCATTTATAAACAATGGCATATATCTGATTATCTCATAAAATTGTGAACATTTTATAATTTTAAATATAGAATAACATATAACATAAATTGAAAAACATATGAATAACTAATCTCATAATCATAAACATGATTTCTTTGAGGATATCATTAAATCATTCATAATGGTTTGTAAATAAAATTCAAAATATCCTAAGTGTATCACCCAGGAGTGTCAAACTAGGTGTGTAGTAAGGCCAGTTATTGTGTATGATATTACACCAAGTCAGGCCCAACACAAATTTTTTTAGTTGTTAATCCTAGGTAGATCTATATCAGAACCATGTCCACTTGTAGTATCCAGACAAGAATGTGTTTCTAGGAATACCCACATAATTTCCACCTTACCAAAATTCACAGATGTTTCTATATACATATCCTCAAAGTCTATATTAGGGTTATGTTCCTTAATCTATGTTTTATAAATCTATTTTCCAATGTTTCTACTAAAATTCATTTTATACCAACTATAATTCCCCAACCCCTTAATCCCAATGTCGGTGCATTATTTTATTACATTGTCATGATTATAGGGAATAAAATCCCAAAGGTCTGATAATTTTCACAGTCTTGGAGAGACAGATTAAATATATGACACCTGTAGTACATTGGGACATATAAAATAAAAACATGATACATAATAAAATGAAATAAAAATAATCCTTGAAATATTAGTTAATGATTTATTCTTCAAATCTAGGGGAAAATAAACATAATAAGGTCAATCTAAAATTCTCAGTAAGCATAAGTAAATCAGAAGAAATAATGAACCAATTGGAATAAATTAACATGGAAAGGTAAATAACTGATAACAAATTCCATTCAAATAAATAGATAAGGAAAAATCAATATGGAAATTTTAAAAACTAAATAAAATTCTATCTATTTAATAAACTGGGAATGAACTATATCTAAAGAAATATCAATGAAAGATCTCATGAAAATATAGTAACTGAATCTATATGAGAGAATTGCTTAATTATTGGGCATCATGTATTCGACACATAAACCACTACCATCAAGACCCTTCACATGATGGTATAGAATATTGGGTAAAAACCCATCTATTTTTTCCAAATATTTCATCTCATGGGACTATAGATGAATCAAAGGACTATCTATAACCGGTCCCCACACATGTCATACCTATCAAACAATTGAAATATTATTAAAAAAATTTATGGAAAATGAAATTTAAACATTCCAAAGTGTCCCAAACAACCTTGAAGAATTTAAATCATAATCCCCTTGAAGGTGTGTTGTTAAATTAAACTTATAATATCATTAGAGTAAGGATATTCATGATATAACATGTTGAAAATCTATATATACACCAATTAAAGTTAATTGGTGCATTATAACAAATAAATCTCAATGGAATATAAATTGAGACGAAATTCCCTTACCTTGAGTTTGACTTGTCACGTGTGTCTTTATCAACATGAATAATAAAATTATGTTAATTATATTCTTTATTTGGAACCTATTAAATTTTTTCATTACTTATACTTCACTTATTATAATGTAGTATACAACAACATAAATAATTAAGATTGTGGAGGGTGTTTTGACCAAATTCAGTTCAAGTGTAAAAATGACTTTGGTAGGTTGAATATTGTCAAAAGGTTAATTATATAAAAATATAATTAATAATAATAATTAAATAATAATTATATTTTTTCATAAAGTAAACTTTTAAAACCATTCACGAATGATGTTTATGAAAAATGGACCAACACTACAATCATGGAGTTGTTAGGCCTTACGTACGCATGAGTAATGTTACCACTTTCAATCATCATTTTAGAAATATGGTAAGTAACGCAATATCCTTCCAGGATGATAATTTTATCATAAATACCATTTTATTTAATCATATATAATTATTTATTGTATTCTTATGATGTAAATGGAATCACATCATGTCGGGAAGGTGGTAGTCCATATATCCACAAACGACATTATCACTTGAGAAAGGATAATAAAGAAAATGATATATATTATATTTACAGAAAATTAATTTTTTTCATGAGTATTATATATTTTTTATTTATATTAAAAATGTTTAATTAAAAAAATTCTTTATACATTCCATGTACAGTGTGAACAAATCACATCACTTTGAGGGGAAGTAGTCTACACTTCCACAAGCGATATTATCATATGTACATAAACAAGAAAGTATAAGGGTATGTGTTATAATAGAATAAAAGAAGAATAAAGACATAATAAAAATAATATATAGAATATATTAATATATTTTCCATTATAGTTCCCACCATGATAGGTAGTAAAAAAAGAATGAACAATCATCGTTTTATGAGGTTGTAGTTTTCTGTACACGTAAACAGTATGTTCGTTACCCATTAGATGGAAGTTCATGTATATATAGGTCGAAACCTTAGAATAAAAACATATGAGTATATTTATGATACTTTAGTATTTATATAGTAATGTAATAATGATATCTTAAGGGGTGGATAATAGAAATAAAACTAAAGATCTTGAGAAAAGACGTTACCTCTTAATCGGGTAGCTCCTTTTGGTTTATACCAAATGTATTCCTTGGATTACATTCTGAAAAAAGGAAGGATTATAGGATATATTGAGGGAATATTAGATGATATTTTAGAATATATTGTCTGATCCTAACTGGTTTTAGAGGTTTGAGGGACCGGGATAGGTGGTGGCCTTTTATATTGGAGGAAAAGGACTCACATGGAATTTTTAAAAACAAGTTAGGTGTACCCTTGTTTTTACATAAACAAATTCATAAAAAACAAAAAAATAATAATGGAAGGTTAAGGTACAAATTATTTCCATACCATGGGTTTTTAATAAGTTTATAGGTCTTTTGGACCCTAAAGATAATGGTTTAGTCCTTTGCAAAACATAATTTTGCCTTAATAATTGTAATTAATTTTAATTACATGTACTAATGTTTTTGGTAAAATACTATGTTTAAATTATTATACATTATATATTTTTATGATTACAAATATGGAATCAATTATTCCAAATTAAAATCATATAATTGTAATAAATTAATTCAAATTTAATCTCATATATGGGATTACAATGTGGGGTTTAAAAGTAAAAACGTCCAAAAGTTGGCCAAGTTTTAATACACAATTTTAAAGTGAAATTGATTCCAATGAAATAAATTAGATATATTGATAAATAATTTGTATAATGTGACTTTAAAACTAATTAAAAATATAGTTTAACGCTATAAATAAATTAGAAAAAAGAGCAGTTTTGAATTAAAATTCAATATTTTTCACTATTCATTAAAAAACAAAACATCACAAAAAAATACCAAAAATTAACCCTAAGATAATTTTTATATTTATATTTCAAATTTAAAGTTTATTTTGAAATATAATATTTATTAATGTTTCAAAATAATTATTTAAAATATGTTCTCCATTAAAATGTGGTAAAACCACCATTTTAAAAATAAAGTATTTTATGTGTAATATCGGGTTCGTTCTTATCTTACACCTATCAATTATATTGGATGAGTATCCAAAATATTTGATTGAATATATAATATATTTATTACATTAATATAACTCACTAATTTTAGTTAATTTAATTAAATAGGATAAATCATCTTTGTGACAATAAAAATAGTTTCTTATAAAACATTCCTTATATATTCAACAGGTTCTTATATCCATTTATAATTAAATTAAAACCAATTAATTTATTTTATATTTTTTTAAACAATAGGTTTTTATGTTTTTTTTAATCATATTCATAACCTCTAATCTAATGTCTAGGTTATATCTTATTATAAAAATATTTTAATAATATATTATTTTTCTATGGAACTCTGTCTTGCGTATGATGTATGCCCTTGAAGAAATTCGGTGTTTCCTATAATATATGATAATTCATTATTGAGTTAATTTAATTCTATAAAATATATTGAATTTATTTAAAATAGTAAATATAGTATAAATTCTTAGTATGTTATATTCCCTTTTGCACTTGGTAATGTGTTTTATGTACTCTTTGAAATGAAAAGTTTTACTTTAGAATTTCAGGGTGTTATAGTGTGGATACCAGGTACCCAAGGATTAGTATCATAAATTATGTATTTTTTTATCAAGGTATTGAGGTTCTGTCATGTGGAACACATAGTGTGATAATAGGGGGTTGGGGTCAGTTTTGTGGAACTATATTGGGAATATTCCTTAAATCCTGATATATATTAGTAATAAATCAATATTTGGAATGAAAATTAATATTTTGATGCATAGGGTATGTTATTGTTCAATATGTGAGTGCATCAAAAATGAAAAATATTTGTTATTTAGGTTTCACCATACACACTATCATTAAATGAATTCATTTCATATTTATATTAAAGATACAAAAGTTAAATTCATTCAAACATAAAGCATGAATCGACTGTGGTATTCATTCATACATTTAACACATGAATAAATGATATATTCAAAGGGGAATCCTTTAGTATTATAAAATATATAACAATAAAATGGATTTATGATTTGATTATAATCCTCAAGCTTGCACGGAACTCAATGTACCTATAGATATCTTATTCTTCTTCCTTAGAATAATGAGATTCTAGCACATCATAGAGGAAGTACATATCCCTATCCTATGATGAAGGATTCTGATTAGCAAGTGGATACACAGTGGTGGTGGGATGCTTATGTTTACCACTCATGTGATCTTTATAAAATTCATATGAAGAATATAATCAAAGGTTATTATGTATCTTGGTGAATGGTACACTCGGTTTTGTAGTGTTCATCATTTCTAATTTTATTACAAGTTTTGTAGATTATGCATGGGAGATCCTCATAAAAAGGGTTTTAATTAATTCAATTTATTTATATAAATATTATTAGACTCTAATGAAACCTAATATTTTTATTAAAGGGGACCCATGATTTAGAGTTTTATAATATATTGTAGAAATGGAGAAGAAAATGAAAACATATTAACATTTTTCATTTTTAAGAAAATTGGTTTTAAAAATGTTTTACCATTACCTAGAAGGGATATGTAAAGGTAACCAAGGTGTTAACCTTACAAAAATGAGTTGGAAAAGGGTATCCATGGAATTTCCTATATTTGAGTAGTCACATAAAGGTAACAAACTTCTTACTTTTACATAAAGGGTTTCACATAAGGGTAAACAAGAATTTCACAAGGCTAAAAAATGGTACATTCATAATTAACCTTACATGAAATACTGACCATGTAAAGTTAATTAGAATTTTCTAAAGTTGCATAATGGTAATCAGGAACTTTACCCTTATGGAAGGCACAATTTAAGGGTGTTGTGAAAAGATATTACCTATACACAAGGTACTGCATAAGGTTTGTGTCCTCTGTACACTTACACAAATGGAACTACATAAGGATATTACATTTATGTGAGGCATGTGTAATGGTGTTACCTATATGTAGGGTCATGCATAAATTCCTTTACCCTGTTACCAGTATATGAAGTGGATAATTATATTTTTACCTTTAGAAGGAGGTTTTATGTAAGGGTAAGAGCATAGTACCACTACATAGTATACAATACACATGGGTTAATCCCATTTACCCTTGCATATAAAATTGGCATAAGGGTAGAATGAGGTTACCCTTATGCAGAATAGGGTTCTTGTATAAGGGTAAATAGTAATGATTTTAAAAATTGTTTTTAATTTCTTTAATGATTTTAAAAATTGAAAAAAAATTATAAATCATTATAAAAGGGTAATTTGGGATATTTTAATTTATAAAATGTTTATAAATTAATTAATTTTAAATTTTATACAATTATATTAAATAAATTTTTTGGAAACATTATATTCGAAACTATTAAATGTTAATTTTTTAAATAATTTTTAACAAACTATACAAAAATTATTATGACATAAAAATAAAATTTTTAATTTTGAAATCATAAGAAATAATTTATAATGGGTTATAAATTGTGAAATAAGGCTAGAAATATTAAATTTTTATATTTAAATTATGAATTGTTCATAATTAATTATTTTGAATTATTCAAAATTAAAAGGGGACTTATTTTGATATAATTTAAACCAAATCAAAAATGTTTTGATGATTGGAATGATAATGGTTTAAATAATAATTAGTTATATTTTATTTATATTATGTAAGATGTTTAAATAATTAAAATTTAATTATCAATGGTTTATAGTTCCTAAAGTATCATATATTTAAAATTATAAATTACATATAATGATTAATATAAAATAGTTCCTATTTTAAAGAACATGAAATGTTTATATTCATAATTTTGGAATTCCCATAATTTTAAGAATGAAAATTACAAAAGGGTTAATAATTAGCTTTCATTAATGAATTTTTTATAAAATTTTATCTCATGTTTAAATATTTGAATTGTTAATTTATTTAATGGTTATTAAATTATATATTCATGTTTAATAAATTGTTTAAGAAATGTGAATATTGCATGCTTTAGTTTAAAATTCTAAACTACTTATTGGATAGAGCTTTTCATTACATGCGAGGATTATGTCTATAATGAATTTAGTTTTTCATCTTCCTTGAAAATAATTTTAAATTGAAGTTATTAATTTTATTTTAGATGTTGAATATAGTTTGTACAAATTAGTTGATTAGAAATATGATGAATTTGTTTCTCTCTTGATTAATGTATCCTCAAGTAGAGGGAGTTGGGGTAAGACTACCTACCTACTTGGAGGCTTATGCCTTATATCAACTAGTGAATAAGTTTGGATATCTTTCACTCTAGGAACACTAATGAGGACAACTCTATTCATTCACATGAAGTTTTAATATACCTTATGCATAAGATACATCTTGATATGTATGAATATGTTTCACATCAATTTTTGGTAAAGTAAAACAAACATTTATGTTTTGTAAATAGTTACAAATACATATAATTTGATCATGTTTATTTGGTGGAGGGTATATGATTCCAAAATAAATAACTAGAAGCATGAATATATAAAATGGAAAAACATGATATTAGATGTTGAGATTAAATCCTCTTCAAATATTAAGTGTAATTTTCTTTCTAAAGTGACACTTTTCAAGACCTTGATAAATCAACTAAGTATTGTTTAGATTAGTACAAGTACCGATTTATTGTCCTTTGTTGGATTATTATTGTCATTTTATTTTAGTTACACTAGCTCGGATGACCTAACAGTTTCAATTCAAGAAAAATAGATTTGATTTTATCTATATGTTATATTGAATAAAGGGTCATCTCCTCAAATATCCAAGAATCATATATGATATGATTGGGATGATTACCTACCTAAATAGTTTTATCTTATTTACATGATAACAAGTGTAAGTCATGATGAAATATAGATCTTAACCCAATAATGGATATGATGTACATTTAATGGGGGGGAAATCTTTTCAGTGGGATCCCATTTAATAATAGTCCTTATTAATTAGTTTATAATACATGATACTCGTCTGATAAAATATTCTATTGTAGATAAATATCATCATCATCAAGATACACTTTGTGATTAATCCTTGATAAGAATATGCCTATTGGATGTTAATATTAATAATGAAAACTTAAGAAAATTTACTAAGCAAGATTAATTATTTAAGAAAATGTCTTAAGGAAAATCTTATGAGTCAAAACAGTTCCTTCCATAGAAACCTGGTGTTTTAGTTGTTAAACAAAATAATTTATATTCTTATAGAAGCATAAAGTGATTCATTTAAGGTTTAAATGGAATTAGATTCAAAATTAACCAAGTTATATTAGTCTAATATACTCAATATTATTGGGTACATAAAATGATATTCAATATGATTTAATATGTTAAATAACATGGTGAAACAAGAGGCATCCCTAAATAATTATTGGTTATAGAAATCAATTCTATTATTCTAATAGATACATATTATCAACTGTATTTTTTACATTTGTTGTAAATATATATATGGTTATAGAGAGAAAATAATTTATGTTTAGATATTGAAGATTTCTTTCATGTAATGGAGAAGTAGAGTTTCTTCATTGATAACTTGGATACTTCAATCTTGGATAAACAAAAAAATATATGTGTATTTTATATCATTTAGCTCTTGAGAAGAGAATGTAAAAAATAGTTCTTTAAATGAAATTATATGGTTATTTTTAATACACAAGGTTTAGAATATTTTTAATTATATAACATTATTTAATAGTATATTAAAATTAATTTTTTTCTTAGGTAATTCATATATTTTTTATTTATATAAAATTTTGAATAAAGTGAATGAATTTAATAAATGTTTACACTATATTATCAAAGTGTTAAGAATCAATTAACTAGGAATATAATGTATATATTTTGTTATTGTATATAAAACTAAAGTGGGTAAGAGTTTAAAATAGAAGAATAAAAGATAGTTGAAAATATAAAAAATGTTTCTTCAAGATGTTGGTCAATGTCATTGAGACCTAGGGTTTTCATGAAGAAATATTAATAATTTAATGTGATTATATTATCCAAGATATAAATAAAGGATTTTATGAAACTACATAGAATTTACATGTCAGGTATGGAAGTTATATAAATTAATTCATTTATTTTTAAGGTTATGTGATAATGAATATTTCTTTTACATGTTTTTTAAATATAAAGGTGTTCAAAATCAACGGATTTTTTTGATTTTTTAGTTTACATTCAGAAATAAAATAGTTTCTACACCTGAATATAAAGGATAGTTTTAATCATATATGAATATAAGTAAAATATGTTTATCTTCATCTCATTTCACTTATATGATAAGAGAATTTATTCTATTACCAATAGTTATTTTGATCAAACATGAGATGATTAATTTTATACACATGGTTTATATTTCATCAATTTCAAAAACATGTTTTGAGAATAATATATCGATAAAAGTGCTTATCCATGATAAATTTTTTATCCAAACATTTGTTAAAATATGTGGGAGTGTGCTCCTTCCACCCATTAATGATCTATTTTAATAAATTATTATAACCTAAAAACAATTCAAAACACATAGAATACAATATATGATATGGAAAAAAATAGTTTATTTGTTAAATTTTCTGAATGAAAAGGAAATAAATATTATTTTATAATAAAAAATGGTTTGTGTTTATGAATAAGATATTTTGAATAGAATATAGTGTCTAAAAATCTATCCAGAGTTTGTTTGGACTTAGATAAGTTTGAAATTAAAAAATAAAGGATAATAAAAATATAAAGTTAAAGTGTTTTCTGCTTAATATCGTAAAATGATTAGAATATTTGATCGTAAATAAAAATGTAAAGTTTTATATTTAGTTACCATTTTTAGTATGGATATCACTATTATTAAAGTCTAATAAAAAACTATGTTTTCACTTAAATATCCTAAAAGAGTTTAGGTTAGTTTATGATAAATAAATATGTCAAGAGTTATAATTAGTTATAAGGAAAGATGAAAGATGTTATTTCATGAAACATTATACCAATAAAAATAAAAATTGAATTATACGTGATATCCTAAAATGAGATTGGGGTATGGTGGAAAAGAGAAATAAAAAAGTTACATTAGTTACCATAATATGGTTCTTTAATTTTTCCTAAAAGGGTTTAGGTGTAAGGGCCCGACCTTAAACATTACATCATCTTGAGTTTTAATACAAGAATTCATACTCTTTAATTTCAGGGATATTTTTAGGTTTATATTTTTAGAGGATTATTCCATAACCCTTATATAAATAAATGTTACATCACAAATATTAAACTTCCTCTTAGTATCAAATTTTGTCACAAAACAAAACTTTTATGATATAATTTTTTTTATTTTCATGAAATAACATCACTATTTTCATCTTGACCTCATAATTTTTCATAATAATACTTAAATCTACATAAAAAAATTTCAAAACATGTTATGAACACAAAAATATCAGTAAGTAACTTAAAAAATAAATAATAAAAGAAAGCAACTTGTTTGTGCCTTATTACTCATAAAAATTTTTCCCTTTCAAAATAATCATTGGGTTTAAAATAAAAATTTTTATACCCATGACATAAATTTCTCAGACCAAATAATTTTATAAATAATTTCATAAGAAATCATAAAGTTAAAATAAAACTCATAAAGTTTTATTTACAATCATGATAAAATTGTGAAAACATGTCAAAATGTTATACTTTTCAATATTAAGAAGTTGAAAATAATTTCCATTAAACACAATATAATTAGATTACCTTATAAACCCATTATATTTATATAAAAACTGTAATAAGAACAAATAAATTTTACAGCTAACATGGGACATAATTTTCCATATTACTCGTACAAATAGAATAACCAATTCGGGCATCTTCCATCAAGATTCTCTAGAGAACCCAGTGTA
This sequence comes from Viscum album, assembly GCA_963277665.1. NCBI lineage: Eukaryota > Viridiplantae > Streptophyta > Magnoliopsida > Santalales > Viscaceae > Viscum > Viscum album. Next base: position 1,661,358,964 of record OY728135.1, on the reverse strand, counting down.
TTGGAGGGCTGTCACGGACCCTCCCATCCCTGGTTTATAACATAACCACTCATATTTGGATTATAATAGAACCACTAAACAATGGTTTATAAAGTAATCTACCATCATCCTAAATAATTTCCATAAACCATTACATAATCTCAATACATGAAATTTTTCATACTTATAAAAATATGCCTTTCACCCATAAGAAAAATATTTCCAGATATTAAAAAACAAATTCCATTTAAAAAATATTTTGGAAATATCCAAAATATGATAAGATGGTTTTTATTTTAATAAAACTTGGAATATTATAATGAAATCTAAAAAACATAATAGTTATTGTTGAAGAAAAATTCGTTGATACCATATATAGAATATTACTTTTTTATTTTGTAAATAATTTCAAAACATTTCATAAAAAGATTCATGTTAAAAACCATTGAAAGATTGAGAAATAAAATTCTATTATAATTAAATTATTTCTATAAAATTACATATAAGTTTTATTTTTTAAGAATTTTTACATTTAATAAAAATATTTAGAAAATGGGTCTATATTATTTAAAATGTGATTTTTGAGGTAAAGTGTCACTTACCTTGAGTTGGACTCGACATGCACATTATTTATATTCCTAAATAATAAAATTATTTTAAGTATTTAATTGACTAGGATCTTTTTTTATTTTTAACATTACTTTTATTTCACAATTTCCATGTCATATACATTATATAATTTATTAAGTTCAAGCAAGATGTTTTGATGATATTTGAATAATATGTCTAAAATGATTTTGGTAGGTTGAATATGGTCAAATAGCTCACTATTTATTCATATATAGTATAATAATAATTAATTACTTATAATTTTTATACATAATTTATACATTTAAAACCAACCATGAAATATGGTTATGATAAATGAGTTATGTTATAACCATGGAAATAGTAGGTCATATGTATGCATGAGTAACATTTCCATTTTACAACAATCATGCTGGAAAGACTATATATAATATTTTATCTTGATTTAATGATAAATAAATCATAAATATCATAACATTTCATCAAATAAAATTATATATATTATCTATTTGATTTGGTGATGAAAAATGAATCACGCCAAAAACATTTCTAGGATTGAATTTTGAATAAAAAATCCTCTAAGTTGTGATAAGGTATGTAAGTAATATATTTCTTTAGGACTTGTTTAATTTATTTTTAATTTTGAGGAAAAGTGGATAGGGGTTCTCATTTATAAGTAAAGGAAGGGGAACTATTGGAAATTTTTATGGTATTAAATTAATTTTAATTTATTTTCATTATAAATTGTTATGGAAATGATATTACTAAAATAAAATATTATTATGAGTATAAAATTTTCAATATACTAAAAATTGGATAAGTTTGGGTGATGTTTTTACCCTTGTACATTTTTTAACACGTGTTGTCCCTTTTTGATAATTAACGTTATAATAATATTTTTTACAATAAAGGAGACAATAATATCACAATAAATGGACAATTGGTGTAGAAATAGAATTTTTTATGATATTTTAAACCATATTAAAACTAGTTGGAAAAAGATTTTTTTTATTTTTAATCCATTTAATAAAATATTATTTATTATAAAATATCTTTAATGTCATTTTTGCAACAATTCATTTAATTTGGCTTTGAAAATATCATGAAAACAAATTAATTCAAATGTAATCCTTTAACACATCCTTAAAATATTATATTTAATTAAAACATATGTTCTACAAAAAATTATTATAAATTATATTACTTTTAATATTTTATAATCATTTATTATATATTTTTTATTAATTGAATAAATAATATTTTGGAATTACGTAAGCATTTAAGGTAATAATTTAATTAATAAAAACTAGAAATAAATTTCTTTGATAAAAAATATCATTTCTATTTAAAATGAATATTTATAATGAGACAAAAAAAAATTTATCCCTATCAAAAAATATTATAGTTATTAAAATCAAGAGAGTGACATTTTTTACTTTATATGTACTAAAATAATATAAAGGTAAAAATAAAAGGAAAATGGAACCAATTGGCCATATATTCAATACATGGGTGTAAATGGCCGATAAAAACTCATAAAATAGCATAAAAGATAGTGTTAGTTTTATTTTTAGTCATTATCAAGTTATTTTTAACACTTAATTACCTAATTTACTTTTTTCCTTGAGATAATTATTTACTATGGTTACTATTCATAATGTCCAAAAAATAAAAGTAAAATATTTAATAAATTTGGACCTATTTATTATAAATATTCAATCCATTTTTCATGATTCTATTCTCATAATTGGCATAATAGAATTTAAAATTAAGCCTGGAAAACATGAAGAAAAAAATTTCAGAAAAATGTGCTTTTAAGACCTAAAATGAATTTATACCAAAACTAGGTAAAAATATGGTTCGAATTTAATTATTTATATTATATATATCTATATTATCCTTATATTACTTTGAAATAAAATTTATGGAATAATGGTACTTTTAAATTACTCAATTTTTACAAAAATGTGGTATTTTTAACTAATCACTAAAAATATATTTTCAGGAAAGTACCAAAATTTCCCCTTAAGAATTTTAGTATAATGAATTCAAAAAATAAAAACTTTTTACAAAATATAATTTCAAAAATTACAAAAAAAAATAATTATATTATTTTTTTTATAAAATAAATAAAAAACATTTTTAATCAAAATATTTTATTAAAGCATAAATGACTTTAAAAATAATAGGGTTATTATTTCATAATAATTAATTATTAAATTTATATTGTGAATTAATTTCATATATATTTTATTATTTTATTATTATTATTCATTCCCCTTAATTCAACATCTAGTTTATAATGATCATATTTAAGTAATTATTATTTTATAGTGTATCCCAATTCTTATATAGCTCGGTGTTATGGGTTGAGAAATCTATTTAGCATAGTTTTATTTTAAAATATCAAGTTGCTATATTCCATGTCCTTTAATAAATTGTGACTTCAAAATTTAAACATGATCTTGGTAATAAAGGTTTTTTCATTTGAAAATTATTTTGTTGAAATAGTGCATTGTGAAAAAAACTTTATCTTGAAAAGAGAGAAAGGGAAAGGTGAATATCCTCTGGAATAACACATAAATAGGTTTCCAAAAAGGGAAACATCACTGGGATGTGAAAATAAAGACATGGAAAAAAATTTAATGTCCAACTAATTATTTATCGTGTTAGATATCATTGATCATAAGAAAGTGAATTATCATAAAAAATATAATGACCAAAAAATGTTAACCAAAGTAGTGTGAAAATGGACTTGATTTCATAAGAAATTAAGGAAAAAGGTTAAAAAATTTATTTCAAGATTCATTTAATAGATTTTAGGAATTCCTTTACCATATAGACTAAAAACATATAGAAATATACTTACTTCATAAGTAGTATTTTATTATTTATTCTATTTCCACCAAAATCTCAACCTTTGTTCTAAATGATGAGTATTTGTGATAAACATTTATTGCCTGAAGAATTAAAATAAACTTCTAAAGGATCAGATAATCTATAAAAGGATAACAAGACATCCCTTATATATTTAGAAATTAAAAAAACCAAAATTGTAAGCACAAGGTAATATAATTTCCAAAATTAATGAACAATCATATGACGAAATACCATATTAATGTTCAAATTCAACAAAAAATACTAAAAGTTCATGATAAGTCATTACATAAATAAACTATATCATCGAAAGGACACATTAAAATGCTTCCAAAAGGTAATTAATCATTTATTTTACAAATAAAACCCCATAATATTATGTTTTCCATAATCAAATAATTTTCCCCAAAATTATAGTTATCATCTTTTGAAATAACATTAATCACTAAATAAAAAAAATCAATTTTCAATTACATGGTTATCTATGTGAAAAAATCATATTTTCTAAAATTTTCATCACCCTTAATTACCTCAGCATAAAAGATCTTGTGAAACTTAATGGTTATCAATACCTTTAAATTTATTTCCATAAAATGTAAAGGTATTCTTCTTCAAACAACCATTCAATAAAACAAAAATTAATCTTAAATGTTACCTATACTAAAGACATATATTAAGACTCAATAAATGATTCTAGGTTATTCTCAACACATCAATATTTAATAGAGTTTTGTTATTTTAATGTTATTATCATACTTAAATCATAATTTTTGAATCCCAATATGTTGGCCCCTCAATCATTCAATGTTATTCACAATCCATTGACCATGATATCTTCTATTAAACTATTTTTATTTATAAAAAATTACAATAATTATCAATAATATACAAAACATTGGCATTATAGCTAATTTTTATCTTATTCTCAAATAACATCATGACCTCTAAAGTATTCTAAACCGACCTCTGATACCAACTGCAAGGACCTAACATTTAACATTACATAATCTGATGTTTTAAGAAAAAAATTAATAATATTCCATTTAGAGGATATTTTATGTTTTATATTTTTATAAAATTATGTAATAACCCTTATACAAATAAATATTACATGAGAAAGAGGATGCTTCAACTTAGTATCCATTTTTTCCACAAAACAAAACATTTATGATATAATCAGTTTTCATAAAAATAATTAAATAAATAAAGAAACCCATCAGTCCATAAATAATCATAAAATTTTCCCTTTTTCAAAATAATATATGAGTTCAAAATAAATATTTTATTTCCATAGAAATAAAATTAAATGTACAAAAAATTTCATAACAAATTTCATAACAAATATTAAAGATAAAATAAAACTTATAATGGTTTATTTAAAGTCATTATAAAATCATGAAAACTTTTTCACAATGTTTTACTTTTAACCATTAAGAATAAGAAAATAATTTTCTTTAAAGAGAATCTCATTATATTACATTGTAAAATTATGATATTTTTGTAAAAAAAAAGAATAAACAAATTATGTGGGTAAAATTGTAAATTATTTTCCATATCACTCTTACAAATTTAATAACCAATATGGTTAACTTACATCCAAATTATCTGAAGTACCCAATGCATTGATGGGATATCAAAAACCCACCCAAACTTGGTTTATAACGTAACCTCCAATACATGGTATTTAACTAAACAAACCATCCTTGGTTTATAATGAAACAAAAAATTATTATTGAAAATGAAAAATAAGTATAACATAATCATAACACATGAATTATTTCATTCTTATAAAAATATTCCTTGTACCCATAAACAAATCATTTCTAGATATTGAAACAGCCATTGCATTTAAAACCCCTTTGAATATACCCATAACAAAGGGAATTATGTTTTTATTTGAATAAAACTTTTATTCTTATAAAGTAATCAAAAACATAACATAACATCTATAGAAGTGGGAAAAGATGTTGACGTTGTATATGTTAAAAACACTCCTTTTATCATTTTTAAATAAAGTCAAAATAGTTCATAAAAAGATTCCTTTTGAAAATATTTTAAATAATGAGACAAAAATTTCATTTATAATTCATTTGTGTGCATATAAATACATATAAAATTTATTTTAATGAATATTTACACGGAATAAAAGAATTTAGAATATAAATATTTAAAAAATTAAAACAAGATATTTGAAGTTATGTGTCCCTTATATGGAGCCCAAATCCTCATGTTTGTTCTTTATATCCATAAATAATTAAATTATTTTATTGGTTTACTTTATTAATAAATGTTTTATTATTTATTATTTATTAACATGTTATTTATAATTATTTAATCAATTAATCTCAATTCATATGTTTTGATGATATTCGACTCATGTCCAAAATGACTTTGGTAGGTTGACTACAGTTAATGTGTTTATTATTTAATCATATTGAAAATAATTTTCATGAATAAATTATCATTTTTACATAAATTATACTTTTTAAAACCATCTATGAATGATGGTTATGAAAAATGAATTATGTTACTATTATGGAGATAGTATATTATACGTACGTATGAGTAACGATTCCATTTTCAACAATCATAATGGAATAAAGGTAAGTATTGTTTTATATTTTAAAAATGATAATTAAATATTTAAAACCATATTATTTATTTAAATATACTTATATATATATTCTATGTGATGTGGTGATGAAAAATGAATCACATAACTTTGTGATTGTGGTATTCCACACGTACGCACAGACAACATTATCATTTTCATTGAATGGAAAGGTAATAAAATAAGTGATATATTATTTTTAAATATTAAAAAATATGTAATGAACATCATTTATATATATATATTAAATCCAATATCATAACTAGGTTTGAGATGTGTTCATGGATAATGAATTACATCTGTTCGTGAGGCGGTAGTCTGTTTTTCACACAAACGATGGATTATGTTCCCATTTGATGGAGGTTGGAGATGGATATAAATTATACCATTAACAAAATAAAATATAAATATATGGAATATTATGATTTTATTATTTATTTATGTTTAAATAATATTTTAAGAAGGTGGAATAAGAAATAAAACAAAACACTCAGTTAATATTGATACTTCTTATTCAAAAAACATCTTTTGGTTTACCCAAAAAAAATACCTAGGTTTGATTTATTATAAAAATGGCCTCTGATAAGTGATTTGTGATGTAAGGAAGATATTTTAACTAGTACCAAATGAAACAAAATGTTTTTTAAGTGTGAAGAAAAGATGATAGGGGTTCCCTTTTATATATTAGGGAAGGGACCCTCTTGGAATTTTCAAGGTATTTAATTAATATTAATTAATTTTTATGTTCAATTGGATAAAAAATAATATTATTCAAATATTAAATGATTATTATTCTAAATAATATCATAAAATAAAAATTAGGCATGTTTTGGTGATGTTTTCAATTTTATCTTTTTTTAAACGGTGTTAACATTTTTTCCAATTATCATAATAACAATGTGTTTTTACACAAAAGGAGTCAATAAAATTAAAATAAAAGAATTTTTTTTTCAATAAATTAACCATTTTTTATATTTTAAACATTATCCAAATAACATAGCCAAATATAGGATTTTTAGTAATTTGAAACCATTTAATGAATTATTATTTATTATAAAATATCATTAATTTTGTTTTTTGAACTATTCATTTACTTTTTCTTTGAAAACACCATAAAAATTATAATATAATCATTTAAAAAATACCTAAAATTTTATATTTTTCTTAAAAATGAAATTTTCACAATAATTCATTCAAATTTTATTACTTTTAATGTTTATAGAATAATTTATTCCATTCTTTATTTATTGAATAAGTACAGTGTCGACATTTTGTAAGAATTTAAGGTAATTATTTTATCAAAAAAAATTAAAAATAAATTTACATGATAAAAAATATAATTTACATTTAAAATTAATATTTATTACCAAAAATAATTTCTTTTATACTTTTAATAAAAATATTACAGTTATTAAAAGAAAAAGAGGGGCATTTTTGACTTTATATTTACATAAAATATTATAAACGTAAAATCAAAGAAAAATGAAACCAAGTGGACATATTATAAAGAGTTGAAATGGATAAAATAAACTCATAAAATATAATAAATCCTATTATTAGTGTTATTTTTATACCTTATCATATTACTTTTAACCCTTAGTTATCTAATTTACCATTACCGTGGACATAATTACTAACTATGGTTACTATTCATAATTTACAAAAAAATGATCCTTTTTACTGAATATAGACCTCATTATTATAAATATGGAATCCATTTTTAAAATATTAAATTCAAATAATTTTATGATTTGAATTTAAAATTGCACCTGTAAAATATGATGAAAATATTTTTTTCTAAATATTACATTTTTAAACATAAAATGAAACTTATATCAAACTTAAGAAAAAATTTGATTCAAATGTAATTAATTAGTATATATATATATATTATGATTATTTTAATTTGAAATTAAATTCAAGTCATAATAATACTTTTAGATTACTTAATGATAGTTTTAAAAAAATTGGTCTCTTTACATATTTATTAAAAAACAATCTTTTTAGAAAATTATGAAAATTATACCATAAGATAATTTTAATATTTTTATTTATAGAATAATATTCCTTTTATATAATAAAATGTGTTAAATTCCCAATAATTAATTATATTATTTTCTCTAAAAAATAAATAAAAATAATTTTTGAACAAAATATATTTTTGAAGAATAAAACGAATTTAAAAAAATAGTTCTTATTTCCTAAGAATTAATAAATAAATTTTTATTGATTATAAACTTCATATATATTTCATAATATTGTTAATCCTATTCATACCAGCCAATTCAATGACTAGTTTTAAATGGTCAGATTTAAAAAATACATTTTTTATTGTGTATCACAATTCACTTAAAGATTGGTGTTATGTGTTAAGAATTATATCTCATATAGTATTATTTTAATAACTCGGGGTGTTACATTATATTATGGAGGTAAATGGAAATAAAAATATTTACATTTTTTAAAATAACAAATTGATTATCACTTTATCCTAAAATAATTTAAGAAGATGGTAAACAATTATTTCATTAATTAAATTATTAAAAAAAAGATGGAAAAGGGTTACAAGGATAATGATGATGAACATAGAAAGAGTTCCAAGTATCAAACATAAGTTGTCATCGTAACAATTGATGTAGTGAAGTTAAAAAGATTGAATATGTTCTAAGAGTTAAACAATTATGAAAATGATTCTCAAGTCTCGCCATTATTCAAATCGGATTACTTTATAGATGTTTCTCACTAAACAGTTTATTGAGTGGGTTTTATTATATTATTAGAAAAATATGTGGCATGGTTACATAAATATGTTACAAGGATTATATTAGTTGTAATGTGTTAAAAAACCTAGAACGTGTAGTAGAAAAATATCTGACCAGGAATTTTATCATATATGGTACGATAAACCAGTTTTTGTGTTGGGTTTTTAAGTATTCATAAAAGAAATTATGAATATTAAAATGTATCATATTAATATTTTTAAAGAGTTTAATAACATTAAAATGTATCATATTATTGGCCACCTCCATTTTATCAATCTTTCATATTAGCAACATAAATGAATCTATAGATATAAATGTCATGAAGTGAAATGATAATTGGCCTCTCAAAGTATAACATTGATTTATCCCTAACCAATGATAATCATAGAGTTTTATAAGTTATGAATAAATGATAAGGTTAGTGTTATTATGACTCTTTATAGATATATTGAATTTTCTCATGAGGCATAAAAAATAAAATAAGACATTATTTCTGTGTGTTTATTGACCTACTATGTATACTACATAGAGTGTTATAAATAGATGTATTTGGTATACCAGGGATACATGGATCATATTTGAGTCCCCACTATATATTTTTTGGAAAGATACATAGTAAGATAACCTTCATACTTTCATTCCAGGCTTAAAAAATTCAAACATATGAACAAAACTAATGAGGGGGTGGTGGGGTATGCTACCAATCATGTCATTGTTTGGAGTTTAACTAAGATGGGATTTTCCTCTCGTATGATGAGTATTCCATATAAGCCCTTGATTGAGATAAACTGTTAGAGTGTGCAGTTTTACCTATATATCATACATCTATCTAGATAGGGGTTATGTGATGGTCTTATCGTAAAGGATGAATGACATGTGATGTATTCATAAATTGGAAATGTCTACACTTAGAGAATATAGGGTAAAACAGTTGGCTTTATGGTATTGTAAAATTATGTGTATGAGGTAAATCAATATATTGGACAAAGAAAAAATATAAGAATGAACATTTTTATATGTCGTATAATTATGGAAATATGTATAGAGATATATGTGTTTGATGATGATAATGTTAGATTCCTTTATAGATTGAGTAAAAAATAATCTTTACTAGAGGTAAGTCTTTGTTTACAATTATAGATATAGAGATTCATATTCATTTTAAATGATGTAAATTCCCATAAGGTTGCACTTTTTGGTTGATTGAATGGGTATTGAGCTTGATTCAGAGAGATATTATAGTTTTTTTAGAGTTTATACAAAAGTATTTTGGATGGGAGTTCCCTATGTATTAAATATGATTTAATACAAGGTGAAGTTAATGAAAGTTTTCAAAAAGGAGTTTTGGAAGATATCAAAAAAGTGATTAGTTTATTATTTCACAATTTATTATGTATGATACAATATAAGGTGAAATGGCATAGAGACACTGAGTATTTGGTTTTTGTGGAAGATTGATGGGAATATTTCCTAAATCCTTATGTATATATAAGTTATATATATATTTGAAAAAGATTATGATTTCCATGCATAGGGTATATTATTATGAAACATGTGATTGTATTAAAAATGATAAATAGTTATCATTTTATATTTCATCCAAATAATCTATCATTAAATGAAATCATTTCATAGTTATATGAAATGTACAGATATTAAATGAATTCATATATAATATATGAACCAAACATGGTATTTATTCATTTATCTAAAACATAAATAAATGATATAGCTAAAGGAGATTCATTTATTATTATAAAATGTAAATCCATATGATGGTTTCATGAGCTGATTCTAATACTTATGACTTACCAAGCACCATTGTACCAGTAGTCTCTTATACTTCTTCCTTAGCATGCTGAGATGCTAAAACATTATAGGAGAAGGGATGATCCATCTCATGTGATGATATATTCATATTATACCATTGATAAACCATGTATGTTAGATTATTATATTTTATAATCATGTGATCTTTACCAAATACATATGAAGATGATAATTGACAGTCTCTATGGCTCCTTGGTGAATGGTACATTCGATTTTACAGTGTTCTTCATTTATGATTTTTTCACATGTTTCATATATCATGCATGGGATATCCATAGAATATGGGGTTAATCATTTCCACTAATTTTGATAAATTTTATTAGAATCAAATAAAACCTAACACACCCTTAATATTATTTACTACCATTGACTAATTAAGGTATGGTTGAGTGTCGTGGTGTCCTGATTAAAACATGATGTATCTATTTTGTTAATCATATATTGTTTGAAAATTTTTAATATTTTTTAATATATTGTATACAAAATTATAAGATACATTATGAAATATATTAGGTATAATTAATTTTAACACATAAACATATTATTATAAATTTCTTTCATATAAAAAACATATAATAAAATACACCAAGAATCTAAAGGTTTAATGTATTTTAAATACTAGAAACCTAATGCTTCATTTTTAAAACACAACTATAAATTTTTTTTATTTATATATTATTATTAATATTCTATTTGTAATCATACACCTCTAACTACATGGGATACCCTCAGGTTATACATAAAACAAATAGTGAGCTAAAAGGTAAGTAAATAGATAATGGGAATAAATATGAGGATGAGATATCGTAAGAGTCAACAAGAAACAAATGAGATCATAAAATAAGAGGATCAGAAATCATTACATAGAATCATGGATAAGAGAAATGGTATCAAAGGGAAATGGAAACCATGAAAATCATAATAATGTGAAATAAACATAAAATATGCCATCAAGAAGATAATTCAATCCTCAAATCTAAAGAAAATAAAGTAATTCATTAGGATAACTTTCAATGAAACATACATACTATATCAATATATATAATAATTAAAAAATTTATTTGGTATTTCATCATTATTGGTTCACCCATGGTCATATAATTTATCATCTATATGTGTTGTATATATAAAATAAATCATATATCAATCTTAAACATAAAATAGACCCATATGAAGAAAAATAGTTACATAATACTGTAATGAGGAATATTCAAAAAAATTGGTAAGAAAAATAAGAATGAAATAAAAAATATTGAATATTTAAAATTTATAATTATAAAATAATATGAGTATATTCCATGAATATAGGAAGAAATATGAATGAAATAACATAAGAATAATTGATGAGAGGTTTCAGAAATTAAATCTTTCCTAAAATCATTGGATGTGGATAAGGATTCATATAAAGAAAATAATTACATGTAAATAACCAAAAAACATAGAAAACACAAATATATTATTCATTAAAGGAATTATGAATATAAATAATAAAATAAATGATGTCTAAGAGAATAGATACATGAAATAATGGGACTTGAAAAAGTATTCCTCACATATTCCATTTGGTATGACATAAAACACATTATTGGAGGGATTATTGAAAGACTTGAACATAAAAATTGAAATAAGTAAAAAATAATTATAAACAAATTAAAAGGAATATAGGATAATGAGTATGTGAGTGAGTGAGAAAGATGTATAAAATAATGTGAAAGAAGGAAGGAAAGAGTGTGAGTCCCCAAACTGAAAATTTTAGGTGTGAACTATAAATATATAATAGATGTAAGGAGACGAGTAATAAAACATAAATAAATGTAAAATAATAACAGATATTTTCAATAATTTTTAAATTTTAGATAAAATAGAATAAAGATAATTGAAAAATAATAAATGAAAATAAAGGTTTTTGGATGGGAACGCCTTTTCGTAAGTATGACTTGCTTTGGATACCCCTTAAACATTCCAAAAAACAAAATTATATATGTAAATTAAATAATATAAAAACTCATTAATGTTAATTTCATTTATTATACTTTATTTAGTATCTTATATTATTCAATTAATGAATTTTTTGTTCATGTTGACCATATGGGGTTATTTGGCCCAAAATTTCCCAGATTCTTCTGTGTAATGGTAAAAGTCAGTGGTCTTTATCCTATTGTTTTATAAGCTATAGAATATTAAATTTATTGGATTCATTTTATTATACAAATAAAAAAGTTCAATAATTCATATATACCCTTGAATAAATTTAAATTAGAAATTATTTCTATATAATATCATTTTAAATGTTTAAAATAAACATGGATATTTATTTATAAAGTTTTTAATATAATGTTACATCCTATATTTCCAATAAATATTTTCATATATTTTCATTCTTATATTTTAAAATGTAAATATTTAATGAATTTACTAACTTAAATAATGAATATATAAACAATGAATGTATATATATCACCTTATATGTTTCCTTTACATTAAATCATATATAATGGATTTTAATGAATAATAATTATTTATTAAAATGGTTTTAAAATATATATTTTTCTTATATTCATGATTTTTTTCACACATATAGTTTTACTCTATAACTAGATTTCATTAATTAATTGTTTTATTTTTGTACTATCATTTAAATGGTAATTTAACCATTTAAAATTAATTGTTGAAAAATTATTATACTTGTTTTCATAGTCATAAAATTACAACATATAACCATTTAAGGTAATATCATATGACATTTTAGGTAAATAAAATGACAAAATAAATGGTTAAATATTAGTTTTATACTAGAATAATATTTTACCATGAATTATTAATTTAAATATTAGTTTATTTAATTTTGTTAGTTCTTTTAATACTCAAACAATTTCCTGTAAAATGTTAAAACATGCTTTACATTAAAAATAACATTATGAAGTATTTTTTTATTTTTATTAAAAAATGTAATTCCTAAACTTTATAGTGTGTTATTATCACAAAATGGTTATTATATTTTTATAATTTAGTTTTCTTAAAAGGAATATGGTTATTGATATAACAATGTAATCATAATTCTTAAATTTTATCACGATAATTTTTTCCATAAACATTTATTTTAAATCTATATTACTTGTATTTAGAAGATAAAATTCATTTATTTGAAATTTAATTATTAAATATATAATAATTAATAAATAATAGAATATATAAATGAAATGACTCCTAATAAAATAAATGGGTTTTTTTTAATATATATTTTTAGGTATTTTATGATTTAAATTAAATTTCAAATTTCAAATTGTTTGAATATGATTTGATAAAATATAATATTTTTTTATATTAGAATGTTTAAATTATATTATGTATAATTTTTATATTTTCTCTTGAAAATTTTGATTTTTTTGGGAATAGTAAAAAATACATGTTTTAGGAATACAATAAGTTTTATGACATCATCCTGAAAAAAATAAGACAAAAATGTATAAATTTTATTAAATGAATTAAAATACATATAATGAGTAAAATAATTATTTTAAAAACAATAATTTTAATTTATAGTAATATATTTTGAAATTTAAATCATAAATGTTATTTTATTCTATTTTTTTTTTTTTTTGATTTTTTGAATTTAATAATGTATTTTTATGATTATATTTAGTTTTGGGTCTCTTTGATTATAAATATACCTCATTTATTTTAATAATACACTAATAAATGTCATATTAATCAATAATATTAATAGTCTTTGGCCTAAATAATAATATAATCAATACATTATTTTATAAGACCCATCTCCCTTAACTATATAAACACAACTTCTTCACCGATTTCTTCTTGATTTAAAAAATATTTCTCTTAAAAAATATTTACCCAAATAACTATATATACTCTCCTATCCATGTTTCCAGTATCCTAGTGTGACCAAAATTCCATCCTTCCAAGGATTTAGCTTGAATCCAAGTTAGGTGACTCAATGAGAAAGTTAAGGGTTCCTATTCTGAGTATTTATCATTTATTTTTAGTTTTATTTATTGTAATATCTTTAAATAACCATTTAAATATTATTAAAACCTTATATATACGCTGAATAATTTCAAACACATTTTTTTGAAAATATTAAACTGTTGAACTATTTTATCTTTTAATGAAATTAAAACTATAAATTTACACATATTGAGCTTATATAATAATTATATAGTTACTATTAAATGTTATTGTTGCACTAAATCAGTTTTGGTATGATGAACCGAACTACCTCAAAATGAATGATGCAAGAAAATTAAACTAATAAATGAAAAAAAATGAAAAAAAATAATTATAAGATATAATGTTGAAATAAAAATAAATTAATTAATTAATTAATTGATATATTTTATTATTTAATAGGTCAAAGAATATAAGAAGCAATCTGAGACGTGCGGTAAGAGTTTCTCTCCAAAACTATTTTCTTTTCATGTATTGTTCCTATATTTTCTATATTCTGTTGAACATGTCATATAGAAAATATTAAATATATGAAATAATATTTTACCTTTATTTATTATTAATTAATGGTCTCTTTTCATCCATTATTAATTTATAGTTCATACCATTGTTGTTTAAAATGAATATTTCATGCACTTTTTCATTATCACAATTGTGTTATTCATCACTCTCTATCTCTCCCACATCCTTTATCTATATTTATAATATGACTCATTTATTTTAGTTTTTCTCAAATATTCATCAATTTTTTTGGGATACTCAGGTATTTATGGGTTTCTTCTTATAATTATCTTAAGTTGATCCCTATAATATTTATAAATGAAATTTTACATTTTTTCTTATCTCATCTCCATGTTTCTAAAAATTTCACTATATTTATTTTAATGGATAATATTTTCTAAAATTTTATTATTAAAATATAATTTTAAATCATTTTTTTCCTTTTTGAAATGTTTTTTTAAAGCGACTCATTTTTTATTTTTAAGAAAACATCAACAAAAGTTATAAAACACTTTTAGTGGATTCTCTTCCATTTTACACTATTCTCATCAAGACAATTTTTCAAATAAATAATTTATATAATATCAAACATTCATTATTAATTTTTAAAATATTTATTTTCTTTAAAAAATATATTATATTCATGACCTTCCTTAAAAATAACATTTTTATTATTTACCTTAACTTATGTAAAAACTAGGAAATTATTTTCTGAAAACATGTTAAATTTATTATAATCATTTGAAATATTCTTCACCAATGTAAATATAATTTTATATTTCACCATATTACCCTTTAATATGTTATATTTACTCTAATAAATTCTTTTTATAATAGGATATTATTTTAAAATATTTCTCTCAATAATTTTACAAATTCCCTTGTATATATGGTGTGGTGAAAATGAAGACCCTATGAGATGAATGTTCCATGAATTTCTTTATAATACCTATATTCATCTATATAAAACATTATAATTTTTACCAATTCCTTTCCTTTGTAAATACCCTATAATTCATTATTTTGATTAAAGGGTGTTCACATAGATTACCATATATTTGGTTAACTAGGTAAATTATTGACATAACTATATACCCTTTATTCTATATGGATTAAATATCCAATACTTCATTAACATGTTTTAAGGGTATTTAACTTGATATATATATGTTATTTTATTGGATTTATGTTTTGTTTCCATGGGTTAATCATGATATGATTTTGATGAATTCTTGATCCTTTTAATATACATGGGACACACATATACGTGACATATTTTGATGATTGTTGGGTCTGGATATATATATCTCCCAAATTTATTGGGTAATTTATTATATATATATATATTATTTTTAAAGGATGGGGTTTAAGCCTCAATTTATTATTTAAAGCAAAGACCTCTTTAAACTAGGTAGAGGGTGGCCCATTACATAGCCCGAAGGCCCAAGGCCAAGTGGCCTGAATACAAGTCTTTAAAGCCCTTTTTTTTCCAAAGTACCCCTCAGTGAACAGTACTGCTATAGTACCCGCGCTGCTACAGTTCTTATTGTAGTCCCTCTGCTGCTATAGTGTCGTTGCTGCTATAGTTTGTTGTTGCTACAGTACTTCTACAGTTCCATGCAACAATACTACTACAGTACCTTGCTATATGTTAGTGAGCCATGTATTATTCTTATAATGTTTAGGAAGATACATAAATCCTCTATAAATGGTCTTTTATTCTCATGTATGTGTTTCATTATTTTGTGATGAATAGGTATTTACCATTTTGAATGATGGTAATATTATCTAGAAGGAGGAGTACCCACCCATATAATTCTCTAATATGTATATTCTATGTGTTGAAGAACATTATTTTTGTAGACATTATTCTAAGATATATGATTATTCCATCAAACCTCATTTTCTCTTCTTATATTTAATGATATTATTTTATTAATCATGGAATTTCAATCATGAAAATGTATCTCACTTTCTTATGATCTATTAATAATTCCATTATGTCTCATTGAGTATGTTTTATCCCTTATTGAGTGATTGAGATCACTCCTTTCCTATGTTTCCCCCATCCCTATGTAATTATAGGTGATAAAGAGAGTGTGATTTAATTATAAGGGGTATTTATTGAAGGTTTTGATTAAATATTATAGTTATATTATGTATTATGTTTCTATTTTCCAAGGACACTAAACTTTTGATTCAAGGTATTTTATGTAATTTCATGATATGTGTATAAGTATGTATGTTTAACACTATACTGAAAAGTGTGGGATGAAAGGTGTTTTAAATAATTCTTATTTTATAATTATAGGATCAATAACACATTTTAAATTGATTATTAATATTATAATTATACATTCATTAAATTTTAAAACTAATCATTAATAATGGAAATGAGAACTTCACCATTCACATGGGTGGTATAAACCTACCATAGTGTGAATGATGTTTTTAAAAAAAGATTAAAATAAATGTAAAATAATTAATATGTAGTTTTCTAATTATTTTTCTATGGATTTATACTATTTTATTTTATTGTAATTATTACCTAGATTCAAAGTGGTAATATAATTATGAAAATAAAAGCATTTGAATGGGATATTGTCACATTCTATTCAAGGTTGATTCTTTGGAATACAATTTAATGAATTGAAGGGTGATATTTTGGATAGATCATATCATCCTCACGCTAGTTGGGATGTTATTGGGAGATAATGATATAGATCATATTCAATGTAATTGTTTTTATAATTGAGCATAAATTGGTGGTGAAGGGGTGTATTTATTTGTGAATGAGCGGGGTGTTTTTGAATAAAATCTTGAATAATTTATTTTTATACTCAATACTATGAAAAATTCTGATTCATGTGACTAATAATAATATTTTATTAAAACATGTATACTTTATTAACATTTATACCCTTACAATACGAAATGTAATCATTAAAATAATTTAACCAAAGTAAAGAATCAAAAATATTTTTTTTATTAAAAATGAAATAAATTTAGACTTTATTATTTGATTTATAGGATTATAAATTGAATAAATATATTTTAATTAATGATTTTTATAAATTTTTAATCATTTTTACATCAACATTTATTCATAAAACCCACCACACAAACAAAATTGTATTTTTACTATTCACCCAAAAATTTATCTTTTTCTAAAAAATACTAAAAACTTACTATTGAATTATTTCAGTGCACTAATTCTAAAAATTAAACATGTTTTATAATAGAAAATTTAAAATTTACCTAATTCCAATATTTTATTTATAACTTAAAAATATATATTTTTACTCTGGAAGTTAAAACATACTTTAAAAAAATAAACTTAAACTTACATCATGTTACACAATTATGTAAGTATTTTAATTTATTATAATACTTATATTCACTTGTTTCATAATTGATAAACATTATGTAACAGGATTTCTTAATCACATAAATTAATAAACATTATAAAACTATAATGATCATATTATTATTATAATAGTCAAGTTACTATCCTAATGGTAACATTTCAAATGACTACTTTACCCATTTATAATGGTCATATGTAGCTTCTAATTCATATATATATATAACTTAATTACTTCATTATTCATTCAATTATTATTCGCTCATAGTTCTCAAAATTCACATCTTATTTATATTGTTTTTTTTCTTTTCAAAGTGCCATTTGTAGTTGTAGTATTTCTA
Organism: Viscum album; assembly: GCA_963277665.1. Classification (NCBI taxonomy): domain Eukaryota; kingdom Viridiplantae; phylum Streptophyta; class Magnoliopsida; order Santalales; family Viscaceae; genus Viscum; species Viscum album. The sequence goes on along the minus strand of OY728135.1, from coordinate 1,661,340,142 downwards.
AGAGATGATGACCCATCATATTTCAATATTTGAGTTGTATTTTTTTATTTTTTTACCGCACAATTTTTTAGTATTATTCATATAGAATATATTCATCATTTATCTATAATGTTTTATATTCATGGAATAAAATATTTTTTAAATTTTTATATGTTTTATGTGATAATATAACCTAGTATTTTAGTAAAATTATTAACAATGAATCATATTAGTTTTAAAGATGAATTTTTTATAAAAACATGAGGTATTACATTCTCCCCCATATTAAATTTTTTCCTCAGAATTTTAATTCAAACAATGGGATGAAAATAGATGTGGATAATTTTGATTCATTATATTATATAGATCCAATATTTATTCCTCATACTTATGATTTATTCATAGTATTTTGAAAAGATGAGTTGTATTTCTTCATAATAATTTATCTATATAATAAAATATATTATTATATACCCCTTTTAAGATAAATCATGCTCTAATTTCACCACATAACTATTAATTACGTGAGATGGATATGATATGCACTTTCTCAAGGAAGATACATGGAACACATCTTGTACTTGAGATATGTTTCATATAAAAATGAGTCAATGAGTTGAAACCTAAACTTGATGAAGAATATAAAAGGGTGATATATACAATGGAATTACCTTAATATTCTTTCTAAATATTATATTTCTCTTTAATAGAGATATTCAAAGAAATATTTATCAACAAAAAAATCAACTCTAAGATAGATTTATGATTGAAAACAAAGATCTTGTTTGGGATATATGATATTTTATAGTGTTATTGTATGGATAGAACATTATATATCATTTATTCTACCAATTATCATAGTAATATATTCCATTATCTAACATCAACCAAATATGTTATAGTTTTTCTTTTATTTATATAAAGGGATTCATAAAAGGCCATATAAATTCTTCATTGAAAATAAAAAAAAAATTGTAAACTCAATCAATGGAATATGTTAAAAACATGCTACTTTAAATTTTATAGAGGTGTCTCTATGAATATATTCCAGATTTTAAATGTTTATTTTATATTAAACCACTATTTAATGGTGATATTTGATATTGAAGTTCAAATATGTCTTCAACTCCATTTAAAGACTCCTCTATAATGTTGACATGAATCTTGAAACTTGATCATATAAAATATAAAGTGGTATTCTATTTAGCCTAAACACTTCTCTAACATATATCAAGGAAAGTTTATGGATTGTAATTGTTTATAAATTTTGATTAATAAAGAAGTATTTATAGACTGATCCACTATAAACCATTTAGAATTATTTTTGTCAGATTTCATCGGTTGACCTGTGATAAAATCCATGACGATGTTCACTAATTTTTATATGGTTATAATAAATGGATTCATCATTGCCTTAGACTTATTATATTTTCCCTTACCTTGGTAGAATACATTACCCTTTAATGTATATCAAAAAAATCATTCTTTGTGTTTTTACACGATTAGCGCTCTCAAATATCTTTGTACATTATTGTGTTTCCAGGGTGTATAGAGAAAGATGAGTGATATAATTTTTATAAAATTTACGTATATATTTTTGGAACTAAAATTACGTATAATCATTTCTAAATCCTATAACTCTATCATTATCAATGTTATATTTTGAGATTCTCCCCATCATTATTCATTCCAAATTCTCTTGTATCTCTACACCATTACTTTGTTCCATATTAATCTTCTCTAAGATAGAGGGTTAAAGATTCATTTTTGCAATGTATGATGTCATCCATTTTTTTATGATTCCCATGACTATCCTTTATATGTCTAAAAATATTAGATCCCTTTTAATCATGAACTTGGATAGAGTTATAGTTTTTTATTTTTAAATCATATTATACTTTTTTATCCTTTAAAGGATGGAAATTAATTGACAAATCACAGTCTTTTATCATCTCTAACAATATTTCTTGGTACATAGTAATCTCGTTACTTGATAATATAATGTTTCAGATTTTATGATTAGTATATATGTTATTTTTTCCATTTAATGAATATTTTTTTTAGTTTATATAAATTAATCAATTTTAAAGGTTAATTGGGATCATTAATCCATTTTTGGGTTTATTAAGAATCTAGAAAGGGTTATAAGGATAAAAAACTAAAATGAAGAACTAATACAATAATGTGACAAAAAATGTAGGACAATGACACAATACATGACAGAGGGTCAATCCACATAGGTTCATGGATAAGTCGACCCACATGGGAAATATGGATGAGATTGGAAAGGCGTAATGTTTCATGAATGTCACTCTGTAACACCCCAATATTTTATAGTACATTATCTCCTTAAAGTAATTCAATAGTTTTCGTTATACGCAACACTGAGTTTGAGCGCACCACAACTTACCAAACTAACCGTTCAAAAAGTGGTTATGAATATTATTAACTTCATTTTGAATCTTATATACTCTATATAATTAGATTTTATTTTTATAATTTAATACAATTTTGGTCATTATAAGTAATTTCACATTTAAATTTGACATAAACACATGTCAATCATTTGATAGTTTTTACTTTTTTAAAACCCTCTTTTTGGTTTTGACAATGGAAATTAATTTTAAATTAATAAATTAAATTTATAAGTTTTTAATTTGGTAAAATAGACTTCATTTTTTTAATTCAGAAAATAAAAATTAGATTAGGGTGAATTTTTGGTATTTTTCTGAAAAATTTCAATTTTTGATGAATAGTGAAAAACACTGCATTATTATTTAAAACCAAATTTTTATTTAAATAATTATTTATTTTATTTAAATTAATTTTAAGTCAAAATAGATATATAATACCTATATAAGTTCAATTTAATTCATTGGAGTTATTTTATAATAAAATTAGATGTATAAAATTTTATTCAACTTTTTAACCTCTTTTACCCATATTCTAGGCACGTTAGCAAATTTGCATAAAACTTAATTTTACCACTTCTGTGAGTTAAATTTCAAAAATACAAGAGAAACGATTGAAATCAGTAAGTAAAATTTGATCCAATATAATGAAAATAACTTTTGGTGAATAGTAACTTTTGACTTTTGTTTACCACAGTTAAAAGTAAATAGGGTAATTAAAGGTAAAAATTATATTATAATTGCCCTAAATCATGTCTTAATTCCATTGGATAACTGTAATTCAACCAAAAACATCCTTAGGAATAAAATATGATCCGCTTTGGTCCACTTGTATTAGATTTGGACATTTATTATTATTTTATTTAAAGAAGAGTTAAAAGTGTTAAATTCAAAGTTTAATAACTAAACCATTTTTAATATAGGGTTATACGCAATATAAATTCAACTATAAATATTAATTATAAATATAAAAATATTTCCTACATAATGGTATTTTATTTATAATTTTTAAAGATTAAATTGTTTAATTTATTTATGACACGATGAAGATACATTAATTACCTTATTAATAAAATATAAAAATAATTGATATTATAAATATCCAAATATATGTAAATTGAGACATATTATGAATTCCACTAATTTTATTGGTTAATATGACATGTTATTCTTTATTAGATAATTTTTTTTCAAAGTGATAAGGTTTTTATGACTTTCAGAAAAACAAAATACCAAATAGTGTCAAAATTGACAAAAATTATTTTTTAAAACAAATACTATATTATTGGTTGATATAATATTCTCAAAAATATAAGGTTCATAAAAAGGGATTAGATAATATTATATATGTCATTAATGAACCACTTGAGGTTTTCTTGGAAGTTTAGAGTAAGTTTATTAACCATATAGTGTAAGAATACAAGAATACAAGGTAAAAGTTAAACTATTTAACTAAGAGTTATATCTAAAAGATAAGGATAATATGGTGACCCAAACCTGTCTAAAATCTATTAGTTGAGAGGTTTTTGACCCATAACCACCTTATCCTATAAATAAATTATTTTTGATTCATTATAAACCGAAAATTATTTTATTATAAAATAATATTTCAATCTTTTCCTAAGGTTCCACTCACCTCTCTTATAAAAGGGAACTTCCCCTTCTCTCAAAATCACACCTCAAAATTCATTTGGATCCACCAAAACCTAACCAAATATCCTTCCAACTATCCTCCCTTCATCATAGAGGCCTTCCTTTGGTCAGAAATCCAACCTAAGGAGCCCTTTTGATCAAATCAAAAGGAAGAACCCGAAGAAGAGGTAAATATTTCATCACCTCTTTCATGTTCTTTTCTTCTTCCACTTCCTATTTCATTGTTGTTTCCATTATAAAATAATAAATCTGGTATCTTCTATATACTTTTATGTTATTATAAAAATTTTCTACCATTTTAATTAATCTATCCATCATATGAATGATAAAGTCACCATACGTGCGTACGTACGGCTTACCGTCTCCACGCAGTGGTGTAGTTTGTTATTCAAACCCTTCATTATTTTTATGGGTATAATAATGAGTATAAATGATGTAAATAATAAATAAAACATGTTAATTATTCTTTATATATGATATACTATCCAATTACATAATATTTCACCATCAATATAATGATATTTTCGCTCGTGTGTACGTACGGATTAAAGCCTTCACGAACGCGATGAGATTCATTCCCCATCGTAATCATTCAAGATTAATTTTAATTTTATGATTCAAAATAATGTTTATGAACATAATATAATTATATATATGAAAAAAATACATCCTATCCATAAAAAACATGGATTATGTAACCAAGTATATAAAGGAAAATGAATCAGTTAACACCCGAAATTATGATACTACTGAAATATTATTAACAAAACAATATTAGAGGATAATATATGATATAATATTTAAGTATATAGTTATTGTATAATTTAATAACAATGTTTTAACTATTATATAGGAGTTTAACATACCATTGACTAAGGAAAAGTACAAGGTAATGGTTAATTTCACAATCTCTATATTATTCGAGGTTGTTTTTATATAAGTATATACTGGGACATATTTATTATCCATGTCCATGTTTCATAAAAGAGTTTTCAAAGGGATTATTTTTAAGGGAATTTTTTACTAAAATATCATTTTAAATGTTTTAAAGATTTATTCTTCTAAAACTTTCTCATTAATGTCCATGTTTTCAAAATGGTTTTAAGGATTTATTTATATGGACATGAATGTTTTAAAATGTTAATTCCTTTCAAAAGATTCAAAGTGGTATGGGACCCTTTGATTCAAAACTATCTTTTAAATGACATAATTTATAATTTATGTTAATTTTTAATGATTTCATAAAAAAGGGATATTTCTCTCAAATATTTTTACTAATCATTTCCAACTATGTCAACATCCTTTACGGGATATTATTCTTAATTGAGGTTGATTTATTATGATACAAATATTCTATATTGTATTGAAAGTTTTTTGATATGTTTGATTATGGATGTGTTATTTTTATACTATTCATGGTTTATGGATAAAGTATTGAAATTTCATATGCTTGTTTTAATACGAATGTTTATGTTATGCTTAAACCTTTTCATATGAGGAATGAATTGGACATAGTAAGTGATGGGTGGAGCCCGCTATAGCTTTCGATGAATCGGTAGGTCTCATTAAACAAACTAGTGTCTTGGCACAATGCCTTGACAAAATATTATTTTTAGTCTTGGAACAAGGCCTTGACTATGTGGTTATGAAGTCTGGAATTATGCATTCTGTCATTATAAAATTGGCTATGGATATTGCATGTGATTATCCGACTAGTAGAATATCCATGTGAATAAGTAAATGGTATTATTTGATTTATCTTTTCCATATTATGTTTAAGTTTAAGTTTAAAATGATTTTCTTAGTTTTATACATTACCTTAAATATTTATGATTATTTATGAAAGTTTACACTATATTTTTATCCTTACAGAGCATCTGAGCTCACCCATTTCTTATGTTTTATTTTCCCAGGATTCCAAGAATTTTATTATGATTGATAAGCAGGGTTAAGCTTGGGGATTAATGGAATTCTCAGAGGATCATTTATGTTGTGTTTTATTTTCTAATGTGTAATGTAACATTCATATATGTAATCTATTTTCCAAGACTTCTAAACCGATCGGTCTTTCGGGACTTTATTCCTTGTAATCATGACAATGTTATGTAATAAAGCACCGAATCTGGGTAACTGGGGTTAGGTCATTACAGTTGGTATCAAAGGAAGTTTAGAAACATCCTTTAAAATAGATTTAGATAAACTATGATTAGAGAACATTACCCTAAGATAAACTTTGAGGATTAGTATAGAAGAACTTCCTAGAATTTTGGTAATTTATATATTTTGTGTATTTTCTAAGAAATACATTTTTTTTGGATACGAGCAGGTAGAGGCGGCTCTGGCACAAATGTACCTAGGAGTGAAAACTCCAAAAATGAGTTTTGGGCTTGACCCTGGGTATCCTAGTACATGACCACGGGCCTTGCTACACTCTTGGTTATAACACTCTTGGGGGATATGCTTAGGATAATTCACATTTTCTTTGCATGCCATTATGAATGATTTATGAGTAAATACTTCTTCAAAAAACATTTTGGGATTATAGATTATATACACAATGTTTGAAATTTATGTTAAGTATTTTACAAGTTTGGAATTATGCATTGAGATTCATAAACTAACCTATTGTATGTCATTGTTTAGAAATGGCGCCTAGTAGAAGGAATGAGAATTCCAGCAATACGCATGATCGAAAGATTAATAAGGATCATATCTTTCATGGTATTAAGCCAACATTTAAAAGGGAAATAGTCTATCACATATTTTAATGTTAGGAAGAAATATTATCATGTGTTAATAAGATAAGTAAAGAATTATTTTATTCCTATGGCTTTGAATGGAAGAAAGAGAAGAAAGGATGGTAGAGAGAAATATGGATAAAGGGAAGAGGGGAAAGAAGAATTTTCCCATATGTGATAACTGTTGAAAGAATCACCTTGGTAAATTCTTGAAGGTAATGAGAGTTTGTTATAAGTGTGAAGAAAAAGGACACTAAGTACGTGATTTCAAGGGTAAGAAAAAGGTTTCAAATGTACAATTATTCATCTGCAAGGAGTTGGGACACTATGCGAATTAATGTCTAAATCATCAGAGTATACCCCAAATGTTGCTATTGGATAATAATCAAGTTATGATACTACTAAATATGAAGAGAAATGATTAGAGTTCCTGTGTTTATATTAAATTATTGTGTCATTTTAGTATTGTATTAATGATGTACATGTTATAATAATTATAGAGTATATAAGGATTGTATTGTAGTAGTATTTTATTAAGGACTTGAGATTGTGTGGAACCAAGAAAAGTGACTCAATAGCAGGTTAATTTTTTTAGAATATATATGGTTAAGAGAAAGATAAACCATAATATGGTTTTGATACTAAGGTAGTGATTTTGGTATAATATATGATTGATTTGGATAAATTATATTAGATATTCTTGAATACCTTGAAACTGATTAATGATTTGTATATTCCATCATTGTTGGAGTTTACAATATTTTTGGATAGAAGGATTATATCCAGTATTCTATAAGGAATAAGAGAGCATGAATGTAATCAATAAGGTTTTATGGTAATTCAGGGTGTTACAGTGTTTTAAAAGAATACATGGTGAAGGTATTCACATGTTATTACATGGAAAAAAGGATCTTCATTGTGTTTACTTTCCTTATAAATTTTGGACTGTGAGTTTGGACAGAAGTATTTTGGATAATTCTAAAGGTTGGAATCGATTAAGTTTTAAATTGGATACTATTTTTAAGGTTAAATCATTTCGTGAGATTATTTTTGGATTTTCATAAAAAGGACAACATTAAGGTCGGGTGACAACCCATCACGTCTGGTAAGGCCGCGAGACTTGAACCCACAGCCAAAGGGAAACAAGGGTGCATCACCTACCACTGGCCTACGTGATGTCCTAATTTGTATAATGTAGTTTTTTAAAATAGTCTGAAAAATGAAATATAAATTCATTGTTTTTGAAATCCTATTTGATTAGGATAAATAGAATATTTTTGAATTGTATTATCTTTTGGAGTGAAATATGAGTTTTTGGTAGGAATTAGTTAAATTATGAAACTCTACTTGTCAAGTATATTTTTTCCCTCTTATTATATGAATAAATTAATTATAAAACTTTAAGGAAGGTATCTTAAAACCCAAAATGTGTTATTCTAATACCTTATGTTTTTTTGAACCAGTGATATTTTAAATCATCATAGATTTGGATTTGAGGCCCTCAATTTTACATTTGTTTGTGATTGATGACCTCAATCACTCCCTATAAATATTTACATTTTCACTCCAATTATGTGTCTTTAATTTCCACCAATTTTCTCTTAATTGGGATTATAATTTGGTGGTGACTTTTTCATTCCCTTTCCCTCTAATTAAGACTAAATTTTATTAACCCAATTTCCGATATGGATTTTCCACAAAGGTATTTTTCTATTTTTATCCTTTTATTTTCAAAGAACAATTTAAAATTGCAAGGATGAAATTTATTGAAGTAGGGGAGAATGTAACACCCTAATATTTCATAGTACTCTATCTCATTAAATTAATTCAATAGCTTGCGTTATACGCAACACTGAGTTCAAGCGCACCACAACTTACCAAACTAACCATTTAAAAAGCAGTTATGAATAGTATTAACTGCATTCTGAATCTTATATGCTCTATATAATATTAATATCCATATTATGTGTTTCTTAGACATAATATAATAACAAATTCATTTTTTAGATAAAATAAGTATTTTTCAAAAAATGCAATTTGACCGCCTTTTAATGGAGAACCCATTTTAAAACCAATATCTGAAACTTTTATATATTCAATTTAATGAAATTAAATTCTTATTTAGAAGTGGGATATAAAAATTTAGTTTTGATAAATTTTTTCTATTTTTCTGATAACTTTCATATTTGGTTGAATAGTGAAAAATACTAAATTTTAATTGAAAACAACTTTTTTAATTGAAATAATTTATAGTGTTAAATTATCCATTTGAATGGTTTTTAAATATAATTATATTATATTTTTATCATTTAATACAATCTAGGTCATTATAAGTAATTTCAAATTTAAAGTTGACATAAACACATGTCAATCTTTTGATAGTTTTTACTTTTTAAAAACCCACTTTTTGGTTTTGACAACGGGAATTAATTTTAAATTAATAAATGATAATTATATGTTTTTAATTTGGTAAAATAGACTTCATTTTTTAATTTTTAAGATCAAAATTAGATTAGTTTGAATTTTTTTATTTTTCTGAAAACTTTCAATTTTTGATGAATAGTGAAAAACACTGTGTAATTATTTAAAACTGACTTTTTATTTAAATAATTATTAATTTTATTTAAATTTATTTTAAGTCAAAATATATATATAATACCTATATAAGTTCAATTTAATTCATTGGAGTCATTTTATAATAAAAATATATGTATAAAAGTTTATTGAACTTTTTAACCTCTTTTACCCACCTTCTAGGCACGTTAGCAAATTTGCATAAAACTTAATTTTACCACTTCTGTGAGTTGAAATTAAAAAATCTGAGAGGAATGTTTGATATCAGTAAGTAAAATGTGATTCAATAAGATGAAAATAATTTTTGATGAGTAGTAACTTTGGACTTTTATTTACCACAGTTAAAATAAATAGGGTAATTAAAGGTAAAAATGATATTATAATTACCCTAACACATGGTGTAATTATATTGGATAAGTGTAATTCGACCAAAAACAACCTTAGGACTAAAATATTATCCTTATTTTTCCACTTATATTATATTAGAAGATTTATTATTATTTTATTTAAAGAAGAGTTAAAAGTGTTAAACTCAAAGTTTAATAACTAAACCATTTTTAATGTAGGGTTACACATAATATAAATTCGACTATAAATATTCATTAGAAATATAAAAATATTTCATACATAATGGTATTTTATTTATATTTTTTATATATTAAATAATTTAATTTATTTATGACACAATGAGGATGCAGTAATTACCTTTTTAATAAAATATTAAAATAATTGATATTATAAATATCCAAATAAATGTAAATTGAGACTTCTGATGAATTAAAATAATTTTAGAGGTTAATATGACATGTTAGGGTTGATTAGATAATTTTTCTTCGAAGTGATAAGGTTTTTATGACTTTCATAAAAACAAAATACAAAATAGTGTCAAAATTGACATAAATTAATTTTTAAAACAAATATTATATTATTGGTTGATATAATATTTAAAAAAATATAAGGTTAGGAAAAATGGCTTAAATAATATTATATATGTCATTAATGAACCAATTTAGGTTCTTTTAGAAGTTTAGAGTATGTTTATTAACCATATAGTGTAAGAATATAAGAATACATGGTAAAAGTTAAAGTACTTAACTCAGAGTTAAATCTAAAAGATAAGGTTAATATGGTGACCCAAACCTGTCTAAGACCTATTAGTTGATAGTTTTTAGACCCATACCCACATTATCCTATAAATAAATCATTTCTGATCCATTATAAACCGAAAATTATTTTATTATAAAATAATATTTCAATCTTTTCCTAAGGTGCCCCTCACCTCTCTTATAAAAGAGAACTTCCCCTTTTCTCAACATCACACCTCCAATTCCATTTGTCTTGGAAAAAACCTACCCAAATATCCTCCCAACTTTACTCCCTTCATCCTAGAGTTCTTCATTTGTTCATAAAGACAACCTAAGGATCCATTTTGATCAAATCAAAAGGAAGAACTTGAAGAAGAGGTAAATATTCCATCACCTCTTTCAAGTCCTTTTCTTCTTCCCCTTCCTCTTTCTTTGTTGTTTCCATTATAAAATAATAAATCCAGTATCTTATATATACTGTGATGTTATTATAAACATGGTACAACCATATTCATTATTCTATCCATCATATGAATGACAAAGTCACCATACGTGTGTACGTACGGCTTACCACCTCCACGTCGTGGTATAGTTTATTATTCAAACACTTCATTATTTAGATGGGTATAATAATGAGTATAACTAATGTAAATAATAAATATAACATGTTAATTATTATGTATATATTATATACCATCCAATTAAATATGATTTCACCATCAATATAATGATATTGTCGCTCGTGCATACAATACGGATTACCATCTCCACGAATGCGATGAGATTCATTCCCCATCGTAATCATTCAAGAATAATTTTATTTTTATGATTAAAAATAATGTCTATGAACATAATATAATTCTATATATGAATAAAATAAATCCTATTCATAACAAACATGGCTTACATAACCAATCATATAAAGGAAAATGAATCAGTTAACACCCGAAATGATGATACTACTGAAATATTATTAACAAACCAATATTATAAGATCATATATGATATCAAATTTATGTATATAGATCTTTTATAATTTAATAAAAATGTTTTAACTATTATACATAAGGTTAACATACCATATACTAAGGAAAATTACAAGGTAAGGGTTAATTTCATAATCTTTTTATTATCCGAGGTTGTTTTTACGTAAGTATCTACTGGGAAATATTTATTATTCATGTCCATATTTCATAAAAGAGTTTTAAAAGGTATTTTTTAAGGTAATTTTTTACTAAAACATCTTTTTAAATGTTTTAAATATTTATTCTTCTAAACCTTTCTCATTAATGTTCATGTTTCCAAAATGGTTTTAAGGATTTATTTTCATAGACATGAATGGTTTAAAATATTAATTCCTTTCAAAAGTTTTAAAGTGGTATGGGAAAATTTGATTTAAAACTATATTTTAAATGAATTCCTTTATAAATTATGTGACTTTTAAATGATTTTATAAAAAAGGGATATTTCTCTCAAAGATTTCTACTGATCATTTTCAACTATGTCAACATCCTTTATGGGATATTATTCTCGATCGAGGTTGATTTATTATGATACAAATATTCCATATTGTATTGAAGGTTTTATGATATTTTTTACAGTGTATTTTTTATTTTTATACCATTCATGGTTTATGGATAATTTATTGACATTTTGTATGCTATTTTTATTACAAATGTTTATGTTATGTTTAAACCTTTTCATATGAGGAATGCATTGGACTTAGTAAGTGATGGGTGGAGCCAGTTATAGCTCCTCGATGCATTGGTAGGTCTCATGAGACAAACTAGTGTCTTAGTACAAGGCCTTGACAAAATCGTATTTGTAGTCTTGGAATACGGCCTTGACTATGTGGTCATAAAGTCTAGCATTATGCATTACCTCATTATGAAATTGACTATGGATATTTCATGTGATTATTCGACTAGTAGAATATCCATGTGAATAAGTAAATGGTATTATTTGATTTATATGTTTCATATTATGATGAATTTTATGTTTAAAAGAATTTTGTTTTAGTTTTATACATTTCCTTAAATTTTTATGCTTATTTATGAAATTTTTCGATATATTGTTATTCTTACTAGGCATTTGAGCTCACCCCTTTCTTATGTTTTATTTTACCAGTATTCCAAGAAGTGTATTATGATTGATAAGCAAGGTTAAGCTACAAGATTAATGGTGTTTTCAAATGATCATTTATGTTGTGTTTTATTTTCTAATGTGTAATTTAATGTTCATGTATATAATCTATTTTCCAAGACTGCTAAATTGATCAGTCTTTTGGGACTTAATTCCTTGTAATCATGGAAATGTTATGTAGTAAAGCACCGACTCTGGGTAATTGGGGTCAGGGTGTTACATGGTCTATAAATTTCTCTAAGAATATAATGGAACCAATTTTTTATATTGACATGTTTTTTATCAATTAGAGAAATTATAGAATTCCAGAAATTGGCTATATATTAAAGTCTCTTAGAATGGGTAAGACTTACTTCATCTCATAATAATTTTAGTGGGGTTGATTTTTTTGAGTGAAAATAAGTTTTATTAAGTTTATATAACCTTAATTTAGTCTATAATTTTGAGAATTAGCTTATTCTATATGTTTCCCTATGTTCATATAAATTTATATGAACATTTCAAGTATTTATGCAGTAATAACATGTTTCATAAGACTTTAATATGGTTTTTACAAGACTTATCAGTGACATGTGTAATGATTTTTATGTAAATAATAATAATTTTAAATTATATAAGTCATTTTGTATTTTCATAACACTTAGTTTTATTTTGTACGATTTTTATAATTTCATAATATTTTGTTAGGTGATTTTAAGACTTTTTGGTTTCTCATATGTATTTTATCTAGATATTGAATGACTTATTAGTAAACCACATTAAACATTGTATGACTTTGTAAGACTTTTATTTCATAAGTCTTTTGGACATGAAATATACTTTTCATGGAACTTTTTAAGTATTTTGGATGAGTTTTAAAGACTCACATTCTTTCATAAGACTTTATTTAATATGGATTATAGTCTTCATAATACTATCAAAAATGTATACTTTTCCATTTGTGGAATGTATCTGGTCAAAGGAATTGTATTGATTAGTTTCTCCTTGTGAGTTTGGATTGTTTAAAATCATTATTATTATGATGATGGAATAGTGGAGAATATTGTATTGAGATCAAAGTAGATTTTTCTATAATATTATAGTGGATTTAAAAATCATGGATTGTATAGATTTAATTATTAACTTAAAACACACCAAAACTCAAAGCCTTTCTCTTCATGTCTACATGCATAAAAATGTTAGTATTAGTATCATATGATTATTAATTCAATCAAAATATAATATGTAAATTCAAATATTTTAAGGATATGTGAAGACCATGATTTATGAGGAAGACCATGAAGATTGTGGCACATTAAAAAAAGGTATTATTATGTGATGACTTCATGGAATTTACCTATTCAAAATATAGACATTAGCATGTCTTGAAAAATATAAAAAATACATATTCAAATTTCACTGAGATTTTAAAATAAAAATATATGAAATATTACATTTAAAAATATAAATATACAAAAAGGGAAGAAGAAGAAGAGAAATGGATCACCACTATCACCATTAAAATCATTTATGTGAAGAAGAGAAGTTTAAATCATGAATAAGGGAAAAATTAACACAGTTTATGAACTAAAATTAAATAATAAGGATGAATAAAAATTAAAACACCTTTTCAATATCAATGTTCACATTCTGTTGCTGAGAATATTGTAAAAAACATGCATGTTTCACGTTCTTTGTAATAACTTTTTTCAATGTAGTGAATGATAATTAAAGTGAAAAAATTGATTTTATGATAGGAATTGTATATTTTTCCAAAATATAATAACATCTAAAATGGATATTATTTCCACCTGGCATGTTGATATATTGATGATATATTCTCCTTGATTTTTCCCTTATCATTGAACCATGTAAATTTATATGTCTCCATATTTATTAATTTCATTAAAATTTTAATTCTATGATTTATATCTCGAGAGAAATATATTAGGGAAAAAAGAAAAACCATTCACTGTAATTCACCCCACTCTTAGGGTGTTTTAGGCTACTTGTTGTAATAAGTGGTATCAGGGCCACATAATATAGGAGATGAATCTACTTTGGGGAATACAGTGAATGCTAAAATAATCCCTTTGTTTGATGTGTGAAACTATAAAATATAGAAAAATATAGTGATATATCACCATATCTTGGACATTAAGTTGTATTTTCCAATATTCATGTAGTCCATATGCATGATGTTTCTAAATTTTCCATGAATAATGAAGATATAAATCTGATTGATGTTGATTCCAAAGACCTGAATTAGTTTTCTTATGAAATTTTAAATTAGAATTATATGAATGTGATGATTTGTAATATTACAAATTCTAAGAAGGATAAGTTGGAAAATATAAATTAAGGTGATAACAAGGTTAAATAAGTAAATATTTAGGTATCAAAAAAATTATGATCAAAATATTTATCAAGATGAAAATATTGATGGGATTTTCTGTCATATTATTAAGGTGGTTAATGAGATCTGAGGAATTAGTAAATAAATAAAGGGTGTGATCATTGTTAATAAAATTTTGATGATATTTCCACCCCTCTACAAAAAAATTGCATCTTCCCCTGATTAATGAAATCAAGATAAATTATCTTTGGTTGACTTTCACTAGGTTGGGTATTTATAAAATTGGATTTAATCCAAAGTGAGAAAAAATTCAAACTAATAAGAAAATAAAATTAAAATACATGAAAAAACATGCTATCACAAAATTTTAGGATTAATAAGATGATTTGGATGATGAGTCTCTATATATAGTGGAAAAAATTTGAATGGTTTATAAGATGATTTAAAGGGAATATATCATTGGATTATTGTTATTGTGGCATGGTTGAACACATTATAGCAACGTGTCTTAATAATTTTTATGATGATGAACCTGAGGTGGGAACAATAAAAAGGACATAAAGAAAATTTCTCCCTATAATAGTCTCTAAATTAAGATTTTCTAATGTGAAAAAGTTTCATAGAAAAATATTGTTGAGAATATAAGAGAAAGAAAATAAAGAATACATAAAGGGACAATAAAATAGGTTTAAATATTATATGGAGGATGTCATGGTAGAAACTACTGAAAAAGGAAAAACTAAAGTAGATGGTGAAAACCAGCCTACATGTATTTTTGAACTCCATGTGGAACTTGAGGGAGACCTAAAAGAACATGATATTCAGAGAAAAGATAAAGATAAAGTTATTGTTTTTTTAAATGACTCGTATTAATATATGGATCAACTTGGGTCTAAAAATGATACACTTCAAAAAGAGTTAAAATATCAACCTATAATCCATAAAGGTCTACGAGAAGTAAGCTGATAAAAATAAAGGATTGATGAATATATAAAATTGATTGATCACCTTAATTATATTCTAAAAGAGAAAATATAGATATTAAAAACTCTATAAAAATAAATAGTTGCATTGTGAAGTATAGTTGGGACTGAAAAAAATTAATTAAATTAAAAAGGAAGCTACAATTTAGAAGGTTTTTAGATGTGTAATTTATAGAAAGAGAGAACCAGAGATTGTAATGTTTTGAAAAGAAATTTATTGATCAAAGGCCCAGTAACATGAATAAAAGTGGATTTGGATGAAATTAGATGACATTAAAATATTAAAAAACAATATTTCAGAATAATTGAATGTAGACGACTTATTGTGATACAGAAACATACAAGGTTGAAAATTTAGCATCCTAGCACAAGGGGGAGTTTATGTCTAAAAATGAACCTTATCCCTTGAGAAATAATCAATAACCAAGAAGTTTTTTAAAAATAGGTGACATATATAGAGGTTATAGTAAAAATATACATTAAATCATCATGTGCATGTTTTTTGGATTTCATGAAAAAAATGTCTTACTATAGAGTGGGTAAGATATATCTCTAGGGAGAATCTCCTAAGGGAATGAAAATAAGGATGAATATATAATATAAAGCATAAGGAATGAATTATTTTTATAGTTATTTCAATAAATGTTCTAACAACATGCACAATGTAGTTGATTATTAGAAAATATGTAGAAACTGCAATCATAAAGATCCAAAGTGGTTGAATGAACGATATCCAAAAATGATCCCCTAAATATTAGATAATATGTATTATAAAAACAATGTGGATATGAATGTGAACCATATGTTGAGTAAATAAGGGTTATTCCATATAATAATTCACCACATTTTGGTATCCCTTGGAAGGAAAATAAGATAAGTGAGAAGGAAAACCTTGATGAAGTTTCACTCAAAGTTACAAATAATCATAGTAGTTGGACCCCAGATAGTGTATCTTCATACCACATTACTAGTAATATGAACCTCTTGAAAAATTTGAATAATATACCTAATGATACTATACATCTTGGAAATAATGGAGAGCTTAAGATCAAATTAAGTGAAAATAATAGGTTTTATGGTGAGTAATTGAAGAGTATTGATTTATTCTGCATGGATATGTTTAGGAGACACCCTATTGACCAAGATTAAACTTTTTGACTATTTTATTGTGGTTTCCTTTATATATAAATGATTCTTGATCAAAAAAGTCTAGGAACATCCTTCTAAAAATTTTCTAGAAAACTGGAAATATTTACCAGGTTGAAAACAATGAAGAAATGTGTAATCGTATGGTGGAAGAGGAGAAAGTATTATTGAACCAGAGTCCATTATACATTCATAAAAAAATATTCAAAATTATATTCAAAATGATAGTTATAGTGTATGTCTATAACTGAAGTTCAAATGAGAAATAATGTGTTATGCATGCATACAAGGTAAGTGTTGAGTTAGAAGAACAATTTCTAACCTAAATTTTTTAAATTGAAATCTACATAATTTGATTATATATATTTATATATTTATTTATACTTACCAATTTATTATTATTTTTTTGATAAATTATTGTTTTACCAGAGATATTTTATTAGTTTTACCAAATTGAGTTTTTTTAGGAATTCTTGATTGACATGTACTTTGTACATAAAATGAAAAAATATCATGTTCATAGGAAGATGGTTTATAAAGTTCATACTAACTAAGTATAATAAATTCTATTGTACAATGTTCTAGAAATCCTATCAGACCAACTTTGTCTGGAGAAGACCTACAAGAATACTATACAAAATATCATCAAACTTGTTGAACACAAATAATTATACATTACACCATAAGATGTTTTTTAATTATACCATAGGGAACCTATATTCACTATAGTAGTGAAAATAATTAATATTATCTAATGTAGATTCTATTATAAACCTCTCAATTAATAAAGGTGTGCTTTTGATTCTGATGGAACCACCTTTAAAAATTTGGAATATGATTATTCGAGTAAGACTATAAATAAATCTATATGTTCATGGAGATGGGATCTTATTTAAATATTTCATTTTGAAATATTTTGCGATCAATGATATAATTTTTCTATGATGTGTTTTGTAACATATTTTTATGTGATATCACTTTATTGAAAAATTTAGATATTTTCTCATAAGGAAACCATTTTTTATTGTAAAATTTCAGATTCCATATGTTTTTATTTTTTTAATAATTGTGTGCCCATTCTTATTGATCGATATCTCCCATGGTTTGAGTGAAATAAGAGTTTTCCAATCGAGGTGATCGAGGGTTCCATAGGTTTGTGAAATTGAGTTATGTCTAATCGTATCGATCAAGGACATCTTGGGTAAGGAAGAAAAACATTTTGATAGGGTTAATATTCTGGATACCTTAAGGCAGGTTACTGAATTTCTTATGACTGACGGTTAAAGTGTGAATACTTTCTTATAAAGGTTTTTCAATTTTTTCTAACTTTATTTATAACAGTTTATTTTAATTATTTTTACAAGTTTATGTTCCCATTGGGAATTTGATATAAATATTGATACTATTTTTTTATAAACACTATATACTCTATTTCTAAAGTGTATTCACACAAAAATTAATCTGATAAACGTTCTAAATGAGACTATAAAAAATGAAAGTTTTATTTTTATAAACTAGAATTCACCCCCTATGACAGTGTTTTGTATACTCTATAGATCCTATATTTGGTATCAGAGCTAGTTTCTTCTTGTTATAATGTTTTACATAGACTATGTTTCGTAGAAAAGAGCATATTCTGTTTTTAAGATGGTAGGTTTTCCATTGGGCACATGAGAATCTAAATCCAATTGGACCACCAATCATTTATGCTGAAAATTATGTGTAGTAGGGAGATCATATTAATAATTTCATTATCAATACTAGTGTTGATAATTTTATTATGAATAAAGGAAGTTTTCTTATTCTAGAAAAAGAAGTTATAAATTTCAATAAAGATGGAAAAGGTAAATATCAACTTAATTTTCATGTTAGGAATACATTGTGATGTTATATGAATAGAAATGTTTACAATCAGATTTCATCATGTGAAACTATTAACAATATATAGAAGAAATTATATGTTACACATTTTATATGTTCTAATGTTTTTGGAACTCAAAGGTAAATTATTCATGCTAATTATCAAGCATATTATTTTCTACCTAGAGGATCAGAAACTCAAATACCTCAATGGTTTTTTAATATAGTGAATAGTTCATGTAATAACCCATTTCTTCCTTTGAGGTATGGATCTTTCCTTTTCAGTTGTACTTATGAAAATGGAGGGAAAGTGGTCAAGGGGCTAGCTATAAGCCTGTTACATGATGTGACTAGGAACTACACAACATGTACTTATAGGTACATGTTGTGTATGTTCGGTTACATGCCATGCAATCCTGGTACACGACCACATAATGGTTAGGATATAATTTTTAAAGACATTGTGTTTAGTCTAATGTACATGCATTGGAATTTTTTAATTGATTATTAATTTGGGTAGTACATCTTTTTTTCAGACAGACAAAAACGAACCACGTTCGATGAGCAACACACCAAGGAAAATTCGAACGGGATGTTGCTTCTCGTTTCATCGTCCGATCTCCGATTTGAACACCATAAGATCCATTGGAATCCTATCGATGAGAAATTGATCCCACCTAAGCCTTTATTCCTTATTTAGTCTCTTGATTTAGTTATCAAGGGTTGAGTTTTTTTCTTGTTTTATAGATCTTCCCCATTCTAGGTCGAATCAAAGCTCGACGCTGGATGGGGAGAGTCATACTACGATGAGGTAGGTGGTCTTATGACTTTATATCAATGTTGAGTTGTTTATATTTTCTTTATTTCTATTATACCATGTTTAGGGTGTAACCTTAAATGAAAAATGGCCCTTGTTGTTTCCTAATAATGATTAGGTCAGGATTTTAATTAATTTAAGCATGCTTGAGCTTGTTGGTTTGATTAAGGGCCACCACATGGGTGCACTCCCTTGGAATTATTTTTTATGGAAGTTTGGATGAGGTTACCTATGAGGAATACCTTTTTTCTCTTTAATAGGTTGTTTAGTATGAATTACATTATAATAGAATTGAAATTGTGGTAAATTGTGGTTGATTTGATTAATGGGGTTGGGATTAGTGATTTCCCCTTTTCCCCATGATATGCCAATTATATTTTAATCCATGTTATAATTTAATTCACTTGTTTCTTTATATGTTTAGTTCCCATGTGAGTTGTTATATGTTAACCAAGTAATAGTGTAATTTACATGTGTTGTTTCATATGATGAAATGTTGATATACTGGGCTTGACCTTGATTGATTTATTATGCTGTGGGTGAGGATTTGTTATGCCAGTGGGAAAGGGTTTTTTATGCTTGTGGGAATGGATTTGTTACACCTGTGGGTGAGGAGTTATTATTTATTTAGGTGAGGGTTCTTTAATCCTAAGGTAAAATATTTGGTTATGCCTGTGGGTAGGGTTTTTCTATGCCTACAAGCAATATGTTGAACAGATTGTTGAAATGTAATGATATATGATGCATCTTCTAATCCAAATCACAATATTGGATTCAATATTCACTTTATTTTTTTATATGGACTTATAAGGTATTTGTTGAGAATTATTATATAGGGGATTGATGGGATTAGTCCAGATCTTGAGACTTATAAAATTCAATGTAATTGATTGATTGAACTGAAAATACTGAATGAAAATGAAAAAACATGACTTGTAGG
This sequence comes from Viscum album, assembly GCA_963277665.1. Classification (NCBI taxonomy): domain Eukaryota; kingdom Viridiplantae; phylum Streptophyta; class Magnoliopsida; order Santalales; family Viscaceae; genus Viscum; species Viscum album. Next base: position 1,661,319,479 of record OY728135.1, on the reverse strand, counting down.
ATTATTTACTTTTGAGACTTCCTAGTTTACTATATTTTCTTTTTGTACACTACTTGTTTAATATACTCACTAATATATAGAAATAGATATTTGGTGGTTTTCTACTAGGATTTATTTCTCACACCCTATTTGGGTCATGATTGTGGACCCAAAAAGATTATATTGTTGCAGGTGTCAATAAAGGGAAGTGACCTTCTCCAGGTACTTGAGATATTGTTTAGAAGCAGGAGAGCATGGGACCAAGCTGAGGCTAGCAATGATTCTTGGTTTCATTTTTCTATTTTTCTTTTGGAACATATATTTTGGATTCTTATAGTGTACCTATTCTGGCTGTTTTATTAGAACACAACATGCTGCATCATCTTTTGTATTGAATGATGCTTGGTTATTTATCTTATTAGTCTTCCGCTGTTTATTTTAGTTATATTCTATTTAATTATTCCTCTATTGAATATTATTATTCCATTGTGTTACAATATTCCAATTAAGGAATAGTTTACCCACTATCACATGCTAGGCTATTTCTATTAGTCTTCAGCCTCTGGAATTTTGGTAAATGTGTTTGAGTCCATGTGGCCCACTGGGTACAGGGCACTAGTTGAGTGGCAACCTGATCTGGAATGTTACAAAGTAGTATCAGTGGGTTTCTTTCCTAGTGTGTTTTACTATTTGATGATGATATAAATGGAATGTAATTTGGTAATTTTTTGTGCCCGAGATTAGCTACCCCATGAACATAAAAAATCCAAATTACCTCTAATTGAATTATGATTTTTTGATTTTGAGTTATTACATTTGATTCAATTTCACCATTGGGTGACACACTTATTTTGTTTTGTTTGTATTTATATCATTATGGTTCTATATTTTTGAAACCTAATGAGATGAGGGTATTCCATCTCATGCATCATATAGGAACTTGTTAGAAATCACATGTCATGCATTCTTTCCATGCCATTTATAGAGAATTACTGATTGAATGTTGTTGTGATATATGTCATGCTAGATATGAATGCTATTGTTATAGATATTGTGATAGATATTGATACTATTGTGATAGGTGTATTGGTACGTGTTATGGTTGAATTTGATGGACACCAAACATAGATCCCTAAGAAGTATGGGCCCTCATGGATCATAATTTGGTGGATAATGATTCATCCATGGAATATAAATTGTGTTTTTATGCACTATATGTGGATGCCAAGATTTGATTCATGGGTATTATGGGCCCCTATGAATCATAATTTGGCACATTTCTTCTTTATTTTGAAAAAACAGGGGTTCTGGGGAAGTTTATAAGGCATACTATATGTAAAACCATAAAACACTGTGTGTGGTCCTATGAAAACATTCCATGTGTTCTTCTATTCAAGAAAAAAAAGAAATTTTCTTAAGTACGCATTGTGTACTCTACATATACACCATGTGGTTTTTGACCATGTATCCATCCGTGTGAGAGAGAGAGAACTTGGGTTGTTGAGTTTTGATCGGAACACACCATATACCTTATGTACACCCAGTGTATTTTTATATAGGTAGACCCATATAGCTCTATCCATATAAAAGTACATATCTGTGAAGGAATACTTGAGTATACGTCATGTGTCATCCTAAGATGTTTTATACTTAGGGTGTTTACACGACTAAGGCAGGTGGAGTTACACGACCATGAAAGAGCTTAAGTATACACACCATGTATTATTTATACATGTTGTGTACCTAGGGTGTTTACATTTCTAGGCTGGCGGGAGTACACAACCATGTAAGGTCATAAGTGTACACGATGTGTATTTTTCATACACACCATCTACTCACCTTTTGTTAATGATTGAGGCTTTTATTCTCCTATTTAGTTCATCCACTCTTGAACTAAATACCTTGATGAATAAGATTATGTCAAGTTGTATGTGCTAGAATTTATCGATTAATGTGACCACGAAGACCACCAATTGTATGCTAGGAGAGTGGAAGTGATCATACCCCAGAGGTGGTAGGTCATGGGCTACCAATAAATCCTCTAGATGTTCCTGTCACGACACCAAATGTTATACCGAATACAGGTGAAAATGAACAAATCCGTGAAGGCTTCATAAGGTTTATACATACCTTCCAAGGAGTACCTTCGGCTACAATATCTATGGAAGAACTGACACGAGTATTCCAACAGCAGCATCCACCTACGTTCTCAGGGGATGGTGGACCATAGGCTACAAAGTCATGGCTGGAGTCCAAGCATGAAATATTTGATCATTTGGAGATGCCTCTTGTAAGTAGGGTCAAGCTCTCAACATATATTCTTCATTATTCAACCAAGAAGTGGTGGGATGTTATCACATAGACAGAGCATCATCGAAACATGGCATTGGGATATTTTCAGATGGTCTTCTATGACTAATATTTCCCTGATATGCTGAGGGATGATAGAGCCTGGGATTTCATGCATTTGAATCAGGGATCTATGTCATTGATTGAATACTCTACCCATTTCACTGAGCTTTAGATATTCTCACCTATTCTTATGGGTGATGATACATAAAGGGATAAATGATTTGAGGATGGTATTAGGTATGACATCTGATCATAGGTGAATGTTTTTAGGTTGTATTCTATATATTCCATTATGAATTGGGTACTTTTTACTGAGCGTAATCTATGGTAAGATAGGGGTGCAAATCAAGGTGGTTCGACCCCAAGATCTGGTACTGACTTGACCAGAAGAAAGAAGCATCGTATGGACCTTTATCATAGTGATACGAGCAGTCAAAATGTTTCTTTTGGTAGCTAGGTGAGGTGTTGTCAGTGTGGTAGTTCCCAATGGACCCATTTTAGTGTTGAGCATGTAGAAGGATGTTCCATATACATCACTGCTATAGGGAGTTTCCACCAACATCTACTGAGAGGGGTTATGCACCCACTTTGTGTTCAGGAGAAGGGTTAGATGCTTCTCACCAGTCAGGGAATTGGAATACATCAGGATGATTAGGCCAAGATGGTAGTTATGGATGAGTTATCCAGAATCCATTTTTTCAGATACAACATAGTGGATCGGCTGAGGGAAGCCAGGTAGTGGCATAGGTCCATGGTAGAGGCCATACATTTTTAGTGTTGCAGACCAAGTAGTAGTAGGATCCCATACCTTCTACCTTCAGAGGTACTATTATAGTCACCTCCATTTTATCTTCTGCACTCTTTGATATAGGGGCTTCATATAGTTTTATATTTATACCTATTTTAGAGAGACTTGGGCTCTGTGTCTTCTCTTATAATTATTTTATGATGTTAGACACTTCGTTTGAGATAATGATGGAAGGTCTGCATTAGTGTAAGGAATTCCCCATCGAGGTTGGTGGGTGACACTTCTTTTGGGTTCTATATGTCTTAGAGATGAATGGATTTTATGTCATACTTATAATGGACTGGTTATCCTCCTTTAAATCCTTTTTCAATTTCTATATATACAGGGTGAGTTTTATGTCACCAGGAGGAGGATCGTTTCTATACAAGGGAGAGTGTCATGCCTAAGAAAGCTGAACTGGACCCGAGCAACGAGGGTTGAGTGGGATGATAAAATAGATTTCCATTTTATATCTATATGACCAAGGAACACATTAGATAGTTTTCCCTCCATTGGTTGATCGTTTCAGGGATGTTTTGTCAAACAAATTTTTAGGCTTACCTCTGGTAAGAGAGGTGGAGTTCTCTATCAATATAGTTCAAGGATTTGCACAGGTATCCATTCCTCCTTATAGGACTTCTACGAAGGAGCTGTAAGATCCCAAGAGGAAGCTAGAGGATTTAGAGGCAAAGGGGTTTATTCGGCCTAGTACTTCTCTGTGGGGTTTTCCAGTCCTTTTTTGCGAAGAATGTGGATGGTACCCTCAGTCTATGCATGGACTATCAGAAACTAAACTAGTTAATGGTTAAAAACCGATATCCCTTTTTATAGATAGATGACATGTTTGAATAGATTCGAGGATCCCAGGTGTTCTCAAAAATCAAAATAAGATCAGGATATCACCAAGTATGTGTCTGATCTTCAGTCATACCTTGTACCACGTTTTGTAGAACGTACGGTCTATATGAGTATCTGGTTATGTCATTCAGTCTCATGAATGTGCCAATAGTTTTCAAGGAACTGATGAACTGAGTGTTACATCCTTACATGGATTCTTTTTTGGCATTTTTTTTTGGATGATATCTTGTTGTATTCCCATAATTAACAATACTCTACTACAAATCCTAATATTGTTTTGAGTACCCTGAGAGATAATCGGTTATACACTATGCTCTCAAAGTGTCACATCTCGATATATCTCATTCACCTCCATGGTCATGTCATCTCAGAGACAGGAGCATTGGTGGACCCAAAAAAGGTGGGAGTAGTAGTTACCTAGGAGTATCCCAAGAATGTCTTTGAGGTGCATAGTTTTATATGGATGGCTGGTTACTATAGGTGTTTCATACAAGACTTCTCATGCTTATCAGTGCTGAAGAATGGCTTGAGAATGAAGGGTGTGAAGTACATATGGTTAGATTCTTATGAGAAGGCTTTCCAGAATATAAAAGGGATATTAACATTTACATTGATACTTATTTTTCCAGAGTCAGGTAGGAGATACACTATGTACTGTGATTCATCAGGTATTTAGCTGGGAGTAGTGCATATGAAGGGGGTCGAGTCATTTCATATGGGTCTTGGAAGTTGGGGCCACATGAGAGGAACTATCTAATGAACAATATTGAGTTAGTCACGGTTGTTCATTCTTTACGTTTTTTGAGACATTTCTTATTGGGGGAGAATTTTGTGGTGTACACAGACCACAAAAGTCTCAAGTACATCTTTACTCATCATGATCTAAATATGAGGTAGCGATGGTAGGTGGATTACCTTAAATATTTCAACTTTGAGCTTTCCTACATGCTTGGAAAATGAAATACAGTAGATGAGCCACTAAGCAAGAGAACTCAAATGTAGTCTATGTAGAAGGCCAGTAGCGAGTGAAAACTTATGAAGTTGTTCTCTGAGATATGCTTGGAGGTACATGATAGTTAGGGAAATAGTTTCCTTCCTTATTTAGCTATGAATTTGACCCTAGTGGATAGAGTGAGGATGAGACAACTATCAGATTCAGAGGGCCTAGTCCCACAACAGAGTGTGGCAGCTGAGGATCCACCTCCTGGTTGGATGGTAGGTGATGATGAGATCTTGCGTATCAATGTAAATATCTAAGTTCCAGTGGACATACATGAGGATTTCATGTAGGAGTCTCGTGATTTATCTTGGGTTGTACATCTTGGAGTTAACAAGATGTATTGTGACTTGCACCATCAGTACTCGTGGATGGGTATGAAGAGAGAGGTGGATGGTTTTGTTATGAGGTGTTCAACCTATCAGCAGGTGAAGGAAGAAAATCAGTAGCCAATTGGTATTTTATAGAAGTTACCTATTCTGGAGTGCAAATGAGATGATGTCATGCTAGATTTCATGATAGGTTTACCAATTTCTCCCTGAAATAATGATGCAGTGTGGGTGGTGGTTGAAAAAATTATGAAGGTCACTCACTTCTTACCAATCAAGGAGACCTTCAGTGTTGATTAGATTGGGAAGATGTATATTCATGAGATGGTATGACTTTATGGGGTTACATGTTTTATCATTTTAGATAGGGGAACCTGCTTTATGTATCCTTTCTGGTAGAATTTTCAGAGGTAGATGGGTACACAGGCGCTTCTGAGCATAGCATACCACCCTCAGACTGGTGGATAGACATATTTTATGATGCAAGTGATAGAGGACATGTTGCGAGCATCTGTCCTAGACTTAGGGGCTCTTGGAAGAAGCAATCCCCCCTTATTTAATTTTCTTACAATAAAAATTTCCAGGACACTATAGAGATGGAAACTTATGAGGATTTTTATAGTAGGACATTCTGATCGCCCCTTTTCTAGATGGAGGCTAGTGATGTAGCTTTACTAGGACCTCACCCCATGAAGGAGACTTCTGAGAAAGTTCAGTTGATTTAGAAGTGGATGGATACTACACAGTCTCATCAGAAATCTTATTCTCATCACCGCAGATGAGCGATAGAGTTCGAGGTTAGGGATAGATTTTTTTTTGCATGTTGCACTGAAGTTGGGACACAAGAGCATCAGGAGATAGGGTATGATTTCACTGAGATATGTCGGTCCATTTTAGATTCTGGAGTGGGTCAGGCCGGTTGATTGTTGATTGAAGCTACCTCAGAGGTATGAAGCTATGCACAATGTATTCCACATTTCTCAGTTGCAACATTACTTTTCAGACTAGTCTCATCCCTTTAAGCCTGAGGAAGTGGAGTTGTAGGAAGATGCGTCCTTTGAAGAGAACCCCATTAGTATTGTGGGTCATAGAACGAAGGTTCACCATGGCCGATATGTTCCCTTGTTACAGGTTCTATGGAAGCACGGATGAGTGCAGGATGAGACATAGGAGAGGGAGGCTGACATATGATCACAATGGATAGATATGTTCTCATATATTTCTTCATCGTCCTTGGAAGGGAAACTTAGGGAATAATTTCATTAAGGTGGGAATTATGTGAGAACACAATTCTTAATTTGTGGTATGGATCTTTCCTTTTTATTTGTACTTAAGAAAATGTGGTAAAAGAGGTTGAGGGGCTGGCTGTAGTCCTATTGCATGAATTGACTGGGAACTACACATTGTGTACTAATAGGTACATTCCATGTGTGTTCAGTTACACACCATGTAATCCTACTACATGGATACGTAATGGTTGGGCTAGAATTTGTATGGAAATGGAGTGTAGTCTAAAGTACACACTGTGTACTTTTTTTAATTTATTATTAAGTTAGGGAGAATTCTATTTCTCAATATGGACAAAAAAAAACCTTGTTCGATGATCAGCATGCCTAGAAAATATGAATGGAATTTTTCCATATGTTTTGTTTTCTGATCTCATATTTGAACACTGTCAGATCTATTGGAATCATCTAGATGAGAAATAGATTCCCATTGAGCCTTTATTCTGAATTTCATCTATCAATTGAGTTATCAAGGTTTGATATTTTTTTCTTGTTTTGTATATCTACCCCATTCTAGGTCAAATCAAAACTCGACGCTGGATGAGGAGAGTCGTACTATGATGAGATAGGTGGTCTTGTGCCTTTCAATAAATGTCTAGTTGTTTATATGTGTCGTATTTCCATTCACCCATGTTTAGGGTGTAACCTTAAAAAGAAATTGTCAATTTTTGTTGCCTAATGATTACTAGTTCATAATTTAAATTAATTTAATCATGATTTATCTTTTTCATTAGATTAAGGGCCACCCCATGGGTGTGGTCCCTTAGAATGACCATTTATAGCTGTTTAGTTGAGGTTTCCTTTGAGGCATGCCTTTTTTCTCTTATTGGGCTGTTAAGTATGAATTACATTATAATGGAATTGAAATTGTGGAAAATTTTGATTGATTTGATTAATGGGTTTGGGATTAGTGATTTTCCATTTTCCCCATGATATGTTAATTATAATTTAAGCCATGTGGTAGTTTAATTCACTTGTTTCTTGATATTTATGATTCCTATGTGAGTTGTTATATGTTCACTGTGAAATATTGTAATTTACATGTGTTGTTTGATATGTTTAATTGCTGATATACTAGGATTAACCTTTATTGATTTGTTATGCATGTGGGAGATGATTTTTTTTCATGTGGACAGAGTGTTGTCATGCCTGTGGGAAAGGATTTGTTACCTCTGTGGGAAAGGAGTTGTTATGCATGTGAGAGAGGATTCATTAGGCCTAAAGGAAAGGATTTTATTATTATTATGGGTAGGGTTTTTCAATGAATGTGGGATGTTGAATAGATTATTAAAACAGAATGATATATGACGCGTCTTCCAAGCCAAAGAAAGAGCTTGGATTTGATCTTCATTTTATTTGTTTAGATAGCCCTTTGAGGTATTTTTTTAGCATTCATATATGGGGGATTGTCGGTCTTAGTCCAGATATCAATACTTATAAAATTAAATGTAATTTATTGGTGGAATTGAACATAATAAATGAAAAATGTAAAAATAGTTCTTGTAGGATTATTTACATTTGATTACTTTATAGTTTACTAATTTTCCTTTTTTTTACACTACTTGTTGTATATACTCAATGACAGATAGGCATAGATATTTTGTGGTTATCTATTGGGATTTATTTCTCACACCATGTTTGGGTTATGATTTTGGATCCAAACAAATTATATTGTTGCAGGTGACTATAAGATAAAGCACCCATATCATGATACTTAAGATGTTGTTTATAAGTAGGAGAGCATGGGACTGAGTCAAGGCTTGTGATGCTTATTAGTTTTATTTGTTTCTTTTTCTTTTGGAACATATATTTTGGATTCTTGTAGTGTACCTGTTTTGTCTATTTTCTTAGAACATAACATGTTTCATCATTTTTTGTATTGAATGGTGCTTGGTTAATTATCTTATTAGTCTTCCACTATTTATTTTAGTCATATAATATTTACTACATACACTATTGTATATTGTTATTCCATTATGTTACACTCTACCAATAATGGAATAGTTTCCCCACTATCACACCCTTGGCCCTTGCTTCTAGTCGGAAGCCTCTGGCATTTGGGGAAATGTGCTTGAGGCCATATGGTCAACCGGGTACAGGGCACCAGTTGAGTGGCATCCAGATCTGGGATGTTACAGTTTGTAGTATTTTGGATAAAAGGAGTTGAAAGCTGAGTAATTAATTGAGAATATCATATATATCACTCTTAAAAAACGTGATTCAAAGGGAACCACCATTGATTATACAAAAGTTCTTACAACTATCAACCTAGATGATTTGATTGGAACTCTCATCTAATAGTAGTCTAGGTTAAAAAGAGTTACAGAAAAATAAAAATAGAAGAATGGGGAAGGTTTTTCTAGAACATCTACTACAAATAAAAAATATATATCTTTTGAATAAGTTTTTATATATTCTAAGAATAAGAAATATAAATTTGAGATATAAATAATTTAGTCAAAATTTTGTGAGAATAAAATTTCACAAATTGGTAAAATATTTTATAAAATAATTTTAAAGAAATATTCTTCTTAAAAGTATAATAATACTATAAAAGAGATAAGTAATAATATAGAAACTTTATAGATGTTCCATTATAAATAGAATAAACCTTGTCATGTTAGGACAGATTTCCCTAGATTTAAAAAGAAGTCTATGAAGGATTAAAATTAGGGAAATTTCTATAAGAATAAGGGGGATGAATTTTTGAAATATTAAAAACTTTAGAGTTAAATTGGTGGATATATTTCCTTTTAATTTTTTTAGATAATAATGATGAATATCATGATGTTTTGGGTCTTTATATGGGTATTATGAAGACGAAGAAATATTTTAGTGAAAATATATTTGCTGAATCCCTTAAAATTTATATCTTAAATACTAATTTTCCTAATTAAGATGATGAATATACTATTTCTTTATAATAATAAAATGTTATTACATATTTTTATGAGAATACTATACTTATTTATAATAAGTGACAATATATGTTACCCTACTTATAAAAGAAAATAATAGATCAAAGAATTTATATGAATGTTATAAAGTAGATATTACTAAAGAAAATTATATAATTTCATAATTTTCCTCATAAATTTAAAATCATACTTCAAAATTAGATAAAAATCAAGTTCTAAATCAATTAAAGAAGAGAAGATTTTTTTTGAAACAAAATTATGGAATACTTATCCTTAAAAAAATTATCAAATTTTACTTATCATAATAATTTTTTTAAAATTTTAAATAGAGACTTGAGACCATACAAAAATACCTATGAGAATGGTTATATTATAAAAAAACTATATTTTCAAAATAATTACTTTATTCCAAAAGTTAACCCTTCTTTACTAAATGTCTAGGAGGTGGACATTGGAAGAATAAATTATCATTAAACAAGTTACAATAGTTTGTATTTCATAAAGTGTCTATCTCAAAATAATTAGAATCTTTTCAACACAAAAAATTTTGGAAGATGTGGATTCTTGGAGTTCTTTTCACTATTAATTTTGGATCCAAGCATGTCTTGGTACCAAAAATCTGATTTTTCTATTTTTAGAAAGTAATATGGTTCTAATAAGTATATTATTTGGTATATTCATAGTGGTTCTTCTAGGGGAATGTATAGAAATAAGAAATGTTTCTAGAAGATTATTAATATGAAAGGTTTAAAAGGAATCATTGGAGATAATGCTCAAGGTGAAATTTATGGTATTGGTGATATTATACTTCTATGTAAAGATATAATTTCAAATGTTTAATATATTGTAGGTATTAAGAATAATATCATCAAAATAAGTAAATAATATATTGTATGTTATCATGTTAATTACAAGAATGATAAATTTACTACTTAAAGTTTAGAAGGTAAATTTATTATTTATACTAATAGACATGAGAATATATACACTCTTTACTTAGAAGACCATAAAATCAAATATGTACCTTTTCAAAGTGAAATAGAAGATCAATCTTGGTTATGTAATATAATTTTATGACATTTTAATGTAATAAATTTAGCCAAAATTCTAATGAGAGTCTAGTAAGAGATTTACCAGAGATTAAGTTTAATTCATCAAGAGTTTTTTATCCATGTTAATTAAAAAAGAAACATTAGTCAATCATTAAATATATCAGTGAAGTTTCAAATTCGGATTCTTTAAATTTATTAAACATGGATTTGTTTTTTATAGTAAAAAAATAAAAGTATTGGATGTAAATACTATGTATATGACTTAGTTGATGACTAAAAAAGATATACCTGGCTCTATTTTCTAACTAAAAAGCTAGAAAAATTTTTCTATTTTAAAAAATTTGCAACCAATGTTAAAAATGATAAAGGAATAAATTATTTTAATATTTATAGTGATCATGGTGGAGAATTTTAAAATTCTAATTTTGAAACTTTTTGTAGTAAAGAAGGAATTATACATAAATTTTTATCTCATAGAACACGTTATAAAAATGGTTTAGTTGAAAAAAGAAATAGAATTATTTATGAAATTACTAGAACCAGGTTGAGTGAATATTGAATTGCTAAACATTTCTATACTGAAGCTATTAATACTACATGTTTTATTATAAATCAAGTTTTACATAGACCCTTTATTAATAAAACTCTTTATGAGTTTTGCAAATTAATAAATCCAAAATTTTATTAATTCATGAATAATAATGATAATTTTAGAACAATTTCTCTAAAAATGGTTAATGCTTTATCCTTGGATATTTTACAATGAGTATGGTTTATCCTATTTTAAATAAATTTACAAGTACTATTAATGGAATAAATCATGTAAAATTTTATGAAACCAAACCCTTTATTTTAGAAAAACCAACAACCACATCTTCAGATGTTTTTTTTTCAAAAATGGTTTTCATCCCATGTTAGAAAACTCTTCATGTGAGAGAAAAAATAATGAAAAACTTCCTAAATTTGTAACTCTATAAAAAGTTCAATATCTTGTTAAAGAATAGTATTTTAAAAATCCAAAAAATTAGAAAATATTAAGGAATCATCCCACTAATAATATCATTGGTGATGTCGATCAACCAAGAAAAACTACAAGTTATTTAAGAAATAAATTAAAATATTGTGAATTATTATCAAATTTCATACCTAACAGTCAAGATAAGGTTTTAGGTTAAGAATATTGGATAAATAAAATATAGGATGCAATTAATTAATTTAAAAGAACATATCTTGGACTTTGAAAATGTCCTAAATATTTTCCTATAACTAGAGTAAAATGGGTATTTTGTAATAAACATGATGAAAATGGAATAATATTATAAATAAGGAAATACATTTTTTCTTAGGGATATAATAAAAAATAACGTATAGACTATGAAAAAAACATTTTCTCTAATATCTATAATCGAATCTGCTTATATACTTATTTCCTAAGCATCATTCCTAAATTTTACTCTTTATTAAGTGGGTATAAATCATTTCTTCTTAATGGATATGTACAATATGAGGTCTATATTGTTTGAAATTTTTATTTTGGAAATTAAATAAATCCATTTTTTAAACATACTAAGTAACTCCATGAAATGAAAAAATCCCCAGGTTCCTGGTATTATAGACTTACATGTTTTTTATTCTGTATTTTTTTTAGGGGAGCTATTAATCCAATTTTTTTATTAAGAATTATCTTAAGAAGATCATCATTATTCAAATTTATATTGAAGAAATTATTTTTAGTTCAATGTAGAAATACATATTTTATTCCTTTATAAATCTTATAATGTCTAAGGATGAAATTATCATGATGGGTGAACTTAATTTTTTACTTAGATTTCAAATTTTTTAAAATCCATAAGAAGCTTTCATATCTTAAAAAAATTATATAATCTTTTTACTTAAAATATTTAAATATAAAAATTCTAAGAGTATTAGTATTGTAATGAGAACCTCAAAATATTTTTATCTTGATGAATCTTAGAAAATAGTAGATCAATTTTTTATAGAAGAATTATTGGTATTTTACTATACCTTACATCTATTTGGTCGAGTTTATTGATTTTATTCTTATATGTGAGATTTCAAGATAATCTAAAATAATCCCATCTTAAATCTGTTAAATGAAATTTCTATTATCTAATGGGAACTATAGATATTGGATAACTTTATTCTTTTATAAATGATTTTGAATATGGTACATAACCCTTATTGTAAAAAAATAAATTGGCACCCAGCTTGCTTGATTTGGTTCGCACTAATTTTTATGGCCTAATAAAACTATACAGGATAGATAAAGAAAGGTAAATCATTATCTTTGCTAATTATTATAGAAAAATATCTTGTATAATGTTTATAAAGAGCAAGAATGATGTTATTGAGTGTATGAAGTGGTACCTGGGATGAGTTGAAAATAAAACCAGCAACACTATGAAAATTCTTTGATTAGAAAATAGAACATAATACACTTCCATTTAAGTGTAAAACCACCATGAAAGAACATGTAATCAAAGAAGAAGTATCCTTGGTGTAAAATCAATTATATAATGGGTTCATTGAATAACAAAACTAAATGATGAACAATATGGTTAAACCATTAATCATTGAAATTAATTTACCTCACCATCATAGGAATGAATAATGATCCTCATATGAGATGAGGAAAGAAGGAATCCATCATTGAAACACTTTTTTCATTATTAATCTATTTATTTATTGAATGTTAATAAGGAAGTGAAAATATGGTGATTCAATTGATGAAGGAATTTTCATAAGTTATTCCTGAAGAGTAAATCTAAAAAGTGCTAAAAAGTTCTGGAAAAACTATTAAGAGAAATAAGGTGAAATCTGTTAAATAGGAAACAAGGGAGAATAAAAAAATCAAGCTTATATGATTTATTTAAATAAGTTGATAAAATTTGTAAAAATTATTAATTTGTTCAAAGTCATTGAAAAAATGAAGACATGAAAGTATATTTATAGGAAGAAACAATCACTAAAGAGAATTACCTAAACCTTTTAATGAAAAATTATAATGGATTATTATCCATCAAATATAATTTCAGATATAACTACTCTAACAAAGTCATGAGTAATGAGGATAGTAGAACACATTACTTTAATATCAACTATGGAGCTGGCATCGTTTAAAAAAGTTTTGAGGGATGAATCATGTGAAAGGTATATGAATAAACAGATATGTCATATTTAAAAACCTTAAATTAGAGCATGTGGGGAGTCATAATCATCAAAAATTGATTGGAACAGTGTAGTTCATTAGAAAATATTTATATGAACATGGTATTGTAGTTCAAAATAAGGAAAGATTGGTGTGTCAAGGATATGAAAATATTGAAGGCATAACTATTGAGAATATTTTCACACTGGTAGATCAAAATAAGTCATTCATAATCTTCTTGGTAGTATCCATCCAATTAGTTTACAATCTTTAGAAATATATATTAAAAACCTTCTTCAGTGGATTACTTAAGGAGGATTTTTACATTGAACAACCATAGGGATATTTTATTTAGAGTGAAAAAATAAAAGTGTGTAGACCAAATAAGGCATTCTATGGATTTCATAATCCAACAAGAGCATGGTATGATTAAATTCACACATATCTAAATAATATGGAATTTAAAATAGGTGGTGTAGTTTATATACTTTATGTGAATACATCCAAGGAAGAATAATTTATAGTACTTGTTTATGTTGATGATATCATGTTTGGTGAAAGAAATTAGAATTTAGTGGAAGAGTTTTTTGATCACATAAGAAAATTATATTATATGTACATGATAGGTGAAAATAACTATTTATTTGGATTCAATTGATTTTGAGAAAATGATACACTTTTATTTTAGAAGAAAAATATGATAATGAACTATTTAAAAGGTTGGACATTCATGATTCCAAAACCATGTTAACTCTAATTATAGTTGTAACTAATATTAAAATGTATGAGGTTGGGAAGTATGTAGATCCAACTTTATATGGATGAATTATTAGGATGTTTTAATACTTATTTGAAATTTTTCCAAACATTTATTATTCTTATTTCTTGGTAGCTCATTTTCGAAGAAACCCCAAGGGGGAGAACATTATTGTAGTAAATAATATAATGATTTATATCTGATGTACTGTCACTTATGGATTTATAGTGTCACTACCCATCCTCGGGGCCCGTGTTGTGACTACCCCATGCCCGCCTTCCATAGTCCAGGAGATGGAGACTAGCACCAAAGGCGTAAATCCCGATAAAAGGGAAGGCATTTCCGTTAAAAAGTAAACAAACACCACAGAGTCTGAAAGCTAAATTAAACACTAAGTAAACTGAGTACAAAAGTAAGTGCTAGAAAGTAATTGGGCCAGAATACAAACCCAACTGAAAGTAAAGTACAGCTGAAAGGAAAGTACAGCCGTAGAAATAGTAAAGCAGCAACACTGAGTCGTCCTCTGGAAATCCCACCTGAAGGGTGGATACCGATAGTCTCCTCTGCTCCTCGGCTCCAGTCGTCCGCTCCGAGTATGTCCTGTCTAGTGATCCACCTCCGGGTACCGTCTAGCTCCATGAGCTCCCACCTCAATCAGCGTTGTCCATCGTCTGCATCCAACACAACGTAGTGCGGACATAGCCCGTGCATGGGTGAGTATATGCTACTCAGTAGGGACCCCGAGACCCCCGAAGGCCTCCCAGAATCCACGAAGGATAAACCACAAAGTAAAGATACAATCACGAAATAACAACCAGCTCTACATAGGTATATGCCCATACATATACCTAAGTCATCAATTTTAGCTTGGCTCCAGCACACGAGACCAAGTACAATCTAGTCCACACAGG
Source organism: Viscum album (assembly GCA_963277665.1). Lineage (NCBI taxonomy): Eukaryota > Viridiplantae > Streptophyta > Magnoliopsida > Santalales > Viscaceae > Viscum > Viscum album. The sequence goes on along the minus strand of OY728135.1, from coordinate 1,661,304,084 downwards.
AAAGCACAATCCAATCCACACAGGATAACACAACCCAATCCACACAGGATAGAAAAACAATCATATCAAAGATAGTGATTGAAAGTCAAGACTCAACTCACACAGGTATACTACTTCTGAAGAGGGGTGGAGATGATTAGATGTAACCTCTGAATCATCCTCTCTGTCGAACCCATATAGGATCCTAGAATAGAATTCATCGTTGCCGAACCCACGGAGGATCCATGTATTGTATTCATCGTCGTCGAACCCACAGAGGGATCCCAGCACAGTCGTCGAACCCACGGAGGATCCTAGTACAGTAGACGTCGTCGTCGAACCCACGGTGGATCCTAGTACGGTGAACCCACAGAGGATCCCAGCACAGTCGTAGAACCCACATAGGATCCTAGTACGGTAGACGTCGTCATCGAACCCACAGCGGATCCCAGCACAGTCGTCGAACCCACGGAGGATCCTAGTACGGTAGTCGTCATCTTCGTCGCAGCCAGCACTAGGGTTCCCGCACACAGCACGCTCGATTCCGGGAGGGTCCGCTCCACGATCCAAGAGGTTCGATATATCAACTAACATGTAGTCCAGATTTTATGTATCCCAAAGTTCTGTCTCGTCATTAGGAACTCAACGCGATAGACGGCACGTCAATCGGACGCCCGGTCTGAGAGTTATTGGCTTTTTCATCCCAGGGGCCCAGTTGGTTTTTAAGTCAAAAAAAAACCCGACCAAACTCCAACTGCATCCAAACCTCAATCAGAGTAATCCAAAAGAACCGTCTCACTAAGAGGAATCCAACAAAGTTGACGGCACATCAATCGGACGTCTGGAGCTCAAGTTATAAGTGTTTCCACTCCGAGGGCCCGGTTGGTTTCGTGTTCGATCCAACCCGGCCATACCCAAAGTTCTCTGAAACCCTGAGTTTAATATACCGAAACAACCGTCTCAATCCAAGGATCTCTATGCAATTGACGGTACGTCGATCGGAGGTCCATAGCCCAAGTTATGGGCCTTTGAACGATCCTATCCGAATTTAGGGTGTTTTGGCCCGGACCGACCCGGCCCACACCCCCTGGGTCGGCCCAAACCAGTTCGACCCAACCTGGGTCCGTGTAACATCCCAAGTAAGTAATGAATAATAGATATTTTTATCTATGTCTATTAATGATTATGATAGTGTTATAGAGGCTTAAAATGAAAATAAATACAATCTTATGCATGGAATACACTAATATTCTTAAAAGATTGTTTTAGTGCCTTTTGATGGAAAACCATTTTTAAATCTATATTTGACAATTTTATAAACTATGTTTGTCAAAATAAACTTATTCTTTGTGATTGGGACATCAAAATTTACCTTGTGTGAATTTTTGGTATTTTTCTGACAATGTTCATTTTTTAATGAATAGTGAAAAATACTGCATTTTACATCAAAACTGCTTTTTAATCTAATTTATTTATATGATTAGATTATGTTATGAATTGGTTTTGGAGTGAAATTAGAATATATTTTTACCATTTTATCCAATGGTGGTCATTGGAATCAATTTCACTTTGAAATTAGAATTAAACTGGTGTCAATCTTTTGATACTTATTGTTTTGTAAAAACACGCTATTTACTCTGGCAGCGGGAATTAATCATTAAATTAATTAATGTGACTTATATGATTTGAATTTTGTAAAATAGACTATATTTTTGAATTCGGAATATCAAATATAGCTTAGGGTGAATTTTTGGTAATTTTCTGAAAAACTTCAATTTTTGATGAATAGTGAAACCACTAAGTGGTAATCAAGCAAACTGATTTTTCAGTTAAATGAAAGTTTACCACTAATGTGTATTGAATTTTGAAAATCCAACATACATGGTTGTCATTAAGAAGTAAAATGTGGTTCAATGAGATTAAAATAATTTTTTGGTGAATAGTAACTTATTAAGTTCTTAATCGCGATTAGTGGTAATTAGTGTAGTTTAAGGTATAAATAATACTTTAATAAAATGAAATGACCTAGAAACATGTCCCAACCTCATTGGTTGTGTCATGGCCGACCATGACATGCCATGGGTCAACTTGGGGACCCCATGGATCCACTTTTGTTGGGAAATGACATAAATTACTTTTTATTTAATGTTAAAGTGAAAATGACACAAACATAATATGTTTTACTAAAACAATTTTTTAAGTGGGGTTATACAGGTCCAAATTTTGATTATAAATAGTCATTGTAAAGCTAAAAAGATTTCCTACATCATAGTAATTTTTTTATAATTTTTAGACATTAAATAAATTAAATTATTTATGACATCATAATGATGCAGTGATGACATCATTATTTAACGATTAAAATAAAATGGAACTATAATGTAATATCTATGAACTACACATGTCAAAAACTTATTGGATGGGTGTATTTCGAACCCTTATCACCTTATCCACGACATATATCAATGTGGGACCTTTTAAAACCGAAACACATTTTCAAATAATGTAATATTTCTTTACTTTCCAAAAGTGTCTCTCCTCTCCTCTTATAAAAGGCCCCCACCTCTACCTCATTTCACACACTCTTCAAGCCTTTGGCTCGGCCAAACCCTGCCCATTTGCTCTCTCCACATCCCTCTCCTCATCCTAGAGGATTCCCTTTGGGCAGAATCCTTTCAAAGGAAGCCTTTAGACTCAAATCAAAAGGAGTTACACTTTTTGAGGTAATTCATTCTCTCATGTTCATTTGTTTTATTTTGCTTCTCCAACCCCCTAAACTCTTTTTATTTACTTATTTTGTAACAACACCAGTATCTTCAATATACTAGTATATTGTTATAATATTTATTTGATCTACACTCTCACACAACTACATCAAATGGTTAAAGAACATACGGTTTCCGTGGATGGCGAAATTCTGCCTCCCGAAACGATGATTGTTCAATACTCATTTAACACCTTCAAAGGTGGCCATTATGATGTCACTATTTTTATATATGATATATAATATGTTTATGTCTTCCTTAAGCTTCTGTTTTTTTTCATTTTGGGCATACCTTTATGGTTTCCATTATGGGTAAACACGATATCTTCATTTTAGGAAGTGCGGACTACCGCCCCCTCAAAGTGATTTGATTCGTTAAATACCATATGTGGGACATATAAAGGATGGAACTATGATATTATATATGATAATATACTGTAATTATAATATACCTTTATATTTTTATGATTCCATTCTATAAAATACGAAATAGAAATGAAAGTAGCGTTCATGCGTACGTACGGCTTACCGTCTCCATGAACGGTGCATTTCATTTCTTACCTCTAAATGATTATGTAATATTATAAATGCATGTATGTACTGGACATATATGATATCTACATCATTAATACCATTCTGGATATAATGAACCTTTGACCAAATTAACAACATGTAAGTGTAAGAAGTCTATTTTTGACTTAAGAACCAAATACCGACAAAATGAACATTATTAACTTAACTGGTTACATGATGTTAATAACATGGTATAAAAGGAATAATGAACTTGAAAAAGATTCATAATCAAGTAGAGATTAACTCAAGTTTATTATTCAGGAGATTAAAGAACGGTCGGGTCAAGTCGGATACGAGGTATGGGACTTCGTCTCAATCTCCTTTCGTTGAGGCATATTTTATTTTATACACAACTTTCTTTTATACGGTGTATAAACCCCTTTGACTTTTAAGTTTATTCAAAAGGAATCTTTTTTATACGAGGCGTTTACTAAACGACAAAAGGGAATGTTTTTGTCGTACGTATGCGGCGACAACGACTTCTCCGCCGTCGTGACTGTTATTTGAGTTTCGGCTTCCTCTACAAGCCATACCTTCTTTTTTAAAAGAAAAATAAATACCATGTTTTACTTTGGTATTGAAAATGGTTTTCATAATGTTTTTATTATATCAATGTGTTGTATTGATATCTCGTGATTGAAATGTGGAAATGTTATGTTTCCTTTATGCATGTTTTATGTGATATGATTATGTTATGGTTCTTGGGCATTATTATGAAGACGGGTGGTTCCGTGATAAACTAAGGGCAGGTGAGCCCGTTATAGCTCTCCAATGCATTGGGTAACGCGAAGGAGTGAAACGTTAAGGTTTATCCGAAGAGATTTTAGGGAATATACTGTGATGGGTATTCCAAACGTAACCAAGAGGGTTACTCCCTACGTAATAATGTTATGAATGCCTCAAGTTACCTTTATGTCTTATGATTTCTATGATTTATTCAGGATTTTATGAGGTATGTTAAAGTGCCTATGTTTTATGGGTAAAGTATGATTTCATTCTTATGTATATATGAAATCATGTTTCCATTCCATGTTTTTATAACCCATACTGAGTTTTTATGCTCATCCCAAGTTTTTGAAATGTTTTTCACAGGTCAAGGGAAAGGTACATGATAAGATGATAGAGTCAAGGATGTGTCAAGAAATAATCCATGTTTTATTTTAAATGTGTTTCCATTGATGGGAATGAAGAATACTATCTTTATGTAACCACTTTGTTTATATGTGGAATGTAATGCATGTTTTATGATCTAATTCTCTAAAACTCTAAACCCGAAAAGATCCTCAATGTGTAATCTTGTAATAACTCAAGATTAAGTAAGGTTTAAGGCTGGGGCCTTATAGTTGGTATCAAAGGTCGGTTTAGATAACTTTAGAAGTTAGAATTCTATTAAATGATTATCCAAAAATATTTTTTTTTAAATGATATAGCATTTAAAGATTACCATGTTGCTTTATCTAAGACATGTTTGTTCAGAATGGTTTTCCGCAGAGGAAACAGGGAAGCAGTGCTAGGAAGGCATACAGAAGGAAATAACCTTCCGAATCAGCATCCAGAAATGGTCGGAATTGGAACTGAACAGTTTGTTGCAGTAATGGAACAGTTGACTCAAGCGATAAATGGCGGTGGTATCCATGCACGAGATCAGCCAGATCAACCGCAGAGGAACATGTCAGTGGTGGAACATTTCATGAGGCAACATCCACCATCATTCAGAGGATCATCTGACCCTGTGCTAGCTGAAGGGTGGATTAAAGCACTGGAGAAGATTTTTGATGTCATGGGGTGTTCAGAAAATCAAAAGGTTAGTCTTGCTATTTACCGTTTGGAGGGTGAAGCAGATCAGTGGTGGTCTATGGTTAAAAATATCAGGGATGCCGATGAGATTGATGCTCTTGACTGGGATGAATTCAAAGGTATGTTTCTTGAGAAGTATTTTCCTAAGGCTGTTCGACTTAGGATGGAAAAGAAATTCTTGGAATTGAGGCAAGAGGAAGACTCAGTGACTTCCTATGAAGAAAGGTTCACTCGATTGGCAAGGTATGCTCCAAATTTTATCCGGGACCTTGATAGTAAAATCAATCGTTTTTACTCAGGATTAAAACCAAAATATCAAAGGGAATTAGCTTCTCTTGAGTTTAAAAGTTATGAAAAGCTTGTTCGATGTGCTGAGAAGGTGGAAATGGAGTTTGCCGATGACCAAGTGTTCTATAACAACCAGCAGAAGAAGAGACCGAGGTGGCAGGAGAAAAGTAAGAATTCTTCAAAAAAGTCTGATGGTAAGAGAACTAAGTTTCCAGTTTGTGATAAATGTGGCAAAAGGCATGCTGTGGAATGTCTTCTGAATTCTGGGAAGTGCTACTGATGTGGTAAGATGGGACATAAGGCTCGTGATTGCACTGAAAAGGATCAAGGTGAAGGTAAGAACAAATTTGATTTACAGTTAGTGAAAAGTTATAAGTGCAATGAGATGGGTCACTATGCAAACGAGTGTCCGACAAGGAGCTTGAGTGATGGGAAGCAGTTAGACTACAAGCAGAAAGGGGTGGTGAAATCCTTTGCAACTACTTCAGCAGATGTCGGGCCATCAAATGAAGTTGTATCAGGTACTTTGTTTGTTTTTTCAGATTATGCCAGTGTGTTGTTTGATTCGGGGTCTACACATTCTTTCATCTCTGAAACCTTTTCTAGTAAAATGGGAATACCATCTCAAGAAATGACTCCTGAACTTTTGGTAAAAACACCTGGGGGAAGTGTCGAGGCAAAAATAATTTATAAGAATCTTCCTATCCTTATCTATGGAAAGAACCTACTTGCAAACCTTATTGTTCTACCTCTAGTAGAGTTTGATGTTATCCTGGGTATGGATTGTCTCTCTATTTACCATGCTAAGATTGACTGTAGAGCTAAAGAAGTTTCTTTTCAGAAAGAATTTCATTTTGTTTACAAGAATGAACCCTTAATTTTGATAACATATCAAGAGGCCGAGAAACTTGTAAAAGATGGAAATGAATGTTACCTTGCACACGTCGTTGAAAATAAAGGAACTATTCAGATTAATGATGTGCCAGTGGTAAATGAGTATCCTGATGTTTTTCCTGATGAGTTGCCTGGAATAATACCAGATCGGGAAGTTGAGTTTACTGTTGACTTAGTTCCTGATGCTAAGCCAATTTCAAAACCCCCTTATCTAATGGCACAAATTGAACTTTTAGAGTTGAAGGAGCAATTGAAAGATTTATTAGAGAAAGGTTTAATTAGACCTAGCACATCACTATGGGGTGCTCCTGTTTTATTTGTTAAAAAGAAAGATGGTTCTATGAGACTTTGCATTGATTATAGAGCCTTGAATAATATCACTGTTAAGAACAAATATCCTTTGCCTCATATCGATGATTTGTTTGATCAGCTCCAGGGAGCTCAGTTTTTTTCAAAGATTGACTTGAGATCGGGGTACCATCAGCTGAAGGTAAAGGAGGCAGATATTCCGAAGACCGCGTTTCGTACGAGATATGGCCATTATGAATTTGTAGTAATGCCTTTTGGGCTAACCAATGCACCTGTTGTATTCATGGACTTAATGAATAGAATTTTCCATGAGTTCTTGGATAAGTTTGTGGTGGTTTTCATTGATGATATTTTGGTGTTTTCTAAAAGTAAAGAGGAGCATGAAAAACATTTAAGGGTTATCTTGCAAACCTTAAAAGAAAAGAAACTGTATGGGAAATTCAGTAAGTGTGAGTTTTGGTTGCAACAAATTTCTTTCCTCGGTCACATTGTTTCTAAAGATGGAATAACTGTTGATCCTGCAAAAACAAAAGTTGTGGAAGAATGGCCAAGACCCACAAATGTAACCAAGATTCGTAGCTTCCTTGGTTTGGCGGGCTATTACCGAAGGTTTGTTAGAAATTTTTCACGGTTATCTAGTCCAATGACTAAGCTAACTCGGAAGGGTGTTAAGTTTATCTGGACAAAAGAATGTGATGATTGTTTTCAGGAATTGAAAAGAAGATTGGTGAATGCTCCAGTTTTGGCACTACCTTCCAGGAATGGTGAGTTTGTTATATATAGTGATGCTTCATTGAAAGGACTTGGTTGCGTCCTAATGCAGAATGATCAGGTAATTGCTTATGCTTCACGACAGTTGAAAACTCATGAGGTAAATTACCCTACATATGATTTGGAATTAGCTGCTGTTGTTTTTGCTTTAAAAATTTGGAGGCATCATTTGTATGGAGTAAAGTGTGAAATATATACCGATCACAAAAGTTTAAAGTATATATTCACTCAGAAAGAGTTAAACATGAGACAAAGGAGATGTCTGGAATTAATTAAGGATTATGATTGTACAATTAATTACCATCCGGAAAAAGCAAATAAAGTGGCTGATGCTTTGAGTCGAAAAAGTAATGATTCATTAACAATGTTGCGTTTGGAACGTGATCCTTTGGTTAAGGATTTGATGAACTTTGGCATAGAAGTTGTTGGTGCAGGAAGTCCTTCTGTTTTGTTTCAGGTATCAGTGAGATCATCTCTATCAGATAGAATCAAGCAAGCACAGAAGCAAGACAGTAAGTTGCAGAAAAGGGTAGAGCTGGTTCAGAAAGGTAAGTTGCCTGAATTCAACATTGATAATGATTGTGTTTTGAGATTTGGGAAGAGATTGTGTGTGCCTTGTGATTCACATTTGAAGAGAGATTTGTTATGTGAAGCTCATAGTTCTCCGTTTTCAGTTCATCCGGGCAGTACTAAGATGTATAGAGATCTGCGGGAGTATTACTGGTGGGATGGAATGAAAAGAGATATTGCTGATTTTACTGTGAAGTGTTTGACTTGTCAGCAGGTTAAAGCAGAGCGGCAGTTACCGAAAGGGATGCTTCAGCCTTTACCAGTGCCAGAGTGGAAATGGGAGAATATATCCATGGACTTTGTTGTTGGATTACCGAAGACATCTCGAGGTAATAATGCAATCTGGGTTATTGTTGATTGCTTGACCAAATCTGCTCATTTCCTTGCTATACGAGAAACTTTCTCTCTTGATCAACTTTCCCGTTTGTATCTTAAAGAGATAGTCAGGTTACATGGAGTTCCTCTCTCCATTGTATCAGATCGTGATCCCAGGTTTACTTCTAACTTTTGGAAAGGCCTTCAGAAGTCGTTGGGTACTGAATTAAATTTTATTACAGCTTTTCATCCTCAATCAGATGGGCAGTCAGAACGAACAATTCAGACATTGGAGGATATGCTATGATCTTGTTCTATGGATTATCAGGGAAGTTGGGACCAACATCTTTCTTTGGTCGAATTTTCATATAATAACAGTTTCCATTCTAGTATACAGATGGCACCATTTCAGGCATTATATGGGAAGCGGTGTCGAACTCCAGATTTCTGGGATGAAGTGGGTGAAAGGAAGTTGATGGGACCAGAATTGGTAGAAGAGATGGCAGAAAAAGTTCAGCTGATTCAGAAACACATGAGAACAGCTCAGAGCAGGCAGAAGAGTTATGCGGATAACCGGAGGAAAGATCTATCTTTCGAGGTAGGTGATCATGTTTTTCTCAAGGTTTCTCCTTGGAAAAGTGTGATGAGATTTGGTAAGAAAGGAAAGTTGAGTCCGAGGTTCATTGGGCCATACGAAATTCTGGAGAGAGTTGGATCAGTTGCATACCGAGTGGCTTTACCTCCGAGTTTATCTCAGGTACACAATGTTTTTCACATTTCGATGTTGAGAAAGTATATGTCAGATCCATCTCATGTTTTGAGTCCAGAGTTAGTTCAGCTGGAAGAGAACCTATCTTATGAGGAACAACCGGTCCAGATTCTTGACCACAGGGAGTAAGTGTTACGGAATAAGGTGATTCACCAGGTAAATGTTTTGTGGAAAAACCACATGATTGAAGAGGCAACATGGGAATCTGAAAATGCAATGAGGGATAAGTACCCCCATTTATTTGATAAGTAAATAAATTGCGGGGACGCAATTTTCTAAAGGGTGGAAGGATGTAACATCCCAAGTAAGTAATGAATAATAGATATTTTTATCTATGTCTATTAATGATTAAGATAGTGTTATAGAGGCTTAAAATGAAAATAAATACAATCTTATGCATGGAATACACTAATATTCTTAAAAGATTGTTTTAGTGCCTTTTGATGGAAAACCATTTTTAAATCTATATTTGACAATTTTACAAACTATGTTTGTCAAAATAAACTTATTCTTTGTGATTGGGACATCAAAATTTACCTTGTGTGAATTTTTGGTATTTTTCTGACAATGTTCATTTTTTAATGAATAGTGAAAAATACTGCATTTTACATCAAAACTGCTTTTTAATCTAATTTATTTATATGATTATATTATGTTATGAATTGGTTTTGGAGTTAAATTAGAATATATTTTTACCATTTTATCCAATGGTGGTCATTGGAATCAATTTCACTTTGAAATTAGAATTAAACTGGTGTCAATCTTTTGATACTTATTGTTTTGTAAAAACACGCTATTTGCTCTGGCAGCGGGAATTAATTATTAAATTAATTAATGTGACTTATATGATTTGAATTTTGTAAAATAGACTTAATTTTTGAATTCGGAATATCCAATATAGCTTAGGGTGAATTTTTGGTAATTTTCTGAAAAACTTCAATTTTTGATGAATAGTGAAACCACTAAGTGGTAATCAAGCAAACTGATTTTTCAGTTAAATGAAAGTTTACCACTAATGTGTATTGAATTTTGAAAATCCGACATACATGGTTGTCATTAAGAAGTAAAATGTGGTTCAATGAGATTAAAATAATTTTTTGGTGAATAGTAACTCATTAAGTTCTTAATCGCGATTAGTGGTAATTAGTGTAGTTTAAGGTATAAATAATACTTTAATAAAATGAAATGACCTAGACACATGTCCCAACCTCATTGTTTGTGTCATGGCCGACCATGACATGCCATGGGTCAACTTGGGGACCCCATGGATCCACTTTTGTTGGGAAATGACATAAATTACTTTTTATTTAATGTTAAAGTGAAAATGACACAAACATAATATGTTTTACTAAAACAATTTTTTAAGTGGGGTTATACAGGTCCAAATTTTGATTATAAATAGTAATTGGAAATCTAAAAAGATTTCCTACATCATAGTAATTTTTTTATAATTTTTATACATTAAATAAATTAAATTATTTATGACATCATAATGATGCAGTGATGACATCATTATTTAACGATTAAAATAAAATAAAACTATAATGTAATATCTATGAACTACACATGTCAAAAACTTATTGTATGGGTGGATTTCGAACCCTTATCACCTTATCCACGACATATATCAATGTGGGACCTTTTAAAACCGAAACACATTTTCAAATAATGTAATATTTCTTTACTTTCCAAAAGTGCCCCTCCTCTCCTCTTATAAAAGGCCCCCACCTCTACCTCATTTCACACACTCTTCAAGCCTTTGGATCGGTCAAACCCTTCCCATTTGCTCTCTCCACATCCCTCTCCTCATCCTAGAGGATTTCCTTTGGGCAGAATCCTTTCAAAGGAAGCCTTTAGACTCAAATCAAAAGGAGTTACACTTTTTGAGGTAATTCATTCTCTCATGTTCATTTGTTGTATTTTGCTTCTCCAACCCCCTAAACTCTTTTTATTTACTTCTTTTGTAATAACACCAGTATCTTCAATATACTAGGATGTTGTTATAAGATTTATTTGATCTACACTCTCACACAACTACATCAAATGGTTAAAGAACATACGGTTTCCGTGGATGGCGAAATTCTGCCTCCCGAAACGATGATTGTTCAATACTCATTTAACACCTTCAAAGGTGGCCATTATGATGTCACTATTTTTATATATGATATATAATATGTTTATTTCTTCCTTAAGCTTCTGTTTTTTTTCATTTTGGGCATACCTTTATGGTTTCCATTATGGGTAAACACGATATCTTCATTTTAGGAAGTGCGGACTACCGCCCCCTCAAAGTGATTTGATTCGTTAAATACCATATGTGGGACATATAAAGGATGGAACTATGATATTATATATGATAATATACTGGAATTATAATATACCTTTATATTGTTATGATTCCATTCTATAAAATACGAAATAGAAATGAAAGTAGCGTTCATGCGTACGTACGGCTTACCGTCTCCATGAACGGTGCATTTCATTTCTTACCTCTAAATGATTATGTAATATTATAAATGCATGTATGTACTGGACATATATGATATCTACATCATGAATACCATTCTGGATATAATGAACCTTTGACCAAATTAACAACATTTAAGTGTAAGAAGTCTATTTTTGACTTAAGAACCAAATACCGACAAAATGAACATTATTAACTTAACTGATTACATGATGTTCATAACATGGTATAAAAGGAATAATGAACTTGAAAAAGATTCATAATCAAGTAGAGATTAACTCAAGTTTATTATTCAGGAGATTAAAGAACGGTCGGGTCAAGTCGGATACGAGGTATGGGACTTCGTCTCAATCTCCTTTCGTTGAGGCATATTTTATTTTATACACAACTTTCTTTTATACGGTGTATAAACCCCTTTGACTTTTACATTTATTAAAAAGGAATCTTTTTTATACGAAGCGTTTACTAAACGACAAAAGGGAATGTTTTTTTCATACGTATGTGGTGACGACGACTTCTCCGCCGTCGTGACCGTTATTTGAGTTACGGCTTCCTCTACAAGCCATACCTTCTTTTTTAAAAGAAAAATAAATACCATGTTTTACTTTGGTATTGAAAATGGTTTTCATAATGTTTTTATTATATCAATGTGTTGTATTGATATCTCGTGATTGAAATGTGGAAATGTTATGTTTCATTTATGGATGTTTTATGTGATATGATTATGTTATGGTTCTTGGGCATTATTATGAGGACGGGTGGTTCCGTGATAAACTAAGGGCGGGTGAGCCCGTTATAGCTCTCCAATGCATTGGGTAACGCGAATGAGTGAAACGTTAAGGTTTCTCCGAAGAGATTTTAGGGAATATACTATGATGGGTATTCCAAACGTAACCAAGAGGGTTACTCCCTACGTAAGAATGTTATGAATGCCTCAAGTTACCTTTATGTCTTATGATTTCTATGATTTATTCAGGATTTTATGAGGTATGTTAAAGTGCATATGTTTTATGGGTAAAGTATGATTTTATTCTTATGTATATATGAACTCATGTTTTCTTTCCATGTTTTTATAACCCATACTGAGTTTTTATGCTCATCCCAAGTTTTTGAAATGTTTTTCACAGGTCAAGGGAAAGGTACATGATAAGATGATAGAGTCAAGGATGTGTCAAGAAATAATCCATGTTTTATTTTAAATGTGTTTCCATTGATGGGAATGAAGAATACTATCTTTATGTAACCACTTTGTTTATATGTGGAATGTAATGCATGTTTTATGATCTAATTCTCTAAAACTCTAAACCCAAAAAGATCCTCAATGTGTAATCTTGTAATAACTCAAGATTAAGTAAGGTTTAAGGCTGGGGCCTTATAGTCCGAGTCCGGCCCGTTTGTTCACGGCCCGGCCCGGCTGGCGCGGTTCAGCCCAGCGCGGGCGGCCCGGCCCGGCGCAGGCCGCCCGGCCCGGCGCGGGCGGCCCAGCTCGGCGGGGCGCTCGATTCGTGACCGAGCGGACGCGAAGGGGGGGCGCCGCCCCTTGCCTGGAAACGGCGGACCCGAGAGGTCCGCCTTGTTGTGCTGGCCGAGGGTTTCAACCCCCAATTTTCTAGGTTAACGGTCGGCCATTAAGGCCGGCCGGGGGTGGCTGCCGCAGGACCAGCTGGTCCCGCCTTCAGGTGCGCCGACGGCCGGGTGAGTCCGGCCACCCCCTTTTTTGAAATGTCGTGGCCAAGGTTCGTGGCTTCCTTCTGTCTGGCACGGGGCGACAGCGCCGCGCCCCTCCGCCACGGCCTGGCCCAGCCGCGGCCCTTCTCGGTGTTCTGGCGCCGCGCAACGGCACCGCGGCCCGGCTCTGGCCGCAACCTCTTTCGGTCTCACCGGCACAGCGCGACGGTGCCGCGCTCCTTCGCCGCGGCCCGCACCGGCCGCGGTTCCCTCGTTTCCCGCGTGGTGCGACGGCACCATGTCGCCTCCGTTCCAATCCACAATGAAGTATAACAACAAAGGGGAAAAGGTTTGGTCATGTTTGTGCGGTCCGACCTCCTCCCGTTATACCGATAGCAAGCGGCCAGGAACGAGTAATCATAATGACAATTAAAGCTCAATTTTAATTGATTAAAAATTGAACTTAACCCCTACCTTGAAGAATTTATCGAACGATGATCATCGCGGGAAATGGCGTTGCGAGGTGAAGCTCTGTATATGTTTACAGAGAACGTCCGAGGAGGAAGCGGCATCTCCCACCAGCTGCGGAGAGGAGAAGAACGGCACATCGATCACTCCTTGCGGTAACGGCGTTCTTCGTCGAGGTCTTGACGTTCTTCGCATTCTCCAATGAAGAAGACGAGTTTTATCTCCTCCAATTCCCCACACAACCAACCAACCCCAAAAAAAATAAGACTCTTCTTATTTTATTACCCAACCCATGCATTTCCAAAATTCAAAAGTTGAATTAACTTAACTTAATTAATCTTGAGCTTGTCAAAATTAAATGAAGTAAAGTTGGAAACATTAATGATAGGGAGTGTCACATAATTAAATTGGGGGTTTTATAGATGTTAGGGAATTTGAAGGGATGGGATTGTGTGGGCCCCACCTCACAAAATCCTATCAAGAGGATTTAGGTTCAAGTGGGTTCCACCCAACTCCCACGCATGGGGTTAAACCACTTGGAAGTGAAATAAAGTCGTACACAACATTATTTCACTTAACACTTAATCCATTTCTTAACAACTCTTCCCAGGAAAACGCAACTCCAGTGAAGGTCTTCTTAATCAATTACTGGCGTTACAGTTTCATCGGTGCCCTCATATTTTAATTCCGACCACCGGTTTAAAAGTTAGAAAAACTCGCTCGTTCGTTCACTGAACGTACTTGAGCTAAACTTTGGAAATTGATTCCGGGCACACCGGGCCTCGGAATCAGGTGCCGTCAGAAACTGCGGACTCGTAAAATTCCAAAAAAAATGAGAAAAAAAAATCTTTGAAATTTTCGGGTCTTTACATTACTCCCAACTCAGGGCTTTACGTCCCCGTAAAGCTTCAACACACACTAAGGAAAATGAAGTGGTACTGAGCACGCATCTGAGCCTTCTGCTCCCATGTGATCTCCTAGAGGTTCTCGAGCTACCAGTGAAAGCGCACCTGAGGAATAGATTGTCCACGTAGGACCCGCTCCTGTCGATCCTCGATCTCCACTGGAACCTCCGCAAATGTACCCCTGTCTTCGACGTCTAGCTCCTAGTGGTCGATGGTATGGGTTGGGTCGTGCACGTATCTCCTCAGCTGAGATACGTGGAAGACGTCATGCACCTGGTGCAACTAAGGTGGATGGGTCAAGTGGTAAACCACCCCGCCTACCCTGTTGAGGACCTAGAAGGGTTCGATGAGCCTCAGAGATAACTTGCTGCCTGAGCCAAATCTCTATAAACCACGTCGAGGTGAGACCCGTAAGAAAACGTGGTCGCCATCCTCGAACTCTAGTGGTCTCCACCTCCTATCAGCATAAGACTTCTGTCGGCTCTGAGCTGTCCTCATCCACTCCTGGATGACCTGAACCTTCTCTGGTCCTACAAAAGCTGCTAAGATTTCTTCTTTGCCGATAAGAGAAATCTGGTCTCATCCCCTGGATTAACAACGTTCTTTGCCTAATACAGTCAATCCTGACAAGAATAATACTAATCAATGCCATGGATGACGTCGTAAGGCCTCGACGCTACTACCAAGAGATCCAACTGTTACTCTCACCTCCAAGGGTTGAGTCACACTGTCGGCATCAGTGTGTGGTCACTGGGTCTCCTCCAGTAGATATCTCAAAAGTGAGGGTCAAGTCAACAGTTTAAACCGGAACCTCTTAGTATCAACTACATAAACAGGACAGGGAAAAATGTCACAAGAACAAGTGTCTTTTATTACTACAGCTCAAGTTACAAAGACACAAAACATCAAAAAATCTATAAGCAACATGAACAAAAGTCTCCATGTCTGGAGCTAGTCCCGCTCCTGTCCATCTGCTCCTGGAGCTCCATGGTCATAAGCCTCAGCTGCCGAAAGCTGAGCTCTCCCCTGTCCACCCATTCCCTGCGGTCGGGGTGGTCTTCCTGGTGGTGGTGGTGGTAGGGCCTCAAAGCGTCGCCCACCACCCGATGCTCGGTCAGCTCCTCTGCCTCGTCCACCTGCTCCCTGTGGACTACCATGGTCAAACCTCTACCTGAGAGGTCCCTCTACCACCTTTTGTTCATCTGACGGGCGGGTCGGGCAGTCTTGATCCATGTGACCCTGCCCGCCGCATGCATAGCACTGCCTGCTCCTCATGTGGCTGGCTCTGTTTTGTGTGCCCCGCACAAACGAACCTGTTTCCTGATATTGATCATCTGATGGTCTGGCCCGCTTGGACCTCTGCATCAACTATCTACTACCAGCTGCAGAATACTCCACTAAGGGTCGTCCTACAGAGAGTCTCGCCGCTGGTGACTGCTCAGTGAGAAAACTCTCCACTAGAAGGGCTCTCTCCAGCACCCCCGCCTGCGTCGGGATGTTGAGGGAGATCATCGAAGCCCTGATCTCATGCCTCAGTCCATACTCGAAGGTCCGGGCCCGGAAGAATGAGTCCCGTACTATGTCTATGGAGTAGCACGAGAGATCGGTAAACCTCACCGAGTACTGGGCCACAGTCATGCTAACCTTTCGCAGCTGTAGTAACTCCTGAATAAGCACCGCATGGAGAGTGGCTGGAACGAACTCTGAGTGTAAGAGGATATCTAAGTCCGTCCAAAGTAATGATGCCTCATCATGCACCTGGAGCATCAGGCTCCACCATCTATCTGTTTTCGTGTGTAGGAGACTCGCCGCAAGGATCACCATGAGGTCAGACGGTGTCCCTACTAACCTGAAGACTCGAACGATAGCCTCCAGCCAATCCTCGGCTACCTGAGGGTCCATCTCTCCGTGAAACCTGGGCGGTCTCTGACGCTGAAACTCGTGGAGTGCACTAAGGCGATGTGCACTCTTAGTTGTTGGGGCTGGTGGCATCGGTGGCTCAGCAGGTGGAGGTACTGCCGGTGCCTCCGCTGTAATAGGGCCCTGCATCGAGGCCTCGTCGCTCGGTGGGCTGCCGTCTCGCATGAAACTAGGAACCCTAGTTGGCTGTCGTCGTGGGGTCATCCTGAAAAGAAACAGGTGTGCTACAGTTAATACAATATACCTGGTGAGCTGACTCTAAGTAATCACAAAGAAAACTTTTGAAACAAAAATGCAATCAATGTTTTCGTGCATTGAGTCGGAAATCAGAAGTCAGGGTCCTGGTGTATGGATATGTCGGCCGCTGCACCAACACTAGACTCCCTGGACTGATAACCACACTCAATACCCTTAACACTATTGCTTCACATAGAAGAACGATCAGAGTTCTGAGTACTGTGGTAGAACCAAACTCCTATGATACCAATTTGTCACGACCTGTCCTCGAGGCCCGTGTTGTGACTACCCCAAGCCCGCCTTCAATAGGCCAGGGGCTGGCGACTAGCACCAAAGGTGCAAATCTTGAAAAAAGGTAATGAATTTCCTTTAAAAAGTAAACAAACACCACAGAGTATGCAAGATGAAGTAAACACTAAGTAAACTGAGTACAAAAGTAAGTGATGGAAAGTAATTGGGCCAGAATACAAACCCAACTGAAAGTAAAGTACAACTGAAAGGAAAGTACAGCGGTAGAAATAGTAAAGTAGAAACATCGAGCCGTTCTATGGAAATCCCACCTGAAGGGTGGGTACAGATAGTCTCCTCTGCTCCTTGTCTCTAGCCGTCCGCTTCGAGTACGTCTCGTCCAATGATCCACCTCCAGGTACCGTACAGCTCCACGAGCTCCCACCTCGATCAGCGTTATCCGTCGTCTGGATATAACACAATGTAGTGCAGGCATAGCCCGTGCAGGGATGAGTATACGCTACTCCGTAGGGACCCCGAGACCCCCGAAGGTCTCCCAAAATCCATGAAGGATAAACCAAAAAGGAAAGATACAATCAAGAAGTAACAACCAACTCTACTTAGGTATATTCCCATACATATACCTAAGTCATCAATTTCAGATCGGCTCCATCACACGAGCCCAAGTACAATCTAGTCCACTCAGGAAAGAAAAATCCAATCCACACAGGATAACACAACCCAATCCACACAGTATAGAAAAACAATCATATCGAAGATAGTGATTGAAAGTCAAGACTCAGCTCACACATGTATACTACTTCCGAAGAGGGGTGGAGATGATTAGATGTAACCTCTGAATCATCCTCTCTTCCGAACCAACATAGGATCCTAGTATAGAAGTAGTCGCTGTCAAACCCATGGAGGATCCATGTATATTAGTCATCATCGTCAAACCAACGGAGGATCCCAGCACAGTCGTCGAACCCACGGAGGATCCTAGTACAGTAGACGTCGTCGTCGAACCCACGGTGGATCCTAGTACAGTAGACGTCGTCGTCAAACCCACAGAGGATCCCATCATAGTCGTCGAACCCACATAGGATCCTAGTACGGTATATTTCGTCGTCGAACCCATGGAGGATCCCAGCACAGCCGTCGAACCCATGGATGATCCTAGTACGGTAGTCGTCATCTTCGTCGCAGCCAGCTCTAGGGTTCCCGTACACAGCATGCTCGACTCCGGGAGGGTCCGCTCCACGAGCCAAGAGGGTCGATACATCAACTAACACGTAGTCTGGATTTGATGTATCCCAAAGTTCCGTCTCATCATTAGGAACTCAACGCGACAGACGGCGCGTTAATCGGACGCCTGGTCTGAGAGTTATTGGCTTTTTCGTCCCAGGGGCCTGGTTGGTTTTTAAGTCAAAACCAACCTGACTGAAAAGCAACTACGTCCAAACCTCGAGCGGAGTAATCCAAAAGAACCGTCTCACTAAGAGGAATCCAACAAAGTCGAAGAATGGCAATCGGACGTCCGGAGCTCAAGTTATAAGCGTTTCCGCTCCGAGTGCCTGGTTGGTTTCGTGTTCGATCCAACCCGTCCATACCTAAAGTTCTCTGAAACCCTGAGTGTAATATACCGAAACGACCGTCTCGATCCAAGGATCGCTACACAACTGATGGTATGTTGATCGGAGGTATGTAGACCATGTTATGGGCCGTTGAACGATTCTGCCCGAATTTAGGGGGGTTTGGGCCCGACCGACCCGCCCCGAACTGGGTCGACCGGACCTGGGTCCGAGTCCTGCCCGTTTGGGTGCGGCCCATCCCGGCTGGCACGGACCGGCCCGGCGCGGTCGGCCCAACGCGAGCGGCTTGGCTCGGCTGGGCGCTCGGTTCGTGACCGAGCAGGCGAGAAGGGGGGCGCCGCCCCTTGCCAAGAAACGGCGGACCCGAGGGGTCCGCCTTGCTGTGCTGGTCGTGGGTTTCAACCCCCGGTTTTCTAGGTTAACGGCCGGCCATTAAGGCCGGCCGGGGGTGGCTGCCACGGGACCATCTGGTCCCGCCTCCAGGTGCGCCGGCGGCCGGGTGAGTCCGGCCACCCCCTTTGTTGAACCATCGTGGCCAAGGGCCGCGGCTTCCTTCTGTCCAGCGCGGGGCGACAGCGCCGCGCCCCTCCGCCATGACTCACCCCGGCCGCGGCCCTTCTCGGTGTTCTGGTGCGGCACGACAGCGCCGCGCTCCTCCGCCGCATCCCGGCTCTGACCGTGGCCTCTTTCGGTCTCACCGGCGCGGCGCGACGGCGTCGCTGCCCGCACCGGCCGCGGTTCCCTCGTTCCCCACACGGTGCGACAGCACCGTGTCGCCTCAGTTCCAATCCACAACGAAGTATAACAACAAAGGGGAGGAGGGTCATCCGTGTTTGTGCGGTCCGACCTCCTCCCATTATACCGATAGCAAGCGGCCAAGAACGAGTAATCACAATGAAAATTAAAGCACAATTTTAATTGATTAAAAATTGAACTTAACCACTACCTCGAAGAAGTTTTCGAACGATGATCGTCGCGGGAAACGGCGTCGCGGGGTGAAGCTCCATATATGTTGACGGAGAACGTCCGAAGAGGAGGAGGCGTCTCCCACCGGCTGCGGAGAGGAGAAGAACGACATGTCGATCACTCCTTGCGGTATCGGTGTTCTTCGTTGAGGTCTTGACGTTCTTCACGTTCTCCAACGAAGAGGAAAAGTTATATCTCCCCCAATTCCCCACGCAACCAACCAACCCCAAATAAAATAAGACTCTTCTTATTTTATTACCCAACCCATTCATTTCCAAAATTCAAAAGTTGAATTAACTTAACTTAATTAATCTTGAGATTGTCAAAATTAAATGAATTAAAGTTGGCAACATTAATGAGAGGGAGTGTCACATAATTAAAGTGGGGGTTTTAGAGATGTTAGGGAATTTGAAGGGATGGGGCTCGTGTGGGCACCACCTCACAAAATTCTATCAAGAGGATTTAGGTTCAAGTGGGTTCCACCCAACTCCCACACATGGTGTTAAACCACTTGGAAGTGAAATAAAGTCGTACACAACATTATTTCACTTAACACTTAATCCATTCCTTAACAACTCTTCCCGAGAAAACGCAACTCCAGTGAAGGTCTTCTTAAGCAATTATCGGCGCTGCGGTTTCATCGGTGCCCTCAGATTTCAATTCTGAGCACCAGTTTAAAAGTTATAAAAACCCGCTCGTTCGTTCACTGAACATACCTGAGCTAAACTTCGGAAATTGATTCCGGGCACACCGGGCCTCGGAATCAGGTGCCGTCAGAAACTGCAGACTCGTAAAATTCCAAAGAAATTAAGAAAAAAAATCTTGAAATTTTTGGGTCTTTACATATAGTATTTATAGAAAATGATAATGATATCTTATCATTTTTTCTTATTGATTATTTGGGTGATATAGTGGATTTAAATTCCAAAATTGGAGGTTTGTTTTACATTGGCACTGAGTGTATAAGATAGATGATTAATAAACAAGAGAGTATATATCATATCATGACTAAGAAAGAATATATCACAATACCAAATCTTACACACAACATTAGTGGATAAAATAATAATTATATGATCTAGGTAAATAGGTGATACAACCCATGGAAATATTTAGAGATAACAAAAGTGTTATTGAAATCACTAAAAGTCAACTACAATATTCTTGTTCCAAGCATGCTGAAATTAGGTAGTACTTCATCAACAGAAATGTAGGGTAAGGAGTGCTCTAAATATATTATATTGGAACTGATCAACAAGTGGTATACATGATGTCTAAACCATTATACACAATACCATTTTAGAATAACTGGTTAAACCTTTATTTCAAACCACCTCTTTTTCATAAGGAAATTTTTAATATTACCATATCCCTATTTTACATCATGATTTACTTCTTTTGTATTGATTATAAGTTTTTATATTCTTCTACTATTGAGAATAAAGGTGAGGATACTATCTATGAAGAATTTTAGAGGTATATTAAAGGGTTTATTAGACTTATAAATATAAAAAAAATTGGTATTAACTACTATTTATTATTTATTTAAAATATTATTGACTTAAATAGGCTTAGAAACTTGGTTGATAGATTAGTGATTTGCTTTTGGATGTATGGTATTTTTGGAAAAGGTCTGAGTTCAAATATTATGTTCATAAACTCATATTTTATTTTATTATCAAATTAGGATAATGGTAGTAGGGGAGAGTAAAAATATTATGGGATAAAGAATGAAATCATGAGAATGTGAAGGAATTGGAAAGAAATCTATAGTGGAAGAATCATGAAGAAAATATTATATTGTTGGATTTGTTGTTAATTTATTTTTATTATCAATTTGATAAATTATGGAATTTTTAAAAATAGAAAAGTACACAATAATACTTTAATGCATATGTTTTACTTCATCTTGTAATAATTTGAGTGGACTTGAAATTTTATGAAAGAAATATGTTTACTTATGTTCATATGAATTTTTCTTAATCTCAAATTCTAAAAATTTACTTAGTACAAAATTTTCCCTATGTCTATCAAAATAAATTAGAACTTTATAAGGATTTTATACGGTAGAGGAATATTTTTCAAGACTTTAATTTTGATTTAATAAGAGTTATTAGTGATCCAAGTCATTATTTTCGTGGAAATAATATGACTATTTGAATTCTTTAAGACTTTTTTAAAGACTTTTTTTGAATTTTATAAGACATATCTAATATTCCAAGTCTCTTTCAAAAGTTAATATGTCTTTTTGGTCTATTATAAGGATATATTCTAGATATCATAAGAATTATTAGTGAAAGATCTAAAATTTTTCCTCCCTTTATAAGAAATGTATTTTTAAGTATTTTTTACTTTTATAATACATTTCCTATAACTTTTGGAGGATTTTGGTGTAGTGTTATATGACTTGTCTATGTTTTATAATAGTTAGTTTTGTAATACTTCTAAAATTACTAATACACACCATAGGACATAACCATTACCCTTTGCTCCAAAGTCTTATATTGATGGAAGTCTGTTGATGAGTTTCTCATTGCATGTTTTTCTTGTTTCAGATCTTATTCTAGTTATCATTCTATGGTGGAAAATATTTTATTGAGATAATATTTGATTTTCATAGTTATATGATTGTGGAATTAAAGTACAGGGATATTTCAGTTTGAGTTCATGACTGAGAACATGCCACAACTTAAATCCTCATGTAAAGTGTATGTATTCATGGGAATGTGATTAATTGTATATAATGATTAATAATTTCGTCAAACTATAAGATGGAAAATTGTCATTTTTTTGAAATGTAAATACTATGATTTATAAGGAAGATAAAAAGGATTGTAGTACTTTATAAATAAAGGATTACACAATACCAATTTTTTGTAATTCCTATATTCAAATTATGGAAATTTTCATGAAATTTAAAAAGGATAAATATTAGTACATATTTAATGGGTCTTTTCATATAAAATATATTGGAAATATTTTTTTATAAATATCAAGAAATAAATAATTATGAAGGTTTAGGGATCACCACTGTTTCCATAGAAATCATATGTGTGGAGAGAATTAAGTGTATATTGAAATGAAGTTAAAAAGGAACACACTTAATGATCTAAAATTGATTAATAATTAAGAATAAAAATGATAAAACCCATGGTAGCTCAGTTTTCACATTAAATTATTTAGAAAATTGTAAAAAAAACTATATGTTGCATGTACTTTAAAATAACATGGATCAGAATAGTATATGGGAGGTCAAGAAGTGGAATTGATTCCAAGATCGTTAGTAACCCTTTTCTAAAACTCTAGTATCATATACAGGGGATATTTTTACTCCATTTTCCATTAAAAATCTATAAACATATTTTCTAAGGCAACCCAAAAGTCATATACATTATTATTACCTCTTATTAGATGAATATTAATTATACATAATTATGATCCATTCTAGGAAAAATAGGTTTAGTTTCAATGGAAAAATGGATACATAAATAGCTGGTAAATAAAAATCTCAATCGCCCTACACTATGTTCTTTACATCTAGTAACCTTATTATCCATAACATACATAAAACCATTATTCATATTTTTGGGAATATAAATCATAATAATGGGTGATCTCAAATTCTTAATTTATTCAATGATTATTTGTAAGCATAAAAAGAGCATAAGGGTATGATAACACGATCATAACATAATAACATCATACCGAATAATTCATAGAACACAGTCAAAAGTTATAATGTAAATCTTGGAAGTTCATAAGACCTAAAATGACATTCAAGATACATGAAAATATATCATAAGAGTTTGATCATGTTATTAAATAGTGGAATAAAGGGTGACATAATCATACACATAGAAATCATATGTCAAGGATCACTTCATAGACTATCATTTATAAGTAGGCATAAAATCAATATAGAAAATCATACATGGTCAATTACAATATTCTATTAGGAGTAATATTTACCCATTTAGCTATGTTATCATTCCCAAATGAATTAGAGGGTTTTATAATTCTTTTACCACCCATCACTTAATCATAACTCAATTATATTTATTCCAAAATATAATAAATTTTAATTATATCATAACTGAATAACTAATTATAAATAAATTGTTTTCTTAAACATCTCATCATCAAAATGATAAAATTATTTATTATGGATTACATTTTCTATAACACCCCGACCCCAGTTACCCAGAGTCGGTGCATTACTTCGTAACATTGGCATGATCACAAAAGATCAAGTCTCGAAAGACCGATTAGTTTAGTAGCCTTGGAAACACTAGATACAATCATAAGTCTTACATTACATCATAAAGTAAAAAACTACAATAACAAAGTCTCCATAGTCCACACTCATATCCTCTTCTTACTATCCCTGCAGGTCATTCATAAAATACTTCTTCACATTCTGAAAAATATTAAAACATTGAAAGGGGTGAGCTCAGGTTCTCAGTAAGGATAACAATATAGTAGAAGCTTTCATCAATAAACATAAACATTTAAGGCAATGTATAACTAAAACAAAAGCCTTTTAAACTTGAACTTCAACATAATATGGAAAAAGTAAAATTAAATAATGCCATTTACTTACTCACATGGATATTCTACTAGTCGAATAATCACATGAAATATCAATAACCACTTTCATAATGATGGAATGCATAATGCCAGACTATCATAACCACGTAGCCAAGGCCTTGTGCCAAGACTACAAATAAGATTTTGTCAAGGCCTCGTGCCAAGACACTATTTGTCTCATGAGACCTACCGATGCATCTAGGAGCTGTAGCGGGCTCCACCCGTCACTTATTAAGTCCAATGAATTCCTCATATGAATAGGTTTAAACATATCATAAACCATAACATAATTGTATCACATAAAACATGCATAAAGGAAACATAACATTTCCACATTTCAATCACAATATATCAATACAACACATTGATATAATAAAAACACTTTCAAAACCATTTTCAATACCAAAATAAAAGAAAGTTAAAACTTTGTATTTATTTTTCATTAAAAAAAATTATGGCTTGTAGAGGAAGCTGAAACACAAATAATGGTCACGGCGGTGGAGAAGTCGTTGTCGCCGCATACGTAAGACAAAAACATTCCTTTTGTCGTTTAGTAAAACTCTTTGTAAAAAAATATTCCTTTTTGAATAAAAGTCAAAGTCAAAGGGGTTTATATACCGTATAACAGAAAGTTGTGTATAAAACAAAATATGCCTCAATGAAAGGTGATTGAGACGAAGACCCTTACAAAGATCATTTTTTTAAAATAAATTAGATCTATTATGTGTATTCACTATAAGTACACATAAATAAAGTACAAATACAAGATAGGACATAATAATATTATGACATAATTTGAAAGTAGGAGATTAACCCAAAGAATGGAAATTGGGTTAAGAAGTTCCCTTACCTTGCGTCCTGTCTTGACTCGACCGTTCTTTAACCTCCTGAATAATAAAATAGAGTTAATTTATAATTGCTTAAGAACCTTTTTCAAGTTTTTTATTCCTTTTATATCACTTATTATCATGTTATGAACATTATGTAATTATTTAAGTTAATAACGGTCGTTTTGTCGATCTTTGGTACTTGAGTCAAAAATAAACTTCTTATAATTACAAGTTGTTCATGTGGTGAAATATCTATTATATCCAGAATTATATTCATGATATAGATATCATATATCTCATATATATCCAGTATATACATGCATTGATAACATTCCATAACGTTTAGAGGTAAGAAATGAAATGCACCGTTCATGGAGACGGTAAGCCGTACGTACGCATGAACGCTACTTTCATTTCTATTTAGTATTTGATGAAATAATAATGATATAAAGGTATATTATAATTCCAGTATAATATCATATATAATATCATTTACTCCATCCTTTATACATCCCACATATGGCATTAACGATTCAAATCACTTTGAGGGGGCGGTAGTCCGCACTTCCTAAAATGAAAATATCGCGTTTACCCATAATAGAAACAAGAAAGGTATGCCATAAATGAAAAATACAGAACCTTAAGTAAAACATAAACATATTATATATCATATATAAATAGAGTGACATCTTAATGGCCACCTTTAAAGGTGTTATATGAGTGTTGAACAATCATCGTTTCGTGAGGCAGAAATTCGCCATCCACAGAAACAGTATTTTCTTTAACCATTAGATGTAGGTGTGTGTAAGTGTAGATTGAATAATTCTCATAAAAACATCCTAGTATATTCAATATACTGGTGTTTTTATAAAATAAATTAATAAAAAGAGTTTAGGGGGTTGGATAAGAAAAATAAAACAAAATAACATAAGAGAAGACATTCCCTTAAAATTGGGTAACTCTTTTGATTTGAGCCAAAGGCTTCCTTGGGAAGAATTCTTCCCAAAGTGAGGCTTCTAGGAGTAAGGGAGGGAAGTTGGGAGAGTATTTGGGCAGAGTTTGGTCGAACCAAAAGGCTTTGAAAGTGTGAGTAAGGTGGTAGTGGTGGGGGCCTTTTATAAGTGGAGAGGAGGGGCACTTTTGAAAAGTAATGAAATGTTACTTTATTATATAATGAGTTTCGGATTTTAAAGGTCCCACACTTATATATTCGAGGCTAAGGTGATAAGGGTTCGAAATATACTCATAATATAGGATTTTAAAAGTGTAAGCCTTGGATTTTACATTATCTTTTCATTTTATTTAAATGGTTAATTAATGAGGTAATCGCTGCATCATCATGGTGTCATAAATAATTTAATTTATTTAATTTCTAAAAATTATAAAAAAATATCATGATGTAGGAAATATTTTTAGATTTATAATGAATATTTATAGTCAAAAATATGACTTGTATAACCCCTTTAAAAATTGTTTTAGTAAAACAACTTATGTTTGTGACATTTTTATTTTAACTTTAAATAAAAGTTATTTATGTCATTTTCCTACCAAAGTGGCTCCATGGGGTCCCCAAGTTGACACATGGATTTTATTGGTCGGCCATGACTCATCCAATAGAGGTAGGACAAGTGTAAAGGTCATTTAATATTTTTATAATACCATTTTTACCTTAAATTTCACTAATTACCTTTAATCGCGATTAATTAAACTTAAAAGTTACTATTCACCAAAAAATTATTTTAATCCCATTGAACCACATTTTACTTCCTAATGACAACCAGGTATGTCGGATTTTTGAAAATCAAATCACAGAAGTGGTAATATTTCATTTAAATGAAAAAATCAGTTATTTAACTATCACTTAGTGGTTTCACTATTCATCAAAAATTGAAGTTTTTCAGAATAGTGCCAAAATTTTACCCTAAGCTATAATTGATATTCTGAATTCAAAAATGATGTCTATTTTGAAAAAATCCAAACATATAAGTTGCATTAATTAATTTTCTAATTAATTCCTGTTGTCACAACAAATAGCGTGTTTTAAGAAAGAATATCAATCAAAAGATTGACAATTGTTTATGTCCAATTTCAAAGTAAAATTAATTCTAATGAACATCATTGGATAAAATGGTAAAAATATATTCTAATTATACTTTTAAAACACTTAATAGTATAATTTATCACTATAAATTATTTTGATTAAAAAAGTTGTTTTAAGTATTTTTCACTATTCATAAAAAATTGAAGTTCTCAGAAAATTACAAAAAATTCAACTTAGGATAATATCGATATTACGAATACAAAAATGAAGTCCATTTTGAAATATAAAATTTCTATAATTTTAAAAAGTGGGTATTACTATTCATAACGGCTACTTTGATTAGTCGCGGTGTGTTAGAACTCGAACTTGCGTACAATGCAAGCTATTGCATTATTGAAAGAGAGGTGTATCATGAAAGCTTGGGGTGTTACATTCTCCCCTCCTTCAATAAATTGCGTCCTCGCAATTTGAAATTTTTCTTTGAATTAAAAGGTTGAAAATAGAAAATACCTTTGTGGAAAACCCACATCGGAAATAGGGTTAATAAGAATATAACATTAAAAGAAATAAAGAGAAGTACAAAGGTCACCCGAGATAGCCCATACTAGGATTCTATGAAAATATGGATATGGAAGAAAAACAAACCATCAAGGTATGATGGAGAGTTGTAGAAAGCCAGATTAGGAGAAAGTTAACCACAAGAAAATCACAAACTTGTGATTGGCTAAACGGTCATTGAATCCCCATTTGGAAAAGTTAACTGACAACATTTTTGTTTTAAGTTACCTTTTATAAAGTTGAGGTATTTATTTAGGAGATTTACTAAGAACGTAAGGGAATATACATACTTTTCATGTGGACTTTCATTCTTTAATAAATTTTTTTACCACAAACCCATCTTTCACTCTAAAAGGTAATAGAACTCAAAAATATTCTATTTATTCTAATTTTATAAGGTTCCAAATATTAACACATACCATTTAGATTAGTAAAACTATTTTGTAATAACCAGGGACTTCTTGTAGGATAGTGGTAGGTAATAAAGGCATGTCGCACTATGGTTGTGGGTTCGATTCCTACAGCTTTGTCCGATGCGACGGGTTATGCCCCACCCTGCAGGTTGTCCTTTTCCTAAAACTATAGTATTATAATATTCCAAAAATAATCTTCAGAAATGTTTTAACCTTAAACAATACTATCCAAAGTTCAACTTAATTCATTCCAACCGTTATAGTTATCCAAAATACCTCTGTCCAGACATTTTCTAAAAGGTCTCTAAATTCGAAAATAAATTGTAACCTCAGATTCCCCAAACAAAGTAAAGTTTCTCTTATTGTTACATACTAAAAATATGATTACCTTCATCATATTAAAACCTTAATGAAAAGAACAAGTATTACAGTACAATCCTTATATATATCACATTATTCTTATAACCATAATATAATCCTTGAGTCCAAAAGCACCAATACATTAATTATTCCACTTCAACTGTAGTAACAGCATAAGATTTTCCTTGATCCCTTGGCCTTTTCTGAGGTATGTTTCCCTGACGCTTAGGACATTCATTTGCATAATGCCCCATTTCCCTACAATTGTAGCACTCAATATTGATAACCTCTTTCTTTCCCTTGCAATCACGAGCCTGGTGACCTTTTTCTCCACATTTATAACAAACTCTCATTCCTTTTAGGCAAGCACCGGGGTGATTCTTCCCACAATTATCACATAATGGAAAATCCTTCTTTCTCTTTTTCCCTTTATCCATCTCTTGTTCCACCGTTCTCTTCTTCTCTTGCTTTACTTTGTTGTCATAAGACTTAGAGAATTCCTTTTCTGTCTTGATAGCACACGAGACAATTTCTTTGTACGATGAGAAGGATTGTGATACTAAAGCTTGACGGAGAAATGGTTTTAACCCATCAAAGAAACGATCAATCTTACTTCTTAGGTTACGTATATAATCTGCAGCATGCCTTGCTAACCTTGTAAAGTTAGCCTCATACTTTGCGACATTCTCATCCTCCTTCTGCCTCAGAATCATAAATTATCTTTCCATATCTGCTCGATGGTCACGTGGAAAGTATTTTCCTAAGAAAATATCTTTGAACTCTCTCCATTCCATACTTGATACTTCTTCATCTTCCTTTGTATTTTGAATCAGCGACCACCATTGATCGGCATCTCTAGTGAGGCGGTAGACTTCCATGACAACCTTCTCCCTTTCGCTACTCCCCAAGGCATGGAATATTTTCTCTAATGAGTTTATCCATTTCCCAGCTACAAATGGATTTGTACCCCCATTAAATGTTGGCGGTTGTTGCATCATGAAGCGGTCTAACATTGATCCTCCACATTGCGGATCAGGGTGCTCCATACGAGTATGGTTATTATTCATAACCTGAGTGAGTTGTCCCAGTATGGTAATAAGTTGATCAGCACCAGTTGTATCTCCAACTCCACAATAATTATCTTGAGTAGGAGGGAAATCCCTATATGGAGTGCGTGCATTGATATGGTTTCCATTCCTTCCACTAGGATCCATTTCTAAACAATGGCATAAACTAGATTAGTTTATGAATCAAAATACATAATTCCATACTTGTAAAATACTTAACATAAATTGAACTATTTATGGATATAATCCATAAAAATGTTTTCTTTGAGGAAGTATATACTCATAACCCTTCATAGTGGTTTGTAAAGAAAATGATAATTATCCTAAGCATATCCCCCGGGAGTGTCGTAACCAAGAGTGCAGCAAGGCCCGTTGTCGTGCACCAGATCCCGTTCGAGTCTAGCTCAAAGAGGTGTTTTTGGGTTTTACCCCTAGGTACATCTGTGCCAGAGCTGCCTCTACCTGCTCGTATCCAGACAGGGATGTATTTCTCGGAAAACTCACAAAATCTCTATAATACCAAAATTCTAGGAAGTTCTTCTATACTAATCCTTAAAGTCTATCTTCGGGCTATGTGCTCTAATCAGAGTTTATCTAAATCTAGCTTCCAAGGTTAGTACTAAACTGCCTCTGATACCAACTGTAACGCCCCAACCCCAGTTACCCAGAGTCGGTGCATTACTTCGTAACATTGGCATGATCACAAAAGATCAAGTCTTGAAAGACCGATTAGTTTAGTAGCCTTGAAAACACTAGATACATTCATAAGTCTTACATTACATCATAAAGTAAAAAACTACAATAACAAAGTCTCCATAGTCCACACTCATACTATCCATGCAGGTCATTCATAAAATACTTCTTCACATCCTAGAAAATATTAAAACATTGAAAGGGGTGAGCTCAGGTGCTCAGTAAGGATAACAATATAGCGGAAGCTTTCATCAATAAACATAAACATTTAAGGCAATGTATAACTAAAACAAAAGCCTTTTAAACTTGAACTTCAACATAATATGGAAAAAGTAAAATGAAATAATGTCATTTACTTACTCACATGGATATTCTACTAGTCGAATAATCACATGAAATATCAATAACCACTTTCATAATGATGGAATGCATAATGCCAGACTATCATAACCACGTAGCCAAGGCCTCGTGTCAAGACTACAAATAAGATTTTCTCAAGGCCTCGTGCCAAGACACTAGTTTGTCTCATGAGACCTACCGATGCATCGAGGAGCTGTAGCGGGCTCCACCCGTCACTTATTAAGTCCAATTCATTCCTCATATGAATAGGTTTAAACATATCATAAACCATAACATAATCGTATCACATAAAACATGCATAAAGGAAACATAAAATTTCCACATTTCAATCACAAGATATCAATACAACACATTGATATAATAAAAACACTTTCAAAACCATTTTCAATACCAAAATAAAAGAAAGTTAAAACTTTTTATTTATTTTTCATTAAAAAAAAGTTATGGCTTGTAGAGGAAGCCGAAACACAAATAATGGTCACGGCGGTTGAGAAGTCGTTGTCGCCGCATACATAAGACAAAAACATTCCTTTTGTAATTTAGTAAAATGATTTGTAAAAAAAGATTCCTTTTTGAATAAAAGTCAAAGTCAAAGGGGTTTATACACCGTATAACAGAAAGTTGTGTATAAAACAAAATATGCCTCAATGAAAGGTGATTGAGATGAAGACCCTTACAAAGATCATTTTTTTAAAATAAAGTAGATATTTTATGTGTATTCCTTATAATTACACATAAATAAAGTACAAATACAATATAGGGCATAATAATATCATGACATAATTTGAAAGTAGGAGATTAACCCAAAGAATAGAAATTGAGTTAAGAAGTTCCCTTACCTTGCGTCCTGTCTTGACTCGACCGTTCTTTAACCTCCTGAATAATAAACTAGAGTTAATTTATAATTTCTTAATAACATTTTTCAAATTTTTTTATTCCTTTTATATCACTTATTACCATGTTATGAACATTATGTAATTATTTAAGTTAATAACGGTCGTTTTGTCGATCTTTGGTACTTGAGTCAAATATAAACTTCTTATAATTACAAGTTGTTCATGTGGTGAAATATCCATTATATCCAGAATTATATTCATGATATAGATATCATATATCTCATATATATCCAGTATATACATGCATTTATAACATTCCATAACGTTTAGAGGTAAGAAATGAAATGCACCGTTCATGGAGACGGTAAGTCGTACGTACGCATGAACGTTACTTTCATTTCTATTTCGTATTTGATGAAATCATAATTATATAAAGGTATATTATAATTTCAGTATAATATCATATATAATATCATTTACTCCATCCTTTATACATCCTACATATGTCATTAACGATTCAAATCACTTTGAGGGGGCGGTAGTCCGCACTTCCTAAAATGAAAATATCGCGTTTACCCATAATGGAAACAAAAAAGGTATGCCATAAATGAAAAATACATAACCTTAAGTGAAAAAATAAACATATTATATCATATATAAATAGAGTGACATCTTAATGGCCACCTTTGAAGGTGTTATATGAGTGTTGAATAATCATCGTTTCGTGAGGCAGAAATTCATCATCCACAGAAACAGTATGTTCTTTAACCATTAGATGTAGGTGTGTGTAAGTTTAGCTAGAATACTTCTCATAAAAACATCCTAGTATATTGAGGATACTGGTGTTATTACAAAATAAATTAATAAAAAGAGTTTAGGGGGTTGGATAATCAAAATAAAACAAAATAACATAAGAGAAGACATTGCCTTAAAATTGGGTAACTCTTTTGATTTGAGCCAAAGGCTTCCTTGGGAATAATTCTTCCCAAAGTGAGGCTTCTATAAGTAAGGGAGAGAAGTTGGGAGAGTATTTGGGCATAGGTTGGCCGAGCCAAAAGGCTTTGAAAGTGTGATTAAGGTGGTAGTGGTGGGGGCCTTTTATAAGTGGAGAGGAGGGGCACTTTTGGAAAGTAATGAACTGTTACTTTATTATATAATGAGTTTCGGATTTTAAAGGTCCCACACTTATATAATTAGAGTATAAGGTGATAAGGGTTCGAAATCTACTCATCCAATAGGTTTTTGAAAAGTTTAAGCCTTGTATTTTACATTATCTTTTCATTTTATTTAAATCGTTAATTAATGAGGTAATCGCTGCATCATCATGGTGTCAAAAATAATTTAATTTATTTAATGTATAAAAATTATAAAACAAATATCATGATTTAGTAAATCTTTTTATATTTCTAATGAATATTTATAGTCAAAAATATGACTTTTATAACCCCATTTAAAAATTGTTTTAGTAAAACAACTTATGTTTGTGAAATTTTTATTTTAACTTTAAATAAAAGTTATTTATGTCATTTTCCTACCAAAGTGGCTCCATGGGGTCTCCAAGTTGACCCATGGATTTTATTGGTCGTCCATGACTCATACATTAGAGGTAGGACATGTTTAAAGGTCATTTCATATTTTTATAATACCATTTTTACCTTAAATTTCACTAATTACCTTTAATCGCGATTAATTAAACTTAAAAGTTACTATTCACCAAAAAATTATTTTAATCCCATTGAACCAAATTTTAATTCCTAATGACAACCATGTATGTCTTATTTTTGAAAATCAAATCACAGAAGTGGTAATATTTCATTTAAATGAAAAAATCAGTTATTTAACTATCACTTAGTGGTTTCACTATTCATCAAAAATTGAAGTTTTTCAGAATAGTGCCAAAATTTTACCCTAAGATATAATTGATATTCTGAATTAAAAAATGATGTCTATTTTGAAAAATTACAAACATATAAGTTGCATTAATTAATTTTCTAATTAATTCTCGCTGTCACAACAAATAGCGTGTTTTAAGAAAGAATATCAATCAAAAGATTGACAATTGTTTATGTCCAATTTCAAAGTGAAATTAATTCTAATGAACACCATTGGATAAAATGGTAAAAATATATTCTAATTATACTTTTAAAACACTCAATATTATAATTTATCACTATAAATTATTTTTATTAAAAAATTTGTTTTAAGTATTTTTCATTAATCATAAAAAATGGAAGTTCTCAGAAAATTACAAAAAAAATCAACTTAAGATAATATCGATATTACGAATACAAAAATGAAGTCCATTTTGAAATATAAAATTTATATAATTTTAAAAAGTGGGTATTACTATTCATAACGGCTACTTTGATTAGTCGCGGTGTGTTAGAACTCGAACTTGCGTAAAATGCAAGCTATTGCATTATTGAAAGAGAGGTGTATCGTGAAAGCTTGGGGTGTTACATTTTCCATAGAAAGAAAATGAGTTTAATGTGAATGACCATAACATAATAAACCATCCAAAGAAATAATATATATGGAATCATAAGAACTTATCCCTAGTGGAGCATAATAAATATAAATTTTTTTTGACTTAAATGAAAAATTCCATTAAAATAACCTCTAAAACATTTCTTTAAAAATGTGGCAATTATCATTTTTGATATATTTAAAACTAAAAAAATAATAGAATATAGAGAAAATTATTTTCTCTAAAAATAACCATGGAAAATTTTAAAATAATATTCAAATAATAGAAGGTCCATGATGGTGAGAAAGTCCACTAATTCCGTGTATATTAAATAAACATTCTTTTCACAATTTGGTAAAAAGTCATAAAGTTCCGTATTCAAAAAATAAAAAACTAAATAATTTTAATTTTGAAAAGTAAAACATATATATAAATGACTTGAAAAAATCATTTGATCATATAAAATAATTTTTTTAAATCATTTTACAAAATATGAACATGGAAGAACAATATTTCCATCCATTAGGAGAAACAAGGTTGGGTTTCCCTAAAATAATTACATCCATTATATTTAAGTGAAAACGAGAGTAAAATGGGGAAAACCATGAAAAATTTATAACTAAAAATATAATAAGAAAATTCATAGAATTATATATGGGTAAGATAATAAAAATCCCCCAAATGAAATTTAAATTTAATTATATGAATTAAAAGTGAGATTAAAGAATAAACCCTTACAGATATTGTAACTTTTGAATCGCAAGACTTATGAAAGAATAACTTCACATGAAACATTAAACAAAAAAAATAAGAATATTCATGATATAAAATTTTAAAGGATAATTATTTACAAATCAAAAAATAAAATAGGTTCATAACATAACATATATCCTAAAGAATATGATTTAAGGTGATAATCCCTTGCCACTTTGTTAACTTTGGAATAAAAACCAATTGATGAAATAATAACATTTGAAACTTTAAATAACCTATAGTAAGAATGATATATGATATAAAATTTAAAAGGGTTGGTATATACACCCCATAAATAAAAAAAATTATAACATTAAACATGTCTCAATGAAGCAATATTGATTCAAAAAACACCAACATATTTGGTAATATCTTAATAAAAACCTCATGAGAGAGATATTTATATAGGTATTTTTAAATCCAAATAATTTTTATGAAAATAACCATAAAATACATTAATTTTTACTATATGCACCACACAAAAGAAATGAGTAATGAATATAGAAAATTTTTCATGGAGATAAAAGTGAGATAAGAAACTCTTACTTTACATCAGACTTGCTTCATAAGAACTTTAACATTTGGTATAATAAATTTAAATTTATTTTAGTTATATAGAATAACAATATACATACTTATAATATCACATATTATTCAATTAAAACATTTTAACACTAATTTATTGAAAATTATTTATTAAAATCTTCATTTCCTGATGTTAACTATCTTATTTTTCATTTAAGTTTTAGTTAAAATATTTGATACCTTATACCTTGATCATGGTTACATAATATCTAAAATTTTAATCATTTAATTAGTATAATATTTAATCATTATATATACTTTTATAACTATTCATATAAAGCATTGTTGAAAAAATGAATTACATCACTTCATGGAGATGGTAGTTTTACGTATGCACGAGTGGTGTTTCAATTTTTTGATGGATGGAACAAAAAAAGGTAAATAATATTTAAAATTTATAAAAATATATTAATATCATAAATAATATATATATATATATATATTAAATATTTCATTACAAATTTCCATCTGAGGTAGTGATAGAAAATGAATTTTATTACTTCATGGAGGTGGTAATCCACACGTATAAATGAGCAAAAATTTAATTCCCCATTTAATAGAAAAAGGAGTTGAATATGGTTATTTAAATAACATAATAACATATATTTATATAGGAGATAATTTTTTTGTTATATTTTAATGCTTAGAAAAACAATAAATGTGTTGGAAGAAGAAGTAAAATGAAAACTCTCAGTTAAGATGATTACCACATATTTAAAGTGCCTCCTTTGGATCACTCCTTAAGAACTCTATCAATAGTCTTTTAAGTTGACCAAAACTTCCAGAATATATATAAGTAAGTCAATAAGGGTTTTTTGATAGGTCATGGTCTAGATAGAATACTCAATAATTCTGATGAAGAGTGGAGTGGTGTTGTCCTAATATAAGAAATAAGAGGGACACCCTTGGAATTACATAAAGTATTAAATTAATATAATTTAATTTTTATGTTCAGGTGGATAAAAATTGATATATTTACAATCTAGGAAAATTTTATGTTTATTTAATATCATTTAATAAAATTTATTCAATTTTAGGTGAGGGTTTTACCCTTATAACTTAGTTTTAATCCCTCATTATCCCTTTTGATGGTTATAATTATATCAAAACTTTTTACTATTTAGGGATCAAGAATTTACTCTAAAATAAAAGTGACCAATAAGTTAGAAATGGTTGACATGATAGACCATACCCAATTAAAGTTTCCTATTATTATATCTTTTTTTGTATTTTATTCATTTAATAAAATTTTATTTAACATAAGATACCATTAATGTCATTTTCAAGACTATTCAAATAGTTTAGTTTTCAAAAATAAAGATATTACTTTAATTAGAATATAAAATTTTGACACATAAATAATACATTATATTTATCCAAAAAAAATTAACACCATAAATCATCCATAAAATATTACATTGATTGTTTTTAAAACCACTTACTTGATTTTTCTTCTACTTTCACAAGAATTTTTTCGGCATTGTGGGGGAATTTAAGGTAATTATTCTATCAATAAAAATTGAAAATAAATTACCATGATAAAAAATAATTAATATTTAAATTATACATTTATAAACAACAAAATAACCTCTTATTATCCATATGATAAAATATTAGAGATATTAAAACAAGGAGAGTGAATGTTTAAATTTATTCTTTACATAAATTAATATAAAGGTCATTATTAAAGAAAAATGGCACCAGGTTTCTATTTTATAGAATATTGGATGATGATAGTAAAAATAAACACAAAAAATAGAAATAATTCATTTGTTATATTTATTTTTAAATCATGTTCATGTTATTTTTAACATTAATTTTCTGATCCACCCTTACCAAGGCAACACATGTTTATCACGGTTACTACTCATTATGATAGAAAATAAATTTGAACTATTTACCAAATTAAGTAATTTTTATTAATAATATTGAATCTAATTCATGAAATTAAATCAATATAATTTATAAAAAATAATTTTAAAATAAACCCACAAAACCCAATGAAAAATAGTTTTCCCTAAAAATTCATTTTTAAGTATAAAAATGTTTTCATAATAAGAATAAAAATAATGTTAATTAAAATGAAATAAATTGGATTATTTTTAATATAAATTTTCCAATTAAATTTTATAAACCAAAAAAATATGAGTCTATAAATAATTCAAGTGAAATGAAAGTTTTAAATAAAAAATATATTTTTTTCTATTCACTGAAAAATCAATCTTTTTAGAAAAATAGAAAAATTTCAGGATAAGATAATCTTCATATAAATATTTAAAAAATTATATAATTTTTATGAAATATAATTTTTTAAAGTGGGAAAAAATAAATTATAATATTTTCTCAAAAAAAATTGAAACCATTTTTGAAGAAAACATATTCTTAAAGCAAAAAAATAACTTTATTGAAGTTTGAGTGAAAATTTCCCAATAATTAATAAAAATAATTGTATTGAGTAAGATCTTTATATATATATTTTATAATTTGGTTACTCATATTCATACCCACCAATTTAATGACTAAATTATAAAAGTAATAATCAAATAATGACTTTTTATAATATATCACAATTAACTTAAAGATCAGTATTGGGTGTTAAGAAACTATAATGATTATTATTATTTTAAAATAAATTTTCATGGTGTTAAAATCTCCATTATTAATTAAATTCCTTTTCCATGAAATTTTTTCTCATTCATCAAAGGTTTAATACTGGAAAATACCTTTATTGAAAACCCACATCCTATAAAGGGATAATAAAACAACCATTGAATAATGTAAGTAAGGAACATAATTGTTACCTAAAATAAACCATAATAGAGATTCCAAATGAGGTGAAAATTGGTGGAAGTTTAAAATATAGATATGAAGGAGAAAAATAACATTCAAGGACTAATATAGGATTATATAAAACATGGTCATGAAAATGTTAATGAACACAAAAGCATAAAATAGTGAGTGGTGAAAATGACCATCAATTTTTCAGAATAACTATAAGAAATACACCATTTTAATTTTCATGATTATTTTCCAAAATTTAAGGAATTTTTTTAAATTTGAATATGAGAAATTCTACTTACTTGTTTTCTTCTAATCTATATATGTAATATCAATATTTGGTTGTTTGGTTTAATTATTTTCCAATACTTTTCATCCTATTTTACAATTATTAATAAAAAATGTTAATTTTTCATGCCTCAAGAAATAAAATAAACTATAATAGATCATAAGATATATAAAAATAAGATAGCTTATTCCGCCTATCAATATTCAGTTACTAAAACCAAAAATGGTAAGTTCATACTAAGATAAATATTATAAATAAACTATCATTTAA
This sequence comes from Viscum album, assembly GCA_963277665.1. NCBI lineage: Eukaryota > Viridiplantae > Streptophyta > Magnoliopsida > Santalales > Viscaceae > Viscum > Viscum album. The sequence continues at coordinate 1,661,265,717 of OY728135.1, read as the reverse complement.
ATGGTTTATAATAATGGTTTTAAAATTAATACCAAAATATATACTTTATACTTTCAATAAATAAATAAATTCCAAAAATTCCTTAAGAATATTTAACAATTATTAAAATCTAAAAAAAATATAAAATATCACAAAATTTGAAAAATAAACATAACTTTAATCCCAAAACAATGAAAAATATATCTTAATGTCACATCCCAAACAAGTGAAAATATTTATCGTATATACTCCTAAAACAAGAAACTGACATGAATCACCATAAAACCTGTAAAGACACTTACCCTAGTAGTCTATATTTGGTGATTACTTTATTAAATTAGTTATAGGTACAAGAAAACACTTCCCAAAGGACTAAATAGCTTATTATTATTGAAAAAATACATACATACTTTAATTTCACATTACACTTGAAAACATACAATACAATATAGTATTTTCTTTTATAATTCCATTATCTACTTTAGCATATCCCTTCATATCAGTAATAATAAATTTCTTAACATCTCAAGGAAATGAACAAAAATAAAGTGAAGACATATAATGCTCAGTAAGGGTATAAATAAAGAAAAATATATCATAAAATAATAAGTCATAATCAATATGGAGTTATAAATAATTAGAACACATTAAATTTAATTAATAACTTGAAATAAAGAATAATATGGAAAAAATAAATTGTGATCAAATAATTCCATATAAATAATTATATGATATTGAAACATATCAATGGATATTATAATTAATATAATAATCACATGGACATCAATAAATAATATCATAATGAGGAAATTCATAATTTTGTAAATCGCAAAAATACTATCATGGCCTTGTTCCAAGTCATCTTACATAATTGGGTAAGGCCTCATCCAAATACCCAATAAATGTTGTCTCATGAGACCCACAAAATAATTGATGGGATATAGTAGGACTCACATATCAAATACTAGGTATAATTCATTCTAAATATAAAAGGGGTGAAACATATTCAATAAAAACATTTTTATATAATAAAGCATAGGAAATGTTAATAATTACCCCATTCAATAAACATAATCATAAACTATCTAAAGTAATATAGATAATTATATTAAAATAGTGCATCCCATTCAAATGTATAATAAAACATCAAGATAAATAATAAGGATGGTACCATTATAAAATATTCCCTATAGAGAATAAAGTAAAATGAGTTTTGTTGTCATGGATGAATAGAATTGCCATAAAAATTCCATTAAAAAAATTATTTAGGAAAATATCATTTTCACTTTTGAAAATGACATTGAAAACTACTTTATTTTAGAATAAAAGGGAAAAATATTTAAATAGAACCATGAAAATTATAAATGAAGATTAAAAATAATATGTGTCCATGATAACAGGTAACTCTGTAGATGCAATATATATTATAAAACATTTATTTCAGACTTCTATAAAAGGTTAAAAAGTATATCATTTGGGAAACGGTAGAAATGATCCTTAATTTTTTTAAAGTAAAAAATGTATAAAAATATCACTGAAAAATTATAGAGAGAATTTTATAATTTTTTTGAATCTATTTTTTGAAAACATGAATATGAAAGAAAAAAATAATTTTGACTAAAGAGATAAATAAAGTTGGTTTTTTTAAAAAAAAAATCTACATCATTTTAATTAATAAATAGAGAAAAAAGATACAATTACATGAAAATTTCATTAATATTTAATAGAGAAGAAAATGTATGAGTTTATTAAGATATAGATCATAATATTATATCATTGGAAACCTAATCACAAACAATATCGATAAATGATGTGATTGTAGTCTTGAAAACCTTACCAAATATGTAACATTTGAATCATAATCCCCAAGAAATAAATAACTTAAAATGAAACATTAAATACCATTAAGATAGATGGGTTCATGATATAACATATCAGAGGGGAAGTATCTACACCATACAAAAATAATAAGTAGTGAATATGAAATATGTCTCACATAAGTAAAAGTGAGATGAGAAACCCTTACCCTAGGTTCAATTTTCCATCATACACATTTTAAAATCTTATATAATAAATATAGAGTTATTATAAATCATTTACATAACCATAATTATATATGTCATTCTACATATGATTTACTTATGATCTTTATTACATGTTTGTTAACAATTCCATATTAAAATCACATTTCTAGTAATAATTGTTTCATTTTTCATTTAGGTTTTGGTTTGGTATTTTTGGACCTTTTACTTTGATCATGGTCACATAATATCCATAATTTTAACCATGATATAAATATAATATATATTCATTATATTTCTATTTATATTAATCCATAAAATTTAGAGATAAAAAATAAATTACACTGTTTAGGGAGACGATAGGTCGTACGTACGCATGAACGTTGATTCCATTTTCTAAAGAGACAAAATTAAAGGAGGGTAAATAATATATAACATTTATAGATTCATTATGATTCCATATATATTACATATAATCAATAAATTTATCCTTATCACCATCCATGTAAAAAATGTTTCACATCGCTTTATAGAGGTGGTAGTCCACACGTATGCATGAATGACATAATCATTTTCCAAAAAAATTGAAAGTAAGATGGTAAATGTGATATTATAATTCCATAATTTTAATAATGTAATAAATATAACATATATATATTAAATCAAGCATTATATCCATCCATGATAGGTTGTGATGGAAAATGAATTACATTGGTTTATGAGGCAGTAGTCCTTCGTACACATTATCGATGATTTAGTTTCCCATTTGATGGAATAGGAGATGGATAACTATTATAACATTAAAATAATAACATATATGTATATGTAGATACTATTTTTATTAGTTTATCATATTTTATGGATATTTTATTAAGTTAAAAGATGAAATAAAATAAAGATTTATGGTTAAAAACTATACCTCATCTTCAGAGAACATCTTTATGTTTATACCTAATGAATTACTAGATTAGTTTTCTGATAAAAAAGGAATCTTGTTTATAGGGAATTATTTAAATAAGGTATTTGGGAATGTTCTGAAGATCAAAGGAGAAGGGGTTCCCTTTTATAAGATGGAGAAATGGGAGACATGGAATTTTTTAAAAGAATAATTTTCACCCACATTTTTCTTATTCAATAAGGATCCAAAATGGATTATTATATAACTTTAGATGATATATTTTTAAAATATGGATAGAAAATTATAAGGATTTAGGTATAATACTACATAACCCAAGAAACTTGTTTTAAATTTAACCATGATAATTAATTTGTACAAGTTTTACGATTCATTATGACCAAAAATTAATCTGGCCATATTACATTATATTAATCATGAGGATTCCAAATATGGAATCCATTTTTCTAATTCCAATTCACATATTTGGTAGAATTTAATTATATTTTAAACCTTCATATGTGATGAAAAAATGGTTTTCTAAACTAAAATATCTCATAAGTATAAAAAGTTTTTATATTAAAATTAAACATATAATTGATTCTGATTACTTAAATTGGATTAATTATAATTTAACTAATTTTAATTTTAATTTCTTAAAACTAATAAAAAATTTAAATTCATTTAATTAAAAGGATCTTTTTAATAAAAATCCCCATTTTCACTATTCATATAAAAATTAAACTTTTCAAAAAATTATATAAAATCAACTCTAAGATAATTTCTATATGATTATTTTAAAAAGGAAGCTATTTTTTTAATAAAATTTTCTAAAAATGGGTAAAATTAATTAAAAAATAAGTGTAGAAAACATGATGAAATCACTTTTTGAAATAATACGCTTTTTAGGAATAAAATTGTGTTTATTCTTATCTCATGATTTGAAAATATATTAGATGAATTATAATTTATTTGATAAATATATAATATATAAATTTCATTAAAACCATTCTCAAGTATTAATTAATATAATTTATCAAGATAGGAACACATTGTGTGCATTGAAATAGTTTTTAAGAAAAAAAAATCTTTTTTCCATAAAATGATTTTTATTTTTATTTCTACTCAAATAATAACCAATGAATTAATTTTACAAATGTTTCAACCATATATGTTTCATAATTAAGTTTTTCTAATTTATAATTTCCATTTTTATGTCTAGTTTATAATAGTCAAATTTAAATAATATAATTAATGAGTCATTTACTCTCGGTGGTGTATGTTGTATACTCTATCAAAAGTAATGTTCTTTTAAAATATTGAGGTTTCATATATCGAAAGTTACCAAAGAATTTAAATTTATTTAAAATAAATATATCATAATGTCGTTGGGTGTTACATTCTTTTATCCCCCAATAAGTCACATCCTTATAATTTAAAGTTTCTCTTGGAAAAAAGGGTTTGATATTTGGAAATTCCTTTCATAGAAAACCTAAATTGTAAAAGGGATAATAAAACTTTCTCTTAAAAAGAGTTAAAGGGAATATTAAGGTAATATAAAATAAAAAACTAATGTTTTCAAATAGGAAAACACTAGAAGGAAGTGAAAATATGGATATGGAATAAAAAAATAATAATTATGGACAGTCATAGAGATCGTTGACCATAATAAATTGAATAATCAAGTGAAAGTAAATGAACACAAATCCATTAATATTTGTCAGAAATGAAGGTAATATGATGAAATTTTTTCCAATATCATTTTTTTATAATGTTTGGAATTATTTTACTATCATGATAGATAACTCAATAAAATATAGTTACTTAATATATTTTTATTCCATAAACACAATTTCATCCTTTGGTTGTGATTCAATAAATTTCATTTATATTTCTTACTTTAGGAAACGAATATTTGATTTGAATATTTTATGTCTGAGGTACTAAAATAAACTCTTAATCGATCATAATATCCATAAAAGACTATAATGTATTTCATTATATATCTAAATATTTACAAAAACCAAAATTGTGAGAATAAGTTATCAAAAATAATACATTAATCTCTGAAACCACTATAGAATACCCAAATTCATACTCAATACATTTTATAAATTTTTTACCTTATGACTCATCTAAAATACAACTGACCAAATTCAAATTCCAAAGAAATAAAAGGGTACCAAATTTAAAAAATCAACTTAACAATAAATTCCAAAAACAATATAGAGTATCTATTTATGTCACATACCAAATATGTGGGTTCCTTAATCACCATAAATCCTTAATGAAAACATGCATGCTTCCAAAAATTATTTATCTAATTATTCTTTAAATAAAATCTCACATTATCAAATATATTTAGTAAATTTAAAAAAATCTAGTAAATTATAGCAACGATAAAATAAAGTATAAAACCACTAACCAATTTTAAGGTCACCAATATTATCAAATAAACATCTCCTTATCATTATTATCTAAATATTGGGCACATTTTAAGGCTCATCATTGTCAATTATGTGTTTTCCAAAAAGGTCATCATACCACTGAATCACTTTTATTGGTCATCGGTACCATTTAACCTATGTTTCCAAATACTTATAGAAAACTAATGTAGTAAAATCCTTAGACATTTCATGATTCTTATAATGTTAATATCATTATTAAAATAATTCTAAAAAAATTAATAAAAAACATAATAACTTTAATCACTCGACTTCAACTATATT